>CM059433.1:41951945-43320211 GCA_030390025.1 Squalus acanthias | reverse complement strand
GAGAGAGAGAGAGAGACTCTGTGTGGGGGGGCAGGGGCTGGGGAGAGACGGAGGGAACGGCAGCAGGAAACGAGGCAACAACTTTCCAAAAGTGATCCCAACTCATTGCTGAGGTTGGGGAGAGATAACCTCACCGCCTTCTTAGGAAGTTTAACCACTTTATTCACTTTCTTATTTGAGCTCCGTTTGAAATTAGAGTTTATTTATTATATTTTTGTTTTATGTTTAATGACGGCGTTGGAGAGGGAAAGAGAAACTTGGAGCAACTTCTTCTGTCAAAGCTGCAACAAGCCTTTAAAGATTTTTAATGAACTTTTCTCAAAAAATGAGTGTTATAAACACTTCTTTCCCCCCTAAGCTTCAATTATGATTTTGGTAGAAACAAACAAAAAATCAAATTTCCCCTCATCTAAACAAGTTTCAACCAGGTCTTGAAGTCCAAACGCTTTTAAAGAGGCTCTGAAATGCTTAAAATGTTTTAAAATTAAAATTTCTCAATATTTGATTTTGAATGATCGACTGAAGTGAGTATTTACACAAACGTGCAACCATGCTGTTGAGGGGGAGGGCGGGGAGGATTTGTAGGAGTTACTTATTACTTTTTATTGACTTCAAAAAAAAAATATCATTAAGACACTTAGAGAACCAAAAAAGGCAGAAAACACAAACCATTTTATTTTGTCTGTCGTTCTTTAGTCCTAACAAGTCCCAGGAATAATGTAAATATAGATTTCCTCTTAAACTGTTTAGTGAAGTGTTAATAGAAATCGAGTTACGTAATGATGTATAAAAATTGCAGGAAGCTACTTTACAAGAAACTACTATTTGTTTGAGGAAGACACAGAAAATACTTCGATTAAACTGATAATGTATAATTTTGAATTGGTATAAATGTTTGAAATAGGAGATTAAAAATTGAGAGAACAATGAAGTTTGTTTCCCACTATTTAATTGGGAAGTACCTAAAATAATTCAACACTTTTCGTGATGAGAGCAGGATTAATATTGTGGAAAATGTTTGAGGGAAAAACATTAGAAGCGAAATTCATCAATTAGCATCTTTACGTCAACATATTAGTAAACATTTCCAAGTCAGTCTGATTGGTTCTCCTGTCCAGCAAGAAAGATGAATGTTTATTTCTGTTAAATCATAGCTTTTCCTGCTTTTTGTTTTTAATTCGGTGACGCAAATTGTGTATGTGTTTTTCTGCACTTGTGAATAAGTGCTGCATTTCTGACATGTTACGTGGGGGGTGGGTGTGCTGGTTCAAGAAGACCATGTTTATTAATGAAGTGAATGAAATTGGAAATACGGATCCCCGTTTTTGTTCAATTCTTTTTAACACTATGAACTAAACTACAGCACTTTATATTTGTTGGTTGTCTGGTTGCATTGTGATTAATATTCTAATTACTTATGTGGACATACAGCACGTCAGCGCCATAGGAAAGCCACTGCTGCTTGTGCAGCCACTGCTATAGTGACATGAGGGATGGGCTAATACGTTGAAACTTTAAAATTTAAACAAATTGCACGAATAGATATGCCTCTTTCAGCTCACTTTGGGCTTTTGGATTGTTTGTCGATGCATAACCGTGTAACTGAGTGACGTTTCTGAAGTGTTAATGCATTATTATGCAGTTCTTTTATATCCCAGTCATTTCTGACCAGTAATTTTTTATTGAAGAGTTTGTACATGACGAACTAAAAGCTTTTAATTAATTCTACCATAAACAACCTTGCAGAATGGGCATGGAAATGACAAATGAATTTCAATATAGGTAAGTGTGAGGTGGTGCATTTTGGTGGGAGGAATAAGAAGGCGATCTACTCCTTGGAAAATAAGAGTCTAACTGGGGTAGAGGTACAAAGGGATCTAGGGGTATAGATTCACAAATCATTAAAAGTAGTAATGCAGGTTAAAAAAGCCATAAAAGTGCAAATAAAGCACTGGGGTTCATTTCTAGAGGAATAGAATTCAAAATCAGAAGTTATGTTAAACTTGTATCGAACCTTGTCTGATTGTCTCATGATTTGAGACGGTGGGGTGGCAATATGGCATTACTGTATATATGCTTTTAAGTGGTTGCTGTTGTTGTAAAAGTTGTTGTTTTAAAATTTGCTCACGGGCGAAAAGATTGCTTTCAAAGGAGTTCGTGGCCCGCTCAGTAAAAAAAAAATTAGAGGAAACATTGCTTTTGATTGCTCTTGCTTCAGTGCAAGATGCACTTTTAGGAGGTGCTATTTACAAGTACTTCTGATTGTTTACTGCACTGAAAGCATTAAACAAAGTGCAATCTGGTGAGTGAACACAGCAGTTTCTGCCTGAAATAAACATAGGGCTAAATAAAGACTATATAGAATCATAGAAATTTACAGCACAGAAGGAGGCCATTCGGCCCATCTTGTCCGTGCCGGCCGACAGAGCTCTCCAGCCACTTTCCAGCACTTGGTCCGTAGCCTTGTAGGTTATGGCACTTCAAGTGCATTTCCAAGTACTTTTTAAATGTGATGAGGGTTTCTGTCTATACTCTACCATCCTTTCAGGCAGTGAGTTCCAGACCCCCACCACCCTCTGGGTGAAAAAATTTCTCCTCAAATCCCATCTAAACTTCCGACCAATTACTTTAAATCTACGCCCCCTGGTTATTGACCCTTCTGCTAAGGGAAATAGGTCCTTCCTATCCACTCTATCTAGGCCCCTCATAATTTTATACACCTCAATTTGGTCTCACCTCCGCCTCCTCTGTTCCAAAGAAAACATCCCCAGCCTATCCAATCTCTCCTCATTGGTAAAATTCCCCAGCCCAGGCAACATCCTCGTAAATCTCCTCTGCACCCCCTCTAGTGCAATCACATCCTTCCTGTAATGTGGTGACCAGAACTGCACGCAGTATTCTCGCTGCAGCCTAATTAGTGTTTTATACAGTTCAAGCATAACCTCCCTGCTCTTGAATTCTATAACCGGCAACTTTGAAATGTTAATGGTCCTCGCTTTTTGGCCGATGTAAGCGGCCTTTTAAATGTGGACCTTTTAAGTGGTAGGGAATGTATCTAGGGAGAGCACGTAGAGATGCACTATGGTGACCTACTCCATGAAGGGGGTGAGGAGGAAAGGCAGAGAGGAGAATGTGTTTGTTTTAATAAACCAGTTTATTTTGGAAGCAACTTCTGAAGCTCAAGATTCAGCTGTGAACCACAGTCCCCAGTTAAGTCTGGAAAAAGAGCTGGAAAGAAAGCTTCAGACTTGGTCACTTGCAGTTCTGCATTGGGAATGTAGAAAAATGTAAAAGACAACGTGTTTCTCGGTGTGCAGTATTCTTTGAATACACTTGGGCACAGTAATACTGTGTAGTGCCTTGTATCTTGAAGTCCATATAAATGTTACTTACCAGTTACCACCCCGTTTACTGAAACTGGTGTTTATTCAGGTAATTGCAGCCTGAACTCTTCCAAGTGCAAAACCGGTTTCGTTTCCACTAGAATTTGTTTTTACTGTTGTCTCTGTGTAAATGGGTGGACTGAGGAATGGAATTAGGGTTATATTTTTGCCTTCCTTTGTGTATGGGACTTGAGGCTGTACTGTGGGAGAAAGAATGATTTGAAAGTTTTCGTTCTGTAATCAACTATTTCCAGGATTGTGAATTTTGTATTAAAAGTATCATTGCTACAACTACATCTGTTCCTGATCTGGGGCATTCCTGACCCCCAAAGTGATAATTCCCCTCTGCTTCGAAGTATTAAATACAGTCTGGGGTCTTTTAAAGCTACAATCCATGCAGCTGGAGACTGATGTCAGAAGCCTAATTCTTATAACTGCCTTGTAATTTAAGAAAGAAAGACTTACATTTATATAGCGCCTTCATGACCACCGGACGTCTCAAAGCGCTTTACAGCCAATGAAGTACTTTTTGAAGTGGAGTCACTGTTGTAATGTGGGATACGTGGCAGCCAATTTGCGCACAGCAAGCTCCCACAAACAGCAATGTGATAATGACCAGATAATCTGCTTTTATGTTAGTTGAGGGATAAGTATTGGCCAGGACACTGGGGATAACTCCCCTGCTCTTCTTCGAGATAGTGCAATGAGATCTTTTACGTCCAATTGAGAGAGCATGTGTTCAACGTCTCATCCGAAAGACGGCACCTCCGACAGTGCAGCGCTCCCACAGCACTGCACTGGAGTGTCAGCCTAGCTTTATGTGCTCAAGTGGGACTTGAACTCACAGGTGAGTGTGCTACCAACTGAGCCACAGCTGACAACATACAGGTGCAGCGGTTATATTACTGGCCTAGTAATAATAATAACGAGTGCAGGAGTTCAAATCAAACCACAATTTGAGCATTTGAATTCAATTAAATTTAAAAAAAAAGTGTAATCTGGAAGTAAAAAGCTGGTGTCCGTAAAAGTGACCACATTACAAGTGACTTCACTTCAAAAGTACTTCATTAGCTGTAAAGTGCTTTGAGGCATCCGGAGTTTGTGAAAGATGCTATATAAATGCAAGTCTTTCTTTCATGAAGCTGTCGGTTTGTCATAAAATCCCAACTGGTTCACTAATATCCTTTAGGGAAGGAAACCTGCCATCCTTACCCGGTCTGCCCTATATGTGACTCCGTCCCACACCAATGTGGTTGACTCTTGACCGCACTGAAGTGGTCTCCACTTGATCGACAACTTATCAGTTGTAAAAACAGAAAATGCTGGAAATACTCAGCAGGTCAGGCAGCATCTGTGGAGAGAGAAACAGAGTTAACGTTTCAGGTCGATGACCCTTCGTCAGAACTGGAAAAAGCTGGAAATGGAACAGGTTTTTCAGCAAGTGTAGGGGCAGGGAAAGGGGGGAGGGGAGGAAAGAACAAAAGGGAAGGTATGTGATAGGATAGAAGGCAGCAGAGATTAAGAGACATTAAGAGATGGTGCAAGGCAAAACGAGATGGTAATGGGACAAGTTTTTTAAAAAAAACAAAAGATGGCTCTAGATGAGTGTAAATGGCAGAATGAAAGACAGCTGCCATGTGGGAGAGAAAAATAAATGGGGAAAAAAGAATAGGGGCAGAGGTTATGGCCTGAAATTGTTGAACTCTATGTTGAGTCCAGAAGGGTGTAAAGTGCCTAATCGAAAGATGAGGTGCTGTTACTCAAGCTTACATTGAGCTTCATTGGAACAGTATAAGAGGCCAAGGGCGGTGAGGTCAGAGTGGAGCGGAGAATTAAAGTGACAGGCGACCAGAAGCTCGGGGTCACCCTTGCGGACTGAAAGGAGGTGTTCCGCAAAGCAGTCACCCAATCTGCGTTTGGTCTCCCCAATGTAGAGCAGACTGCATCGTGAGCAGCAAATACAGTATACTAAATTGCAAGAAGTTAAGTAAATCGCTGTTTCACCTGGAAGGAGTGTTTGGAGCCCTGGACAGTGGGAAGGGTGGAGGTAAAAGGGCATGTGTTGCATCTCCTGCACTTGCACGGGAAGGTGCCGGGCGAAGGGGAAGGGGTGTTGAGTGTGATAGAGGAGTGGACCAGGGTGTCAGAGAGGGAGCGGTCCCTTCGGAATGCTGAAAGGGGAGGTGAGGGGAAGATGTGTTTGGTGGTGGGATCACGCTGGAGGTGGCGGACATGGCAGAGGATGATCCGTTGAATGTGGAGGCTGGTGGGGTGAAAGGTGAGGACAAGGGGGACCCTATCGTGGTTCCAGGAGGGAGGGGAAGAGGTGGGAGCAGAAGTGCGGGAAATAGAACGGACACGGTCAAGGGCCGTGTCAACCACAGTAGAGGGGAATCCTCAGTTGAGGAAAAAGGAAGACATGTCGGAAGCACTAGTATGGAAGGTGGCATCGTCAAAGCAGATGCGACGGAGAAACTGGGAGAATGGAATAGAGTCCTTACAGGAAGCGGGGTGGGAGGAAGTGTAGTCCAGGTAGCTGTGGGAGTCGGTGGGCTTGTAGTGAATGTTTGTCAATAGTCTATCCCCAGAGATGGAGTTATCAGTTAGCTTGAACATCCTCCACCATCGGTGTACCGTCTCAGAAGGATGCACTGCAGCAACTCCCCAAGGCTTCTTTGGCAGCACCTCCCAAACCCGTGACCTCCGCCACCTAGAAGGACAAGTGCAGCAGGTGCCTGGGAATGCCATCACCTCCAAGTCACACACCATCCTGACTTGGACATATATCACCGATCCTTCATCGTTGCTGGGTCAAAATCCTGGAACTCCCTCCCTAACAGCACTGTGGGAGTACCTTCACCACACTGACTGCAGCGGTTCAAGGCGGTGGCTCACCACCACCTTCTCAAGGGGCAACTAGAGATGGGCAATAAATGCCAGCCTTGCCAGCGATGCCCACATCCTGAGAATTACTTTTTTTTAAAACCTGTGGTTTGCAGTATATTCATTTCAGTTAAACAAATGCTGATGAAATGTATACGTTGCTTCAAGTTAACAATGTGCACTGCAAGTGGCCAAGAGACAGTGATTAACCAGTGTAATAGCAGGCTTGTGCGGTGTGGTTTTGGGTTAGAGGCTAATCTCTGGATGAAATCGGACATACCGGTTACCCAGTAGTTGTAACAAGTGCATTTTTAATTTTTTTTTCAATCAGGAAAGCAAGTGAGAACCAAACTTTCCCAAGCCTTTAACCACTGGTTGAATGTCCCAGAAGAGAAACTGCAGGTAAGAATTCCTTGCATTTTATTCGTCACAAAGACAATGAAGACATTGGTTTTGTTTCTTGAAATAAAATATTTATAATAACCGTCATAAATTAATGGATTATGTGTTGAAATGGATATAAACTTCTAAACTAAGCAAAATCCTACACTGGTTCACACTGATATTGACAAGCTGCTATATGTTTCCAACATGTCATCGACTTGAAGGTGTCTGAACTGCATAGTTCATAGAATCATATAGCACAGAAGGAGGCCATTCAGCCCGCTGTGCTTGTGCCGGCTCTTTCCAAGAGCTATCTGATTGGTCCCGCTCTTTCCCCATAGCCCTGCAAATTTTTTCCCCTTCATTATTTATCCAATTCCCTTTGGAAAGTTACTATTGATTCTGCTTCCACCACCCTTTCAGGCAGTGCATTCCAGATCACAACAACTCACTGTTTAAAAAAAAATGTTTCCTCATGCCGCCTCTGGTTCTTTTGCCAATTATTTTAAATCTGCGTTCTCTAGTTATCAACCTCCTGCCAATGGAAAGTTTCTCCTTGTCTATTGCATCAAAACCTTTCATAATTTTGAGTACCTCTATTAACCTTCTGTGTTCTTAAGGGGAACAACCCCAGCTCCTCTAGACTCTCGAAGTAACTGAAGTCCCTCATCCCTGGTACCATTCTAGTAAATCTCTGCTGCACCCACTCCAAGTCTTTGATATCCTTCCTAAAGTGTGGTGCCCTGAATTAGACACAATACACCAACTGAGGCTTAACCAGTTATTCATAAAGGTTGAGCATAACTTCCTTGCTTTCATACTCTGTTCTACCGTAACTTAATACTTTTCAGGTCTGCAGTGGACACGTGTGGGGACATATAGTCATAGTCATAACGGCACAGAAGGAGGCCATTCGGCCCATCGAGTCCGTGCCGGCTCTCTGTGGAGCAATCCAGTCAGTCCCATTCCCCCGCTCTATCCCCGTAGCCCTGCAAGTTTATTTCCCTCAAGTGCCTATCCAGTCTCCCCTTGAAAACATTAAGTGTATCCGCTTCCACCACTTCCATCGGCAGCGAGTTCCAGGTCCTCACCACTCGCTGCGTAAAAAAGTTTTTTCTCACATCCCCCCCCCCCCCCTGTATCTTTTTCCCAAAACCTTAAATCTGTGTCCCCTAGTCCTTGTACCATCAACTAGAGGGAACAGCCTTTCCCTGTCTAGCCTATCCAAACCCGTCATCATCTTGTACACCTCTTTCAAATCACCCCTCAACCTCCTTTGCTCGAATGAAAACAAATCCAGCTTCTCCAACCTGTCCTTGTAGCTAAGATCCCCCATCCCCAGAAGCATTCTGGAAAATCTCCTCTGCACCCTCTCAAGGGCCTTCACATCCTTCCTAAAGTGTGGTGACCAGAACTGGATGCAATACTCCAGTTGTGGCCTAACCAGCGTTTCATAAAGGTTCAGCATAACTTCTCTACTTTTGTACCCAATACCTCTATTTATGAAGCCCAAGATCCCATGGGGGAGAAATTCAGTATCTCCCCATTTGAGGCGCAATTATCGGCCGGGCGCAAAGATTAGCGCCTGGCGCTAATTATCGCCACCGACTGCAAACTTGACTTTTATCGCCCCTGGAGGTGATTGCAGCGCTAATTCAGGCGCTTCACACCTGTCTTAAGGCGCAAAGGCTGAGGAGCGAGGCGCTACCTCAGAGCGCTGGCCAAGCTCATGTGATGTCAGTCAGCAATGGAACACACACACAATGGCACGGGCCAGTTCTTAAAGGGGATGGTTAATCTTGCTTTCCATCCACATCCTGCTCATTGCAGCCTTGAATCTCGGCCTGGAGAGACCTGCACATCAAATGTGCTGGAAAGAACAATGGCGAGTACCAGGCAAAGAGCTCAGAGTGCAGCCCCCACAGTCTCTGCTAAATCGATACAAGGAATGGCAAATCAAAATGAACCTGCAAAGTGCTGCTCAGTACCCAAAACTCCTTCACACAACGTTGAATCTCTCCAGAAGTCTCTCCCACTCTCTCTCAGAATGCACAGTTCAAAAATGGCACCAACAATAAAAGGCAGGAAGCGGTCACCTTTAAATAGCGCTCCCCCTTTCCCGACATGACTGCAGAACGCTCCCCTCAACCTGTCGTTGCTAGCGTCAGGCGGTAAGGCAGGGGGCGCCACTCAATATCCACTCCGGGGCGTTGCGCACTCGAGTGACGTCACGATCTGCCGGCGCAGGAGATCGTGGCGGTAGTGTTTAGCGCCGCTGCAAAATGTCTAGTTAATTTCGCGAGCAGCGCAAACTTCGCTGCGCCTGGGCGCTAGATGCTTTGCGCCCCATTAGCGCCCTCTTAAGGCGCTAACGGGAGGCGCAACCAACTGAATTTTTCCCCCCATATGCTTTGTTAACCACTCTCTCAATATGTCCTGCCACCTTCAGGGACCTATGCACATTAACTCCCAGGTCCCTCTGTCCCTGCACACTCTTTAAAACTGTGCCGTTAAGTGTATATTGCCTCTCCCCGTTCCTTCTGCCAAAATGCATCACCTCACACTTCTCTGTATTAAATTCCATCTGCCACTTGTCTGCCCATTCTGCTAGCCTTTCTATGTCCTGTTGCAGTCAATTGATATCATCGTCACTGTTTGCCAAACCCCCAAGTTTGGTGTCATCGGCAAATTTAGAAATCCAGGTCATTTATTTATTCTGTCTGTCTGTCTCAGCACTGACCCTTGGGGAACACCACTGTCCACCATCCTCCAGTCTGAAACACAGCCATTTATCACAACTCGCTGTTTTCTGTCCTTAAGCCAATTCCTTATCTAAGCTGCCACTGACCCACCTATTCCATGAGCCTCGATTTTGTTAACCAGCCTTCTATGTGGTACTTTGTAAAATCAATGCAGACAACATCCATTGCATTCCCTTCATCAATCCTCTGTTACTTCATCAAAAAATTCAATTAGATTAGTCAAACACGATCTGACTTTTACAAACCCGTGTTGGCTCTCCTTAATTAGCTTAAACCTCTCCAAGTGCCTGTTAATTTTTTCGTTGATTATTGTTTCTAAAACTTTACCCACCATTGATGTTAAACTGACCGGCCTGTCGTTACTAGGATTGTCCTTACACCCTTTCTTCAACAATGGTGTCACATTTGCCACTTTCCAATCCTCAGGCACCTCCCCCACATCTAGGGAAGATTGGAAAATTATGGCAAGCCCTTCCGCTATCTCCTCCCCCAATTCCCTTTGCAACCTGGGATGCAAGTCATCTGGACCAGGCGACTTGTCCACTCTAAGCATACCCAGCCTTTCTAGTACATCCTGTCTATCAATTTTCACCCCTTCCATTGCTTCTACCTTTTCCACATCTACTGATATTTTGTCAGCATCCACCTCCTTAGTAAACACCGATACAAAGTACTCAGAGTATTCTAGCCTTGCCCTGCACCTCTAAGCATATATCACCACCTTTGTCTCTAATAGGCCCCACCCCGCCTCTTACTATCCGCTTACTGTTTACATGCCTGTAGAAGATTTTTGGGTTCCCTTTTATGTTGACCGCCATTCTACTCTCATATTCTCTCTTTGCCAATCTTATTTTCATCTTCACATCCCCTCTCAACTTATTGTATTTGGTCTGGTTCTCCCTTGAAGAATTCACCTGACATGCATCATACACCTTTTTTTTGTTTCATCATCTTCTCTATCTCCCTCTTCATCCAAGGAACCCTTGCTTTGGTTCCCTTACCCTTCCCTCTTGTTGGAATGTACCTAGCCTGTACTTGGAACATCTCCTCCTTAAAGATCACCCATTGTTCCATTACAGTTTTTCCTGTCAGTCTTTGGTTCCATTTTACCCTGGCTAGATCCTTTCGCATCCCATTGAAGTTAGCCCTATTCCAGTTTAGACGTTCCACTCTAGATTGTTCCTTGCTCCTCTCCATTGCTAATCTAAATCTTATGATACGATGATCACTCGTACCCAAGTGTTCTCCCACAGACACTTGGTCGACCTGGCCCACCTCATTCCCCAGCACCAGATCCAGCAATGGCTCCTTCCCAGTTGGGCCAAGAACATATTGTCAAGGAGATTCTCCTGAACACATTTCAGAAATTCCTTTCCCTTTACCCTAGCATTATCCCAATTGATATTTGGGTAATTGAAGTCCCCCAATATCACCACTCTATAGCTATTGCATATTTCTGCGATTTCCCTGCAGATTTGCTCCTCTAACTCCCTCTCACTATTTGGAGGCCTATATAATACCTCCAATAGCGTGATCATACCCTTTTTGCTCCTCAACTCTAACCAACTGGATTCTGTCCTTGTCCCCTCAAGAACATCCTCCCTTTCCAACACTACAATGTCTTCCTTAATCAGCACTGCCACCCCACCTCCCTTTTTTCCTTCCCTATCTTTTCTGAACACCTTGTAGCCTTGAATATTAAGTGCCCAGTCCTCACTGTTTTTAAGCCACGTTTCCGTTATTGCCACAACATCATATTGCCACAAGGCTAATTGTGATTGTAGCTCACCAACCTTATTCACCACACTTTGTGCGCTTACGTACATGCATTCTCAACCCATTTTTGAATTTTTCGTCGTCTTTCTTAGTCTGCTCTTATCTAATACGTGGAGATGCCGGCGTTGGACTGGGGTGGACAAAAATGAGAAGTCTCACAACACCAGGTTATAGTCCAACAGATTTATTTAAAATTACAAGCTTTCGGAGCTGTCGCTCCTTCTTCAGGTAGGGTAGCTGTGAGAGAATCTCCCAGAATTCACAGGTGTTTTGACACGTTGGACCCCCTGGGACACATCTCATTGTCTTGGCTGTGCTCTTAGTGTGTCTTTGATGTAGGGAAAGATTTGAATACATTTTTTCTGTGTTTATATTGTGAATTCTGGGAGATTCTCACAGCTACCCTACCTGAAGAAGGAGCGACAGCTCCGAAAGCTTGTGATTTTAAATAAATCTGTTGGACTATAACCTGGTGTTGTGCGACTTCTCATTCTTATCTAATATGGTACTACTTCCACCTCTAGTACTATCCAACACACTCACTCTTTTATGCACCTTTTTCCTCTTTTCTACTCCTATATGTTGGTGCCCATCCCCCCTGCCAAGCCAATTTAAACCCTCCCCAACAGCACTAACTAACCTCCCCACGAGAATATTGGTCCCGGCTCTGTTGGGGTGTAACCCGTCTGGCTTGTACAGGTCCAACCTTCCCCAGAAACTGTCCCAATGCCTCAGGAATCTGAAGCCCTCCCTCCTGCACCATCTCTCCAGCCACGCATTCATCTGTTCTATCTTCCTATTCCTGTACTCACTAGCACGTGGCACCTGGAGTAATCCGGAGATTACTGCCTTTGAGGTCCTGCTTTTTAATCTCCTAGCTCCCTATAGACTGCCTGCAGGACCTCATCCCTCTTTCTGCCTATGTCGTTGGTACCGATATGGACAACGACCTCTGGCTGTTCACTCTTCTCTTTTCCCCCCCCCCCCCCCCAAAGAGTGTTCTGCAGCCGCTCAGTGACATCCTTGACCCTGGCACCAGGGAGACAACATACCATCCTGGAGTCATGTCTACGGCCCGTATAAGCGAGAGTTTTACTCTGTACAGCTGAGACCCATTAGTATCAACCCATCTCTCATTAAGCAGTGTGTGTGTGAGGCTTGAAAGGGATGGGTGCTAGATATTTTCCTTGTTTTCAGGAGCCTGAACATTGCATGCTGTGACTGGCATCTGTCCCACGGGTGCCGAATCCACTTGTTTGTGGTGGGAGGGGTAAAGTTTCGCCAAAGTCTGGGGGATGGTGCATCTTGCTGCTAGTGATGAGGGGTTTTGATTTGGTGCAGGACTGGAAGATAATACGCATTTAGTGTTAACTTTCATGTGTGTGACTAGATCATAGTGCATTCATAATAACTCCCCGAGCGCTTCGAAGTAGGGAAGAAAAACAAGGGCAGATTTTTCTGGCCTTTTAGTTTTGTTGACGTGTAGTGCAGCAGGACCTTTTTTTTAAAAAGCAAGTTGGAATTGGACATGTTTAGGTGCTGATGTCATTAAGTCAAAGTTCTTATCAGCGTTAAGTGAGGTATCCACAGTTTATCCAGCAACTCTTCAACTCGCTGTTCAACTTTGCTATGTTCAGTATTCATCCACGCCTCGATGCAGTGTTACTGTTTGTCTAATTAAGTTTTCAGTGCGATAAGGGGTACTGTTAAAGGCACCCCTCATTTATACGCCCCTGCTTAGAGAGCAAACCTTTTATCTCTCCAGCCAAGGCATGTGACTTTCAATCCATACTTTGACTCTGTTTCTGCTCTTTTGCTTCTTTCTCCCACACACCCACACAATTGGTTGGGTTGAGTGACAGGTGGTGATATCTTGTGCCAGAAACTATAACTTGGGCAGTTTATAAAATGCCGCATCACGTGTCGGTAGGACAAGCGCATGTTTAGCTGTTATGGCTTAAAATGTTTGCGTTGTTTGGACATGGGTTTGTACCTACAATTTAAGTTGTGTTTTGGGAAAGATTGGCAGGGAGCTGTGTGTTCTCGTGTTTTGCGCTATAGAGGCTGTTTTAAGAGTGTGTTGCAGGCACCCTGTGAAGTTTTTGGGTCTTTTTTGCCACCTTCACTCTTGAAATGGCCTCAGTCTCCGACTTCTCTGGTAGTAGGTGTGCTTCGCTCCCTACTTTCTCCAGAGTGTTGGCACTCGATTTGCTAACTGGGCAAGTTGGTAGCATGCCCAGGATAACACACAAAATCTTTCATTTAGATTTCTTTTTAGCTTCTGCAATCTGTCTGGTACCTCTCAAGGAACCTCCTTGCATCTTTGAGAATCAGCAGTGTTGCAACACTTCAACTGCCAAGCAAATGTATTGAACATTGATCTCCCATAGTGCTGCCCATGGAGAGTGAAGATAAAGTGAATTCACTGAAAGGTCAATAAAAAAATGAATGTATTAAATATTCTATTAAAATGTATTAAATATAATGCAATCCAAATATATGAATTCACTTACATTTAATGAATATAACACAACAACTTGCATTTATATAGCACCTTTAACGTAGTAAAATGTCCCAAGGCGCTTCACAAAATAAATTTGACACTGAGCCACATAAGGAGATATTAGGACAGGTAAGTTTTAAGGAGCGTCTTAAAGGAGGAGAGAGACCCGGAGAGGTTTAGGGAGGGAATTCCCGAGCTTGGGGCCTCAGCAGCTGATAGCATAGCCGCCAATGGTGGAACGATTAAAATCGGGGATGTGCAAGAGGCCAGAATTGGAGGAGTGCAGAGATCTCGGCAGGTTATAGGATGGGGAGAGGGCCATGGAGGGATTTGAAAATAAGGCTGAAAATTTTAAAATCGAGGCGTTGCCGGACCAGGAGCCAATGTAGGTCAGCGAGCACAGGGGTGATGGGTGAATGGGGCGTGGTGTGAGTTAGGATGCGGGCAGTATTAAACACTCTGGGGTAAAGTAGGGAGCAAAGTTCACCTACTGCCAGAGAAGTTGGAGACTGAGGCCATTTAGAGTGAAAAGGGCAAGAAACAGTTGACGTTTTGATTGCCAGCTGGAAGTAAGTATCAGAATGGTAGAGTGGGCGCTGGGAATGTGATCGAGGCCTGACTTTGGGGCATTCACTGAGGCGGTACCACAGTGCTGCTTCTCCCCAGCTATCTCCCCTATTCATGACCACGATTGCTCATACATGTGGTTGTTTGCTCTACTGATGGGGCTCATTGTTAGGCATGTTCCCCAGCGTCCTCTAATGGGGGGAAGCAGCTACGGTCATGTCTGAAGTTCAGCAGGTGTTCTGATCGCTGTGGGCTACCTCAAGTTCAAATCTTGCCAGAGAGAAGTCAGCACCAGAGTGAGTGAGGCCACAGGTAGCCAGGTTACACAAGAGAAGGAGCAGGGCAAGTAAATTTCAGGCCAGCAACAGTCAGGAAGTGAACCAAGAGTATGAGCAGGGAGAGGAGGGATGGACCATGGGTGGCCAGGCAGCAGAGAGCACGGCGAGAAGAGCTTAGTTCTGAGCTATGAAACTCTGGACCAGAACTGGGACTTTCAGGCAGATAGGGAAGAGGAAATTCTAGGCTCTGAGATGGGAGGATCCCTGTAAGATAGGCTGACCATAGGTCCTTGTTTTCCAGGGACAGTCCCAGGTTTCGGTGCTGTGTCCCCAGACAAACAATGTCCCCGGTTCAGAAAACTCGTCCCCATATAGAGTCTTTGTTTTTTTAAAATGCAAATGTACAGAAACCCTGGTGGGGGGCAGATTCTCAGCCCGTTCCCGCCGGTTTGAGCTCAGGAACGGATTCCAGAAGCCGGTTGATCGGAGGCAACGATGGCGTCCCTGCCTTCCTACAATGCAGCGCGTCGGAGAAAAGGCCCCATTGATAACTCTGGCTGCACTGCACTCTGGGCGATTGAGTCACCTGACCCTGTCTTTTGGCCAGTTATGACTAGCCGGGTGGGGGTGGGTGGAACCTTTAAAATGCGCGGGAGGAGCCGAGGGCACAGTGAGAGCTGGTGGGTGAGTGGATTTACTTTACCTCATTAGTGTGGTGCCTCTTTTTTTTTACTGAAATAAGGCAAGCTCTAAATTCTCCCACCGGGAAGAGGTTTCTGAGACAGGGTGTTTCACACCTTATATGGAAAATCTCAGTCTGAAATTAAAAGTTAGGGTATTCGGGGATGAGTATAGATGGTACAGCGCTATTGCTAGAACACACGCAAGATTCGGTGTAAAGTGAAAATGGCGTTGTCTATACGTATTCCACTCGCAGAAGCAACAAAGTTTTCTTGAAACACGTCCTGGTTACTTTGCTGTGTCCCCGGATTCAGTTTAGAAAATATGGTCACCCTACTGTAAGGAAGCATAACTGTTCAATATATACATTTTAAAACCAAACAATTTGAAAGGTAGTATTTGCTTGGTTTACTTGGCTTTACCAAGATGGCTGCCACAGTGGATGAGCAGTGCCTTGCAGTGCCACCTGGTGGTCAGATCCTTAGAACTGCACTATCGCATCCCCTTCACACGTTCTGTTAAGCCTGTGTTGCCGTCATGAGGAATAGGTTAAGTAGGACTTATCAATGAAATGTGTCAGGACGTGGCAAATTCAAAAAGATATGGATAAATTAACAAGTGATTATAAATATTTTCAAGAAATTCGACACTGCTAACTCTGAATAAAGAAAAGTAAATAGTTTGTAATCTGTACTAATCTATATTTTATCAATTAACTTCTATATACATTAATGTCCTCTTATTACCAGCTACAGAAACTACCTGATCTGTCCTGGTCCCTTTGAAAGTTGCAGACTGACTGCCATCTTTGTGCAGTGCTGCTCAAAATAACTCGCCAAATGTTTTTGGGAAGATATCCCAGAACAAACTGTCCCCCTCATAACCACATTAGGTGGGCAGCATTTTACAGGGCTGTGTGATTGGGTTTCTGTTACTTTTTTTTACTCTTGATATTTTTGGCTTCTAAGTTTCAAACTATTCTCGTCAGTAAGGCCCAGCTCCCTATGTCCTCAATGTTCCCAGTCAATCTGATATACAGCTTCATAGCTTGCCCAGGATAAGAAACCAGAAATCCTTATTTACATTAATTTAGCTATTAATTCTATCCCGTGCCTTCACAGGACCCTCCTGGTCTTTGTAAGGCTGAAGAATAACATTATACAAGACCACATTTTAGACTTCAACGACCAGACACGTTTATTTAACAGCAACAGTACAAGTGCATAGTAGCTACAACATTTTAGCAACCGATTGTTAACTGTGGCAAGTTCTTTGTAATAGAAAATTAATAATGTACAACTTCTACTCTAAGCTAAATTTTAAATGTTTAGAATTTTAGTTTTTTCTAGTCTTCTCACAGACAGCATTGAATTTAGGACTTTGATTTGGTTAATGCTACTTCAAAACCCACGACCGAGTAGTGTTCCGACTCGAGATGAGGGGAAGGTGTCGGGTGCAGTTCTTGCAGCTGTCAGTAACGGGCATTGACGTGGACTTGTTGCTAAACTCAGAGCCGGCGTCTGAGCACGGGCATTGGCTCACTTCTCCAACAATGAGCTCTGGTCTTCTGGCATTTGGTAATCATAGGATTACATAGGATATACAGCACAGAAACAGGCCATTCGACCCAACCAGTCCATGCCGGCGTTTATGCTTCACTCGAGCTTCCTCCCGCCTTTCCTCATCTGATTCTATCAGCATAACCCTCTATTCCCTTCTCCCTCATATGCTTGTCCAGCCTCCCCTTAAATGCATCTATACTATTTGCATCAACCACTCCCTGTGGTAGCGAGTTCCACATTCTCACCACTCTCTGGGTAAAGAAGTTTCTTCTGAATTCCCCATTGGATTTCTTGGTGACTATCTTATATTTATGGCCTCTAGTTATGCTCTTCCCCACAAGTGGAAACATTCTCTCTGTATCCACTCTATCAAAACCTTTCATAATTTTAAAGACCTCTATTAGGTCACCTCCTCAGTCTGATGGGTATACCCTTGCATTTCTGGTATCATCCTTGTAAATCTTTTTTGCTGTGTTGCTGTGCAGCTCCTCTGCACCTTGGTATCTGCTTTGATGGAGTATCGGCTTTAAATGACTGGGGGATTTCAGCTCCTCCTTTCATGAGTATGAGGGTATGAGACTCTTGTGATTCTTGGCATATTTCCTCCCGAGTACACTAAGCATGTTGCACCAAAATAGGTTGCTGCCCCTAAATTTGGTACTTTTATCAGGAATCGGCAGGCTGACCTTATCCATTTATTTTCCAGGGTTTGCTTTTTCTTCCCCAGCTAAGTATTTAAACCCTCTGTAAACTTGAACTCATCGAACACTCTGCTGCCTGTATTCAATCTCGCACCAAGTCCTGTTCACCCATAACCCCCTGTGCTCACTGACAATGTTGCCCCAATTTATTTTGGGTGCGCGGCCCCTTAGGGGCTGCGTGGCCCATTCACAGTTTCGCAAATGTGCAGAATTTACCATTGGAAAAGCCGGTCCCAGGCTGAGCGAAACCGGCAGAGAGCCACGCAGCTTAGAGGAAACGTTGCTCACTGACCTATATTGGCTCCCAGTCCGGCAAAGCCTCAATTAAAAAATTCTCATCCTTGTGTTCAAATCCCTCTGGCCCTCACCCCTCGCTATCTCTGTAGCCTCCTCCAGCCCTACAACCCTCTGAAATCTCTGCGCTCCTCCAATGTTGGCCTCTTGCGCATCCCCAATTATCATCGCTCCATCATTGGCGGCCGTGCCTTCAGCCGCCTAGGCCCTAAGTTCTGGAATTCCCTCCCTAAACCTCTCCGCATCTCTCCTCCTTTAAGACGCTCCTTTAAAACCTACCTCTTTGACCAAGCTTTTGGCCACCTGTCCTAATCTCCTGTATGTGGCTCAGTGTCAAACTTTTGTTTGGTAACGCTCCTGTGAAGCGCCTTGGGACGTTTTAATGCGTTAAAGATGTAATATAAATACAAGCTGTTGTAGAGCGAAAGTTTCTGCATAGAGAAGGTCCCCATAGGTCTGGAAGTGATGGGTTCTGCTCCTTGAGAACTGTGCTGAACTTGAGGATCTTGAACAATTCAGTCACAAGATAATCAAGGTAGTTTTGCAATGACACATTGAATGGATTGTGTGTTCACAAGACTGGTTAGATGCTGCTGATCTCAGAGAACATGCACTCACATTGGAAAAAGACTTTATCATAAGTACTTGAGGGTCAGTGTAGAGAGAGCAAACTGCCCAAACCGCTGTTCGAGCAGCAACAGCTGGTTATTTTTATGTGCCTTTCTTGTTGCCTCACGCATGGAGGTGGAATGTATCTCCGCAGTTGGGAGGAGGGACAGCAATAGCGGTGTCCCTCAGATTATGCCTCCAAATAGCTTGAGTCCCTTGGTAGGGAAATCGCTGGTGATAGAAAGCTGTTCCAAATCCAGAGTACCTGCAAAAGCAAACTATTTTATCTGGCAGTTAAAGCTTTCCTGGGATTTGAATCCTGTGTTAAACAAGCTTGTGTGGGGCCTATTTGAACCTAATGAGTCTGCGTGGTTTTAAATTTACGGAATTGAGGTTGAGCCTCCTGTTAGAATGCACAGTTACTGTGCTTTAGTTGATTCACTTTGTGGTGTTTGGCTTGTTGAGAGAAAAGTCATAAAACCACTGGAGCTTTCTGATTTATTTTGTGTGCTTGTTTTGCATTCTTGTTCCTATTTGGTATTTCTGCTGTCTTCTCCAGTGAACTGTGTTGTCATTCATAATCCAGCCTCAGTTTTTCAGCCTTTTAATTTCTTGCACAAAATTGTGACATTTGGGAAGAGGAGCCCCACTCAGATTTATCAATGTCTTGTAGCACCAATATATCGCACTACACTGTGGAACATAGCAACAGGAGGAGGCCATTCAGCCCCTCGAGCCTGTTCCGCTATCCAATTAGCTCATGGCTGATCTGTATCTGAACTCCATTTACCTGCCCTGGTTCCATAACCCCGAATACCCTTACCCAACAAAAATCTGATCAATCTCAATTTTGAAATTTTCACTTGACCGCCACTGCCCCCAGCCTCAACAGCTTTTTGGGGGAGAGAGTTCCAGATTTCCATTCCTGACATTACCCCTGAACGGCCTAGCTCTATTTTAAAGGTTCTGCCCCTTGTTCAGGACTCCCTCTACCAGAGGAAAGAGTTTCTCTCTATCTACCCTATCAATTCCTTTAATCATCTTAAACACCTCAATTAGATCACCCCTTAATCTTCTGTACTCAAGTTAATACAAGCCTAGTCTATGTAACCTGGTCTCATAATTTAACCCTTTTAGCCCCGGTATCATTCTGGTGAATCTGCGCTGCACCCCCTCCAAGGCCAATATATATGGCTAGTATATGCATCAAATGCAGCTCATGAAAAACCTTCAGGCCCACTTGTGAAACCTAAACTACAGTGAGATAGGAAACAGAACACCTGGTGCTTTTTTGTCCTTTCCCTAGTTGGATGGTGCAGAGAAGGCTTTAGCGATTTAATCGAGCTCTTTAAAATTATGAAGGATTTTGATGCTGAATAGGGAAAGACTGTTTCCTCTAGTTGGGGAATCGGTGACATGGAGTCATCAATTTAAAACTGTCAGAGGAGAGGGGTTAGGAGAAATGTCCTTATGCTGAGGGTTATTGGGCTATGGAGCACGCTGCTGTAAGGAGTAGTGGGAAGCCGAAGCCATTGCATCTTTTAAGGGAAGAGCAGGTAAACATTTTGAAGCAGAGGAAAATGCAGGGTCATGTGGGGAGCGGGGGATTGGAGAAAGCAAGGCAGCAAGATTAGTTTTGGACTGCTCCAGCAGAGACCCATCACAGACACGGTGGGCCGAATGGCCACCTGCTGTGCTGGGACCTAATGTGGCTCTTTGCACTTGCAGTAGGTCGGTAATCTGTTCCGCGCTCTCCATTTCATCCGGTGAGGTAAATGGGAAGGCCAAACTGAGCATCACTCCTCCCCCTCCCCCATGGTCTTGCATGAGGTAAATATCAACTCTGGTGCTCAATTTCTGGGGGAGGTGAGGTGGGTGCAGGGAGTGGTTGTAGAAGGCTGAGGTAGCAACTGACTAAATATTTCTTCCTCATTCTATGTGGTGGTGTGTGATCCTGGGTGACCTGATACTTAAGGTCACCAATATGCTGTCCTGCCATCACCCAACATCATCAACAACAACAACAGCTTGTATTTATATAGCGCCTTTAACGTAGTAAAACGTCCCACGGCGCTTCACAGGAGTATTTTAAGATTAAAAAATTTGACACTGAGCCACATAAGGATTAATTAGGGCAGGTGACCAAAAGCTTGGTCAAAGAGGTAGGTTTTAAGGAGCATCTTAGAGGAAAGAGAGGTAGCGAGGCGGAGAGGTTTAGGCAGGGAATTCCAGAGCTTGGGGCCTAGGCAACAGAAGGCACGGCCACCAAAGGTTGAGTGATTATAATCAGGGATGCTTGAGGGCAGAATTAGAGGAGCGCAGATATCTCGGGGGTGGGGGGGGCGTTGTGGGGCTGAAGGAGATTACAGAAATAGGAAGGGGCGAGGCCATGGACAGATTTGAAAACAAGGATGAGAATTTTGAAATCGAAGCGTTGCTTAACCGGGAGCCAATGTAGGTCAGCGAGCACAGGGGAGATGGATGAACGGGACTTGGTGCGAGTTCGGACCCGGGCAGCTGAGTTTTGGATGACCTCAAGTTTACCTAGGGTAGAATGTGGGAGGCCAGCCGGGAGTGCGTTGGAATAGTCAAGTGTAGAGGTAACAAAGGCATGGATGAGGGTTTCAGCAGCGCATGAGCTGAAGCAAAGGCAGAGACAGGTGATGTTACGGAGGTGGATGTAGGCGGTCTTGGTTATGCTGTGGATATGTGGTCGGAAGCTCATTTAAATGTGACACCAAGGTTGCGAACAGTGTGGTTCAGCCTCAGACAGATGTTAGGGAGAGGGATGGAGTCAGTGGCTAGGGAATGGAGTTTGTGGCAGGGACTGAAAACAATGACTTCGGTCTTCCCAATATTCAATTGGAAGAAATTTCTGGTCATCCAGAACTGTATGTCGGACAAGCAGTCTGACGATTTAGAGACCGTGGAGGGGTCGAGAGAAGTGGTGGTGAGGTAGTTTGGTGTCGTCCGCGTACATGTGGAAACTGACGCTGTGTTTTCTGATGATGTCGCCGAGGGGCAGCATGTAGATGAGAAATAGGAGGGGGCCAAGGATAGATCCATGGGGGACACCAGAGGTAACGATGCGGGAGCGGGAAGAGAAGCCACTGCAGGTGATTCTCTGGCTACTATTAGATAGATAAGAATGGAACCAGGCGCGTGCAGTCCCACCCAGCTGGACAACGGTGGAGAGGCATTGGAGAAGGATGGAGTGGTCAACCATGTCAAAGGTTGCAGACAAGTCCAGAGGACAAGTAGGGATAGTTTACCTTTGTCACAGTCACAAAGGATGTAATTTGTGACTAATGAGAGCCATTTTGGTACTGTGGCAAGAGCGGAAACCTGATTGGAAGGATTCAAACATGGAATTGTGGGAAAGATGGGCACGGATTTTGGAGAGAAAAGGGAGGTTGGAGATGGGGCAGTTGTTTGCAAGGACGGCGGGATCAAGGATTGGTTTTTTTTAGGAGAGGGGTGATGACGGCAGATTTGAGGGAGAGAGGGACAGTACCCGAGGCGAGAGAACCATTAACAATATCAGCTAACATGGGAGCCAGAAAAGGAAAGTTGGGTTGTTAGCAGTTTGGTGGGAATAGGGTTGAGGGAGCAGGAGGTGGGTCTCATCAGTCAAAAAACTTTGTGCCGTTGATATTTAAAGTTAATTGGATTGACTTCCTTGTGGTGTACTTCACCGCCCCCCCCCCCCCCCCAACCAACCTAGCATTCTCCATGCATTTCAGCATCCTTGCTACAGAGAGTATCTCTCAGTAGAGTAGTGAGTCTCTTACTTCATCTCACCCTATCACCATATCCTTCTATTCCTTTCTCCCTCTTGCGTTTATCTAGATTCCCCTTAAATGCAACTATGCTTTTTGTCTTCGCTCCTCCTTGTGGTAGCAAGTTCCACATTGTAACCACTCTCTGGGTAAAGAAGTTTCTCCTGAATTTCCGATTGGATTTATGAGTAACTATCTTGAATTTATGGCCCCTAGTATTGGTCTCTCCCACAAGAGGAAACATCTCTGTCTAACCAATCAAACTCCTTCATCATTTTTTTTATGTTATCATGAGCACATTACTGAAAGTTTAGTTGTCATAAATAACTGGTTCATTAATGTCCTTCAAGAAAGGGAGCTGGCCAGCCTACCTTGTCTGGACCTACATGTGTCTCTAGCTCCACACTACATGGTTGACTCTTAATATTGAGGTGAATAGCATAGATGCATCTAAGGGGAAGCTAGATAAGTGCATGAGTGAGAAAGGAATAGAAGGTTATGTCGATAAGGTGAGATGAAGAGGGGAGGGAGGAGGCTCATGTGGAGCATAAACAACAGCATGGAGCAGTTGGGCCGAATGGCCTGTTTCTGTGCTATGTAATGTGCTCTAAAGTAGCCCAGCAAGCCACTTAGTTGGCGCGTAATTGCTTCAAGGGAATACCCCACCACCCCCCTTGGGGCAACTAGGGGCCAACAATAACGGCAATCTTGATGGGTAGCCCACAACCTGCAAACAATTTAAACTGAACGTTGGCATGTTGATATTGTAAAAGCTATTTAACTGATGATTGTTGGGTTCTGACTGTTTTTAAACCTACGATGTGAAGGTTGGACTAACGCACAGCTTTAGGTAATTGGTCTTGCTCCTTGGCTCATGTCCCAGAGAGTGTCTGCTTTCATTTTCACTCACCCCAAGTGTGCACGGGCCTTTTTGTGCTGTGTGGCTTATTAAAAAGATAATTTGCTTTTGTAATAAATTCAGTGAAAGGTCATTATCATGAACACAATATAGATTTTTCTCATTCGATTTAACATTTCACCCACAAGATCAGGGAACCCATCATAAACTCAAACTCCATAGACTCGATATTGCTTCTATAATTGCAATAATATATAATGGCTTCAGTACACACAATGTAAAGTGCACGGTATGTTTCAATAATCTCCACCTTCTTTGTTGCTTCCACCTCGGTGTAAATGCTGTTACAAATGGAACATGAACAGTGCGTTATGTTTGCGAAACATCCAAGCAAAACATACCGTGAAATGACAGTCATTTCAACAGTAACAAATCAAAAACCCAAACTTTGCAACCACTTGAGTTTACTGGGATGAAAGTCATGCACCAGATAGCACTGGGAGAAGAGAGGAGGAATCCTCTCCGGATTCTGATCCAGAGCAGCCAATAAGTCTTGCCAACTCCTGCCATTCACAAGTGTGCAGCTCCAACAACACTCAAGAAGCTCGACACCATCCAGGACAAAGCAGCCCGCTTGATTGGCACCCCATCCACCACCTTAAACATTCACTCCCTCCACCACTGGCGTACCGTGGCTGCAGTGTGTACCATCTACAAGATGCACTGCAGCAACTCGCCAAGGCTTCTTCGGTAGCACCTCCCAAACCCGCGACCTCTTCCACCGAGAAGGACAAGGGTAGCAGGCACATGGGAACACCACCATCTACAAGTTCCCCTCCAAGTCACACACCATCCTGACTTAGTATATTGCCGATCCTTCATCGTCACTGGGTCAAAATCCTGGAACTCCCTCCCTAACAGCACTGTGGGAGTACCATCACCACATGGACTGCAGCGGTTCAAGAAGGCGGCGCACCACCACCTTCTCGAGGGCAATTAGGGATGGGCAATAAATGCTGGCCTTGCCAGCGACGCCCACATCCCATAAACTAATTTAAAAAAACAGTCCAAATCCTCATGGGGGTGCAGGGGGGCGTCAAGTAGGGTTGCCAACCCTCCAGGAGTTGAAGATTAATCTCCTGGACACTGCTGCAAGCAACTTGGAGAAAAATCATAGGACCATTAAAATAATTATTCATTTTCTTTGCACACTTTCATTTATTAGTTATAAAAATGTTGGCGATTGGGGGGGGTGGGGGGAAGGTTGTTTGACAGCGCAGGGTGGTTGGAGACGGGAGGTCATGTGATGAAATCTCCAGAAATACGTCCAACCAGAGTTGGCAACTCTGGTCAAGCCAGTGCCAAAATCAGAGACCAAGACTGTACATTAAAGGGAAGAGTAAGCCAGCCTGCGGGAGAAATAAGGAGCCCCAAAAAAGGCTGGGATACCAAAATCAGCAACAACTTTCATTTATATCGCGCCTTTAAAAATGTCCTAAGGTGCTTCACAGAAGTGTAAACCAAGAAAGAGTCCCAGAAGGGTCAGAAGACTGAATCAGCAAAGTCCTGTAATGGGCCAGCCTGACTGGCAATCTCAGGAGATCATGATCTCTTACGAGAATGCTGCACACAATAACTGGAGCAAAACCAAATCTTTGACCTGAGGCTAGTAGAAAGAATAATACTCTCCAACTGGGCTATGTTCCCAAGTTCATCAATCCTGTTGGGATTACAGTGAGCACCACCTGATGCCTTGGAGCTGTGCAATAACACAAGCAGTAAACTAAGATCGTTCAAGTAACCCAAGCCAGAACTCATGGACGTCTTCTGCGGCCGCCCCAGTGCGTACTGACATGGGATCGGGCTGTGTGTGTAATACCGATGGCCTTGACTGTTTCTGTATTGTAACCCAGTCATAAGCATTCAAAGATCTAGAAAATACAGTGCGGGTCTCTAAGCTGAAATGTAATTAAAAAATTACTATAAAACACCAGAAATAGTGACTGTATCCTGCGCCTCCTAACATTTTGGCCGTAAATTTACACCTGTTCAGAACAGTTGTAAATGCAGGAAATTCGCATTCTCTGGTCTTTTGCATTGGGGTGGGGCTATGTTAATGAGCTAAGTTCGGAGTTTAGCAGATGTAACTTGGGAGCTGGTGCAATTGGGTAAGGAAATTTGCACTTAACGATGTTCAACATCAATCGGTGACACGCAAATTTTCTCAAACCATCTGTGAAGCCGAAATGTCCCAGGAAATTCCAGACCTAAAGTCCCGCATTGGTGTAACAAAAGAAGGACTGACCTAACAGCATGACCTCTGATGTGGTATCATTGACTTCAGACCCAGACAACCAGCCAAATCTCTGGTGTGTGGTGGGGAGATTTGGGGCGCGAGATTTAAAGAATGTTCTTGATGCAAAGCAAGATTCAGTTGTCCTGCTGCAGGAATAGCTATTGATGCTTGCAGCCTAAGGGTCAACTGCCAATGTAAGGAGGGCAATGAGTGGCACCTCTAATGCCCACCAGGCACATTCAGTGATCGTTGCATCTGAGAGAGAGAAATTACAAAGCCATTTAATGCATGGAGCTCTTTTTAAGAATGAGATGTCAAAGTGGGTCACTTGAGTCCAGAGGAGTAAGTCTCTCGCCAAATACCTTGATGAGCCCATTTTTTTTTTTTTTACACGATTTGTGCATTGCACAATTTTAGGAGGGAAGGTGGTTTTTTGTATTGAGGACAAATTGGATTTTCTACAGTATGCCCACTTGTGTGTTTAACCAGTGCGCCTCTCTCCTGTCAGATGAGCTTTCCATGAAAACTGCTTTTGTCACTGATGCATTCAGATGCTAAGAATTTCTTCCTGGTAACAGAATGGTATCCAGCTCAGATATAATTCAAAATACTTCCTTCAACAGCACTCCAGTGTAAAGGGGTATACACCATTACTGAACGCTTCAGTTCAACTGCTTCAAGCTCATTAGGTCATGACCACTGTTCAAACTTAATCAGATCAGCATTACGTTTTAGAGCACTGGGTTGAATTTTTTTTAATGAGGGATGCAAGTGCATGAAGTAATACACTAATAATAGCTGTTTTCTTATGGAGGGCTGTCATTTGATATTTCAGTAGAACGGTTATTGTGAGTGGGGCTTTGAAAATGCGTCGGACTGAAAATTGGTCTAAGTGTTCCATTTTCGGTTTTTTTTTCTGCCCATGATTCACTTTTGGGGAATGCAGACTAATGGTTAATATGACTTTGTTTTTCTGCAGTTTAGATCATCAAAATGACTCCGTCGCTCTTGCAGAACTCCCACTGGGACCAATATCTTGTCTCTACTAAGTTTCAAATTCAAAATTCACATCCTGCACGCTAATCTGGGAATGGTACATTTATTTACAAACAAATTGTTCAGGAAGCTCAGCTAAACTAATACTTTATAATTACTCAATGTTTTGAGCAGTTACAGTTCATGTGTGTGTGTATAATATATATCACCATTTATTTTCTACTTGTATCCTAAGCTAGAAACTAGACTGGAAATATGGAGGAATCAGTGAGACAGTCATTTTGGTGATCAGAGACAACCCCACAATGTCCCATTCCGCAGCACTCTGCGTTGATGCACCAGCATGTGTAGATCACTGTTGTGCACACTCTACTGTTGAAATATCCAGCTTTTCTTTGAGTATCAGAATGTTGTTTCTCAGATCACCATGACTTTGATGGAGACCCTCTGATCTTTGGGTAGGCAAGGACAAGCCTGCTGCTGTTACTGTTACAGGAGGGACAGATTTTGCACGGTTGTCTACCATTTTCCCCCTTTCCTGTTCCAATCTTGCCCCCTCAATGGCCCAGAAATTGATCTCGCTCTGTTCCCGCGGGGGTAAGCCTTCCCCGCGATGTCTCACCTCGCTTATGCTTTTTCTGATCCAGCTCGCACGAACTTGATGTTCCAGACATCAGCTGTGCTGGGCTTGCGTATCCCAGCGGCGCAGTTAATTCGTGCGAGCTGTGGGATCACGTGACTCAGTTAGAGCCAATGGCAGCACACCATCTTCCATTCATAAGTCTCACAGCATGGCTGTGAAATCTATGAATCTTACACCCCCCCCAAAATAACAGCTAAACCTCAATTAAATTTAAAAAAAAACCCATCACATTAATAAAATAAGTATAGTTAATTAAATTAACCATTTTAAATAAAAAATTAAATTTTTGAAAAAATTTAAAATCTTTTAAAAAGTTATAAAAATAAACTTACCTGTCTTTAAAGTCTATAAAAAAGATATACCTGTAAAAAAAAATTCAAAAAAATACTTAATTCACTACTTACCTTCTTAAAAGCGGGTCTTACTCCTTTTTACATTTCCAAAATCTTCCCTACTTACCTGCGCGTCCAAAGCATGAAGTGCACAGCGTGCGCGCAGCCTGTAGCGCGCATGCGATGCACTCAGGCCCCGCCCCCTTTTCGGAAGAGCAATTGCCGGTTTTCAGCGCATGCGCAGGGCATGCAGAAAACCGGCAATTGGAGTGGGAATACGCGAGAGTATGCAGTGCGTACTCTCGCGTCCCGGGATCAATTTTCGGCCCAATATCTCTGAAGATAGCTGCAGTTCCATGGGAAGTATCGACAGTGCCTTTTGAAGCAGTTTCAGATCCAAGACTTTCACTCCACTATGGTCTCCAGAAAGTCACGTAGTGGTAGTCATGACCTGCAGTACCTGGGCAAGATCTTGGCAGCCTCTTGGAGTACCTGCTGTTTTGGAATATTTCTGCAACTCTTGCTGAACCGATGGGGGGAATTTTAACCAAAAAAGGGTAGGTTGGGGTCAGGTGGGAAGTTGGTGTTAAAAATCTGAATCCAGAATCCACTTCCAACCTGCCCACTTCCGGTTTTAATGGAGGCGGGACCATTTAACCAGCATTTTAAATTTAAGTGGATGGTCTGGTTTTGCAGGCCTTGTGAAACCCGCCAGGTAAAGTAAGGTGAGGACTGCTGGATCCAGGAGGCAAGTACCTTTACACTTAACTCCTGGGACCGCTTCTGAGCCGCACACCCCCTCCCCTCCCAGCCACTCCCAACCTGCCAAAGTAGTAAAATTCAGGCTGTGCCCTGACTTGCAAAGGGGTACCGCCAACTACCCAAAGGAACACAACCCTTTTGCAGACTGAGTTTTAGCATTCAACAACAGAAATAACGTGCTAGTAAGTTTAATACTGAATTCTTGACACTGTGCCAGGCAGACAGAAATCTGACCCCAGGGGACTCCCTTGTGCACCCAGTTTGAAATCTTACCCCTAGAGAAGTTCTGTATCACTGTAGTAAACATACCGTGAATTGCACCTGGTTCTCCCTCACTCATGTGTGAAATCCACAAATATCCAAATTAACTGGGTTTTTGTAAATTGCCTCCCAGGTTTCTCTTAATTTGAGACCTGGTATTAGATTCACATCGGAGAGCAGGCTTAACGTGGTGTCCAGTGTGTCGAGTTTAATGTTCTTAACCAGAGGAGTTAGACATTAAACACCTTGCCTCACAAATGGCAGGAAAAGGTTTGCTGGCGAATCAACTTCGAATCGAATATGTGGAGTATTACAATAAATATTTCAACATTAATAAGGCAGAATTTCTCCTGAATTCCCTATTGGATTTATTAGTGACTATCTTATATTTATGGCCCCTAGTTTTGAACTCCCCCACAAATGGAAACATCTTCTCTACGTCTACCCTATCAAACTCCTTCATAATTTTAAAGACATCTATTCAGTCACTCCTCAGTCTTCTCTTTTCTAGCGAAAAGAGCCCAGCCTGTTCAGCCTGTCCTGATAAGTATATCCTCTCAGTTCTGGCATCATCCTTGTCAATCTTTGTTGCATCTTCTCCAGTGCCTCTATATCCTTTTTAGAATATGGAGCCCAGAACTCTGCATTGTATAGTGGTCTCACCAAGGTTCTAAACAAGTTTATCATAACTTCTCTGCTTTTCAATTCTATCCCTTTAGAAATGAACCCCAGGGCTTGTTTTGCTTTTTTTATGGCCTTATTAACCTGCGTCACTACTTTTAGTGATTTGAGTATCTACCCCTAGATCCCTTTGCTCCTCGACCCCATTTCGAGTCTGATTATCCAAGCTGTATGTGGCCTCCTTATTCTTCCTACCAAAATGTAACACCTCACACTTGTCTAGATTGAAATTCATTTTCCAATGCCCATTCTGCAAGTTAATTATATTCTTTTTGTATTTTGTTGCAGTCTTCCTCAGTATTCACTATACCCCCCAATTTGGTGCTTCAAAGCCAGTACATCTATGCATTGTATGTGATGAAATGACCTTGCAGCTGTTTCCCACAGCTAACCTGGGCTTCAGCTGAAGAGTTTAAACATAAGCTGGAGTATTCTGAAATGTATTTTAATTTGTGCTTGCCAAGCTTTGTTTTTTCACACCAACAAATCCAGTACTGCTTTTTTTGTTCGTTCCTGGGATGTGGGCGTCGCTGGCAAGGCCAGCATTTATTGCCCATCCCTAATTGCCGCCGCCTTGAACCGCTGTAGTCGTGTGGTGAAGGTACTCCCACAGTGCTGTTAGGTCAGTGGAAATCGGGGGGAAAACTCTCCACTGGCTAGAGTCATACCTAGCACAAAGGAAGATGGTTGTGGTGGTTGAAGATCAATCATCAGATCCCCAGGACATCGCTGCAGGAGTACCTCAGGGCAGTGTCCTTGGCCCAACCATCTTCAGCTGCTTCATCAATGACCTTCCCTCCATCATAAGGTCAGAAATGGCGATGTTCGCTGATGACTGCACAGTGTTCAGTGCCATTCACAACTCCTCAGATAATGAAGCAGTCCATGCCTGCATGCAACAAGACCCGGACGACGTTCATGCTTGGGCTGATAAGTGGCAGGTAACATTCGCACCACACAAGTGCCAGGCAATGACCATCTCCAACAAGCGAGAGTTTAACCACCGCTGCTTTACATTCAACAGCATTACCATCACCGAATCCCCCACCATCAACATCCTGGGGGTCACCATTGACCAGAAACTTAACTGGACCAGCCACACACATACTGTGGCAACAAGAACAGGTCAGAGGCTAGGTATTCTGCGGCGAGTGCCTCACCTCCTGACTCCCCCAAAGCCTTTCCACCATCTGCAAGGCATGAGTCTGGAGTGTGATGGAATACTCTCCGCTTGCCTGGATGAGTGCAGCTCCAACAACATTCAAGAAGCTTGACACCATCCAGGAAAAAGCAGCCCGCTTGATTGGCACCTCAACCACCACCTTAACCATTCACTCCCTCCACCACCAGCGTACCGTGGCTGCAGTGTGTACCATCTACAAGATGCACTGCAGCAACTCGCCAAGGCTTCTCAGGCAGCTCCTCCCAAACCCGCGACCTCTTCCACCTAGACGGACAAGGGCAGTAGGCACATGGGAATACCACCACCTCCAAGTTCCCCTCCAAGTCACACACACCCTGACTTGGAAATATATCGCCTATCCTTCATCGTCGCTGGGTCAAAATCCTGGAACTCCCTACCTAACAGCATTGAGAGTACCTTCACCACACGGACTGCAGCGGTTCAAGGCGGCGGCTCATCACCACCACCTCGAGGGCAATTAGGGATGGACAATAAATGCTGGCCTTGCCAGCGACGCCCACATCCCATAAACTAATTTTTTTTAAAAGGTAGGGAGTTCCAGGATTTTGACCCAGCAACGATGAAGGAACGGTGATATATTTCCAAGTTTCTGGTCAATGGTGACGACCCCCCCCACCAGGATGTTGATGGTGGCGGATTCAGCAGTGGTAATGCTGTTGAATGTCGAGGGGTGGTGGTTAGACACTCGCTTGTTGGAGATGGTCATTGTCTGGCAATTAAGTGGCAAGTAACCGTTCGCACCACACATCAGCCCAAGCCTGCATGTTGTCTAGGTTTTGCTGCATGCGGGCACGCACTGCTTCATTATCTGAGGAGTTGCGAATGGAACTCAACACTGCAATCATCAGCGAACATCCCCACTTATGATCTTATTGTGGAGGGAAGGTGAATGATGAAGCAGCTGAAGATGGTTGGGCCTAGGACACTGCAGCAATGTCCTGGGGCTGAGATGATTGACCTCCAACAACCACAACCATCTTCTTTTGTGCTAGGTATGACTCCAGCCAGTGGAGAGTTTTCCCCCTGATTCCCATTGACTTCAGTTTTACTCGGGCTCCTTGGTGCCACATTCGGTCAAATGCTGCCTCGATATCAAGGGCAGTCACTCTCCCCTCACCCCTGGAATTCTGCTCTTTTGTCCATGTTTGGACCAAGGCTATAATGAGGTCTGGACCAGAGTGGTCCTGCCAGAACCCAAACTGAGCATCAGTGAGCAGGTTATTGGTGAGTAAGTGCTGTTTGATATCTCTGTCGTTGACGCCTTCCATCACTGCTAATGATTGAGAGTAGACTGATGGGGCAGTAATTGTTCTGCTTTTTGAGGACAGGACATACCTGGGCAGTTTTCCACATTGTCAGGTAGATGCCAGTGTTGTAGCTGTACTGGAACAGCTTGGCTGAAGGCGCGGCTAGTTCTGGAGCACAAGTCTTCAGCACGACAGCCGGGATGTTGTCTGAGCCCATAGCCTTTGCTGTATCCAGTGCACTCAGCCGCTGCTTGATATCACGTGGAGTGAATCACAGAATCCCCACAATGCAGATAGGCCATTTCGGCCCATCGAGCCTGCACCGACACATATCCCACCCTATCCCCCTAACACTAAGGGTCAATTTATCATAGCCAAATCAACCTAACCCGCACATCTTTGGACTGTGGGAAGAAACCGGTGCACCCAGAGGAAACCCACGCAGACATGGGGAGAATGTGCAAACTCCACACAGACAGTCATCCGAGGCCGGATTCGAACCCGGGTCCCTGGCGCTGTGAGGCAACAGTGCTAACCACTATGCCACCGTGTTGCCCAAATTGGCTGAAGACTGGCTTCTGTGATGGTGGGGACCTCCGGAGGAGGCCAATATGGATCATCCACTCGGCACTTCTAGCTGAAGATGGTTGCACTCGTGCTGGGCTCCGCCATCATTGAGAGTGGGGATATTAATGGAACCTCCTCCTCCTGTTTAGTTGTTTAATTGTCCACCACCATTCACGACTGGATGTGGCAGGACTGCAGAGCTTTGATCTGATCCGTTGATTGTGGGATAGCTTCGCCCTGTCAATAGCATGCTGCTTCCGCTGTTTAGCATGCATGTAGTCCTGTGTTGCAGCTTCCCCAGGTTGGCACCTCATTTTTGAGTACGCCTGGTGCTGCTTCTGGCATGCTCTTCTGCACTCCTCATTGAACCAGGGTTGATCCCCTGGCTTGATGGTAATGGTAGAGTGAGGGATATGCCGGGCCATGAGGTTGCAGATTGTGGTGGAATACAATTCTGCTGTTGCTGATGGCCCACAGCACCTCATGGATGCCCAGTTTTGAGCTGCTAGATCTGTTCTGAATCTATCCCATTTAGCATGGTGGTAGTGCCACAAAACACGATGGAGGGTAGACAGGACTTCGTCTCCACAAGGACTGTGCGGTGGTCACTGCTACCAATGCTGTCATGGACAGATGCCTCTGCGACAGGTAGATTGGTGAGGGTGAGGACGAGGTCACTACTTCCAGTGGTGTAGCTCCTTTGGACACTTTGGGCTTGCAAGCCCTTCCCTTTGTCTATCAATATATCGGTAACTTGACATTTATTTCACATTTCCAATAGGCATTGCCTGCAAGCAAAAATAGGTATTTAGTAAATCGATCAAAACTTCTACCGATATAAGCTCCTTTACAGAAGCAGACTTCACTGCCAACTGGTAACAATTTACATTTACACAGCACTTTTAACAGATGAAAAAATCCTCAGAGGCAGAATAAAAAAGTAGATGGGGATTAGGATAATCCTAGAAACATGGGTGGATTTTGGCAGAGGTCGAGTCGAGCTTGATGTGGTCCAGCCAGATCTGGTGATGGATGGTTAATCTGATGTCCAAGCGTGGTTTTGTTTTCTACAGAACTAAAACTGGTCAACTTCTTAAACATGGTTTTTACACTTTTCGATCTTTCTGTTTTTGCTCTAGGTCATCATAGAAGTTACAGAAATGTTGCACAGTGCCAGCTTGCTGATCGATGATATTGAGGATAATTCTAAGCTGCGCCGTGGCTTTCCTGTGGCGCACAGCATCTATGGTGTTCCATCCGTCATAAACTCAGCCAACTACGTCTACTTTTTGAGTCTGGAGAAGGTGCTGACCCTTGACCATCCAGAAGCCATTAAAGTCTTCACCCAACAGCTGCTGGAGCTGCATCGCGGCCAAGGCCTGGACATCTATTGGAGAGATACGTACACCTGCCCCACGTTGGAAGATTACAAGGCCATGGTGCTGCAGAAGACTGGAGGACTCTTCGGGCTGGCTGTTGGCCTCATGCAACTCTTCTCTGAAAATAAATCAGACTTGAAGCCTCTTCTTGACACACTTGGACTTTTATTCCAAATACGTGATGATTATGCAAACCTGATCTCCAGGGAATACAGTTCAAACAAGGGTTTTTGTGAAGATTTAACGGAGGGCAAGTTTTCATTCCCCCTTATTCATGCTATCTGGTCACATCCAGAGAGTACACAAGTGCAGAATATTTTGCGTCAGAGGACTGAAAATGTAGATGTAAAGAAATACTGTGTAAACTATCTGGAAAAGGTGGGTTCTTTTGATTACACCAGACAAACACTCAAACAGTTGGAATCAGAAGCTTACAAAACTATTGACAAGCTTGGTGGTAACCCACAGTTAGCAGCTTTAATTGAACAACTTAGCCAATTGTATAAAGAGAGTTGAAAAAACTTTTTTTTTCCCTCTTTCCCCATGCCCCTCTTTTCTCGCTCGTCCTCTTGAATGCTTTGGCTTGCTCACTCCTCGCGCACGTGCGCTCGATCTCGCGCTCTGTCATGAATGTGCAATCACTTAATTTCTCGCTCTCACTCGCGCTCTCTCATGAATGCTCTCCCACTCAATTTCTCGCTCTCCTGAGAGCTCCCTTGCTCTCTCCTGAGCTCTTGATCTCTCTCCCATGACCGTGCTCTCGCAGTATGTGTGAAGTTTAAACAGTACTTTCAGTTGGGGTTGAGAACCACAGGATATTCATGCAATCAAAAGCTTGTCCTGTTTCACCTATAAAATCACTAGCTCAGACTGAACAGATGTTTTGATGTTTCAGTGTAACATTTTGCTTAACTGACATGTGCCTGATACAGTCCTACCCAATGTCAGTTTCATCCCCTCCCACTCACCTGCCCTCCCTACCTGTAGCAGCCATGGAGTGTTATAGAGGCAGGCCAGTCTTTGGGACTCTTGGTGTCAGTGAATGTTACTGATCTTGAGGATGCCAATCACTGGGTCAGCTGTGGCTCAGTGGGTAGCATACTCGCCTCTGAGTCAGAAGGTTGTGGGTTCAAGTCCCACTCCAGGGACTTGAGCACATAAAAAAAAACTAGGCTGACACTCCAGTGCAGTGCTGAGGGAGTGCTTTACTGTCGGAGGTGCCGTCTCTTCCGGATGAGATGTTAAACCGAGGTCCTGTCTGCTCTCTCAGGTGGATATAAAAGATCCCATGGCACTATTTCAAAGAAGACCAGGGGAGTTCTCCCCGGTGTCCTGGCCAATATTTATCCCTCAACCAACATAACAAAAACAGATTATCTGGTCATTATCACATTGCCGTTTGTGGGAGCTTGCTGTGCGCAAATTGGCTGCCGCATTACAACAGTGACTCCACTTCAAAAGTACTTCATTGGCTGTAAAGTGCTTTGCGACGTCAGGTGGTCGTGAAAGGCGCTATATAAATGCAAGTCTTTCTTCTTTCTTTATGCTTGGCAAGTCCTGTTGCTGTAATGCTTATCGAGAGAAAGACTTTGAAGACACTGGCTCTGAGATGAGCTCTGTCATGAGGGGAGAATGTCAGACAACAGGCACTGATTGTCACAGACTGTATCATGAGTACTGGAGATCGGCAGTTGTCATGTACTTCTCTGCTCTGCTGCACTCTGAGACTACAGATGGAATTTCAGCAGACCAGAACAATTAATGCTTGCTGTTCTCTAACTGATAGACTGCTGTAACTTTGCTCAGCCCTTGTATCAAGTGAGAATGCATGGTGCTCTCTGACTGCTAAACACAGCCATGCTAATACCCTCCCAGCTATAATGAATGCACAATATATCTGGAAAGTTGGAAGAGTTAGCACATAGCAACTCATTGCCATTGCAGCATATTTTTACAATAAAATCAGGTCCATTTTACTGGGCCAAGTATTTTACAGTTTCCTTTTTAAGTGAGTTTTTAATCGTTATTTATTTGGAATTATTTCTAGTTTGCACAGATCTATCTCCAACAAATGAGCAGTCAGGCCTTTTCCCTGTTTGGTTTCCATCCTTAGATTTTTCTCCCCTTGTAGGGAAGTGATTCGATCCCTCCCGTCCCTCTGTTCAAGCGTTGTTGGGTAACTTGGTACGTGCGGGCGTTGAGCTGCAAACTCGTGTGCTACCTTTCTGTGTGATGTATCTGACTGCTTATTTTCAGAAGTGGGGGAAAAAGTGGATTCCTTTTTTCCTAAAAGGAAGCAGGGCCATTTTAAGCTGACCATGCAGGGGATTGGTGGATAAGTTTGCATTCACACAATTGTAAGGCTTGACTGTTCCACAAGAATGGTCTTTAAGCATCATGGGCAGTGCTGTACTTTGAATTTTCTGCACACATGATGGAGATATCTTTAAATCTGACACTGCAGAAGTCTTCAACAGTGCAGAATTTTCCTGGGCAGAACTGGTTGTGTATTTTTGGTAATCAGATCCTAAACTATAGTGACGTCCATTTTCGGTAACTCTTGTTACAGCATTAGAAACACCAGGGTTATTTTTATTTTCCTCCCCTCCCCATTGTGTTGATCTCTTATAAGAACATAAGAAATAGGAGCAGGAGTAGGCGATTCGGCCCTTCGAGCCTGCCCCGCCATTCAATAAGATCATGGCTGATCTTCGACCTCAACTCCACTTTCCTGCCCGATCCCCATATCCCTTGATTCTTCTGGAGTCCAAAATCTATCTATCTCAGCCTTGAATATACTCAACGACTCAGCATCCACAGCACTTTGGGGCAGAGAATTCCAAAGATTCACAACCCTGTTGAGTGAAGAAATTCCTCCTTATTTCAATCTTAAAAGGCTGGCCCCTTATCTTGGGATACCATTCCATAGGCACTGATTGCCCCCCTATTTCCTCTGGCCATTCTTCATGTGAAAGTCTAGGTAGTGTTAGCAGACTATTAAACAGTTCAGGGGTGTGTCCATCACTGCAGAGACCCAACCTGTTCTCACCCAGTCAACCTCTGACTCTTCAAGCAGGTAACGCCCCAAATTGATGGGGGAACCATGCAGTGTAGCATACCTTGACTTCTAAAAGGCCTTTGATAAAATACTGCATGAGCGCCTTCTTTACAAATTAAGGCCATTGAGTCTCAAGGGTAAGACACTGATTAGTAACTTCCTAAGGGAAGAAAACAAGGCAGCTGTAGAGGAAACAGTGGTGGGGGTACAGGTGGTGGAGTATTGAGTGGGATGTCTCAGGGAAATGTACTGGGACCCCGGCTCTTTGTGATATACATCAATGGAAGGGAGTCATGGTTAGAAAAATTTTCTCATGACTGGAAGGGGCTGCACTTTGCCTTTTTGGTGATTAACTGATTTTCTAGCGAGTTGTGAATTTTATAGTAGTGTACATTCTATTGCTGAATTTATTGCCCGATGTGAGGAATATTAACGCGGGGAAGTGGAACATTTCTCTATTTGGGCATCCAGTGTCAGCATCATGCACTCCCATGTTATGTTTAAAGTGATTACTTGCAGAGTAAAGTTCCCTAATCTCTGTGCCAATCATATGCCTTAGCACCTCTGCACTGCGGTCCCTACTCCAACAATGTGAAGTTTTGCCATTTACCACACACCAGTCACTATACATTCCCTCTGAGTGAGACTGCCATTTAGGAGCAATTCTGTGCCATGAGGTTCATGCTCAGTGGGAACTGGGTTGTGATTTATTTAAAGTCGGTTCCTCCTTGCCTGTGACACAGGAGGAGGCTTTCATCCCTATCAGACTGGGCTGCACTCAAACCAGGTCCCAGGGCTAAGACGAAAACCACAACTGTTGGCAAGTGCGCAGCAATTGATCAGGTTAACATTCCGAGTGTAACCTTCAACCGGTCTTGTAGAGTTATTGGTGACAGAGGGTTATTCTCAGGGAAGCACAAAAGTCCAAGGTTTAGGGTTGATGTGCTGATCAATTACACCACCCACTCCACCATTTAGCAGCACCAGTAGGTCTAACGAAATCCACACAAGTTACTATTGGTAAAATTCTTAGATATTTAATGGTGATAAACTGAGTTCAAATAACTTTTTTTTAAATCACTTTCCAAACTGCCGTACTAACAGGTGGCCAGGTGTACTCCATGGCTGTTGTAGCAAGTTATCTAAACGCTATCCAGCCTCGCCATTATGTCGCGTCGTTTTTTGAGAAAGGTCAGTGCACAATTTCTCTTGGTGCCTGGACAGTTATTAAACTGTACTCCTAGGTTCCAGCTGTTGCACAGACCAAAATCTGAACATTTTGGAATTGTAAGAAATCCTTTTGTCAGTCTTACAAGTTCAGTGATCCATCATGTTATGGTTGTGAAAAGCTCTGTAGCCTTGCTTTTATTTTGTGGTCTCAGCCATTTGTAGCTGGTCTGCCTCAGGAACTAATTAGGAAGCATTTACTGATCTCGCCCTGGACCACACTCAAATTTGCGGAGCTGCTTTAGAAAAAAAATGATATAATTTCAATTCTTGCAATTTCACTCCACATCTCCAATACTCTCAGGAGAACTGCACTGAAACACTCAGAGATAATTATACTACAAATGTTCTTTTGAAGTTCACCTGGATGTCAACTCAACTGTCAGCCATTGGTTGAGTTTGAGTGCTTTGGATTGTCCAGAGGGCAACAACAACAACAATTTATTTACATAGGATATACAGCACAGAAACAGGCCATGTGGCCCAACCAGTGCATGCTGGCATTTTTGCTCCACTCAAGCCTCCTCATTCTTCCTCATCTAACTCTTATCAGCATAACCCTCTATTCCCTTCTCCCTCATGTGCTTATCTAGCTTCCCCTTAAATGCATCTATACTATTCGCCTCAACCACTCCCTGTGGTAGCGAGTTCCACATTCTCACCACTCTCTGGGTAAAGAAATTTCTTCTGAATTCACTATTTGATTTTTTGGTGACTATCTTGTACTGATTGCCTGTACTTTTGTTCTGCCCCCCCCCCCCCCCCCCCCAACCAAGTGGAAACATTCTCTCTCTGTCTCCTCAAAACCTTTCATAAGAGCAAAAGAAATAGGAGCAGGAGTAGACCATTTGGCCCCTCGAGCCTGTGCCGCCTTTTAATGAGACCATGGCTGATCTGATCTTGGTTTCCGCTCCATTTCCCTGTCCACTCCCCATAACCCATCACTCCCTTATTGTTCAAAAATCTGTCTATCTCCACCGTAAATGTATTCAATGACCCAGCCGCCACAGCTCTCTGGGGCAAAGAATTCCACAGATTTACGACCCTCAGAGAGAAGAAATTCCTCCTCATCTCAGTTTTAAATGTGCGACCCCTTATTCTTTTTCATAATTTTAAAGACCTCTATTAGGTCACCTCATCGGCCTTTAACCTAGTAAATTGTCCCACGGTGCTTTACAGGAACGTTATATAATTTGACACTGAGCCACCTAGAGATATTAGGACAGGTGACCCAATGTGATCAGGCTCTATATGAATGCAAGTTCCCAACTTGAAGCAGAACCTAGGATACTGCAATGGGATACTATCCATTGCAGAAACTCCATGTCGATGGAGATTCTACACAGGCTGCACCAAAATGTCTGCCGAATCCACAGCAGTAGGTGAATTCCCTGGAGCTCAGAAGGTTGAGGGGTGATCTGATCGAGGTATTTAAAATACTAAAGGGATCTGATACAGATAAATTATTTTCTCCAATGGGGGGAATTCAGAACAAGAGGGCATAATAAAATTGGAGCCAGGATGTTCAGGAATGAAATCAGGAAGCACTTCTTCACACAAAGGGTAGTGGAAATCTGGAATTATCTCTCCCAAAAGGCTGTGAATTCTGGGGGTCAATTGGAGCTTTCAAAACTGAGATCGATAGATTTGCATTAGGTAAGGGTATCAAGAGATATGGAGCAAAGGCAGGTAAATGAGATTGAGGTACAGATCAGCCATGATCTAATTGAATGACAACAGGCTCGAGGGGCTGAATGGCCTCCTCCTGTTTACATGGTGGAAAGTAGTGAATATGTATTCTCCACCTATTTTGCAACATCTAAATCTAACTGATGACCCCATTATTAGGGAATCTTGTTCTGACTCTACTCTCCTACTGTCTTTTTAACCCAATCTCCATGTCACACGTTTGTTGGACTTTTCACAGATTGTATTTTTTTTAAAGTTACAACTTGTATATTAGTCGGTCTTTATCTACCTTTTCTAAGACTTTGAGAAATCCCATTATATCTATGTTTGTACACTAAATGCTACACCGATGGGCTGTGCTCATTGACGTTTATATCGAATTCAACCAATGCCTCTAGGAAGTCTTGATCTTAGTCTCGAATTTACACCATGTGACACTATTTTAAAAACCTTCCTCAGCTTTTTGTTAAGGGAATGGTGGGAGTCATTAGTGTAAACAAACACACCTGATGCTTTGTGTTCTGTTGAAATGGTGTGTTCTGCCAATGCTGGAGGAACTTTCAGACTCCTTGGAAGTGATGGGATTTGCACAACATTGATGGGATTTGTACAATTATGTAAAAGAACATTTATAATGGATTAAAATGAACTACAGTATCCACCGAATGCATTTGTGAACTTTAATGCCTCAGTAAAAGTGTGACTTTTACCAAATACTATTTCAAAATTTGTAACTGGTGTAATCGAGGGGATTCCATTGTGTTCCGTGTATCTCAAGCAAATCCATGTGATTGAATGTGTGTAACCATGGGTCTTAACTCAAGACTAGAATTTAAAATGGGACTAAGTTGGACCACTTGTCGTGACTGCCTCTTGAACCGTTTTGGTGGTACTAATTATTAAAACAGCCCATGCATATTAAAACAGCCCATGCAGCTACTGGTATTAGATTATTAGTGATTGTTAAACCAGTGGGGAACTTGGTTCTTCATTCAATCAACCTCTGCACAAAGTTACACAGGCTTTTGCCCAATACAGCTTTGAGGAGATGAACCCACCAGGGTATTATACTATCCTACATAAGATTTGAGCACTCAGTAGTGTTGCAGACATGTTTTATTGCAGCTAATGCAACGTCGGCAGTGCAGTACTGAGAGAGCGCAGCACTGTCTGAGGAACAGTACTGAGGCAGTACTGTCGGAGGTGCCGTCTTTCAGATGAGACATTAAACCGAGGCCTCGTCTACCAGCTCTCAGGTGGACAAAAAAGATCCTGTGACACTATTTTGAAGAAGAGCAGGAGAGTTCTCCCTGGTGTCCCAGCCAATATTTATCCTTCAACCAACATCACTAAAAACAGATTAAATCACATTGCTATTTGTGGGATCTTGTGTGCAAGTTGGTTGCCGTGTTTCCCTACATTGCAACAGTGGCTACACTTCAACAAATAATGGGCCAGAAATTCAAGTCTCCACGGGTGAGTACGCACTGTGTCCTCACCCGTAGACCTAATGAAAGTGCCGGTTTCGCGCACGCACTACGCATGCGCTGGAAACCGGAACTTCCGTTCCCCTGAAGGAAGGGGTTCAGATGTCGAACGCGTGCGCCGCGAATTTCGTTTTTTTTTCAGGTTTCTCAGTGAGGGTAAGTACGGAGAAGCTGCGTGGTGAAAAAGGAGGCGCAAGGCCTGCTTTTAACAAGGTAAGTGGTGAATTAAGAACAATTTAAACATTTTTTCAACAGGTTTATCTTTTTTACATACTTTAAAGAAAGGTAAGTTTATTTTTAGCACTGTTAAAAAGTGTAATTAATTTTTTCAAATTTAAATTTTTGTTTAAAGTAGTTAATTTATGTGATTTATAGTTATTTTAAAAATGTGATGTTTTTTTTATTTATTTGAAGTTTGAGTGAGGTTTTGGGGCCGATCTCTGTTCACAGATTTGACAGGTCTTCCTGTCAAAATCTATGAATGAAGATTCCCTGCTCCGATTGGCTCTCCATGGCCCACGTGATCCCAGAGGACGCTTTGAACTAACTGTGCCCCTGGGATACGCAAGCACTGCGTGCCGGCAGCTGCAGGAGGCCCAGGAGCCGAATTCCACGCGGGCCCGAAGCACAACGGCAGGCGCGCTATGTAAGTATGCGCACAATCCTTGCACCCGCGGGAAGCCGGAGAGCCGAATTTCTGGCCCAATACTTTTAGTTGCAAAGCGCTTTGTGAAGTCCGGAGGTGGTGAAAAGTGCTATAGAAATGCAAGTTATGAATTTTTGCAGTTAAGGAATACTGCACCAGTTACATTGTGTAAATGTTTTTTTTCCAAAACTACCCATTTTGGTTCTCGTGTTCATATTTGAGCAGCTTTCAGTTTTTTTCCAGGTATCTTTTAATGTTTTCTGTGAAGATTTCATTGTCCAGCAATCACTGGCATTGATTTCTGTGTTATCCGAGTTGTGATGCTTCACTTGAAGCCATTTGGTTGCCAGTGTGTGTACTCAAGACTTTGCACATTCCTAATTCATATCTGGCAGTAGATAGCCGTAACCCTGGCTGTTTCGAGCTCACCTGTTGCACATCCTGTTCCAGACTCCAATAAATCAATTTGTAACTGCTTGAAATAATGGAAAGTGGTATTGGAGGAAAGGATGACATCACGCTTGTTCAATGCCTCTAATTCCACTTCCATTACAAAATTCTCCACTGAAATTCTGGGTTAAACAGACAACAGTGAACACCAAAACCATTTATATCAGTAGAATTGATCCCATGCCAACTTATTGAGGAGATGGGAGTCTGGGTTATCTGGGAATTATAGCCTCCTGTAGCACTTAAAACCTGGCCACTGGCATATGTCATCGTAGCCCTACTGCTAGCCAGAGCATGGAGTACTGTGCTGGCGTCGATCTAACCTTGACTAGTGCTTTGGGGAATATCTGCATGTCTGCATTATTCTCAGCTCGTGCTCTGGCAGCCAGCATATAACATTGGCTGAAGCTTCAACTCCAACTAGCACAGGATTGACTGAAACCCATCCTCAGTTTTACTTCTAGGACTCCTCATTCTCACCAGCCTACTTGTTTCCTGTTCCTTTTGCTCCCTTCCTTCAGCATCGCTTGTCTTGCCATCTTGTGCCTTATCTCATAGAATCATACAGCACAAAAGGAGGCCATTCGGCCCATCGTGCCTGTGCCAGCTCTTTGAAAGCTATTCAATTAGTCCCACTCCCTCTTTCCCTATAGCCCTGTAAGTTTTTCCTTTGCAAATATTTTATCCAATTCCCTTTTGAAAGTTACTATTGAATCCGCTTGCACCGCCCTTTCAGGCAGCGCACTCCACATCAGAACAACTTGTTGCATAAAAAAGTTTTTCCTCACATCGCCTCTGGTTCTTTTGCCAATCACCTTAAATCTGTGCCCTCTTATTAATTCTTCAGTCATTGTAAATGTAAGAAACGTGGCAGCCAATTTGCGCACAGCAAGCTCCCACAAACAGCAATGTGATAATGACCAAATAACTTGTTTAAATGATGTTGGCTGAGGGATAAATATTGGAAGGTCACCGGGGATAACTCCCCTGCTCCTCTTCGAAATAATGGCCGTGGGATCTTTTACATCCACCTGAGAGGGCACACAGAGCCTCGATTTAACGTCTCACCCGAAAGACGGCACCTCCGACAGTGCGGCACTCCCTCAATACTGCACTGAGAGTGGGCCTGGGTCATGTGCTCAAGTCTCTGTTGTGGGGACCTGAACCCACGACCAATGTTTCCGGTAAATTTTTTGGGTGCGTGGCCCATTCAATTTCTCACACATGGGTGGTTATTTCAATTGTAAAGCCATTGAGCGGCCTGCGCAGGACCTCCAGACCGCCACGCAGCTTAACGGGAACATTGCCCACGACCATCTGGCTCAGGCAAGAGTGCTATCCGCTGAGCCACGGCTGACTGCCAGAAAATGCACTCAATATCTCTGCGCAGAAGTAAAGCTCTCACCAGTTCTGTTCAGGCTTAAAACTCAATTTGAACCAAAATGTGGCAAGTAAATTGATTTCAAATTTTCGTCAATTTTTTTTTGAAAGACCAATAGATTTTTAGTTCCTACAATATATATTCTCAAGACCCTCAATACCTGAGATGAGTTCTGTCACTCAGTCTTTGATTCCATTTTATTTTTGTTGGATCCCAAAGGTAGGATGTGTATTTTATTTTTAACAATTTGAGCTCAGTTTGTTTGTACATTTTTGTTTTTAAATTGCCATTAGGGATCTCTCCTGACTGGCCTCCCATCTTCCACCCTCCGTAAACTTGAGGTCATCCAAAACTCTGCTGCCCATGTCCTAACTCGCACCAAGTCTCGTTACCCATCAGCCCTGTGCTCGCTGTCCTACATTGGCTGCCGGTCTGGCAACGTCTTGATTTTAAAATTCTCATTCTTGCTTTCAGATCCCTCCGTGGCCTCGCCCCTCCCTATCTCTGTTGCAGGGCTATGGGGAAAGAGTAGGGGAGTGGGACGAACTGGATTGCTGTTTGAAAGAGCCAACGCAGACTCGATGGGCCAAATGGCCTCCTCCTGTGCTGTACTAGTCTATGATTACAACAGTGACTACATTTTAAAAGTACTTCATTGGCTGTAAAACGTTTTGGGACGTCCTGAAGTAAAAGGCGCTAGAGAAATGAAAGTTCTTTCAAAGCTCTCCGTATCCCACAGATGTATAAACACAACTGTTACTGATATCACCTATGTGAATAATACAGTATATTCATGATTGCAGGCTCTCCACAAAAGCCAAACTTCCTGAATTTGTTCTTCTGCTTATCAAGGCAAGTGCTTAAAATGAACCATAATCTGTACCTTTTTAATTTAGGAAAAAATGTAATCAAGCTCCTCAAACCCCTCCCTCTTTAGAAACGTACCACGAGGTTTGAGCTTTCAACAGTTGGATTCTACCTTCAGGCTTTTATGTACTTGTATATTTTTTCCTCCAGTCCAACTGAATGGATGTTGAGCAGCTCGAGCCCTTCAATAGCACAGAGCCATGTAACTGCTCGTTTTCACAGGTCAGGGCAGAGTTGTTAGCTGTTCGGGGGGGGGGGGCGGGGGGCTGTGTCAGCTGATGCTGATTTCCTAGGTTGAGCTGTATGAAGATGCAGGTCTGGATGTCATCGCTCCGCCGTTGGGAGTGATCCCAGGAGCAGCGCTCTGGAGTAAGTAAACGAGTGAGTATTCAACAATTAGCGATTAAACACGGTGCAACTAGGAAAATCCCATTGGCTACTACAACTAATGACTGGTGTTGGTTTGTTTGTGTGCGTGTGCACTAGCATGTGTTTGTGTGTATGCGTTAGTTGGTGAGTGTGTTGGTTGGTGAGAGTACATTGGTTAGTGTGTGTTGATGAGTGAGTGGGCTGGTGAGTGCGTTTTTGTGCGTTGGTCCATGTGTTCGTGTGTGCGGTGGTGCGTGTTGGTGCGCGCGTGTGGGTGAGTGCGTGGGTGCGAGTGGGTTGGTGCGTGCGGGTGGGTGAGTGGGTGCGCGCGTGTGGGTGAGTGCGTTGGTGCGCGTGGGTGAGTGCACGTGTGTGGGTGAGTGCGTTGGTGCAAGCGTGTGGGTGAGTGTGCGTTGGTGCGTGTATACATCTGAAGACAGAATCAGGCGGGTGACGGGTCACTTAGTTGAGGTGCTGAGAGCAGCTGGTCCCTGTGGATCTAAGCAGGAGGGAGAATATTGGAGGGGAGGCGCAAGGACTGTTTTTAAAAAATGAAACTGAGTTAATTCATGAAATACTCTTGAGCACACCTGCTAATCTGTACAGAACTGGGTCAAGGAGCTTTACAGCGATACCAAGGCTGTGAATAACATGCTGGGGATACATGACCCCAGCTTGTCCTTTGGTGACAAGAACACAATAAATATTTGACAGCAGTTATGCTGACCGAAAGGAATGATGCAGTGTGTAGGCGTTGAGACAAAGCATTTAAACCAAGCAAGAGCTGCTTTCTCACTCGCGCTGTGAAAACTCTTGAGTGATTTTCAGGTTACATGTCAATAGGTAGCTGTCATTTATAATAAATAATCCTCTTACATTTGTTCATTCACACTGATAACTTTAGCAAAGCAGCTGGGATGACACTATCTCATAAGATGTCATTTAACTCTGGTTCAAACTGACATTTCTGGTTCACTTGATATGGCCCAAAATAATTAATTTCTGATTCTGTACCATAATCAGGACACATGTCTCATACTGCCAGGATAATATACTGAGAAATATACCCTGCAGGGGAAATAACAGCCAGCCATCGGTGATAGCCTGAGTGCAGAGACAGATCTAGTCGAGCACCCTTGGTCGGCTGAATAAGGACAAGTACATTCACACTGCAACTGAAAAGGAAATAAAGTGGATTCGTTATGAAAAATACTTCACACAAAATTCACGCCCCTACTCCAGACACCAGAGCACAAACTGTAGGCTGACACTCCGTGCAGAACTGCAGGAACGGCAGTACTGAGGAAGCACTGTCGGAGGGGCAGTACTGAGGGAGCACGACATTGTCGGAGGGGCAGTACTGAGGGAGCACGGCACTGTCGGAGGGTCAGTACTGAGGGAGCACCGCACTGTCGGAGGGTCAGTACTGAGGGAGCGCCGCACTGTCGGAGGGTCAGTACTGAGGGAGCACGGCACTGTCGGAGGGTCAGTACTGAGGGAGCACGGCACTGTCGGAGGGTCAGTACTGAGGGAGCGCCGCACTGTCGGAGGGTCAGTACTGAGGGAGCGCCGCACTGTCGGAGGGGCAGTACTGAGGGAGCGCCGCACTGTCGGAGGGGCAGTACTGAGGGAGCGCCGCATTGTCGGAGGGGCAGTACTGAGGGAGCACGGCACTGTCGGAGGGGCAGTACTGAGGGAGCGCTGCACTGTTGGATATTTTGTATCAGAGGCTCGTTGCGGTTAGCTCAATATTCCTGAAATATTTGTATAAGTTTTTTATTTTCAGTTTTTACTGCTGCTATTTGGAGTTATAAAATTCACCTTGTGCACCTTCAGCAGCAAGCTGCCTCGAGTTATCAACAGCTTGTAAATGTGTCAAGCGTTTTAATATCCTGATGTAATACTGTGTTGCTACAAGCAAGATTGAGAAGGATTGACATCTGGGTCTGTGTTTTCACTCTGGCACTATTGAACAGAGCAGGTATAGTAATTAATGTAAAATCAGTTCCCTTTTTTATTACAGTCCTGTGTCTGTTCGGGAGGTTTGGTACCATTCAGCGGATTAACTAGCTCCTTTCTTTGTCTCTTTGCTGTTTTGCAGAATTTCCCACTATTACACCCACATTTTTTTTAAAACTGTAAATATACAAAGGAAGTAAGACTGCACCACCGTTTTGTACTGTACGATTTTTCCCCAAACGGATTCCATAGTTTTGTCTTTTTTTGCTGTGTGCAAATTGGCTGCCGCATTTCCTACACGACAACAGTGACTACACTTCAAAAGTACTTCATTGGCTAAGGGACATCCTGAAAAGCGCTATAGAAATGCAAGTCTTCCTTCCTTCCTTCCTTCCTTCCTTCCTTCCCTCCCTCCCTCCCTCCCTCCCTCCCTCCCTCCCTCCTTCCTTCCCTCCGACCGACCGACCGACGTGAGTGCTACCACTGAGCCGACACCGAGGGAAAAATTCGGTCTTGCACCCTTTGGGGCACTAACTTCGCCGGGGCGCTACCCCCTCGCTGTAAATTGAGTGGTCGCGCCCCAAGCAGGAGGCAGGGTGCTACTGGAAGCGCTCCCCCTCCTTCCTGGGGCGCTACTATTCAATATCGCGGCACTATGTGCAGCAGCGCCACGCACGTCGGTACGTAGCGCCACGGTATTACAGGCTTCCCTCCCCTGATTAAAGGGGAGGGGCCTAGCGCAGCGTGCACTGGGGCCCTGCTGGACCACCGGAGAGCGGGGTGCCGGGGAAACAGCCCGGCACTCGGGCTGACCGATCGCAGCCGGCACCCCGCATGAGGAGGAGATAGCGGAAGGGCTTGCCATAATTTTCCAATCTTCCCTAGATGCGGGGGAGGTGCTTGAGGATTGGAAAGTGGCATATGTGACACCATTGTTCAAGAAAGGGTGTAAGGACAATCCTAGTAACTACAGGCCGGTCAGTTTAACATCAGTGGTGGGTAAAGTCTTAGAAACAAGGAAAAAATTAACAGGCATTTGGAGAGGTTTAAGTTAATTAAGGAGAGCCAACATGGGTTTGTAAAAGGAAGATCGTGTTTGACTATTCTAATTGAATTTTTTGATGAAGTAACAGGGAGGATTGATGAAGGGAATGTAATGGATGTTGTCTACATGGATTTTTGGAAGGCGTTTGACAAAGTACCACATAGAAGGCTGGTTAACAAAATTGAGGCTCATGGAATAGGTGGGTCAGTGGCAGCTTGGATAAGGAATTGGCTTAAGGACAGACAACAGCGAGTTGTGGTAAATGGCCGTTTTTCAGACTGGAGGATGGTAGACAGTGGTGTTCCCCAAGGGTCAGTGCTGGGGCCACTGCTTTTTTTGATTTATATATATATATATATATATATGCCGATGATATCAATTGACTGCAACAGGACATAGAAAGGCTAACAGAATGGGCAGACAAGTGGCAGATGGAATTCAATACAGAGAAGTGTGAGGTGATGCATTTTAGCAGAAGGAACAGGGAGAGGCAATATACACAGGGACAGAAGGACCTGGGAGTTAATGTGCATAGGTCCCTGAAGGTGGCAGGACATAGTGAGAGAGTGGTTAACAAAGTATATGGGATCTTGGGCTTCATAAATAGAGGTATTGAGTACAAAAGTAGAGAAGTTATGCTGAACCTTTATAAAGTTGGTTAGGCCACAACTGGAGTATTGTGCCCAGTTCTGGTCACCACACTTTAGGACGGATGTGAAGGCCCTTGAGAGGGTGCAGAGGAGATTTACCAGAATGGTTCCGGGGATGGGAGATCTTAGCTACAAGGACAAGTTGGAGAAGCTGGATTTGTTTTCATTAGAGCAAAGGAGGTTGAGGGGTGATTTGATAGAGGTGTACAAGATTATGACGGGTTTAGATAGGCTAGACGGGGAAAGGTTGTTCCCACTAGTTGATAGTACAAGGACATGGGGAGATAGATTTAAGGTTTTGGGCAAGAGATACAGGGGGGATGTGAGGAAAATCTATTTTACGCAGCGAGTGGTGATGACCTGGAATTCGCTGCCGACGGAAGTGGTGGAAGCGGAGACACTTAATGTTTTCAAGGGGAGACTGGATAGGCACTTGAGGGAAATAAACTTGCAGGGCTACGGGGATAGAGCGGGGGAATGGGACTGACTGGATTGCTCCACAGAGAGCTGGCACGGACTCAATGGGCTGAATGGCCTCCTTCTGTGCCTTTATGACTCTTTGGGCTCGATTTTGTCAATGGGGACGTGATGGAGGCGGGACTCCCACTTTTTGGGTTGTAGTCCCGTCTCCATCGACTTGTGGCCAACCCACGCTACATTCCCTTGATTGACCTTGTTAAGCCCGCCCAGCAGGCTCAGCTGGCCGATTAAGGGACACCTGGATACTGGTGACGTCAGCGATTGACATTTCATCTGTCAAGAGCTTTTGACAGATGAATTATCAGCATTTGACAGCTCTGTGAAGCTGTCAAACACTGACAATCTGTCTTCTAACTTGAGTCCTTCTTCTCAGACTCAGTTAGAGAGCTCTCCAGACCAGAAAGCAGAGGCTGCAGCTTTTGACAGCTCAGTGGCCATTCTGCTTTCTGTGCCGGTGAGCTGAGGGACTCCCAAGAACTGAAGGGAGGAAGCCTGGAGGAGAAAGTAAAGGTAAGTAAAACTTATTAATACACTTTACACACACCAAACACACTTACCTCTGCACTCATGCACTCATCACTCACCTGTACACCGGACATCTCGACCCCTCCAAGCCCTGCAGACAGACGGTCCGCCTTGCTAACTTGGCGTGGTTTGGAGCCGTCGGGCAGCCCACACTTCAGGGCTAAAATAGGGATTAGCCAAAAAACTGCCTGTTAACTACGTGTTAACAGGCAGTTAATTGGCACTAATCCCCTTCCCGCCTCGGGGAGGCGGCTCCCAGCACAGGTCGGGTACCCGCCTCCTGGGACATTGGCTTGGGGGCGGGATGGGTACGTTCCCCATGAATCTGCAATTTTCCCACCACTCCCGCCTCCAAACCCGCCTCCACGGGGCTTGGAAAATCGAGCCCGATGACCTGAGGACGCAAAAGGGGGCGGGCAGGTGCTGGTAGGTGGCCCACAAAAAAAATGTCTGCCTGGCACCTGCCCTTTAATTATCGCCGCCGTGGCTGCAAAAACGCCACCCTGACCCGGTCGGACATATCGTCCGGCGATAGGTCAGGGGGCGCGACTGAAGTTTGTGAGTGGGGCGCTGCGCACAGCGATGACATCATCACCGGAGGCGCAGCGCCATGGGGCTCTACCGGCTACCGCTGAATTTCGCGGGAGGCATTTGTGGCGCCGCGCCCAGGCGCTCAGGGCTTTGCACCACGTTAGCGCCCCCCTGGCGCAAAGCAATCCAATTTTTCCCCCCTAGTGTTTGCCTCACCGATGAAGGGTTGCAGCCTTCCGACAGTCTCATTCACAAAATGCTGCATACTGACCTCACAGGGAAAAGAGGGACAATTAACTGACAGACTGCAGTCAGAAACACCAGTACTGGGAGCTTCCTTTCATGGTTGAAACCTGGTTCCCTGGCACTGGTGTGTGGAATTCACCCTTACGCCACAATAGGAATTTTGCCTTTTCAAACATAGGGGCTCCTAACTCCCCGGATGTGACCCCGGGCAAACTATGTCCCCGTAAAAGTTCCCAGTTCACAAAACTCGTCCCCGAATACGCGCGGGTTCAAATCAGGAGCCAGGTGACCCCGAGCTGCCCTGCGGTCGGTCAATAGAGTGGGCGGGGCTGTGCAGTTTCCGATTGGTGGGAGGGATGGCAATCTCCTGTTTTCAACCAGTAGAAGGGGTGTACTCACGGAGGGACTTTAATTTATGCAGAGATCGCGCTCTGGCCACAGTGCGCATACTCCGTCCCCCCACCACCGAATCCCCGGCTGGTCTCTGGATCGCACGCAGTTTTCCTGTGAAATTCTGTTGAAGAGAAAACGGCCCTGGAGCCAAAGATTGCCGAGCAACGCCACTGGTACACGGACTATTGAGCGGTGTCTGCAGCGGGGCCATGTGGATGTCCCGGGAGCTGGATCAGAGCACGCTCCGCAGCCTTGGATGGTGTGCATGAGTGTCGGACTGTGAGGAGGGGTTGAAACTGGTGATTGCGGCCGGCAGATGCTGTGAACAACGGCCGCATTATTCAGGTGGAATGTTCAGGTGCTGCTTTTTGCAGCTTCAGTTTGCATCAAGATAACAAAAATCAGCAACAATCCCCCTCCCCCACTCCCTCCCTCCCCCACTCCCTCACTCACTCCCCCCACTCCCTCCCTCCCCCACTCCCTCCCCCTCCCTCACTCCCACTCCCTCCCTCCCTCCCTCCCCCACACACTCCCTCACTCACTCCCCCCACTCCCTCCCTCCCCGCAGCCACCACATGTTCCTGAGCGCGCACAGCTTGGCGAAAGCATAGATGGTACAGGACTATTGCAGTAGCCATAGCTACGACGCTGACTGAATGGCGAATGACGTAGAACACAAAATAAATGACTTGGACAGTGATGTGAAGAAAGATTTTCTGAATAGGCCGTACAGACAGTGGGTACGAAAAACTGACATTCCTGAAGGGTGTTATTGTATTATTCATAAACGGTGTCTGAATGCGCTTCAATAGTGTGACCTCACATTTGTTTTAAATTTGTAGTGTATATGTGCAATTGTTAAAATATAGGCTGCTAAAAAATTCTGCCTTGCTACACTGCGCAACCTACATTATCCGTCCTGGCTCCACTGCTGTGCTCCCACCCTGTGTGTCCCCGGGTTCGGTTTAGAAAACATGGTCACCCGAGACTAACTGCAGCTGAAGCATTGGTCACCTTTCACACACAACTAAAATACTCTCTATCTCCGTAACCTCCTCCAGCCCTACAACCCTACAACCCTCCCTCTCTCTGTAACCTCCTCCAGCCCTGCAACCCTCCCTCTCTCTGTAACCTCCTCCAGCCCTACAACCCTCCCTGTCTCTGTAACCTCCTCCAGCCCTCCCTATCTGGATTTTCAGAAGGCCTTCGATAAGGTCCCACACAAGAGGTTGGTGAACAAAATTAAAATTAGGGCACATGGAATTGGGGGTAATATACTAGCATAGATTGAGAATTGGTTAACAGACAGAAAACAAAGAGTAGGGATAAACGGGTCTTTTTCAGGATGGCAGGCTGTGACTAGTGGGGTACCTGTAAGATTCTCAAAATTCACAGATCCCCCAAAGCTAGAAGAAAACCCTAAGGAAAATGACTTTGGACTCTTTCTAACAAGCTTCAGGATGATAAAATACGTATTGGGCCTAACAGAGGGAGATTCAAGGTCGGAAACCAAGATTTGGCATTTTTAAAAGGCATGTTGGGCCTGTGAAGGGAGAAAAGGCTGCAACAGGGAATGGGCTCAACCTCTGTAAAGACAGTTTGGGTATTGGAGTAAAACAAATTGTCTGGAGAACTGTGTGACCTCACTCAGCCCCTATCAGACATTAACATCCTAACAATCGACCCACGGAGGAGCAGTCCCCACCCAAAGCACAGGACCCATCCAAAACATGCATAATGCAAATCACCTCGCCAACCTACATAGAAATCTCGGGCTCAGACAGGAGACTCGAAACCTGAGTATAACTATGACAATTAACTAGGAGCTCAACAGCTCATTGAATAATCAGTACAGCATCCTGAAACCATTTTACACATTTCTAATCAAGTTACCATTAACGAGCCCGCCCAAATCAAACAATAAACCGGGACTGATTTGGCACGCAGATTAGAAGGCCCCTCAAAGTATAATTGAAGGCCTGTTTTCTCAAGAAGTCAGTTCTCTCGAGAAGCAACACACAAGAAGAAACCGGAGCATCGAGATGGGGCAGCATTCTACCGTACACCCAAGTTCAACAGCTTCAGTGACCCAGGACATCATCAGACACATCGCGGCAACAAGAGCCTTACAAAACTACCAAGAAAATATTACCACCAACCAACCTGGTAATATCGAGCCACCGCGACCAAAGAAAAACAACTCAGGAGAAAACCGAAGATTCGAAAGTTTTCCACTCTACAATCTATTCCTGAATTACCCCCGGGTAAGATTTTTACTTAAAAGGAACTCTAAACCCTATCTCTACAGAAGGAAAGTGGGTACTCGCCCCATAAATCCAAAACGCACCCTACCGCATCACCGGACTCGCGAAGACTGACCAGCAGTCGAAGTCCTCTACTGCGTCCGGGGTACGGCAGACACCGTCCAACACATCCAGCGAACCCCGAAACCGCGAACCAGCTCAACTGTCAAGGATTCGTTTGGTGAGCATTATCCCTGGTCCTCTAGATTTCAACTTAGCTCGGAAGTGGGATCGGGAGGGGTGAGGTATTCTCTATTGTATTTCCCTCGTATGTATTAAAATGTTCCCCATTTTTATTAGAGTATAAGATTATCGTGTTGTATTTTCTTTCTTGAATAAAGATCAATGTTTCTTGCACCAAAACCAGTTGTCTGCTGCACTTTTGTCACAACCCCCAAATAAACCCAAGGTCTAGAATCAAGGGAGTGGGAGCGATTCGAACCGCTCACAAGTCAGTGGTGAGGCTGACCCACACACCACCCCCTACAACCGCAAGGTTCGGTGCTTTGGCCCCAGCTATTTACAATCTATGTCAATGATTTGGATGAGAGGACTAAATGTAACATATCCAAATTTGCTGATGATACAAAGCTAGGTGGCAGTGTCAGTTGCGAAGAGGATGTGAAGAGGCTTCAAGAGGATCTCGACAGGATCAGTGAGTGGGCGAGAACATGGCAGATGGAATATAATGTGGATAAATGTGAAGTTATCCACTTTGGTAGAAAAAACAGAAAGGCAGAGTATTTCCTAAATGGTGAAAGATTGGGGAATGCAGATGCTCAAAGGGACCTGGGTGTCCTTGTACATGAGTCACTGAAAGTGAATGTGCAGGTGCAGCAAGCCATTTGGAAGGCAAATGGTATGCTGGCCTTCATTACAAGAGGATTTGAGTACAGGAGTAAAGAAGTCTTACTCCAATTATATAGGGCCTTGGTGAGACCACACCTGGAGTACTGTGTACAATTTTGGTCTCCTTACCTAAGGAAGGATATACTTGTCATCGAGGGAGTGCAACGAAGGTTCACAAGATTGATTCCTGGGATGGCGGGACTGTCGTATGAGAACAGATTGAGTAAACTAGGCCTGTATTCTCTTGAATTCAGAAGAATGAGGGGGGATCTCATTGAAGCATACAAAATTATTACGGGGCTTGATAGGATGGATGCTGGGAGAATGTTTCCCTTGGCTGGGGAGTCTGGAACCAGGGGCCACAGCCTCAAGATAAAGGGTAGGCCATTCAGGACTGAGATGAGAAGAAATTTCTTCACAGAGGGTGGTGAATCTTTGGAATTCTCTACCCCAGAGGGCTGTGGAGGCTTAGTCATTGGTTATATTCAAAACAGAAGTCGATAGATTTCTGACTAGTAAAGGCATCAAGGGATATGGCGATAGGGCCGGTGAATGGAGTTGAGGCAGAAGATCAGCCATGATCTCATTGAATGGCGGAGCAGGCTCGAAGGGCCGAATGGCCTACTCCTGCTCCTATTTCTTATGTCTGTAACCTCCTCCAGCCCTACAACCGTCCCTATCTCTCTAACCTCCTCCAGCCCTACAACCCTCCCTCTCTGTAACCTCCTCCAGCCCTACAACCCTCCCCCTCTCCGTAACCTCCTCCAGTCCTACAACCCTCCCTATCTCTGTAACCTCCTACAACTCTCTCTCTAACCTCCTCCAGCCCTACAACCCTCCCTATCTCTGTAACCTCCTCCAGCCCGACACCCCTCCGAGATCTCTGCGCTCCTCCAATTCTGGCCTCTTGAGTATCCCCAACTTTCATCACTCCACCATTGGTGGCTGTGCCTTCAGCTGCCTCGGCCCTAAGCTCTAGAATTCCCTCCCTAAACCCCTCTGCCTCTCCTCCTTTAAGACGCTCCTTGAAACCTACCTCTTTGGCCAAGCTTTTGGTCATCTGTGTTAATATCTCCATATGTGGCTCGGTCTCAAATTTGATCTGATTACACTCCTGTGAAGCGCCTTGGGGCGTTTTCTATGCTAATGGCGCTATAGAAATGCAAGTTGTTAAAAAAAAATGTCCCACAACTGATAACCAATACCCTGTCTCACAGAGGCACAGCATTCCCGTATTTAATCATTGCTTCACAAGAATGTAACACTCCCATACGCAGTACAGTTCCTACAGGGATGGTTTACAACATATTCAACTGAGATACATTTGAAGAACAGATGCACGCTAGATTTAGTGATGCCGAGGTAAGCTTCAACCATAGTGTCAGCCGTGGTTCAGTGGGCAGCTCTCTCGCCTCTGAGTCAGAAGGTCGTAGGTTCACGTCCCTCTCCAGAGACTTGAGCATATAATCCAGGCCGACACTCCCAGTGCAGTACTGAGGGAGTGCTGCATTGTCAGATGCGCCGTCTTTCAGATGAGACATTAAACTGAGGCCCTGTCAGCCTGCTCAGGTGGATGTAAAAGATCGCATAGCACTATTCGAAGAAGAGAAGGGGATTCCTGGGTCGACATTTATTCCTCAACCAACATCACTATAACAAATGATCTGGTAATTAGCACATTGCTGTTTGTGGGACCTTGCTGTACATAAATTGGCTGCTGCATTTCCTACATTATAACAGTGACTACACTCCAAAAAGTACTTCATTGGCTGTAAAGCGCTTTGGGACGTCGTAAGGTCGTAAAAGGTGCGATATAAATGCAAGTTTGTTCTTTAAGCCTTGTTGTCTTAAAGGAGATGCTGGCATTTAAAGAGTTAATATTGATCCTGGCCAGGCTGATTCTCAACACGTGCCACAGTGAGAGTTCTCAGCACGGTCTGAGTGAAGGCCCTTCTTCCTGCTAGCTCATATTGGGCAGGATTCCCAGAAAATCCCAGCTGGAGTCTGATACATGTAAGAGTGCTTAGCTGCAAAATGAGACTGTCAAGAATTATATCAACCATTATAAATCGATCCCGTCCTTCCTGAATTTCATTTGTCCACAATCTTCCTTGTGCCAGTTACAGAATCATACAGCACAGGAGGAGGCCATTCGGCCCATCGTGCCTGTGCCGGCTCTTTGAAAGAGCTCTCCAATTAGTCCCACTCCCCTGCTCTTTCCCCATAGCCCTGCAAATTTTCCCTTTTCAAATATTTATCCAATTCCCTTTTGAAAGTTTCTATTGAATCTGCTTCCACCACCCTTTCAGGCAGTACATTCCAGATCACAACAACTCACTGCGTAAAAACATTTCTCCTCATGTCGCCCCTGGTTCTTTTGCCAATTGCCTTAAATTTGTCCCCTCTAGTTACCGACCCTCCTGCCAGTGGAGTGTGTCAGCCTAGATTCTATGCTGGGTTCCTGACTCAGGGCCCATCTGACACTTGTACTGCAACTAACTCACATGTGGATTTTCCTTTCTGGAACTAGTGCTGTCAAACTGCACATTTTAAATTACTGCAAAGTGGTTAAGGTTCTCAACAACACAAAATAAAACCTGCAGTACTGCTGTAGCCAAACAGATGTCAGTTTGGGATTCCCACTGACTGCAGTTTAATTGGGGTGAAGTTTGTTAAACTTTCTAAAGTTTGTAAAGTTCCCAGGTAGTCCCCATGCTCTCTCTGAGCTTCTAATGTGAGCGACACCATTTAGTCTCCAGTCTGCACAGCTCTGCTCAATCCTCCTCCCTCCTTCCCCAACTTCACAAAACTGTGCTGAGCTGGCATTATAACTGGGTGCTGCTCGCTCTCCAACAGTACCTGCAGCCTGACAGCAGTTATACTGCACTTCCGTTAAGAAGTGTGTGCAGGGTAAGTAATAACAAAAGGAATGCCACTTGATTCTGCTGGATGCTGGGGGACAATTGGAGTGTTCAAGACTGCAATCGATAGATTTGTGTTGGATAAGGGTATCAAGGGATATGGAGCAAAGGCGGGAAAATGGAGTTGATCAGCCGTGATTTAATTGAATGGTGGAGCAGGATCGAGGGGCTGAATGGCCTCCTCCTGTTCCTATGTAGCCATAAATATAAGATAGTCAATAATAAATCCAATGGGGAATTCAGGAGAAACCTCTTTACTCAGAGAGTCATACAGTTATACAGCACAGAAAGAGGCCCTTCGGCCCATCGTGTCTGCGCCGGCCATCAAGCCCTGTCTATTCTAATCCCATTTTCCAGCACTTGGTCCGTAGCCTTGAATGCTATGGCGTTTCAAGTGCCCATCTAAATGCTTCTTGAATGTTGTGAGGGTTCCTGCCTCTACCAGCCTTTCAGGCAGTGAGTTCCAGATTCCAACCACCCTCTGGGTGAAAAAGTTTTTCCTCGAATCCCCTCTAAACCTCCTGCCCCTTACCTTGAAACTATGCCCCCTGGTTATTGACCCCTCTACTAAGGGGAAAAGTTCCTTTCTATCTACCCTATCTATGCCCCTCATAATTTTGTACACCTCAATCAGGTCCCCCCTCAGCCTTCTCTGCTCTAAGGAAAACAACCCCAGCCTGTCCAGTCTCTCTTCATAGCTGAAACGCTCCAGCCCAGGTAAGATCCTGGTGAATCTCCTCTGCACCCTCTCCAATGCAATCACATCCTTCCTATAGTGTGACGACCAGAACTGCACACAGTATTCCAGCTGTGGCCTAACTAGCGTTTTGTACAGCTCCATCATAACCTCCCTGCTCTTATATTCTATGCCTTGGCTAATGAAGGCAAGTATCCCATATGCCTTCTTAACCACCTTATCTACCTGTCCTGCTGCCTTCAGGGATCTATGTACATGCACACCAAGGTCCCTCTGATCCTCTGTCCTTCTTAGGGTCCTACCATTCATTGTGTATTCCCTTGCCTTGTTAGTCCTCCCAAAATGCATCACCTCACACTTTTCAGGGTTAAATTCCATTTGCCACTGTTCTGCCCATCTGACCAACCCATCTATATCGTCCCGTAGCCTGAGGCTTCCCTCCTCGCTATTTACCACTCCACCAATTTTCGTGTCATCTGCGAACTTACTGATCATACCTCCTACATTCATATCTAAATCATTAATGTACACGACAAACAGCAAGGGACCCAGCACCGATCCCTGCGGTACACCACTGGACACAGGCTTCCAGTCACAAAAACAACCTTCGACCATTACCCTCTGCCTCCTGCCACTAAGCCAGTTTTGGATCCAATGTACCAAATTGCTCTGGATCCCATGGGCTCTTACCTTCTTGACCAGTCTCCCATGCGGGACTTTGTCAAAAGCCTTACTGAAGTCCATGTAGACTACATCAACTGCACTACCCTCATCCACACACCTAGTCACCCCCTCGAAAAATTCAATCAAATTGGTTAGACATGATCTCCCCCTGACAAAGCCATGCTGACTATCCTTGATTAATCCTTGCCTCTCCAAGTGGAGACTAATTCTATCCCTCAGAATTTTTTCCAATAATTTCCCTACCACTGATGTTAGGCTCACTGGCCTGTAATTCCCTGGTTTATCCCTACTACCCTATGTTAGCTGTCCTCCAGTCCTCTGGCACCTCCCCTGTGGCCAGAGAGGTTCTGAAAATTTGTGTCAGAGCCCCTGCAATCTCCTCCCTTGCCTCACACAGCAGCCTGGGATACATCTCGTCTGGGCCTGGGGATTTATCCACTTTTAAGCCTGCTAAAACCGCTAGTACCTCCTCCCTCTCAATGCTAATTTGTTCAAGTCTATCACAATCCCCCTGCCTGATTTCTATGCCTACATCGTCCTTCTCCATAGTGAACACAGATGCAAAATATTAATTTAAAACCTCACCTACATCTTCCGGCTCTACACACAGATTGCCACTTTGGTCCGTAATGGGCCCTACTCTTTCCCTGGTTATCCTCTTGCCCTTAATATACTTATAAAACACCTTGGGATTTTCCTTTATTTTGCCCACCAGTGTTTTTTCATGCCCCCTCTTCGCTCTCCTAATTTCTTTTTTAAGTACCCCCCTGCACTTTCTATACTCCTCTAGGGCTTCCACTGTTTTTAGTCCTTTGTATCTGCCAAAAGCCTCCCTTTTTTTCCTTATCCCTTGACATCCAGGGTTCCCTGGACTTGTTGGTCCCACCCTTGACCTTTACGGGAACATGTTGGCGCTGTACTCTCTCTATTTCCTTTCTGAATGACTCCCACTGCTCTAATGTGGATTTTCCTACAAGTATCTGATCCCAGTCCACTTTGGCCAGATCCTGCCTTATCATATTAAAATCGGCCTTCCCCCAATTTAGAACCTTTATTTTCGGTCCATCTTTGTCCTTTTCCATGACTACCTTAAATCTCACCGAATTATGGTCACTGTCACCAAAATGCTCTCCTACTGACACTTCTACCACTTGCCCGGCTCCATTCCCTAGAATTAGGTCCAGTGGTGAAAATGTGGAACTCGCTACCACAGGGAGTGGTTGAGGCAAATAGCAGAGATGCATTTAACGGGAAACTAGATAAACATGAGAGAGAAAGGAATAGAAGGATATGCTGATAGGGTGAGATGAAGAGGAGTGGGAGGAGGCTCGTGTGGAGCATAAACACTGGCATAGACCTGTTGGGCCAAATGGCCTGTTTCTGTGCTGTACATTCTATGTATGTGCCTAAGTATTTCTCTCTCACTGTCCCTGGCTCCTCCTTCCGTTTACCGTTCTCCTTCTGTTCTTTGCTCACTTGTCTCATCTTTCTCTTTTGCTTTTCTCATTTCCTTTCACCCTCCTTCCACTCTCAGTCTTTCCGAGCTCTGAATTCTCTGACAGGCGGTGAGCAGCTGTCAGGAAGTATTCAGCTGGTAATCTCACCGGCCATTTACACTTCTCCTGGCATGGTCCTCCTGCAATTTAGTGGCCTGTAGAAGTCCTTGCCCATGAATTGTATTCCCTTCAAGAATTCCCGAAAATAAGAATCCTAATAGCGACGTGGATTTTTTTTGTGTGCAATGATTTGCAGAGTGTTCACATTTTTGGTGAATTTCAAATAAGTGTGGTCTGTTACAAAAATAAAAACAGGGGGGAAATATGTTGGCAACATTGCAGGAAATTTCCTTTGTGTACAGTCCACGCTACTTGCAATTTTCTTGGATTGAGTTGCCAATGAAACGGGACAAGCTTGCACCCCACCTATCTGCAGCAGCTGGAACAGTCTGACTGGCCTGTGTATTGACTGTTACTGCCATCTGCTGGATTGATTGGGCATTACTTGTGTGCAGGGATTGACCAAGAAAAATAGGAGGAGCAAGCTGTTCCGCCATTCAATGAGATTATGGCTGATTTGTATCTTAACTCCATCTATCCGCCTTGGTTCCGTGACTCTAATACCTAACAAAATCTATCAATCTCAGTTTTGAAATTTACAATAACAGCTCAACAGCTTTTTGAGGGAGAGAGTTCCAGATTCCCACTACCCTTTGTGTGAAGAAGTGCTTCCTGACATCATCCCTGAATGGCCTAGCTCTAATTTTAAGGTTATGCCCCCTTGTTCTGGACTTTCCCACCAGAGGAAATAGTTTCTCTGTATCGGCCCAATCGAAATTAAAGCTGGGCCATTTAGGGGTGATGTCAGGAAGCACTTCTTCACACATGAGGGGCATCACATCCAGACCTGTTGATGGGCTGTGGGGGGCATCACATCCAGACCTGTTGATGGGCTGTGGGGGGCATCACATCCAGACCTGTTGATGGGCTGTGGGGTCGTCACATCCAGACCTGTTGATGGACTGTAGGGGGCATCACAACCAGACCTGTTGATGGACTGTGGGGGGCATCACAACCAGACCTGTTGATGGACTGTGGGGGGCATCACAACCAGACCTGTTGATGGACTGTGGGGGGCATCACAACCAGACCTGTTGATGGACTGTGGGGGGCATCACAACCAGACCTGTTGATGGACTGTGGGGGGCATCACAACCAGACCTGTTGATGGACTGTGGGGGGCATCACAACCAGACCTGTTGATGGACTGTGGGGGGCATCACAACCAGACCTGTTGATGGACTGTGGGGGGCATCACAACCAGACCTGTTGATGGACTGTGGGGGGCATCACAACCAGACCTGTTGATGGACTGTGGGGGGCATCACAACCAGACCTGTTGATGGACTGTGGGGGGCATCACAACCAGACCTGTTGATGGACTGTGGGGGGCATCACAACCAGACCTGTTGATGGACTGTGGGGGGCATCACATCCAGACCTGTTGATGGGCTGTGGGGTGCGTCACATCCAGACCTGTTGATGGACTGTAGGGGGCGTCACAACCAGACCTGCTGATGGACTGTGGGGGGCGTCACAACCAGACCTGTTGATGGACTGTGGGGGGCGTCACAACCAGACCTGTTGATGGACTGTGGGGGGCGTCACATCCAGACCTGTTGATGGACTGTAGGGGGCGTCACAACCAGACCTGTTGATGGGCTGTGGGGGGCATCACAACCAGATCTGTTGATGGACTGTGGGGGGCGTCACATCCAGACCTGTTGATGGACTGTAGGGGGCGTCACAACCAGACCTGTTGATGGGCTGTGGGGGGCGTCACAACCAGACCTGTTGATGGACTGTGGGGGGCGTCACATCCAGACCTGTTGATGGACTGTAGGGGGCGTCACAACCAGACCTGTTGATGGGCTGTGGGGGGCGTCACAACCAGACCTGTTGATGGACTGTGGGGGGCGTCACAACCAGACCTGTTGATGGACTGTGGGGGGCATCACAACCAGACCTGTTGATGGACTGTGGGGGGCGTCACAACCAGATCTGTTGATGGACTGTGGGGGGCGTCACATCCAGACCTGTTGATGGACTGTAGGGGGCGTCACAACCAGACCTGTTGATGGACTGTGGGGGGCATCACAACCAGATCTGTTGATGGACTGTGGGGGGCGTCACATCCAGACCTGTTGATGGACTGTAGGGGGCGTCACAACCAGACCTGTTGATGGGCTGTGGGGGGCGTCACAACCAGACCTGTTGATGGACTGTAGGGGGCGTCACAACCAGACCTGTTGATGGACTGTGGGGGGCATCACAACCAGATCTGTTGATGGACTGTGGGGGGCGTCACATCCAGACCTGTTGATGGACTGTAGGGGGCGTCACAACCAGACCTGTTGATGGGCTGTGGGGGGCGTCACAACCAGACCTGTTGATGGACTGTGGGGGGCGTCACAACCAGACCTGTTGATGGACTGTGGGGGGCGTCACAACCAGACCTGTTGATGGACTGTGGGGGACGTCACAACCAGACCTGTTGATGGACTGTGGGGGGCATCACAACCAGACCTGCCGATTGGCTGTAGGGGGCGTCACATCCAGACCTGCCGATGGGCTGTAGGGGGCGACATATCCAGACCTGTTGATGGACTGTGGGGGGCATCACAACCAGACCTGTTGATGGACTGTGGGGGGGCATCACAACCAGACCTGTTGATGGACTGTGGGGGGCATCACAACCAGACCTGTTGATGGACTGTGGGGGGGCATCACAACCAGACCTGTTGATGGACTGTGGGGGGCATCACAACCAGACCTGTTGATGGACTGTGGGGGGCATCACAACCAGACTTGTTGATGGGCTGTGGGGTGCGTCACATCCAGACCTGTTGATGGACTGTAGGGGGCGTCACAACCAGACCTGCTGATGGACTGTGGGGGGCGTCACAACCAGACCTGTTGATGGACTGTGGGGGGCGTCACAACCAGACCTGTTGATGGACTGTGGGGGGCATCACACCCAGACCTGTTGATGGACTGTAGGGGGCATCACAACCAGACCTGCTAATGGACTGTGGGGGGCGTCACAACCAGACCTGTTGATGGACTGTGGGGGGCATCACAACCAGATCTGTTGATGGACTGTGGGGGGGCGTCACATCCAGACCTGTTGATGGACTGTAGGGGGCGTCACAACCAGACCTGTTGATGGGCTGTGGGGGGCGTCACAACCAGACCTGTTGATGGACTGTGGGGGGGCGTCACAACCAGACCTGTTGATGGGCTGTGAGGGGCGTCACAACCAGACCTGTTGATGGACTGTGGGGGGGCGTCACATCCAGACCTGTTGATGGGCTGTGAGGGGCATCACAACCAGACCTGTTGATGGACTGTGGGGGGCATCACAACCAGACCTGCCGATTGGCTGTAGGGGGCGTCACATCCAGACCTGCCGATGGGCTGTAGGGGGCGACATATCCAGACCTGCCGATGGGCTGTAGGGGGCGACATATCCAGACCTGCCGATGGGCTGTGGCTGGTTCCCCAGGCGCTGCTCCGGCCGGCAGGGGGCGCAGTGACGCGGCTACGCCCCCGGGGGGTGAGGTGACGTCAGTTGCCACAGGGAATGTCTCCGTACCGGAAACCGCGGTGCGTCGGCAGGAGTTCCGGCTGCGCGTCGCCTGGTGACGGAGCCTGGAGTCGGATCGAGCTACGGCGGGCAAGAAAGACAGCGGCAGCAAGGTTTCTGTCAGCGGCCGGGCGGAGAGAGGGAGGAACGGCGGCCACAGGGTCTCGGTGGGATTCCGGCACCGAGTCTGTGGGCGGTGTGAACTGTCGGTGCAGTCCGGGAGCGGGCCCGCATTCTGAATATAAACATGAGCCGGGCAATGTGTGGGGGGACGAGAGAAACTGTTTCCTCCGGTGGGGGTGGGGGGAGGAGTCCAGAACAAGGCGGCATAACCTTAAAATTAGAGCCAGGCGATTCAGGGGTGATGTCATGAAGCACTTCTTCACACAAAGGGTAGTGGAAATCTGGAAAACTCTCCCCCAAAAAGCTGTTGAGGCTGGGGGTCAATTGAAAATTTCAAAACTGAGATTGATAGATTTTTGTTGGGGAAGGGTATTCAGGATTACAGAACCAAGATGGAGTTGAGATACAGATCAGCCGTGATCTAATTGAATGGTGGAACAGGCTCACGGGGCTGAATGGCCTCTTCCTGTTCCTATGCTCCTCTAACAGTAGTATCATCCTGATGACCACCCCCCTTCTAGGTCCCTCACCGGCCTTGAATCATCCCACACTTTAATTGTCGGCCCTGTCCCCCGGGGTTTCACACGTCAACGATACCACCGCAGTCTTAAGCTCAGCAGCATGCACCACATCAAACATCCGCAATATTCAGAATACTGATTCTTTCCCCTGCCATAATTTCAATTTTCCTTTTACTATATCAGAACAATTAAAATTCTTGCACATATTTCTTATCTTTCCTCATACAGCCTGAAGATTCCTTCCCTTCTTTCATGTTAAACTCCTCTATGTTGAGGAGCCCCTACATCTCCCTTTACCCCTTTTCTCTTTCTATTTCTCCAAAACATTTTAACCAGCCTTTCACCATTTTCTTCTGTTCCTTTGCCATCTCTCTCTCCCCAAATGTACCATCGTCCGGTGCATCTAATGCTTTCTCTTGTTTAACTCCATTTTCATTTGCCTCTGAGTCAGAAGGTTGTGAGTTCAAGCCCCATTCCAAAGACTTAAGCACAAAAATCTAAGCTGACACTCGAGTGCAGTATTGAATGAGTGCTGCACTGTCAGAGGTGCTGTCTTTCGGATGAGACGTTAAACCGACGTCCCGTCTGCTTTCTTGGGTGGACATAAAAGATCCCACAGCACTATTTTGAAGTAGAGCTGGGGAGTTCTGCTGGTTTTTTATCCCTCAACCAACATCACTAAAACAGATTAATTGGTCACTATCACATTGCTGTTTGTGGGATCTTGCTGTGTGCAAATTGGCTGCCATATTTCCCTACAACACAACAGTGATTAACCTCAAAAGTATTTAATTGACTGTAAAGCGCTTTGGGGCGGCCTGTGGATGTGAAAAACGCTGTATAAATGCAAGTTTTTTTTTTCATTTTCATCTCAATATAAACATTGTCTGCTCTTTTCATTTAAGAAACCACCAATCTTCACTAACAATCTTTCCTCCTTGGTTGTTTTTATCTCTCCTTTTCCCCTAAACCCCAACATCAATTACATGAGTTAAAATAAAATCAATTTCTGGTCATCGCTAGGGTACCTTCCTTCACTTAAACATTTCATATTCACAATTCATTATTTAAAAAAAATACTGTACTTAAAATCATCACTAATTAAGAAATCCCACTTTAATTTCCCATTCAAATACTCGACTTCCAGAGATCCACTTGTAATATAATGAAAGTGTGTACATTTCCTGTCTCTTGTTTGGAGAGATTGTTGAAACTGATCAGCTGTGAGAAATTGACTTCATGCTCCTTGATCACACTCCATAGGCAAATTTATATTCGACAAATCACAACTTAGTTGCTAGGAAATGTAATCCCAAAATTTACTAATAGAATAAATCTGCACCAAAAAGCAATCAAATCTTTCAAAAGCAATTGCTCAATCGAAGAAAATCTACCACTTAAAAACAAACAGAAACTGAACCAATCAAATCACTCAAAATACATTTTGTACACCATTTTCTCCCCTCAGCCTCCTGGCTACATGACAGATAGTAAAAAGAACTTGCATGTAAAAGCACAAAACATTCGGAAAAATATTTTAACTGACTCATACAACTTTTTTCGGAAATGCGTTTGTTAGGTTTTTCCCTCTGTCAGGGGTCTGGTTCTCAAGTGTCTGGAGCTCGCTGCCCAGCCTTGCACTGCTCCCAGCTCACAGTGTCCCCATTACCCACCCACGTTGACCTCACTCGCTGATTTGTTCTGAGCTTGTCGGGCCTGCCTCAGTCCCATTGTGCTCTCCCCTTGACCTGTTCTCAGAGTTTTCCCCCACCCACCCTCCCTCCGACGCGCAGTAGCAGTTTCAGTGCTAAATCCAGTTATATTTGCCAACATAGTTAACCCCGATTGCAGCCACAACCGGACCTGCCATCCCAGTATCTACCCGCACTGCTCCCTGACGCATGGCCTCTCCCTGTAGTGCTGCCATACCTGGGGGCTCCCGCTACTGAGAGATCCCAATGTTGGGTTTTTATACAGGTTATTGTCATATATGCTTTACTTCCAATTCAAGTTTGAGGACCGGGTAACACTGAAACATTTGGTTAATAATTCAAGTTAATGAGATGATAAAACACAACCCCTTGCATAGGACATTGGTACTAATTATAACTCACATACAAAGGACACCTCAGGATGTCACAAGCATGTCGCTAGCTTCAGCAAGACTCGGCCAAAGTCCCCAAGGAGTTCTAGTGTGTTGTATCTTTTATAGGTTTAATTAGATAGGAGAAATGTGGGTACAATATGTCATTACGTTCTGTGTGTATGGTGGTGTTATGTAAGCTTGTGTAGATGTAAGGTTAGCTGCTACCATGTGTTGTGTGTGCCTATTAATGCCTTAGGTTGTTTATTATTGTTTAGTCCTCTGTATTGTGGGTCCCTTACAGGCTGAGACAGGAGAAATTATAATGGGGAATAAGGAAATGGCAGAGAAATTAAACAAATACTTTGTGTCTGTCTTCACGGAAGAAGATGCAAAAAACTTCCCGGAAATAGTAGAGAACGAGGAACTGAAAGAAATTAGTATTAGGTAAAAAAAGTACTGGAGAAATTAATGGGACTGAAAGCTGATAAATCCCCAGGACCTGATGGCCTACATCCTCGGGTTTTGAAAGAGGTGGCTATAGAGATAATGGATGCATTGGTTGTCATTTTCCAAATTCCTGGAACGGTTCCCGCGGATTGGAAGGTAGCAAATGTAACCCCACTATTTAAGAAAGGAGGGAGAGAGAAAACGGGGAATTACAGACCAGTTAGCCTGACATCAGTAGTAGGGAAAATGCTAGAATCTATTAAGGACGTAATAAGAGAATTTGACTTGGTGTTCCTGCTAATACATAGTGTGTTACATGGTGTACTATCCCTGTTGAATTCTCCATCATGCCATAAGTAATGCCACAGGAAATTTGCTCCTTTTTTACCTTACTAAAAGTCTTTGTGTGTGTGTGTGTACTTCCTATCTATTAAACCTTACTTCCCGTTGTCACTCATTGTATCGCTTTTGTGTAAGCTTTTCTCCATTATATACTCCTATCTTCACATTTTTGATGGAAATTGACAATGTAAAGGCACCACCTGTAATTGCACAAGCTGGCCACTGGATGGCATTGTATTATCTTTTCCCCACAAATCCCTCAAAATGCTTCTGAAAATTTATGAATTACCATTTTTCTTCAGTAACTGAAATTTCTAATGTCCAAAATTAGCATTTAAACAATTTTTAAAAATACATATTTCAGATTTATGTGATTTAAGTTCCATTGAATTGTCTTTAGTATTCTAGAATCACACAGCACAGAAGGAGGCCATTTGGCCCATCGTGCCTGTGCCGGCTCTTTGAAAGAGCTATCAATCAGTCCCACTCCCCCGCTCTTTCCCCATAGCCCTGCAAATTTCTCCCCTTCAAGTATTTATCCAGTTCTCTTTTAAAAGTTATTATTGAATCTGCTTCCACCACCCTTTCATGCAGTGCATTCCAGATCACAACAACTCGCTGTGTGAAATAATTTCTCCTTAACACCCCACTGTTTTTTTTGCCAATTACCTTAAATCTGTGTCCTCTGGTTACCAACCTTCCTGCCAGTGGAAACAGTTTCTCCTTATTTACTCTTATCAAAACCCTATTATAATTTTGAACACCTCGATTAATATCCTCCTTAATCTTCTGTCTATTAATGCCTTCATTTTTTTTTACTTGAAGGCATCAGCCTCTCCCAAAAGTCTGGGCTTGGACTTGATATTTTTACCCAGAGCTGTGAGATGAATTGCGGTTGACGGTCTGTGCATGTGCAGTGTACTTAATTTTCCAGAATGCATCAGTACCGTTCCATCAGCTGTACTGATGGAATAGTTTTCTTTAGTTTCTAGGAGCTTTTGTTCAGTTATTTTACAACATGATGTGAAGAAAAGCTAGAGGACAAATTTCAAAAGCTTATATTGAGTTTTCTTTTGAAGCAGAGAGGCTGTGTGAGTGTGTGCGCGAGGAGAAATGACTAAGCTAAGAGTGTTTCACCTCATGCTAATATTAGTTCATTCTTCAAAAAGAAAAACCTAGAATCGTGAACCCAACTAATTATCTCACCTGTGTTTCCTTGACAGTCAGAAAAGGTAATTGTTCTAATTGCTTCCACCTGTAAGACACCGATTCTAATTACTAACAACTGGAAGTTTAAAAGAAAATGATTAAACATGTAATTAGATTTTCTGCGTTTGAGATGCCTGTAACAATGCTCCATATCGGAGAGCTGGGTACATGCCAGGTGTTCCTGGGGGTTGTGAAAACTGGGAACTAATCAAAAAACCCTTTGCTGTCTGAGAAAATCACTTCCAGACCTCTTCCCAAATTCTTTCAGTAGAGACGTGGAGCCGTCCCCCACTCTTACACTCCAGTACCCCTTCGCAACAGTACAACCTCTGTCTTACTGTGAGCAATACCGCAGGAAATCTATTCATGTTGGTTGAATTCCCTCATACAGTTGGGCTTAGTTTTTGTTTAAGTGTAAAAGGATGTTCAAGTTGAACTTATGTTTGATAATGGAGAGATTTAATTTCTTAAGCTGTCCAGAATATTTACAGTTTTTCATATATTTACAGTTTTTCATGTTTTTCCCTATCATTTATAGTTTGAAGTTCAAACTGTACTGAATATCAGTGTCGGTGCCAATCAGTAGCTCTCATCCTGTGAATGGACAGGCCAATCCTTGTTTTCAGTCTTGGTCTGTTTGTTACTGACTATTGGAGCAAAAGTAAACTTTGTCATTTAAAACCCTATCTCTGTAACTTCCTCCAGCCTACAACCCTCTGAGATCTCTAACCTCCCGCAGCGTACAACCTTCCAATATCTCTGCGCTCCTCCAATTCTGGCCTCTTCCAGATCTCCGATTTTTCACCACTCCACTATTGGTGGCCATGCATTCAGCTGCCGAGGCCCTAAGCTCTGGAATTCCCTCCTTAAAACCTACCTCTTTGACCAAGCTTTTGGTCACCTGCCCTAATATCTGTTTACGTGGCTGTGTCAAATTTTGACTGATTATGTTCCTGTGAAGTGCCGTGGGACACTTTGCTACATTAAAGGTGCTGTATAAATGCAAGTTGTTGTTAGAAAACAGGAAATTCAATTGATTATACCCAGAATGATTGAAGGGATTGGATTATAAGGGGTGATTGTGTAAATTGGGCATGTTCTCACTGGAAAAGAGAAGGTTGACAGATGATAGGATTGCTGCCTTTAGGATTCTAAAGGGACTGGATAATGTCGATCATGACGAGCTGTTTTACCTTGTCCAGAACAGTACAGCCAGAGGGCACGGCCTGCACTTGAAGGGGGCAAATTCAGTGAGCGAGTGGTCAATCTATGGAACAGGCTCCCTAGGAAGACGGTGGAATTCGATAGTATTGATCCATTCAAATGAACATTAGACAGATTTCTTTCATAAAATAACATTTTGGGATGCAGTATGTGAGTAATTTGAGACATGTGATGTGGTCCATGCTTTGGAGGAACAGGTGACTTTGGACCTCTGGTTCCCAAAGCTTCCCACCACTGGGGTTTTCCTCACCTCACATCTGGGTCTGTTGTAGACTCATTGATAGAGATTGATTGCTGTGATTAGTCAACAATCCATTATTGTATCGCGCAACTACCAGGATGGTAGAAAGCGATGGATCTTAAGTCTTTTTTCATCTAGCAATTCCTATGTTCCTAGTAGCTCAATATGGTTAGACCACAGCTGGAGTATTGTGTCCAATTCTGGGCACCACACTTTAGAAATGATGTCAAGGTATTGGAGAGGGTGCCAAGGAGATTTACTAAATGGTACCAGTGATGAGGGACTTCAGTTACTTGGAGAGACTAAGAAGCTGGGGTTGTTCTCCTTAGAGCAGAGAAGGTTAAGGGGAGATTTAATAGAGGTGCTCAAAATAATGAGGGGCAGATTGGGAGAAACTGTTCCCAGCAGCAGGAGGTTCGGTAACCAGAGCACACAGATTTAAGATAATTGGCACAAAAGCTAGGAGGGGAGATCAGGAAAAACTTTTTTACACAGCGAGTTGTTATGATCTTGAATGCACTGCCTGAAAGGGTGGTGGAAGCAGATTCAACAGGGAGTTGGATAAATACTTGAAAAGGAGAAATGTGCAGGGCTATGGGGAAAGAGCAGGGGAGTGGGACTAATTGGAGAGCTCTTTCAAAGAGCCGGCACAGGTACGATGGGCCGAATAGCCTCCTTCTTTGCTGTACGATTCTATGTGCCTAAATGGCACTAAGGGGAGCTGCAGAAGTTGGGAGGCAGGGGAGTGTGTGATGTAGTGACCTGCTAATTCCAGCAGAGGCAGCACAGCTCAGTCCATGGGATGTGTGGGTAAAAGATCTGATATATTTCTTTAAAATTTCTGTTCAGATTTGGATGAGCTGTCGCAGGCTGAAATCCAGCAAAGATGACACAGAGTGACATTGTGCCTTGTGATGCTGTGGGTCGAAGAATCATCTATCGGGATGAATATGGGACTGTGCGCTTTGTGGGAACAGTACCATCAGCAGCAGGTATAGTTCAAATAACGATGCTTTCTGATTCCTTTCATGATCATTGAAATAATTCTCAGATTAGAGGAATGCTCTCTTTGTATTACTCACTCCCTGGGATGAAGTTGTTCCTGGACATTAGACCGGCTGGTGTTTTAACTCTCTCAGCCGTGGCTCAGTTGGTAGCACTCTCGCCTCAGGGTCAGAAGGTCATGGGTTCAAACCCCACTCCAGAGACTTGAGCACATAATCTAAGCTGACACTCCCAGTGCAGTGCTGAGGGAGTGCTGCACTGTTGGAGATGCCGTCTTTTGGATGAGACGTTAAACCGAGGACCCGTCTGCTCCCTCAGGTGGATGTAAAAGATCCCATGGCACTATTTTGAAGAAGAGCAGGGGAGTTCTCCCCCATGTCCTGGCCAATATTTATCCCTCAGCCAACATTATTTAAACAGATTATCTGGTTATCACATTGCTGTTTGTGGGACCTTGCTGTGCGCAAATTGGCTCCCGCGTTTCCTACATTACAACAGTGACTGGACTTCAAATAGTACTTAATTGGCTGTAAAGCACTTTGTGACACCCTGAGGTTGTGAAAGGTGCTGTAGAAATGCAAGTCCTTTCTGTCTATAATTTGGGGACAGTTGACCACTAAATTAAAATAATTTAGATTTTCCACCATTTAATTGTGTAAACCGTACAGGAAACTTTACAAATCAATTTGATATGCATGGCTTGTTTGTTTTTAACCTCTGTTCTGTGGCAGAGAACAGTGACAGTAATATTTTAGAAAATGCTCTGGACAGATTATTTGAGTTTTTTAAGAATGCATCCACAGCAGGAGATGGAGTTTCGACAGTGTATACATGATGCTATCGATTGTTGGGGCAGTAGAGACAGTGTTCTGTTAGATGGTCATCTGAAATAATGGGCCTTTGAATGTTGGGCTCAGGAAGGAATGAGCAGCTACTGAGAGTTGGGACCAAAGTGGGTTGAGTTAGAAAGAAGAGGGGGAGTGGAGTCAAAGAGAAGTGGAGGGTGTTAGGGGCGATGGGAAGAAGGGAGAGTTAAGGAGCCTGAGGTGTAATGGAGTTCCACGGAAGGGGACAACAGGCAGAGAAAGAGAGTCTAACAAACCACTGGAAAGGAAGGTGAGGAAAAATCGGAGAAGAATGGATTGAGAGAGTGGTTAGCAAAGCATATGGGATCTTGGGCTTCATAAGTAGAGGTATTGAGTAGAGAAGTTGTGCTGAACCTTTATAAAGCGCTAGTTAGGCCACAACTGGAGTATTGTGTCCAGTTCTGGTCACCACACTTTAGGAAGGATGTGAAGGCACTTGAGAGGGTGCAGAGGAGATTTACCAGAATGGTTCCAGGGATGGGGGATCCTAGCTACAAAGAACAGATTGGAGAAGCTGGATTTGTTTTCATTCGCGCAAAGGAGGTTGAGGGGTGATTTGATAGAGGTGTACAAGATTATGACGGGTTTGGATAGGCTAGATGGGGAAAGGCTGTTCCCACTAGTTGATGGTACAAGGACTAGGGGACACAGATTTAAGGTTTAAGGTTTTGGGCAAGAGATACAGGGGGGATGTGAGGAAAAACATTTTTACACAGCGATTGGTGAGGACCTGGAACTCGCTGCCGACAGAAGTGGTGGACGCGGAGACACTCAATGTTTTCAAGGGGAGACTGGATAGGCACTTGAGGGAAATAAACTTGCAGTGCTACGGGGATAGAGCAGGGGAATGGGACTGACTGGATTGCTCTACAGAGAGCCGGCACGGACTCGATGGGCCGAATGGCCTCCTTCTGTGCCGTTATGGCTCTATGTACTAGGAGCCAGAAAAGATGGAGGCAGAGACAAATTTGTTGAGATTAGAGTGGGGCGGGAGAGAGAGAAAGAAAAAACAAGGAATCCAGATAAGGAAACTGAGACCACATGAATACTGAAAGTTGAGGGCAAAAATAGGCCATTCAGCCCATCAGGCTTGTCTGCCTGGCATTTCAGCTGATCCAGCCAGCATCCAACTGCAGCTCAGACTTCCCTAATGCCTGTGATAGAAAATCAACACAAAAGAGGCTGTTGAGGTTGAACTTCAGTCCAGTTAAAACCTGGCGAAACCTTGGAGGTAATGTTCAACCTCACTGCTGGGTGGTAATGTGGAGGAGCTGATCGCCCACTCGTTCTAGAACCTGCCTGATTTTCATCCAACCAAAATCAACAGAATACAAATCAGACGAGATCTCCGATGGATGGACAGTCCGCAGTCCGCAGTCCGTCACATGAACCCCCTTATCTCCACTAAATATTGGGGAATCCAGCGATATAACTTGGTCACCTATATTACTTGTCTTCTTCCGAAGCTGGCATTTGATTATTCAATGCATGTTTTGGATTATAATGGCGAGCTAAAGGCAGCACATGGGGCACTAAAGACTGGTGCAGCGTGTACTGAGGGAGATTCGGAACAAGCGTGGCTGGCATTGGGAGCAGAGCCCCTCATCTCTTAGCTGCAGTTGTACACGGGCCTGGGAAACCAGGAAGGAGGAGTAAACTGGGGTTAAAATAGAGGGAATTTATGCTCCGCGGAAGAAGAGAAATAGATAATGATAAGGGGGGGAAACTGGCTGCACTCACTGAGACTGTTAAAACAATTTTGAGACGGTGGGAAATGTCATGTTGTGATGCAACCAATAAGCAATAGAATATATGTGTAACAACATTTGATAAGCAGTGTACAGGGTGAAATAAATGCAGGTGATTAAACTGCATCATTAATTTTCAAGGAATCTGGCTTGGAGTGGAATGGGACAATCCTGAGCGAGGAAAGCACAATGGGACTCATGAAGGTGTGCATTATTTCCAGTGCAGGTAATTGAATTTCTTCGCTGTGTAATTTCCTTTCAAAGTCGTGTTGACTATAGCCATTTAAAATGTTCCTCTTCCAATTTTCAATCGCTGTCTTTCCCCTCTCCCCATGCCCCAACACTGACAGAGTGGGCAGGTGACTTAAAACCAGACCACCGCCAATCCTATTCCTCTGTTTTTGATTCTGAAATATTTTGCTATAATCTTCTCCTGACTCATGCTAGGGTTCAGATCTACAGATTCCAGCCCCCTCTAATACCCCAAATTTACTGACCTGTACTGGGGTACAGACCCACAGGTTCCAGCCCCCTCTAATACTCCAAATTTACTGACCTGTACTGGGGAACAGACCCACAGGTCCCATCTCCCTCTAATACTCCAAATTTACTGACCCATACTGGGGTACAGACCCACAGGTTCCATCTCACGCTAATACCCCAAATTTACTGACCTGTACTGGGGTACAGACCCACAGGTTCCATCTCCCTCTAATACCCCAAATTTACTGACCTATACTGGGGTACAGACCCACAGGTTCCAGCCCCCCTCTAATACCCCAAATTTACTGATTTGTACTGGGGTGCAGACCCACAGGTTCCAGCCCCCCTCTAATACCCCAAATTTACAGACCTGTACTGGGGTATAGATCCACAGGTTCCAAGGCAAATGGTATGTTGGCCTTCATAGTGAGAGGGTTTGAGTACAGGAACAAGGATGTCTTGCTGCAGTTGTACAGTGCCTTGGTGAGACCACACCTTGAGTACTGTGTGCAGTTTTGGTCGCCTTATCTGAGGAAGGATGTTCTTGCCATGGAGGGTGTGCAGCGAAGATTCACCAGACTGATACCTGGGATGGCAGGAATGACGTATGAAGAGAGATTGGGTCGATTGGGCTTATACTCGCTGGAGTTTAGAAGAATGAGAGGGGATCTCATTGAAACTTATAAAATTCTGACAGGTCAGGACAAATGAGATGCAGGAAGGATGTTCCCGATGGTCGGGGAGTCCAGAACCAGGGGTCACAGTCTAAGGATAAGGGGTAAGCCATTTAGGACAGAAATGAGGAGGAATTTCTTCACCCAGAGAGTGGTGAACCTGTGGAATTCTCTGCCACAGAAGGCAGTAGAGGCCAATTCATTAAATAGATTCAAGAAGGAGTTGGATATATTTCTTAAGGCTAAAGGGATCAAGGGATATGGGGAGAAAGCAGGGACAGGGTACTGAATTTGAATTATCAGCCATGATCGCATTGAATGGCGGAGCAGGCTAGAAGGGCCGAATGGCCTACTCCTGCTCCTATCTTCTATGATTCTATGATGATCTCCCTCTAATACCCCAAATTTACTGACCCATACTGGGGTACAGACCCACAGGTCCCAGCCCCCCTCTAATACCCCAAATTTACTGACCCATACTGGGGTACAGATCCACAGGTTCCATCTCCCTCTAATACCTCAAATTTACTGACCCGTACTGGGGTACAGATCCACAGGTTCCAGCCCCCCTCTCATATTCCAAATTTACTGACCCATACTGGGGTACAGACCCACAGGTTCCAGCACCCTCTGGTACGTTTGTTAATTAATTTTATACATATGTGAAGTACATTTGTAGTGTGTTTAAGGTGTTTAGTGGATGTTGTTAAAACAATGTCGCCGTAGCCGTACCTGTGGTTTAGTCAGCGATTTCTATTGGACAACACTACATTACTGAATCTGACTTTCTCATCCTAAGGCTGAATCGTAAACCCTAATTTTCATGAATTCACGATGCCACTGGGATCAGAGTCAGACTTATTTACAGATGAAATAGGAGCAGGAGTAGGCCATTCGGCCCATCGAGCCTGATCCGCCATTCAATAAGCTGATCTTTGACCTCAACTCCACCTTCCTGCACTATCCCCATATCTCTTGATTCCCTTAGTGTCCTGAAATCTATCGATCTCAGTCTTGAATATACTCAACGACTGAGCATCCACAGCCCTCTGGGGTAGAGAATTCCAAAGATTCACAACCCTTTGAGTGAAGAAATTTCTCCTCATCTCAGTCCTAAATGGCCGACCCCTTATTCTGAGACTGTGACCCCTGGTTCTAGACTCCCCAGCCAGGGGAAACATCCTCCCTGCATCTACCCTGTCAAGCCCTCTAAGAATTTTATACGTTTCAATGAGATCATCTCTCAGTCTTCTAAACTCTAGGGAATATAGGCCTACTCTACTCAATCTCTCCTCATAGGACAATCCCCCATCCCAGGAATCAGTCTAGTGAACCTTCATTGCGCTCCCTCTAAGGCAAGTATATCCTTCCTTAGTTAAGGAGACCAAAACTGTACACAGTACTTACATTATGGAGTAGCTAATGTAGGGAGATTGGGACATGTGGAGTAAAAGTGACTTGGCAAAACCGAACAAAGAAAGGTTAGAAATGATTAAAATTCCACGGGGGAGTTACATAGAAACATCGAAAAATAGGAGCAGGAGTAGGCCATTCTGCCCTTCGAGCCTGCTCCGCCATTCAATATGATCATGGCTGATCCTCTATCTCAATATCATATTCCCGCTCTCTCCCCATACCCTTTGATGCCTTTTGTGTCTAGAAATCTATCTATCTCCTTCTTAAATATATTACCGTGGACTTGCAGCCTGCGAGTGCATTGCATCCCAATGGGGCAGGCTGTGGGATTACGCCCACTTTTCCAAAGGTGATCCCGTATTACCCTGAGTCCAGATCGCTACTGGGTGTTTGGGGACCGGGACTATCTGGCGAGGAGGCATCTCAGAGGACAAGTCCACTCAGACTGCCCTTGTACCCCTGCCAGCGAGTAGCATTGGCACACACCTGGAGACAGGTCCTCTCCTCTATAGAATGTGAGAAGTCGCACAACACCAGGTTATAGTCCAACAGTTTTATTTGAAATCACAAGCTTTCGGAGCGCTGCTCCTTCGTCACCTGACGAAGGAGCAGCGCTTCGAAAGCTTGTGATTTCAAATAAAACTGTTGGGGGTAAAAATTCACTTGGTTGCGCCTCCCGTTAGTGCCTTAAGAGGGCGCTAATGGGGCGTTAAGCCGCTAACGCCCGGGCGCAGCGATGTTTGCGCCGCTCGAGAACTTAACTTGAGATTGTGCGGCGGCGCTAAAACTTACCGCTGCGACCACCTGCGCACGCAGATTGTGACGTCATTCCATGGTGCAACGCCCTTGGGGCGCCCCGGAGCAGAAATTGAGTGGCGCCCCCTGCCTTACCGCCTGGCGCTTCCAACGACCGGAAGACTGGAACGCTATCAATCGGTGTGGGGCTGGGGGGGGCGCTATTTAAAGGGGGCCTCTTCCTGTCTTTTTCTGTGGTCGACATTTATGCACCACTCGTTCTGAGAGAGAGAGAGAGATTCGGAGAGAGAGAGAGAGAGACTTCTACATTGACTCAACGCTTTGTGAGGTAGTTTTGCCTATTCATCCTAACTTTGTTGCTACTTTAGTTGCTGTCCCTCATTACTTTTCTGGCAAAGAGAATATGGGGGCTGCAATGATTGGGGGCGTCGTCCTGCTCCAGCTGAATCGGAGGATACCGAGACGCAGACAGAGAGTGGCAATGATGGCCAGACGGAGGAGGGCCATCAGGCGCATGTACAGGAGAGCTTACCCTCCCAGGGTATATCGTGAACAGCTCTCCTACATCCATATGTCCGAGGAGCTGTGTTTGCGAAGGCTGCGATTCAGCAAGGAGGTGGTCACTGAGCTCTGCCACCTGCTGCAGCCAGATCTGCAGCCTCAGCTGAGGTCCAGGACGTCTCTGTCGGTGGCAGTGAAGGTCACAGTGGCTTTGAACTTCTACGCCACTGGCTCATTCCAAGCTGCTGTTGGGGACCTCGCCAATATCTCCCAGTTTGCGGTGCATCGCTGCATCCGGCAGGTCACCAATGCCCTCTTCAGAAGGAGACGAGACTTCATCTCTTTCCCTATGACCCCAGACAAGCAGCGTGACCGTGCTCTGGGCTTTGCGAGGGTAGCGGGCTTCCCCATGGTGCAGGGCGCCATTGACTGCACGCATGTGGCTTTGCGTGCTCCGCGAGAGAATGCAGAGGAATTCAGGAACAGAAAGGGGTTCCATTCCTTGAATGTGCAGTTGGTCTGTGACCACAGACAGGTGATACTCGCTGTCAATGCCCACTATCCGGGCAGCTGTCACGATGCTTTCATCCTGCGCCAGACTACTGTGGCAGAAGTTTTCGAGGCACCGCATCAGCCAGTTGGTTGGCTTCTGGGGGACAAGGGGTACGCATTGAGCACCTGGCTGATGACACCGCTCCGTACGCCAAACACCCCTGCTGAGCTGCGGTACAATGAAAGCCATCAAGCAACCAGGAACATTATTGAGCGCACAATCGGCGTGCTGAAACAACGGTTCCGCTGTCTGGACCATTCCGGAGGAGCCCTGCAGTACTCGCCTGAGCAAGTTTCGAACTTCGTAGTCGTGTGCTGCATGTTGCACAACATGGCAATCCTCAGGACCCAGCCAATGCCACCAGGCCTTGTAGCACCACCAGAGGAGGAGGAGGAAGAGGACGAGGACGATGTCATCAGCAGCACCAAGGCGGGAGGGCAGCCCACAATGGTCAAACTGCAAGGGCCGTCCGTCAACGACTAATAGCAAGCCGCTTCTAGGGCCCCTGCCATTGCTACAAACACTAATCAACCCAGCACGCAACCCCTAAGCCGGCCAAGGCACCAATAATTCCAACCACCAGCCATGTATATTTTGAATACAGAAACTTATTTATTTTACAAACTCTGTGTGTGTCAATTCCTCATGACAAACTCATAGAAATAAACACAAAAAAACAGTCAATAACATAACTGGTTCTCACAACCTGGAGATAATGTCCAAAACACTAAACAAAAGTTGGACCATGAACCTCGGTCTTTAATAAAAAAATGACCAGCATTTTGTCACACCTCCTACTTTTTGCCCTTCGAGGGTGATCTCCTTCCCTTGCGCACTTCCCCCTTCTAACCCTACTGCTCCTCCGTAATGGGACCTCAGTGGCTGCAGCAAGGCTGGTGGAAGGCTGCTGCTCGTCAGACCCTGACACTGCAGATGCCCCTGAAGGACGGCCTCGACCACTTCTGGGCCTGGAGGGCCCGGCTGCAGACTGCACCAACTCTGCATGGGCGGCAGCAGTCTGTCCTACGGGCGGTGGCAAGTGCAGTGGAGAAGTGACAGTGTTGGCAGCAGGAATGCTGTCATCGTGAGAGAGGCCAGCAACTCCCTGCTCGCCCGACACACTGGCACTCCCACGGGGCAGCACTTCAGCATCCGGAGCAATCTGCCGGAGAACAGATTGCTGGCCTGCTGCGGCACGGTGACAGCCCCGGGGACATGTGCACGAACCATCGAGGTTGGCAGCAGTCTGTGCTCGCGTGGCCTCCATCTGAGTCTGTATGAGAGCAGTCAGAGGTGGGATCACGGCAGCCAGTGACTGAATTGCAGCACTAAGCGTTAGTGTGGCATCCACCTGTGCTACAGCGAAGTGCTCCACACTCCTTGCCAGTGACTCAATGCATTCGGGCACCCTTCCCACTGCACCCATGAGCTCAGTGTGCATGCCCACCGCCTGGGTGTTCATTTCTGCAATCAGCCGCTCCTCCTCTGCGTCCATTGCAGTAGGAGTGTCTGGCATACTCTCCCTCTGGGGAGAAGGCCCCCGTTCTTCCCTACCCCCCCCATGGCGTTGCTGCAGCCCGCTGGGTCCTGGAGCTTCACCATCATCAGCCCCTTCCCCCCTGCTCCCCTCCGGGGAAGGCGTGTTCCCAGTGTGGGCATGGGCTTCCTCGGGAGAGGGTGGCACTGATGCTCTGGCTTCCTCTTCCTCCTCAGCTGCAGCATCACTCCCAGTGGCAGCTTCAGGGCCCGTCTCCTCAGCTGGTGAATCACCATCTGAAAGCAGGGAGGTACAAGAGTGGCTTTAGCGTGAGGACAGGGTGGCAGTAAGGGAGGAATAAGTGCAGCGAGTTAGCAAGTTGGATTGAAAGTGTCAAAGGCTGGTGTTGTGAGGGACAAGTGGAAGGACAGAGGACAAAAAGGTGATGACCTTACCATTGCTGTCCACAACGGGGTCGGCGTCTCCAGTGGCGACGGGACCGATCACCCGGCTTGCCACAATCCTGTGGACGCGCTCCTCCAGATCGCTGAGGGGTTGCAGCTGAAGCCGCCCTCCACCTGTCCGTTGCTGCTGTCTCCTATTATGAGCCAGCTTAGCCTGCAAGAAAAAGGACAGCATCTGAGTAAATATACAGCCATGGTCTTGCCTGATGTGCCTCCCATAGGTGAATAGCCCTTACAATATACAGCCATGGTCTTGCCTGATGTGCCTCCCATAGGTGAATAGCCCTTACTGTATACAGCCATGGTCTTGCCTGATGTGCCTCCCATAGGTGAATAGCCCTTACTGTATGCAGCCATGGTCTTGCCTGATGTGCCTCCCATAGGTGAATAGCACTTACTGTATGCAAAGTGTGGAATGTGTGTGTGTGTTTGATGAAAGGGCATAGGTGTTGGATGAGTGTTGTGCATTGGGGTTTTAAGACCCTCTGGCCATAGAGTGAGGTTGAGATGGAGGGATGGAGAGGTATTGAGAAAAAGCCACTCACCCTGACGACCCGAGTGAGGTCGTTGAACTTTTTGCGGCATTGAGTATGGGTCCTGGGCACCATGCTCCTGGAGGAGACGCTCTGAGCCACCTCCCTCCACACTCTTCTGAACTCGCGTGGCAAAGGCCTCCTGCCACTCTCAGGGAACAGCATACATCGTCTGCGCTCCACTGCGTCAACCAGAGCATCCAAGGCCCGCTCGGTGAAGCGATGAGCGCGTTCTCTCACCCTCTCCATGCTTGGCAGCAAAATGGATTCACAGGTCTCTCCAGGCCGAGATTCAAGGCTGCAATGAGCAGGGTGTGGCTGGGGAGCAAGTGGCCCCCCCCGCTTTAAGAAGTGTCCGGCGCCAGTGTGTCTGTGTTCCCTCGCTAACTGGCAGCAGCTGCGCTGCGCTCGCGTGCTGAGTTAGCGCCTCACTCCTTGGCCTTTGCGCCTTAAGACAGGTGTGCAGCGCCTGCTTTAGCGCTCCACTCACCTCCCGGGGCGGTAAAAGTGAAGTTTCCTGTCAGTGCCGATAATTAGCGCCAGGCGCTAATATTTGCGTCCGGACGATATTTGCGCCCCAAATGGGGCGCGACCTAATTTCTACCCCTTGGACTATAACCTGGTGTTGTGTGACTTCTCACATTTGTCCACCCCAGTCCAACACCAGCATCTCCACATCATGGCCTCTAGAGAATGGCAGCTGAGTCCTACAGAGGGAGTGAGGATGATTTTGCAACAGTAGGTTTATTCACCATAATATTAGTGAGTCACTGATGTCACCCTGATAGATAAGCAGTTGCCTGCTTCATTTAAAAAAGAAAGGTGTGTATATGTATATATAATATATATATAATATATGCCAAAAACTTATACTAATTATTTTCGTGAAGTATATAATTATTAAAAGAATACATTAGAAAAATTTGTACTCTGGATGTGGGCGTCGCTGGCAAGGCCGGTATTTATTGCCCATCTCGAGTTGGTCTGAGGGGCCTTCTCCTGGGTCCACTGCAGATTGGATACAACTGAGTGGCTTGCTTAACTGCTAGGCAGAGTCAACCACATTGATGTGGGACTGGAGTCACACATAGGCCCAGATTGGGTAAGGACAGCAGTGAACCAGTTGGGTTTTTACAACAATCCAACAGCTTCATGGTCACTTTTACTGGCATCAGCTTTTCATTTCCAGATGCTTTTAAACTGAATTTAACTCCTCAAACTGTCCATGGTGGGATGTGAACTCTCGTTCTCTAGATGAGTAATAACATAACCACTACACCACCGATCCCCGATAGATAATATGTTGTGACCTTTTCCTTCAGTATTCATGTAAAAACAAAGACGCTCTCTTCTGTTCCCCCCATCTCATATATAATCTTGTCGTGTACCAGCTGGCCTGACCATCGGTGTCACTGTCTCCCCACCGGTTGTGATGCCAGAGGCTGAGAGCCAGAAGCTGAGTTCCAGACACTAACTGCTTTCTCTGCTGTGAGGAGGATGCAGAGAAACTCCAGTATGATTTGGACAGGTTGGGTGATTGGGCAGATGCATGGCAGATGCAGTATAATGTGGATAAATGCGAGGTTATCCACTTTGGTGGCAAAAACAGGAAGACAGATTATTATCTGAACGGCAATAGATTGGGAAAAGGGGAAGTGCAACGAGATCTGGGAGTCCTTGTGCACCAGTCGCTGAAGGTAAGCATGCAGGTGCAGCAGGCGGTTAAGAAGGCAAATGGTATGTTGGCCTTCATAGCGAGAGGATTCGAGTACAGGAGCATGGATGTCTTGCTGCAGTTGTACAAGGCCTTGGTGAGACCACACCTTGAGTACTGTGTGCAGTTTTGGTCGCCTTATCTGAGGAAGGATGTTCTTGCCATGGAGGGAGTGCAGCGAAGATTTACCAGACTGATACCTGGGATGGCAGGAATGACGTATGAAGAAAGATTGGGTCGATTAGGCTTATATTCGCCAGAGTTTTGAAGAATGAGAGGGGATCTCATTGAAACTTATAAAATTCTAACAGGACTAGACAGATTAGATGCAGGAAGGATGTTCCCGATGGTGAGGGAGTCCAGAACCAGGGGTCACAGTCTAAGGATAAGGGGTAAGCCATTTAGGACTGAGATGAGGAGGAATTTCTTCACCCAGAGAGTGGTGAACCTGTGGAATTCTCTACCACAGAAGGCAGTTGAGGCCAATTCATTAAATATATTCAAGAAGGAGTTAGATATATTTCTTAAGGCTAAAAAGATCAAGGGATATGGGGAGAAAGCAGGGACAGGGTACTGAATTTGGATGATCAGCCATGATCTCATTAAATGGCGGAGCAGGCTCGAGGGGCCAAATGGCCTACTCCTGCTCCTATCTTCTATGCTTCTAACCATTTGGGGAAGCTGCTGGGAACAGGATTGAGCACTGGACCCCGATTTGGAAGGAGTGCAACGGCTCTAAAAACCTACACCTCTTTGTGTCAGTCACCCTACAGGTGGTTCGTTCATTCGCCCGCAAAAGGCAAGCTTCGGAGTCGATTTCCTCTCGGCAGTGAAGGACCGCTATGGGCACGAGGGCAATCAGGGAATACAGGACTGCCAGGGCAATCCTCTTCGCTGGGGCAAGAGACCTATCGAATTAATGGGAAACCGAGACGCAGAAGTTAAACAAAGGTAATCATAGAATGACACAGCACAGAAGGAGGCCATTCGGCCCATCGTGCCTGTGCCGGCTCTTTGAAAGAGTTTTCCAATTAGTCCCACTCCCCTGCTCTTTTCCCATAGCCCTGCAAATTTCTCCTCTTCCAAAGGCATGACATATCATAGCACACCCAGAACAAGGGAAAACTTTCATCAATACATATACTTGCACCACTTTTTCTAATATCTTATTCAATTTCCAGTAATGTCCATTAATATTCTTTGCTTCTTTCTATATTATCCAGACGTGGATGGAGTTCCTGTGGTTTTGTCGTCTTTGCAGACTAGGGCTTGCCAACTCTGATTGAATGTATTCCCGGAGGTTTCATCACATGACCTCCCAGCTCTAACCCCCAACCCCCCTCCTCGCCCATTAAAACAGCCTTTATTCCCCATCTCCAATATTTTTATAACTAATAAACAGATGTTTTCAAAGAAAATGGGAATTTTGTTTCACACCCTTTTGAATTTTCTCTCGGGTTTTTGCTCACAGCAGTGTCCAGGAGATTGCCTTTAATTCCTGGCGACTCCAGGTCCATCCTGGAGGATTGGCTGCCCTATCGCAGACCCAGACTTTTTTTTGGGAACTAGTGTGTTTCCTGTGCTTTGACTATTTTATTTACAATTTTTAATATAAGTTAAGGAAACATGTTGAGACATCTCCAAAGGGCAAAACAGAGCAAGCAAGCACAGCATACAACACGCGGATCCACTGGATCCCATTACATTTCCCTTTTTATTCAGGAGTTTGCGATGTTGTATTATTGCTCTGCATATGCCTGCTCGTTTAGTGTCAGCAGTGGCTCAATTGGTAGCACCCTTGCTCTCGGAGTCAGAAGGTCGTGGGTTCACAGTCCCACTCCAGAGACTTGAGCACAAAAATCTAGGCTGACACTCCAGTGCAGCGCTGAGGGAGCGGTGCGCTGTCAGAGGTGCCGTCTTTCAGATGAGACTTTAAACCGAGGCCCCCATCTGCCCTTTCAGGTGGATGTAAAAGATTCCGTTGCACTATTTGAAGTGCAGTGTCCTGGCCAACACTTATCCCTCAACCAACACCATCAAAAATAGTTTAACTGGTCATTGATCTCATTGCTGTTGTGGGAGCTTGATGTTTGCAAATTGGCTGTCACCTTTCCTACATTACAACAGTGACTACACTTCAAAAGTACTTCATTGGCTGTGAAATGCTTTGGGAGGTCCTGAGTGTGTGAAAAGTACCATATAAATGCAAGTTCGTTCTTCTTTATGTTTATGTTCTTGCGGTATTTATCATCGGTTCTGAAACTGACAGGTTATTTGCCAAATGTTAGACACGACCCACGAGTAGACACGTTCCTGTCCTTCTCCCCCCTCCCCTCTCGCTCACACAAGATTGTCATGAACCCGACGCACATCCCTTTACCACACAGATCACCAAAGATGGAGCATCCATTCCACTCTCTCCTACTGGACTACCAGGGATGCGTTCTTATCCCCTCCTCGCACCTACCAGGTGGGAATCAGATACACGTTGTTCCTTCTACACTAAACCATAAGGATCAGAGGCACTTCCGTCTTTCCCACCGTCTTTCCCACCCACCTCGCCATTATAGATAGACGCAGATCAGAGGTATAATGTCGTCTTCACCCTGAGCACGTACGTTCTGTGTAGGCTGGGCCACAGAACTGATGCCCGTCTCATGATTACCTAATTGAGATTGGAGAGCTGCACTTTGTGGAAAGGAGGGTGAATGGACAATGGAATGATTTTTTTCCCGAATTGGCCTGTGTTATTAATCTGGTTTTTCGCCTCTCCTGGGGGATCACACGGGCATGGAGTGTCTGTATCGTGATGCACCAGACATCGCAGGCTGGATGGACCGTTCCCTGTCTGTCATTGATCGTACGTCTGTCAGATTCCCTGCACACCATTCCAAGTGAGAGAATGAATAGGGTTACCTGGCCTAACCATACTCCAAACCATAGAGCCGTAATTGTATCACATCTTTAGATCACACTCCAAACCAGTTGCTGTCCTGTTAAGAATAAACTGCCACTGGGAATGTCCCATCACATCACAGAAAATGTAACTAGAAAATCTTGGAAGCCAAGCTGTGAAAGCAGACCAGTAAGTTGTAAGCGTGAGGTGCTGAACCATTCCTCTGATCACTATTGTGGATAGCTAATAACCATGCATACGTGCAGCCACACTTCATAATCGCATTGCATGCATACTGAACGTGACTCACCTCTGTCCAGGCCAGGAAACCAAGCTGATGAGAAATGTGGGATGTGCAAATGATTCATTTTTTACACCTTGCTTTGTGAACAGAATCACGCGTCACTGTTCCTCTCGCACTTAAATGTCATGTAACTGAAAGCCAGTGGATTTTTAACACGTGTTCCCCTGTTGTAAGTCGGTGGCCGCTCTAACCATCTCCCTGTCTCTGTCTGTCTGATATAAAGGTGGTTTGATGCATTGTTGATTGTCTCGATCAGAGAGTGTCAAGTGAGCCATGTCAATGAAGAGGACGAGATCTCCAATATCTGCCCCAGTATCCTTGCAATATTAATTCAGCTGCACTGATAAAAAGAACGCTATGTTTGTTAGAATAAGATGGTGTTTTTTTTTAAACATGTCCTAATATGCTCTTGTACATTACGATCGTAATATACAGCTTACATGATGCAGGATGTCTTTGAGAATGGGTTGGAACGCCCCTGGCAGATAACTGGTGAAGTTTTTGACCAACCTCATCGCACTGTGAAATCCTACAGGTTGTGTAGATCGATGTGCTTTCCTCCTGCTTGGTGCCTGGGTTGTACAGGGATGTGTCATCAAAGATATGAGTCTGTTGGCAGCAATAGGCCAGAAATTTGGACCATATTTTGGAGAATTTCTCCTGATTTGGACTTGGTGAGCACGCAGTGTGGGCTATTTTCAATAGTGTCTCAACCCCATTGACTAAGAATGGGAGGAGAGTGAGCTGCTTGCAGCCATGTAAATGGGATTTGCTGCCACCTGTGGTTGGCAGGAGAGCTAGGGGCTCACTTACACCAAGGGCACGGGAATCACTATGGAAAGGTCCAAAAGCTTTATTCTACGCCAGTTCGTTTCTGATCAGGCTTTCTTCGCCTGTAGTCAAATCTTCACAGGTTTTCCAGAAATTGGAAAGTAAGGATCTTCACTTGGCCGAGGTGAGGTTTTGTAAGCTCTCATTTCCTGCAGTTAAATGTAACCAATGGTCGGAGTTCCTCCCCAGACAATCCTCAGTACCTGCACCCAATCACAAGCTGCGTCAGCTTCCCGGGCACGGATCCAAATGCTTTACTGCCAACCCGCCAGTGGATTCAGCAGTCTGCTGAGTGATGCTCTGCGTCAGGAAATTCACTCCTAACATGGCGCTCACAGAGAGGCAATCTGGGATGGGTAGGATGAGGGGAGAATGCAGGCAGATGTTTACCGCGATAGACTGCTTTAACCAGCAGATGGAGCAATTGGAGTGCATCATGCAGATGATGCGCACCCTTGTTCAAGTCATGCATTGTACAGAGAACAACTCCCAGCTCCAACTGCCGACATTAGTTGCCATTGGAAGTCGGAGGATCAAGTGCAGAACCATTTACTCCACAACTCCCACGCTGATAAACCGTGATCACCTATCTACTGGGATCTATCCAATAGAAATATTGTGTTCCTGCATTTTTTAATAAGGATAAAGGTTTTTTTTTTAAGAATAAATTCTCCCTGCCTCTTATGGCCGTTCAGGGGTGATGTCACGAAGCACTTCTTCACACAAAGGCTAGTGGAAGTCTGGAACTCTTTCCCCCCCCAAAAGGCTGTTGAGACTGGGGGGTCAATTAAAAATGTAAAAACTGAGATTGATAGATTTTTGTTAGGTAAGTCTGTTATGGGATATGGAACCAAAACAGGTGGATGGAGTTAAGATACAGATCAGCCATGATCTAATTGAATGGCAGAACAGGCTCGAGGGACTGAATGGCCGCCTCCTGTTCCTATTTTCCACTTCCTAACCCAGGGGCATTGAGCCCTACTGCAGAAGGCCCACTGGCTGAGAGCAGCTAACCTGGGCCATTCCTGGTCTGGCCTGGTCAGCCACTCACTGTAAAAATACAGGGGCCATCAGGGAGCTTGGATCCAACAGCTTTGATAACTTGAAGACAGTCTTGCTGCTGTAAAGATAAGCTGTCTTTTTCAATTCCAGGATTCCATTGCTGTTTGTGGGAGCTTGCTGTGCGCAAATTGGCTGCCGTGTTTCCCTATATTACAAGTGACTTCACTTCAAAAGTACTTCATTGGCTGTGAATCACTTTGGGATGTCCTGTGAAAAGTGCTGTATAAAAATAAGTTCTTTCCATCTTTTTCTTTCTTTACCTCCAGCGCACTTCATACCTACTCTTAATGAAGTTAGGTGACCAACTCACTATTGTATAGTGCTACACAAATGATGAGATCAAAGTCCCAACAAAGTTATTGTAGGATGGGGGAATCGTGCCTTGATCGCAGATAATGCAGTTTATCAAGTCTATTCCTTCACCATGTTCTTTCAGATATTATAGAGCTGGATTTGTCCAAGAACCTGTTTGTTTCCTGGGATAAGGTAGCACAAATTACTCGGCATTTAAGGAAACTTGAACATCTTGATCTCAGGTACGGAATCTGTGTAGCTTACTGAAGGGCTAATGATGCTTTTACAAACTGTTTGATATCACAGATTGGTTTTATTTCTTGTGGGGCGGGCACCTGGAATCAAAACAAGGCAATGGGTGCAAGAAAATAGTGAATAACCCAATTCCCAGTGAAGCTCTCCTGGTTACAGTTACTTCTATGTTTAACCATTAAGGGGGAATAACCTTAAAGTTAGAGCTAAGCTGTTCAGGAATGATGTCAGGAAGCACTTCTTCACACAAAGGCTAGTGGAAATCTGGAACCCCACCCCCCCCCAAAAAAAAGTTGTTGAGGCTGGGGGTCAGTTGAAAATTTCAAAACTGAGTTTGATAGATTTTTGTTAGGCAAGGGATATGGAAACAAGGCAGGTAAATGGAGTTGAGGTACAGATCAGCCCTGATCTAACTGAAGGCTGGAAGGGCTGAATGGCCTCCTCCTGTTCCTACGTTCCTATTAATTGAGTGCTCCTTATGAAATCCTGCACAAACTTTTGTCAGTCATCACTGTCAGATTGCTGGACCTTTTCAGGATGACTGATGTGCTCAAAGGTGCTTCTACCCAGAAGAACTAGTCGTTCTCCTGCCTGAATATCAATGACCCAACAGAAGCACGGAGCCAAAACTTTTTTTATTGGTTTCTGACAAAGGTACCTTCACATTTTATGACGCTATTGTACATATGTGTACATTGAGATATATTTTATGAAGCAATTATATGATTACGGGTGCATTCACATACATTTTTTATGAGGTGTCCGCTTGGAGAGTCCCACTCCAGACACCCGAGCTTGCAATCTAGGCTGACACTCCCACTGCAGTACTGTGGGAGTGCTGCACTGTCGGAGGTGTTTCCGATGAAACGTTAAACCAAGGACCCATCTGCCCTCTCAGGTCAACATAAAAGGTCCCACGGCCACTATTCAAAGAAGAGCAGGGGAGTTCTCCCTGGTGCCCTGGCCAATATTTATCCCTCAACCAACATCACTAAAACAGATTATCTGGTCATTAGGAACAGGAGTCGGCCATTCAGCCCCTCGAGCCTGCTCTGCCATTCAATGAGATCATGGCTGATCTGCGACCTAACTCCATATGTCCACCTTTGGCCCATATACCTTAATACCTTTGGTTAACAAAAAGCTTATCAATCTCAGATTTAAAATGAACAATTGATCTAGCATCAGTTGCTGTTTGCGGACGAGTGTTCCAAACTTCTACCACCCTTTGTGTGTAGAAGTGTTTCCTAATTTCACTCCTCAAAGGTCTGGCTCTAATTTTTAGACTATGCCCCCTAGTCCTAGAATCCCCAATCAGCGGAAATAGTTTCTCTCTATCGACCCTATCTGTTCCCCTTAATATCTTGCTGTGCACAAATTGGCTGGCATTTCCCTACATTACATGGGGCAGCATTTGCCTTACGTTGGCCTCGAGCAAAAGTTAGCTTTGGGGCCCCTACATTTTACTAGACAATGATACTGAATATTTACCGACTTAATCTGGTGTCAAATCCCCACACGTACGATTGTTAAAAGGCACGTTTGCAACAAGTAATACAAAAATAGTTGACTAAAGGATAAGTGATAGAAAGCATAAGAGTAAATGACATCAAATGATTATAAAAGTCATGAATGGGAACGAGAAAGAGAGAGATTAACGAGCAAAGATTATATGTGTTGGAAAAGGGGATTGTTGAAGATTTAAATCGGCTTTTAACTAGACAATCCAGTGATTGTTATGGTTGATGATTACATAATTGGAGCTCTCATTATATAATTGGGGCTCTCAAAGGAATGTTTTTGAACAGTTTCAGCATTCAGATTTTGTTATGTTAGGTCAGATGTTGTCTCAACACATTAGTTGCATATTTTCAGTCATAGTAGGAAATGAGGCTGGTTTTATCTCGCATTATGTCAGATTCATAACGGACTATGACCTAAAGGCCTGTTGGCAAAGGGGAGAAAGCCGCTTTCTCTGAGCAACATCTGCAGGGCAGTGACCTGGAATAGTACTCGTGCTTTTATCATGATTTGGCAGCTCGGGAGTGACAGATGAGTTGGTGCCGCAGTGCTCCAAGCTGTCCTGTGTCTTTCGAAACCTATCCCCAGTTCTTTGCTGTCCTATTATTCAAGGAGGTTCAGTTTGGATGTTGGAGTCCCTGCCTTTGGTATGCTGTTCCTTCAACCCCAATATGCCCCCTCCCAGCCTCTCACCGATCCCTTTTCGAGGTTGGTGTGGTTCAAAACTGCTCCCTGTGACTTCTCATTGAACACTGTTGACTCCTTTTAAGTAAAGAATGATACCAGAACTGAGAGGTTATAACTATCAGTAAAGGCTGAACAGGCTGGGGCTCTTTTCTCTAGAATGGAGAAGGCTGAGGAGTGACCTGATAGAGGTCTTTAAGATAATAAAAGAGTTTGATAGGGTAGATGTAGAGGAAATAGTTTTTTTTTGGTGGGGCAGGGGGAGACCAAAACTAGAGGCTGTGAATATAAGATAGTCACTAATAAATACAATAAGGAATTCAGGAGAAACTTCTTTACCCAGAGAGTGGTGAGAATGTGGAACTCGCTACCACAGGGAGTGATTGAGGCGAATAGCATAGATGCATTTAAGAGGAAGCTAGATAAGCACGAGGGAGAAAGGAATAGAAGGTTATGTTGATAGGGTGAGATGAAGAGAGGTGGGAGGAGGCTCGTGTGGAGCATAAACGCCGGCATGGACCAGTTGGGCCGAATGGCCTGTTTCTGTGCCGTACGTTCTAAGTAAGGCACTGCCGAAAACAGGGCCTGTTACGCAGTGAAGCAGGATGGGATCACGCGACCGCTCAAAGGTGCAAATCCTTGAAGAGCAAAGCTCTAAGCGAGGTCTTCCTCCCCTACCCAGGATATGGCCCCTGTTGTACATGGAACTTGGACTATAATCGGAGAATGGGGAAATGCGTAATGAAGGATGCTAATCTCACATTCACTGCCACTGCCATCTCAGCCTGATTAGCAGAAAGTGCCATCAAAGGTATAAATAGGGCACTTACTTTTGTCACCTCTTGTGCATTGAACTTTTCTTTCCATTTGCCAATCATATAAAATCTAAAATACTTCCTGTATGTTTGCAGATGTAAAGAATAGGTCTTTCAGTGAAGAGGTAAATTAGTTTGGGTGATGTGAGGATGATATCATTGATGTTCTGTCCAAACCTGGGTTTGATGAGTGTTTTTGCTAGTTAAGTGATCCATCTGTTCTTACTTGAGCTGTTAGGATTCCTGAAAGAGCCTCCATGGTAGTCCTTGGCAACGGTTTTTCCGATCTCCTCATATGTGGTTTTCTCTCTTTCTCTTTCACCAGTCAAAACAAGTTGGCCATCGTTTCCAATCCAGTCTCGCTGTCTGATGCGTTTGCCAACCTGAAGGCATTAGCCATTCAATATAATGGACTGACGTGGGCCCAGGTAACACGAGTGCTGTCTTTGCTTGAATGGAATGACGTGATGCGACACGCACCTGACTCTGATCTCTTTGCAGGTTCTGGAATGTGCCCCAATGTGGCCAGTGCTCGAAAGAGCCCACCTGTCGTCTAATGCCATTTCTGTGTTGGAAAGGTAAAGCTAATTCTTTCCACACGTTCACCGCACACCGGAATTCACACCTTGAAACGCGTCACAATGATAGCTGTGGGTCAGGTACAAGCAGACTACTACCTAACTAACTCACCTCAAAACATTTTCGGCCTTTTTTTCCCCACATTACCTGCACTGTGTTGTCAGGGAGCCAATGGAAGTGCAGATAATTGGACTAAATAGTTATATCATCCTCACATCACCCAAACTAATTTAATCTGATCAAACCTGTTACTTTAGACTGGGCTTCGAATTATATTTCTCTCCATTAACATTAGATTTTGGTTCAAGATTATCTTCTGTATGTTTATCACCATGTACCTAAATCTTTTTAATGTTTCAATTATTGAAAGTTTGAATGTTCATCAAATTTGATATTTAAATCTGCAGTGGGAGACTTTTTTTTACATTGGTGCTAGCTTTATATGTAACTGATATTTGTATTTTTTCCCCTGTCCCCCCCCCGCCCCCGCCCCCGCCCCCGCCCCCGCCCCCGCCCCCGCCCCCGCCCCCGCCCCCGCCCCCGCCCCCGCCCCCCGGGTCTCCTTCTGAAGGAGTTGACCCCTTGCTGGAGAATGGTCCCACAGCCTGCAGATAAAAGGGTTAAATTATGAGGACAGGTGGAATAGACTAGGCTTGTATTCCCTTGAGTATAGAAGATTAAGGGCTGATCTAATTGAGGTGTTTAAGATGATTAAAGGATTTGATAGGGTAGATAGAGAGAAACTATTTCCTCTGGTGGGAGAGTCCAGAACAAGGGGGCAGAACCTTAAAATTAGACCTCGGCCGTTCAGGGGTGATGGCAGGAAGCACTTCTTCACACAAAGGGTAGTGGAAATCTGGAACCCCCCCCCCCCCCCCCCAAAAAAAGCTGTTGAGGCTGGGGGTCAATTAAAAATGTCAAAACTGAGATTGATTGATTTTTGTTGGGTAAGGGTATTAAGGGTTACGGAAGCAAGGCAGGTAGATGGAGTTAAGATACAGATCAGCCATGATCTCATTGAATGGCGGAACAGGCTGGAGGGGCTGAATAGCCTCCTCCTGTTCCTATGTGTGCTAGATGCTGCTCACCTTCCAAAACCTCATCCAAATGACCGTCCTTTATACGAACAATGATGAGCAGGAAAAGACCCTTTGGTCCATCCAGCCTGCCCTACAGAACTGCGATACCTTGTGTATCACAATATATACACTCTCGACCCCACCCAAAACCATGTGATCTCCTGGGGGAGGCAAAGAACCAGGCCAGTTTGAGGGAAAAAAATCTGAGAAATCCCCCCCCCCCCCCATGGCAATCAAAACTGCAGTACCAACCTTTTGTAAGAGATGCTCTCCACCCCAGCCAGAGATAGGTCCAGCTCTTGCTTGAAGGAGCGAGGCAGTCACCCAATACTTCAAACCCAGATCGCTGTATCGACTTGGCGACGTATCCAAAATTGCTTTAAAATGTTAAAAACAAACCAGGTTGCTGTTCCTATCGGCACAGACTGGATGGGCCGAATGGCCTTCTGTGCTGTGACTCTATGATTTAAAGCAGGTGTGGAATGTTGATGTCTGTGTATTTCACCTCCTCCCATGTATCGTTTCATCAACCCTGTGCCTTGTTTCCAGGCCTGTCGGCGTTCTGCAGTCCTTGACGTTACTGGACCTCAGCTCCAACCCGCTGGCTGATGAAAATCAACTGGTGCACATTGCTTATTTGCCAAGGTTAGAGGATGTGCTTCCTTTGTGTTGGAGCTCGCAGTTCAAGTAACAATATGTAACCCAGCTTCACTATTACTCGCGAAGGGCCTGTGTATGGGCCTCGTAAAAGTGGCGCCATTTTTCATGAATTAACTTAATTTGGTAATATTACTGCAAAGCACCATGTATTTTGTGATAAATTACTCTATTGTATCTCATCCTTTAGATTAGTTTTCCAGTGGTATTTTTCATTGGTACTTTCAAAGACTCTCAGATCTTGCTGAGTGCAAATTGGCTGCCGCATTTCCTACATTACAACAGTGACTGTACTTCAAAACGCTATAAAACACTTTGGGACATCCTAAGGTCGTGAAAAGCGCTATAGAAATGCAAGTTCTTTTCTTTTTTTCTCTTTCTTTCGATCATTCGTTCGTTCTTCCATTTTCTTTCTTTCCTTACTCACTTTCTTTCCTTCCTTTTCTTTTGTTTACTTCCCCTCAATAGGCCCCTGTGGTAAGACACTCCCTGTTCTAATAACTATGTACATGGGAAAAAATTCAAACCTCTTGCTGTTGCCACGACTTGTTCTGAGTGCTGCCTCCTGCAGGCAAAGAAACAAAGTGCACATTAGAACCTGGGGGAAGCTTACCTGACCACCAGAGTGCACCATTCCAGGTGACTGTCCTCCTGGGAGAGTGGCAATTCCTGCACAAGAGGCTTCCATTTCATTCAGTGACTGAGGTGGAAACAACATATCTGTAATAGTTAATTACAGCAATACTCTCACCATGGGACCTTGCCTCACCGATCCTGGTTCTTGTAAATCTGTTTTTAATGATCACACTAGTTCTGTATTTACGCTACAGTTTAGTGTACCAATCTCAATCCTCTGTCGTTTCAGGTTGGAGCAGCTCATATTGTCAAACACTGGGTTAACTTCACTGCATTTTGAGAATGTTCAACCAGGTATATGGAATTTTATGAAAAAAATCTTTTTTTTATTTGTTCATGGGATGTGGGCGTCGCTGGCAAGGCCAGCATTTATTGCCCATCCCTAATTGCCCTCGAGAAGATGGTGGTGAGCCGCCTTCTTGAACCACTTTTTAGGATTTACATTTTTTTTTTTTAGCCCCTCGCCCTTCCTCCCCTGACCATGGCAACTTGTGCCGGCAGCCTCCTGGAACCTCTCTGCAGTAGCTGCTTTTTCCCTGCGAATCTGGACATCCCAGCCATGCCCAATCTTCTCACTGCCCGATATCCACCCATGCAGGCACTGGATAGTGATTAACAGCAAGATCACTAGTCAGTTCTTTTCACCCACTCCCTGGCCGGGGTGGGAACACGAAGGCCAATAGCCGCCCCAGTTGAGATCAGCTGACCACAGACCAGCGACTGAACCTGGGACCACCTTGTCCTGCATGGGAGGGTACCACGCCCTATGGTGCATTTACTACCCGAGCCATTGGAGAGCTCCTGGTTAATTCATGCGTTGGGTTATTCTCTTCCCTCCGTGACTTCCCACTGTGCCACGTACCCCTCCGTGGTCAAGGTGGCAGCCTTCTCCCAATGCTCTCTGAATGTTCTCCAACCTGCAGGAGGTGGGCAAGGCCATTTGGTGACTTTGCCCTCTGACTTGGCATTTGGAGAACTGCCTCTTGTGGACTGCAGGTAAGTGCCATGTAGTTGCACTGAGAGTGCAGTGGGACGCGGGCTTGCCATAACTTAGCTGCGAACATACCCAATATTCCATCACTTGTATAGCGGAAGATTCTGCCAAAATTTTAGGGATTTGCTGTCTTCCTACTGAGAATTGTGGTGTACAGTGGATATGTACTTTAGTATTCTCTAAATCTAAACTCTAAATCTGATTGTTAAATTGTTTTAAAGTTGATCATATGGTTGTTTTTATATCTTCACACTCTTCCCCTTGTGAAGTATTGGGAGGATTTGCAGGCCAATTAACAGTGTGACAGGGAGGCATTGCTGTTGTTTTTGTATCTTCACACTCTCCCTTGGAGAATAGTGTAAAGTAGCGGGAGGATTCACAGTCTAATTAACAGGCTGACGGCTGCAATTTGAACGCTCCTTCCATTTGCTGTAACCACCTTTATACCAGCCGATGGGGGGATTAGTCCTATATGGCAAGAGGGCTCCCACAACCCATATGATGAGGGGGGGTCAACCATACCTAATGGACATGAGTAGCCCGCTGGATGTCAACCCAGAATTCCAAGCTGGAGCTCCAGTCTCCATTCGCTGGGACTGTCTGGAGCGGGGATCAAACCCTGCACCTTCTGACTCAGAGCGGGGTTGGTTGCTACCACTGAGTCAAAGGCTTCCAGTTAATACGGTTGTCCCAGTTAGATGGAGACACTCCCGTTCTTCTCCCCCACTCCTGGTGATGGAAGGCCCTCCATTTCTCCCACCTCATCCATCAGTGGAACTCTTCTATCCCACCTCCTCTTCCATTTCAAGCTGGCCCTCTTCTTCCCTCTTCCTCCCACCTTCCCATTTCATGCCTGCTCTTCCCCCTCCCTGTCCCCAGTTATTCCTCAGCGCCACTCCTCATTCCCACCCTCTGCTGCGGGGGGAGGGGGCTGGGTTTGAACTTCGACGCAGCAGTGGCAGGAGTTTCAGATCTGTCATGAGAATTCCCAACCTGCAGCGACGTTCGATCCCTTGAGCGCCAGCCGGGGGTCGGGAACAATCCTGCTAATAATCCACGGACAAGCGGGCACGGAATGCAAAAAGCTGATTGTTCCATGATCGGCCGATGTGCACTGCCAGTCAGGGCCGTGTAGTTACAGTTAGTGACGTGGGCGGCCATAATTTAGTTGCAGTTATACCTGGTTGGCAAGTGTGGAATACATTCTTTCCTATGTGTTTTCAACCAGTGTTTTTTGTTCATTTTCAGATGGTAAAACAGCAATGTTTCCCAAATTGAAATTCCTAGCAATCGACAAGAATCGAATCTCGGAGGTAAATATATTTCTAGGAACTTCATTCCATAAAACAAAACGAGTAGTGGAAGTAAATCTGCTCATTTCCGCACTAACGCTGCTAATACTCTTCCTTGTTTCTGCTTTAGTTGCCGTTCCGTTTTCTTTACAATGCTTGTCCAGTTCACTTGAAAGTTGTTGTTAAAAGTAGTTTGGAATCAACATAAATTGCGTGATGCATAACATAGTTTTGTAAACTTTTCCCAGCTCTCTCTCCTCCTTCTCTGCAGGTGATGATTCCCAATGGAGTATGACCCTCTAAGACTTAGCCCATGTAACTGTTTTTCATATATAAGCCTGTGTGTGTGTTTTTACTTCCCTGTGACAACCCAGCTAGGCTTAAAAATGATCCACATTGGTGTCAGCCGGGGCTCAGTGGATAGCAATCTCGCTTCTGAGTCAGAAGGTTGTGGGTTCAAGACCCACTCCAGAGACTTGAGCACATAATCTTTGCTGACACTCCCAGTGCAGTAGTGAGGGAGTGCTGCACTGTCGGAGGTGCCGTCCTGCGGATGTGACGTTAAACCGAGGCCCCGTCTGCTCTCTCAGATGGACGTAAAAGATCCCATGGCACTATTTTGAAGAAGTGCTGGAGAGTTCTCCACAGTGTCCTGGACAAAATTTATCCCTCAACCAACATCACTAAAACAGATAATCTGGTCATTGCTGTTTGTGGGAGCTTGCTGTGTGCAAATTGGCTGCCACATTTTCTACATTACAACAGTGACTACACTTCAAAAGTACTTCATTGGCTGTAAAGTGCTTTGGGATATCCTGAGGTCGTGAAAGGCGCTACAGAAATGCAAGTTCTTTCTCTTATTCTTTCCTTGGTAGTCACCCAGTCAACTGCTCCCGCACAGCATCTTAACTCACTGATGCCCACAGACAGTCAGGCCTCCAGAATTAAGCTGCTTGTAGCCTACTTATTAATGTTGAGCTGGGAATTGAAGCTTGGAAGATTGTTGTTCTTCATGTAGAGGTGTTAATTGAGCCTTCAGCTTGCTTCCGTCGCCCTGCAGACTCATCAATCGGAATTCTTGGCTACTTGCTTCAGTTACTTGAAGTGATTTATTCCTCGGAGGCATTGTTCGTCAGCTTAATAATAGCTTTCCCTGAGTACTTAATACCTGTCATTGCTACTTACACACTGTTTCTGCCTCATAGAAATGGTCATTCAGGGACTGTACAACTTAGCTGGAGGAGAGGGGGGGGGGGGTGTTGTATTAAATCAGACCCGAAAGCTGTACTGCTAATTTACTGAAGTTGACCTCTCCCTTCCCTCCATCACTTGGTTCAGTCTGGACTTGTCTCCACAGATTGCACCAGGCTGCTCAGCAGACCACTCTGGGCTAATCCCAGACCTGCCAATCAAATCTTCCAGAAGGTTCTGCAGTAGACTGCAGCTATTTCCTGATGGGATCACTATCTGTTTTTCAGTCCTGTCAACTAATGCTTTCAGCTACCTGAAGATAGAAATAAGCTGTATGCATACAGCACAGGTTGTAAGACCATTAGTGACTCCTGGAATTCGGTGAAATGCACTCACGTTAATATCATGAATACTCATTTTTAGCTATCATGCTAAAACAAGGCTAAATCTTAATGATTTCATTGATACGCTTTTAAGAAATCTCAATTAAATCAGTTAGAGAGTATGTTTGTAATAAAAACAGAAAATGCTGGAAATACTCAGCAGGTCAGGCAGCATCTGTAGAGAGAGAAACAGAGTCAACGTTTCAGGTCACTGACCCTTCGGCAGAACTGGAAAAAGCTGGAGATGGAACAGGTTTTTAAGCAAGTGTAGGGGCAGGGAAAGGGGAGGAAAGAACAAAAGGGAATTGTGATAGGATGGAAGGCAGGAGAAATTAAGAGACCAAAGGGATGATGGTGCAAGGCAAAAGGAGATGGTAATGGGACAAGTTAAGAAACAAAAGATGATTAGATGAAGTGTAAATGGCAATGGCAGAATGATTGACAGCTGCCATGTGAGAGAGAAAAAAAAATGAAAAAATGATAGGGGCAGAGGTTATGGTCTGAAATTGTTGAACTCTATGTTGAGTCCAGAAGACTGTAAAGTACCTAATCGAAAGATGAGGTGCTGTTCCTCGAGCTTACGTTGAGCTTCATTGGAACAGTGTAAGAGGCCGAGGACAGAGAGGGAGTGGAGCAGAGAATTAAAGTGACAGGCGACCGGAAGCTCAGGGTCACCCTTACAGACTGAACGGAGGTGTTCCGCAAAGCGGTCACCCGATCTGCGTTTGGTCTCCCCAGTGTAGAGGAGTCTGCATTGTGAGCAGCGAATACAGTATACAGAATTGGAAGAAGTACAAGTAAATCGCTGTTTCACCTGGAAGGGGTGTTTGGGGCCCTGGACAGTGGGAAGGGAGGAGGTATAAGGGCATGTGTTGCATCTCCTGCGCTTGCAGGGGAAGGTGCCGGGCGAAGGGGTGTTAGGGGTGATTGAGGAGTGGATCAGGGTGTCACGGAGGGAGCGGTCCCTTCGGAATGCTGAAAGGGGAGGTGAGGGGAAGATGTGTTTGGTGGTGGGATCACGCTGGAGGTGGTGGAAATGGCAGAGGATGATCCGTTGAATGTGGAGGCTGGTGGGGTGAAAGGTGAGAACAAGGGGAACTCTTATCGTGGTTCCGGGCGGGAGGGGAAGGGGTGGGAGCAGAAGTGCGGGAAATAGAACAGACACGGTCAAGGGCCGTGTCAACCACAGTAGAGGGGAATCCTCGGTTGAGGAAAAAGGAAGACATGTCGGAAGCACTGGTATGGAAGGTGGCATCGTCAGAGCAGATGCGGCGGAGACGGAGAAACTGGGAGAAGGGAATAGAGTCCTTACAGGAAGCGGGGTGGGAGGAAGTGTAGTCCAGGTAGCTGTGGGAGTTAACTCTGTTTCTTTCTCCACAGATGCTGCCTGACCTGCTGAGTATTTCCAGCATTTTCTGTTTTTATTTCAGATTTCCGGCATCCGCAGTATTTTGCTTTTGTAGAGAGTATGTTTGTGTTCCTTATAGCACTACAACAATAACATCTTGCATTTATACAGCGCTTCTAATATAGTAAAACGTCCCAGGACGCTTCACAAGAGCGTTATCAAACAAAATTTGACACCGAGCCAAAGAAGGAGACATTAGGACAGGTGACCAAAAGCTTGGTCAAAGAGGTAGGTTTTAAGGAGGATCTTAAAGGAGGTGAGAGAGGCGGAGAGGTTTAGGAAATATCAATGCAAGTTGTTATTGTTATAGCACTGCTCGTTAAAACACAACATTTAAGAGGTTTTTATTCCACATCTGGTGTTTTACATATGGTTTATGGAGGGATGGCTTGTTTTACAATTGGTTATTGAGGCGGCCTCACTTAACCTCATGTTACCTGGAGCTGTGAAGGTAAGAACCAGAAATTAATGTGTTTTCTTAAGTATTAAACAGACAGCATAGTGTTATCTAATCATCTATTTATCTTATATTAAACATAGTATGTTAATACTCCAGACACTGTCTGATACAAACATCTGCATCACACTTAAATAGCAGAGCCAGAATGACTGCATCTTCTTACTGGACCGCCCCACAAACAGCCATCATTCTGAACTACAGCCTCACCTCTAATTAACCCCACCATTCATTTCAAGAATGTCGCACAATTACATTGTGTAGATTTAAAAGGAGAACACACAGGTACAATATAGCAGCAGAATAATAAATTTTGCAGCACATAGTATCACGTTCCTGTCCTTCTAGCAGTGTCCGGAGCCATTGACAGTGATATAAACAGTGTGATAGAGTGTACATCCTGTCCCTAAGGTAGCTTACTTCCTGTACCACACCCTGGCATCTCACTGTTTCATTCGCTCAAACTCTACCTTTGACAACTCGCAATAAACAAACTGAACCAATCAACTCTTAGTACATAGCATTTACAGCACAGAAATAGGCCATTCGGCTCAACTGGTCTGTGCTGGTGTTTATGATCCACACGAGCCTCCTCCCTCCCTACTTCATCTGACCCTATCAGCATATCCTTCTATTCTTTTCTCCTTCATGTGTTTATCTAGCTTCCCCTTGAATGCTTCAACCACTCCCTGTGGTAGTGAGTTCCATGTTCTAACCACTCTGAGTAAAGAAGTTTCTCCTGAATTCCGTCAGTCTTTCCTCAAAAAATCTTTTGTCTGCCATATTTCTTTCTCGCCAACTCATATCCAAGACTAAAGTTTCTCACAAAATAAAGACCTAAAATATTACACACTATTGTACAATTGTTTTTCCTCGTGTTGAATATCTTCATTAATATTTTTCTTCTCAGGCCCTGCTCTCTCTGACGAGCCTGGGACAGAGGGGCCGAGGGTGGGTTTTTTCAGGAGGAGGGGCGACGGCAGCGATTTTGTAAGGGGAGGGTGGGAATAGTACCTGAGGGGAGGGAATCATTTATGATGTCACCTGATCTCCCCTTGATACCAGCTGCTTTTCTCTCATGTAAGTTACAAACAATACATCAACTCCCATTCATGCCACATCGTGCAGATCCCGAATCTGACCAGTGTCTATTCCATTCGCTCCAGCCCTCTTCTCCATCACTGTGTAACTTAAATGTTCCTTTCAGCCCAAAATCTCCACCCCTCCCCCGAACACAGATATTACGCTTTTATTCTCACTGATGATGTAACCAATAATTTATTTTCTGCTGTATTTAGAAGGTACTGATTCACAACATGCTACACCTTACAGCTACAGAGTATATCTTAGCCAGTGAAGACAGTATCCTTCGAGTAACTGAGCGAACGGCCACGAGAAATTCATCAATAATCTGTTCCATCACAAATCCTGGCAATCATGCTCAGGGAACGTCTGTTTTTATTTTTGCCAGAAGGCTATAACATTCTGAACTGTTGTACATAGTGTCTTGTTAAAGGAAAATATAACGACTTAAAGCTCTCTTTCTTTGTATTCTCAAGTTTTCGTCGTGAATGAGTTAAACAAGTTACAGAGCTTAGAACAGCTGAAATTTAGTGACTATGCAATGGTGGAGTCTGAGAAGAACGCAAAAACTGTGCGGCAGTTCATCATCGCAAAGTTAGGATATCTGAATGTATTAAACAGAACGGACGTAAGTGTCTTTACGTAGAATGAACCTCACAGAAGCAGGCCATTCGGCCCAACTGGTCTATGCTAGTGTTTATGCTCCACACGAGCCTCCTGTCACCCTACATCATCTCCCCCTAACAACATATCCTTCTATTCCTTTCCCCTCGTACTTATCTAGCTTCCCCTTAAATTCATCTATGCTATTTGCCTCAACCACTCCTTGTAGGAGCGAGTTCTACATTCTTAAGAGGTTTCTTCTGAATTCCCTACTGGATTTATTACTGACCATCTTATATTCATGGCCTCTAGTTTTAGTCTCCCCCACAAGTGGAAACATCTTTTCCACTTCTACCCTATCAAACCCCTTCATAATTTTCAAGAGCTCTCTATCAGCCTTCTCTTTTCTAGAGAAAAGAGCCCCAGCCTGTGTCGATTCCTTTGGGGCTTATTGAAAAGGATAGTCCCAACAAACAGGGTTTGAATTTCAGACTGACAGTTAACCCTTGGAGTACGTAGGCTATGATTAAATACCAACATTCCTTGTGATTTTATTTTCGAATATTCATTGTTGACAATTTCTAGTGTTCTGTACGTGAAAGGAAATTTGAAAGCGACAGACGATATTTATTATTCTGAAGGTAACTTGGTTAATGGTGTTCTGACTGCAGTGTATTCCTTGTTTTTTAAAGCCTACTTAATGTGAGGTTCCCTAGATCAGATGTGTCATTCGTCTAACACAGGACCTTGATCTTGCATTAATTGATAGCCGCACTTGTACCCTAGCATACAACTGTTCCCCACACACAATCCTGTGGCCTATAATGGGTGTATGTACACAAATCTTTGAAGGTGGCAGGACAAGTTGAGAAGGCTGTTAAAAAGGCATATGGGATCCTTGGCTTTATTAATAGAGGCATAGAGTACAAAAGCAAGGAAGTTATGCTAAACCTTTATAAAACACTGATTAGGCCTCAGCTGGAGTATTGTGTTCCAGTCTACGCACCACACTTTAGGAAGGATGTCAAGGTCTTGGAGAGGGTGCAGAGGAGATTTACTGGAATGGTACCAGGGATGAGGGAGTTCAGTTATATGGCGAGACTGGAGAAGCTGGGGTTGTTCTCCTTAGAGCAGAGAAGATTAAGAGGAGATTTGAAGAGAGGTGTTCAAAATCATGAATGGTTTTGATAGAGTAAATAAGGAGAAACTGTTTCCAGTGCCAGGAGGGTCGGTAACCAGAGGACACAGATTTAAGGTGTCTGGCAAAAGAACCAGAGGCGATGTGAGAAAACATTTTTTTTACGCAGCGAGTTGTTGTGATCTGGAATGCACTGCCTGAAAGGGTGGTGGAAGTAGATTCAATAACTTTCAAAAGGGAATTGGATAAGTACTTGAAGGGAAAACATTTACAGGGCTCTGAGGAAAGAGCAGGGGAGTGGGACTAATTGGCTAGCTCTACCAAAGACACAGCACAGGCACGATGGGCCAAATGGCCTCTGCTGTATGATTCTATGATAAGATTGTGGGATTGAGGCCTAAGGGCATGTCTTGCACTTTGTGGCCCTGTGTCCAGACATCTTGGGGCCCCTTCAACCTCAGCCAGCTGTAGTATTTTTATATGCAATTGCCAAATCTTTGTGTAATTTATTGGTATCTGAAGTCCAGATTATACCAGTTGAGCTGAAAAAACGTGTATTGCTGTGATGCGAGGGTTCTTAAAGCACCCTTGCCCTTGTCAATCCTCTTGCACTTGGTCCTTCAGTTTTGTTTCCTAGGTCCCCTGTCCCCAGTCGCCCCCACCCCATTCTCTACCAGCCACCGCCATCCTCTCTGGCTGCTCCACATCGCCCCATTTTATATAGTGTTGTCTCATCAGGTCTCCTGTCCATTTGACATCCTGTTCTCAAAGCTGTCCCCTCTCACACTTCCATCCTTACATGAGATGGCACCTTGTTGCAAGCACGCACTGGGTTTTCTTTGAGGCCGTGGGCCAACCCTATTGACCCTGTATCGTTTAGTGCCTCACAGAGAGCAGTACCAACTTAATTTATTTTGGAGTTTTGTGGGTAAATACAACAACAACTTGCATTTATACAGCGCCTTTAACCTAGTAAAACTCCCCAAGGCGCTTCACAGCAGAGTTATCAAACAAAATTTGACACCGAGCCACATTAGGGGATATTATCATAGATAACCAAGAGGTAGGTTTTAAGGAGCATCTTAAAGGAGGAAAGAGAGGTTTAGGGAGGGAATACCAGAGCTTAGGGCCTTGGCAGCTGAAGGCATGGCCACCAATGGTGGAGCGATTAAAATCATGAGTGCGCAAGAGACCAGAACTGGAGGAGCACAGAGATCTCTGAGTGTTGTAGGTCTGGAGGAGGTTACAGAGATGGGGAGGGGCGAGGCCATGGAGGGATCTGAAAACAAGGATGAGAATTTTTTAATTCAAGGTATTGTCGGACTGGGAGCCAATGTAGGTCAGCGAGCACAGGAGTGATGGTTGAACGGGATTTGGTGAGAGTTAGGACACAGGCAGCAGAGTTTTTGATGAGCTCAAGTTTACCTAGAGTAGAATGTGGGAGGCCAGCCAGGAGTGCGTTGGAATAGTCAAGTCTAGAGGTAACAAAGGCATGGATGAGGGTTTCCGTAGCAGATGAGCTGAGGACATTCAATAAAATGTCCCCTCAGTTCCAACCAATTAAAGCTTCCTTTATTGTGCCTTCCCAACATCTGTCTGAGAGGGAAAGACCGCACTGGATTAATCCCAGATGTGGGAGGGGGAGGGGCTGCACAATTCACTACAAAAAAACCTCTGCTCTCAATCCCGCATCTAATGTTCAGCAGGGACAGACTCCTTCCCCTGTCCCCTACACACTGCTCTTGGAGATCACTCCATTTCCCATCCACGTAGATTAAGCCATTTGATCTCTGGTTGTTGCATGTTGTCTGCAGTCACTGTTGGAACGACTGTTCCAGTTCAGTGACCAGCGAAGCATCCAGTTAAGAAATTAGACAACTTATATTAAAAAAAAAGGTTGATGAAGAGTTAAAACTGAAAGTAGTCAGTAAAACCTTTATCTTCCGATTTTGGATGTGTGAAGCCTCCAATTAACCGTTCAATGCATGTGGTCCATTAGGTGCGTGTTTTGCTGTCGCTCCTTATGCAATAGGATTCTCTGTTGCTTTGCTAATGTTCGAATGTTGGTGTAGATTTCGGCTGATGAGAGGAGGGGAGCGGAACTAGACTATCGCAAGAGGTTCGGGAAGGACTGGCTGAAGGCTGGAGGGCACCGGGATCCCAAGAAAAACAGGCCTGATAAGGAATTTTGTGCTGAGCATCCTAGATATCAAGTACTCATTGACAGTGAGTAAATGGTTAGATAATGTACTTCTCACGTGTCGGGTCGCTCTATCCCCTTCCATGATTGCATTTAACCAACTAGCGTCACTTGACTGATCTCCCAAAAAGCTGTTGAGGCTGGGGGGTTCAATTGAAAATTTCAAAACATGAGATTGATAGATTTTTGTTGGGCAAGGGTATTAAGGGATATGAAACCAAGGCAGGTAGATGGAGTTAAGATTCAGATCAGCCGTGACCTAATTGAATGGCAGAACAGGCTCGAGGGGTTGAATGGCCTCCTCCTGTTCCTATGTTGCATTTGGAGCTTTGGGAAACTCTTCCTCTTTCTACACACAAACGCTGCTGTAGTTTTGGTCATGAGTTCTGTTTGCTGTAGTTCACAGAGACTCTCTTTAAATAGACTCTGTTTGCTGAATAAATAGACTGTTTACTGTGAGTCCTGCTGTACGCCCCGCCCCGCCTCCTACTGATTGGCTGGCACACAGTGGTGTCAATACTCACTTTGTTTTGCACTTGCTCCACACCCCTGAACTGCTCAGAGAATGAGACAGAGCTAACGAAATTCACCGGCCTAAGCAAACTTTTGCTTCAGCGTAAAGAATGCAAATGATCATAAATAATTTCTGTTTGAAACTGGGCTGATCGTTACTGTTTAGCTTTGAAGTGAGGATGACAGTTGTACGATGTTTTCTTTCATTTCCCTGTGCAGAGTATGGAGTTCCTGAAGATTCCGAGATGGAGCAGCGAAAGTTCTTTGCCCTGAAGGATCAGCTATTGGGTGAGAACGAGCTCGGTGGAACTGAGATTTAAACTGTTCCAGAAAGCTTGTCCATTATAAAATGAATGGTTCCTTCTGTATTACTGACATTGGGAATGAGTTGAAGTGTGAGGTGCTGCATTTTTGTAGGAATTTGAAGGAGGCCACACACTGCTTGGAAAATAAGAATCTAAATGGGGTAGAAGAGCAGCGGGATCTGGGGGTACAGATACACAAATCATTAAAGTAGCGATGCAGGTTAATAAGGCCATAAAAAAGCAAACCAAGCACTGGGGTTCATTTCTAGAAGAATAGAATTGAAAAGCAGTGAAGTTGTGTTACACATGTAACAAACCTTGATTAGACCACACTTGGAGTATAGTGCACAGTTCTGGTCTCTATATAAAAAGGATATAGAAGCACTGGAGAAGATGCAAAAAAGATTTACGAGGATGATGCCAGAACTGAGAGATTATACCTATCAGGAAAGATTGAACAGACTGGGGCTCTTTTCTCTAGAAAAGAGAATACTGAGGGGTGACCTGATAGAGATCTTTAAAATTATGAAGGGGTTTTATAGGGGAGACATAGAGAAGATGTTTCCACTTGTGGGGGAGTCCAAAACTAGGGGCCATAAATATAAGATAGTCACTAATAAATCCAATAGGGAATTCAAGAGAAACTTCTTTACCTAGAGAGTGGTTAGAATGTGGAACTCACTACCACATGGACTGGTTTGAGGCAAATAGCATAGATGTATTTAAGGGGAAGCTAGACAAGTACATGAGGGAGAAAGGAATAGAAGGCTGTGTTGGTAGGGTTAGATGCGGAGGAGGCTCGAGTGGAGCATAAACACCGGCACAGACCAGTTGGGCCGAATGGCCTGTTTCTGTGCTGTACATTCGATGTAAAGCACTCTGCTCTTTTCTTCCTTACACACGCAAACTTAGAATCAACTTGTCGCACTTTGAGACAATGCTGAGTGTTCTTAGTCATTCACCTTTGCTGCACTGAAGGCACTGGCAGCCTGGGCTGTTGTGGTCTGTGTCAGAGGACTGTAAATGCACCCAAATAGTCCACATAGGTCTGTGAGATTGTTTAGTTCTGGGAAGGAAGGGTTCGAACTGACTGAAGGGAAAGCATTGTGTCAACTCACTCCTTTCACACACCCAGCACAACCCCAGGGAAGGAGTAGATGAAGTGAGTGATGAGGTAACCCCAAGAAAATTGTCTATGAATTTGTCTCAACAGCTTTGACCATCAGATGCCCGGACAACCCAGATCAGAAACTGTTGGAGAAGAAGCTGCCAGGTAAGGAATCAGTTTGTCATCTGCTCTGTACCCTCATTACAGTATTCGGTGCGGGGGTGGGGGGGGGGGGGGGGGGGGTGCAGCCACTTTGCATGTTTTATAATGAAATTAGAAAGAAATCCCTCCCTATCTCTGTAACCTCCTCCAGCCCTACAACCATCTGAGATCTCTGCGCTGCCCCAACTCTGGCCTCTTGTGCGTTCCTGATTTTCATTGTTCCACCATTGGCGGCCATGTCTTCAGCTGCCTCTGGAATTCCCTCCTTAAACCTCTCTCTCCTCCTTTAAGACGGTCTTTAAAACTGACTTTATCTATTTATGCGGCTCGGTGTCACATTTTGTCTGGTAACGCTCCTGTGAAGCATCTTGGGATGTTTTACTACATTAAAGGTGCTATATAAATACAAGTTGTTGTTGTTGTTGTTGACTGGAAGTCTTGAAACCTGTTGCTAATAAACTGAACTGTGTGTTTCACCGGCAAATGTAGACTCCATGATCATTCAGAAAGTCAGAGGGCTGCTCCATCGACTGTTCAAAGTTCCGGGTGCTGAACTAAAATTAACGTACATCAGTTCAAAGGTGAGGCATTCCTTATTAAAGTGTCCCCAAACTTTGCTCGGTTCTTTTAGCCATGTGATAGCGCAGAATTGAGTTTTGTAAAGGAGGAGTTAGTGCAGACACACACACGCACTGTGGGATTCTTGTACTGAAATCACAAGTGCAACCATTTAGAATTGTTGTCGACTCCAACATTATTAGGAAGTAGATGTCCTTTTCATTCTATATTATTTTACAACAATCTTGTGTAGAAATGTACAGAAAACAATCTTTGCACATGCAGGACTGACAGTGAGGAAAAAAAACTGCCTGAAGAGGTGTTAAAAACTCTTTGACTCAAGGCAGATGGTGCAATAGTGCTGGGCAGTCCAACAAACATCTTAATGAAAGATCCCTGAGTTAATAACAGTCAAGGATATTTAGAACAGTTCTAACTTGTCTTGACCTGTGTTGGAGGACTGTAAATGCAGCCCAATAGCCCACATAGGCCCATTGTCTGTCTGTAAGATGTTTCATTCTGGGAAGGAAGGGTTTGAACTGACTGAAGGGAAAGCACCTTAAATCAGATTTTGCAGAGAATCTCGTGCTTAAAATTCATCCTCCGTGGAGTAAGAATAGTAACAAAAAATAAATGCCCCTCCGAAGAATGCCTTTAAGCCCTTGAGTAACTGAGCCATCCGAGAGTAGAGAAGTCTCCAATTTGATCCCTGAGTTGTGCTGAGTTAAGAACATAAGAAGTAGGAGTTGGCCATTTGGCCCCTCGAGCCTGCTCCGCCATTCAATAAGATCATGGCTAATCTTCAAGCTCAACTCCACTTTCCCGCCCTATCCCCATATCCCTTGATTCCCTTAATATCCAAAAATCTATCGATCTCTGTCTCGAATATACTCAACAACTGAGCCTCCACAGCCCTCTGGGGAAGAGAATTCCAAAGATTCACCACCCTCTGAGTGAAGAAATTTCTCCTAATCTCAGTCCTAAATGGCTGACGCCTTATTCTGAGACTGTGACCCCTAGTTCTAGACACCCCAGCCAGGGGAAACAGCCTCCAAGCATCTACCCTGTCAAGCCCCTTAAGAATTTTATACGTTTCAATGAGATCACCTCCGTGGAGTAAGATTAGTAACAAAAACAGTTAGTTGACAGGATCTCAGCCACACCAGGTTAGGGAAGAGAATGTCCGAGAAGGTTCCAGCCTCCGATCACATACCGTCGAGGCTGACGCATAACGGCTGCCTCAGTGGGGTTTAAGAGGGCAACCAACCCCCCCCATGCACCCCCAGAACTGTACCCCAGCAAGGACTCCGTACCCTCAGGAAGGGACAGAGGAAAGTTGGCAAAGATGGAAAAAAAAATATGTAACGTAATAATTTTTTGAAAGGCGAGTGGAATCAGTGTGCGACGCTCCAAACTGGGAGTCGGCGCCACAAGTAGGAGAGATGTACGTCTTTTCAAAGTCTTCCAGTCCTTCCAGCCTGGATTTGGAAGTAAGTAGGAGTTCAGGGAGAATCCTGAAGCTGTGACCTATCGGGTGAAATTCGATATGGGTGGCAGCGCAAAAGCAGGCGGTAGCGAATTGGCCGCCCCTCTCAAACCCCGCCCAATTTTCTTGTACATTGAATTTGCTATCACCCATTTTTAACACCGTATGGTCTGAACTGTGGACAGTGTCAGACACATACTACAGATAGGCGACCTTGAGTCAAGTTCCTCATTGTAAAAGGGTCGCTCTGCAGTATTGTGAGGTGTTACACTAACACACTGCAGTATTGTGAGGTGTTACACTAACACACTGCAGTATTGTGAGGTGTTACACGAACACACTGCAGTATTGTGAGGTGTTACACTAACACACTAGTATTGTGAGGTGTTACACTAACACACTGCAGTATTGTGAGGTGTTACACGAACACTAGTATTGTGAGATGTTTCACTAACACACTGCAGTATTGTGAGGTGTTACACGAACACTAGTATTGTGAGGTGTTACACTAACGCACTGCAGTATGTGAGGTGTTACACTAACACACTAGTATTGTGAGGTGTTACACTAACACACTAGTATTGAGGTGTTACACTAACACACTAGTATTGTGAGGTGTTACACTAACACACTAGTATTGTGAGGTGTTACACTAACACACTAGTATTGTGAGGTGTTACACTAACACACTAGTATTGTGAGGTGTTACACTAACACACTAGTATTGTGAGGTGTTACACTAACACACTGCAGTATTGTGAGGTGTTACACTAACACTGTGCAGTATGTGAGGTGTTACACTAATACACTGTAGTATTGTGAGGTGTTACACTAACACTAGTATTGTGAGGTGTTACATTAACACTAGTATTGTGAGGTGTTACACTAACACACTAGTATTGTGAGGTATTGCACTAACACACTAGTATTGTGAGGTGTTACACTAACACTAGTATTGTGAGGTGTTACACTAACACTAGTATTGTGAGGTGTTACACTAACACACTGCAGTATTGTGAGGTGTTACACTAACACACTGCAGTATTGTGAGGTGTTTCACTAACACTGCAGTATTGGAGGTGTTACACTAACACACTAGTATTGTGAGGTGTTACGCTAACACACTAGTATTGTGATGTGTTACATGAACGCACTGTAGTATTGTGAGGTGTTACACTAACGCACTGTGCAGTATTGTGAGGTGTTACACTAACACTGCAGTTTGAGGTGTTACACTAACACACTGCAGTATTGTGAGGTGTTACACTAACGCACTAGTATTGTGAGGTGTTTCACTAACACACGGCAGTATAGTGAGGTGTTACACTAACACACTGCAGTATTGTGAGGTGTTACACTAATACACTGTAGTATTGTGAGGTGTTACACTAACACACTAGTATTGTGAGTTGTTACACTAACACACTAGTATTGTGAGGTGTTACACTAACACACTAGTATTGTGAGGTGTTACATGAACCCACTAGGATTGTGAGGTGTTACATGAACACACTGCAGTATTGTGAGGTTGTTACACTAACACACTGTAGTATTGTGAGGTGTTACACTAATACACTAGTATTGTGAGGTGTTACATGAACACACTAGTATTGTGAGGTGTTACATGAACACACTAGTATTGAGGGGTGTTACATGAACACACTAGTATTGTGAGGTGTTACACTAATACACTGTAGTATTGTGAGGTGTTACACTAACACTAGTATTGTGAGGTGTTACACTAATACACTAGTATTGTGAGGTGTTACATGAACACACTGCAGTATTGTGAGGTGTTACACTAACACACTGCAGTATTGTGAGGTGTTACACTAACACACTGCAGTATTGTGAGGTGTTACACTAACACACTGCAGTATTGTGAGGTGTTACACGAACACACTAGTATTGTGAGGTGTTACACTAACACACTGCAGTATTGAGGTGTTACACTAACACACTGCAGTATTGTGAGGTGTTACACTAACACACTAGTATTGTGAGGTGTTACACTAACACACTGCAGTATTGAGGTGTTACACTAACACACTGCAGTATTGTGAGGTGTTACACTAACACACTAGTATTGTGAGGTGTTACACTAACACACTAGTATTGTGAGGTGTTACACTAACACACTAGTATTGTGAGGTGTTACACTAACACACTGCAGTATTGTGAGGTGTTACACTAACACACTAGTATTGTGAGGTGCTACACTAACACACTGTAGTATTGTGAGGTGTTACACTAACACTGCAGTATTGTGAGGTGTTACACTAACACACGGCAGTATAGTGAGGTGTTACACTAACACACTGCAGTATTGTGAGGTATTACACTAATACACTAGTATTGTGAGGTGTTACACTAACACACTAGTATTGTGAGTTGTTACACTAACACACTAGTATTGTGAGGTGTTACACTAACACTAGTATTGTGAGGTGTTACATGAACACACTAGTATTGTGAGGTGTTACATGAACACACTGCAGTATTGTGAGGTGTTACACTAACACACTGTAGTATTGTGAGGTGTTACACTAATACACTAGTATTGTGAGGTGTTACATGAACACACTAGTATTGTGAGGTGTTACATGAACACACTAGTATTGAGGGGTGTTACATGAACACACTAGTATTGTGAGGTGTTACACTAACACACTAGTATTGTGAGTTGTTACACTAACACACTAGTATTGTGAGGTGTTACACTAACACTAGTATTGTGAGGTGTTACATGAACACACTAGTATTGTGAGGTGTTACATGAACACACTGCAGTATTGTGAGGTGTTACACTAACACACTGTAGTATTGTGAGGTGTTACACTAATACACTAGTATTGTGAGGTGTTACATGAACACACTAGTATTGTGAGGTGTTACATGAACACACTAGTATTGAGGGGTGTTACATGAACACACTAGTATTGTGAGGTGTTACACTAATACACTAGTATTGTGAGGTGTTACACTAACACTAGTATTGTGAGGTGTTACACTAACACACTGTAGTATTGTGAGGTGTTACACTAACACTGCAGTATTGTGAGGTGTTACACTAACACACTAGTATTGTGAGGTGTTACACTAACACACTGCAGTATTGAGGTGTTACACTAACACACTAGTATTGTGAGGTGTTACACTAACACACTGTGCAGTATGTGAGAAGTTACACTAATACACTGTAGTATTGTGAGGTGTTACATGAACACACTGCAGTATTGTGAGGTGTTTCACTAACACTGCAGTATTGTGAGGTGTTGCACTAACATACTGCAGTATTGTGAGGTGTTACACTAACGCACTAGTATTGTGAGGTGTTACACTAACACGCTGCAGTATTGTGAGGTGTTACATGAACACACTGCAGTATTGTGAGGTGTTACACTAACACTGCAGTATTGTGAGGTGTTTCACTAACACTGCAGTATTGTGAGGTGTTACACGAACACACTGCAGTATTGTGAGGTGTTACACTAACACACTGCAGTATTGAGGTGTTACACTAACACACTGCAGTATTGTGAGGTGTTACACTAACACACTAGTATTGTGAGGTGTTACACTAACACACTAGTATTGTGAGGTGTTACACTAACACACTAGTATTGTGAGGTGTTACACTAACACACTGCAGTATTGTGAGGTGTTACACTAACACACTAGTATTGTGAGGTGCTACACTAACACACTGTAGTATTGTGAGGTGTTACACTAACACACTGCAGTATTGTGAGGTGTTACACTAACACACGGCAGTATTGTGAGGTGTTACACTAATACACTAGTATTGTGAGGTGTTACACTAACACTAGTATTGTGAGGTGTTACACTAACACACTGTAGTATTGTGAGGTGTTACACTAACACTGCAGTATTGTGAGGTGTTACACTAACACTAGTATTGTGAGGTGTTACACTAACACACTGCAGTATTGAGGTGTTACACTAACACACTGCAGTATTGTGAGGTGTTACACTAACACACTAGTATTGTGAGGTGTTACACTAACACACTGTGCAGTATGTGAGAAGTTACACTAATACACTGTAGTATTGTGAGGTGTTACATGAACACACTGCAGTATTGTGAGGTGTTTCACTAACACTGCAGTATTGTGAGGTGTTGCACTAACATACTGCAGTATTGTGAGGTGTTACACTAACGCACTAGTATTGTGAGGTGTTACACTAACACGCTGCAGTATTGTGAGGTGTTACATGAACACACTGCAGTATTGTGAGGTGTTACACTAACACTGCAGTATTGTGAGGTGTTTCACTAACACTGCAGTATTGTGAGGTGTTACACGAACACACTGCAGTATTGTGAGGTGTTACACTAACACACTGCAGTATTGAGGTGTTACACTAACACACTGCAGTATTGTGAGGTGTTACACTAACACACTAGTATTGTGAGGTGTTACACTAACACACTAGTATTGTGAGGTGTTACACTAACACACTAGTATTGTGAGGTGTTACACTAACACACTGCAGTATTGTGAGGTGTTACACTAACACACTAGTATTGTGAGGTGCTACACTAACACACTGTAGTATTGTGAGGTGTTACACTAACACACTGCAGTATTGTGAGGTGTTACACTAACACACGGCAGTATAGTGAGGTGTTACACTAACACACTGCAGTATTGTGAGGTATTACACTAATACACTGTAGTATTGTGAGGTGTTACACTAACACACTAGTATTGTGAGTTGTTACACTAACACACTAGTATTGTGAGGTGTTACACTAACACTAGTATTGTGAGGTGTTACATGAACACACTAGTATTGTGAGGTGTTACATGAACACACTGCAGTATTGTGAGGTGTTACACTAACACACTGCAGTATTGTGAGGTGTTACACTAACGCACCAGTATTGTGAGGTGTTTCACTAACACACGGCAGTATAGTGAGGTGTTACACTAACACACTGCAGTATTGTGAGGTGTTACACTAATACACTGTAGTATTGTGAGGTGTTACACTAACACACTAGTATTGTGAGTTGTTACACTAACACACTAGTATTGTGAGGTGTTACACTAACACACTAGTATTGTGAGGTGTTACACTAACACACTAGTATTGTGAGGTGTTACACTAACACACTAGTATTGTGATGTGTTACATGAACGCACTGTAGTATTGTGAGGTGTTACACTAACGCACTGTGCAGTATTGTGAGGTGTTACACTAACACTGCAGTTTGAGGTGTTACACTAACACACTGCAGTATTGTGAGGTGTTACACTAACGCACTAGTATTGTGAGGTGTTTCACTAACACACGGCAGTATAGTGAGGTGTTACACTAACACACTGCAGTATTGTGAGGTGTTACACTAATACACTGTAGTATTGTGAGGTGTTACATGAACACACTGCAGTATTGTGAGGTTGTTACACTAACACACTGTAGTATTGTGAGGTGTTACACTAATACACTAGTATTGTGAGGTGTTACATGAACACACTAGTATTGTGAGGTGTTACATGAACACACTAGTATTGAGGGGTGTTACATGAACACACTAGTATTGTGAGGTGTTACACTAATACACTGTAGTATTGTGAGGTGTTACACTAACACTAGTATTGTGAGGTGTTACACTAATACACTAGTATTGTGAGGTGTTACATGAACACACTGCAGTATTGTGAGGTGTTACACTAACACACTGCAGTATTGTGAGGTGTTACACTAACACACTGCAGTATTGTGAGGTGTTACACTAACACACTGCAGTATTGTGAGGTGTTACACGAACACACTAGTATTGTGAGGTGTTACACTAACACACTGCAGTATTGTGAGGTGTTACACTAACACACTAGTATTGTGAGGTGTTACACTAACACACTGCAGTATTGAGGTGTTACACTAACACTGCAGTATTGTGAGGTGTTACACTAACACACTAGTATTGTGAGGTGTTACACTAACACACTAGTATTGTGAGGTGTTACACTAACACACTAGTATTGTGATGTGTTACATGAACGCACTGTAGTATTGTGAGGTGTTACACTAACGCACTGTGCAGTATTGTGAGGTGTTACACTAACACTGCAGTTTGAGGTGTTACACTAACACACTGCAGTATTGTGAGGTGTTACACTAACGCACTAGTATTGTGAGGTGTTTCACTAACACACGGCAGTATAGTGAGGTGTTACACTAACACACTGCAGTATTGTGAGGTGTTACACTAATACACTGTAGTATTGTGAGGTGTTACATGAACACACTGCAGTATTGTGAGGTTGTTACACTAACACACTGTAGTATTGTGAGGTGTTACACTAATACACTAGTATTGTGAGGTGTTACATGAACACACTAGTATTGTGAGGTGTTACATGAACACACTAGTATTGAGGGGTGTTACATGAACACACTAGTATTGTGAGGTGTTACACTAATACACTGTAGTATTGTGAGGTGTTACACTAACACTAGTATTGTGAGGTGTTACACTAATACACTAGTATTGTGAGGTGTTACATGAACACACTGCAGTATTGTGAGGTGTTACACTAACACACTGCAGTATTGTGAGGTGTTACACTAACACACTGCAGTATTGTGAGGTGTTACACTAACACACTGCAGTATTGTGAGGTGTTACACGAACACACTAGTATTGTGAGGTGTTACACTAACACACTGCAGTATTGTGAGGTGTTACATGAACACACTGCAGTATTGTGAGGTGTTACACTAACACTGCAGTATTGTGAGGCGTTTCACTAACACTGCAGTATTGTGAGGTGTTACACGAACACACTGCAGTATTGTGAGGTGTTACACTAACACACTGCAGTATTGAGGTGTTACACTAACACACTGCAGTATTGTGAGGTGTTACACTAACACACTAGTATTGTGAGGTGTTACACTAACACACTAGTATTGTGAGGTGTTACACTAACACACTAGTATTGTGAGGTGTTACACTAACACACTGCAGTATTGTGAGGTGTTACACTAACACACTAGTATTGTGAGGTGCTACACTAACACACTGTAGTATTGTGAGGTGTTACACTAACACACTGCAGTATTGTGAGGTGTTACACTAACACACGGCAGTATTGTGAGGTGTTACACTAATACACTAGTATTGTGAGGTGTTACACTAACACTAGTATTGTGAGGTGTTACACTAACACACTGTAGTATTGTGAGGTGTTACACTAACACTGCAGTATTGTGAGGTGTTACACTAACACACTAGTATTGTGAGGTGTTACACTAACACACTGCAGTATTGAGGTGTTACACTAACACACTGCAGTATTGTGAGGTGTTACACTAACACACTAGTATTGTGAGGTGTTACACTAACACACTGTGCAGTATGTGAGAAGTTACACTAATACACTGTAGTATTGTGAGGTGTTACATGAACACACTGCAGTATTGTGAGGTGTTTCACTAACACTGCAGTATTGTGAGGTGTTGCACTAACATACTGCAGTATTGTGAGGTGTTACACTAACGCACTAGTATTGTGAGGTGTTACACTAACACGCTGCAGTATTGTGAGGTGTTACATGAACACACTGCAGTATTGTGAGGTGTTACACTAACACTGCAGTATTGTGAGGTGTTTCACTAACACTGCAGTATTGTGAGGTGTTACACGAACACACTGCAGTATTGTGAGGTGTTACACTAACACACTGCAGTATTGAGGTGTTACACTAACACACTGCAGTATTGTGAGGTGTTACACTAACACACTAGTATTGTGAGGTGTTACACTAACACACTAGTATTGTGAGGTGTTACACTAACACACTAGTATTGTGAGGTGTTACACTAACACACTGCAGTATTGTGAGGTGTTACACTAACACACTAGTATTGTGAGGTGCTACACTAACACACTGTAGTATTGTGAGGTGTTACACTAACACACTGCAGTATTGTGAGGTGTTACACTAACACACGGCAGTATAGTGAGGTGTTACACTAACACACTGCAGTATTGTGAGGTATTACACTAATACACTGTAGTATTGTGAGGTGTTACACTAACACACTAGTATTGTGAGTTGTTACACTAACACACTAGTATTGTGAGGTGTTACACTAACACTAGTATTGTGAGGTGTTACATGAACACACTAGTATTGTGAGGTGTTACATGAACACACTGCAGTATTGTGAGGTGTTACACTAACACACTGCAGTATTGTGAGGTGTTACACTAACGCACCAGTATTGTGAGGTGTTTCACTAACACACGGCAGTATAGTGAGGTGTTACACTAACACACTGCAGTATTGTGAGGTGTTACACTAATACACTGTAGTATTGTGAGGTGTTACACTAACACACTAGTATTGTGAGTTGTTACACTAACACACTAGTATTGTGAGGTGTTACACTAACACACTAGTATTGTGAGGTGTTACACTAACACACTAGTATTGTGAGGTGTTACACTAACACACTAGTATTGTGATGTGTTACATGAACGCACTGTAGTATTGTGAGGTGTTACACTAACGCACTGTGCAGTATTGTGAGGTGTTACACTAACACTGCAGTTTGAGGTGTTACACTAACACACTGCAGTATTGTGAGGTGTTACACTAACGCACTAGTATTGTGAGGTGTTTCACTAACACACGGCAGTATAGTGAGGTGTTACACTAACACACTGCAGTATTGTGAGGTGTTACACTAATACACTGTAGTATTGTGAGGTGTTACATGAACACACTGCAGTATTGTGAGGTTGTTACACTAACACACTAGTATTGTGAGGTGTTACACTAATACACTAGTATTGTGAGGTGTTACATGAACACACTAGTATTGTGAGGTGTTACATGAACACACTAGTATTGAGGGGTGTTACATGAACACACTAGTATTGTGAGGTGTTACACTAATACACTGTAGTATTGTGAGGTGTTACACTAACACTAGTATTGTGAGGTGTTACACTAATACACTAGTATTGTGAGGTGTTACATGAACACACTGCAGTATTGTGAGGTGTTACACTAACACACTGCAGTATTGTGAGGTGTTACACTAACACACTGCAGTATTGTGAGGTGTTACACTAACACACTGCAGTATTGTGAGGTGTTACACGAACACACTAGTATTGTGAGGTGTTACACTAACACACTGCAGTATTGTGAGGTGTTACACTAACACACTAGTATTGTGAGGTGTTACACTAACACACTGCAGTATTGAGGTGTTACACTAACACTGCAGTATTGTGAGGTGTTACACTAACACACTAGTATTGTGAGGTGTTACACTAACACACTAGTATTGTGAGGTGTTACACTAACACACTAGTATTGTGATGTGTTACATGAACGCACTGTAGTATTGTGAGGTGTTACACTAACGCACTGTGCAGTATTGTGAGGTGTTACACTAACACTGCAGTTTGAGGTGTTACACTAACACACTGCAGTATTGTGAGGTGTTACACTAACGCACTAGTATTGTGAGGTGTTTCACTAACACACGGCAGTATAGTGAGGTGTTACACTAACACACTGCAGTATTGTGAGGTGTTACACTAATACACTGTAGTATTGTGAGGTGTTACATGAACACACTGCAGTATTGTGAGGTTGTTACACTAACACACTGTAGTATTGTGAGGTGTTACACTAATACACTAGTATTGTGAGGTGTTACATGAACACACTAGTATTGTGAGGTGTTACATGAACACACTAGTATTGAGGGGTGTTACATGAACACACTAGTATTGTAAGGTGTTACACTAATACACTGTAGTATTGTGAGGTGTTACACTAACACTAGTATTGTGAGGTGTTACACTAATACACTAGTATTGTGAGGTGTTACATGAACACACTGCAGTATTGTGAGGTGTTACACTAACACACTGCAGTATTGTGAGGTGTTACACTAACACACTGCAGTATTGTGAGGTGTTACACTAACACACTGCAGTATTGTGAGGTGTTACACGAACACACTAGTATTGTGAGGTGTTACACTAACACACTGCAGTATTGTGAGGTGTTACACTAACACACTAGTATTGTGAGGTGTTACACTAACACACTGCAGTATTGTGAGGTGTTACACTAACACACTAGTATTGTGAGGTGTTACACTAACACACTGCAGTATTGAGGTGTTACACTAACACACTGCAGTATTGTGAGGTGTTACACTAACACACTAGTATTGTGAGGTGTTACACTAACACACTAGTATTGTGAGGTGTTACACTAACACACTAGTATTGTGAGGTGTTACACTAACACACTGCATTATTGTGAGGTGTTACACTAACACACTAGTATTGTGAGGTGCTACACTAACACACTGTAGTATTGTGAGGTGTTACACTAACACACTGCAGTATTGTGAGGTGTTACACTAACACACGGCAGTATAGTGAGGTGTTACACTAACACACTGCAGTATTGTGAGGTATTACACTAATACACTGTAGTATTGTGAGTTGTTACACTAACACACTAGTATTGTGAGGTGTTACACTAACACTAGTATTGTGAGGTGTTACATGAACACACTAGTATTGTGAGGTGTTACATGAACACACTGCAGTATTGTGAGGTGTTACACTAACACACTGTAGTATTGTGAGGTGTTACACTAATACACTAGTATTGTGAGGTGTTACATGAACACACTAGTATTGTGAGGTGTTACATGAACACACTAGTATTGAGGGGTGTTACATGAACACACTAGTATTGTGAGGTGTTACACTAATACACTAGTATTGTGAGGTGTTACACTAACACTAGTATTGTGAGGTGTTACACTAACACACTGTAGTATTGTGAGGTGTTACACTAACACTGCAGTATTGTGAGGTGTTACACTAACACACTAGTATTGTGAGGTGTTACACTAACACACTGCAGTATTGAGGTGTTACACTAACACACTGCAGTATTGTGAGGTGTTACACTAACACACTAGTATTGTGAGGTGTTACACTAACACTAGTATTGTGAGGTGTTACACTAATACACTAGTATTGTGAGGTGTTACATGAACACACTGCAGTATTGTGAGGTGTTACACTAACACACTGCAGTATTGTGAGGTGTTACACTAACACACTGCAGTATTGTGAGGTGTTACACTAACACACTGCAGTATTGTGAGGTGTTACACGAACACACTAGTATTGTGAGGTGTTACACTAACACACTGCAGTATTGTGAGGTGTTACACTAACACACTAGTATTGTGAGGTGTTACACTAACACACTGCAGTATTGAGGTGTTACACTAACACTGCAGTATTGTGAGGTGTTACACTAACACACTAGTATTGTGAGGTGTTACACTAACACACTAGTATTGTGAGGTGTTACACTAACACACTAGTATTGTGATGTGTTACATGAACGCACTGTAGTATTGTGAGGTGTTACACTAACGCACTGTGCAGTATTGTGAGGTGTTACACTAACACTGCAGTTTGAGGTGTTACACTAACACACTGCAGTATTGTGAGGTGTTACACTAACGCACTAGTATTGTGAGGTGTTTCACTAACACACGGCAGTATAGTGAGGTGTTACACTAACACACTGCAGTATTGTGAGGTGTTACACTAATACACTGTAGTATTGTGAGGTGTTACATGAACACACTGCAGTATTGTGAGGTTGTTACACTAACACACTGTAGTATTGTGAGGTGTTACACTAATACACTAGTATTGTGAGGTGTTACATGAACACACTAGTATTGTGAGGTGTTACATGAACACACTAGTATTGAGGGGTGTTACATGAACACACTAGTATTGTAAGGTGTTACACTAATACACTGTAGTATTGTGAGGTGTTACACTAACACTAGTATTGTGAGGTGTTACACTAATACACTAGTATTGTGAGGTGTTACATGAACACACTGCAGTATTGTGAGGTGTTACACTAACACACTGCAGTATTGTGAGGTGTTACACTAACACACTGCAGTATTGTGAGGTGTTACACTAACACACTGCAGTATTGTGAGGTGTTACACGAACACACTAGTATTGTGAGGTGTTACACTAACACACTGCAGTATTGTGAGGTGTTACACTAACACACTAGTATTGTGAGGTGTTACACTAACACACTGCAGTATTGTGAGGTGTTACACTAACACACTAGTATTGTGAGGTGTTACACTAACACACTGCAGTATTGAGGTGTTACACTAACACACTGCAGTATTGTGAGGTGTTACACTAACACACTAGTATTGTGAGGTGTTACACTAACACACTAGTATTGTGAGGTGTTACACTAACACACTAGTATTGTGAGGTGTTACACTAACACACTGCATTATTGTGAGGTGTTACACTAACACACTAGTATTGTGAGGTGCTACACTAACACACTGTAGTATTGTGAGGTGTTACACTAACACACTGCAGTATTGTGAGGTGTTACACTAACACACGGCAGTATAGTGAGGTGTTACACTAACACACTGCAGTATTGTGAGGTATTACACTAATACACTGTAGTATTGTGAGTTGTTACACTAACACACTAGTATTGTGAGGTGTTACACTAACACTAGTATTGTGAGGTGTTACATGAACACACTAGTATTGTGAGGTGTTACATGAACACACTGCAGTATTGTGAGGTGTTACACTAACACACTGTAGTATTGTGAGGTGTTACACTAATACACTAGTATTGTGAGGTGTTACATGAACACACTAGTATTGTGAGGTGTTACATGAACACACTAGTATTGAGGGGTGTTACATGAACACACTAGTATTGTGAGGTGTTACACTAATACACTAGTATTGTGAGGTGTTACACTAACACTAGTATTGTGAGGTGTTACACTAACACACTGTAGTATTGTGAGGTGTTACACTAACACTGCAGTATTGTGAGGTGTTACACTAACACACTAGTATTGTGAGGTGTTACATGAACGCACTGTAGTATTGTGAGGTGTTACACTAACGCACTGTGCAGTATTGTGAGGTGTTACACTAACACTGCAGTTTGAGGTGTTACACTAACACACTGCAGTATTGTGAGGTGTTACACTAACGCACTAGTATTGTGAGGTGTTTCACTAACACACGGCAGTATAGTGAGGTGTTACACTAACACACTGCAGTATTGTGAGGTGTTACACTAATACACTGTAGTATTGTGAGGTGTTACACTAACACACTAGTATTGTGAGTTGTTACACTAACACACTAGTATTGTGAGGTGTTACACGAACACACTAGTATTGTGAGGTGTTACATGAACACACTAGTATTGTGAGGTGTTACATGAACACACTGCAGTATTGTGAGGTTGTTACACTAACACACTGTAGTATTGTGAGGTGTTACACTAATACACTAGTATTGTGAGGTGTTACATGAACACACTAGTATTGTGAGGTGTTACATGAACACACTAGTATTGAGGGGTGTTACATGAACACACTAGTATTGTGAGGTGTTACACTAATACACTAGTAGTGTGAGGTGTTACACTAACACTAGTATTGTGAGGTGTTACACTAATACACTAGTATTGTGAGGTGTTACATGAACACACTGCAGTATTGTGAGGTGTTACACTAACACACTGCAGTATTGTGAGGTGTTACACTAACACACTGCAGTATTGTGAGGTGTTACACTAACACACTGCAGTATTGTGAGGTGTTACACTAACACACTGCAGTATTGTGAGGTGTTACACTAACACACTAGTATTGTGAGGTGTTACACTAACACACTGCAGTATTGTGAGGTGTTACACTAACACACTAGTATTGTGAGGTGTTACACTAACACACTGCAGTATTGAGGTGTTACACTAACACACTGCAGTATTGTGAGGTGTTACACTAACACACTAGTATTGTGAGGTGTTACACTAACACACTGTGCAGTATGTGAGAAGTTACACTAATACACTGTAGTATTGTGAGGTGTTACATGAACACACTGCAGTATTGTGAGGTGTTTCACTAACACTGCAGTATTGTGAGGTGTTGCACTAACATACTGCAGTATTGTGAGGTGTTACACTAACGCACTAGTATTGTGAGGTGTTACACTAACACGCTGCAGTATTGTGAGGTGTTACATGAACACACTGCAGTATTGTGAGGTGTTACACTAACACTGCAGTATTGTGAGGTGTTTCACTAACACTGCAGTATTGTGAGGTGTTACACGAACACACTGCAGTATTGTGAGGTGTTACACTAACACACTGCAGTGTTGAGGTGTTACACTAACACACTGCAGTATTGTGAGGTGTTACACTAACACACTAGTATTGTGAGGTGTTACACTAACACACTAGTATTGTGAGGTGTTACACTAACACACTAGTATTGTGATGTGTTACATGAACGCACTGTAGTATTGTGAGGTGTTACACTAACGCACTGTGCAGTATTGTGAGGTGTTACACTAACACTGCAGTTTGAGGTGTTACACTAACACACTGCAGTATTGTGAGGTGTTACACTAACGCACTAGTATTGTGAGGTGTTTCACTAACACACGGCAGTATAGTGAGGTGTTACACTAACACACTGCAGTATTGTGAGGTGTTACACTAATACACTGTAGTATTGTGAGGTGTTACACTAACACACTAGTATTGTGAGTTGTTACACTAACACACTAGTATTGTGAGGTGTTACACGAACACACTAGTATTGTGAGGTGTTACATGAACACACTAGTATTGTGAGGTGTTACATGAACACACTGCAGTATTGTGAGGTTGTTACACTAACACACTGTAGTATTGTGAGGTGTTACACTAATACACTAGTATTGTGAGGTGTTACATGAACACACTAGTATTGTGAGGTGTTACATGAACACACTAGTATTGAGGGGTGTTACATGAACACACTAGTATTGTGAGGTGTTACACTAATACACTAGTAGTGTGAGGTGTTACACTAACACTAGTATTGTGAGGTGTTACACTAATACACTAGTATTGTGAGGTGTTACATGAACACACTGCAGTATTGTGAGGTGTTACACTAACACACTGCAGTATTGTGAGGTGTTACACTAACACACTGCAGTATTGTGAGGTGTTACACTAACACACTGCAGTATTGTGAGGTGTTACACTAACACACTGCAGTATTGTGAGGTGTTACACTAACACACTAGTATTGTGAGGTGTTACACTAACACACTGCAGTATTGAGGTGTTACACTAACACACTGCAGTATTGTGAGGTGTTACACTAACACACTAGTATTGTGAGGTGTTACACTAACACACTAGTATTGTGAGGTGTTACACTAACACACTGCAGTATTGTGAGGTGTTACACTAACACACTAGTATTGTGAGGTGCTACACTAACACACTGTAGTATTGTGAGGTGTTACACTAACACACTGCAGTATTGTGAGGTGTTACACTAACACTGTGCAGTATGTGAGGTGTTACACTAACACACTGCAGTATTGTGAGGTATTACACTAATACACTGTAGTATTGTGAGGTGTTACACTAACACACTAGTATTGTGAGTTGTTACACTAACACACTAGTATTGTGAGGTGTTACACTAACACTAGTATTGTGAGGTGTTACACTAACACACTAGTATTGTGAGTTGTTACACTAACACACTAGTATTGTGAGGTGTTACACTAACACTAGTATTGTGAGGTGTTACATGAACACACTAGTATTGTGAGGTGTTACATGAACACACTGCAGTATTGTGAGGTGTTACACTAACACACTGTAGTATTGTGAGGTGTTACACTAATACACTAGTATTGTGAGGTGTTACATGAACACACTAGTATTGAGGGGTGTTACATGAACACACTAGTATTGTGAGGTGTTACACTAATACACTAGTATTGTGAGGTGTTACACTAACACTAGTATTGTGAGGTGTTACACTAACACACTGTAGTATTGTGAGGTGTTACACTAACACTGCAGTATTGTGAGGTGTTACACTAACACACTAGTATTGTGAGGTGTTACACTAACACACTGCAGTATTGAGGTGTTACACTAACACACTGCAGTATTGTGAGGTGTTACACTAACACACTAGTATTGTGAGGTGTTACACTAACACACTGTGCAGTATGTGAGAAGTTACACTAATACACTGTAGTATTGTGAGGTGTTACATGAACACACTGCAGTATTGTGAGGTGTTTCACTAACACTGCAGTATTGTGAGGTGTTGCACTAACACTGCAGTATTGTGAGGTGTTGCACTAACATACTGCAGTATTGTGAGGTGTTACACTAACGCACTAGTATTGTGAGGTGTTACACTAACACGCTGCAGTATTGTGAGGTGTTACATGAACACACTGCAGTATTGTGAGGTGTTACACTAACACTGCAGTATTGTGAGGTGTTTCACTAACACTGCAGTATTGTGAGGTGTTACACGAACACACTGCAGTATTGTGAGGTGTTACACTAACACACTGCAGTATTGAGGTGTTACACTAACACACTGCAGTATTGTGAGGTGTTACACTAACACACTAGTATTGTGAGGTGTTACACTAACACACTAGTATTGTGAGGTGTTACACTAACACACTAGTATTGTGAGGTGTTACACTAACACACTGCAGTATTGTGAGGTGTTACACTAACACACTAGTATTGTGAGGTGCTACACTAACACACTGTAGTATTGTGAGGTGTTACACTAACACACTGCAGTATTGTGAGGTGTTACACTAACACACGGCAGTATTGTGAGGTGTTACACTAATACACTAGTATTGTGAGGTGTTACACTAACACTAGTATTGTGAGGTGTTACACTAACACACTGTAGTATTGTGAGGTGTTACACTAACACTGCAGTATTGTGAGGTGTTACACTAACACACTAGTATTGTGAGGTGTTACACTAACACACTGCAGTATTGAGGTGTTACACTAACACACTGCAGTATTGTGAGGTGTTACACTAACACACTAGTATTGTGAGGTGTTACACTAACACACTGTGCAGTATGTGAGAAGTTACACTAATACACTGTAGTATTGTGAGGTGTTACATGAACACACTGCAGTATTGTGAGGTGTTTCACTAACACTGCAGTATTGTGAGGTGTTGCACTAACATACTGCAGTATTGTGAGGTGTTACACTAACGCACTAGTATTGTGAGGTGTTACACTAACACGCTGCAGTATTGTGAGGTGTTACATGAACACACTGCAGTATTGTGAGGTGTTACACTAACACTGCAGTATTGTGAGGTGTTTCACTAACACTGCAGTATTGTGAGGTGTTACACGAACACACTGCAGTATTGTGAGGTGTTACACTAACACACTGCAGTATTGAGGTGTTACACTAACACACTGCAGTATTGTGAGGTGTTACACTAACACACTAGTATTGTGAGGTGTTACACTAACACACTAGTATTGTGAGGTGTTACACTAACACACTAGTATTGTGAGGTGTTACACTAACACACTGCAGTATTGTGAGGTGTTACACTAACACACTAGTATTGTGAGGTGCTACACTAACACACTGTAGTATTGTGAGGTGTTACACTAACACACTGCAGTATTGTGAGGTGTTACACTAACACACGGCAGTATAGTGAGGTGTTACACTAACACACTGCAGTATTGTGAGGTATTACACTAATACACTGTAGTATTGTGAGGTGTTACACTAACACACTAGTATTGTGAGTTGTTACACTAACACACTAGTATTGTGAGGTGTTACACTAACACTAGTATTGTGAGGTGTTACATGAACACACTAGTATTGTGAGGTGTTACATGAACACACTGCAGTATTGTGAGGTGTTACACTAACACACTGCAGTATTGTGAGGTGTTACACTAACGCACCAGTATTGTGAGGTGTTTCACTAACACACGGCAGTATAGTGAGGTGTTACACTAACACACTGCAGTATTGTGAGGTGTTACACTAATACACTGTAGTATTGTGAGGTGTTACACTAACACACTAGTATTGTGAGTTGTTACACTAACACACTAGTATTGTGAGGTGTTACACTAACACACTAGTATTGTGAGGTGTTACACTAACACACTAGTATTGTGATGTGTTACATGAACGCACTGTAGTATTGTGAGGTGTTACACTAACGCACTGTGCAGTATTGTGAGGTGTTACACTAACACTGCAGTTTGAGGTGTTACACTAACACACTGCAGTATTGTGAGGTGTTACACTAACGCACTAGTATTGTGAGGTGTTTCACTAACACACGGCAGTATAGTGAGGTGTTACACTAACACACTGCAGTATTGTGAGGTGTTACACTAATACACTGTAGTATTGTGAGGTGTTACATGAACACACTGCAGTATTGTGAGGTTGTTACACTAACACACTGTAGTATTGTGAGGTGTTACACTAATACACTAGTATTGTGAGGTGTTACATGAACACACTAGTATTGTGAGGTGTTACATGAACACACTAGTATTGAGGGGTGTTACATGAACACACTAGTATTGTGAGGTGTTACACTAATACACTGTAGTATTGTGAGGTGTTACACTAACACTAGTATTGTGAGGTGTTACACTAATACACTAGTATTGTGAGGTGTTACATGAACACACTGCAGTATTGTGAGGTGTTACACTAACACACTGCAGTATTGTGAGGTGTTACACTAACACACTGCAGTATTGTGAGGTGTTACACTAACACACTGCAGTATTGTGAGGTGTTACACGAACACACTAGTATTGTGAGGTGTTACACTAACACACTGCAGTATTGTGAGGTGTTACACTAACACACTAGTATTGTGAGGTGTTACACTAACACACTGCAGTATTGAGGTGTTACACTAACACACTGCAGTATTGTGAGGTGTTACACTAACACACTAGTATTGTGAGGTGTTACACTAACACACTAGTATTGTGAGGTGTTACACTAACACACTAGTATTGTGATGTGTTACATGAACGCACTGTAGTATTGTGAGGTGTTACACTAACGCACTGTGCAGTATTGTGAGGTGTTACACTAACACTGCAGTTTGAGGTGTTACACTAACACACTGCAGTATTGTGAGGTGTTACACTAACGCACTAGTATTGTGAGGTGTTTCACTAACACACGGCAGTATAGTGAGGTGTTACACTAACACACTGCAGTATTGTGAGGTGTTACACTAATACACTAGTATTGTGAGGTGTTACATGAACACACTGCAGTATTGTGAGGTTGTTACACTAACACACTGTAGTATTGTGAGGTGTTACACTAATACACTGCAGTATTGTGAGGTGTTACACGAACACACTAGTATTGTGAGGTGTTACACTAACACACTGCAGTATTGTGAGGTGTTACACTAACACACTAGTATTGTGAGGTGTTACACTAACACACTGCAGTATTGAGGTGTTACACTAACACACTGCAGTATTGTGAGGTGTTACACTAACACACTAGTATTGTGAGGTGTTACACTAACACACTAGTATTGTGAGGTGTTACACTAACACACTAGTATTGTGATGTGTTACATGAACGCACTGTAGTATTGTGAGGTGTTACACTAACGCACTGTGCAGTATTGTGAGGTGTTACACTAACACTGCAGTTTGAGGTGTTACACTAACACACTGCAGTATTGTGAGGTGTTACACTAACGCACTAGTATTGTGAGGTGTTTCACTAACACACGGCAGTATAGTGAGGTGTTACACTAACACACTGCAGTATTGTGAGGTGTTACACTAATACACTAGTATTGTGAGGTGTTACATGAACACACTGCAGTATTGTGAGGTTGTTACACTAACACACTGTAGTATTGTGAGGTGTTACACTAATACACTAGTATTGTGAGGTGTTACATGAACACACTAGTATTGTGAGGTGTTACATGAACACACTAGTATTGAGGGGTGTTACATGAACACACTAGTATTGTGAGGTGTTACACTAATACACTGTAGTATTGTGAGGTGTTACACTAACACTAGTATTGTGAGGTGTTACACTAATACACTAGTATTGTGAGGTGTTACATGAACACACTGCAGTATTGTGAGGTGTTACACTAACACACTGCAGTATTGTGAGGTGTTACACTAACACACTGCAGTATTGTGAGGTGTTACACTAACACACTGCAGTATTGTGAGGTGTTACACGAACACACTAGTATTGTGAGGTGTTACACTAACACACTGCAGTATTGTGAGGTGTTACACTAACACACTAGTATTGTGAGGTGTTACACTAACACACTGCAGTATTGAGGTGTTACACTAACACACTGCAGTATTGTGAGGTGTTACACTAACACACTGCAGTATTGTGAGGTGTTACACGAACACACTAGTATTGTGAGGTGTTACACTAACACACTAGTATTGTGAGGTGTTACACTAACACACTGCAGTATTGTGAGGTGTTACACTAACGCACTGTGCCACATCGTTCCCATCTCACCGTTGCCCTGTAGAAGGTGTCTTGTGCAGGTGAAGCAGGAGCGATCATTGGGCAGAGATAACCCACTGTGCTTCTGGTAGCAGCCAGTTTCATGAGTTTGCTTCCTTCAGCCAGAAGAATAACTGAAGCCACACTTTGTAATAATGATATAAAATGTTTTTTACACCTCACTTTTGAGCATTATAGATAGATATTTACAGTGATACAGCAGTGTAGAGTGGATTTATTGTTGAGAAAACAAACTGAAACCCCGATGAGAACTTATTCAGTGAGGAGAAATTTGTTTTCCATCCTTTAATTGGAAATCTGCGTGTGCTCTGCTCCAAGTGACAGACGTACAGTAGAACTGATCTTTTTATTTCTTTTCTTAGATGGACATGGAAATAGACATGGATAATGACCTGAAGCCTCTTTCATACTACTCGATAGAGAGCGGAGACTGTATATTAGTGCGATGGTAGCTGTCCGTAACTAGCACATTATATAGAAAGGAAAGGACGCACGACTTGGAGCCTCAAGAGGAGACATTTTGCAGCACCATCCCAGCACTCTGTTGCAGGTGCATGTGATCAATGTATGGTACATGCAGCTTTGGGGCAGCACTCCTTTACGCCTGTACTTAAGACAATACTGGTTAGTTACCTGCTGGCGAACAGTGATTTCTTTCTGTGCCAGCCTTGAAGCTACAGAATGTGATGCGAATGTTACAAAGTCCACATTATAATTTGCACCTGCATCAAAACTCTTGGCTTTTTATTTAATTGTTTTTTGGTAAAAAAACAGAAGCTCAGTGTAGTTTCTTTACATGATAAACAGGTCTGAAGGTGCAGTTTATAACACAGTTCTAAGTTAACATGTTCTGTTTAGCGATGGCACCTAGTGTTTACCCAAAATCCTAATGCACACTTTGAGCGGTTAACCTCATTCTCAAACAATGTTTGCTCTTTGTACAGTAGTGGTTGTGAACCGGTAATAATTTGAAGTGAGCTGAAAGGTTCAGTGTTAAGTGTCTTTTGGTGGTAGTGGGCATTTGGCCTTAATGTTGCTGCATTGGACTCTCATTCAGAGGCTTAACAAGTATTTTAAGTTCAGCTACCTTCTACAGGTGAGTTTGGATGATTCTTGGCTGAAAGCCCTTGCCACTGAGAGATCTCCCATCCCCCACAATGTGAACCTTGTGGTAGCCAAAATGGAACCGTATTGGTGGTGGCTGTGGAGCGGGCACGTGCTGAAAGTGGCCTGCCCTCCCAGCTATAGTGTGTAGAGAGGTGGGGTGAGTTGAGGGTGTGATAAAGCTTTAGAAGGAGAATAATAATCTACACATCACCGGGGAGAGAGACAATGGGCCAGAAATTAGGCTCCCTGGCTTCCCGTGGGTGCAAGGATCGCGCGCGCACCTACCTACCGCGCCTGCCATTAACCTCTGGGCCCACAGGGACTTCAGCTCCTGGTCCTGCTCCAAGTGCCGGCGCGCAGTGCTTGTGTATCCCAGGGGCGTAGTTAGTGCGATGCATCCCCTGGGATCACGTGGGCCATGGAGAGCCAATGGCAGCAGACCACCTTTCATTCATAGATTTGACAGGCCTGTCAAATCTATGAATTGAAATTGGCCCCAAAACAACACCTAAACTTAAAATAAATTTTTTTAAAAACCATCACATTTTTAAAATAACTAAGTTAAATAAATTAACTACTTTAAACAAAAATTTAAATTTTTGAAAAAATTAAAATACTTTTTAACAGTGCTAAAAATAAACTTACCTTTCTTTAAAGTATCTAAAAAAGATAAACCTGTTGAAAAAATTTTTAATTGTAATTAATTAACCACTTACCTTGTTAAAGACGGGTCTTGCGCCTCCTTTTTAAAAGCGCAGCTTCTTCCATACTTACCCTCCCGGAGAAACCTGAAAAAAAAAACGAAGTTCGCTGCGTGCGCGCAGCCTCTACCGCGCACGCGGTTCACCTCTGAACCCCTCCCTTCAGGGGAACGGAAGTTCCGGTTTCCCGCGCATGCGCAGTGCATGCAGGAAACCGGCACTTCAGGTGGCCTTACGGGTGAGTACACAGCGCGTACTCACCTGGCAAGTACCGAATTTCTGGCCCAATATATAAATCCTGTGTAAAATGAATCTCAATGGAGCACTGTCAGAAAGTTTCAACTGTTTAGGAAGCACTTAGTAATAACTCACAACTGAGTTTAAGGTTGTCCCCACCATGAACTGTAAGTAGGTATTTAACCCTTTTACATTGCATATATCCAACATAGTTTTGACAGTTAATGAAACAGACTGGTATTACACATTTTTTAACATCTATATATCTGTACTTACTAACCTCACCAGCAATCCAATTCTAGCCTTGGTGAGAGACTGTTTCAATAGCTAACCATTGAGGGGCTGCACTGAAGTGAGAGTGTTGGAGGTTTGCTTGAGCTGTTGTTTAGAGCTCCTCTTGCTCCTAGAACACTTCAGCAGCGTCCAATGCATCACCAAAGGCTGATCTCTCCTACGGTTCACAATCCTCATCAGTGTGGTGTGGAGAGATATGCAGATATTTGAAAGAGCAAAAAAACCCAGAAAACATTTGCATCTTGGGGTTTTGTGACGCCCCTCATGTCAACATAGCCTGCTCTGTGAGTAGCAATATAAATCTGATCCTCCTACCCCTACTCCTTTTGTACCTGTACCATAGGCTCACAGCCTTGAAATTAATTGGGCATGGCCTTAACTCCAAGTTAGTTTAGAGTGACTGAACCTGCAGTAGATTTCTGATGAAGGGTTAGACCAGAAACGTTAACTTTTTTCCTCTCTCCAGACTCTGCCTATTTTATTTTGTCACCCTCCAGGGTTTATAGCATCTCGAAATGTGTAGAATATTACTCTCCTTGTAAAGCTTTCTCAACAAACTTCTCAGAGAGACTTGCACACCTTTAAAGTGTTGTATGTAGGACGTTGTGGGTTACCAGAGTTCTAATTACATTTCACGTTGGTAAATATCTGTACGATGAACTAATGCACATTCCGTTCCTCTCACTCTATAATAAAAGGTTTTAGGTGCAGTCAGGTGTTTTCCTTTCTCATTAGCTGAACTAAAACAACCTTTAATAACATGGATCTTTCACAAGGTGTACAATTTCTGTTCTGGAACTGTAACATGGTTTGCATTGTAGCGAGGACTAGTTTTTACAAAGTGTCCATCTCGGGCAGGACAAGACAAAATGCGTAAATGTAAAACTACCCATGTGCAGGTTGAGTGATTGCACGTGCTCGTATAATAGCTAGAGCAATGCGATTGGCCTTGGTCTTCAAGGAAATGAGTCCATAGCAAGTCTGGTCAGATACCACCAGTTTAATAAGGGCACACATGAGCAAGGGGAGGTCACCCCTTATGGAAGGAGCCAAGGCTGATGTGGTATGGATGCCACCAGAAGTACAGCACTCTGACAGGAGTGGAACAGTGTGGGCTACACCTTCAGCAGGAACAAGTTCCACCTCATGAATAGACGTTCCATTTCAAATAGCTAGGTGATCTTCTGCCAACAAGCTGGCCCAGAGCAGAAGATTTTGTACTGAGCCAGACAGACCACAACACATTCAATCCCTAGTCTGTATTTGCTGGGTTGCAAAAGAATATTATCACCCTTTGGTCCACTCCCAAACCTCACACCACCCTGCCTACCAAAAAATACACTTGAAATGTACAACAGCCTCTGCCCCACCTGTTGCTGGGTAGATTATAACACATATTCACCACCTACTGAAAAGAGGGTAGATCTTAACTGTGTAGGCACTTTTTCTTGTCTAAGCTTGAATTCTTCCTCCCTTATCGCCGAGATTATTTGTGTTAATATTGAACTTCCCTATTCCCTGAGAAGATTTTAAGTATCTCAAAATCACTTCTAAGCTGCCCCCCTCCATGTAAACATCCCCAGTCCCCTCACCCTTTCATTTTGGGTCAGCTGCCCCAAATCAGTTGCCCTTCAAGGTGGTGCCCAGAACTGTACACAACACTCAGTGAGCCTGGCTCACCAATTATCTCCTGGGAGTTTTGCTTGAGTTGCACATCCTAAGATCCTGATGCCTTTTTCACCACTTCCCCACATTGAACTCCCATCTGCCACAGTTTTGCCCACTCACTTATCCCTTTGCAACTTTCTGCTTCTGTCTACACTATTTACTGTGCCACCTATCTTAATGTTGTCAGCAAACTTTGATATATGGCTCTCTATTCTTTCATTTAAGTCATTGATGGATACATTGAAAAGCTGAGGGCCCAGTACAGATCCCTGGGGTACACCACTAGTCACATCCTGCCAATTGGAGTACATTCCCACTATCCCTACTTCCCTACCTCCTATCCAATTCCCTACACTTACTGTTTAAGATGTTTTTCACCCCATCCCTCTCCTGTCATTATTTATTACCTGCTCCCACTGTTTGTTTCCTTTCTTGACTCTACATTAAATGACAGGGGGACAAAGGCAGAGGAAAGGTTTTAGAGTACTTTTATTCTTAGAAATACAAAAATAGGAAGGTTTGCTAACATTTGTTTAATAATCAAAACTATCTTCTGTTAACTTCTTCCGTTGCTACGCACAGGAAAGTGGTGTGCAGCCAATGGCACTGGCGGAGCAGTGCCAGCTCAGAACCAGCCTGAATCAAGTAAGATCGGTAACAGGTAAAAGCCCATAGGGCTGAGTGGAGCTGGGAATTTATAGGTAGGTCCTCTTTGGCCGCAATCATTTCATTCCAACTACTATCTGGTCCGTCAATACTGATTCCTCATCCTTTGATAACAGACAGACCACAGCCATACAAGTGAAACACAGAGCAGTGTCCACGCTCAAAACCAACAGCACCTGAGCCAAAGGATCTTTGCTATTTGTCCTGACTGGCCGAGAACTCACTGGCGATCCTCACTTTTGACAGTAACAGGGGTTTCCGCACTGTTCCTTGTTCTTCCACAGCTCAAGCAGCTCCCCCGGAGAATACTGGGGGGACGAGAGAGCACCTGGGAGACACCTCTTCTCACACAGCCAACGAGCGTCCTTGTAGGCAGGAGGTGGGGAGAAAAGGGTGACATTTCAGAACAAAGTGTATGCTCTTCTTTAAGCTACAATTACTTACAATACATCCAAGGAGAAGAGTATGCCAATGGTAAGTCACAGGAAAGAGCAGGAGTTGAAAGGCTATTCTATGAAAAAGAAAGACACACTTGTGGGGGAGTCCAAAACTAGGGGCCATAAAATCACTAATAAATCCAATAGGGAATTCAGGAGAAACTTCTTTACCCAGAGAGTGGTTAGAATGTAGAACTCGCTACCACAGGGAGTGGTTGCGGCAAATAGCATTGATGCACTTAAGGGGAAGCTAGATAAACACGAGGGAGAAAGGAATAGAAGAATATGTTCATGGGATTAGATGAAGAGGGGTGTGAGGAGGCTCATGTGGAGCATAAACACCAGCAACGACCTGTTTAAGCCAAATGGCCTGTTTCTGTGCTGTACATTCTACGTAATGAACAGTTGATTGCTAAACTGCAAAGCCATAATTACTGTGAAAATCAGTCTCCAACTCCTAAATCAGCAATGCAATAAACTCCCTACACACAGCCAAACTCTTTATAGTCTCAAAGAGAAAACAACATTGGAAATGTTGAATATAATTTAGTCACCTGATGCCGCTGAGGTCCAACTGCAGCCATCCAAATGCCCATGCTGACATCTTCACCCTGCAGTTACAATACAGGCCATGGGTTATTCTCACAACCGTACATTCTACATGTAACTGGCTATAATGTGAACTACTCAAGTTATAAATTACATTCATTTAGTGACAGCCTCTAAATACTTTGGAACAGTATCAACAGGATGTTAACATTAGAGATTAGTATTCCAAAAATAACACTTCCTTCGATACATTCCTAGAAGGACGAGGTAGCAGGCGCATGGGAACACCATCGCCTCCAAGTTCCACTCCAAGTCACTAACCATCCTGACTTGGGAATATATCACCATTCCTTCAGCGTCGCTGGGTCAAAATCCTGGAACTCCCTCCCTAACCGCACTGTGGGAGTACCTTCACCACACGGACTGCAGCGGTTCAAGAAGGCGGCTCACCACCACCTTCTCAAGGGCAACTGGGGATGGGCAATAAATGTCGGACTTGCCAGTGACACCCATATCCTGAGATGCCAAGAAAGTAAAACTCCGGAGCGGATCTTTGTCGTAAGGAACAATGTTCCTTTAGGATTTTGGTTTGCAATGGCGTGACACGGGATGTTGCCCACTTCCACATACTATACAAGGAATGCCCTAACAACAAAGTTTCTCCTGTACTATTAAAACATCCAGGCTTTGTTCTCACAGTTCGACCTGCTATTTTCTGTTATTTTAGCACCATTGATTTTCTCATTTCCTGTGGCAATAGATGTGAAGTCACTGTGTGGATTTCCAATGCCAATCTGTGTTTTAATGCTGCTGAATTCTGAAATTTTGTTCAATATTGACTGTTACTTTTACACCCTCACAAACCCACTCCACACCTGAGGTTCTCTGTATTACTAACTGGAGTGATCTCCTCTATTCTAGGAATGGTGACAAAACTGCAGGTGGGAATAAGGAAGGTTTAACTTCAGAACAATTAGATTATTAATTTATGAAGAGACTAAGGAATTATCATGAATAGATATTGCAAAAATCTTCCAGCATTAAACTGTTTTCGCATGGTCTGGTTGTTGATTAATCTCCCCACTATACAGTGTTCATGCACAGTCCAAAGAGCAAAATTAGGCCTGCTCAGGATCTGGAGCTGATGGGGTAGATAGAGGGAAACTATTTCTTCTGGGCAGGGGGGGGGGAGTCCAGAACAAGGGGCAATAACCTTAAAATTAGAGATAGGGCCATTCTGGGGTGATGTCATGAAGCACTTCTTCACACAAAGGGTAGTGAAAATCTGGAACTCTCTCCCCCAAAAAGCTGTTCAGGCTGGGGGGTCAATTGAAAATTTCAAAACTGAGATTGATAGATTTTTGTTGGGTAAGTGTATTAAGGGACATGGAACCAAGGGCAGGTAGATGGAGTTCAGATCAACCATGATCTAACTGAATGGCGGAACAGGCTCGAGGGACTGAATGGCCTCCTCCTGTTCCTATGGTGTTTGGTGGGGCAAGTGGTAAATGTGATTGGGGGGGGGGGACTTGCTCAGCCGGAGACTGGAGGCAGTGAGCAGCGATCCTGGTTCATCAATAATACAGCAGGCTTGGACCATTTAACACACACACAGAAAACCCACTGGAACTCTCTCTGTCAGTAAACTTGTAATCTGATTTTGTAAATAATGGAATTGGACAGAAGTTTGTGCTAAGCTCAACATTAATTCTTTAACGTAAAGTATTGGCAAAAGCAGCAATGGTCTGATCTTTAGTGCTGCTGAACAGCTTCTGTACTTTGACAACATTGCATTGCAAAAGCACAAAGTTGTAACTGGAAGCGTATACATACAAAAAGTGAAAATCCTGCATTGTCAGGGTGGGCTGGTGGGACAGCAGGATTTTACTGTGCCAGCACAGACCCCGTGGGGGACCCCCAGAGATAAACATAGTGAGAGAGGAAGTATTAAGGGGTTTAGCAGCTTTAAAAGTGGATGAATCCCCAGGCCCGGATGAAATGTATCCTAGGCTGTTAAGCGAAGCAAAAGAGGAAATAGCGGAGGCCCTGACCATCATTTTTCAATCCTCTCTGGCTTTAGGTGTGATGCCAGAGGACTGCTAATGTGGTACCCTTGTTTAAAAAGGGAGAAAAGGATAGACCGAGTAATTACAGGCCAGTCAGCCTAACCTCGGTGGTGGGAAAATTATTGGAAAGAATTCTGAAGGACAGGATAAATCTTCATTTAGAAAGACACGGATTAATCAAGGATAGTCAGCACGGATTTGTTAAGGGAAGGTCGTGTCTGACAAACCTGACTGAATTTTTTGAGGAGGTAACAAGGAGGGTAGATGAGGGTAGTGCGTTTGATGTAGTGTATATGGACTTTAGCAAGGCTTTTGATAAGGTTCCACACGGCAGACTGGTCACAAAGTTAAAAGCCCATGGGATCCAGGGCAAAGTGTCAAGTTGGATTCAAAACTGGCTCGGAGACAGGAAGCAGAGGGTAATGGTTGATGGGTGTTTTTCTGACTGGAAGGCTGCTTCCAGTGGGGTTCCGCAGGGCTCAGTACTAGGTCCCTTGCTTTTTGTGGTATATATCAACGATCTTGACTTGAATATAGGGGGTATGATTAAGAAGTTTGCAGATGATAAAATCGGCTGTGTGGTTGATACTGAAGAATGAAGCTGTAGACTGCAGGAAGATATCAATAAATTGGTCAGGTGGGCAGAACAGTGGCAAATGGAATTCAATCCGGAGAAGTGTGAGGTAATGCATTTGGGGAGGGCTAACAAGGAAAGGGAATACACATTAAATGGTAGGACACTGAGTAGTGTAGAGGAACAAAGGGACTTTGGAGTGCATATCCACAGATCCCTGAAGGTAGCAGGCCAAGTAGATAAGGTGGTTAAGAAGGCATACGGAATGCTTGCCTTTATTAGCCATGGCATAGAATACAAGAGCAGGGGGGGTTATGCTTCAACTGTATAAAACACTAGTTAGGCCTCAGCTAGACTACTGCGTGCAGTTCTGGTCACCACATTACAGGAAAGATGTGATTGCACTGGAGAGGGTACAGAGGAGATTTACAAGGATGTAGCTATGAGGAAAGACTGGGTCTGTTTTCCTTGGAACAGAGGAGGCTGAGGGGAGACCTTATTGAGGTGTATAAAATTATGAGGGGCATAGATAAAGTGGATAGAAAGGACCTATTTCCCTTAGCAGAGGGGTCAAAAACCAGGGGGCACAGATTTAAAGTAATTGTTGGAAGGTTTAGAGGGGAAATTTCTTCAACTAGAGGGTTGTGGGGGTCTGGCACTCACTGCCTGAAAGGGTGGTAGAGGCAGGAACCCTAACCACATTTAAAAAGTACTTGGATGTGCACTTGGGATACTCTAACCTGCAGGGCTACGGACCAAGAGCTGGGAAGTGGGATTAGGCTGGATAGCTCTTTGTTGGCCAGCGCGGACACAATGGGCCGAAATGGCCTCCTTTCGTGCTGTAACTTTCTATGATGATAAGATCACAATCGTGACCTTGGTCAGTTCACCTAACATTTGCCCAGACAGAAAGCTGGCACTAGAGTCAGTGCAGGCTGATCACCTTCGCCTCGGAAGTGGAATCTCCCAGATGGGTAATGAAAACCATCTAACCAAGTTTGGTAGATTTCTTTCAGAAAATTACATGTTGGGATACAGTACTGTATATGAGTAATTTGAGACATGACCTGTGTAGTTCTTTGAAAGAGCTATCCGATTAGTCCCACTCCCCCTGGGGATAGGGCAGGAAAGTGGAATTGAGCTAGAAGATCAACCATAATCCGAAAGCTCGTAATTTCAAATAAAACTGTTGGACTATAACCTGGTGTTGTGCGACTTCTCCATTATAATCTTATTGAATGGCGGAGCAGGCTCGAGGGGCCGTAAGGCCTACTCCTGCTCCTATTTCTTATGTAGATGCTTGGGAGGAACAGGTGACTTTGGACCTCTGGTTCCCAATGCTTTCCACCACTGGGGTTTTCCTCACCCCATGTCTGGGTCTGTTGTAGACTAATTGATAGAGATTGATTGTCATGATTAGTCAACAACTCCATTATCATTGTATCGAGTGACTACCAGGATGGTAGAAGGCAAACTAGATGAACCCTGGTCTTTCTTCGTCCAGCATTTCCTATGTTCCTAAAATCAAAAAAAGAGGGGGTAAAAATAACCAGAGTATTTTATAGCCACCATTTCCGCTAGCCAGGTAAACCCACAGGAAGGTGCCCAATACCTGATAGACTTTTAGTGTCTTTGCGTTTTCTGCCAGCCACTGAATCAGGTTGTGAGAGACGACGTAACCAGAACCACAGGCAAAATCGGGATAGACCAGGCTCGGGTACTCCAGCTCCATCCACTTCCCACTGCCATCCACTGCCCAATTCTGCCTGAAACTGGGGAAATCAGTCGGGAAAATGAACGAGCTAGAGGCTTTACTAAATAAACAAATAAAAATGACAGTTGCAAAATGCTGCGGATGCTGGAAATCTGAAATAGAAACAGAAAATGCTGGAAACACTCAGCAGGTCAGGCAGCATCTGTGGAGAGAGAAACAGAGTTAACGTTTCAGGTCTGTGACCTTTCGTCATAAATGAGAAGATGCTACCGATTAACAGCTTTTAAGCTCAATGCAAGCTCAAGGAATAGCAGCTCATCTTTCTACTAGGCCCTTTACAGCCTTCTAGCCGCAACGTATGAGTTTTTAACAACTTTATATCTTAATTATCCATTTTCTCTTGGACATTCTGTAATAATTTACACCTCCTCTAGACCCATCTTTTATTGCCATGTTTTTCCCATTATCAGCTGCTTTTGCCTTGCAGCCTCATCCCTTTCCCTATCACAGACCTCCCCTTTTGTTCCCCGTTCCACCCCACCCTGACCTTTCCCTGCCTCTATACTTGCTTAAAATCTGTTACATCTCTAACTTTTTCTAGTTCTGATGAAAGGTCATCGACTTGAAACGTCAACTCTGCTTCTCTCTCGACAGATGCTGCCTGACCTGCTGAGTATTGGCAGCATTTTCTGTTTTTATTTCATAAATTAACTTCATCGATGATGATATTACTCCAAAGCACCATGTATTTTGTGATAAATGACTATCATATCTCATCCTTTTAGATTAGTTTTCCATTGGTACTTTCAAAGACTTAGTAACCGCACTCTACTGAAATCAGGTGGACAAGGTCCTTGGACGTTTGGTATTGAGGTCTGTCAAGCTCTCTTTGGTGATTTGAACATAAGAAGTAGGAGCAGGAGTAGGCCATACAGATCCTAGAGCCTGCTCCGCCATTTAATAAGATCATGGCTGATCTTATACCTCAACTGCCCTATCCCCTATCCTTTGATTCCCCTCGTGTCCAAAAATCTATATCTCTGTCTTGAATATACTCAACGACACAGCCCTTTGGGGTAGGGAATTCCAAAGATTCACAACCCTCTGAGTGAAGAAATTACTCCTCATCTCAGTCTTAAATGGCTGGCCCCTTATCCCGAGACTATGGGGGAGAAATTCATTATAGCCCCTTTTGGGGTGCCAAAACTTCGGAAGCGGAAAAATTATCGCCAGACGCTAATGATGAGAGGCTCCCGCGAAATTCAGTTGTAGCGCTCCAAGAGGGACGTGAAGCGCTAAATCAAACGCTACCACTTCTCTTAGGGAGTGAGGGGGCGGTATCAGCAGAGTTCTGATCAATGTTCCGTGCAGCGCTGCCGGAGTCGCAGGCTCCTTCCCTCCCTTAAAGAGAAGGGCCAATGCTCACAGCAGTTAAAGGTAAGGCTGGGGATGGGTCGGCGACGGCACCCGCGATCTAAGAGAGTGCAGGGCTGATCAATGAAAAATTTAAAAAACAGCACAAAGGTGTGAGAATTTTTTTTTGGCCTATCTGACCACCAATCCCTTTAATTACCGCTCCCCAAGCGGCCAGCCGAGGTCACAACGCCTCCTGCAGCTGCCACCCGGCGAAGCAGCAGGGGGGTGGAAGCGAATTTAGGATCCGGGGCAGTAACGGGGCGATGCGCATCACGATCTCCGGGGCGCAGGAGATCGAGGTGGTAAGTTTTACCGCCGGCGCTACCCACCCATTGAATTTTGCGGGAGTCGTTTCTTTCGCCGCGCCCGGTCGGTAAGTCATTAGTGCCCCATTATCGCCCCCCCCCCCCGGAGGCAATAACAGGAGGCGTAAAGGAGGCCAATTTCTAGCCCGATGACCCCTCGTTCAAGACTCTCCAGCCTGGGGAGAAGCCTGGAGTTTAAAAGAATGAGACGTGATTTCATTGAAACGTATAAAATTCTTAGAGGGCTTGAAGCCATTTAAGCTAAGATGGTATAGCAGAGCAAATAAAAGAAATGAGAAAGAGCACATGGAGAAGGAAGATGAGGTTAATATGCAGCTAAAAAAGAATTTAGCATCTAACGTGGGGCAAAGGGAGCTGAGGATGGAGATCAAACCGACCAATTATAAGCAGGGAAAAGACTGAGATAAAGAAATGAGATGTTAGCTTATTAAAAAAAAGATACAGTAATCGGTTCCAGGGGTTTCTGGTCAGAAAACATGGCTCAACAGGCAAGTTATCCAGTATTTAAGATAAAGAAATATAAAATGCAGTAACTTTAACACATTGACAGCCAGGACCTCAATAACAGCTGTGCAGAGTCATGCCGAATCCCCTGCCAGCTCTTTGAAAGAGCTATATTTGGTCTCCTTACCCAAGGAAGGATATACTTGCCTTAGAGGCGGTGCAACAAAGGTTCACTAGATTGATTCCTGGGTGAGAGGGCTGTCCTATGGGGAGAGATGAGTAGAATGGGCCTATATTCTCTGGAGTTTAGAAGAATGAGAGGTTATCTCATTGAAATGTATAAAATTTTTAAGAGGGCTGAGAGGCTGTGTCCCGTGGCTGGAGAGACTCGGGGTCATAGTCTCAGGATAAGGGGTCAGCTATTTAGGACTGAGATGAAGAGAAATTTCTTCACTCAGAGGGTTGTGAATCTTTGGAATTCTCTGCCCAGCGGGCTGTAGATGCTCAGTCGATGAGTATATTCAAGACAGAGATCGATAGATTTTTGGGCACTAAGGGAATCAAGGGATATGGGGATAGGGCAGGAAAGTGGAGTTGATGTAGAGTTCAGCCATGATCTTATTGAATGGCGGAGCAGGCTCGAAGGGCCGTATGGCCCACTCCTGCTCCTAATATGTTCTATCCAATTAGTCCCACTCCCCTGCTCTTTGCCCCATAGCCCTGCAAATTTCTCCTTTTGAATTGATTTTATAAAGCTCTCATGAACACGCAGATACTGACTTTCCCCACCACACGTTCGTTGCTCCCAGCCTGTCTCCTGCTCTCTCCAGCACAGCCTCCACATCCACATAACAATCGTCATCCGTTTTTAGCAGCAGCTTGAAGCTCGTCGATTCCACAGACCTGTTCGTAAGCCAAAAGCAGGGTTGGAATTCATGATATGATTAAAATGCTTTTCCAGCAGGCGTGTCGGTTTTGGGAAGACTCCTAAACCTGGCGCTGGGGCCTCCACACCTCAGATACTTGATCATCCAAAAAAAGAACTCTGTCACTCCAGATCACAATCCCTCCCATACAAAGAAAGAACTTGTATTTCTATAGCACCTTTCACGACCTCAGGATGTCTCAAAGCCCTTCACAGCCAATTAAGTACTTTTTTTTGTGAAGTGTAGTCACTGTTGTAATGTAGGAAACGTGGCAGCCAATTTGTGCACAGCAAGCTCCCACAAACAACAATGTGATAAGTGACCAGATATTCTATTTTGGGTGTTGGTCAAGGGATAAATATTGGCCAGGACATCGGGGAGAACTCCCCTGCTCTTCCTTGAAATAGATCCATGGGATCTTTTACGTCCACCTGAGAGAGAAGACGGGGCTTCAGTTTAAGGTCTCATCCAAAAGACGGCACCTCCGCTAGTGTAGCGCTCCCTCTGTACTGTACTGGGGTCTCAGCCTAGATTTTTGTGCTCAAGTCTCTAGAGTGGGACTTGAACCCACAAACAACCTTCTGACTCAGAGGCGAGAGTGCTACCAACTGAGCTACGGCTGACACAAAGAGTGAACAAAATGATAAACATCCCTTACCACTGATAAAAGTGCAGTAACTTATGTGGCACATTTCTGTATGTGTCTATCACATCTACAAAAACAATATCCTGATAAGTTTGGCTTTCTTCTTGTAAGGCAACATCCTCTTCCCTGAGCTTATTTTTGTGGCTTTCAAACCGCTTGGGCCTAGTGGTGAGGCTTTCCAGGAGTGCAGCGCCATCTGAAAAAGATGAGTAGAGTGACAGGCTGTGTATGTGCTTGCAGTAATCGCTGTCTATCACGCTCTCTGTTATATTTCAGACAAGTTATAATGGTGGGGGGGGGGGTGTTTACTGTATCAGAATGCTATAAAGAGTGGCTATCATACAGTAAGGCAATATAATACGCAGTGTGGCATTTTTTTAAATTCATTCGCCGTATGTGGGCATCGCTGGCAAGGCCAGAATTTATTGTCCACTCCTAGTTGCCCTCAGTTTGATACAACTGAGTGGCTTGCTAGGCCACTTCAGAAGGCAGTTAAGAGTCAACCATGTAGGCCCAGACTGGGTAAGGACGGCAGGTCTCCTTCTCTAAAGGACTTTAGTGAACCTGTTGAAATTTTTCAACAATCAAACAGCTTCATGGTCACTTTTACTAATACCAGCTTTTTATTTCCAGATTTTTTAAACTCAAATTCTCAAACTGCCCATGGTGGGATTTGAACTCACGCTCTCTGGATTAGTCCAGTAACATAAACACTACACAACAACAACTTGCATTTATATAGTGCCTTTAACATAGTAAAATGTACCACGGTGCTTCACAGGAACGTTATCAAATAAAATTTGACACCAGAGTTATTAGGACAGGTGACCAGAAGCTTGGTCAAAGAGGTAGGTTTTAAGGAGCATCTTAAAGGAGGAGAGGCGGAGAGGTTTAGAGGGGAATTCCAGAGCTTAGGGCCTCGGCAGCTGAAGGCACGGCCGCCAATGGTGGAGCGATTAAAATCGGGGATGCGTAAGAGGCCAGAATTAGAGGAGCGCAGACATCTCGGAGGGTTGTAGGGCTGGAGGAGGTTACAGAGAGCGGGAAGGGCGAGGCCATGAAAGGATTTGAACACGAGGATGAGAATTTCAAAACTACTACCCTACCCTGTAGTTTGTTTCTGGGAGACGTCCTTACAAAATATAATTACCATTTATAAAATAGCCTTGCTGATTTTTTAAATCAGGCTCTATGGACACATGCCATTTTGGGTCTTTTCCCCTCTGTCTGCTAACGTCACCGATGGAGGAAGATCCACTTGTGGGATCAGTTTATTTTACAGGGAGTAGTGCCTCCAGAAGTGCCGCAGGCCGGAGTAGTCCCGGAATAACGCACGACAGGGAAAGCAGTGAGTCAGCGGGCACCACCTATTCTCACAATGTGGCAGTTCTGGATTGGTTCAGGTCCATTAAACTGGACCGAACTACTCGTAGGGGCGGGGCTTCTCCCAGTCACTGATGTCTCTGGCAGGAAGAAATGCAGATGTGGTGGGTCGTCAATGAAACCCGTAAAAAATTATATGACTGGTAAAATTTATTTGTTTTAATCAGAGAGAACACAAAGAAAGAACTTGCATTTCTATAGCACCTTTCACGACCTCAGTACTTTTTGAAGTGTAGTTAGTTATAATGTAGGGAAGCACTCTCTGAGACTAACATCTCTTTTAAATGGACATTATATGCTGTTTGGCAGTGACAACAGCCTTTCACTGTGAGAATAAACTGTAAATCCGTGTGAACTAATGCGCCAGGTTAGGTGCCCAATTGTTACTGGTGTCCATTAAGAGAAGAAGCTAATATAAGTTATATTAAAGAACTGTTATGTTCCCGTTTGCAAAGCTCAGGCTTTTGAATCTTCAGGGATAATATCTTTCTTGTCAGCCATTTTTCTGCAGTACCGTTTCGGCAGCGTTGTTTTAAAGTTCAGGGGCTGTTTACACTGATATCCGTTGCCAGGGTTGCAGTGTGGTCTTTCACTGACCTACCATGGATGGTGTAAGTAAAGCCTCCAGCCACTGCTGCCACATCTTGTCCGTATCCATCCTGAATCACCTCCTTCTCTGCCTGGAGCTGAACCTATTTACAACAACAAGCCCAGCTAGAAATCAGGAGCAAATCAGACAGGCAATAATCAGGGTCCACACACCAAATTTACCACACACACTCCTCTAATATCAATATCCAGTTACATGTTTTAAACACACAGTTAAAGCTTGTTTTAAACTGACAGAGTCCCATTCCTGCACATTTAATTGAAAGAAAACACTCCCTCAGTACTGCCCCTCCGACATGCGGCGCTCCCTCAGTACTGCCCCACCGACATGCGGCGCTCCCTCAGTACTGCCCCTCCGACAGTGCGGCGTCCCCTCAGTACTGCCCCTCGACAGTGCAGCGCTCCCTCAGCACTGTCCCTCCGACAGTGTAGCACTCCCTCAGTACTGCCCCTCCGACAGTGCAGCACTCCCTCAGTACTACCCCTCCGACTGTGCTGCGCTACTTCAGTACTGCCCCTCGACAGTGCAGCACTCCCTCAGTGCTGACCCTCCGACAGTGCAGCGCTCCCTCAGTACTGCCCTTTCAACAGTGCAGCGTTCCTTCAGTACTGCCCTTCCAACAGTGCAGCCCTCCCTCAGTACTGCCCTTCCAACAGTGCAGCGCTCCCTCAGTACTCGCCGCCAACAGTGCAGCGCTCCCTCTGTACTGCCCCTCCAACAGCGCGGCGCTCCCTCAGTAGTGCCCCTCCGACAGTGCGGCGTCCCCTCAGTACTGCCCCTCCGACAATGTGGCGCTCCCTCAGTACTGACCCTCTGACAGTGCGGCGTCCCCTCAGTAGTGCCCCTCCGACAGTGCGGCGTCCCCTCAGTAGTGCCCCACCGACAGTGCGGCATCCCCTCAGTACTGCCCCTCCGACAGTGCAGCGCTCCCTCAGTACTGCCCCTCTGACAGTGCCATGCTCCCTCAGTACTGCTCCTCCAACAGTGCCATGCTCCCTCAGTACTGACCCTCCGACAGTGCAGCGTTCCCTCAGTACTGCCCCTCCGACAGTGCAGCACTTCTTCACTACTGCCCCTCCGACAGTGCAGCACTCCTTCAGTACTGCCCCTCCGACAGTGCCATGCTCCCTCAGTACTGACCCTCCGACACTGCAGCGCTCCCTCAGTACTGCCCCTCCGACAGTACAGCGCTCCCTCAGTACTGCCCTTCCAACAGTGCAGCGTACCTTCAGTACTGACCCTCCGACAGTGCAGCGCTTCCTCAGTACTGACCCTCCTACAATGCAGTAGTCCCTCAGTACTGCCCTTCCAACAGTGCAGCGTACCTTCAGTACTGACCCTCCGACAGTGCAGCACTCCCTCAGTACTGACCCTCCTACAATGCAGCAGTCCCTCAGTACTGCCCCTCCGACAGTGCAGCGCTCCCTCAGTACTGCCCCTCCGACAATGCAGCAGTCCCTCAGTACTGCCCCTCCGACAGTGCCATGTTCCCTCAGTACTGACCCTCCGACAGTGCAGTGCTCCCTCAGTGCTGACCCTCCGACAGTGCAGCACTCCCTCAGTACTACCCCTCCGACAGTGCAGAGCTACTTCAGTACTGCCCCTCGACAGTGCAGCGTCCCTTCAGTACTGCCCCTCCGATTGCAGCACTCCCTCAGTACTGCCCATCCAACAGTGCAGCGCTCCCTCAGTAGTGCCCCTCCAACATGCGGCGCTCCCTCAGTACTGCCCCTTCAACAGTGCAGCTCTCCCTCAGTACTGCCCCTCCGACAGTGCCAGGCTCCCTCAGTGCTGCCCCTCCGACAGTGCCAGGCTCCCTCAGTACTGCCCCTCCGACAGTACGGCGCTCCCTCAGTACTGCCCCTCCGACAGTACGGCGCTCCCTCAGTACTGCCCCTCCGATAGTGCGGCGCTCTCTCAGTACTGTCCTTCCAACAGTGAAGCGCTCCCTCAGTACTGCCCCTCCGACAGTGAAGCGCTCCCTCACTACTGACCCTCCGACAGTACGGCGCTCTCTCAGTACTGCCCCTCCGACTGTGCGGCGCTCTCTCAGTACTGCCCCTCCGACAGTGAAGCGCTCCCTCAGTACTGCCCCTCCGACAGTGAAGCGCTCCCTCACTACTGACCCTCCGACAGTACGGCGCTCTCTCAGTACTGCCCCTCCGACAGTGAAGCGCTCCCTCACTACTGCCCCTCCGACAGTGCAGCGCTCCCTCAGTACTGCCCCTCCAACAGTGCGGTGCCCTCTCAGTACTGCACTGGGTGTCAGTCTAGATTATTAGCTCAAGTCTCTGGAGTTTGACTTGAACCACCGACACTCTGACTCAGAGACGAGATTGCTACTCACTGAGCCACGGCTGACACCAATGTGTTGACAAGTACGGCACCAGCACACAGTAATCACTTACAGATGAAACCAGGCAATTTCCCAGTGTCTGTCCCCGGGAGAGGATGCAGCTCTTGTGCTTTTCATTGCTTTTCTGGAGGAATCGTGATTAGTCAACTTACTGTAACACGAGGATCAACTTACTGCAGAAAACCTAAGGACACCTCCTCCAGTGTCAAGCAGGACATCAGTGAGGTTCGTGGTGATGAGACACTCCGAGTCTTGGCTCTCCCAAGCAATGGTGCCTTCAAAGCCCTGTCAAAGAGAGGCTGGTATTTACACTCTGACCTGAAGCTTTGTACCCTGCCTGGACTGGTCCTGCAGGCTTCCATCTCAAACACAACAACTGGCCAAGTATGAAGACTGCAGTTATTTACTGAGCCATGAAGGAATGGGGTCATTTATTCAGCAGATTGGCATACTTGCCGTTGCCTTGGTTTACTACAAGTGAATGGCTGTCAACATTTGAAACCGTTCTGCTCAGAAGAAGGAAACAATAGAACTTGCAATTATATAGCGACTTTCAAGACCTCAGGACGTCCCAAAGCGTTTCACAGCCAATAAAGTAGTTTTGAAATGTAGTCACTGTTGTAATCATAAAATCTTACAGCACAGAAGGAGGCCATTCGGCCCGTCATGCCTGTGCCAGCTCTTTGAAAGAGCTGTCCAATTTAGTCCCACACCACAGCTTTTTGCCCATAACCCTGCAAATTAGTCCTCTTCAAGTACATGTCCAATTGCCTTTTGAAAGTTCCTATAGAATCTGATTCCACCACTCTTTCAGGTAGTACATTCCAGATCTTAACAACCCTCTGTGAAAATAATGCAGGAAACGCGGCAGTCAATCTGCGCACAGCAAGGTCCCACAATCAACAATGTGATAAATGACCAGATCATCTATTTTAGTATTGTTGATTGAGGGTGGAGGGATAAATATTGGCCAGGACACCGGGGAGAACTCCTCTGCTCTTCTTCGAAATAGCGGCCATGGGATGGTTTACATCCACCTGAGAGGGCAGACAGGGCCTCGGTTTAACATCTCACCCGAAAGACGGCACCTCCGACAGTGCAGCAGTCCCTCAGTACTGCACTGGGAGTGTCAGCCTGGATTATGGGCGCAAGACTCTGGAGCAGGACTTGAACCCATGACCTTCTGACTCAGAGAGTGCTACCCACTGAGCCACAGCTGACACCGATGGGATCTAGGACAGTGTTAGCAGTGGCTTGCCTGCTCAGTCAATAAAATTAATATATGACAAGAGGCAAGTGAAAGTATGTCACAGGATGTTACTGCTGCCTCGTGTGACAGACAGGCTCAGAGAGCACCCCAATTACTTCCTGCTAAGAAGTGCGTTCCAACTCTCCTATGCGAAATCCAGGTCGTACAAGTTAATAAAATAACCATTTACATCGATTAAAGCGCTCCTCATGTAAAAGAACATCTGAGAAGTATGCAGGAAGTAAAAGAGTTTGAGGGAGAGGAAGATTGAAGGCATGGTTGGAAATTATATGTTATTAAAGGGCTATTGTAGGCAGGGAGAGATGTAGCAAAACAAAATGGTTTTGGGAGTGAGTATCGGGGTTAGAGACGTAATTATGAAGGGATCAGACAGATAGAAACAGACTTTTCCAGTGGTTGAGGGGTCTAGATCAAGGGGACACAGATACAACATTAAATATAACAGATTTATGACAGAGAGCAAGAGAATTTCTTTTTGACACAGAGGGTTGGGAGGCAGTGGAATGCAGAATTAGTGATTGGAGCAGAGACCATGTCAACATTTAAGAATGGGTTAGATAGGTGATTAAAGGAAAGATAAATACCACAATGAACTCTGCAGAGAGATTGAGGGAGGGTTAGGGTTAACACACAGCGGCCACAGTCACAGACAGCGTCATTTGTCAGTTTGGCCAGGGTGGTCTTGGTATTGTGAGCAGAGTGGACTTCAGACTGAAGAGATTGAAGCACGAGTTTTGGAAGAGATGGACATGGAGATGGGGGTGGGGTGGGTGACGACAGGTTCAAGCATCTTGGAGAGGAAAGGGAAGATAAGAGATGGGAAGATAGTTTGAGAAACTGGATGGGTTAAGGATGGGCTTTGTAACGTAGAAAAATACATCTTAATATACTTGGACGCTTGTGGTTATATGTCTATCTCATTGAAGTAGTGAGAAGTGTTGGAATGCCCGATGGAGCCACACACTGATGTCCCTAATGTGAGGCACCATCTAGTGCATGGGCTCGCAATCGAAATCCTCTAAATACTGAGTGGGGAGGGGTAATCCAGAGCAGGAGCCAGGTGCTATCCTTTGGGGGAACGGGGGGAAACAATGGGAGTCAGCCAAGGCTGCCCTAATCCACTTCTTAATGACCAGTTCAATGGCATGTCTGTAGAGGCCTGGGACGAGGTCTCCTGCTCCCCCATCAGCCAGAGAACAGAGCATTTAATCGCAAGAGCTGAACTGAGTGGGGGAAAAGGGGAGAAAATTCAGTGAGGACTGAAGCATGCAATATGGGTGGGATTTTCTAAAAACCTGCTCAGTGTGGACAGTATATAAACAGCAAAAACAAAATTACCCGTAAACCGCTGCTCGTACCTTAGGTAAAAGGAACCTTTCCACCGGTTTATACCACAATTGGTTCACTTGTACTCCAGAGCTGAGCGGACTGAAGCGGGCGCTGGCAATCACCTCCTGGTAAAACATTCACATGGTAATACAGCAACAACCTCAACCAGGGGTTTAGAAATAAAGACCTGGAGTTCCAACAAACTGTTACACAGTGCTGCCTCGTACAACTCACTTCCTACAACCCTCACTGTGCCATTTCCTCAGTAACTGCAGTGTGCCAGCTAACCAGATGGTTACCTTAAGGACTGCAGCGGTTCAAGGAGAAGGCCCACCACCACCACCACCACCTTCTCGGGGCAACTAGAGATGGGCAATAAATGCCGGCCTTGCCAGCAACGCCCACGTCCCCAGAATGAAGCATAGAAGAAGCATAGAAGATAGGAGCAGGAGTAGGCCTTTCGGCCCCTCGAGCCTGCTCCGCCATTTAATGAGATCGTGGCTGATCATCCAAATTCAGTACCCTGTCCCTGCTTTCTCCCCATATCCCTTGATCCCTTTAGCCTTAAGAAATATATCTATAGAAGCATAGAATATATCTATAGAAGCATAGCATGAATAAAAACAAACCAATAATCTTTTCAGACCTGCTGTTGTGTTTTTGCCCCAGGTGCAAAATGAACACCACGGTTACATTAAGAACATTGATACATTCCCATTGGAATTATAAAGGAGATATTAGGGCAGGTGAGCAAAAGCTCAGTCAAAGAGGTAGGTTTTAAGGAGCGTCTTAAAGGAAGAGAGAGATAGAGAGGCAGAGAGGTTTAAGGAGGGAATTCCAGAGTTTAGGGCCTAGGCAGCTGAAGGCACAGCTGCCAATAGTGGGGCAATGAAAATCGGGGAGGCACAAGAGGCCAAATTTGGAGGAACATAGAGTTCTCGGAGGGTTGTAGGGCTAGAGAATTTTAGAGATAGGGAGGGACGAAGAGGGATTTTGAACAGAGGATGAGAATTTCACATTTGAGGCGCTGCCGGACCAGGAACCAATGTAGGTGAGCGAGCACAGGGGTGATGGGCAATGTTCCCTGTAAGCTGTGCTTTGTTCTGCGCGGCCTGTTTCTTTTAGTGCACGGTCCCTTTAAATTTCTACACATGCGCAGTATTTACAATGGAGAAGCTGGTTAGCAGCCTGCGCGAGACCTTTCCCATTACTGCGCAGCCCCTCGGCCGCACAGCTTAGAGGGAACATTGGTGATGGATGAACGGGACTTGGTGGGGGATAGGATACGGGCAGCAGAGTTTTGGATGAGCTCAAGTTTACGGAGGGTGCAAGATGGGAGGCCGGCCAAGAGTGCGTTGGAATAGTCGAGTTTGGAGGTAACAAAAGTATGAATGAGTCCTTCAGCAGCAGATGGACTGAGGCAGGGGCGGAGATGGGCAGTGTTACAGAGGTGGAAGTAGGCGGAAGTTCTCTGTCTCCATCTCTGGGGATAGGCTATTGTCAAACATTCACTATAAGCCCACTGACTCCCACAGCTACCTGGACTACATTTCCTCACACCCCACTTCCTGTAAGAACTCTATTCCATTCTCCCAGTTTCTCCGTCTCCGCCGCATCTGCTCTGACGATGCCACTTTCCATACCAGTGCTTCCAACATGTCTTTCTTTTTCCTCAACCGAGGATTCCCCTCTACTGTGGTTGACACGGCCCTTGACCGTCTCCATTCTATTTCCCACACTTCTGCTCTCACCCTTCCCATCCCTCCCGGAACCACGATAGGGTTCCCCTTGTCCTCACCTTTCACCCCACCAGCCTCCACATTCAACGGATCATCCTCTGCCATTTCTGCCACCTCCAGCGTGATCCCACCACCAAACACATCTTCCCCTCACCTCCGCTTTCAGCATTCCGAAGGGACCGCTCCCTCCGCGACACCCTGATCCACTCCTCAATCACCCCCAACACCCCCTCCCCTTCACAGCGCAGGAGATGCAACACCTGCCCTGTTACCTCCTGCCTTCCCACTGTCCAGGTCCCCAAACACTCCTTCCAGGTGAAACAGCGATTTACTTGTACTTCTTGCAATTTATTATACTGTATTCGCTGCTCACGATGCGGTCTCCTCTACATCGGGGAGACCAAACGCAGATTGGGTGACCGCTTTGCGGAACACCTCCGTTCAGTCTGTAAGGGTGACCCCGAGCTTCCAGTCGCCTGTCACTTTAATTCTCAGCTCCACTCCCACTTAAACCTCACCGTCCTCGGCCTCTTACACTGTTCCAATGAAGCTCAACGGAAGCTCGAGGAACAGCACCTCATCTTTCGATTAGGCACTTTACAGCCTTCTGGACTCAACATCGAGTTCAACAATTTCAGACCATAACCTCTGCCCCTATTTTTTTTCCACATGGCAGCTGTTGATGATTCTGCCATTACCATTTATACTTCATCTAGACTCATCTTTTGTTTCTTAACTTGTGCCATTATCATCTCCTTTTGCTTTGCACCATCATCCCTTTTGTCTCTTAATCTCTCCTGCCTTCCATCCTATCACAGACCTTCCCTTTTGTTCTTTCCTCCCCTCCCCCCTCTCCCTGCCCCTACACGTGCTTAAAAACCTTTTACATTGTAGGATCCATTCCTCCCCCCCAACTGTAACATTTATGGAATATAAAAAACCCCAAACCCATGGACATTGAACTGTGAAATATAAAAGCCATACCTCAGCACACAGAGGTGGGCTATGCAGTAAGGGGTTAATTCAAACATTGCAACGAAACTATGGCTCGTTAAAAGAGACTGGAAAAGACATTATCATAGTCAAATGATACAGGACAACTGAAAATCGATTCAATACAGTTAAGGTATTGAGAATGCCATCAGCATAGACAATAGCACCGGACGACAGCCATTACCATCTGAATGGTTCCTGCCAAGAAGAAAAAGGGACATTCACACATTCGTTAACTTTGGAGCCAGGAATCTTGCATTGTTTAAACAGCATGAGAACTGATCAGGCCCGCCCGGTCCTGTGTAGACCAGGGCGTGGAATAATCTCAGAATTAAAAGGTGTTAACCATCGGATGTCACATTGTCCGCATGCCCGATACGAGACTCCCAAAACAAGCGCTCTACTCGGAGCTCCGGCACGGCAAGAGAGCCCCAGGTGGGCAGAGGAAACGCTTCAAGGATACCCTTAAAGCCTCTTTGAAAAAGTGTAACATCCCCACCGACACCTGGGAATCCCTGGCCCAAGACCACACAAAGTGGAGGAGAAGCATCCGGGAAGGCGCCGAACACCTCGAGTCTCTTCGCCGGGAGCAAGCGGAAGCCAAGCGCAGGCAGCGCAAGGAGCGCACGTCAACCCACGCGCCCCACCCACCCGCCCCTTCAACCACCGTCTGCCCCTTCAACCACCGTCTGCCCCACCTGTGACAGAGACTGTAGGTCCCGCATTGGACTCATCAGTCACCTGCGAACTCATTTTTAATGTGGAAGCAAGTCATCCTCGGTTCCGAGGGACTGCCTAAGAAGAAGACAACAGGAAATATGTTCGTGATATCGTGATAGGTATCTTCATAAAAGAGGACAACTTCACAGATGGGGTACTGCAGTCGGAAGGAGGCCGCAAGGTTTGGCCTACAATCAACACCAGAACGACCAGCTGTGTGAGTGATTGTAAGTTTCAGTCAAATCGGAGAGGGGTTTGTCTGGGTAATTTTGTAAGCAGCAGTCGAATCGCGGAAGGGTTTGTGCTGTGGGATTTCGTGTTTCAGATAAACTGCGGAAGGGTTTTAACTGGTATTTCGTGTCAGTTTCAGGTAACCTTGTGTAAGGGTTTTGTATTGTGGGTTTTGTGTTATCCCGGTCAAATCACAGAGGGGTTTGTACTGGGGGGAATTTTGTGAGTTCAATAAACGAACAAATCAAAGGTTGAGCCAAACCCTGTGTTGTGCGTATTTTGTTCTTATAAATCCTGAAGTCAAAGAACTGTCTGTAAGGGGGGGGGGGGAGACGGGAACAGAACCTCCTACAACATCTCCAACTTCACTGACCTGAAACGTTAACTCTGTTTCTCTCTCTGCAGATGCTGCCTGACCTGCTGAGTATTTCCAGCATTTTCTGTTTTTATTTTGGAAGTAGGCGGTCTTGGCGATGGAGAGGATATGGGGTCGGAAGTTAAGCTCAGGGTTAAATAGGATGTCATGAATGTGTGGTGGGATTTACCTCCAGTGTGGTTTGGTAGAGTCGCACGGTCAGGTTCTGATGAAAGCCTGCTCCTCTCTGATCGTGGAACACCCCAAGTCTTGTAATAACGATGGGATGGAGAACTCGGAAGTCAATCTTTGAAATCTTGCTACCAAGCAATGTCGAGGCAGGAGTTCCAAACAGACTGATGGCTTCAATTTCCTGTCCTATAACTGTAAAAAGAAAGGAAGGAAAGAAAGACTTGCATTTATATCACGCCTTTCACGATCTCAGGACGTCTCAAAGCGCTTTACAGCTAATTAAATACTTTTTTGAAGTGTAGTCATGTAGGAAACGTGGCAGCCAATTTACACACAGCAAGATCCCACGAACAGCGATGAAATCAATGACCAGATCATCTGTTTCAGTGACGTTGGTTGAGAGATAAATATTGGACGGTCACCGGGGAGAACTCCCCTGCTCTTCTTCAAAATAGTGCCATGGGATCTTTTACATCCACCTGAGAGGGCAGACGAGGCCATCTCACCTGAAAGACGGCACCTCCCTCAGTAATAAGTGTCAGCCTGGATTATATGCTCATGTGGGACTTGAACTCACAACCTGCTGACTCAGAGGCGAGAGAGCTATCCACTGAGCCACGGCTGACAGAAGATGCTGATGTGGATATACTCATACAGAAATCAGAATCAAATTTACGTCCTTAATGCATACTTCATTCTTTGCAGTGCAATATTGACTACACGGAGAACATGATGCTCTAAATGATGAGCTACATTATAAATGACCTTTAGCTACAGCATATTGTTTATTATGGACTCACAGAATCATGTAGCATAGAAGGAGGCTATTTGGCCCACTGTACCGGCTCTCTAAAATACTTATCCAATTAGTCCCACTCCCCCCATAGCCCTGCAAATGTTTCCTTTTTAAGTATATATCTTATTCCCTTTTGAAAGTTACTACTGAATTTGCTTCCACCGCCCTTTCAGACAGTGCATTCCAGTTCACAACAACTCGCTGCGTAAAATAATATATCCTCATCTCCCCTCAAGTTCTTTTGCCAATTATCTTAAATCTGTGTTCTCTGGTTACCGACCCTCCTTATTTACTCTATCAAAACCCTTCAGCATTTTGAACATCTCTATTAAATCTCCCCTTAACCGTCTATCCTCTAAGGAGAACAATCCCAGCTTCGCCAGTCTCTCCACACAACTGAAGTTCCTCATCGCTGGTATAGAAACATAGATGAATTTCTTGCAAACATTACAAATGGTCGGCTGAGCCAGTTATGTTTTGTGATGGACCAACTGGGTGCAGTGAAGAGAGGAAACACGGTCAGCGAGGATCGAGTGCTCGTAAAGAAACCTTCCCCAGGTTTGGTCCAGCTGAGGGCTGAACAGGAGCTGCACCCAGTCTGTTTCAGCCTGAGTGAGCGGTCCGGGGAAGGGAGTAGACCCAGGGGAAGGGCGACTGACCCGGGGGAAGGGCGACTGACCCGGGGGAAGGGGGACAGACCCGGGGGAAGGGGGACAGACCCGGGGGAAGGGAGACTGACCCGGGGGGGGGGGAAGGGCGACTGACCCGGGGGGGGGGAAGGGCGACTGACCCGGGGGGGGGGGGGGGAGGGCGACTGACCCGGGGAGGGGGGGGGACAACAGACCCGGGGGAAGGGAGACTGACCCGGGGGGGGGGGGGGGGGGGAAGGGCGACTGACCCGGGGGGGGGGGGGAAGGGCGACTGACCCGGGGGGGGGGGGGGGAAGGGCGACTGACCCGGGGGGGGAAGGGCGACTGACCCGGGGGGGGGGGGGGGGGGGAGGGCGACTGACCCGGGGGGGGGGGGGAAGGGCGACTGACCCGGGGGGGGAAGGGCGACTGACCCGGGGGGGGGGGGGGGGGGGAGGGGAAGGGCGACTGACCCGGGGGGGAAGGGAAGGGCGACTGACCGGGGGGGGGGGAAGGGCGACTGACCCGGGGGGGGGAGGGCGACTGACCCGGGGGGGGGAAGGGCGACTGACCCGGGAGGGGGGGGGGAGGGGGACTGACCCGGGGGGGGGGGGGGGGGGGGGGGGAGGGCGACTGACCGGGGGGGGGGGGGGGGAGGGGGACTGACCCGGGGGAAGGGGGACTGACCCGGGGGGGAAGGGCGACTGACCCGGGGGGGGGAAGGGCGACTGACCCGGGGGGGAAGGGCGACTGACCCGGGGGGGGGAAGGGCGACTGACCCGGGGGGGGGAAGGGCGACTGACCCGGGGGGGAAGGGCGACTGACCCGGGGGGGAAGGGCGACTGACCCGGGGGGGGGAGGGCGACTGACCCGGGGGGGGGAAGGGCGACTGACCCGGGGGGGGGAAGGGCGACTGACCCGGGAGGGGGGGGGAGGGGGACTGACCCGGGGGGGGGGGGGGGGGGGGGGGGGGGGGAGGGCGACTGACCGGGGGGGGGGGGGGGGGGGGAGGGGGGACTGACCCGGGGGAAGGGGGACTGACCCGGGGGGGAAGGGCGACTGACCCGGGGGGGGGGAAGGGCGACTGACCCGGGGGGGAAGGGCGACTGACCCGGGGGGGGGAAGGGCGACTGACCCGGGGGGGAAGGGCGACTGACCCGGGGGGGAAGGGCGACTGACCCGGGGGGGAAGGGCGACTGACCCGGGGGGGAAGGGGGACAGACCCAGGGGGAAGGGCGACTGACCCGTAGGAAGGGGGACGGACCCGGGGGAAGGGGGACGGACCCGGGGGAAGGGGGACAGACCCGGGGGAAGGGGGACAGACCCGGGGGAAGGGGACAGACCCGGGGGAAGGGGGACTGACCCGGGGGAAGGGGGACGGACCCGGGGGAAGGGGGACGGACCCGGGGGAAGGGGGACTGACCCGGGGGAAGGGGGACAGACCCGGGGGAAGGGGGACAGACCCGGGGGAAGGGGGACTGACCCGGGGGAAGGGGGACGGACCCGGGGGAAGGGGGACGGACCCGGGGGAAGGGGGACGGACCCGGGGGAAGGGGGACGGACCCGGGGGAAGGGGGACGGACCCGGGGGAAGGGCGACTGACCCGTAGGAAGGGGGACAGACCCGTGGGGGAAGGGGGACGGACCCGGGGGAAGGGGGACGGACCCAGGGGGAAGGGGGACAGACCCAGGGGGAAGGGGGACAGACCCGGGGGAAGGGGGACAGACCCAGGGGAAGGGCGACAGACCCAAGGGAAGGGTGATAGACCCGGGGGAAGGGAGGTTGATCCAGGGGAAGGGAGGTAGACCCAGGGAAAGGGCGATAGACCGAGGGGATGGGAGGTTGATCCAAGGGAAGGGAGGTTGATCCAGGGGAAGGGAGGTTGATCCAGGGGAAGGGAGGTTGATCCAGGGGAAGGGAGGTTGATCCAGGGGAAGGGAGGTAGACCCAGGGAAAGGGCGATGTACCGAGGGGATGGGCGGTTGATCCAGGGGAAGGGAGGTTGATCCAGGGGAAGGGAGGTAGACCCAGGGAAAGGGCGATGTACCGAGGGGATGGGCGGTTGATCCAGGGGAAGGGAGGTAGACCCAGGGAAAGGGCGATAGACCGAGGGGATGGGCGATAGAGAAGGGGATAGACCCAGGGTTAGGGAGGTAGACGCAGGGGAAGGTGATAGACCCAGGGGAAGGGGATAGACCCAGGGGAAGGGGATAGACCCAGGGGAAGGGGATAGACCCAGGGGAAGGGGATAGACCCAGGGGACGGGAGCACAAAATTCCCGGCAGTTTCAGCCTTCTCCATTATCCAACTGGACATGTTTGGGCTCAGCCACAAGCTGTCGATAGGCAGCCTGACCCCCTCAGTGACCACCACTAAAGGGGAAGATTGAGAGAGAAACCTCCACACCATGTACTGGAAGGACTTAATATTGAGTTCAACAATTTCAGATCATAACCACTGCTCCCATTTTCTCAGACAGCAGCTGTTGGTAATGGTTCATAGAATCATAGAAACTTAAGAGCACGGAAGGAGGCCTTTCGGCCCATCATGCCTGTGCTGGCTCTTTGGAAGCTCCTCTCGTCCCATCTTTTGTCTCTTTACCCCCCCCCCTTTTGTCATTTAATCTCTTCTGCTTTCCACCCTATCACAGACCTTCCCTTTTGTTCTTTCCTCCCCTCTCCCTGCCTCTGTACTTGCTTAAAACCTGGTACATCTCTAACTTTTCCAGTTCTGACAAAAGCCTGAAACATTAACTCTGTTTCTCTCGCCACAGATGGTGCCTGACCTACTGAGTATTTCCAGCATTTTCTTTTTTTATTTCAAATTTCCAGCATGCTTGTGTACTGGAAGCCTCACCCTTGTCAAATACATGAATACAGCATGTCAATAATCTTCAGCAAGCCTGACCTGGGTCTGTAAAGTTGAGCAGCCGACAGGAGTAGGGATCCTCTCTGTCCTCATCAGGTATGTCGCAGCCATAAGTACCAATTATAAACTTTGCAAGGACACTGCCATAGACAAAAAAATATATATGAAGTAGAGAGAAGAAAAGACTTGCATTTCTATAGCGCCTTTCACAACCTCAGGACGTCGCAAAGCGCTTTTCAACCAATGAAGTACTTTTGAAGTGCAGTCACTGTTGTAATGTAGGAAACATGGCAGTCATTTTGCAAACAGCAAGGTCCCGCAAACAGCAATGTGATAATGACCAGATAATCTGTTTTAGTGATGTTGGTTGAAGGATAAATATTGGCCAGGACACCGAGGAGAACTCCCCTGCTCTTCTTCCAATACTGCCATGGGATCTTTTACGTCCACCTTAGAGGAGCCTCGGTTTAACGTCTCATCTGAAAGACGGCACCGCCGACAGTGCAGTGCTCCCTCAGCATTGCACTGGGAGTGTCTGCCTGGATTGTGCTCAAGTCTCTGGAGTGGGACTTGAACCCAGGACCTCCTGACTCAGAGGCGAGAGTGAGCCACAGCTGACACCTAAATTACATACCAATGATCTTAACACCCTTGCAAAATATCCATACACTTCAGCTTTACACAGCTAGCTGCACAGCACACAGTCATCCCACCAGTTTCAAAAGTTCAACATCCTTTTTAGCTCACAACTGAATCATCAACGGATTGTCTTTAACATCACAAATGTCCCAAGGCACTGCACAGACAAGGGAGCGATATGGAGCCAGGAAGGGAGCGATACGGAGCCAGGAAGGGAGCGATACGGAGGGTGAGCTGAATCTCGGGAAAAAAAGATGGGTTTTTAAGAAGTGGCGTGTCAGACAGAGAGCAGGACCAAGGCAGCTGAAAGTTGGGGTGAAGGGAGGAGGGGGTTGGGGTTGGGGGTGGGGAGCAGGTGCAGAGAAACCCTAGTCAGTGAATCAGAGTATTCCAAAGGGGATGTAGGGCTGGAGGAAATTGCAGAGGCAAGATGGGGGAATTGATAGAACCATTGATAGTAAAACTCTAACCAACACAGACACCAGGGGCATAACAGAACATTTTAGAAAATACTTTTTGTAAATATATGCGATTGGAAGCGCTGACTAAATACTGAACAATTCCGAGAAATAGAGCAACACATGTGAACAATTTTGTCGGAAGCACTGCGACGAATTAAACTGGTCTTCCATCTCCAGGACCTGGGTTCGAATCCAGCCCAGAACAATGGAGAACTCTCCTCCATCTACTGGCTGTAATGAGTGTAAGTACTTCGAATGCAGTTCCCAGTATACACAGGCCCATAACCATAAAACTACATAGAATTTACAGCACACAAACAGGTCATTCGGCCCAACTGGTCTGTGCCGGTGTTTATGCTCTACACGAGACTCCTCCCACCCTATCACCATATCCTTCTATTCCTTTCTCCCTCATGTGTTTATCTAGCTTCCCCTTAAATGCATCAATTCTGTTTGCCTCAACCACTCCTTGTGGTAGTGAGTTCCACATTCTCTCCACTCTCTGAGTGAAGAAGTTTTTCCTGAATTCCTTATTAGATTTATTAATGACTATCTTATATTTATGGACCCTAGTTTTGGACTCCCCCACAAGTGGAAACACCTTCTCTACATCTACCTATCAAACCTGTCCATAATTTTAAAGACCTCTATCAGGTCACCCCTCAGACTTCTCCTTTCTAGAGAAAAGAGCCCCAGCCGGTTCAGCATTAACTGGCAATCTCACTCAGGGGACACAGAATGGCTGGTGTGGGAAATGATGGTGCACAATGGAACTAAGGAGCATTGTTGGGGCAGGGTAGAGAGAGCTTTACTCTGCATCTAGGCATGTTTTTACCTGACTTGGGAATGCTCGCTACTGACACTGGGAGCTTAAAATGCAAACAGTCTCATTCTCCAATACTAAGAACCCTCAACTCAAGACTGGCAAAAACAAAGATAAGATTATGAATGTGAATTTCTACCTTCTGCTCAATGTAACATCCTTTGCAGGTATCTTTCAACAAACTCAGTAACAGAAGCTGGGATTGTTCTCCTTAGAGCAGGTTAAGAGGAGATTTAATAGAGGTGTTCAAAATTATGAAGGGTTTTGATAGAGTAAATAAGGAGAAACAGTTTCCATTGGCAGTAACCAGAAGACACAGATTTAAGGTAATTGGCAAAAAAGCCAGAGGTGAGATGAGGAGAATTTTGTTTATGCAGCGAGTTGTTACAGTCTGGAATGCTCTGCCTGAAAGTGCAGTAGAAGCAGATTCAAAAGTAACTTGCAAAAGGGAATTGGATATATAATTGAAAAGGTAAAACTTGCTGGGCTATGGGGAAATAGCAAGGAAGTGGGACTAATTGGATAGCTCTTTCAAAGAGCCGGCACAGGCACAATGGGCCCATGGCCTCCTTCTGTGCTGTCTGATTCTATGACTATATAGAATGCCCTACACATTGCAAACCTTCTCCCACTTCCTCTGCAGAAGATACAATAGTCTTGGATCTTTCACATGATGTAAGGAACATTTCCACCACATCTTCTAGGCTACTTCTTTAATCTAAAAACACTTAAAAATTAAAGTTAAACACTCAGAATAAACTTTTACTCACCGCTGGTTTAGTTGCTGTACTTGCCCCAGCCAAGTGTTCCTGAGTGCATTCCGCAATTTATGGTGGTGTCGAGCTGACAGTACTCCAATCACAACATCGTACTGATCTGCTGTCCACGCTGGAAAAAGAAAGCATCCGAAAGCGTTTTACAGCCAATGAAGTACTTCTGAGATTTCTTCCGCTCTGCTTCGAAATAGCGCCATGCAATCTTTTACATCTGCCTGAGAGGGCAGACGGGGCCTCGGTTTAACGTCTCATTTGAAAGACGGCACCTCCGACAGTGCAGCACTCCCTCAGTACCGCACTGGGAGTGTCAGCATAGATTATGTGCTCAAGTCTCTGGAGCGGGACTTGAACCCACGACCTTCTGTATCAGCCTTAAATCAGCAGAATCTTTGAACACTATAACTTACTGTAACATTTCCTGTGTATAAGGTACACTACACAGAACTCCTCCACACTATGCTGTGTGTGGATGTTTGGATGGCACTGACTGAAGTCCTTTACCCCACACTGGATATACTGAACTACAGTGAAAGATCAAAGAGCTCTAGTTTCACAGGCTCACATATCTTAATAACAACGACAACAAGTTCCATTTATATAGCGCCTTTATCGTAGTAAAACATCCCAAGGCGCATTATCAAACAAAATATTACACCAAGCCACATAAGGAGATATTAGGACAGGCTTGGTCAAAGATGAAGATTTTAAGGAGCGTCTTAAAGGAGGTGAGAGAGGAGGAGTGGTTGAGGGAGGGAATTCCAGAGCTCAGGGCCTAGACAGCTGAAGGCACGGCCACCAATGGTGGGGCGAAGGAAATGGGGGATGAGCAGCAGGCCAGAATTGGAGGAACGTAAATTTCTTGGAGAGTTGTAGGGCTGGAGGAGGTTACAGAGATAGGGAGGGGGCGAGGCCATGGAGGGATTTGAAAACATGGAAGAAAATGTTAAAATCGAGCTGTTGCCGGACCAGGAGCCAATGTAGATCCGTGAGCACAGGAGCGATGGGTGAATGGGACTTGGTGCGAGATAGAATATGGGTAGCAGCAATCAAAGATAATGAAAGAAAATATTGGCGGGAAAAAAACCTGCAAAAATAGTAGTCTACCCAGCAAAACCAACTGATGTATGGAGCAAAATGCAAATAAAAACACACAAAAAACACAAAAGACTTTTAACGTAGAAAGTAAATTGCCATTTCCCTTTCTAAGAATTCTGTTTGAACTGGGCATATCCCAGGATTCCCAAGCATCCATTTTATGTGCGCAAACAGCACACTATGAGCAGAGGCTCACTCAAAATCACAATGTTGGCTGTGGGACCTGATGGAAATATTTTATGGAGTGTCTATTGACACCACTGTGTCAGCCAATGAGTTGGAGACTGGGAATTATGGCAGGACATACATAGCAAACAAACAGAGTCTATTTAAACAGCAGACAGTATATTTACTCAGTAGAGTCTATTTACTGAGCAGACAGAGTCTATTTACTCAGCAACAGAGTCTATTTACTCAGCAGAGTCGATTTGAAAAGAGTCTCTGTGAACTACAGCAAACAGAACACATGACCGAAACTACAGCAAAGTCTCCCGATCAAAGCAGGATTATTTCTCCAGCAAAAGGCAGTGAGTGGAGGATCGTTACGTAATACAAATTATGAGCGTAAAATCAATCCCAGTCACTTACAGCAGTCTCCAGTCGTGATTGACCTGGGAATTACCCAATCATTTCCATTCTGGCCAGGAATAGCGGTGTCACTATCAATGTTCCCTGCAATTTTATTTGGGTGTGCAGCCCATTCAGTTTTGCGTTTTAACATTGCAAAAGCCGGTCCCGGGCTGCGCAGCTTATAGGGAACGTTGGCCACTATATGCAGCCAATATTTTATTCCTTTAAATGAGAGCCGCGCATGCTGGTAGGTTGGCCTTAATTTTTAGTCCCACTAAGATCGATTGCGGGAGACACCTCATTTCTCCACTCGGCATCTCAGGAGGCTATCGAATGGATAGCCAAACTAGACATCCCATTATACGTTTTTCTCATCATGCGAAAGTAGTAGTTAGCCCCAAATCACGTCAATAATATGTCGCACAACCGTACACTGAAAGCCAACAGTGCTGATTATAATACTGCTGAAATCCCCATATATGCACATATAATTATATCTCTCAATATCAATTCTTTCATATTTCGGGCTTTGCCGGCAGTTTAGAGTTGATTAATCAGTGCCTTTAGCACCATCCATCGGTGCTTTTTTATTTCCTTCTTTCAGCCTCATGATGGCAATCGAAGCAGAACCCCTACTCTTGTTACTGGTATTTTAAGCAGCTGAATGACTTGGCACTGAAGCATAAAAGGAGCTAATACCAAGAGGCTTTGAGCATCAAATAGAGGGGAAGCGCTTGACAGAACATAAGAACATAAGAAATAGGAGCAGGAGTAGGCCATTTGGCCCCTCGAGCCTGCTCTGCCATTCAATAAGATCATGGCTGATCCGATTTTGGCCTCAACTCCACTTTACTGCCCGCTCCCCATAACCCTTGACTCCCCTGTTGCTCAAAAATCTGTCTATCTCAGCCTTGAATATATTCAATGACTCAGCTTCCACAGCTCTCTGGGTAAAGAATTCCAAAGATTCACGACCCTCTCCGTCTTAAATGGGCGACCCCTTATTCTGAAACTATGCCCCCTAGTTCTCGATTCCCTGACGAGGGGAAACATCCTCTCTGCATCTACCCTGTCAAGCCCCTTCAGAATCTTATATGTTTCAATAAGATCACCTCTCATTCTTCTAAACTCCAATGAGTATAGGCCCAACCTGCTCAACCTTTCCTCATAAGACAACCCTTCCATCCCAGTAATCAACCTCATGAACCTTCTCTGAACTGCCTCCAATGCAAGTATATCCCTCCTTAAATAAGGGGACCAAAACTGTACGCAGTACTCCAGTGTGGTCTCACCAGCGCCTTATACAGTTGTAGCAAGACTTCCCTACTTTTATACTCTATCCCCCTTGAAATAAAGGCCAACATTCCATTTGCCTTCCTAATGACTTGATGTACCTGCATGTTAACTTTATGTGTTTCATGTACGAGGACACCCAAATCCCTCTGTACCACCGCATTCTGTAGTCTTTCTCCATTTAAATAATATTTTTCTTTTCTATTCTTCCTACCAAAGTGGATAACTTCACATTTTCCCACATTATACTCCATCTGCCAAATTTTTGCCCATTCACTTAACCTATCTATATCCCTTTGCAGACTCTTTATGTCCTCCTCACAACTTGCTTACCACCTATCTTTGTATCGTCTGCAAATTTGGCTACAACACACTCGCTTCCTTCATCCAAGTCATTAATATAGATTGAAAATAGTTGAGGCCCCAGCACTGATCCCTGTGGCACCCCACTAGTTACAGATTGCCAATGGTGATTGGGAAATGCTGATGTACAGAGGGACCTGGGTGTCCTTGTACACCAGTCACTGAAAGCAAACATGCAGGTGCAGCAAGCAGTTAGGAAGGCAAATGGTATGTTGGCCTTCATTGCAAGAGGATTTGAGTACAGGAGCAAGGATGTTTTACTACAGTTATACAGGGCCTTGGTGAGACCACACCTGGAGTAGTGTGTGCAGTTTTGGTCTCCTTACCTAAGAAAGGATATACTTGCCATAGAGGGAGTGCAACGAAGGTTCACCAGACTGATTCCTGGGATGGCAGGACTGTCGTATGAGGAGAGATGGGGTCGACTAGGCCTGTATTCACTAGAGTTTAGAAGAATGAGAGGGGATCTCATTAAAACGTATAAAATTCTGACAGGGCTAGACAGACTGGATGCAGGGAGGATGTTTCCCCTGGCTGGGGGGTCTAGAACGAGGGGTCACAGTCTCAAGATACAGGGTAGGACATTTAGGACTGAGATGAGGAGAAATTTCTTCACTCAGAGGGTGGTGAACCTGTGGAATTCTCTACCGCAGAAGGCTGTGGAGACAAGTCACTGAATATATTTAAGAAGGAGATAGATAGATTTCTAGACACAAAAGACATCAAGGGATATGGGGAGAGAGCGGGAATATGGTATTGAGATAGAGGATCAGCCATGATCATATTGAATGGCAGAGCAGGCTTAAAGGGCCGAATGGCCTACTCCTGTCCTTTTCCTATTTTTCTATGTTCTATGTTTCTATCAGTCTACTCTCAATCATCAGCAAAATGATGGAAGGTGTCATCGACAGTGCTATCAAGCGGCACTTACTCACCAATAACCTGCTCACTGATGCCCAGTTTGGGTTCCGCCAAGACCACTCTGCTCCCGACCTCATTACAGCCTTGGTCCAAACATGGACAAAGGAGCTGAATTCCAGAGGTGAGGTGAGAGTGACTGCCCTTGACATTAAGGCAGCATTTGATCGAGTGTGGCATGAAGGAGCCGTAGTAAAACTGAAGTCAATGGGAATCGGGGGGAAAACTCTCCACTGGCTGGAGTCATACCTAGCACAAAGGAAGATGGTTGTGGTGATTGAAGGTCAATCATCACAGCCCCAGGACATCGCTGCAGGAGTTCCTCAGGGCAGTGTCCTAGGCCCAAACATCTTCAGCTGCATCATCAATGACCTCCCCTCTAACATAAGGTCAGAAATGGGGATGTTCACTGATGACTGCACAGTGTTCAGTGCCATTCACAACTCCTCAGATAATGAAGCAGTCCATGCCCGCATGCAACAAGACCTGGACGACGTTCAGGCTTGGGCTGATAAGTGGCAGGTAACATTCGCGCCACAGAAGTGCCAGACAATGACTATCTCCAACAAGCGATATCTGCAACTGTGTGTGTAAAGCCTGCCAACTGCTTCCTGAAGGGAAGTTTTAACATTTTTCTGCTTTCATTTATGTGACTTTAATTATTAGAGAGAATTCTCACTGGTCTACTTCAGGTAATTAATGTTACTGCAATTCATTGAAAATTTGAACTAAAGGTTTTCACTATCTGTTGGGATTTTGGCAAAACAAGTGCCAGGCAGTGACTATCTGCAACAAGTGAGAGTCTAACCATCTCCCCTTGACATTCAACGGCAATACCATCGCCAAATCCCACCATCAACATCCTGGGGGTCACCATTGACGAGAAACTTAACTGGGCCAGCCACATAAATACTGTGGCAACAAGAGCAGATCAGAGGCTGGGTATTCTGCAGCGAGTGGCTCACCTCCTGACTCCCCAAAGCCTTTCCACCATCTACAAGGCACAAGTAAGGAGTGTGATGGAATACTCTCCACTTGCCTGGATGAGTGCAGCTCCAACAACACTGAAGAAGCAGGACAAAGCAGCCTGCTTGATTGGCACCCCATCCACCACCTTAAACATTCACTCCCTCCACCACCGGCGTACCGTGGCTGCAGTGTGTACCATCTACAAGATGCACTGCAGCAACTCGCCAAGGCTTCTTCGGCAGCACCTCCCAAACCCGCGACCTCTTCCACCTAGAAGGAAAAGGGCGGCAGACTCATGGGAACACCACCACCTCCAAGTTCCCCTCCAAGTCACACACCATCCTGATTTAGAAGTATATCGTCGATCCTTCATCGTCGCTGGGTCAAAATCCTGGAACTCCCTACCTAACAGCACTGTGGGAGTACCTTCACCACACGGACTGCAGCGGTTCAAGAAGGCGGCTCACCAGCACCTTCTCCAGGGCAATTAGGGATGGGCAATAAATACTGGCCTTGCCAGCGACGCCCACATCCCATAAAAACTTATTAAAAAAAAATTGTATTTATATAGCGCCTTTAACGTAGTAAAATGTCCCATGGCGCTTCACAGGAGTATTATAAGACAAAAAATTTGACACCGAGCCAAATAAGGAGAAATTAGGGCAGGTGACCAAAAGCTTGGTCAAAGAGGTAGGTTTTAAGGAGTGTCTTAAAGGAGGAAAAAGAGGTCGCGAGGCGGGGAGGTTTAGGCAGGGAATTCCAGAGCTTAGGGCCTAGGCAACAGAAGGCACAGCCACCAATGGTTGAGCGATTATAATCAGGGATGCTCAAGAGGGCAAAATTAGAGGAGCACAGATATCTTGGGGGTGGGGGGGGGTTGTGGGGCTGGAGGAGATTACAGAGAATAGGGAGGGGTGAGGCAATGGAGTGATTTGAAAACAAGTATGAGAATTTTGAAATCGAGGCATTGCTTAACCGGGAGCCAATGTCGGTCAGCGAGCACAGGGGTGATGGGTGAACGGGACTTGGTGCGAGTTAGGACACGGGCAGCCGAGTTTTGGATGACCTCAAGTTTATGTAGGGTAGAATGTGGGAGGCAAGCCAGGAGTGCGTTGGAATAGTCAAGTCTAGAGGTAAAAAAGGCATGAATGAGGGTTTCAGCAGCAATGTTACGGAGGTGGAAATAGGCGGTCTTAGTTATGCTGTGGATATGTGGTTGGAAGCTCATTTCAGGGTCAAATATGACACCAAGGTTGGGAACAGTGTGGTTCAGCCTCAGACAGATGTTAGGGAGATGGATGGAGTCAGTGGTTAGGGAACGGAGTTTGTGGCAGGGACCAAAAACAATGGCTTCGGTCTTCCTAATATTTAATTGGAGAAAATTTCTGCTCATCCAGAACTGTATGTCGGACAAGCAGTTTGACAATTTAGGGACTGTGGAGAGGTCGAGAGAAGTGGTAGTGAGGTAGAGCTGGGTATAGTCAACGTACATGTGGAAACTGACATCGTGTTTTCGGATGATGTTGCTGAGGGGCAACATGTAGATGAGAAATAGGAGGGGGGCAAGGATAGATCCTTGGGCGACACCAGAGGTAACGATGCAGGAGCGGGAAGAGAAGCCACTGCAGGTGATTCTCTGGCTACAATTAGATAGAGAAGAATGGAACCAGGTGAGTGCAGTCCCATCCAACTGGAAGATGGTGGAGAGGCATTGGAGGAGGATGGAGTCGTCAACTGTGTCAAAGGCTGCAGACAAGTCAAGGACGAGAGGGATAGTTTACCTTTGTCACAGTCTCAAAGGATGTCATTTGTGACTTTGATGAGCGCCGTTTCGGTACTGTGGCAGGGGCGGAAACCTGATTGGAGGGATTCAAACATGGAGTTACGGGAAAGATGGGCATTGATTTGGGAGGCGACAGCACGGAGAGGAAAGGGAGGTTGGAGATGGGGCGGTAGTTTGCAAGGACGGAGGGGTCAAGGGTTGGTTTTTTGAGGAGAGGGGTGATGACGGCAGATTTGAGGGTGAGAGAACCGTTAACAATGTCAGCTAACATGGGAGCCAGAAAAGGAAGTTGGGTGGTCAGCAGTTTGGTGGGAATAGGGTTGAGGGAGCAGGAAGTGGGTCTCATGGACAAGATGAGCGCGGAGAGGTCATGAGGGGAGATCGGAGAGAAACTGGAGAAAGATGCAAGTTCAGGGCTAGGGCGGGGGAACCTTAGAGGAAGTTTGGCTAGGGGAAGGAAGGGAAGTGGCAGAGGGAAGCTGAATGGATGGTCTCAATTTTAGAGGCAAAGAAGTCCATGAGCTCCTCACACTTTGTTGTTGGAGGTGAGGGTAGAGGAGACATAAGAACATAAGAAATAGGAGCAGGAGTAGGGCATTTGGCCCTTCGAGCCTGTTCCGTCATTCAATAAGATCATGGCTGATCTTCTACCTCATCTCCACTTTCCTGTACTATCCCCATATCCCTTGATTCCTTTAATATTCAAAAATCTATCTATCTCTGTCTTGAATATACTCAATGACTGAGCCTCCACAGCCCTCTGGGGTAGAGAATTCCAAAGATTCACCACCCTCTGAGTGAAGAAATTTCTCCTCCTCTCAGTCCTAAACGGCCGACCCTTTATTCTGCGACTGTGACCCCTGATTCTAGACTCCCCAGCCAGGGGAAACATCCTCCCTGCATCTACCCTGCCAAGTCCTGTAAGAATTTTGTATGTTTCAATGAGATCACCTTTCATTCTTCTAAATGTTAGAGAATATAGGCCCAGTCTACTCAATCTCTCCTCATAGGACAATCCTCCCATCCAAGGAACCAGTCTGGTGAACCTTCGTTGCACTCCCTCCATGGCAAGTATATCCTTCCTTAGGTAAGAAGACCAAAACTGTACACAATACTCCAGGTGTGGTCTCACCAGGGCCCTATATAATTGAAGTAAGACGTCTTTACTCTTATACTCAAATCTTGTAATAAAGGCCAACATACCATTTGCTTTCCTAATTGCTTGCTGAGACAGAGGACAGGGGTTTAAGAAGATGGTTAGCAGTCGAGAATAGAAACCGGGTTTTATCTTTGCATTCCAGAATGATTCTGGAATAGTGAGCAATTTTGGCAGCCGAGAGCAGGACCCAATAGTGCTTTATGTGGTCCAGCTAGATCTGGCGGTGAATGGCTAAACCATATCCGTTCAAGTCTGCGTCCCTTGGACTTAAGGGAGCGAAGATGAGGGCTGTACCAGAGGAAACGGCCAAGGTGAGAGAGAGTAATTGTTTTAATAGGGACTAAGGCATCAAAAGTGATGGTGAGGGTGTGGCTGAGCAGATCGGTAGCTGCAGAAATGTTGTGATGAATGGAGGGCCAAAGGCTGGACAGTTGGGATTTCGTAAGTGCAGTTGTAAGAGAGTTGGGAGAGAGTTTTTTTTCCAGGGGCGGACACAGAAGGAAGTAGGGTTGGGGGGGTGGGGGGGTAAGGGGGATGTTGGTGGAGAGCGATACAAGGAAGTAGTCAGAGATGGCCTTATCTGCGATTGACATGATGGGAGTAGCGAGGCCACGAGGGGGTGGCCGTGAATATGGGTTGGGGAGTTTACATGGAGGGAGAGATTAAGGGAGGATAGGAGGCTAGTGAACTCAGAGGAGAGAGAGCATGATGAATTGAGATGGAAGTTGAAATCACCGAGGATGAGAAGTCGCTCGGTACAGAGGCTAAGGGAGGAGAGCAGTGAAGATATCTCGGTAATAAAATTTTTATGGTACTTGGGTGGGTGGTAGAGAACGAAAATTTTAACGAGAACGAGAGGGGTGGAATAAGGTGAGATACTCAAAGGAGGAGAAAGTGCCGGAGGAGTAGGGGGACAGACCAAGGTATGATTTGGTGATGAGAGCCACATCACCACATTTTTTTACGCAGCGAGTTGTTATGGTCTGGAATGCACTGCAAGAAAGCATGGTGGGAGCAGATTTAATAATAACTTTCAAAAGGGAATTGGATATATAGTTGAAAAGGAAACATTTTCAGGGCTATGGGGAAAGAGTAGGGGCGTGGTACTAATTGGACAGCTATTTCAGAGAGCCGGCACAGGCACGATGGGCCGAATGGCCTCCTTCTGTGCTATATCATTCTATATGGAGGCTACAAAACACTCAACGGATTTGCATTACCAGCTGTCTAGATAATCTTGGATAGCCCTCAATATTTTCGGCTAATTTACGCAGTTTAAAACAGATACTGAACCACATTACTCCGTATTCGAGCAATAAATCACGTAGCTTTTTTTGTTGGGAAAGAGTGCGTCTATTTTTCCAATTAACAGAGGTCACTTGCCCTATTTACAGTATTTTCTTCCCTTCCCCTTCCTCCATTACAGCTATAACACTGGCAACTATCCGACAATGTGGAAAACTGCCCAGGTATATCCTGTCCACAAAAAGCAGGACAAATCCAATCCGGCCAATTACCGCCCATCAATGACCTTCCCTCCATCATAAGGTCTGAAGTGGGGATGTTCGCTGATGATTGCAGTGTTCAGTGCCATTCGCAACTCCTCAGATAATGAAGCAGTCCATGCCCGCATGCAGCAAGACCTGGACGACTTTCAGGCTTGGGCTGATAAGTGGCAGGTGACATTCGCGCCAGGCAATGACTATCTCCAACAAGCAAGCGTCTAACCACCGCCCCTTGACATTACCATCGCCGAATCCCCCACCATCAATATCCTGGGGGGTCACCATTGACCAGAAACTTAACTGGACCAGCCACATAAATACTGTGGCAACAAGAGCAGGTCAGAGGCTAGGTATTCTGCGGCGAGTGTCTCACCTCCTAACGCCACAAACTATCGACAAACATCCACTACAAGCCCACTGACTCCCACAGCTACCTGGACTACACTTCCTCACACCCCGCTTCCTGTAAGGACTCTATTCCATTCTCCCAGTTTCTCCGTCTCCGCCGCGTCTGTTCTGACGATGTCACCTTTTATACCAGTGCTTCCGGCATGTCTTCTTTTTTCCTCAACCGAAGATTCCCCTCTACTGTGGTTGACACGGCCCTTGACCGTGTCCGTTCCATTTCCCGCACTTCTGCGCTCACCCCTGCCCCTCCCTCCCAGAACCACGATAGGGTTCCCCTTGTCCTCACCTTTCACCCCACCAGCCTCCACATTCAACGGATCATCCTCCGCCATTTCCGCCACCTCCAACGTGATCCCACCACCAAACGCATCTTCCCCTCAGCTCCCCTTTCAGCATTCCGAAGACACCCTGGTCCACTCCTCAATCACCTCTAACAGCCCTTCCCCTTCGCCCAGCACCTTCCTGTGCAAGCGCAGGAGATGCAACACCTGCCCTTTTACCTCCTCCCTTCCCACTGTCCAGGGCCCCAAACACCCCTTCCAGGTGAAACAGCGATTTACTTGTACTTGTTGCAATTTAGTATACTGTATTCGCTGCTCACGATGTGGTCTCCTCTACATTGGGGAGACCGCTTTGCGGAACACCTCCGTTCAGTCCGTAAGGGTGACCCTGAGCTTCCGGTCGCCTGTCACTTCAATTCTCCGCTTCACTTCCACTCTGATCTCTCTATCCTCGGCCTCTTACATTGTTCCAATGAAGCTCAACGTAAGCTCGAGGAACAGCACCTCTTCTTTCGATTAGGCACTTTACAGCCTTCTGGGCTCAACATTGAGTTCAACAATTTCAAACTATAACCCCTGCTCCCATTTTTCATGCTGTTGTTGAGGCTGCCGCGAAACACGAATTAAGACCGAGTCCATGAGTGGGACATAAAACTTTTTAGTACAACTGCCTGGTCAAAATGGCTGAAAACAACTGCTCACAGAATTATCTGGAAAAACCCTGAGGCCCCGCCCACTCCTTTTCTCCTGCCTTAAAGGCAAGGTGCCCGATATATTGTCCACGGACGGAAAAGTGGATTGTGCCCGTTTAGGTGGCGATCCGCCACACTGTATGATTTTGCCATCCCCATTTGCAACATTTTATCTTTCCTGCCTCTTAGCACAGTATGTTCCTTCAATTCCTTCCTCCCCTCCCCCTCCCTGTCTCTGCACCTGCTTAATATCTGTTACATCTCCAGCTTTTTCCAGTTCTGATGAAGGGTCCCAGACCTGAAACATTAACTCTGTTTCTCTCTCCACGGATGCTGCCTGGCCTGCTGAGTGTTTCCAGCATTTTCTGTTGTTATTTCAGATTTCCAGCATCCGCAGTATTTTGCTATTGTATTAGTGGTCTATGCCAGTGTTTATGCTCCACACGAGCCTCCTCCCACCCCTCTTCATCTCACCCTATCAGCATATCCTTCTATTCCTTTCTCCCTCATGTACTTATCTAGCTTCCTTAAATGTTTTACTAAGATTTCATTTATATCTCGATATTTTGCAGCATTTCTTAATCACCTGAAAGATGTGGATAATGAAACTAACTGGCTTGTGATACTTTCCCCTCATTCTCTCTTCGAATTCTCCTCTGTTTATCTTCTCTCCTGATTCGTACTCTCTTACTTTTCCTGCCTCTCCTCAATCTCTCCATCTCCGATTGGTAAGCATTCCTTGAACTTTATTGGTGTCTGCAGTTCTGAGTACAATTTGTACAGCACAGTGAAGTTGTTCAACGCTTCCTCAGTCTCTAACGACTATATAAAGAGAAACAGAAAGATGAAGAAAGTAAAAACAAAACAAGGTAATAAAATATATTCCACTTCCCACCTCTGCTAGTATCACTACCTCTCCAGATCATCTGGGCATGTTTGACGCATTGCAATTTTAAATTTTATAAAATGACATGAAAGATTTAAGGCATACTCTGAGTACTACATGCTGAAGTATTTTGTTATCGCTTTGCGTTTTGTTCTCGACAAAACACTGAACAATTCCGAGGTCAGGTTTTGCAGCTTAAAGCAACACAGGCTAACAATTTTGTTGAATGCACTGAGGTGAATTCAAGTAGTCTTTCATCGCAATCTTTTCATAGAATAGTACAGCACTTCATCTCAATCCATGAACATACCCTCCTGCAGTGACTAGGGCATTCATTAATAACTGGTCTCAGTTTAGAGGGCTAGCTTCCCTCTAATCCTCAGTGGGCACCAGACAAACGGATGACAAATAGATGCAAATCGGGGAAATATGTCTTCCAGGTGTACCTCCCGCAACTTGTGACCTTTGAACCCTGGATGCAAGGACCGCCAGATGTCCAGAGTTCTCCCTATAGAAATGAGGGTGGTGGGGGTAGCTTCAAATATTTTTACTCAGCACTATGCTCACAGTCTGGATGAGCCCTAATCAATTAGGGTTGAATGTCTAGGCCATACAGTTTAAAAGCAATAGGATTATTCATTTGAAACGTTTGTCACAGTAAGATTTCTGCTGTGTATGAGGGTTTAAGTAGTGTACGTCACAGTCAATACTAAAAATATAGTCCAATCTACTCTAGTCTCTTGCTCATCACTTAATATTTGGTTGTCAAGCGTGCAGAGCTTTATAGAATTTAAAGGTCATCCACAATTCAAGGGATCATCTGTTCCATGGAACAAACAGAACAAAATACCCTGGGAGAGTCCAAGGTGTTGCTAGACTTGTGACAACACACTCACAGGTATTTCACATGGATGGGAGGCATGGATAGCTTTCTTTCAGATGACAGTTCCCTACGACCTCCCCACTCCCGATATTCGCCTATTTTCTTCCCTCTTCTCCTGAGGCCTGCGAGCTGAGATACAATTCCACAGGTCTCACCCAAATAAAAGAAATACTTGCATTTATACAGCACCTTTCACAGGATGGCCAATGAAGTACTTTTGAAGTGTAGTCTCTGTTTTAATGTAGGAAACGCGGCAGCCAAATTGTGCACAGCAAGGTCCCACAAACAGCAACGTGATAAGGACCAGATAATCTGCTTTAGTGATGTTGGTTGAGGAATAAATATTGGCCCAGGCCACAGGGGACAACTCCTGCTCTTCTGCGAATAGTGGGATCTTTTATGTCCACCTGCGAGGGCAGACGAAGCCTTGGTTTAATGTCTCATCTGAAAGACGGCACCTCCGGCAGTGCAGCACTCCCTCAGTGCTGCACTGGGAGCGCCGGCCTGGATTATGGGCTCAAGTCTCTGGAGTGGGGCTTGAACCCACAACCTTCTGACTCAGACATGGCTAACACTTTTGTGGCTAGGAATCTTCTGTTAATAAACGCAAATAACTAACTCACGAGCACTTTCTACCTACATTCCACCACTTTTCATTCATGTTTACAAAGCAGAAATTTCAACTCCAATGTGCTTTCATTAGGAAAAACATGATATATGCACAGCAGTGACCCACATTGCCTTGGTGCATGGAAGGTGCTGTACAAGTTTGTAAAAAAAATGTTGAACAGAGGTACCGCGCAGGCGCAGTACAATGGGCGATAGGGGGCGGAGCATCAGCACTGACATCATCCAACTCGGCGCCACGAAGGAATCGCGCACGCGCAGTACGATAACAGGTAGGGGGCGGAGTATCCGCAGTGACGTCACCGGCCCCAGCACCGCGAGCCAACGAGGCGGTTATTTGACGGTTAAATTCACCATTACCTCGGAACTGGACGAGGCGGCCGGGCCGCAGACCGAAGTGAGCAATAATGGCGAGGACACAAAAACAGGCCGCCGCCAGCACAGCCACGCTCCGCATTGATTGTTGCGAGAGCGCTGCTTCTAACAGGTTCACCTGCCGGTTAACGGCCAATCATCGCCTCCTCCTTTTTTACCGCGGCCCGCTGACGGCGCACTGAGGGCCTACCCACCGCCCGTACTGCGCAGTCGTGGTGTGCGTGATGTACTCTGGGAGTTGTAGTCTGCACGTTCAGGAACGTTCTGGTCACGCAGTCAAGTGCCAAGCGTGAGGACGTCGGGTGCGGCTATATAGGACGCACCAGGGCAGAGAAGGTATTGGCCTAATATGGGAGTTGCCTTGTTGTAGTTGCAGTGGCTGCTTTTCTAGGTTAAGATCAGTCAGATAGTCTAGTTTCTGAGTCTGGAAGTTAAAAGTTGGTCTACTTGTGTCAGCCCTGGCTCAGTTGGTAGCACTCTCCTCTGAATCAGAAGGTTGTGAGTTCATGTCCCACTCCAGAGACTATCACATAATCCAGGCTGACACTCCAGTGCAGTGCTGAGGGAGTGCTGCACTGTAGAGGTGCCATCTTTCAGACATTAAACCTCTCAGGTGGACATAAAAGATCCTATTTCAAAGAAGATGCTATTCATAACGGCATCTTGCCCAATATTTATCCCTCAACCAACGTCACAAAAAACGATTATCTGGTCATTATCTCATTGCTGTTTGTGGGACCTTGCTGCCGCGTTTCCTACATTACAACAGTGATAACACTTTAAAAGTAATTCATTGGCTGTGAAGCGCTTTGGGACCTCACGAGGTTGTGAAAGGTGCTGTATAAATGCAAGCTTTTTCTTTCATGGGGAGGGAAAAAACCAAAACACGTTTGATAATTGAACATCTCTTTAATAGTTTCACGCTTCTTACTAGTCGCCAAGCAGAAAATGAATGAAAGCACCAACCAATTTGCATAACTCAGTCACGATATAACAAATTAAGGCTTAGACCTGATTTTCTAATCTATTTTCTCTGAAACTTAACAAGCTGAGCCAAGTACAATGCAGTTATCTTACAACAAAGCATGGGCGTTTCACCTGCACCCACGTGAGTGCAGCACATTAGGCAAAAGTTAAGAGAGATAACTTTTTGTGCATTTCTCCCAGAAAACATGAGAAATGGCAGCATAAAGGACCAGTATATGAACAAAGCTTGACCTTTCCTCTGGAGATGTCCCACAGAATGTTCGTGCTCACAATAGAGCTCTCGGAATAGATAAAGTCCATACATTTCTCATACAGATTTACGGCACTGTTACAAATCATGGGAATTTTTACCCCCCAATGCCAATATTTCCTCAAATTTTCTCCCCCTCCCCCTCTTTCCTGCAGCAAATCATGTTGGGGTACGTTTTCACAGGAAATGATGTTGCTCCAAGTTTGTTGGGCTACTCTTCACGTGTGACCCTGGATTCTGCTAACGGACTTTAACTATGGGGACTGTTAGTGCCAGGCTTGAGTCCTTGCCCCATATGCATATAGTATCCACTCTCTCCACCACCGGCGCACCGTGTCTGCAGTGTGTCCTATCCAACCTCACCAAGGCTTCTTCAGCAGCACCTCCCAAACCCGCGACTTCCACCTTAGAAGGACAAAGGCAGCTGGCGCACGGGAACATCAGCTCCAAGTTTCCCTCCAAGTCACACACCATCCTGACTGGGAAATATATCGCCCATTCCTTCTTCGTCACTCGTTCAAAATCCTGGAACTCCCGACCAAACAACACCGTGGTGGGAGTACCTTTACCACACGGACTGCAACTGTTCAGGAAGAACGCTCACCAGTGTAGATCAGTGAGCACAGGGGTGACGGGGACTTGGTGCGAGTTAGGATACGGGGTGCAGGGAGTAGATTTACTTAAGATTAAAGGTATTTTGCCCCAAAATACTGATATAAAGAGTAATTCAAAATGAAGTTAGGCCTTCAGACTGCTGAGTAGGTGTCCTGACTAATTCAACCCCAAACGGCAGCTGGTAAACTGGCTGGTGAGCTGCATCTGACCCTGGGCCTTCCCTGAATGGTTTGGAGATTTTCAATTGGATTCCAGCACCGGGATTGGCAATCTAGGACTGGGAAGGATGTTGAAACTCACTTCAGTCAGTGTCTGCTGGCTGAAGATGAAGGATGGACACATGGTCCTAGTGGGTCTTGTCTGGCTGGGTGGTCTCTGTGAGGTGGCTTTTACATCAGGTAAACAGACGGTAGGCTTCTTCAGCAGCACCTCCCAAACCCGCGACTTCCCGTGTCTTGGGAGATAGCACAAAACGGTTAACGAATTGCCAGCCATTGAAGTCAATGGAAAAGAAAATCAGGCGGAGTACAAAACGGGCTGCCAATTCACTCTCGCCTATTTGTCACTACCTCCCAAAGCCCCAAGCGGAATTTCTACGCCCGTCAGAGAAGGGGGGTTTCTACATCACTGAGTAGCAGTAGGGATGTCACAATCAGCTTTAACACCCCGGCGTTAAGGATGGGGAAATCAGCCGTGCCTTCTCGCTCGCGACCACTATCAAACGACCCCCAAGGTCAGGTGCTTTGTCAAATATCCTGCACTCACCACCAGGCCAGAAGCAATGTGCCAGACAGCTGCCGTATCCCTGGGAGGGGATCAGTGTCTATAGGAGGGGTGAGAAAACTGGCAAAAGAAAACAAACATGTTTTCCACAGAATAATGTTCCCTTTTTAAAAAAAAAATGGAAATGACACATTCAAAATATAGTGAACACAAGACTTGTGCGTTGAAATGCAACTGATTTTGAAATCAAATAAAGGTTAAGAATATTCCACAGTATTGTTACATAATCCTGAATGTTAAAAAGAGAGAGAGAATGTTAAAAAGGGAAATGTGCACAGTTTGAGGAGCGACTCAGTCACTTCTCATTACTGTGTTTCATGTTTTTAAAACTACATGCTCTGGTCAGACCGCATCTTGGGTACCAGGTTCAGTTCTGGCCACTGAGAAACAAGCGACAGTCAAAGGCTGGAGGCAGTGTAAAGGAGAGCCAGTAGGCTAACCCCCAGTATCAGGGGTCTGAGATATGAGGAAACACTGGAGAAACTTGGGCCATTCAGCCTGGAAAGGAGGCGCCTGATTCTATAGAAGGATCCAAGATAGTTAAAGGAATGGAAAGGGTAAATCTTTAAACTGAGGGAGTAGGACAAGGGGACACAGGCTCAAACTAGTAACAGGTAATTTTAGGACTGATATCTGGAAATGCTTCACGCAACAACAACGACTTGTATTTATATAGCGCCTTTAACGTAGTAAAACGTCCCAAGGCGCTTCACAGGAGTGTTATAAGACAAAATATTTGACACCGAGCCACATAAGGAGAAATTAGCGCAGGTGACCAAACGCTTGGTCAAAGAGGTAGGTTTTAAGGAGCGTCTTAAAGGAGGAAAGAGAGGCGGAGAGGTTTAGGCAGGGAATTCCAGAGCTTAGGGCCTAGGCAACAGAAGGCACGGTCACCAATGGTTGAGCGATTATAATCGGGGATGCTCAAGGGGGCAGAATTAGAGGAGCACAGATATCTTGGGGGGTTGTGGGCTGGAGGAGATTATAGAGATAGGGAGGGGTGAGGCCATGGAGTGATTTGAAAACAAGGATGAGAATTTTGAAATCGAGGCGTTGCTTAACCGGGAGCCAGTGTAGGTCAGCGAGCACAGGGGTGATGGGTGAAAAGGACTTGGTGTGAGTCAGGACACGGGCAGCCGAGTTTTGGATCACCTCAAGTTTACCTAGGGTAGAATGTGAGAGGCCAGCGAGGAGTGCGTTGGAATAGTCAAGTGTAGAGGTAACAAAGGCATGGATGAGTGTTTCAGCAGCAGATGAGCTGAGGCAAGGGCGGAGTCTGGCGATGTTACGGAGGTGGAAATAGGCGATCTTAGTTATGCTGCGGATATGTGGTCGGAAGCTCATTTCAGGGACAAATATGACACCAAGGTTGGGAACAGTGTGGTTCAGCCTCAGACAGATGTTAGGGAGAGGGATGGAGTCAGTGGCTAGGGAACAGAGTTTGTGGTGGGGACCGAAAACAATGGCTTCAGTCTTCCCAATATTTAATTGGAGAACATTTCTGGTCATCCAGAACTGGATGACGGACAAGCAGTCTGACAATTTAGAGACAGTGAAGGGGTCTCGAGAAGTGGTAGTGAGGTAGAGCTGGGTGTCGTCAGCGTACATGTGGAAACAGACGCTGTGTTTTCGGATGATGTCGCCGAGGGGCAACATGTAGATGAGAAATAGGAGGGGGCCAAAGATAGATCCTCGGGGGACACCAGAGGTAATTCTTTGGCTACGATTAGATAGATAAGAATGTAAGAATGGAACCAGACGAGTGTAGTCCCACCTAGCTGGACGATGGTGGAGAGGCGTTGGAGAAGGATGGAGTGGTCAGCCGTGTCAAAGGCTGCAGACAAGTCAAGAAGGATGAGGAGGGATAGTTTACTTTGTCACAGTCACAAAGGATGTCATTTGTGACTTTAATGAGAGCCATTTCAGTACTGTGGCAAGGGCGGAAACCTGATTGGAGGGATTCAAACATGGAGTTGCGGGAAAGATGGGCACGGATTTGGGAGGTGACAACACATTCAAGGACTTGAGAGGAAAGGGAGGTTGGAGATGGGGCGGTAGTTTGCAAGGATGGAGGGGTCAAGGGTTGTTTTTTTGTGGACGGGTGATGATGGCAGATTTGAGGGAGAGGGGGACAGTACCTGAGGAAAGAGAACCGTTAACAATGTCAGCTAACATGGGAGCCAGGAAAGGAAGTTGGGTGGTCAGCAGTTTGGTGGGAATAGGGTCGAGGGAGCAGGAAGTGGGTCGCATGGACAAGATGAGCACAGAGAGATCATGAGGGGAGATCGGAGAGAAACTGGAGAAAGATGTGAGTTCAGGGCTAGGGCAGGGAGGAACCTTAGAGAAAGTTTGGCCCAGTGGGCTAGGGGAAAGAAGGAAAGTGGCAGAGGCAGCTGAACAGATGGCTTCAATTTTAGATACAAAGAAGTCCATGAGCTCCTCACACTTGTTGTCGGAGGTGAAGGTGGAGGAGACAGGCGAGAGGGGTTTAAGAAGACGGTTAGCAGTGGAGAATCGAAGCCGGGATTTATCTTTGCATTCCAGAATGATTCTGGAATAGTGAGCAATTTTGACAGACGAGAGCAGGACCCGATAATGCTTTATGTGGTCCAAACCGATCTGGCGGTGAACACAGTGTGATCGAGACTTGGAATGGACTCCCGGGTGGAGAGAAAACCCTGGAATCAATTAAGAACCAATCAGATGGAGCAATGGGGGAACGAATGGATCAAGATGGGCCGAATGGCCTTCCCTATCTGTAAGTACCTTGTGATGGTGAAGCCTTGATCCAGAGTGGAGGACAATGAGCTGAGGGCAGCACTCCCCATTCAGAAAGGCATAAGGTGAGTAGTTTTACGCAAGTGGTTCCACGTTTAATGAAAAACAGGAGGACAACTGTTTTTTCTCAATAACCAACGACCCACAAACACTTTTCAGAACTGGCACGTTTCAAGGCTGCATTACCAGGGCTTGCCAACTCTGGTTGGACGTATTCCTGGAGGATTCATCACAGGACCTCCCGTCTCTAAACACCCTGTCCATTCAAACAATCTTATTTCCCCTATCTCCAATATTTTTAAAACTACTAAGTTTACAAAGAAAACGCTGAAAACACACAATTCTGTTTTAATGTCCTATGCTTTTTTTCTCCTGTGTTTGCTCACAGCAATGTGCAGGAGATTAATCTTTCATTCCTGGAGACTCCAGGACAATCCTGGAAGGTTGGCAACCCTATTGCTGCCATTTCGTGTTTTTCATTAAAAGAGAAATTTCACCCCCAAGATGTCTGTTCCCAGGCTGCCTCTCGTTTTAAACACCAACAACATAGAAACATGACGTGGCCAAGAGACACCGATAACTGTACAGATATCTATCTCCCTGTTATAACGGGAGCAGGTGCCAACTCGGCAAACTACATTTCTCTTTTAAGCAGATCTTCAAAAACGTTTAAAAAGAATAGTTGAAAGAAATGGCGTAAAACAAAGCTGAAATATATCAAAGGGAGAGTGAGCCAATTCTGATTGATTTCGTATAATGTGAGACTTGCTGAGCGCTGGATTTCGAGACATGACTACCCAGCGTGCATGATCACCACATCAAAAGTTAAACATTGAAATTAATTTTTGATAAATTTATATTTGACATTCAGATACACAGTGCAATTGTGATAAAGAACTGAAACGTTTGATGTATTCCTATTCATTTTAGATGAAAAAGACTTCACAAGATCAGTTTGGTTGAAGGAGGTTCCACGGCCCATTAGATTTCCTGCTTGCAGAATGCTAGCCCATCTATCTCCCCATTATAGTATCCAGGTGTTTCTTAGATGAGTCCAGCATCCTGACCTAAACCCGTTCCAGCTGTGGATCACCCTCCACGTAAAGAAACTCTTCCCAACATCTTGTCCTAAGCTTGCCTTTCACAACTCTGAATTTAAAATTCTCATCCTCGTGTTCAAATCCCTCCATGGCCTCGCCCCTCCCTATCACTGTAACCTCCAGCCCTACAACCCTCCGAGAACTCTGCATTCCTACAGTTCTGGCCTCTTGTCCATCCCCCACCATTGGCGGCCATGCTTTCTGCTGTCTAGGCCCTAAGCGCTGGAATTCCCTCCTTAAACCTTTCTGTCTACCCACCTCTCTCTAAGACGCTCCTTAAAACCTACTTCTTTAACCAAGCTTTTGATCACCTGTCCTAATATCTTCTTACGTGTCTCGGTGTCAAGATTCATTCAAGTTACAGTTAGGGAATGTGATGGGCCAAGTATTTTCCTCGATGAAGATGGGCCCAATGGTCTCCTTCATCTGTGTTTATTTTAAACACCAAGGGTCAGCCTTGTTGCTTCTCTCTACAGTGTCTTGAAAGCCTGAATGGCCTCCTCATGTTGTGGTATCCTGACCGGAGCACTGTACAGCTTCAGCACGTACAGCAGTCGTGCATTTTTCTGTACACCAGTCGTGCATTTTTCGATTCTGCGCTCCTCACTCACAGGCAGTTGTGAAGCACGCTCTATTTGATTTGAGTATTCACTAGGTGGTAGCTTCTCTCCTCTGACGAGAACCCCTCCATTTTAAACTGGTCAACAGTAATACATATTCAAATGAAATTCTCCTGTTATTTGTTACATATGTGAGTGATATAATACTCAGTAACTGTGGAAAACAGAACTTATTCTATCATTGATGAAAACTGTGATAACTGACTCGACTTCAGCATTCCTGAGCTTTCAAGCTTCCCTCACTCCTAGAATAATTTCCGTACCTTAAAGCACTGGGCAGAAATCATCGGCGATCATCTCTCCGAAATTGCAGTTTTGCTGCACTCTGTTCCCGTGACGTCCCAACCGTGACACAGATCCTCTCAATAAAACAATCATATCAACCTCGCCCAACTGCAAACCCGCATCCCATTCAGTGAGGAGCCTTGCTGAGCTCGATCCCTGGTTCAGACAATTTGTAACATCAACAACAATAACTTGTATTTATATAGCGCCTTTAACATAGTAAAATATCCCAAGGTGCTTCACAGGAGCGTAAATCAGACAAAATTTTACACCGAGCCACATGAGAAGATATTAGGACAGGTGGTCAACAAGGTAGGTTTTAAAGAGCATCTTAAAGGAGGAAAGAGAGGCGGAGAGGTTTAGGGAGGGAATTCCAGAGCTTAGGGCCTTGACAGCTGAAGGCACGGCCACCGATGGTGGAGCGATTAAAATCAGGGATGCTCAAGAGGCCAGAATTGGAGGAGCGCAAGTATCTCAGAGGGTTGTAGGAGTGGAGGAGATTACAGAAATAGGGAGGGGCAAGGTCATAGAGGGATTTGAAAACAAGGATGAGAATTTTAATATTGAGGCGCTGCTTAACCAGGAGCCAATGTAGGTCAGCGAGCACAGGGGTGATGGGTGAACGGGACTTGGTGCGCGTTAGGACACGGGCAGCAGAGTTTTGGATGACCTGATGTTACGGAGGTGTAACTAAGCGGTCTTATTGATGGCACAGATATGAGGTCGGAAGCTCATTTCGGGGTCAAATATGACACCAATGTTGTGAACAGTTTGGTTCCTTCAAGTCTGCAAGCTCTTTAAGTATCAGGAAAGACTGCACAGGCTGGAGTTCTTTTCTCTTGGAAAGAGAGGTTACCTGATAAGAGGTCTTTAAAATTATGATGGATTTTGATAGGGTAGACGTAGAGAAGATGTTTCCACTTGTGGGGGAAACCAAAACTAGGGGCCATAAAGACAAGATAGTCACTAATAAATCCAATAGGGAATTAGGAGCAACTTCTTTACCCAGAAAGTGGTGAGAATGTGGAACTCGCTACCACAGGGAGTAGTTGAGGCGAATAGCATAGATCCATTTAAAGGGAAGCTAGATAAACACATGAGGGAGAAAGGAATAGACGGAGATGTTGACAGGGTGAGATGAAGAGGGGTGGCAGGAGGAGGCTCGTGTGGAGCAGAAACACCTAAATAGACCTGTTTCTGTGCTGTAAATTCTATGTAAAGTACAACTAAGATTTTGGACATGCATTCGTACACCAACCTGTTTGATATATATATCGATTATTGTGTTGACTCCAGCAATATTATTAGGTAAGGAAGCATTTTAATACCATGGTCAGATTAGTCGGGATACATTAGATTTACCTTCCGAGAGCAAAATATGGTTTTCTATAAAAACAAGTTATTTTTGTTCCTGAACTGTAGTTTGGTTTCACAGAAAATGTTTCTTAACCTATACTTTGTTTCTTTACATGCACATTCAATACTGTTCAGACTGGGTAAATTCAATCTGTCTTCACTATGTACAATCATTAAAAATAGAATGGCCGTACTTATCTTCTCTCCGAAGCCACTCCCTCCTGTTGCCACCAGCCGATTGTGCTTTTAACATTTTATATTTAACATACAAAACATGAAACGGTCTAGTTAGAAAAAGTCGTCTATATACCTATATTGTCTTAAAAAAATTAAATTACCATTAAATCCTTTTGTGATTGTGCAACTGACACAAGTCTGTGCCGTCAAAACTATGATCAACATAAAACACTCAGTACAGTTCATTCCCCTAGAATTGGAGCAATAATTACAGCATGCACAAGTGACACTCCCAACGCCTATGGTCTTTCGTTCGGACACGGTGCTTCTCGCCTCACTCCCCACGCGCTGTCAGAGGATGACGCAGAAGAACTTCTTCTCCCTGAAGGGGTTCTCCGAGGCAGGCAGTGGGGCGATGAGTGGGTCATCCCTGAGGTGAGCGTCGCAGTAAGCCATCAGGTCGGCTGATGCCTTTGACACCTAGAATGTGCCAAAGAAAGACCAGCGGTTAGCAATGGATTTACTCGAGTGATGTGTGGGAGGAAGAGACCCCTGGATGAACAGTTTCCATTACTGTACCTCATATTGTTTATGTAACTAGAATGAAGTGTAAAGGGTTAAATTATGAGGACAGGTTGCATAAACTTGGCTCGTGTTCCCTTGGGTTTTGAAGTTTGAGGGGTGATCTGATCGAGGTGTTTAAAACGTTAAAATAGATTTGATGGGGTAGATATAGAGAAACTTATGCCTCTGGTAGGGATGTCCAGAACAAGGGGGCATACCCTTAAATTTAGAGCTAGGCTGTTCAGGGGTGATGACAGAAAGCACTTTTTCACACAGCGAGAAGGATAGTAACAGACTTCAGGAGGACATAGACAGACTAGTGAAATGGGCACTCACATGGCAGATGAAATTTAATGCAGAGAAGTGTGAAGTGATATATTTTGGATGGAAAAATGAGGAGAGGCAATATAAATAAAATAGATTTTAAAGCGGGTGCAGGAACAGAGAGACCTGGAGGTTCACATACAGAAATCTTTGAAGGTGGTAGGACTGTTAAAAATGCATATGTGATTCTAAGCTTTATAAATAGAGAGATAGAGTACAAAAGCAAGGAAGTTATATAAAACGCTGGTTAGGCCTCATCTGGAGTATTGTGTCCAATTCTGGGCACCACACTTTAGGAAGGATGTCAGAGCCTTGGAGAGAATGTAGAGGAGATTTACTAGAATTATACCAGGGATGAGGGACTTCAGTTATGTGGAGAGACTGGAGAAGCTGGGGTTGTTCTCCTTACAACAGAGAAACTTAAGGGGAGATCTAATAGAGGTGTTCAAAATCATGAATGGTTTTGATAGTGTAAATAAGGAGAAACTGTTTCCAGTGGCAGGAGGATCGGTAACCAGAGGACACAGATTTAAGGTAATTGGTAAAAGAACCAGAGGGGCGATGAGGAGAATTTTATTTACACAGCGAGTTGTTATGATCTGGTACGCACTGCCTGAAAGGGCGGTGAAAGCAGATTCAACAGTAACTTTCAAAAGGGAATTGGATAAATAATTGAAGGGGGAAATTTGCAGGGCTATGGGGAAAGAGCAGGGAAGTGGGACTAATTGGATAGCTCTTTCAAAGAGCCGGCACAGGCACGATGGGCCGAATGACCTCCTTCTGTGCTGTAAGATTCTTTTCCTCACTGATGTGGAAGCTCTCTGATCTGCTGGTCTAACAGTCCTATTGGCTCATGTAGAGCCACACACAAGGGCCTAGGATTGAATCAACCTTCTGCAGCTGAGACATTTTCGCCATCGGGGGTGGAGGAAGCTAAGGGCACTCAGACAAACTAGCAGAAAAATGACGACATCAGTCTCACAAATCAGATCCATTTCTGTGTTAATGCACGCTCTATCAACTCAGTTTCATTTTGGGCGTTCAAGCAAAAATATACGAGGCAACCTGATCCACACAGACCTGCTGATTATTTCCGTGCCTTTTTAGCAATCGACGCACTGCGTTTCATTTTATTACCCATTTTTCAAAGCCAGGAACACTGTGCTGATCTGCGGTATAAATAACGTGCATTTATATAGCGCCTTTAGCATAGTAAAATGTCACAGGAGCGTAATCAGATACAAACTGACACCAGGCTAGGTCAAAGAGATAGGTTCTAAGGAGCGTCTTAAAAAGGAGAGAGAGGCGGAGAGGTTTAGGGAGGGAATTCCAGAGTTTAGGGCCTCAGCAGCTGAAGGCACGGCCGCCAATGGTGGGGCGGAGGAAATCGGCATTACGCAATATCTGAAGAGGGTTGTAGGGATGGAGGGGGTTTACAGAAATAGAGAAGGGCGAGGCCAAGAATGGATTTGAACACGAGGATGAGAATTTTAAATTTGAGGCGTTGACAGACCAGGAGCCAGTGTATAAAATGCCGCACTGACAGTCCGTGTTAGGTGGAGCAGGTTAGTCTATCGGGCAACATAAAACCGAAAAGCACAAGGAGTAAAAATACTTAATTGGAGGAAGGCCAATTTCAGTGGGTTGAGAATGGATCGGGCCCGGGTAAATTGGAATCAAAGATTGGCAGGTAAAACTAATCGAACAATGGGCTGCCTTTAAAGAGGAGATGGTTCGGGTACAGTCGAAGTACATTCCTACGAGGGGAAAAGGTAGGGCAACCAAAGCCAGAGCTCCCTGGATGACGAAAGAGATAGAGAATAAGATGAAGCAGAAAAAGGGGGCATACGACAGATGTCAGGTTGAGAATACAAGTGAGAACCAGGCTGAATATTGAAAGTTCAGAGGGAAAGTGAAAAAGGAAATCAGAGGGGCCAAGAGAGAGTATGAGAATAGATTGGCAGCTAACATAAAAGGGAATCCAAAAGTCTTCTATAGACATATAAATAGTAAACGGGTAGTAAGAAGAGGGGTGGGGCTGATTGGGGACCAAAATGGAGACCTACGCATGCAGGCAGTAGGCATGGCTGAGGTCCTAAATGAGTACTTTGCATCTGTTTTTACCAAGGAAGAAGATACTGCCAAAGTCATGGTGAAAGAGGAAGTAGTTGAGATAATGGATGGGATAAAAATTGATAAATAGGAGGTACTAGAAAGGCTGGCTGTACTTAAAGTATTAAGTCACTAGGGATGCATCCTAGGATGCTGAGGGAAGTAAAGGTGGAAATTGTGGAGGTACTGGCCATAATATTCCAATCCTCCTTGGATACGGGGGTGGTGCCAGAGGACTTTTAAAAAATTTGTTTTATGGGCAAGGCCAGCATCTACTGCCCATCCCTAATTGCCCTTGAGAAGGTGGTGGTGAACCGCCTTCTTGAACCGCTGCAGTCCCTGTGGTGAAGGTACTCCCACAGTGCTGTTAGGTAGGGAGTTCCAGGATATTGACCCAGCGACTATGAAGGATCAGCGATATACTAAGTCAGGATGGTGTGTGACTTGGAGGGGAACTTGGAGGTGATGGTTTTCCTGCTGCCCTTGTCCTTCTAGGTGGAAGAAGTCGCGGGTTTGGGAGGTGCTGCCTAAGAGCCTTGGCGAGTTGCTGCAGTGCATCTTGTAGATGGTACACACTGCAGCCATGGTACGCTGGTGGTGGAGGGAGTGAATGTTTAAGGTTGTGGATGGGGTGCCAATCAAGCGGGCTGCTTTGTCCTGGATGGTGTCGAGCTTCTTGAGTGTTGTCGCAGCTGCACTCATCCAGGCAAGTGGAGAGTATTCCATCACACTCCTTACTTGTGCCTTGTAGATTTTGGAAAGGCTTTGGGGAGTCAGGAGGTGAGACACTCGCCGCAGAATACCTAGCCTCTGACCTGCTCTTGTTGCCACAGTATTTATGTGGCTGGTCCAGTTAAGTTTCTGGTCAATGGTGACCCCCAGGATGTTGATGGAGGGGGATTCGGCGATGGTAATGCCGTTGAATGTCAAGGGGCGGTGGTTAGACTCTCGCTTGTTGAAGATATTCATTGCCTGGCACTTCTGTGGCGCGAATGTTACCTGCCACTTATCAGCCCAAGCCTGAACGTCGTCCAGGTCTTGTTGCATGCGGGCATGGATTGATTCATTATCTGAGGAATTGTGAATGGCACTGAACACTGTGCAGTCATCAGCGAACATCCCCATTTCTGACCTTATGTTGGAGGGAAGGTCATTGATGAAGCAGCTGAAGATGGTTGGGCCAAGGACACTGCCCTGAGGAACTCCTGCAGCGATGTCCTGGGGCTATGATGATTGACCTTCAACCACCACAACCATCTTCCTTTGTGCTAGGTATGACTCCAGCCAGTGGAGAGTTTTCCCCCGATTCCCATTGACTTCAGTTTTACTAGGGCTCCTTGATGCCACACTCGGTCAAATGCTGCCTTAATGTCAAGGGCAGTCACTCTCACCTCACCTCTGGAATTCAGCTCCTTTGTCCATGTTTGGACCAAGGCTGTAATGAAGTCAGGAGCCAAGTGGTCTTGGCAGAACCCAAACTGGGCATCAGTGAGAAGGTTATTGGTGAGTAAGTGTCGCTTGATAGCACTGTCGATGACACCTTCCATCACTTTGCTGATGATTGAGAGTAGACTGATGGGGCGGTAATTGGCCGGATTGGATTTGTCATGCTTTTTGTGGACAGGACATACCTGGGCAGTTTTCCACATTGTCGGATAGATGCCAGTGTTGTAGCTGTACTGGAATAGCTTGGCAAGTGGTTCGGCTAGTTCTGGAGCACAAGTCTTCAGCACGATAGCCTTGATGTTGTCGGGGCCCATAGCCTTTGCTGTATCCAGTGCGCTCAGCCGTTTCTTGATATCACGTGGAGTGAATCGAATTGGCTGAAGACTGGCTTCTGTGATGGTGGGGACCACGGGAGTAGGCCGATATGGATCATCCACTCGGCACTTCTGCTGAAGATGGTTGCAAATGCTTCAGCCTTGTCTTTTGCACTCACGTGCTGGACTCCACCATCATTGAGGATGGGGATATTCATGGAGTTTCCTCCTCCCGTTAGTTGTTTAATGATCCACCACCATTCACGACTGGATGTGGCAGGACTGCAGAGCTTTGATCTGATCCGTTGATTGTGGGACGCTTAGCCCTGTCTTTGGCATGCTGCTTCCACTTTTTTAGCATGCATGTAGTCCTGTGTTGTAGCTTCCCCAGGTTGGCACCTCATTTTTAGGTACGCCTGGTACTGCTCCTGGCATGCTCTTCTGCACTCCTTATTGAACCAGGGTTGGTTCCCTGGCTTGATGGTAATGGTAGAGTGAGGGATATGCCGGGCCATGAGGACTGGAGAATTGCAAATGTTACACCCTTGTTCAAAAAATGGTGTAAGGATAAACCCAGCAACTACAGTTTAACCTCGGTAGTGGGGAAGCTTTTAGAAACGATAATCCGGGACAAAATAAACGGTCACTTGGACAAGTGTGGATTCATTAAAGAAAGCCAACACGGATTTATTAAAGACAAATCGTGTTTAACTAACTTGATCGAGTTTTTTTGATGAGGTAACAGAGAGGGTTGATGAGGGCAATGCGGTTGATATGGTGTACATGGACTTCCAAAAGGCATTTGATAAAGTGCCACATAATAGGCTTGCCAGCAAAGTTGAAGCCAATTGAATAAAAGGGACAGTGGCAGCATGGATACGAAATTGGCTAAGTGACACGAAACAGAGAGTAGTGGTGAACGGTTGTTTATCGGACTGGAGGAAGGTACACAGTGGTGTTCCCCAGGGGTCGGTACTGCTTTTCTTGATGTATATTAATGACTTGGACTTGGGTGTACAGGGCACAATTTCAAAATCTGCAGATGACACAAAACTTGGAAGTATAGTGAACAGTGAGGAGGATAGTGATAGACTTCAAGAGGACATAGACAGGCTGGTGAAATGGGCAGACACGTGGCAGATGAAATTTAATGCAGAAAAGTGCGAAGTGATACATTTTGGTAGGAAGAACGAGGAGAGGCAATATAAACTATAGGATACAATTCTAAAGTGGGTGCATGAACAGAGAGACTTGGGGGTATATGCACACAAATCGTTGAAGGTGGTAGGGCAGGTTGAGAAAGCGGTTAAAAAAGCATACGGGATCCTGGGCTTCATAAATAGACAATGATGCGGAGATGCCGGAGTTGGACTGCGGTGGACAAAAGTGAGAAGTCGCACAACACCAGGTTATAGTCCAACAGCTTTATTTGAAATCACAAGCTTTCGGAGCGCTGCTCCTTCGTCAGGTGAAGGAGCAGCGCTCCGAAAGCTTGTGATTTCAAATAAAGCTGTTGGACTATAACCTGGTGTTGTGCGACTTCTCACTTTCATAAATAGAGGCATAGAGTAGAAAGCAAGGAAGTTATGATGAACCTTTATAAAACATTGGTTCGGCCTCAACTGGAGAATTGTGTCCAATTCTGAGCACCGCACTTTAGGAAATTTGTGAAGGCTTTAGAGAGGGTGCAGAAAAGATTTACAAGAATGGTTCCAGGGATGAGGAACTTCTGTTACGTGGATAGACTGAAAAAGCTGGGGTTGTTCTCCTTAGAGCAGAGAAGGTTGAGAGGAGATTTGATAGAGGTGTTCAAAATCATGAGGGGTCTAGACAGAGTAGATAGAGAGAAACTGTTCCCATTGGCGGAAGGGTCGAGAATCAGAGGACACAGATTTAGTGATTGGCAGAAGAACCAAAGGCAACATGAGGAAAAACTTTTTTACGCAGCGAGTGGTTATGATCTGGAATGCACAGCCTGAAAGGGTGGTGGAGGCAGATACAATCGTGGCTTTCAAAAGGGAATTGGATAAGTACCCAAAGGAAAAAAATTTGCAGGGCTACGGGGAAAGGGCAGGGGAGTAGGACTAGCTGAAGTGCTCTTGCAGAGAGCCGGCATAGGCTCGATGGGCCGAATGGCCTCTTTCTGTGCTGTAACCATTCTATGATTTTGCCCTGGCAGTTAAAAATAAATGTAAGGCACGGTAAATGTGATTTCTAGATGTCCTGTCAGAGTCTCTACAGTTAGGAAACGACGGGGAAATGTCGATAAAAAGCCTGCGTGAATTCCTGGGAGCGCCTCTATAATTATGTTGGAAGCTTCAGTGACAGTAGAAAAACCTTCTCGTCGAAACCATCACGGCCGCTCGTTTCCCTGAGAGGATGCAGCTTTCTGTGCTGCATGTTCCAAGCCCCTGTTTACAACCACCCTGTTCCAAGCCCCATTGTCATCTGATAATAACAGTCTGTCAGCTCCTAATGGGAGCAAATCAAACGTAGCCAGAGCCTGGAAGGGGGTGTCACGTGACTAAAAGACCATCACAGGCAGTGTCGATTTCTGGCAGCGTGAAAGCATCTAATTAATTTGTTTACTGCTCTTTTTAGGGAATTTCAAAATTACAAAGCCAAGAGCTGACTGTAAAATCTCTTTATTTAGCCACAAGAACCAAAGACTGTCTTTCTTTTTCAAAGCCAGGGAGGGTTAATGAGGAAGTGTTCTGAAGTGATTTCATTTTTTGGAGATTATTTTCGCTCCCTGCTCAATTGCCTGGTGGGTGTACCATTATATTAAAATGTCTGCATGCAGCCATAGCCTAGTGTAAGATATGATGTTAATGAGTAATATATCATTAAGTGCTGTGTCATTACCATCCAAATGAGACATGGAAAGAACCCTGTGAGTCACTGGCACTCCTCTGCTTTGCATCCAACCCTGTTGTCTTTTTTTTATCTCTAGCTGGTGTTAGGGCTGCCAGCCCTCCAGGATTGTCCTGGGGTCTCCAGGAATTAAAGATTATTCTCCTGAACACTGCTGGCCACAAATACCCAGGAAAAAATCATAGGGGTAGCAAAAAAATTGTTTCCCCACCGCCCCCGCCCCCCACTGCCCCCATTTTCTTTGAACACCATTGTTTAGTAGTTATAAAACTATTGAAGATGGGGGAAAAAGTCTTTCTAACTGGGTGGGGCGGTTGGAGTCAGGAGGTCATGTGATCAAAACTCCAGGAATACAGCCAACCCAAATTGGCAACCCTAGCTGGTGTCAATGTTTTTGCTCAGCCCAGAGAGCTGGGCCAGCCTGTAGCTAGTAATTCAGAACATAAACAACTTACACTTCAATACCACTCATTCTATACAAGGAGACTGGGGCTACGAGCTGTGGGGAGGGTCTTTGGGAGGTTTCTGAAGGTTGGTAGAAGATGACGAGGGAGGAGGTTTCAGTGGGTGGGGGGTAGTGGGGCAATGTGGATGAAGAAGGGCTGCTGATGGTGGGGAGCGGGGAGCAGGAAACAGGCTGAAGGAACGGAGGGTGTGCGCAAGGACAATCGAATGCACAAAAACGTCAGGCAGGAAAAGACCAACTGGTCCATGCATCCTGTCCCATACAGTTGTGATGCCTTAAGCATCTTGTCAAGAGACCACCTGTTCCCTCGGTGCCATGTAGTCTCCTGGGAGAGGCGAAAAAGCAGATCCGAAACCCCAGGGGAGAGAAATCTGGAAAATTCCTCCCCGAACCCTCCAGGCGATCAAGACTAGTCCAGGAGACCATATTGACTGTGACTTGCATCACTTGGTACCTACCTCTGGTATAATGCGATCTCCGCCCCAGCCAGGAACCGGTTCAGCTCTCTCGAAGGTATCAGCATTTGCATATGGCTGGAGGAGATCGCAGAGGGAGAGGCCATGGTGGGTTTTGAAGGTGAAGAAGGGCATCTTAAAGTTGATTCTCTTAAAGTTGGATGTAAAGACAATCACCCCTCATATCACCATTGTAAAACAATCAACAAAATAAGGACCATCACAAAATGCCTCAGAACTGTCATCTTTCAAAAGATGCCAACCATGAATCTTCAGAAAGTGCCACTTACCTTCATTCTGTCCATGCAGGCTTCCATCTTCAGCTGTTCTACTGCTTTTCTGGCCTGAGATATACTGGCTGTGCTGTTGTTCGACATCTTTCCCGTCACTCTGTAAACCTTCAAATGAAATCACATGTCCTGAAGTTTAAGGAATGTAAAGTATTGTGATGTCAATCTAAATGGCATTCCTCAGATATTTACACATGGAAGTTAATACTATTATTTACCACACTGTTTTCAAAAAACAACCCACACTGGATCAGAAGTTGGCTGGTGGAGTGATTCATTACACTGTACTTTCATCCCTGGGGCCCTGTTTTCGATCTGATGGGTTTAAAGTCTCCTTTTCCTGCCAAATTTTATTCATTCTCGGGATGTGGATGTCACTGACAAGACTTTGCCCATCACTAGTTGCCCTCAGAAGGTGGTGGTGGACCTTCTTCTTGAACCACTTGCGGTTTGTTACAGCAGAGTGGCTTGCTAGACCACTTCAGAGGACAGTTAAGAGTCATCATTGGTGTGGAACTGGAGTCCCGTATAAGCCAGACCAGGTAAGGATGGCAGGCTGCCTTCTCTAAAGGGCATTAATGAACCAGTTGGGTTTATACGACATGGTCACTTTTACTGATACCAGTTTTTTTACATTCAGTTTATTTTAGAATCATAGAAACTTATAGCACAGAAGGAGGCCATTCGACCCGTCATGCCTGTGCTGGCTCTTTGAAAGAGCAGTCGTGCTTAGTTCCACACCCCCGTTTTTTGTCCGTAACCCTGTAAGTTCCTCATCCTCAAGTATCTGTCCAACTCTCTTAAAATTATTTATGGAATCAGCTTCCACCATCTTTTCCTGAAAGAGCGTTCCAGATCCCTACAACTCAGTGAAAAAATTTCTCCTCATCTCCCCTCTAGATCTTTTGCCAATGATTTTAAATCTATGACCTCTGGTTATTGACCCACTCGCCAGAGGGAAGAATTTTTCTCTATCTACTCTATCAAAACCTCTCATCATCTTGAAAACCTCTATAAGGTGACCTCTTAACCTTCTCTGTTCCAAGGAAAACAGTCCTAACTTTTCCAACCTCTCCTCATAACTGAAGTCCCTCACCCTGGTAAACTTCCTCTGTACCCTTTCTAAGGCCTTTACATCTTTCCTGAAATGTGGCGGCCAGAATTGTCCACAATATGCCAGCTGAGGCCTAATCAGTGATTTATAAAGTTCTAGAATGATCTAGAGCAGGAGTAGGCCATACGGCCCCTCGAGCCTGCTCCGCCATTCAATAAGATCATGGCTGATCATCGGCCTCAACTCCACTTTCCTGCCCGATCTCCATATCCCTTGATTCCCCTAGAGTCCAAAAATCTATCTATCTCAGCCTGGAATATACTCAAAGACTCAGCATTCACAGCCCTCTGGGGCAGAGAATTCCAAAGATTCACAACCCTCTGAGTGAAGAAATTCTTCCTCATCTCAGTCTTAAATGGCCTACCCCTTATCCTGAGACTATGCCCCCTAGTTCTAGACACTCCAGCCAGGGGAAACAACCTCTCAGCAGCTACCCTGTCAATCCCCTTCAGAATCTTGTATGTTTCAATGAGATCACCTCTTATTCTTCTAAACTCCAGAGAGTGTAGGCCCATTCTACATCATCTCTCATCATAGGACAGCCCTCTCATCCCAGGAATCAATCTAGTGAACCTTCGTTGCACCGCCTCCAAGGCAAGTATATCCTTCCTTAGATAAGGAGACCAAAACTGTGCACAGTACTCCAGGTGTGGTCTCACCAAGGCCCTGTACAATTGTAGCAAGACTTCCTTACTCTTATACTCCAACCCCCTTGCAATAAAGGCCAACATGCCATTTGCCTTCCTTATTGCTTGCTGTACCTGCATGCTAGCTTTCTGTGCTTCTTGCATGAGGACACCCAAATCTCTCTGTACACCAACATTTGAAAGTTTCTCACCATTTAAAAAATATTCTGTTTTTCTATTCTTCCTACCAAAGTGAATAACCTCACATTTCCCTACATTATACTCCATCTGCCACCTTACTGCCCACTCACTTAGTCTATCTATATCCCTTTGCAGACTCTGTGTTCTCCTCACAGCTTACTGTCCCACCTAGCTTTGTATCATCAGCAAACTTGGATACATTACACTCGGTCCCTTCATCTAGATCATTAATATAGATTGTAAATAGCTGAGGCCCCAACACTGATCCTTGCGGCACCCCACTAGTTACAGCCTGCCAACTTGAAAAAGATCCGTTTATCCTACTCTCTGTTTTCTGTCCGTTAACCAATCCTCTATCCTTGCTACTATATTACCCCCAACCCCCATGAGCCCTAATCTTGTGTAATAATCTTTTATGTGGCACCTTATCGAATGCCTTTTGGAAATCCAAATATACTACATCCACTGGTTCCCCTTTATCTACCCTGCTAGTTACATCCTCAAAAAACGAATAAATTTGTCAAACACGATTTCCCTTTCATAAAACCATGTTGACTCTGCCTAGTCATGTTATGATTTTCTAAGTGACTTGATACCACTTCCTCTATTCCTCTATTTATAAACCCAAGTAACCCATATGTTTTTTTAAAACCACCTTATCAACTTGCTGTGCGACCTTTAAGGATTTGTGTATATAGACACCAAGGTCTCTCTGCTCATCTACACTTTTCAAAATCGTGCCATTTATAGTATACTGTCTTTCCATATTAGTCCCATATTTTCTAAACTGAATTCAATTTTCAAACTGCCATGGAGAGATTTGAACTCACATTCACTGTGATTATTAGTCCAGGTCTCTTGATTACTCGTCCAATAATACAACAACTACACTATACCATACCCACTATAATCCAGAACAAAGAGGCATAATCATAAAATTAGAGCAAGGCCATTCAGGAGTGAAATCAGGAAGCAATTTTTCACACAAAGGGTAATGGAAATCTGGAATTCTCTCCCCCAAAAGGCTGGATGCTGGGGGTCAATTGAAACTTTCAAGACTGAAATCGACAGATTTTTGTTGGGTAAGGGTATCAAGGGATATGGAGCAAAGGTGGGAAAATGGAGTTGAAGTACAGATCAGCTGTGATCTAACTGAATGGCAGAACAAGCTCGAGGGGCTGAATAGCCTACTCCTGTTCCTAAATCCATAGCTCTAGTTTGAATAGTGCCGTGGGATCTTTTATATCCACCTGAGGGCAGACAGGGTCTCGATTTAACATTTCATCCGAAAGACGGCACCTCCGACAGTACAGCGCTACGACAGTACAGCACTGAAGTATCAGCCTGGATTATGTCAAGTCTATGGAATAGAACTTTAAACCACGACCTTCTGACTCAGAGGCGAGGGTGATACCCACTGAGCCACAGTTGACAGTTGGAGGTTAAAGCTGAACACAATCCCAAGCCATATGCTGGTGAGCTGTGAATATTGCACCTGTAACATTAAATTGTTTTATCACAACATGAAATGGGCCTTTAGCTTATGGTAGCAACCCCCCTCTGAGTCAGAAGGTGCAGGGTTTGATCCCCGCTCCAGACAGTCTCGGCGAATGGAGACTGGAGCTCCAGCTCGGAATTCTGGGTTGACATCCAGCGGGATACTCATGTCCATTAGGTATGGTTGACCCCCCCTCATCATATGGGTTGTGGGAGCCCATAAAACCCTCCTATCATATAGGACTAATCCCCCCATCGGCTGGTATAAAGGTGGTTACAGCAAATGGAAGGATCGTTCGAATCGCGGCCGTCAGCCTGTTAATTAGACTGTGAATCCTCCCGCTACTTTACACTATTCTCCAAGGGAGCGTGTGAAGATACAAAAACAACGGCAACCACATGAAACACCTTTACTACTCCTTCACATAATGCATTCTAGGAAGGATGGCATCGTTATAATCAGCTTGAATTTTACAGCAGTACTATTGTACTTTTAATGATGTGGAGATGCCGGCGTTGGACTGGGGTGGACAAAAATGAGAAGTCGCACAACACCAGGTTATAGTCCAACAGATTTATTTAAAATTACAAGCTTTCGGAGCTGTCGCCCCTTCCTCAGGTAGAGTTACTGTGTGTGAGTAACTCTACCTGAGGAAGGGGCGACAGCTCCGAAAGCTTGTAATTTTAAATAAATCTGTTGGACTATAACCTGGTGTTGTGCGACTTCTCATTTTTGTACTTTTAATGAGTCAACCTAAAACTTGTAGTCCCAGAATTTCCTTGGTGCCTGCTTCTGTTCCGTCATTTAAATTCGCTGGAAATATGGTGGAAACTCTACTTGCATGCGTAAACGGGGAAATTCCAGCCCATGATAAATACTCTCAATCTATAGTGGTACACATTAACAAAGGTTTACAATTATCTCTTAAATTTAATACAAGGTTGGGATTTGAACTCACGTTCTTCTGGATTATTAGTCCAGGCCTCTGGATTACCAGTCCAGTAACATAACCATCACACTACCGTACCCATGAATAGGGCCAGAAAGTACAAGAGCAAAGAAGTAATGGTAAATTTGTACATGCCAATGATTAGGCCACAGTTAGAGTGCTGCATGCAGTTTTTGGACATCCCATTAAACAAAGAACATTAAAGCCATAGCGAGAGTTCAGCGTAGATTCACCAGGGTGGTGCCAGGGATGGAAAACTATAGTTATAAGAAGAAACTTGAGATGCTGGGACTGTTTCCACCGGAGCAGAAAAGATTTAAGAAGAAATTGGACATAGATTTGTTTTGAGAAGATGCACAGGGAAAGACTATTTCCTCTGGTTGGGGAGTCAGTGACGAGGGTAGAGCAGGAGAGTGGTTAGGAGAAATGTTTTTACACAGGGCTGTTGGAACATGGAATGCTTTACCACAGGGAGTGGTTGAGGCAGAGACCACTGCATCTTTAAAGGGAAAAGTGGGTACAGTAGCATAGTGGTTATGATACTGGACAAGTAATCCAGAGGCCTGGACTAATGATCCAGAGACATGGGTTCAAATTAATTAAATAAATCTGGAATAAAAAGCTAGTATCAGTAATGGTGACCATGAAACTACTGGATCGTCGTAAAAACCCATTTGGTTCACTAACGTCCTTTAGGGAAGGAAATCTGCCGTCCTTACCCGGTCTGGCCTATATGTGACTCCAGACCCACAGCAATGTGGTTGACTGTCCTCTAAAATGGCCCAGCAAGCCACTCAGTCGTACCAAACTGCGACAAAGAAGTATACTAACAATAAAACTGGACGGAACACCCAGCATCAACCTCGGCACTGGCTACGGACACGACAAAGGCACACCCAGCCCAGTCGACCTTGCAAAGTCCTCCTCACTAACATCTCAGGACTTGCGCCAAAATTGGGAGAGCTGTCCCACAGACTAGTCAAGCAACAGCCTGACATAGTCATACCCACAGAATCATACCTTTCAGCCAATGTCCCAGACTCCTCCATCACCATCCCAGAGGTGGCGGCACAGTGGTATGCAATCGGGAGGCAGTGTCCCTGGGAGTCCTCAACATTGCCTCTGGACCCCATGAAGTCTCATGGTATCAGGTCAAGGATGGGCAAGGAAACCTCCAGCTGATTACCACCTACCACCCTCCCTCAGCTGATGAACAGTACTCCTCCATATTGAACACGACTTGGAAGAAGCACTGAGGGTAGCAAGGGCATAGAACGTACTCTGAGTGGGGGACTTCCACTGTATTATCACCAAGAGTGGCTCAGTAGCACCACTACTGGCCGAGTCTTGAAGGACATTGCTGCCAGATTTGACCTGCGGCAGCTGGTAAGAGAGCTATCATGAGGAAAAAAACGAATTGACCTCGTCCTCACCAGTCTACCTGTCGCAGAAGTATCTGTCCATGACAGTATTGGTAGCAGTGACCGCCGCACAGTCCTTGTGGAGACGAAGTCCCGTCTTCACACTGAGAACATCGTCCATCGTGTTGTGTAGCACTACCACCCTGCTAAATGGGATAGATTCAAAACAGATCTAGCAGCTCAAAACTGGGCATCCATGAGGTGCAGTGGGCCATCAGCAGCAGCAGAATTGTATTCCACCACAATCTGTAACCTCGGCCCGGCATATCCCTCACTCTACCATTACCATCAAGCCAGTGGACCAACCCTGGTTCAATGGAGGCGTGTAGAAGAGCACCTGGCGAACATAAAGATGAGGTGCCAACCTGGTGAAGCTACAACCCAGGATTACCTACATGCTAAATAGCATGCTATAGACAAGAGCGATCCCACAACCAACGGATCAGATCAAAGCTCTACAGTCCTGCCACATCCAGTCGTGAATGGTGGTGGACAGTTAAACAACTAACGGGAGGAGGAGGCTCCATGAACATCCCCATCCTCAATGATGGCGGAAACCAGCACGTGAGTGCAAAAGACAAGGCTGAAGCACTCGCAACCATCTTCAGCCAGAAGTGTCGAGTGGATGATCCATCTCGGCCTCCTCCCGAGGTCCCAACCATCACAGAAGCCAGTCTTCAGCCAATTCGATTCACTCCACATCATATCAAGAAACGGTTGAGTGCACTGAATACAGCAAAGGCTATGAGGCTAGTAGACTAGGCCTATATTCTCAAGAGTTTAGAAGAATGAGAGGTGATCACATTGAAACATACAAAATTCTTACAGGGCTTGATAGGGTAGATGCAGGGAGGATGTTTCCCCTGGCTGGGGAGTTTAGAACCAGGGGTCACAGTCTCAAAATAAAGGGTCGGCCATTTAGGACTGAGATGAGGAGAAATTTCTTCACTCAGAGGGTGGTGATTCTTTGGAATTCTCTACCCCAGAGGGCTGTGGAGGCTCAGTCATTGAGTATATTCAAGATAGAGATCAATAAATTTTTGAATATTAGGAGAATCAAGGGATATGGGGATAGTGCAGGAAAGTGGAGATGAGGGAGAAGATCAGCCATGATCTTATTGATTGGCGGAGCAGGCTCGAAGGGCCAAATGGCCTACTCCTGCCCCTATTTCTTATGTTCTTATGTTATGTTCTTATGGGCCCCGACAACATCCCGGCTGTTGTGCTGAAGACTTGTGCTCCAGAACCAGCCGCGCCTCAAGCCAAGCTGTTCCAGTACAGCTACAACACTGGCATCTATCCAACAATGTGGAAAATTGCCCAGGTATGTCCTGTCCACAAAAAGCAGGACAAATCCAATCCGGCCAATTACCACCCCATCAGCCTACTATCAATCATCAGCAAAGTGATGGAAGGTGTCATCGACAGTGCTATCGAGCAGTACTTACTCACCAATAACCTGCTCGCCGACGCTCAGTTTGGGTTCCACAAGGACCACTCGGCTCTAGACCTCATTACAGCCTTGGTCCAAACATGGACAAAAAAACTGAATTCCAGAGGTGAGGTTAGGTGAAGTGAGAGAGACTGCTCTCGACATCTAGACAGCATTTGACCGAGTGTGGCATCAAGGAGCCCTAGTAAAATTGAAGTCAATGGGAATCAGGGGGAAAACTCTCCACTGGCTGGAGTCATACCTAGCACAAAGGAAGATGGTTGTGGTTGTTGGAGGTCAATCATCTCAGCCCCAGGACTTCGCTGCAGGAGTTCCTCAGGGCAGTGTCCTAGGCCCAACCATCTTCAGCTGCTTCATCAATGACCTTCCCTCCATCATAAAGGTCAGAAATGGGGATGTTCGCTGATAATTGACAGTTCCATTTGCAACTTCTCAGACAATGAAGCAGTCCGTGCCTGCATGCAGCAAGACCTGGATAACATTCAGGCTTGGGCTGATAAGTGGCAAGTAACATTCACGCCACACCGCCCCTTGACATTCAACGACATTACATTCACCGTATTCCCCACCTCGGGGGTCACCATTGACCAGAGACTTCACTGGACCAGCCACATAAATACTGTGGCTACAAGAGCAGATCAGACTCGGCGAGTGACTTACCTCCCGACTCCCTAAAGCCTTTCCACCATATACAAGGGACAAGTCAGGAGTGTGGTGGAATACTCTCCACTTGCCTGGATGAGTGCAGCTCTAACAACACTCAAGAAGCTCAACACCATCCAGGACAAAGCAGCCGCTTGATTGGTGTCCCATCCACCACCTTAAACATTCACTCCCTCCACCACCGGTGTACCGTGGCTCCAGTGTGTACCATCTACAAGATGCACTGCAGCAACTCGCCAAGGCTTCTTCGACAGCACCTCCCAAACCCACGACCTCTACCACCTAGAAGGACAAGGGCAGCAGGCGCATGGGAACACCACCACCTCCAAGTTCCCCTCCAAGTCACACACCATCCTGACTTGGAAATATATCAGCCGTTCCTTCATTGTCGCTGGGTCAAAATCCAGAACTCCCTCCCTAACAGCACTGTGGGAGTAACTTCACCACACGGACTGCAGCGGTTCCAGAAGGCGGCTCACCACCACCTTCTCGAGAAGTTAGGGATGGGCAGTAAATGCTGGCCTTGCCAGTGACACCCACATCCCATGAACGAATAATAAAAAAAAATTTGAAACAGAGAAAGGTGCAAAGCTCTGGGAAAGAGCAGGGATAAATTTTGGATTTCTTTGGAAAAGAGCCGACACATACATGATGGGCCGAATGGCATCGTTCTGTGCAGGGAGGCTGGAGTTGCACCCCAACGATGAGGGAACATGGAAGAACCTTCTGGGGGCGGTGGAGGGAAACTCACGGAGAAAAAACAAAATCTGATTTAAAAACCTGATTTCTTCTTGGTCCTCAAAGCCCAGGTCAGGTCTAGGACAAGTTTTTTAGTTCTGTGACGTAATCAAGGATTCCTGCTGACTGCTGATGTGACTCACCTCGCAGAAGAATGACACGTAGCCACGTAGGTGCTATTGTTCTCTGGAGATGGCCGGAAAGAAGGTCTTAAGTTATTGAACTAGCTCCCTTCCCATCAATTTCTGCACACAGACTGCACTGTAGAGCTGGAGCAGTCAACCATGTGCCCATATCAAGGATGCTGCAGGGACCCAGTGCTGAACTCCCAAACAATTCCAGCTTTTAAATGTCAGGACTTAAATCTTTGTTGCCTTTCCATAGTCAAAATGGATGGCAACACAGGAGGAAGTTAATAAACATAATTGCATGCTTCAGCAGAGAAACACTTCCAGCCATTGCTACCTTCTTTATTGTTCCGTAATGCCCCTTTGTAATAAGCTGTCTGGGTCGGTGAAGGTTCCCCCCCCCCCTTTGAACTTGAAATCTATTGAGGTGTCTCTGACAATCTCACTCGACTATTAATCTTTCTATTGATTCTATTCAAAATACACTATCATTGATGGGGTTAGATGAAGTAGGGTGGGAGGAGGCTTGTGTGAAGCATAAACACTGGCATGGACCAGTGTCCGAATGGCCTGTTTCTGGCTGTATAAATTATGGGGGCGATTTTAACCCTACTCACTCAGCAGAAACCTGGCAGGTGGGCAGTTAAAAATCGCTCTGGCTCTTACCTGTCCAAAAGCTGCCATGATCACAACATCTGCAATTTAACCTGCTCTCCTGAGCAGGCAGCAAGGACACATGCCCGGAGCCAACAGGGTGCTTCTTTACATATGCATGTTGCGGCCCAATGAAATAATTGAGACCAACTGTAATTTTAACTCAGGCCTGAGCGGGGAATCCACCTGTTTACGTTTAATGTCTATCCAGCTCCTTGGTCACTGAACCAATATATACACATTTACTCAAACTGATAACCGCAGTGTTCTCACACATTAAATTGCACTGGGTCAGTCGTATGGGAACCCACTGCACAAAGGACTTGAGTTCCGTCCTAACAGTAAATGTGCGGCAGATCTGATTTGAGCAGATAGACACACAGTGCATGGTGTGCTTTGTGTGTGGATGTGCCCCTCCCTGGGCCCCTCAGCTTCCCTCAGCACCCTGCAGGACACCGAGTCTGGAGATTTGATAATTACTGTCAGCTCAAAACGTGCAGCAGAAATGTTCAAAGAAAACATCTGCCTTCAGTCCTGTTAAAGTCAGGAGAGGCAATTAGCACCACAGGGAAGAGAAGCGAGTGAGGGGGAAGAATCACTTGCTGGGCGTGTAGCACTGCTGGAGTCTGCCATTAGCTTCGATTTTAAAAAAAATAACCTTTTATCTGTGCATCAAGATCCGGCGCCCAAAAGGTTTCAGTTGATGTGGCTGCAGATTAGTTCCGATTGGATCTCGCTTTCTAGTGAGGAGAGCCCAACACAGTTCCTCACAGCCGCCAGCATTGAGGACCTGCTCACTCTCCCTCTACACAAAATGGAAGGGTGAATCCAAACTAAAACACAACTTAAAACTCAGATTAACATTCCTTTTAGTTCTTTGATGTGGTAATAAATTATAATTTCTATTAAATAGAATTACATAAATTTACAGCACAGGAACAGGCCATTCGGCCCAACTGATGTGTGCTGGTGTTTATGCTCCACACGAGCCTCTCCCACCCTTCTTCATCTCACCCTCTCAGCATATCCTTCTATTCCTTTCACCCTCATGTACTTACCTAACTTCCCCTTGAATGCATCTATGCCATTCACCTCAACCACTCCCTATGGTAGTGAGTTCCACATTCTAACCACTCTCTGGGTAAAGAAGGTTCTCCTAAATTCCCTATTGGATGGTGAATGGACAGCTACAAACAGCAGAGGTTAGGAACATTTCTGAGCCTGGGGTTTACAAACAATCTCTTGACTCTGCTCAGATCCTATTGATGCGTCCCCTTGCTGTGTATATCAATGAAGACTTGATTCATACTCAGCAGCGTTATATATTAGAACAGCCATGGCTCAGTTGGTAACACTCTCACCTCAGAGTCAGTAGGTTGTGGGTTCAAGTCCCACTCCAGAGACTTGAGCACATAATCTAGGCTGGCACTTCAGTGTAGTACTGAGGGAGTCTTTCAGATGAGACATTAAACCGAAGCCCCATCTGCCCTCTCAGGTAGATGTAAATGATCCCATGGCACCATTCAAAGAAGAGTAGGGGAGTTCTACCTGGTGTTCTGGCCAATATTTATCCCTCAACCAAAATCACTAAGACAGATTATCTGATCATTATCACATCGCTGTTTGTGGGATCTTGCTGTGCACACATTGGCTGCCGCGTTTCCTACATTACAACAGTGACTACACTTCAAAAGTACTTCATTGGCTGTAAAACGCTTTCGAACGTCCTGAGGTCGTGAAAGATGCTATATAAAATTTATTGCAGAGAAATATGAGGTGAGACATTTTGGGAAGAAGAATGAGAGGAAATATACATTAAATGATACAACTTTTAAAGTGTTAGAGGAGCAGAGAAACACTTAGGGATTTCAGATAGAGTACTTTAATAGTGGGAGGACAAGTTAATAAAGCTGTGAGAAAAATATGGGATCCTAATTTATAAATAGGGGTACAGAGTGCAAAAAGCAAAGAGGTAATGTTAAACCTGTGCTAATCATTGGTTAGGCCACAGTAAGAAGCCTTTGCCTTCAATCCCTAGCCACTGACTCTATCCCCCTTCCTGGCCACTGTCTGAGGCTGAACCAGATGGTTTGCAACCTCAGTGTCCTATTTGACCCCGAGCTGAAATTCCGACCCCATATCCTCTCCGTCACCAAGACCGCCTACTTCCACCTCCATAATTTTGCCCATCCCCACCCCTGCCTCAACCCATCTGTTGCTGAAATCCTCATCCACGCCTTTGTTACTTCCAGATTTGACTGTTCCATTGCTCTCCTGGCCAGCCTCCCACCTGCCACCCTCCGTAAACTTGAGCTCATCCAAAACTCTGCTGTCCGTACCTAACTCGCACCAAGTCCCATTCACCCATTACACCTGTGCTTGCTGACCCCTTGCACATCCCTGATTTCCATCGCTCCACCACTGGCGATAGTGCCTTCAACTGCCTAGGCTCCAAGTTCAGGAATTCCCTCCCTAAACCTCTCCGCCTCTCTCTCCTTCGTTAAGATGCTCCTGAAAACCTACCTCTTTGACCAAGCTTTTGGTCACCTGTCCCAATATCTCATGATGTGGCTGGTTGTCAAATTTTGTTTGATTACACTCCTATGAAGGGCCATATGACCTTTTACTACATTAAAGGTGCTATATAAATGCAAATTGTTGTAGAATATTGTGTCGAGTTTTGGACGTCTTTCTTTAGGAAGGATGTCAAGGCCATGGAGAGGGTGAAGAAGAGATTCACTAAGACAATCCCATGGATGAGTGGCTTTCGTTATGAGGAGACAAGAGAGAAACTGGGACTCTTCATTAGAACAAAGACGGTTTAGAGGAAATCTGATTGAGGTGTTCAAAGTTATGAGAGGTTTTGATAAGGTAAATAGGGAAACCTATTTCCACTGGTCAGAGATTGAGTAACTAGAGGGAATCAATTTAAGAGTCATCTCCAAAAGAACAAAGGGAATGGTCAGGAGAGTTTATTTTCACACAGAGGATCGTTAGGACAGGTAACGTCCGAGCAGAAACACTGGGGGAATTACACAGCGTGTACATCACACAGGTCTGTGCTGGGGTTTATGCTCCACACGAGCCTCTTCATCTCACCCCATCAGCATAACCTTCTATTCCTTTCTCCCTCATGTGTTCATCTAGCTTTCCCTTAAAGGCATCTATGCTATTCACCTCAACCACTCCATGTGAATACAAGTTGTTGTTGTTGTGGTAGTTTGTTATTGTGAGCTTGAATATCTGGTGTCTCAAAACAACAAGCTCTTATCTTTAGAGACAACAGTGCACCCCACCATGGATGGCCGTGCCTTCAGCTGCCTCAGCACTCGTCTCTGGAAAGCCCTCCCGAAGTCCTGTCACTTCTCTAAAAACCTCAAAACATCTTTTCAGCCAAGGTATCGGTCTCCTGTTCTCACTCTCCTATCCTGGCTCGCATCCACTCCGGAGTCCATTTTATCCGATTTATTTTTGCACTTCCCATGTGGTTAAATATTTGAAAAGAAAAAAAATTACAGGTTTGTTGGAAGAGTGGGGGAATGGGACTGTGGATGGCTCTTTGAGAGCTGGGACAGGCACGATGGTCCGAATGGCCTCCTGTGCTTTATAATTCTATGGTTGGATCAATGTGATTTTGTATGAGTGTGTGCGTAACTGAGTATTTGTGTGAGTGTGTGAGAGTGTGTGTGTGGCGTGATGGAAAATGATGTCAAGAGTAAGAAAATAAATGATTAGAGAAAGATCATCAAATACAACCCAGTAATAAAAAAGTCAACATGTTAAAAGGTAACGTTTAAAAATGGAAAATGGCATCACCATGGAAAAAAATTCAGTGCTGGTGAAAAAACTGTTTTTGATGGGGTGGGGGGTCACAGCACAGAAACACTCAGACTTCAGCACTAAACTGGTACATAAATTATCAAACTCACCCCGAGAAGCCATTAATCCCAGTTAGTGTGGGAAACTGAAAGATTGACAGTGATGCAGGAAGGGCTCTTTTCCAAGGCTGGCGAAGAGGCAATGCTGGAGCAGGGTAGAGACAGCTGTGCTCTGGAGGAGGCCTGTGCTACACCTGACCTGGGAGTGCTTGGAGTGCATGATGCAGACACTGGCTCACAAAAGTGCACAAATATTCCATTTCTCGCCCTCAAAATTAATTTCAAAAAATTCAAACTAAGCACTGAAAGCACTGATTATCCTAAGAATATTGAAGTCTCATTACCCACACCATATCCACAACTGGAAGTAAAACACGACAGTAATAATTCCATTGGAGATGGATGATTGTAATACTGAAGCAGGCAGCAATAAAGGCTGAGCAGGAGGTCCAGCATCTGGGGACATAGGGACAGAAGTTGTTCAATGAGGAGGTAAAATATCCACCAAAAAGACCTCACCTCCCCCTTTTCCACATCTGCTTTATATGTGGCTGATTTCTTCCACTTATTAACCCCCAATTCTCCACATCTGTCTGAAAACCACTGGCTTTTTACTCCAGCATTTTGAAAATGAATGAAGGGGTGGGGGAATGGAGCAGGAATTTCAACTGTGGTTTGTAAACGGCTTCTTCTACTGGACAATAAAACACATGAAAGCTTTAGTTGGGGTCTGCGTACAGCAGAGTGAGGCTGACGAGGTGTAAAATGAGCATGTGAGCAGACAGATGTTAAGACAACCCGCTCTCCCTTTCAGAAAGGACTTACCCCGACACCTCGCAGGTACCGCTTCCCCACACGGCCGTTTCTCGCAACGAAATCCTCTTCCCAAAGCAGCGTTGTTCTTTAACAAATGACATCAACACCCTGAACCTATGCGGTCCAGTCACTCAGATTCTGCCAGACATGATCATGGGCATTTTCCTTTCACACCAACATGCTGCTGCTCCCTGCTAGAAATATGAAAGCAAATCACTTTCACTCTGGAAACGCTGTCCGTCCGTCGTCTTCTTTTCTGTGAGATCTTATTGGCTCCTTTTCGGATATTTTAAGACCAACCTCGGTCAGCTTGTGATGAGGAGGAAGATCCTCACAAGTAAAAGGGGGGAATCTACATCAGAGAATGTTCCAAACCTGTCAGGAGAAAGGGGGAGCTCACACACCACAAGTGGAAAGACGTCAATTTTTGCAGTCGATTACAGTCCCATTTTACTGTTTTATATACGGAATGAAAGTGATTTTTACCAGTAAATTATACACAACTAAAACCACCATGGTTGTTAGAAATATTCATTTAAAATGGGGGTTTAGTCTTCCTTTCTCTAAGGGTGAGCTAGCTGTCTTTGCCTTCACTGCTTTGTTGTGTTGTCATATAGAAATGAGCACGGCTCCTCTGCGGCCTCCCCTCCTCACTTCGGATTGAAGCAGGTTTGGATCAAATACTGAACCTCTTCTCCATAACTCAACCTACGTGGGACAGCTCCACAGTGTGTCTTGTGCCTGCCTATGTAGAAGCATCTACACTTTCCTTCACCAGACTAAACCCCGACTCTCAGATCAGTTTGTACCGCAAATCTTTAAGACACAGAACTGTCCTATGGTTGCCAACCCTCCCGGAATGCGGCCATGGATCTCTCGGCTGTTGCTGACTCCTGCGGTCATTCTCTCCATATTTATCTCCAAGACCGCCCTCCCGCCATGCTCTATTACCTGGAAATACTCAGTAGGTCAGGCAGCATCTGTGGAGAGAGAAACAGAGTTAACGTTTCAGGTCGATGACTCTTTGTCAGAAACATTATGTTTTTATTTCTGTTTTTATTTCAGATTTCCAACATCCGCAGTATTTTGCTTTTGTATGCTCTATTTCCTGACCGGTTGTCATATTTAGGGATTGATGACCGTTTTGTTATCAGATCAATTCATGTTAGGATGATGCTTTTAAGTTAACATTAGCTCAGAAGTTAAATCCGCAACTCACACCTTCCAGAAATGTGGATTGGATTCAGATAAAGAGTCTGTCCAGAATGGTGCTTCCCACATAACACACCAGCTTGAGATAGTGGAGGTTTGTAAAGACATTCCAGCAACATTCATGCATAATAAGTTGGAATGGCCTCATTCATTGGAGCTCAGTAGGGGTTAGCTGCCAGGAGTCCACATCTCGAAGGGTGGTTGCAGATTTAATTGGCAGCTCAATTTGCCAATCCCAGGCAGTCAGAGCTGGGGGCGGGCCTTTGGCTTCCTGTCCAGCTGAGAAAGAACCAGTCTGCAGAAATCTGGAAAGGAAATCAGAGACAGTGGGGGTGAATTTGATCTCTGCCAGTAACGCAAAACGGGCTCAGCAAATCGGCCGCGCCCAATTTTCTTTTTCATGACGTCATTGGGCACTGTAAAACGGGCTCACAAGTTGTTAAATCCACAACACAGCTTCTGAGAATGTGGATTAGGTTCAGATGAAGCACCTGTCTAGAATGGTACTTCCTGTAAACCATATCAGCGTGAGACAAGAGGTTTGTTGAGACATTCCAGTAAAATTCACACATGTGTTTGAATGGCTTTATTCATGTGAGCTCAGCAAGGGTTAGCCGCCAGAAACCTTCACCTATAAGAGCAATAGGATTAATTGGCACGATAGCAAAATACTGTGGATGCTGGAAATAATTGGCAGGTTGGCCAATGGTAGGGCAAAGGGAGATAGGCATGGGTCAAAGGTCTAGTCTTTGCCCTATCTTTAGTTGGACAGAAAGCCAGTCTGCAGAGATTTGGAAAGGAAGCCAGACACAGAGAGCACTAACTTATTGTTTAAGTTTAATTCCAACTTGTTTCTGAAATGTGTAGTAGTCAGAAAATACATTTAGCTCGCTAACAGGGATAGTGTGGCGTGCTTTGTTGTTTCCTATGTTGAGAAATAGGTTAAAATTCACTGTAAACATTATTTTGTTTGTTCACATATATGTAAAATGAATTAGGTTGTTGGTTCACAATTGGTCTCATCTCAATGGCGTGTCCATCAGTCTGCCCCCTGGAAGATAGAACTACACGGGAAGGGCATATGCGAGATTAGTTTCCAGTTCACACAAGGGATTTTATTCTTATGACCTCGAGTCACACTATTGTAGTCTAGATATTGGGCAGTAAATGTAAATTCCTGATCGTAGGGGACGTGGTGTCTGCTTACAGGAGAGACTGGTTATAACAAAGTGTTACAAAACAATTTGTAACAAAGACCAACCCTTCCAACAAGAGTTGGCTAAATAGCATCATAGATTCTTCCTCATCACCTGTGGATACTGGACTGGCAGTACTCTGCTTACTCCGAGTGTAACTCACCAAGCATTAATCCCCATTCCTTCTACCTGCTTCCTCTCATTACTCCCAGAACAGTCTACTAACTTGTTATTACTGACTAGTAACTCATCACATTATTTCAATCTGCTCAATTTTAGCCATTCAAAAACTTATGCAATATTTTATTAAATTAAGAGAGCAGGTTAGCGAAGGGGGCAAATAACCTCCTTCATCTGTACTTTTGTTTGTAAAACCTTTGTGGAAAGAACTGGAAAAGACAGCTTTTGGAAAGATTACAACAACTTGCATTTATATAGCACCTTTAATGTAGAAAACTCCCAAAGCCACTTTACACAGAGAAAAAGATAATAGGAGCAAGGGTTGAGGCATGATGGAGAAAGAGGAGGAGGCAGGGTTTAGAGAGAGCATTCCAGAGAATGCGACAGAGATATATGGAGGCTCTGCCACCAATGGTAGGATGGAACATATAAGATTCTGAGGGGGCTGGACAGGGTAGATGCTGAGAGGATGTTTCCCCTCGTGGGGGAATCTAGAACTAGGGGGCATAGTTTCAGAATAAGGGGTCGCCCATTTAAAACAGATGAGGACAAATTTCTTCTCTCAGAGGGTCGTGAATCTTTGGAATTCTCTACCCCAGAGAGCTGTGGAGGCGGAGTCATTGAATATATTCAAGGCAGAGATAGACATATATTTGAGCTACAGGGGAGTCAAGGGTTATGGGGTGTGGGCAGGAAAGTGGAGTTGAGGCCAAGACCAGATCAGCCATGATCTTATTGAATGGCGGAGCAGGCTCAAGGGGCCAAATGGCCTACTCCTGCTCCTATTTCTTATGTTCTAAGGGGTGAGTGGGGGAGGAAGGGGGAACTGCATAAAAGGTCAGAGTCAGAACAAAAAGGGGCAGGAGAGGAAGCAAGGCTGGAGGAAAGATGGCGTGGGTGAGACAATGCAGTGATTTGAAGACAAGGATTAAAATTTAATGCACTGGAGGACAGGGAGCCAGAGTAGGTCAATGAGGATGGGAGTGATGAGCAACTGTGCAAAGCCGCAGTAGCATTAGCACAATATAAAAACTCCCAGGTCCTGAAATTCTGCAGGATCCGCTCGGTCTTCTGGGGCAACTCCAGCAGGGAACCTGGCGAGACCCTCGAAGAATGGGGGTGACAAGGCATAACTCCAGCAGAACTTCAGAATCATGACCTGTGCTAACTTCAAACTTTAATACAACAACAACACCAGCTTGTATTTATATAGCGCCTTTAACAAAGTAAAATGTTCCAAGGCACTTCACAGGAGCGTTAACAAAATTTGACACCGAGCCACATAAGGAGAAATTAGGACACTTAGCCACAAGCTTGGTCAAAGAGGCAGGTTTTAAGGAGCGTCTTAAAGGAGGAAAGAGAGGGAATTCCAGCGCTTAGGGCCTCGGCAGCTGAAGGCACAGCTGCCAGTGGTGGAGCGACTAAAATCGGGAATGCGCATGAGGCCGGAATTGGAGGAGCACAGATATCTCGGAGGGTTGTAGGGCTGGAGGAGGTTACAGAGATAGGAGGGGCGAGGCCATTGAGGGATTTGAAAACAAGGATGAGAATTTTAAAAATTGAGATGTTGCTTAACCGGGAGCCAATGTAGGTAAGTGAGCATAGGGTGATGGGTGAAAGGGACTTGGTGCGAGTTAGGATACGGTGGCAGAGTTTTGGATGAGCTTAAGTTTATGGAGGGTGGAAGATGGGAGGCTGGCCAAGAGTGTGTCGGAATAGTCAAGTCTAGAGGTAACAAAGCACGGATGAGGGTTTTAGCAGCAGATGAGTTGAGACAGGGGCGGAGTCGGGCGATGTTGAGGTGGAAATAGACAGCCTTAGTGATGGCGCAGATATGTTGTCTGAAGCTCATCCGGATCAAATACGATAATCAAGGTTGCAAACAGTCTGGTTCAGCCTCAGGTGGTGGTGAGGTAGAGCTGGGTGTCGTCGGCGTACTGGTAGAACCTGACGTGTTTTTGGATGATGTCGCCAAGGGGCAGCACGTAGATGAGAAATGTCAAAGTCTGAGGAACACTGGTTTCATGAATTTTTAAATTAATTTTAAGTTACATGTTCGCTAAAGTTTTAAATATCAGCAAAACAAAATGAATAGAATAAAAGGTCGAGAAAAAGGGGTTCTCAGATTACAGTTAATTTAATGTTCAAATATTCATCACAAATACTTTTTACAGATATATAAGGAATAGAAGTACAAAAGACAGCAAATGCTCACTTTCAAAGTCTGAGGAACACTGGTTTCATGAATTTTAAATTAATTTAAGTTACATGTTCACTAAAGTTTTAGATATCAGCCAAACAATTGACAAACTAGCTTCCTACTTCCTGCAAAAAACTTGCAAAATGCACATTCTCCAACTCTTTATTTTTAAATATAATTAAGAACAGTACTCAAAAGACAACTTTCAGAGGGAAAGTGGCAGTCTTAAGTTGGGAACATGTGCCCTCCAGTTAAATAAATGGTCATGTATTTAATACGGGTGGGTCATAGCCTAACCACGAACAACCTAATTGACACAAGTATTGTATCTTCAATAAAGCCAACATAATTTTCTGTGTAGAAATTCTTGTATCCACTCACTTTAAGATGTTAAATTTATCCTTTCATGCAATCTGGCAAGCACCAGCCAAATGAATCCTTCTCTCTCAATTTGGGGTCTGCTCAATGCTTGTTTAAAAAAGTGACGGGGAAGGAACAATCTGCATCATATCAAATTATTACAAAGTCAATCATTTTCGAGGAAAGGTATGAGAAATGGCAGCACTTGCAAAGATGAACTGTAAACATTCAAGGCAGTTGTAGATAGATGCTGCGTGCACAAACATCAGTTTAAGGTGCTTCTACATTGTTATTCCATGCTCCGTTAAGTAACTGGTTCCATTATTCTTGTATCTCATTAACCTGCTTGGTCTCATGCGCATTGTATGCGAAACTTAATGTAGATTCTGAAGTAGAAAATATTGCACTCTGTAAAGTTAACAACCAGACACATTGCATAATTTACATCAAATTTAAATCGGTGTAACTGAGTTTTAGTTTGCCAGTTACGAACTGACAGTACTTTGAAGGACTGCATATGCAACAAGGAGGATTCCCATCACGGACAGGAAGGTAGCAGACTGTAATGATGAAAACTGCTCCGCTGATCGGTTTCCATATTCCATCTTGTTCTGCTGAGTGGGGAAAACTACCTGATCCTTTTATGGGTATCCTCTGCATTTATAATATTTACAACTTGGGAGGGCAACACTTCATTTCCCCCATCTCTCCCCACCCCCCCCCCCCCGAGAGCACTGGAGGCTCTAAACGTGCACAGTGACTGGTACAAACAAGTCCACGGGTTAGCTTTTAGCCGGCAGCATAACTGCTTAGGAAGGAATAAAACATGGGTAGCTTCATCCGCTGTTGGTCCTTACGACACCAGGCTATCACGATGCCGTCGCTGTTTGCTGTGTAGAGATGATGGCCATCGCAGGAGAATGTGAGACTGTAGGATAGAAGGGAGAATAAAACCATTACAGTCAAGGGCACTTTTATCAAAACTATTCCAGATATATAACTCAGGATTTTACTCAGCCTTTTCATTTGTCTTCTGACCTGCAGCACAGTGAAAATTACAACTACAAATGTAACTTGCCCTTCCCTTTTCTGATAATTTTCTCCTCTCCTGAAGAATATTGGCTCCTTGCTGGAATCTCATTCCACAAGGACTGACTGCCCTCTAGTAACTTTTAATGGTGCAACACTCATGCATTTACACGGCAAGTTTGCATCGGAGTGTAGCGATTTTGCTTTGCATGACCGCTGAATTTGCGGTGTAACTGCAGTCAGGTTCCAGAGTGAAGCAGAGGGGGTTCCCTGGAGGAAGGAGTCTCACACCGCATAGATTATACGCTGCACGGATCGTATTTTCATTTTACAAACCTAGTTTAGAAAGTGCTCAGGCACTTTGGACTTGCTGGGTACTTTTTAAACCTACTTGACTTAAGTTTAAATGTTTGGTGGTGTGAGCCATGGTTCAGTGGCAGCACTCTCACTTCTGAGTCAGAAGGTTGTGAGTTCAAGCCACACTCCAGAGACTTATCTAGGCTGGCACTTCAGTGCAGTACTGAGGAAGTGCTGCACTGTCAAAGGTGGATGTAAATGATCCCATGGCACCATTCAAAGAAGAGCAGGCGACTTCACCCCGTGTCCTGGCCAACATTTAACCCTCAGCCAACATTATTAAAACAGATAATCTGGTCATCATCACATTACTGTTTGTGGGAGCTCGCTGTGTGCAAATTGGCTGCCGCATTTTCTACATTACAACAGTGACTAACTTCAAAAGTACTTAATTGGCTGTAAAGCACTTTGGGATGTTCTGAAAGGCATTATATAAATGCAAGTTCTTTCTTTTTAGAGAGTGGGGATTCCCTCTTCACACTCTCAACATTTAAGTTTCTAGCTGTTGGGAAACAGATCTGAGCATGCGTGTATCCAGACATTGCAGAGCTTTCTCCTGGGCACGTGTTAGGAGTTAGGAAGAGGCGCTAAACAATGGAAGCACGGTTCAGTCTGGAGCCCAAACTGCAGCTACCGAGACTGGAAAATGCACCCAAAGGCTTTGCTGTACACCTGTTGGTGAATTGAGAGAGATTGAAGCAGGAAAAAAAACGGAGATTCAATCAAATTGCATCACTTGCACATCACTGAAGCAGGTCAGCTGCATGTTTTCTTGTGTTGCAGTGGGATCAGGGGAGAATCGGAGAAAAGAATAAGGATGGCACAGAATGAGAGGATTCGTGATCTTGCCCACAATTCCTCCACACACCCAAAGGCACTAAATGGCGGCTACACATTTTTTCCTGGGATTGAGAGAACGAATTGAAAGGCCAGTCACATCAAGCCACTCTCATGTGGCTGAGGAGTGAGATTAGTGAAAGGCTGGTAGCAGCTCTCCAGCCTGTGGTCTGAGGTGGAGAAGGTGCCAGGAGTGGGGAGATGAAAGAGAGGAATGGTGGGAGCAAATAATTACCTCACAGCAAAAAGGAAAAAACAAAATTAAGTGTACCAATTATTGACATGGGAACCACCTTCCTCACCATAGAAACCTCGGAGTGATAGTCTGCATTTCATCTTACATTTTACACACATTTGCTCCATAGGTTCAGATGCACTATATTCGGACTGCATGTTTTCTGGGTCAATAGCTGAAAACAAATTGAAACAGTAACCCAGCAGTCAACGGTCACCAGAGTTTACTTTGGCAATTTGGATAGATAGGTTTTTGAGCAACAACAATAACTTGCATTTATATAGCGACTTTAACGTAGTAAAACGTCCCAAGGCGCTTCACAGGAGCATTATCAAGCAAAATTTGACACCGAGATACATAAGGAGATATTAGGACAGGTGGTAAGTTTTAAGGGGCGTCTTAAAGGACGAGAGAGAAGCGGAGTGGTTTAGGGAGGGAATTCCAGAGCTTAGGGCCTAGACAGCTGAAGCCACCGCCAGTGGTGGGGTGATGAAAATAGGGGATGCGCAAGAGGCCAGAATTAGAAGCACAAAGCTCATCTCTTGGCCACAACCTGCTGAGATTGGCTTCTCCTTGTCCATCCCGATGATACCAAGCTGAGAAGGCTTGGCTTCTGGTCCAAAGTCTATTCCTAGAATGCACTGTAATCTGGATATACACTGCATACTTGGGGCTACATTAGTACTGAATGTGGCACCATCCACACTGCACAACACAGATGAATGTGTCCACGCGAAGGAGATTATATAAATTCGTACTGAAGAGCTTTGGCTGATTTTTCACCGTGGAAAGTATTTTGCTCAATCTTACCTGACAATAGGCCGGTTTGACTTAGGGAAGGTAATTTCTCGAACAGGCTTCAGGTCCCATGTACTCCACAGCCTGAATGACATAGAAAGATTTTACTGTTACGTTAGCTTGTCATTTTTTACACGACAGTAAACAACATGAGAGAAAAATGAGTTTAGTGGGTCCATAGATGAAAAAAATGAATGAAGCATTAAAGCAGATTTATAAATGAACTACTAAAGGGTAGGTGACTGTCAGCGAAGGTAGTGTACAAACCCTTAATATGCTCAACCAAATTTCTCAATCTGCTATTTTACCAATAGGGTTACCAGTTTATTTTAAACAGGTTACCAGTTCTTTTGAAACAGCAGAGAGAGAAATTTGATATGAGCACGTTAAGAATTAGAACGATAATGCTGCCGACAGTCTTCCCTTAAATATACAGCAATACTTTTCATTGAAACGTTTAACTTCCACTTTTGGGAGTTTAAGGGGTGTATTGTTGAGAGGGGTCATTCTCAAAATCCCTTAATATTCAACAAATTGGTCAATTCCAAGTGACGTGGACTCAACCCTCTGACATCACAGAGTTCAAACACATGCTTGTACTGAGGTTGGAAGGAGAAAGAATGCTGATCTGCAGTATATCACTTAGGATTAGATGAGACAAAATATTTTTCTTGTACGGTATCCTTCATATCCAGGTGTGATAGTGCAGTGGTTATGTTACTGGACTAGTAATCCAGAGGACAGGAGTTCAATTCCCACCAGGGCAGTTTGAGAATTTGAATTCAGTTTAAACAATCTGGAGATAAAAAGTTGATATCAGTAAAAGTGTCCATGAAGCTGTTTATTCAGATGATCAGCACACTGTATATTTGTACCACCTGATACTGTATGTATCGCTGATCACCAGCTCACCCAGATTTCCAAGCTGCCGATATGGATATTTAATTCAGTGCCTTGTTCTGTTCCAGCTCACTGCACAGAAACTTCCAAACAGATGACACATTCTCAGTGTGGCACCAATGGCCATGATCTTGACACTCCACGATCTCACAGCTGTTAAATTTGCTCCACCGTGTATTGCACATAATGGACCTCGGGTGTAGAAGGTGTTGAATTAAAAAAAATTCATTCATGGGATGTGGGCGTTGATGGCAAGGCCAGCATTTATTGCCCATCCCCAAATGCCTTTGATAAGTTGGTGGTGAGCCGTCTTCTTGAACTGCTGCAGTCCGTGTGGTGAAGGTACTCCCACAGTGCTGTTAGGGAGGGAGTTCCAGGATTTTGACCCAGCGACGATGAAGGAACGGCGATATATTTCCAAGTCAGGATGGTGTGTGACTTGGAGGGGAACTTGGAGGTGGTGGTGTTCCCATGCGTCTGCTACCCTTGTCCTTCTGGGTGGTAGAGGTCGCGGGTTTGGGAGGTGCTGTTGAAGAAACCTTGGCGAGTTGCTGCACTGCACCTTGTAGATGGTACACACTACGGCCACGGTGCGCTGGTGTTGGAGGGAGTGAATGTTTAAGGTGGTGGAGGGGGTGCCAATTAAGCAGGCTGCTTTGACCTGGATGATGTCGAGCTTCTTGAGTGTTGTTGGAGCTGCACTCATCCAGGCAAGTGGAGAGTATTCCATCACACTCCAGACTTGTGCCTTGTAGATGGTGGAAAGGCTATGGGGAGTCAGGAGGTGAGTCACTCGCCGCAGAATACCCAGACTCTGACCTGCTGTTGCAGCCACAGTATTTATGTGGCTGGTCCAGTTAAGTTTCTAGTCATCGATGACCCCCAGGATGTTGATGGTGGGGGATTTGACGATGCCATTGAAATTCAAAGGGAGGTGGTTAGACTCTCTTGTTGGAGATGGTTATTGCCTCGCACTTGTGTGGCACGAACGCTACTTGCCGGTTAGACTCTCTTGTTGGAGATGGTTATTGCCTGGCACTTGTGTGGCACGAACGTTACTTGCCACTTATCAGCCCAAGCCTGAATGTTGTGACCACAGTAACTTGCCCAAGACCCTCACCCACCATACTGGGACACTGCTCGCAGTGGGACCACCAACCCTTCAGCATCACAAGTAGCAGTTCTGTACACAGGTCTCCCCTCTACTGTAACAATTAAGGAACATTTCTGACACCACCACAACTTCCCCTTTAATGCCTCACTCTTACACTCCCCCAACCAAATGTGCCGTAGCCAAGATTTTTATGCAGCATAGTCTATTTAAACGGGGTGGAAGGGGTGGGGTGGATAGGGATTCCCATGGGCGCATTCAGCCCTGCCCCCCGAGCTGCCGATGTAAGAGAGTCTGTGCCAGGGATCTGCTGACCCCCATTTTTGGAAAATCAGGGCTGTAGAATAATCTTTCACAAGCACGGTGTGAATGGGCCACAAAACACAACGCTTGCACAAGTATTCATAAAGAACATAGCTACATACACACACACTCAATCTAAATGGCAATCACACAGGTAAGGAGGTAGATTTTTGGGTGATATATTAGTTAAACTCCCATTGCGTTCCACAAGGGGAGCCAAGACCAAGTATACTTTTCAGGAAATAACAACAGAAAACGCTGGAAAAACTCAGCAGGCCAGGCAGCATCCGTAGAGAGAGAAAGAGAGTTGACGTTTCAGGTCGATGACCTTTCATCAGAACTGGGAAGAGCTGGAAATCAAATAGATTTAAGGCCAGGGTAAAGCTGGGAAAAGGGGGAGGGGATAAAGGAACAAAGGAGGAGATGAAGAGCCAAACGGAAATCCCGTCGAAGAGAAGAGCAGAACTTCTTCAAGGTAGGCATTCCAAGAAGAGAGGTGGCAGTGAACCAAACACTAATACGATAGCAAAATACTGCAGATGCTGGAAATCCGAAATAACAACAGAAAACGCTGGAAAAACTCAGCAGGCCAGGCAGCATCCGTAGAGAGAGAAAGAGAGTTGACGTTTCAGGTCGATGACCTTTCATCAGAACTGGGAAGAGCTGGAAATCAAATAGATTTAAGGCCAGGGTAAAGCTGGGAAAATTGCAGGATTAGAGGCTGGGAGATTACTGGACCAGGGCACGCAGATATAATTCAGGCCCCATTTTAAAGTCTTACATTCTGTCGTTACTTTTATATTTTCATTAAGGACTACTGATGGGTGTGTGTAATTACAGCAAGACAAGTTTACATAGGCAATTTCCATTACAACGTAAACATAGGAATTTAGAATGGAAATAGTTGACAGAAAGAGACTAGATTATTAATATATTACAGATAAGCTCCAGAGTATTCACTTAGGTGGAGTAAACTGCACTTTCAGTTTTTGATAAACCAATAGATTAGTTTGTGCCTAGTCCTAAGCATTCTATTTCCAGGAGATTGATGCACATATACATACAGCTGTAGCTCAATTATAGCGATATATTACTGACCTTACTACACCATTTTCTAGTCCTCCAGCAATCACATTGACAGATACACCTTCAGGTTGATTGGAAAAAGCTACAGAGCAGATTATTTCTCGACAGTGCACGTGGCCACTGAGATCTCCATTTACTGTCCACAGCCTCAGGTCACTGCCACCACCAACTGAAAAAAAAAATGCAAGTCATTCTTCAGGGTAATCCACGTTACAGCGGACAAACTGCTGTCTTCACTGGTACTACAAGATTTAGAAAAGCTAAAGTGGCTTCTGGGTAAGAAACAAAGTGCTTTAACCACGAGTACATTTTTGGTTTCTCCTTTTTTCTTCCTTTTCACAGCCAGTTTCAGAGTATATCCCCTCTGAACTGTCCCAACAATGTGCCGTAGTCCCATCATCATTGTGACATTCCATTTTCGGACAAGTCATTCTTGTGGCTTGAGCTTTGTGAGTCACAGGAGTGGGGGGGGGGGGGATATCAAAAGGGAGAGTCGCACATGAATGGTCTCTAGAAGCTCCGGGTAACTGGCTAAAGGGGGCTGATGGTAGCCTAGGAGGAGGCCATGTAACATGCCTCGCTAGCAAAAAAACAGCAAAGTGGCCACAGTCTCACTAACAGGCAAGGCTCTGTTCTGCTCACCTGAATCACAAACAGTTGCACTGTCACCAGTTGTCTCACTTGTAGAAACTGCTGTCACTGGACTTTTATGTCCCGTTAAACTCTGAACATAACACAACCTGCAGGACAAAGAAAACACAGACGGGAGCAATCAATAGCTGTAAATAACTACAACACAACTCAGTGTTCACAAGTTACAAGAGTAGACACTTTATAAATACAAAATATTTGAGTGCAAAATGTAAACTGTAACTGGATGTCAATAGTTATAAATTGAGAGAATCCTTTGTGCATATTACATATTAAAAACAACATACGAAAGCACCTGTAAGTGGTGCTTTGCCCATAATGTTATGTGACAGGACCACCAAATTAAAAATAAGGAACCCACCTTTGAAAACACGCAGAGAACAACTGCCCACACCCACGTAAAAATAAAGAGGACCTCAATAAAATCTGCGATACACGCGACTTCCAAAAGGTCATTCAAAAGCCAGATAAAGAGAGAGCTCAAAAGCATCTGTGATTGGCCGTGATGGAATGTGGCTTCAAAAAGATGCCATTCTGAACTCCTCATCTCATGTCGGAACCGGCAAGATAAACTCGAGGGAAACCAATCGCTTGAAGGAGCTCACCCTCCGCTGAGGCAACGTGCAGAACCCAGATCCCCCCCCCACCACCAAAACAAAATCCAGCACCTCCCATCGCAATAAATAATTTGGCCCTGGATCCCCCCCAGTGAAGGAAAAATAAGATCCGGACACCTTCCCCCCAACACCCCCACAGCTGAAGCAAAAATGCGCACTCAAAGACCCCATCCGCTGAGGCAAACTCATCAACCCTCCGACTCCACAGAATTAAAAGTCTCACAGCAGAAACCACCTCTTGCCGCCGAGGCACCAACTGCATCTCCCCTTTGCTGTGGCCATCATCCACCAGCCCCCCACCCCTCCCCAAACCCCGCTTAATGGATACCATCAACGCCCCCAGCTGAGGCAGTATTTGCACACCAAATATCCTTCCAATGCAGAGGCAAAAATCACCCACCAGAATTCCCCCCTATTCCCCTCCCTCCAGCCCTTTCTCTGCACTGTTTTCCTTCCTTCTCTCCCTTCAATCTCCCCTCCATCTGGCACCCCTCCTCTTTACTCCTCAAACTTCTCCCCTCACTGCTCCCCTTCCTCCTCCTCTCCCCTCACTGCTCCCCTTCCCCCTCACTGCTCCCCATCCTCCTCCTCTCCCCTCACTGCTTCCCTTCCTCCTCCTCTCCCCTCAATGCTCCCCTTCCCCCTCCTCTCCCCTCACTGCTCCCCATCCCCCTCCCCACCCCTCACTTAGAAACATAGTAAAATAGGAGCAGGAGTAGGCCATTCGGCCCTTCGAGCCTGCTCCGCCATTCAATATGATCATGGTGATCCTCTAGCTCAATGCTGAGCGGCTGTAGGACATTCTGAAGGGGGAGGTTGAACAGCCAGAGGTCGTGGTCCATATCGGTACCAACGACATAGGTAGAAAGAGGGACGAGATCCTGCAAGCAGAATATAGGGAGCTAGGAAATAAATTAAAAAGCAGGACCTCAAAGGTAGTAATCTCAGGATTACTCCCAGTGCCACGTGCTAGCAAGAGCAGAAATAGGAGAATAGACCAGATGAATGCATGGCTGGAGAGATGGTGTAGGAGGGAGAGATTTAAATTCCTGAGGCATTGGGACCGATTCTGGGGAAGGTGGAACCTCGGCAGAACCGGGACCAATATCCTTGCAGGGGGGTTTGCTAGTTCTGTTAGGAAGGATTTAAACTAGTTTGTCAGGGGGCTGGGAACCTAAGTGTGGGCCCAGAATGGAGAGAAACAAAGCTGGAAGTGCAAGTTAGAAAAGTAGTCAGCAAAACTAGTAGGGAGCAGAAACAAAGGCCAACAGTAAAGAGGGTCAAAGTGCAGAAAAATATTAAACAGGCAAAGTTGAAGGCACTTTATCTAAATGCATTCGCAACAAGGTGGATGAATTAATAGCACAAATAGAAGTAAATGGGTATGATATAATTACCATTACAGAGACATGGTTGCAGGGTACCCAAAGCTGGGAACTGAATGTTCCAGGGTACTCAACATTTAGGAAGGACAGACAAAAAGGAAAAGGAGGTGGTGTAGCACTGTTAATAAGGGATGAGATCGGTACGGTAGGGATAAAAGATCTTGGCTCGGCAGATCGTGATGTAGAACTGGAATCAGTTTGGGTGGAGCTAAGAAACAGCAAAGGGCGGAAAAGATTGGTGGGAGTTGTGTATAGGCCACCAAACAGTAGTGGTAATGTAGGGCACAGTATCAATCAAGAAATTAGAAGTGCATGTAACAAGGGTAATACGGTAATCATGGGGGACTAATCTACATATTGACTGGGCAAATCAAATTACCACAAATGGTGTGGAGAACGAATTCTTGGAATGCATGCGAGATGGTTTCCTGGATCAGTATGTGGAGGAACCAACCAGGGAACAGGCTATTCTGGATCTGGTACTGTGTAATGAGAAAGGGCTAATCAATAATCTTGTGGTAAAGGGGCTTTTAGGGACAAGTGACCATAATATGATTGAATTTTACATTAAGTTTGAGAGTGATGTAGTCCAATCTGAAACTAAGGTCTTCAATCTAAACAGAGGAAACTACAAGGGTATGAGGGACAAGTTGGCCATGGTAGACTACACTAAAAGGTATGAAGGTAGACATACAATGGCTACCATTCAAGGAAATAATGCATAATTGGCAACAAACATATATTCCTCTAGGGCATAAAAACCTAAAAGGAAAAGTGATCCAAGCATGGCTAACAAAAGAAATTAAAGCTAGTATTAAGTCAAAGGAGGAAGCTTATAAAGTTGCCAGAAAAAGCGGTCAGCCTGAGGATTGGGATCTTTTTAGAAATCAGCAAAGGGGGACCAAGAAATTGATAAAGAAAGGGAAAATGGAATATGAGCACAAACTAGCGAAAAATATAAAAACGGATATAAAGGTTCTATAGGTATGTGAAAAGGAAAAGACTGGCAAAGGTAAAAAATGTAGGTCCTTTACATTCAGAGATGGGAGAATTTATAATGGGGAATGAGGAAATGGCAGAGAAATTAAATAAATACTTTGTTTCTGTCTTCACGGAGGAAGACACAAAAAACCTCCCAGAAATACGAGGAAACCAAGGGTGTGGCGAGAATCAGGAACTTAAAGAAATTATTAGTAAAAAAACAGTACTAGCAAAATTAATGGGACTAAAAGTCGATAAATCCTAAGGACCGGATGACCTACACCCTAGGGTTTTGAAAGAGGTGGCCATTGGGACAGTGGACGCATTGGTTGTCATCTTCCAAAATTCTATTGATTCTGGAACGGTGTTCCTGCAGATTTGAGGATAGCAAATGTAACCCCGCTATTTAAGAAAGGAGGGAGAGAGAAAACGGGGAACCACAGACCTGTTAGCCTCACATCAGTAGTTGGGAAAATGCTGGAATCTATTATGAAGGATGCAATAACTGGGCACTTAGAAACTAATAGTAAGATTGGGCAGAGTCAACATGGATTTATGAAAGGGAAATCCTGTTTGACAAACCTATTGGAGTTCTTTGAGGATGTAACTAGTGGTGTAGACAAAGGGGAACCGGTAGATGTGGTGTATCTGGATTTTCAGAAGGCCTTCGATAAGGTCCCACACAAGAGGTTAGTGAACAAAATTAGGGCACATGGAATTGGGGGTAATATACTAACATGGATTGAGAATTGGTTAACAGACAGAAAACAAAGAGTAGGGATAAACGGGTCTTTTTCAGGATGGCAGGCTGTGACTAGTGGGATACCACAAGGATCGGTGCTTGGGCCCCAGCTATTCACAATCTATGTCAATGATTTGGATGAGGGGACTAAATGTAACATTTCCAAATTTGCTGATGATACAAAGCTAGGTGGCAGTGTCAGTTGTGAAGAGGCTTCAAGGGGATCTCGACAGGTTCAGTGAGTGGGCGAGAACATGGCAGATGGAATATAATGTGGATAAATGTGAAGTTATCCACTTTGGTAGAAAAAACAGGAAGGCAGAGCATTTCCTAAATGGTGAAAGATTGGGGAATGCAGATGCTCAAAGGGACCTGGGTGTCCTTGTACATGAGTCGCTGAAAGTGAATGTGCAGGTGCAGCAAGTCATTAGGAAGGCAAATGGTATACTGGCCTTCATTACAAGAGGATTTGAGTACAGGAGTAAAGAAGTCTTACTCCAATTATATAGGGCCTTGGTGAGACCACACCTGGAGTACTGTGTACAATTTTGGTCTCCTTACCTAAGGAAGGATATACTTGTCATAGAGGGAGTGCAATGAAGGTTCACGAGATTGATTCCTGGGATGGCGGGACTGTCGTATGAGAAGAGATTGAGTAAACTAGGCCTGTATTCGCTTGAATTCAGAAGAATGAGGGGGATCACATTGAAGCATACAAAATTATTACAGGGCTTGACAGGGTGGATGCTGGGAGAATGTTTCCCTTGGCTGGGGAGTCTAGAACCAGGAGCCACAGCTTCAGGATAAAGGGTAGGCCATTCAGGACTGAGATGAGAAGAAATTTCTTCACACAGAGGGTGGTGAATCTTTGGAATTCTCTACCCCAGAGGGCTGTGGAGGCTCAGTCATTGGGTATATTCAAAACAGAAGTCGATAGATTTCTGACTAGTAAAGGCATCAAGGGATATGGCGATAGGGCTGGTGAATGGAGTTGAGGCAGAAGATCAGCCATGATCTCATTGAATGGCGGAGCAGGCTTGAAGGGCCTGATCCTGCTCCTATTTCTTATGTTCTTATGTAATACCATATTCCTGCTCTCTCCCCATACCCCTTGATGCCTTTTGCTTCTAGAAATCTATCTATCTCCTTCTTAAATATATTCAGTGACTTGGCCTCCACCGCCTTCTGTGGTAGAGAATTCTACAGGTTCACCACCCTCTAAGTGAAGAAATTTCTCTTCATGTCAGTCCTAAATGTCCTACCCCGTATCCTGAGACTGTGACCTCTCATTCTAGACCCCCCAGCCAGGGGAAGCATCCTCCCTGCATCCAGTCTGTCTAGCCCTGTCAGAATTTTATACGTTTCAATGAGATCCCCTTTCATTCTTCTAAACTCTAGTGAATACAGGCCTAGTCGACCCAATCTCTCCTCATACGACAGTCCTGCCATCCCAGGAATCAGTCTGGTGAACCTTCGCTGCACTCCCTCTATGGCAAGTAAATCCTTTCTTCGGTAAGGAGACCAAAACTGCACACAGTACTCCAGGTATGGTCTCATCAAGGCCCTGTATAACTGTAGTAAGACATCTTTGCTCCTGTACTCAAATCCTCTTGCAATGAAGGCCAAGATACCATTTGCCTTCCTAACTGCTTGCTGCACCTGCATGTTTGCTTTCAGTGACTGGTGTACAAGGACACCCAGGTCCCTCTGTACATCAACGTGAAAGGCTTACAGGGTGCGGAATTCTTAAAAGTGCATCCAGGAGAGCTTTTTGAGCCAGCATGTAGAAAGTCCTACAAGAGAGGGGGTGGTACTGGACCTAATTTTAGGAAATGTAGCTGGGCAAGTGGTAGAAGCGTCAGTAGGAGAGCATTTTGGTGACAGTGACCATAATTCGGTGAGATTTAAGGTAGTCATGGAAAAGGACAAAGATGGACCGGAAAGAAAGGTTCTAAATTGGGGGAAGGCCGATTTTAATATGATAAGGCAGGATCTGGCCAAAGTGGACTGGGATCAGATACTTGTAGGAAAATCCACATCAGAGCAATGGGAGTCATTCAGAAAGGAAATAGAGAGAGTACAGCGCCAACATGTTCCCGTAAAGGTCAAGGGTGGGACCAACAAGTCCAGGGAACCCTGGATGTCAAGGGATATACAAGAATGGATTAGGAAAAAAAGGGAGGCTTTTGGCAGATACAAAGGACTAAAAACATTGGAAGCCCTAGAGGAGTATAGAAAGTGCAGGGGGGTACTTAAAAAAGAAATTAGGAGAGCGAAGAGGGGGCATGAAAAAACACTGGCAGGTAAAATAAAGGAAAATCCCAAGGTGTTTTATAAGTATATTAAGGGCAAGAGGATAACCAGGGAAAGAGTAGGGCCCATTAGGGACCAAAGTGGCAATCTGTGTGTAGAACCGGAAGATGTAGGTGAGGTTTTAAATGAATATTTTGCATCTGTGTTCACTATGGAGAAGGACGATGTAGGCATAGAAATCAGGCAGGGGTATTGTGATATACTTGAACAAATTAGCATTGAGAGGGAGGAGGTACTAGTGGTTTTAGCGGGCTTAAAAGTGGATAAATCCCCAGGCCCAGACGAGATGTATCCCAGGCTGCTGTGTGAGGCAAGGGAGGAGATTGCAGGGGCTCTGACACAAATTTTCAGAACCTCTCTGGCCACAGGGGAGGTGCCAGAGGACTGGAGGACAGCTAACGTAGTAACATTATTCAAGAAGGGTAGTAGGGTTAAACCAGGGAATTACAGGCCAGTGAGCCTAACATCAGTGGTAGGGAAATTATTGGAAAAAATTCTAAGGGACAGAATTAGTCTCCACTTGGAGAGGCAAGGATTAATCAAGGATAGTCAGCATGGCTTTGTCAGGGACAGATCATGTCTAAATAATTTGATTGAATTTTGAGAGGGGGTGACTAGGTGTGTGGATGAGGGTAGTGCAGTTGATGTAGTCTACATGGACTTCAGTAAGGCTTTTGACAAAGTCCCGCATGGGAGACTGGTCAAGAAGGTAAGAGCCCATGGGATCCAGGGCAATTTGGCAGATTGGATCCAAAATTGGCTTAGTGGCAGGAGGCAGAGGGTGATGGTCGAAGGTTGTTTTTGTGACTGGAAGCCTGTGTCCAGTGGTGTACCGCAGGGATCGGTGCTGGGTCCTTTGCTGTTTGTAGTGTACATTAATGATTTAGATATGAATGTAGGAGGTATGATCAGTATGTTCGCAGATGACACGAAAATTGGTGGAGTGGTAAATAGCGAGGAGGGAAGCCTCAGGCTACAGGACGATATAGACGGGTTGGTCAGATGGGCAGAACAGTGGCAAATGGAATTTAACCCTGAAAAGTGAGGTGATGCATTTTGGGAGGACTAACAAGGCAAGGGAATACACAATGAATGGTAGGACCCTAGGAAGGACAGAGGAACCTTGGTGTGCATGTACATAGATCCCTGAAGGCAGCAGGACAGGTAGATAAGGTGGTTAAGAAGGCATATGGGATACTTGCCTTCATTAGCCGAGGCACAGAATATAAGAGCAGGGAGGTTATGATGGAGCTGTACAAAACGCTAGTTAGGCCACAGCTGGAATACTGTGTGCAGTTCTGGTCGCCACACTATAGGAAGGATGTGATTGCATTGGAGAGGGTGCAGAGGAGATTCACCAGGATGTTACCTGGGCTGGAGCGCTTCAGCTATGGAGAGAGACTGGACAGGCTGGGGTTGTTTTCCTTAGAGCAGAGAAGGCTGAGGGGGGACCTGATTGAGGTGTACAAAATTATGAGGGGCATAGATAGGGTAGATAGAAAGGAACTTTTTCCCTAAGTAGAGGGGTCAATAACCAGGGGGCAAAGTTTCAAGATAAGGGGCAGGAGGTTTAGAGGGTATTTGAGGAAAAACTTTTTCACCCAGAGGGTGGTTGGAATCTGGAACTCACTGCCTGAAAGGGTGGTAGAGGCAGGAACCCTCACAACATTCAAGAAGCATTTAGATGAGCACTTGAAACGCCATAGCATACAAGGCTACGGACCAAGTGTTGGAAAATGGGATTAGAATAGAGAGGGCTTGATGGCCGGCGCAGACACGATGGGCCTCTTTCTGTGCTGTATAACTCTCTGACTCTATGATGACTAACATTTCCCAATCTATCACCATTTAAATAATACTCTGCCTTTCTGTTTTTCTGACCAAAGTGGATAACTTCACATTTATCCACGTTATACTGCAACTGCCATGTATTTGACCACTCACTCAACTTGTCTAAATCGCCTTGAAGCCTCTTTGCATCCTCCTCACAACTCAGTCCCACCAAGTTTCGTGTCATCAGCAAACTTGGAAATATTACATTTGGTTCCCTCATCCAAATCATTGATCTATATTGTGAATAGCTGGGGCCCAAGCACTGATCCCTGTGGTACCCCACTAATCACCGCCTGCCACCCTGAAAAAGACCCATTTATTCCTACTCTCTGTTTCCTGTCTGTTAACCAATTTTCAATCCATGCCAGTATATTACCCCAATCCCATGTGCTTTAATTTTGCACACTAACCTCTTATGTGGGACTTTATCAAAGGCCTTCTGCAAATTCAAATACACCACATCCACTGGTTCTCCCTTATCTATTCTACCAGTTACATCTTCAAAAAACTCCAGTAGGTTTGTCAAACACGATTTCCCTTTCATAAATCCACGTTGACTTTGTCTAATCCAGTTGATATTTTCTAAGTGTCCTGTTATCACATCCTTTATAATAGACTCCAACATTTTCCCTACTACTGATGTTAGGCTAACCGGTCTGTAGTTCCCTGTTTTCTCTCTCCTTCCTTTTTTAAATAGTGGGATTACATCTGCCACCCTCCAATCTGCAGGAACTGTTCCATAATCTACAGAATTTTGGAAGATGACAACCAATGCATCCACTATTTCCATGGCTACCTCTTTTAGTACTCTGGGATACAGATTATCAGCTTTCAGTCCCATTAATTTCTCCCACTGCTCCCCTTCCCCTCCTCTCCCCTCACTGTTCCCTTCCTCCTCCTCTCCCCTCACTGCTCTCCTTCCTCCTCCGCTCCCGACTGCTACGCTTCCTCCTCCCCTCTCTGCTCCCCTTCCTCCTCACTGCTCCCCTTCCCCCTCCCCTCCCCTCACTGCTCCCCTTCCCCCTCCCCTCCCCTCACTGCTCCCCTTCCCCCTCCCCTCCCCTCACTGCTCCCCTTCCCCCTCCCCTCCCCTCACTGCTCCCCTTCCCCCTCCCCTCACTGCTCCCCCTTCCCCTCCCCTCCCCTCACTGCTCCCCTTCCCCCTCCCCTCCCCTCACTGCTCCCCTTCCCCCTCCCCTCCCCTCACTGCTCCCCTTCCCCCTCCCCTCCCCTCACTGCTCCCCTTCCCCCTCCCCTCCCCTCACTGCTCCCCTTCCCCCTCCCCTCCCCTCACTGCTCCCCTTCCCCCTCCCCTCCCCTCACTGCTCCCCTTCCCCCTCCTCTCCCCTCACTGCTCCCCTTCCCCCTCCTCTCCCCTCACTGCTCCCCTTCCCCCTCCTCTCCCCTCACTGCTCCCCTTCCCCCTCCTCTCCCCTCACTGCTCCCCTTCCCCCTCCTCTCCCCTCACTGCTCCCCTTCCCCCTCCTCTCCCCTCACTGCTCCCCTTCCCCCTCCTCTCCCCTTCCCCCTCCTCTCCCCTCACTGCTCCCCTTCCCCCTCCTCTCCCCTCACTGCTCCCCTTCCCCCTCCTCTCCCCTCACTGCTCCCCTTCCCCCTCCTCTCCCCTCACTGCTCCCCTTCCCCCTCCTCTCCCCTCACTGCTCCCCTTCCCCTCCTCTCCCCTCACTGCTCCCCTTCCCCCTCCTCTCCCCTCACTGCTCCCCTTCCCCCTCCTCTCCCCTCACTGCTCCCCTTCCTCCTCCTCTCCCCTCACTGCTCCCCTTCCTCCTCCTCTCCCCTCACTGCTCCCCTTCCTCCTCCTCTCCCCTCACTGCTCCCCTTCCTCCTCCTCTCCCCTCACTGCTCCCCTTCCTCCTCCTCTCCCCTCACTGCTCCCCTTCCTCCTCCTCTCCCCTCACTGCTCCCCTTCCTCCTCCTCTCCCCTCACTGCTCCCCTTCCTCCTCCTCTCCCCTCACTGCTCCCCTTCCTCCTCCTCTCCCCTCACTGCTCCCCTTCCTCCTCCTCTCCCCTCACTGCTCCCCTTCCTCCTCCTCTCCCCTCACTGCTCCCCTTCCTCCTCCTCTCCCCTCACTGCTCCCCTTCCTCCTCCTCTCCCCTCACTGCTCCCCTTCCTCCTCCTCTCCCCTCACTGCTCCCCTTCCTCCTCCTCTCCCCTCACTGCTCCCCTTCCTCCTCCTCTCCCCTCACTGCTCCCCTTCCTCCTCCTCTCCCCTCACTGCTCCCCTTCCTCCTCCTCTCCCCTCACTGCTCCCCTTCCTCCTCCTCTCCCCTCACTGCTCCCCTTCCTCCTCCTCTCCCCTCACTGCTCCCCTTCCTCCTCCTCTCCCCTCACTGCTCCCCTTCCTCCTCCTCTCCCCTCACTGCTCCCCTTCCTCCTCCTCTCCCCTCACTGCTCCCCTTCCTCCTCCTCTCCCCTCACTGCTCCCCTTCCTCCTCCTCTCCCCTCACTGCTCCCCTTCCTCCTCCTCTCCCCTCACTGCTCCCCTTCCTCCTCCTCTCCCCTCACTGCTCCCCTTCCTCCTCCTCTCCCCTCACTGCTCCCCTTCCTCCTCCTCTCCCCTCACTGCTCCCCTTCCTCCTCCTCTCCCCTCACTGCTCCCCTTCCTCCTCCTCTCCCCTCACTGCTCCCCTTCCTCCTCCTCTCCCCTCACTGCTCCCCTTCCTCCTCCTCTCCCCTCACTGCTCCCCTTCCCCCTCCTCTCCCCTCACTGCTCCCCTTCCCCCTCCTCTCCCCTCACTGCTCCCCTTCCCCCTCACTGCTCCCCTCACTGCTCCCCTTCCCCCTCCTCTCCCCTCACTGCTCCCCTTCCCCCTCCTCTCCCCTCACTGCTCCCCTTCCCCCTCCTCTCCCCTCACTGCTCCCCTTCCCCCTCCTCTCCCCTCACTGCTCCCCTTCCCCCTCCTCTCCCCTCACTGCTCCCCTTCCCCCTCCTCTCCCCTCACTGCTCCCCTTCCTCCTCCTCTCCCCTCACTGCTCCCCTTCCCCCTCCTCTCCCCTCACTGCTCCCCTTCCTCTCCCCTCACTGCTCCCCTTCCTCTCCCCTCACTGCTCCCCTTCCTTCTCCTCTCCCCTCACTGCTCCCCTTCCTCTTCCCTCACTGCTCCCCTTCCTCCTCCTCCTCCTCCCTCACTGCTCCCCTTCCTCCCCCCACCTTCCTCCTCTCCCCTTACTGCTCCCCTTCTTCCGCCTCTCTTCAAATTTTCTTCATATGTGCCAGCAGCTGTTCATCATTCACCTTGTTGCCACTTCTGAAAGACAGATCGTCAACTCTGCAGTTTAGGAATTGTAGGCACAAAACAGAAGTCCCCATATTCATTGGTGCAGGGTGTTGAGACTCTAATGCTGCTCCACTATGTGAACACTGCGGTCATTTAGGCAGTTTCTCTTCATTAAGCTGCCATTAAATATTTTGTTAATTGGCTCCATCCTTTTGAACCATAAGTCCCTTTGATACATGCTTCATGTCTCCAAGTGCCTTGGTCTGAAGCCAAAGAACTGGTTAACTTCTGGCATTGTTTCTGCTGCTTCAATTGACAAATTCTTGAATGGGCTTCAATAAGTTCCCCACCTTATATAGAACATCTTGACAGATGCATTGGGTGGGATATGAATGACTGAAGACAAGCAGTGAACATTTAGTGTTGAGCCGAGCATCAATTCTGACAGTCTACAGCCCTGATCCAATCTGGCATCAGACCCCAGTATATCCATCCCTTAGGATGCTCTCTCAGATAACAGTCCCTTGGAAGTTTAACTATTGGCAGTGTCTTCTTAAATATATGAAGGTAACTTGGTTGCACAATGGATGGTGATTTGGCATCTTTTGCAGCAATGGGACTTTTATACGTAATGTTGAACAAAGACTGGGGGTGCACACCACAGTTAATATAACAGAACCATGTACCTATACAGCACATAAGTTTACCTATTCCAATATGTCACTCATTGATACAGAAATTTCTACACTGAATGTGTAAGATTATAGTCAATTTACTTCTTAATTTGTCTATTAACACTTATTTGCTTTATACACATATATATGCATGCAGTTACTAATTTGTTTGTTATATATATATATATCACACATATATAAACCAGCTTAGCGAAAAGACTGATGGAAAAAACGCTCATCAACTTGACTTTTTATTCAAGTAAACTATAGCTGAACGAAACACAGTAAAAGCCATGAAGTCACAGACCTTGAAAAGACAGGAGTTTGATAACTTGGGAAAAACAAAATGCAGCTGCAGCTAGAATCTATGCATCCCTAGGAACCAGACTGATAAGGGAGGTTCACTAGACAGATAAGAAGGGGCCATGTACCACAATAACATTTCTTGAAATAGATGTTTTTAGTGGAAAGTAACAGAAGGGGAGGAGGGGTGAACTGAATGAACTAAAAGAAATGGTGTAAGAAAGGGACACCAGCAGGGGTTAAGTGTAGTGCCCCGGGATCACGTGGACCATGGGGAACCAATCAAAGAAGGGAATCCCCCTTCACACTTTTGACAGGTCTCTATGCACAGATCTGTCAAAAGCATGAATGTGGATCACTTAAAAAAGTTAAACATTAAATCATTTTTTTTTAAATCACGTATTTAAAATTAGTTAAAATTACATTAAATATTTAATTTTTTGAAAAAATAATTAAAGTTTTTTTTACGGGGCTAAAATAAACTTACCTTTTAAAAAAATTATTTTAAAATTATAAATGAGTGAAAATTTGTTATTTTTAAAAAACTCTTATGCTGGTAAAAGCAGGTCTTACGCCTGCTTTTACCAGGCGCAAGATATTTAAAGGTTTTCAGCGGGCAGAAGTTGTGCAGAAAGCGCAACTCCCTGCCCACGGAGACCCTTTTCCCGGGCAGGCGGATGATCTGTCAAGAGAATTCTTGACAGATCGCAAGTGCCGGGTTTTAGCGCGTGATTGAGTATGTTCATTTCAATTTAAGATTGTGCACCCAGAATTGAAAAGAGAGAGTTTGTTTTACAAAAGATAAGCTTCAAGCTTGAAGTTACAGTTGCCATGGTGTCTGGTAAAAATGAATTTGAATGTTTACAAAGCATTGTCTTCTTAATTTGGTTACTGAAAGTCCGAGACACCCACCCTCTAAGGTTTTGACAAAGTAAGAAGTAATCAGAAATTGTAAATTGGGTTGAAAGAGAAAGAATAAATTAGTCTATGATGAAATAAAGAAAGGAGAAAGGAATGGATTATATCTCTCTTCTACTTTCAGTGTAGGGTGCTTTTAAAAAGCCTGTATAATGTTTCGGAGCGACAAGCTGTGGCTCTGCCCTCTTATTCCTTTTGTACAGAAGGTTAATGATTTTTGTTTAAATGTGAAAACTAATTTTTCTCCAGTTATATTCAGTTTGTTTTAGTCATTTGGAAAGGTGCTTAAAAAAGAATTTAAAAGATACATAGATACATAGAAGATAGGAGCAGGAGTAGGCCATCCGGCCCTTCGAGCCTGCTCCGCCATTTAATGAGATCATGGCTGATCCTCCAATTCAGTATCCCGTCCCCGCCTTCTCTCCGTAACCCTTAACCCCTTTTGCCTGTAGAAATATATCTAATTCCCTCTTAAATATATTTAATGAGCTGGCGTACACTGCCCTCTGTGGCAATGAGTTCCACAGGTTCACCACCCTCTGAGTGAAGAAATTCCCCCTCATTTCTGTCCTAAATGGTTTAGCCCTTATCCTTAAATTATGTCCTCTAGTTCTGTTCTCACCCGCCAAGGGAAACATTCCTTCTGCATCTAGTCTGTCTGGACCTGTCAGAATTTTATACACTTCTATGAGGTCCCCTCTCAATCTTCTAAACTCCAGTGTGTACATCCCTAAACTACATAGTCTCTCCTCATAGGTCAATCCCGCCATTCCTGGTATCAGCCTGGTGAATCGCCGCTGCACCCCCTCCATGGCAAGAACATCTTTCCTCAGATGAGGCGACCAAAACTGTACACAGTACTCGAGGTGTGGTCTCACCAGTGCCCTGTACAGCTGCAGCAAGGTATCCCTGTTCCTGTATTCCAACCCTTTTGCTATGAAGGCCAGCATACCGTTTGCCTTCTTGACCGCCTGTAGATGACGTAATTTACTGGTTTGTTGTAGGCACGTGTTTGCTTTTTGTTTTGACTGTTCTGTATTGTGTTTAGTTGATAAAATGTTGGTTTGAATTAAATTGGAACCATTGAGGTTAACTGACCTATTAAATTTATTGTGGCCACAGTGCAATTCTGGTTGTTGTAAATTGTGCAAAAGTCTCTATAAAAATTGGTAGTTTTGAATTTCTTAAATGTTTAATGATTTCAACTGGAATTTTAGGACATATGAGGTGATGTTGCATGCTGATCATCTTGGTTGTACTGGAAAATCTTGGGGTTGGAAACCTCTTCCTTTAAAAAATACTAAAAGTTTAAGAAACAATTGGAGTTTAATCTAAAATGTGTCTTCCCTGATGAGAATGTTTTTTTTAAAGTTAATAATGATGTTGCTAATGATTTCTGCTGTCTTAACAGATTTTCAATTCCTAAAAAAAATTGTATTAGTTTTAAAAAGTACAAAGACTTGGAAAAAGTCAATCGGCACTTGTTTTTTTTGATCGGGGAAGTTTAAAAATGTTTTTACATGAAGTGACACAATTGCATGCGTCTGACAATATCTGCTCCGCCTTCAGGGTTAAAGACATCTCCTCACAGCTGGAGAAGGACTTGGAGTGGGAGGGGGAAGATCCAGTTGTCGTGGTCCACGTAGGAACCAAAGACATAGGTAGAATTAGGAATGAAGTTCTGCTGAGGGAGTTTGAGGAGCTAGGATCCAAATTAAAAAGCAGAGCCTCAAAAGGTAATAATCTCTGGATTGTTAGCTCAGCCACGTGCAAATTGGCATAGGGACAAACAGCTTAGAGGTTTAAATGCGTGGCTCAGAGTGGTGTGGGAGGAAGGGGTTTCAGTTCATGGGGCACTGGCACCAGTACTGGGGAAAGAGGAGGCTGTTCCGTTGGGATGATCTCCATTTAAACCAGGCTGGGATCAGTGTCCTGACGAACTGAATAACTAGGGCAGTAGACAGGGCTTTAAACTAATGAAAGGGGGTGGAGGAATCAGGAAAGAGTAAATTTAAAAGCAGCAAGAGAAATGTCAAGGCTCCAGAGCAGAGCAGAGCTTTGGATAAAAATAAGCAGTGGGTCAGGAAGGGACAGAAAGAGTAACAAAGGTAATAAGGCATCAGTGCCGAAAGTAGCATCAGGGAAAAATAGAAATAAGTCGAAGCTAAAGGCACTATATCTGAATGCACGAAGCATTCGCAACAAAATAGATGAATAGCGCAGATAGAAATTAACAGGTTTGATCTAATAGCCGTAACGGAGACGTGGTTGCAAAATGGTCAAGGTTGGGAACTAAATATTCCAGGATACTTAACTTTTAGAAGAGATAGGCAAAATGGAAAAGGAGGAGGGGTAGCACTGATAATAAAGGATGGGATAAAGACAGTAGCGAGAAAGGATCTTGGTTCCGAAAATCAAGTAGAATTAGTTTGGGTGGACTAAGAAACAGCAAGGGGCAGAAAACATTGGTGGGAGTTGTTTATAGGCCCCCAAACAGTAGTTGTAATGTAGGGCAGAGTTTAAATCAGAAAATTAGAGGCGCATGTAACAAGGGTAATACAGTAATCATGGGGGACTTTAATCTACATATAGACTGGCAAACCAAATTTGCAGTAATAGTGTGGAGGATGAATTCATGGAATGTATGCAAGATAGTTTTCTAGATCAGTATGTTAAGGAACCAACTAGGGAACAGGCTATTTTAGATCTAGTATTGTGCAATGAGAAAGGGTTAATTAATAACCTTGTAGTAAAGGGACCTTGAGGGAAGAGTGACCATAATATGATAGAATTTTATATTGAGTTTGAAAGTGATTTAGTTAAATCCAAAACTAGGGTCTTAAATCTAAACAAAGCAAACTACGCAGGTATGAGGGGCAAGTTGGCTAAGTTACATTGGGAAACTACATTAAAAGGTATGACGGTAGATAAGCAATGGCTAGCATTTAAAGAATTAATAAATCATTTACAATAAATATACATTCCTTTGAGGCACAAAAACCCCACAGGAAAAGTGGTCCAACCTTGACTAACAAGAGGAGTTAAAGATTGTATTAGATCATAGGAAGAGGCTTATAATGTTGGCAAAAAGAGTAGTAAGCATGAGGATTGGGAGGATTTTAGAATTCAGCAAAGGAGGACCAAGAAATTGATAAAGAAAGGGAAAATAGAATGAGAGTAAACTAGAGAGAGACATAAAAAAAGACTGTAAAAGCTTCTGTAGGTATGTATAGGAAAAGGTTAGCAAAATTAAATGTGGGTCCCTTGCAGGCTGAGACAGGAGAAATTATAATGGGGAATAAGGAAATGGCAGAGAAATTAAACAAATACTTTGGGCTGGATTTTGTCTTGGGGTCGGGTCATCCGCATTTCGTGTCCCCCCCCCGACTCTAGATTAATGTGGATGAATGATGCAATTTTCACTTAATTGGGCAATTGAGTTCCAGCATGTGGGAACCCATGAACTAATTAGTGGTTTCAGTCTGAAAGTCGCCTCTGATGATGTCATCATTGCTGACTGCCTGGTCTCAGAGACTGTCTGGATGTTGGTGAGAGAGGACCTGCCTGGCTTTTGATGTGAATGGACCTGAATGTAAGAATAAGAGTGAGAGAGAATTTTTTTGCATCCAAGTCCTCTCACAGCAAAGGCCATGCAGTCTCTGAAGACATTCAATGCAGCAGCGACTTTCAGACCTAATACTACTACTACCTTCATCACATCTCCGTTGTAATAGTGGACTTGCAGCTGATAGTCAGCTATCCACTTGTGCTCCCGCCAGGTTTCACTGGCGTATTTCACATCAGGCATACTTCACGTCGGAAAAGGGTTAAACTAGCTAAAACGTTTCAAAATGGCATTACAGAGCCAATTTAGGGCTTGTTAAGGGCTTTAATGGCCTCTCCCGCCTCTTGGAGGCGGGAACCCCGCGACTGATTTTGTCAAAATTGCGTGGAGGCGGAATGGAGTCGGGATGGGGTCGGGACCCCTGACCCCGCAAATTTAACTCCCACACGCCTCCAAACCAGACTCCATGGGTCATTCAAAATCCAGCCCTTTGTGTCTGTCTTCACAGAAGACGACGCAAAAAACTTCCCGGAAATAGTGGAGAACCAAGGCTCCAGCAAGAATGAGGAACTGAAAGAAATTAGAATTCGTAAAAAAAAAATAGTACTGGAGAAATTAATGGGGCTGAAAGCCGATAAATCCCCTGGACCTGATGGCCTACATCCTAGGGTTTTTAAAGAGGTGGCTACAGAGAAAGTGGGTGCATTGGTTGTCATTTTCCAAAATTCCATAGATTCTAGAACGGTCCCACGGATTGGAAGGTAGCAAATGTAACCCCACTATTTAAGAAAGGAGGGAGAGAGAAAACGGGGAACTACAGACCAGTTAGCCTGACATCAGTTGTAGGGAAAATGTGAGAATCTATTATTAAGGACGTGGTAACAGGGCACTTGGAAAATAATAATAGGATTGGGCAGAGTCAACACAGATTTATGAAAGGGAAAACGTGTTTGACAAATCTGTTAGAATTTTTTGAGGTTGTAACTAGCAGAATAGATAAGGGGGAAACCAGTGGATGTGGTGTATTTGGATTTTCAGAAGGCATTCGATAAGATGCCACACAAGAGGTTATTAAACAAAATTAGGGCTCATGGGATTGGGGGTAATATACTAGCATGGATTGAGGATTGGTTAACGGACAGAAAACAGAGAATAGGAATAAACTGGTCATTTTCGGGTTGGCAGGCTCTAACTAGTGGGGTACCGCAAGGATCAGTGCTTGGGCCTCCACAATCTACATCAATGATTTGGATGAGGGGACCAAATGTAATATATCCAAGTTTGCTGATGATACAAAGCTGGATGGGAATGTAAGTTGTGAGGAGGATTCAAGGAGGCTTCAAGGGGATATAGACAGGCTAAGTGAGTGGGCAAGAACATGGCAAATGGAATATAATGTGGAGAAATGTGAAGTTATCCACTTTGGTAGGAAAAATAGAAAAGCAGAGTATTTTTAAATGGTGAGAAATTGGGAAATGTTGGTGTTCAGAGGGACCTGGGTGTCCTTGTACATGAATCACAAAGTTAACATGCAGGTACAGCAAGCAATTGGGAAAGCAAATGGTATGTTGGCCTTTATTACAAGAGAATTTGAGTATAAGAGTAAAGACGTCTTACTGCAATTTTATAGGGCCCTGGTGAGACCACACCTGGAGTATTATGTACAGTTTTGGTCTCCTTACCCAAGGAAGGATATACTTGCCATAGAGGGAGCGCAACGAAGGTTCACCAGACTGGTTCCTGGGATGGGGGGATTGTCCCATGAGGAGAGATTGAGTAGACTAGGCCTATATTCTCTAGAGTTTAGAAGAATGAGAGGTGATCTCATTGAAACATACAAAATTCTTACAGGGCTTGACAGGGTAGATGCAGGGAGGATGTTTCCCTTGGCTGGGGAGTCTAGAACCAGGGGTCACAGTCTCAGAATAAGGGTTGGCCATTTAGGACTGAGATGAGGAGAAATTTCTTGACTCAGAGGGTGGTGAACCTTTGGAATTCTCTACCCCAGATGGTTGTAGAGGCTCAGTCGTTGAGTATATTCAAGACAGAGATAGATAGATTTTTGAATATTAAGGGAAGCAAGGGATATGGGGATAGTGCAGGAAAGTGGAGAGGAGGTAGAAAATCAGCCATTATCTTATTGAATGACGGAGCAGGCTCGAAGGGCCGTATGGCCTACTCCTGCTCCTATTTCTTATGTTCTTATACCTGCAAAGGAGTTAACTCTTTCCGCTGACAGCTGTTTGTTTAAGTTCACCACACGACAACTTTTGTATTGCTGAATGAAATTTATGTATTGGACAATAAAGTTCCTCCAGGGCTCATGAATGAGAGAGAATGATAATTAATGGAATGCCCTACTTAGGATGCAAGATAGAAACAAAAAATGTTTCATTACACCACCAAATGGGAATCATTTTCTTAGTTGAATTGGAATAAATCACCTGGGCGCAATTCACCGAAAGGTATCAATCCGTTATTAATCTACATTCTAGTGAAAGTCAGGATCGTGTAGGTGAGAATAGTAAATTGCTAGCTTTCTCTTGGAGATGTTTGTGTCTTTGCCTATAAACTATTTAAGAAAACTGCATTTGATTGCCTGGCCACTACCCAAGACGTCGGGACCATGCAGTGGGAGATCAGCAAAGATCTTCAGACAACCGCCCCCCTTCAATCTGTTGATGGGATCACCTGAAAGCCCAAGACTAGCTTGTATTGGATGGCACTTGTGGCATGGTTGAGCGTCCCAAATCCGGAGTTCCGGAATCTGGGACGATTGGTGGCAGGGGTCCGGAATCCGTAAAATGTTCCGGAATCCGGACACCCCGAGGGAGGCTTACCAAAAACCGGAAATAGCGCAACCTGGGCCCAGGCATTTCCGGACTCGGAGCGTGTTCCTGATGTCCGAAGTCCGGAAACGCCCGAGCACAGGTTGTGATATTTCCGGACTTCGGACATCAGAAACACGTTCCGAAGTCCGGAAAAACCCGAAAACCGGCTCGGCCTTGGTCCCGAGGTTGCCGGATTCGGGACGCTCAACTTGTATTGGGATACCGGTGTGAGTGTGCAAATGTGATGTGTTACATGTGAGGTAATTAACATGTGGAAATGCATGGTGAATTTGCACTGAAGAATGGGTCTCAGACGTGCTCAGTTACTTGACAACAGCACAACATGAAATGTTTAATGTGGCTCAGGAGAGCGAGACAACTTTTTAAATCACCAAGGCACTGACACTCCATAGAGAAACCGACTTTGAAACAATCAGGATAGAGTTAAACACACTGGTACCTGTCAGAGAGATTGAAATTGAAATTAAAGTAAAGAGCGACATAGAATTCTGATTGGGACAATTGAGGGCTAGGGAAAAATCATACTTAGCGAGAATTATCCACAAGATGGATACGAGTAAAGAGAGAGCTGGAGAAAATTTTAAGTCCATGAGTTAGTGATGATATGGTGAACTGTAGTTTCTTTTCAATGTATTATGATTTTCTTTGTCTGCATCATTGTTGCTTGAAATGTATGCACTTAATCGACATGCTAATAACTTAGAATTAGTAGACTATTCTGTATTCTACAACAGGAGTGACACCGTATCAAGCTATGGCGGGTCGATTAATGCACTTGCTATTGCCTTCAAACACACCATTATTAATGGGTACAGCCAATAATGTGTGGCTGAGGTGAATGGTGGCTTATGTTAACGAGACCAACGAATTTGTAGCCAGAAATATGGGAAAAATTATTTGAGTATCAGGTTGGGGATGTGGTCATCGTTCTAAATTATGGTAAGAAGGATCATGCATTTCAACCAAATTGGAGAGGCCCCTTCCTGATTATGAATAGGGCCAGTCCAGCTGTCTATCTAATCTGGCTGTCTGGTAAAAATGGCAAAACAGTAGACAGATGGTTTCACATTAATCAGTTGAAACCTACTACAAAGTAAAATCAGTTAAAATTAGACTGGTAATCACATACTATGCTTGATTTCAACAGGTGACTGAACTCTAACAACAACATGAGAGGGATATTGTGGAGTGTTATCGCCATGAGGTTGTTGGTGAAATTGACCAGGAAGACATCAGCATCCAGGTGCATGTTGACGGGCAGAAGGGACGACAGCCTAGAAGAGAAGGATGTGCTGGAAATAAAAGAAGAGTTTAAGGAGTAAAAGGGTAAAAAAGGATAAGGACAGGTTAACTCTGACTCAAACACTCAATTGGCCACGATTTTGGAAACGGAACAGCGCCAACTCTGATAAAGGAGTTGGATGTAGCATAACGGACATAACACAGCCATCGGGAGGCAATATCATAACGGTTATGGTGAAAGAGTGAGAAGAATTGAATGGGACCCTGGGAAAACAAGACTAACTGTATTTGTCCAACTCAACAAAAGAACTGAAATGTTAATGGACTAGAAGTTAACAGAGGAGGATTCAAGTAATTCTAGGGGACACCAAGAGGCACAGCTAGAGAGGGGTGCAGATAACTCTTACTGTGATTTTTACCCAAGGCATAAACGGGGTAGTAAGACTCTTAATTATTCCTTGTAAACTGCTGCTTAAGATACAGTAATTGGCCCAGAAATTCGGGTCCCCACGGGTGAGTACGCGCTGTGCCAGTTTCACGCATGCACGGAAAACCGGAACTTCCGGTCTCTTGAAGGAAGGGGTTCGCGGGTCAACCGCAAGCGCGGGAGAGGCAGCGCGTACGCATCGAACTTCCGCTTTTAAAAAAAATATATACAGGTTTCTCCGTGCGGGTAAGTCCCTAGCAGCTGCGCGTGGAAAAAGCAGGTGCAAGGCCTGCTTTTAACAAGGTAAGAGGTGAATTAAGTAAAATTGAAACATTTTTTTCCACAGGTTTATCATTTTTAAATACTTTAAAGAAAGGTAAGTTTATTTTTAGCCCCGTTAAAAACTTTAATACATTTTTTCAAGAATTTAAATTTTTGTTTAAAATAGTTAATTTATGTAATTTATAGTTATTTTAAAAATGTGATTTAAAAAAAAATGTATTTGAAGTTTTAGTGAGGTTTTGGGGCCGATCTCTATTCATAGATTTGACAGGTCTTCCTGTCAAATCTATGAATGGAGATTCCCTGCTCCGATTGGCTCCCCATGGACCACGTGATCCCAGGGGACGGTGCGAACCAGTTGCGCCGCTGGGATATGCGAGCACTGCACACCGGCAGCTGGAGGAGGCCCAGGATCAGAATCCCACGCGGGCCCACAGCACAACGGCAGGCGCGCTATGTAAGTGCACCCGCTATGCTTGCGCCCACGGGAAGCCTCCGACCCGAATTTCTGGGCCATTGTGTTGATCCTTGCATGTGCTGAATAAACATTTAACCACTGTCACCAATACGGGTCCATGTTGAATCATTTGGAATCAAAGATCTACCAAAGAGATTCTTACAAATGTCTAAATACAATTGATGGAGCAGTTTAAAGGATTATTTTTTGTACCTGTTCAAATCCCATATAATGCAGGTCCCATCCTTGCTGACGCTGATCAGAATGCTGTACGGTTTGCACACACACAGGCTGGTTACTTCTGCGGTGTGCCCGTACAAGTAGACTTTCGATTCTACTTCAATTTCTGAAGACTAAAGAATAGAAACACAGCGAGTTGTCAGTGTACCATCCCACGCTCTTATCATTCACTGACCTGCATCTCTGCTAATCACTGCAAAGCAAACACGATACACGTGTTCAATAAATTCCCATGTTTCCGCTGGCTGGGAAGTCTAGAACTAAGGGTCACAGTCTCAGAATAAGGGGTCATCCATTCAGTACTGAGATGAGGAGAAATCTCTTCACTCAAAGGGTGGTGAATCTTTGGAATTCTCTACCCCAGAGAGCTGTGGATGCACAGTCATTGAGTATAGTCAAGACAGAAATCGCTAGATTTTTGGATACTAAGGGAATCAAGGGCTATAGGGATAGTGCGGGAAGGTGTTGAGGTAGATGATCAGCCATGATCTTATTGAATGGCTGAGCAGGCTCGAAGGGCCGAATGGCCTACTCCTGCTCCTATTTCTTATGTAAAGAAAGACTTGCATTTATATAGTGCCTTTCACGACGTCCCAAAGTGCTTTACAGCCAATGAAGTACTTTTGAAGCATAGTCACTGTTGTAATGTAGGAAATACGGCAGCCAATTTGCGCACAGGAAGCTCCTACAAACAGCAATGTGATAATGACCAGATAATCTGTTTTAGGGATAAATATTGGCCAGGACAATGGGGAGAACTCCCCTGCTCTTCTTCCAAATAGTGCCATGGAATCTTTTACATCCACCTGAGGGCGCAGACAGGGCCTTGGTTTAACGTCTCATCCGAAAGATGGCACCTCCGACAGTGCAGCACTCCCTCAGTACTGCACTGAGAGTGTCAGCCTAGATTATGTGCTCAAGTCTCTGGAGTGGGACTTGAACCCACAACCCTCTGACTCAGAGACGAGAGTGCTACCCAGTGAGCCACAGCTGACTGTAATCTGTTTTTTTAAATCCATTTTTATGGGATGTGGGCATCGCTGGCAAGGCCAGTATTTATTGCCCATCCCTAATTGCCCTGGAAAAAGTGCTGGTGAGCCGCCTTCTTGAACCGCTGCAATCCGTGTGGTGAAGGTACTCCCACAGTGCTGTTAGGTAGGGAGTTCCAGGATTTTGACCCAGCGACGATGAAGGATTGGCGATATACGTCTAAGTCAGGATGGTGTGTGACTTGGAGGGGAACTTGGAGGTGGTAGTGTTCCCATGCGCCTGCTGCCCTTGTCCTTCTAGGTGGATGAGGTCGCGGGTTTGGGAGGTGCTGCCGAAGAAGCCTTGGTGAGTTGCTGCAGTGCATCTTGTAGATGGTACACACTGCAGCCACGGTACGCTGATGGTGGAGGGAGTGAATGTTTAAGGTGGTGGATGGGGTGCCAATCAAGCAGGCTGCTTTGTCCTGGATGGTGTCGAGCTTCTTGAGTGTTGTTGGAGCTGCACTCATCCAGGCAAGTGGAGAGTATTCCATCACACTCCTTACTTGTGCCTTGTAGATGATGGAAAGGCTTTGGGGAGTCAGGAGGTGAGACACTTGCTGCAGAATACCCAGCCTCTGATCTGCTCTTGTTGCCACAGTATTTATGTGGCTGGTCCAGTTAAGTTTCTGGTCAATGATGACCCCCCCAGGATGTTGATGGTGGGGGATTTGGCGATGGTAATGCCGTTGAATGTCAAGGGGAGATGGTTAGACTCTCGCTTGTTGGAGATAGTCACTGCCTGGCACTTGTTTTAACAAAATCCCATCAGATAGTGAAAACCTTTCGTTCAAATTTTCAATGAATTGCACTAACATTAATTACCTGAAGTAGACCAGTGAGAATTCTCTCTAATAATTAAAGTCTCATAAACGAAAGCAGAAAAATGTTAAAACTTCCCTTCAGGAAGCAGTTGGCAGGCTCTACACACACAGTGCATCTTATACACATACCATGCTGCTGGTGAATCTGTTCGAGTACGCAGTAACTACTCCACACTTACTGCCAGTAAAGAGCTGGCAACTGTCAGGCACCCACGCACAACTTGTAACCTGAAAAGAAGCCATTGATTGGAAAATTTAGAACCAGGTTCAACAAGAGACTGTAACCCTTAAAACTGGAGCTAGGAGATTGCTCTTAAAACGTATTTTGATTATAAACTTTCAAAACCTGTCATTTCTTTGAAACCACAGTGTGTATTTGTCTCTATACAATATTTTGTCAAACTATTAGATAGAATTATAATTGACTATGTGAAGACCCATGCAAGCACTGGATAACAGACTGCAAGTCAGACAAGCAATGTAACAACACAGAGGTAGTGGAGCGGTCAGAGTGCTGGTAGAGAGCAAAGTTCACTCTAAATTTTCTTTTGTGCGCGGTATCTTTAAATTTGCAGCAGCCGTGCACGCGTGGTGTCTTAAATATGAACAGCTTGTGAGTGACCTGCACGGTACCTTCCCGATTGCTGCGTGGCCGTAGCTTAGAGGGAACATTGGTGGAGATGTAATGTTTGGTGTCATCAGCGTATGTGTGGAAGTTCATAGAATCATATAACACAGAAGGAGGCCATTTGGCCCGTCGTGCCTGTGCCGGCTCTCTGAAAGAGCTATTCAACTGATCCCACTCCCCTGCTCTTTCCCCATAGCCCTGCAAATGTTTCCTTTTCAAATATATATCCAATTCCCTTTTGAAAGTTATTATTGAATCTGCTTCCACCACCCTTTCAGGCAGTGCATTCCAGATCGTAACAACTCGCAGCGTAAATAGAATTCTCCTCTTCTCCCCTCTGGTACTTTTACCAATTACCTTAAATCTGTGTTCTCTGGTTACCGACCCTCCTGCTAGTGGAAACAGTTTCTCCTTATTTACTCGATCAAAACCCTTGATAATTTTGTACACCTCTATTAAATCCCCCCTTAACCTTCTCTGCTCTAAGTAGAACAATCTCAGTTTCTCCACATAACTGAAGTCCCTCATCCCTAGTAAATCCTCTGCACCCTCTCCAAGGCCTTGACTTCCTTCCTAAAGTGTGGTGCCCAGAATTGGCCACAATATTCCAGCTGGGGTCTAACCAGTGATTTATTAAGATTTACCATAACTTCATTAAGTTGATCCCATGTCTATAGATGATGTTGCTAAGGAGCAGCATGCAGATGAGGAAGAGGAGGGAACCAAGGATAGGTCCTTGAGGGATTCTGAAGATAATGGTGTGGGAGTAGGAAGAGAAGCCATTGCTGTAGATGCTCTGACTATGAGTGGATAGGTAAGAGTGGAACCAAGCGTTCTATATTAGTTTAAAAAATACATCTTTCCTAAGTAAGGATCTTGCTTAAAAAGTTGCTTAAATGTCATCAACAAAGTCATCCATTTTCTGTAAAACATGGTTCTTTGAATAATTTTATTACACAGTTGATGAAAAAGTAGAAATGAGTAAAGAAAAAGTTGCACAGTGCTAATTGAAAATAAGTCTATAGACAGTAAGAAAGTACAAGGTCTCTTTTAAGGAGTAAACCACATACCTGGTGTAAAGGAGAGCATTGAATGAAGTTGATTGGTGGCTCACTTTGTTTGCTTTTCAGTCTTAGCATGTTATCAGCATAACCCCAACTCAAAATGGCTGACCACTGGATGTCTGTACTGTGCATGCTCCGAACACCTAAAATTAAGATGGAAATAAATATGGTGATATCAGAACTGAGAGGGTACAACTATCAAGAAAGACTGAACAGACTGGTGCTCTTTTCTTAGAAAAGAGAAGGCTGAGGGGTGACCTGATGGAGGTCTTTAAAATTATGACGGGTTTGATAGGGTAGACGTAGAGATGTTTCCACTTGTGGGGGAGACCAAAACTAGGGGCCATAAATATAAGATATCCAATAAGGAATTCAGGAGAAACTTCTTTACCCAGAGAGTGGTGAGAATGTGGATCTTGCTACCACATGGAGTAGTAGAGGCAAATAGCATAGATGCATTCAAGGGGAATGCTAGATAAGTACATGAGGGAGAAAGGAATAGAAGAATATGCTGATAGGGTGAGATGAAGAGTGGTGGGAGGAGGCTCATGTGGAGCATAAACACCGGCATGGACCAGTTGGGCCGAATGGCCTGTTTCTGTGCTGTAAATTCTGTCATTCTATGAATTCCTGAAAATCTTGCAGAGTGAAAAAAAACTACGAATCTATTCCATACCTTGCTCTTTGCTGTATATCATCATGAGACAAAATTTTTTCGACAGACCACAGATGGCTCTGGTTGGCAATGCTAGCAGTGATCCAAACTGTTCTCCATGGGGCTGGCTGAAGCAAACCGCAGGATCTGGTGCGCTGGGGGAACCCACATACTCACCCCACTTCAGCCCTTTAATCCAAGGCAGAGGACTCTGCGACACAAGCCACAACACGAGATTAAAGAAAAAAATCAATCACTGCAGGTCCCTTTTGAGCATTTTTGTCCAAAAAGGACTTTCACATATGGTTAGCAGGTGCTCTGCTATTAGTAATCACCAAGCCTGCAAACTGATTTAATTGATGATTAAATAGATAATAAAAATTTGACAAGCTTTTAAATGAAGGAAATCTTTCCGTTCGAAGAGAAAAAGGTTTCTGATAATGTACTGATTGATATTCCTGCATTTATATTGAATAAAATGAAATGACTAATGTAAAAAACAACCTAATAAAAATGGAACTGAAAAAGCAAAAAATTAGGAAAGTATATCAAGTGACTTCGCTAAGAATTAAAGACTGGTTGTGGAAGCATCTTATTTTTACAGATCAGCTGTACTTTCTAATGAAAAACGGATACTAATTACAAATAGATATAGAACATATGAAACTGACAGGCAGGAAAAGACCAGCTGGGCCATCAAGCCTGCCCCAAAAGAAATCTTAAAACTGGCTAAAGAAAAGTTAACTGCTTCTAAATTTGAAAACTGAAGAACCATTTATAACACAGAACAGGCAGCAGTAAATACCGGGTAGATGACTTCCTTGGTGTGCTCTCTGCTCTCTCTGAAAGCAAACTGCACGAGGAGACCCATAGCTGCAGGCAGCTCCCCCTCTATTGAGAGTCTAGGCCCATGCCTGCTCGGATGAGTAGCTGTGAAGAGCTGCCGAGGCGTCTGACCGTAGGTCTTGATCATAGTCTCCAGGGCTCGTCTTTGCACCGGGTCTTCAACAGCAGATACGTCCATGCCAAAGTATGTCTATCAGCAAAATATGGATTAAGATCATTGTAAAATCGATTAAAATATTTGTTCCTATGACTATTGAACTAAAAATATAATGGATCAGTTCTTTGGGAATGCCACTAAGAGGCAACTGAAGAAAAAGTCATCTTATCATATTCTTGGCTGTGTTATTACAAAATCTACCTCATGCACACCTGGTTGTATGATGCCTCAGCTCCAGCCAGCTGCCCACCAGTGAGGGAGGATCAGCATCCTTCCTAAGCCATGGCTGGTGCTGAACATTCAGTTGCACTTGTACCACAAGCAGCATTCAGGGCTAGCAGAGATGAAGATCTCCAAACCCTGTAATGGACCTGGCTGGAAATGGACCCAGATAAATCACAAAACCCAGTCTTTTCCGACGGGAATCCCAGCATGGCAAGTCTCTATAAGGCTTCTTTTAGATTGCCACAACTGAGAGTATCTCTCCTGCAGGAGATCTCTGAAACATTTTTTTAATTTTTTTATAAAACAGCTTTGTTTTGAGGGGTAAGAGACAGAAAAAATTTTTTTTAGAAGTATATTTCTTTCCCTCCCCACACGTGAGACTCCCCTTTACAAGTTCCAAATGCAGCAATCTTTCTCAGCAGTGATCGCAAATTTATAGATGTATTATTTTGATCAATCAGTACAATTGTGGATTATCACTTACTAAATTTGCAGTGAAGTGATTACATCACAACCGTTAATTTATCACTATGGATGGCACCCATCAATTACATAGAAAGCCACATGACGGGTTAAAGTAACAGAGCCAAACAGGATAAAAATCACACCATGAACTCCACACCATATTATTACAGAATCATACAGCACAGGAGGCCATTTGGCCCATCGTGCCTGCGCCGGCTCTTTGAAAAAGCTAGCCAATTAGTCCCACTTCCTTGCTCTTTCTCTTTAGTGCTGCAAGTGCACATTATATATACAATGGAAATATAGCAGTGATTTCAGGGTTAAAATCCACCATTCTTTATATTATTTCCACTTTGATCTGAAATAGACTGGCACTGTAAGTGGCAGCTCACTTTAATACATAAAACTGATTTATTGTGTTTTAAAACAGGGTAGGTCTGTGCATTGCTGGATCAATTGTGCTGTGACACAGAGTAGTATGATGTTGGTACGTGCGGATTGCCCCACGCACTGAGTCGCTTGATATAAGGGAGACCTATATGGAGATGGAGGAGGAGGAAAACCAAGTGGAAGGAGAAGTGCCAGAGGCAGAAGAGCAGATCACCTGCCACCTTTTTGGAGAGAATAGTGCATGGTGCGGATTACCTAATGGGGCGCATTCTACTCAACTCTTAGCATGTCAAGTACCTTCCCATAATGATCGACAGTGCTTCTAATCAACGAGCATCTCAGTTTTAATTCGATTAGAGTTAGTCTAAGTACTTTCAAACTCTAAAACGCAGTGGCGTTGTGTTTTGGAGCACCAATGGTGTAAAGCTAAGCTATTGGCCAGATTAGCGAGGAAAGGAAGTATCTAGCATAATCTGAAAGCTAATGTAAGTGATTATTTTTTTTTTATTGGGCTCCAGCTGGAATAGTGTGTCCAATTCTGGGCACCACACTTCAGGAAGGACGTGAAGGCTTTGGAGAGGGTACAGAAGAGATTTACTATAATGGTTCCAGGGATGAGGGATTACAGTTACACGGGTAAACTGGAAAAGCTGAGGTTGTTCTCCTTAGAGCAGAGAAGGCTAAGAGGAGATTTGATAGAGGTGTTTAAAATCATGAAGGGTTCAGGTAGAGTAAATAAAGAGAAATTGTTTCCAATGGCTGAAGGGTCGACAATGAGAGGGCATAGATTTAAGGTGTTCGGCAAAAGAACCAGAGGCAACATGATGAAAAACTTTTTTAAGCAACGAATGGTTAGGGTTTGGAATGCACTGCCTGATGAGGTAGGTGGTGGATACAGATTCAATAGCAGCCTTCAAAAGGGAATTGGATAAATACTTGAAGGAGAAAAATTTGCAGGGATATGGGGAATGAGCGTGGGAGTGGGACCAACTGGATTGCTCCTCGAAATAGCCGGCGCAGACTCGATGGGCCGAATGGCCTCCTTCTGTGCTGTACTATTCTAAAGCCAGAGATAGAGGATGCCAATTTGATTCTTCATGTTGGCCTTCAAATCCTGGCCATGTTGCTGTGCAGAAACAGAGGTCAGAAAATCACGCAGGCAATTGTTTAAAAGCCCTTGCAGCACTCCACCTAGCAGCTGTGTTACAGGATTTTTTCACTTCAATCGATCTTTAAAACTAATTTATTTTCCAGTTCATATGACATTTTAAAAATTGTTTCTTTACTCAGAGCCTTTTAATAACTATTATCCTAATTGCAATGCTCTGCAAAAATTTTATTTAGAAACTATTTTTTGTGCTGTAAAATTACTAGAAACATTTTTAGGCACCTACTCACAGAGTTTAGCCCACTTTGCATTTGATGGCTGGCTGCATAATGATCTGAGAATTGAGAGGGGTGGAGACTTACCGCAGGATGAAAGACATTGATAGCATGAACTGCAGCTCTGCCCTTTTGCTTGTTTCCAAACACCAAGTCAATCCAATTGCAAATACTTTGTGAAACCTGATCTGACTCCAAGGCTTGACGGTGAATCAAGATGAACAGCCGGGGATCGTTGCGAGCCCATGGTGGAAGGTTTACATGATTTACTCTTTCTCCATTCTGCCGCATTCCAAAGTCAAAACCTGAAAGCAGAGCCGAGTTTAGAACAGGTCCCATTCTTGCAAATAGCTAATCTCGGGAGACATATATTGACCCTTTGATTCAAAGCACAAATGATGATCAATTTACAGGCTGCAATGCTGAAAGTTTACACCAGTGAAAGGAATAATAAATATTATGACTTGATTATCATTGCAACACACTATCCATTTGATCAACTTAAGAACTGATTCAAAACAGAATAACACTGGAAATACTCAGCAGGTCAGGCAGCATATGTGGAGAGAGAAACCGGGTTAACGTTTCAGGTCGATGACCTTTCAGCAGAACTGGAAAAAGTTAGAGATGTAACAGGTTTTAAGCAAGTACCGAGGCAGGGAAAGGGAGGAGGGGAGGAAAGAACAAAAGTGAAGGTTTGTGATAGGCAGGAGAGATTAAGGGGGAAAAATTGGGTTGCGCCCCCTTTGGGGTGCTAACTTCGCTACATTTAGCTCCCCGAAAAAATTAGCGCCCCCGCGCCCAAAATTCACTGCTGGAAGCGCCCCGCCTCCCTCTTGGGGCGCTGCGAGTGAATTATCACGGCGCTACGTGCCGCAGCGCCACGCTCTGCCGCACGTCGTGCCGCGGTGCTGCAGGCCTTCCTCCGCTTATTAAAGGGGAGGGGCCTAGCGCAGCGCGACCCAGGGCCCAGCTGGGCCACCAGGGATCGGAGTGCCGGCAAAAGAGCCCAGCACTCAAGAGAAGTGCCGGGCTCACGGAGTGCAGCCGGCACTCCCCGGGGGGGCTGCACAGGTGGCCGGGGACAGCAACGGGGGCAAGTGCTGGCAGGCAGCCAGCAACAAAAATGGCCGCCCGGCACCGCCCCTTTAATTTGCACTACCCTGGCCGCAGGTTGGGCCCCCTGACCCTGTCGGACATAGCGTCTGGCGGTAAGTCAGGGGGTGCTACCGAAGATCGCGGCCGGGGCACTGCGCACGGCGATGACGTCATCGCCGGCGGCGCAGCACTGCAGGGCGCTAACGGTTACCGCCGCCGCTAACCTCCCGCTGAATTTCGCGGGAGGTGTTGGCAGCGCCGTGCACGGGCGCTAATTGCTTTGCCGCTTAGGGCGCTAACAGGAGGCGCAAATCAACTGAATTTTTTCCCCTAAATGACAAAAGGGATGATGGTGCAAGGCAGAAGGAGATGGTAATGAGACAAGTAAAGAAACAAAAAATGGGTCTAGAGGAGGTGTAAATGGTAATATCAGAATCATCAGCAAAAGTTTCTGTCCAAAGAAATGGGGGCAGAGGTTATGATCTGAAATTGTTGAACTCAATCTAGAGTCCGGAAGGCTGTAAAGTGCCTTTATTTTAAGAACTGATTCAATTACCTTTGACACAGCAATAACAACTTGCATTTATATAGCGCCTTTAACGTAGTGAAAAGTCCCAAGGCACTTCACAGGAGTGTTATATAACAAAATTTGACACCGAGTACATGAGGAAATATTAGGACAGGTGACTAAAAGCTTGGTCATAGAGGTAGGTTTTAAGGAGCATCTTAAAAGGAGGAGAGAGGTGTAGAGAGGTTTAGGGAGGAAATGTCAGAGCTTGGGGCCTAGGCAGCTGAAGGCACGGCCGCCAATGGTGGAGCGATAAAAAATGGGGATGCACAAGAGGCCAGAGTTGGAGGAGCGCAGAGATCTCGGACGGTTGTAGGGCTGGAGGAGGTTACATTGATAGGATTGGGCGAGGCCAAGGAGGGATTTGAAAACAAGGATGAGAATTTTGAAATCGAGACGTTACCAGACCGGGATCCAATGTAGATCAGCGAGCACAGGGAGTGATGGGTGAACGGGACTTGGTGCGAGTTAGGATACGGGCAGCAGACACAGATCATACGCCAGGAAATGGTGTGTTAATAGACATGCACTCATATGAAAAACCTTTATCAGCTACTTGTGCTTACAGTACTATTGAGCTATGCTTCTTTTGCACTCATTAAATATCAGTCATAACACACCATCACCACTACAACAGATTTTAAAAATGCAAGCGTTGCCAGATTTTCCTGAACATTTTATCCATCAACATATTTTTGTTCAGGAGGCAAATTTTGTTTCTGAAATTTGCCTGTATAATTTGGCTTGTAGGTCCTAATGCTGAATAGAAACTCGATAGGCTATTTGAGCATTTCAAAAAAGAGAAAAAATTACATTAAGTTGAGAAAGATCAATACTGCACTCATTTCCACAAATACCATAACCAGTAAATAATCTTGTTGTGAAATATAGTGCACACCTTCTCTATTGACCAAGAACTCTGGAAGGTAGAAGAATTCTGGAATGAGCTCCTTCACGTCAGTCATGGATTCATACGAGGATAAGCGCCAGGTAGTATTCATAGAGTGAAATGTTCGATCTGGGATATCAAAACTTTGATCTAAACACACAGAGAATACAATTCACTGTTACTGTCACAATAGTAGCATATTCTAACACTGGCCCATCACAAACACATCTCTGTTCCCTGGGAGTAACTAAGACTAGAGTTGTTGAGGAATATTTCTGTGAAGTGCATCATAGAATCATACAGCACAGGAGACCATTCAGCCCATCGTGCCTGTACTGGCTCTTTGAAAAAGCTATCCAATTAGTCCCACTCCCCTGCTCTTTCCCCATAGCCCTGAAAATGTTTCCCCTTCAATTCCCTTTTAAAAGTTACAACTGAATCTGCTCCCACCACCCAATAGGGAATGCATTCCAGATCATAACAACTCGCTGCATAAAAATTGGTGCCCAGAATTGGACATAATACTCCAGATGAGGCCTAACCAGTGATTTATAAAGATTAAGCATAACTTCCTCGCTTTTATACTCTATTCCTCTATTTATAAAGCCAAGGATCCTGTATGCCTTATTAGCCTTCTCAACTTGTCCTGCTACCTTCAAAGATTTGTGTAAGTGAATCCCAAGGTGTCTCTCTTCCTGCACTCCCTTGAAAATTGTACCATTTAGTTTATACAGTATTGCCTCTCCTCATTCTTCCTACCAAAATGTATCACTTTACACTTCTATGAATTATGATCACTTCAGGAACTAATTTAGATTTTATTCTAGGACTGAACAGACTCAAGGCTTTGCAAAATCAGTCAGATGAAACTGTTGTCAATAACATCCTGCAAATTACTTTCTTTGTATTTCTTTCCTTTTACAGACTATGGGGCCGATTTTGCCAATGGGGGCGCATTAGAGGCGGGGCTGCTGCCTGTCGGGTTTTAGTCCCGCCTCCATCGACTTCTGGCCAACCCATGCTATTTTCCCTTGATTGACCTTGTTAAGCCCGCCACGCGGGCTTAGCAGGCCAATTAAGGAGAAGCCGGTTACAGAGAACGTCAGCGTATGACGTTTCATCTGTCAAAATTTTTTGACAGATGAATTGTCATCGTTTGACAGCTCTGTGAAGCTGTCAAACACTGACATTCTATGTTGTTTGATGAGTCCTTGTATTCAAGACTCATCAAACCTCTTTTGTTAGCAGAAATTAGATGGTTGTTGCATCGGAGAACGCAGCAGCCATCTGTCATCTCTGCCAGTGAGATGCGAGACTCTCCGCATCCCCAACTGTTGAAGCCTGCAAGAAGAAACAAAGGTAAGTAAACATTTTCTATCACTTCTCACTCACCTCACACACTTACCTCTCCACACTTGCACCCATCACTTACCTTCACAGCGCACTTTTGCACCCCGCAGACCCATTGCTCGCCTCGGTGACCCTGGCGGGGTTTCCCGACGTCGGGAAGTCCACGCCTCTGTTGGAAAAATGGGGTTAATCCTCTTAACTGCCTGGTAACTACCTGTTAACAGGCAGTTAAGTGGCTGTAATCCCCTTCCCGCCTCCAGGAGACGGGACCCGCGCGGGTCAGCTACCCGCCTCCTAGGAAGATGGCACGGAGGCGGGATGGGCACCCGCCCCCAGATTCTGCCATTTTCCCGGCAGTCCCGCCTCCCCAGGTGACCCTATTGTTTTGAACAGCTCAAGACCCTGGGCTCTAGACTTTTATAAAAACTCGTAGTAATGTAGAGGTCAAACAGAGAAAGCAAAAGTAGATGCACATCTTTTACAGCTATCATCATTTTAGAACAGTAGATGATTTAGAGACAAAGTTTGAAAGATCTCCTAGTTAATTCTCTCATTAATGTAATAGGGCTCCAGGACACGTAGTTGCATATTTTATAATGCTTACAAAGTTTTCAGCTATTAATAGGCAACACTAAACTGTGTGATGTTATCTCCATCTTAAGCATGACATTTAGCAAATCCTGTACCACAGCACTTAAGATGAGCAATAACCACGTACATAAGATTAATTAGTTCAATAGATCTTACCCTGGTAAGCCAGAAACATCTTGGTGAATGGTGGCATCCTGACTAGGAAGTGCAAGACTGTTCCGCTGTTTGAGTAATGAGACCCATAGTGATATGGCTGTACAGGTGGCATCGGATCATCTTCTTGAGCCCCTTTACGATATTCCTCCTCTAGATACTAATAAGAAAGAACAATCACATTTTCTTAACCACTCTGGGTGATGGCGGAGACTGCTGGAGAATAGGGAGCAGATTGCTAAATGCCTGCAAACCTGTTACATGAGCCTAGAAACTGAAAAATCAGGCGATAAACAGGTGCTGAAGAGTCCAATATGTCATGTGGTGTGCGCACATTTATTCTGCAACGGGTATGTGCCGCATGCCATATTTGTCAGGGCTCCTGCCTGAAATTGGCGTTCGGCCCATTGCCTTTGCAAATCGCGGGGCATTACGCCCATTTCAGACCCTTTTGCGAAACTGGTTGCAGAGTGGCCACAGTGAGCGTGTGTGCTGCAGTTTCCTCAGGTGAAAAGCAACCAATCTAGTGGTCTTTAAAGGGACCACTGGAAGCTCCCAGAAAAAAAGATAAGTGCAACATTTTTTTTACTTAGCTGAATGTGGAGCTAGGAGGAGGAGTGCTCATTAAAACTGTCAGTCGCTGCTGGCCTGCGCTTGCCCCCCCTCCAGATTATCTGTCACCAGCTCCCAGACTTACCTTAGGCCCTCACTAGTCCCAGCTGGCCGATCTCTCTCTGCCCCCTCCCCGCCACGAGCGGCGTCTGTCACCACAATTGCCGCCCGCAGCTTGTCAGTACCATACTAAAGTGGGAGACGGAATAATTTGCCGTGGTCTTCCCGCCAGCCTCCTTAGGCAGGTGCAGCATGTACAACCCGGTTTGTGAGCCCCCTATTCGGGCCCAATCCAATTTCTCGGCCAAGAACTACAATGAGCATAACGCTTCCTTTCAATGTTTATACTGTATCTGAATTATTTTATGTAAAACTCGTTTAAAATGTAGCGCAGGATTCTACACTAGCTTCTAATCCAGTCACCGTGCACACAGATGTTGGACACTGAGGGGGAGAATGGGAGACCCCATGATGCAGTGGGCTAGCACGCTGACCTTTCAACCTTGGGGGTCGGCGTTCAAATCCAGCCTAGACTGATGGGATGTCTGATTGCTGCAAAAGGTCTCATGTAAAATGAGTTTGTGGGGGTCTCAACTGGAAAAAAAATAAATCACACTGTTCCCAGGGTACAGCAGAGGAGCAGGAACTGTATTCTGGACCAAACTGTGCTGCACCTGACCTAGGAGTAGGTGAATGACAATAGGTGCCTAAAATGAGAAAACATGATATTTCTCAGCACCAGGCATCCTCACTTCAATGAACATACAAATTCAATTAAAAAAAGCCATCAGAATATTAATTCTCAATAATAAACATGAAAATATTGCATGTAATTAATTTTAATCTCTGACCTTATAGTTGTCCACGTATCGATCTTCCTTTTCTTTGGACTGTACGGCTATAGGTTTCAGAAGATTTCTGAAAAGAGTGAAACAAATTCCATCCAACATCAGAAAGGAGCCTCCAACATGAAGTTAAATTATCTTAAATCATTCATTAGACAATTTCCCATACAGTGAGTTCCTGATTCCCTTGTCCTGTGACACCAGGGGGAGATGGGAGAGCGGTGAACCAGACACTATCCCTCTAACAATTACCCAGTGTCACTGTTACATACAGGACTGGCATTGGAGGAGACCTCGCAGCAAGTGGTCACATTTAAGAAATGGTAAATTACTTTCTAAAAAAAATGCATATAAAATGCAAAAAATTACCTATAAATAGCGGGTTCACTTAAGTCGACTGTTTCACTGGAATAGTCACTCAGTATGAAAGGGAAAACGGGATACTGCATGAGATCGTTGAAGGAGCGACCCGCATGTTTGTTCAAATGGGTCAAATACTCAAAATTGGTTATTTGACCTGAGCACCACAACTGGGTCAGAGCCGTAATGTTCCCATACTCCAATAAATTTGGTAGACTGGAAGTCAGGATGTTGTGATGAACATCATCCCGAACCTATATGGGAAGAAAATCAGAATTAACTGCATGATCAACCAAATGCAACCTCAATAAAAAAAGACAACTATTAACAGCTTTGTAAATCAATCAGCATGCAGCACAACAACATTAAGACAAGCCCAATCTGTAAACATCCCTCCCACAATTCGGATGAAGCAACAAAAATGTTAGCACTCAAAAAAGAAAAAGACATTTATATAGCACCTTTCACGTCCCAAAGCACTTTACAGCCAATGAAATACTTTTTGAAGTGTAGTCACTGTTGTAATGTAGGAAACGCAGCAGCCAATTTGCGCACAGCAAGATCCCACAAACAGCAATGTGATAATGATCAGATAATTTTTTTTAGTAATGTTTATTGAGGGATAAGTATTGGCCAAGACACCAGGGATAACTCTGCTCTTCTTTGAAATAGTGCCATGGGATCTTTTACGTCCACCTGAGAGCAGGTTTAACGTCTCATCCGAAAGACACCAACTCCGACAGTGCAGCACTCCCTCAGTACCGCACTGGAGTGTCAGCCTAGATTTTTGTGCTCAAGTCTCTGGAGTGGGACTTGAACTCACAACCTTCTGACTCAGAGGCGAGGGTGCTACCAACTGAGCCACAGATGACGCTGTATTTGCACTGTGTGAAACTCATGATAAAATTCTTCAGCTGACAAGTTGAGGGAGAGACGACTGTCCCTTTTGAGTGAAAACTGATAAATATTTGCAGCAGAGGTGGATACAGGTCTATGGGGAGAGCGCAGGGCAGTGGAATTAGTTTGGATTGTTCTAGCAAAGAGCTGGCACAGATGCAATGGGCCTAACGGCCTCCTCCCTGTGCTGTAAACTTTTATAGTTCGATGATACATTTTGAGAGTTGGTGTAGCAGAGATACAAGTCCTGGAAGCAAGTCTATAAAAAAGTACGATTGTCAGCTGGAAAATTTTGAACTGTTTTAGTTTTCTATTGGGCTCAGTATTCAGGATGGATGGAGAATTCTAAAGTTGGCCAAATTCTTTCAGGACCGAGATGAATATTACTCCCACACCTGTAAACTTGTCCAGAGAATCCAGTTTTCCAGATGCCTATCATAATTTCCAGTCACGGGATGAGCTATAAAGTTACTTCCAGCAGGTAGATAATGGCATGAAGCGACTGTGTGTGTACTCTGACGGTGAGAGTCAGCAACTTAGCAGGATTAAAGACACTGAAAGATTCTCACATGTTTTCTCATTTATAGTTTTGTTGGAGTTCATAACCTTCTGAAACGAATTATAATTTTCCCCTCAACACCACTAACTGGTGACAATCCAGCTACCAAGCTTTTGACCTGCAGTTTCATATGGTGAGGAAAGCCTGGCTGCATTAGCTTCAGTCAATGGGGCTGAACAGTATTTTACTGGCCTCTCATCTTATACTTAGTTCTAATGCCTTATAAATTAGACAGAACTCTAATTTACTGGAAAAAAGAGTAACTGAGCCATACAGGTCAGTAAGGTGCCAGGTTCAGTGCCTGAGTTAGCTGTTATCAGTCCTAGTATTAGCAATATTGCTACAATTGGCTTCAGCACTCCAGATTAGGGAGGGAAAAATCAACCAGGGCTCTTTCACCTGATTTCTGTTGAGCATCTCCTGTCGGAAGTGCACAAGTGATCACCAGTTTAGGTCACAATTGAGCTCAACTGTGATGCTTGCAGCAGTCAAATAGCCTGCCGATACTTACTCTAGAGGCACATGTATGAATAATGGCCAATTGAGTGAGGTAACAAAAGACCCCATGCCTTACGGAACCACATCTCAGCAAGAAGTTACTGTCTCATCGAAAAGAGAGGAGGATGAAGGGGGGAAATGCCACTGCAGTCTTCCATTACATGTCTTATTTCTAAAATTAAAGAATAAAATGAAAATGAATCCATTAAACCTTTGTATTGTCAAATGCCAGAAGAAGAGTTCTGCCGTTGGTTAAGAAGATTTCCAGGGCATTGTCACGCAGCTGCCACCATCGCTTGTGAACCTCTTTAATTTCTTCATATGTCCAGGAGAATGAAGCTGGCTCCGTTTCCACTGCAGAACTCTGAAAAACAGCAGTTTTATGGGCAGAAATTATAATGTTTTATAAATATTGTGTAAGAAAGAAAGAACTTGCATTTATATAGCTCCTTTAATTTCCTCAGAAAACTCTTCACAGCCAACAAATTAGGTAAATACAGATAAATGTTAGCCAGAACACCGGGAGAACTCCCCTGCTCTTCTTTGAATGATGCCGTGGGATGTTTTATGCTACCCTGACAATGCAGCACTCCTTCACTACTGCACTGAAGTGTCGGCCTTAGATTATGTGCTCAAGTCCTGTTATGGGACTTAAACCCATAACCTTCTGAATCAGAGGCGAGAGTACAGTACTGCCACGGAGCCTAGCTGATACTTGAGATCACTTCTCACTTACAACCTTGAAATACTACATATTTCTCATAGCGGAGTAGCTAAATATTTTTTTATAAACCTGTTCAAAGATTGCACTTGACTACACTTTCAATATTTTATTGCAACAGTAAGAATATTATACACACACAAAATTACAATTCAGCAGTTTGGCACAGAAAGTATATGCTAAATTAACTGACTTGTGGTTGATACAAAATGGCCCAGAAATTCCGGTTGGAGGCTTCCCGCGGGCGCAAGCCCCTGACCTGCACTTAAGAAGCGCACCTACCGTTATGCTCTGGGCCCGCGCAGAATTCCGTTCCTGTGCCTGCTCCAGCTGCCGGTGTGCAGGGCACGCGTATCCCAGGGGCGCAGCTAGTTCGCAGCGTCCCTGGGATCACGTGGGCCATGGGAAGCCAATCGGAGCAGGGAATCTCCATTCATAGATTTGACAGGAAGACCTGTCAAATCTATGAATAGAGATCGGCCCCAAAACCCAAGTAAAACTTCAAATAAATTTTTTTTTAAATCACATTTTTAAAATAACTATAAATTCCATTAATTATTTTTCAAAAATTTAAATTTTTGTTTAAAGTAGTTAATTTAAGTTTTTAACGGGGCTAAAAATAAACTTACCTTTCTTTAAAGTATTTTAAAATGATAAACCTGTGGAAAAAATGTTTTACTTTTACTTTCTTCACCGCTTACCTTGTTAAAAGCAGGCCTTGCGCCTGATTTTCCACGCGCAGCTGCTAGGGACTTACCCGCACTGCATCAACTGAGAAAAAACGGAAGTTCGATGCGTTCGCGCTGCCTCTCCGGCGCATGCGGTTGACCTGCAAACCCCTTCCTTCAAGAGAACGGAAGTTCTGGTTTCCAGCGCATGCGCGAAACCGGCACTTCCGTTGGCCCTACGGGTGAGTACACAGCACGTACTCACCCGTAGGGAACGGAATTTCAGGGCCATTATATACATAACCCTTTTAGTGATTATTCAACTTCACACAAATATTTTGGCATCCCAATGTAAAATGAATCCAATAGGTTAGTTTAAAAAAATGTGATCTTGTACTTACAGGATGCTCGAAGGCATCAGCAGCATTATCCTCAACAAAATACATTCCTGACTCCCCTGGAAGACAACAGATTTCCATCAATTTCTCATATCATTCGAACCTAAATACCTTTCATAGGTCACAGCTCTAACAACAACTTGTGGCGAATTCGCAACTATTACTAACCTAAAAGGAGTTCTCCAAGTGTTTCTCGAGAAGGGGCAACATTGATACATTTTCGAATGAATCTAGGTGAGAAAACAAAATACGGGTCTTAGTGAGGTAAACATCAATTACGGTAGCTGCAATATAATTGATCTCTTTTCCCCATCCATTAGAAAATGATTTTAGTCTGGATCCATAGGTATTTGCGTATATACTTGATAAGGAAATATTTGCAGGGCTATGGGGAAAGAGCAGGGGAGTAGGACTAATTGGATGGCTCTTTCAAAGAGACGGCACAGGCACGATGGGCTCCTTCTGTGCTGTATCATTCTATGATTTGTCTCTTGCTGCCCCAACTAAAAGGAGGCAGGTGACCAAGACTCACGCTGCAAACGCCACTATGAACTAGGCAACAGAAATGCTGCCAGTAGACTGCATTTGGGGATTCTCTTCAGTTCTTCATGGCAGCCAATATTTACTTAATTAACTGCTACTATCAGGGCAAAACTAAGCACCATAGAGTTTATGGCAAACCAGAACCCACCTGCCAATGGAAAAGCTAGTGCTAAGAAAGAAAATTACAATACAGTGCCAGTTCAATAAGTATGTGTCATGCTGTTTGTGTACTAGTGCCCAAAGAGTTTGATTTAGTACTGTTTTAGAAACTAGTTTGTATTGGAGAAAGGGCAGGGCACAATGGAATGAATGGAGCGTCCTGTGCTGTAACATGCTATGTATTGTCAACCTAAATTAATTTGTGACATTCTTAGCAACAAGGGCAGATTGCAAGAACACCTTTAAACAAGAATAGTTTAAGCCATCATTACTTGGTCATGGTCAGCTGATGAAACTACCTGATGGGTTCACTTGTCGCTTTATCCTTTACAGTTGACGAAAAAGAAGAATGAGATTTATCTTCAAACAAAAAGGATAAAGGTGGCTTCAGTGGTTCTGCAACAAAGAAAAACATAACTTGAGGACCATTTAACCAGATTGAAGTTACAGAAAACAATCAGCGTTCATTCCACCTTTTTACCCTCTGGTTTCTGCCGGTCTCTGAGCAAGTATTTATTGGGTATTGTCAAATAACATCTCTGTAAACGTCGCCTTTCTCTATTGGGACCTTCTGTAGGATCCAGTTGCCACGAAGTTGGGTAAGACACAGGATCATACCATAGAGCCCTAGAAATCAAATTATTAAAAAGGTTATGCTTAACTAGCTAGTTATGTATTGTTATGTATTCCAATATTGTACAAACACATTTTTAGGTTGCTCCTTATTTCATTAGTACTGGCAGTTATTCCTGTTATACACAAGTCTGGTAATAATCATCTGTGTCACTTCTAATCTACTGAGACGATATTGTATAGGATTACATTGTTTTCTATTAGTACCACAACATGTATGGATATAAATCAATCACTAATATTTAGTCTGCTGACAAGAACAGTATCTGGACAGAATGTTTGTTTAGTGTGTTGATCCTAACTGAAATGATGTGTTGTACTCTACAAAGCACTAGGGCAGACATGGCTCTACATGGTAGAGAGAAATTAAACAGAACACTTCCTGTTCAGTTGCAGAGCAGTCACCCATCCTTTGTTCCCTGCTGTACCCATTTCTTCTCTGACTACTTGTTTAGTAGAGGTCATGATTACCTGACGAAGGAGCGACAGCTCCGAAAGCTTGTAAAATTAAATAAATCTGTTGGACTATAACCTGGTGTTGTGCGACTTCTCATACTTGTTTAGTGCACTAGGTGGCAGTCTATTCCATAAGTTACTAAGTAGTTAGTCTTTAATTTACTCTTTTTCTTAGCTTACGTTCTCCATTCTCATCCACGGTTTTGCACAAATTATCTATCCCACCAACTCAAAATACGTACATCATGTAAATTTCCCCATATTTACTCTTTCACCAATTAGAATAGAGATTTAGCCTCATGTAGCCTTTATTCAGAGCTCATTATTCTTGACCTTTCCAAACCTTTTCCGTTATCGCTATGTCTTTCTGTAAATAGTGACCAGGCCTACACACAGTGCTATAACCGTAGGCTCACCAAAGCTTTATAGATCATTGCCCCTTGCATTCCTTGTATCTTTCTGTTAGTCTTAGCTCAGTGGCAGCACTCTTGTCTTTGAGTCAGAAGGTTGTGGGTTCAAGTTCCACTCCAGAGACTTGAGCACCCAATGTAGGCTGACACTCCCAGTGCAGTACTGAGGGAGTGCTGCATTGTTGGAGGTGCCATCTTTCAGATGAGACAGGACCAGGCACCATTTATAGGGGATTTGATAGTCAAGGGGATAAACAGGCGTTTCTGCAACGCGAGTCCCGCATGGTGTGTTGCCTCCCTGGAGCCAGGGTAAAGGATATCACGGAGAGGGTGCAGAACATTTTATGGGGGGGGGGGGGTTAAGGGGAACAGCCAGAAGTTGTGGTCCATGTGGGAACCAAGAACATACGAGTTTCAGGAGCTAGGAAGGAAAATAAAAAAGCAGGACCTCAAAGGTAGTAATCTCTGGATTACTCCCAGTATCACGTTAGTGAGTATAGTACCAGTAAGATAAAACAGGTTCATGCGTGGCTGGAGAGATAGTGCAGGAGGGAGGGCTTTAGATTCCTGGGGCATTGAGACCAGTTCTGGGGCAGGAGGGACCCGCACAAGATGGACGGGTTGCGCCTCAACAGGGCTGGGACCAATGTCCTTGCGGGAAGGGTTTAAACTAATTTGGCAGGGGGAGGGGCACCAGGATGAAGCATGAGAGAGGAGAAACAAGGTGCACAGAGGAATGGGAGAGACAAATGGCATTAGAGTAAAATATAGTTCAGAAATAGGAGAGATCATACAGGAGAACAAATGCAAGGCAGTCTAAGATGGGTTTGAAGTGCATGTGCGTAAACGCACGGAGCGTGAAAAATAAGCCTGGTGAGCTGCAGGCACAAGTTGCTATATGGGTCTATGATATAGTGCCAATAACCTGGCTTAAAGGGGAGGATTGGGAACTTAACTGGAGGAGGGATAACTTCAGTGAGTTGAAAATGGATCTGGCCCAGGTGGTTTGGAATCAAAGATCGGTAGGCAAAACAGTAATTGAGCAATGGGAGGCCTTCAAAGAGGAAATGGTTCAGGTACAGAGTAGACACATTCCTATGAGGGGGAAAGGAACTGCATCCAAAGCTAGAACTCCCTGGATGACTAAAGAGATAGAGGTTAAAATGAGACAGATAAAGGAGGCTTATGACAAATGTAAGGTTCTTAATACAGTAGAGAACCAAGCTGAATATAGAAAGTACAGAGGAGATATAAAAAAGGGAATAGGAGGGTAAAAGAGAATGAGAATAGATTAGCGGTGAACATAAAAGGGAATCCCAAAGTCTTTTATAAATATATAAATAGTAAAAGGGTAGTCAAAGAAAGAGTAGTGCCAATTAGGAACCATTAAGGACATCTTCTTGTGGAGGCAGAGGGCATGGCTGAGGTACTAAATGAGTACTTTGCACCAGTCTTCACGAAAGGAGAGGATGCTGCCAATTGCACAGTAATGGAGGAGGTAGTAGAGATATGATAAAAATAAATAAAAAGGAGGTACTTAAAAGGTTAGCAGTACTCAAAGTAGAAAAATCACTCGGGCTGGATGGATTGCTGAGGGAAGTAACAGTGGAAATTGCGAAGGCTCTGGCCACAATCTTACAATCCTCCTTGGATATGGGAGTGGTGCCAGAGGACTGGAGGATTGCAAATGTTACAACCCTGTTCAAAAAAGGGGAGAGGGATAAACCCAGCAACTACAAGCCCGTCAATCTAACGTCGGTGGTGGTGAAACTTTTAGAGATAATAATACGGGACAAAATTAATTGGCACTTGGAAAAATATGGGTTAATAAATGAAAGCCAGCACGGATTTGTTAAAGGCAAATCGTGTTTGCCTAACTCACACAGAATGTACAGCACAGAAACAGGCCGGTGTTTATGCTCCACATGAAACATAAGTTTCTCCTGAATTCCCTATTGGATTTATTAGTGACTATCATTTTCCCATGCACCTCTTGCCCTTATCAGGATATTCTTCTTCACGCAGAGAGAGTGATCAACACATGGAATAGACTCCCAGATAGAAGAATGCAGGCAAAAATCCTGGAACTATTTAAGAAACAATTGGATGGTACAATGGGGTGATGTTAGGATCTCTCTGGATGGATTAATCAAGATGAGCCGTAATTATCCTGCGATCTTGTGATTTCAAAAAACTTATATTCTGGAATTACTTTACATTTAAGATTTAAGTTGCAACAAATTGTAATATCAGTTAATAAAATGGTGCACTATCTTGCAACCAGGCCTGACAACAGTTGAATGTTACCCTAGCAACCAGAATGTATCAGCTCAGCATTTTCCTGTTCTCCTCTTGTTGGATAATACCCTGCTATGAATGCTGGGAATTGTAGTGCAATCATTGGCTTCTAGATTTAAGTCAAATTAAACAAAATAGGAGACTTTACTACAGCTTTGAACTATAGATGTGTTATTTTAATTTTGTGTTTCTCTACAATTCTCCCAAGTGACTGAGGACATATGCGTTATTTTATTTTTGAACAGAAATGCTGTGCAATTTTTAAAAAGGTAAATGCACTGTTCTGGGACCTGATTATTGTCACGGCCACAGGAAGCGAGAAGGCGCTCTTCTCAGATCTCATCTAATTGGCTAGAAGCTCTCCTCTTCATGCAGCAGTTTGAATTGAGTTGTATTTCTGATATGCTCAGCCAATTTCACAACAGCAAAAAGATAGATGACAGACAGATCCGAGTTCAATTTGTTTAATGTGAAAGGAGAAGAGTCATGGTAAATTTTCTCAATGGGGGGAATTTTAACATTGAGGAGTGCGTGAGTTTAGCTGCAGGTGGGGGGGGGGGGGTTAAAGTTGTGGAAAAAGTCAGCGAATCTGGAAGCCGGCTCCAACATGACGATTTCCAGGTTTAACTCGGGTGCGTTCAGCTGTGTTTGTGTAACTCCCTCAGAAAGGCAGGTTAGGAATTTGAATATTTAAATCAGTGAATTGCAACTTGATTGAGTTCTTTGATGAAGTAACAGAGAGGGTTCATGATGGTAGTGCGGTTGATGTTGTGTATATGGACTTTCAAATGGTGTTTGATTAAAGTACCACATAATAGACTCATTAGCAAAATTGAAGCCTTTGGGATTAAAGCGGCAGTGGCTGCGTGGATACATAATTGGCTAAGGGACAGAAAGCAGAGAGTAGTGGTAAACAGTTGTTTTTCAGACTGGAGGGAACTATACAGTGGAGTTCCCCAGGGGTCGGTATTAGGACCACTGCTCTTTTTGATGTATATTACTGACATGGGCTTGGGTACACAGGGCATAATTTCAAAGTTTGCAGATGACACGAAACTCGGAAATGTTGTAAACAATGAGGAGGATAGTAACAGACATCAGGAGGACAAAGACAGACTGGTGAAATGGGAAGACACATGGCAGATAAAATTTAACGCAGAGAAGTGTGAAGTGATTCATTTTGGTAGGAAGAATGAAGAGAGGCAATATAAACTAAAGGGTACAATTTTAAAGGGGGTGTAGGAACAGAAAGACCTGGGGATGTATGTACACAAATCTTTGAAGGTGGCAGGACAAGTTGAGAAGGCTGTTAAAAAAGCATACGGGATCCTTGGCTTTATAAATAGAGGCATAACAGTACAAAAGCAAGGAAGTTATGCTAAACCGTTATAAAACTCTGGTTAGGCCTCAGCTGGAGTATTGTGTTCAATTCCACACTTTAAGAAGGATGTCAAGGCCTCAGAGAGGGTGCAGAAGAAATTTATTAGAATGGTACCAGGGATGAGGGACTCTAGTTACATAGGATTGCATTACATTACATAGGATATATGGCATAGAAACAGGCCATTCGGCCCAACCAGTCCATGCCGGCGTTTATGCTCCACACGAGCCTCCTTCTGTCTTTCCTCATCTAAATCTATCAGCATAACCCTCTATTCCCTTCTCCCTCATATGCTTGTCTAGCCTCCCCTTAAATGCATCTATACTTTTCGCTTCAACCACTCCCTGTGGTAGTGAGTTCCACATTCTCACCACTCTTTGGGTAAAGAAGTTTCTTCTGAATTCCCTATTGGATTTCTTGGTGACTATCTTCTACTGATGGCCTGTAGTTATGCTCTTCCCCACAAGTGGAAACATTCTCTCTGTATCCAGTCCTACTCTGGCAGGTATGTCCTTCAGGACTCGGCCAGCTCGGTCAGTAGTGGTGCTACCAAACCACTCTTGGTGATGGACATTGAAGTCCCCCACCCAGAGTACATAATGTGCCTTTGCTACCCTCGGTGCTTCTTCCAAGTTGTGTTCATGTGGGTGGGAAACCCTTCAACTTGCAATGTGAAATATCCCGGTTAGTTCTGAGGCATGTTGCTCCCATTCACAACAGTGACAACACTTCAAAAGTACTTCATTGGCTGTGAAGTGCTTTGAGACGTTCAGAGATCATGAAAGGCGCTGTATAAACACAAATTTGTTCTTTCTTTCCATCTAATTCTATTTTTTTTGGCATTTGGTGCAACCTTTTCCAATTGTTTGCCCAATTGTCTCTCTTGCTAGAGTCACTGACTCTTACTGAGGTGCAATTCCACAGCCACTTGAGTGAGGTACTAGAGGGCTGTGCCATGCAATTCAGAGTGAGTGCCAGCAGGACAACTGGATGCTTTCCAGCTGGAGTCAATAGATGGCGATCAGGTGCAGGAGCCCCGGCTGCTTTTTACCCTTCCTAGCCCCGCGGAATTGGAGTACAACTGTAGCACCAGGTTGAGATCAGCGTAGACTCACAGAATCACAGAATCCCCACAGTGCAGATAGAGGCCATTTCGGCCCATCGAGCCTGCACCGACACATATCCCACCCTATCCCCGTAACCCTACGTATTTAATCCCCCTAACACTAAGGGTCAATTTATCATAGCCAAATCAATCTAACCCGCACATCTTTGGACTGTGGGAGGAAACCGGAGCACCCGGAGGAAACCCACGCAGACACGGGGAGAATGTGCAAACTCCACACAGACAGTCACCCGAGGCCGGATTCGAACCCGAGTCCCTGGCGCTGTGAGGCAACAGTGCTAACCACTATGCCACCGTGGGACCTTCTTTTCTGAATAGCTGGGTGCTTTATTGGCTGCTGTTGTCACCAAATGGGCCAGTGGAGGAAGCTCAAAGTGGGACATTTGCAACCATTAGTCAATGTAAACATTCAAGTCTTTTTCATGTTGCACTTTATTTAACGTACCCATCATTCTGTAACTATGGACCGTATCTACTGATTGTTGGTGATTTTTATGCTGACTGAGTGCCAGGTGGAAAAAGTGCTCTCAAAATTGAAGCTAACTTTGACCATATTAATGCCACGTTGCATTTTCTTATACGGGTTTAACTCAGTAGGAAATGCTTATTGCTGGTTGACTAAAAGTACTGATTAAGTCTATATAATTAGGAGATGGATCCAAACCAGTTTAGTATGTCATTTTTCACACTTAGAAAGGCTGTGTTTTAAGCCCCAAAGGAAGTCAAGATTTCAGGTGGCTGCCAAACTAAACTGTGCCTTTTTGAAAGTCAAAATATGGATGATATACAAGCAGCAGTGTTTCCCAGTCGCTTTTAGATGAGGATGAGGAAAAAACACTTCTTTCATAACATGAAAACACAGCTGGCTACATGGTAAAGCTTTTATCCCATTGTGTGTTTTCTCAAGGCGCTGAGGGCTTTCTCCCAGCTCCTATTTTGTGTTCACAGTGAACTACAGTTTCCTTAAGTGGACCTACATGTCCTATGATCTTAAATATACAATATTAGGCAAGTTGCAAATGGGAGCAACATGCCTCAGAACTAACCGGGATATTTTACGTTGCAAGTTGAAGGGTTTCCCACCCACAAGAACACAACTTGGAAGAAGCACTGAAGGTAGCAAGGGCGTATTGTGTATTCTGGGTGGAGGACTTCAATCTCCATCACCAAGAGTGGCTCGGTAGCACCACTACTGACCGAGCTGGCCGAGTCCTGAAGGACACAGCTGCCAGACTAGGACTGCAGCAGGTGGTGAAAGAACCAACACGAGGGAAATACCTACTTGACCTCGTCCTCACCAATCTACCTGTCGCAGATGCATCTGTCCATGACAGCATTGGTTGCAGTGACCACCGCACAGTCATTGTGGAGACAAAATCTTGTCTTCACACCGAGGACACCCTCCATCATGTTGTGTGGCACTACCACTGTGCTAAATGGGATAGATTCAGAACAGATCTAGCAGCTCAAAACTGGGCATCCATGAGGCGCTGTGGGCCATCAGCAGCAGAATTGTATTCCACCACAATCTGTAACCTCATGGCCCAGCATATCCCTTACTCTACCATTACCATCAAGCCAGGGGACCAACCCTGGTTCAATGAGGAGTGCAGAAGAGCATGCCAGGAGCAGCACCAGGCGCACCTAAAAATGAGGTGCCAACCTGGGGAAGCTGCAATACAGGACTACATGCATGCTAAACAGCAGAAGCAGTATGCTATAGACAGAGCTAAGCGATCCCACAATCAACAGATCAGATCAAAGCTCTGCAGTCCTGCCACATCCAGTCATGAATGGTGGTGGACAATTAAACAACTAACGGGAGGAGGAGGCGCCACGAACATCCCCATCCTCAATGATGGCGGAGTCCAGCATGCGAATGCAAAAGACAAGGCTGAAGCGTTTGCAACCATCTTCAACCAGAAGTGCAAAGTGGATGATCCATATTGGCCTCCTCCTGAGGTCCCCACCATCACAGAAGCCAGTCTTAAGCCAATTCGATGAATTCCATGTGATATTAAAAAACGGCTCAGCGCACTGGATACAGCAAAGGCTATGGCCCTGACAACATCCCAGGTGTCATGCTAAAGACTTGTACTCCAGAGCTATCCGCGCCTCTAGCCAAGCTGTTCCAGTACAGCTACAACAATGGCATCTAACTGACAATGTGGAAAACTGCCCAGGTGTGTACTGTTCACAAAAAGCAGGACAAATATATCCGGCCAATTATCGTCCCATCAGTCTACTCTCAATCATCAGCAAAGTGAATGGAAGGTGTCGTCGACAGTGCTATCAAGCGGCACTTACTCACCAATAACCTGCTCACCGATGCTCAGTTTGGGTTCCGCCAGGACCACTCAGCTCCAGACCTCATTACAGCCTTGGTCCAAATATGGACAAAGGAGCTGAATTCCAGAGGTGAGGTGAGAGTGACTGCCCTTGACATCAAGGCAGCATTTGACCGAGGGTGGCATCAAGGAGCCCTCGTAAAATTGAAGTCAATGGGAATCGGGGGGGAAAACTCTCCACTGGCTGGAGTCATACCTAGCACAAAGGAAGATGGTTGTAGTTGTTGGAGGTCAATTATCGCAACCCCAGAACATCACTGCAGGAGTTCTTCAGGGCAGTGTCCTGGGCCCAACCATCTTCAGCTGCTTCATCAATGACCTTCCCTCCATAAGGTCAGAAGTGGGGATGTTCGCTGATGATTGCACAGTGTTCAGTTCCATTCGCAACTACTCAGATAATGAAGCAGTCCATGCCCGAATGCAGCAAGACCTGGATGACATTCAGGCTTGGGCTGATAAGTGGCAAGTAACATTCACGCCACAGAAGTGCCAGGCAATGACTATCTCCAACAAGCGAGAGTCTAATCACCGCCCCATGACATTCAACGGCATTACCATCGCCGAATCCCCCACCATCAATATCCTGGGGGTCACCATTGACCAGAAACTTAACTGGACCAGCCACATAAATACTGTGGCTACAAGAGCAGGTCAGAGGCTGGGTATTCTGCGGTGAATATCTCACCGCCTGACTCCGCAAAGCCTTTCCATCATCTACAAGGCACAAATCAGGTGTGTGATGGAATACTCTCCACATGCCTGGATGAGTGTAGCTCCAACAACACTCAAGAAATTCGACACCATCCAGGACAAAGCAGCCTGCTTGATTAGCACCTCATCCACCACCTTAAACATTCACTCCTTCCACCACCGGTGCACCTTGGCTGCAGTATGTACCATCTACAAGATGCACTGCAGCAACTCACCAAGGCTTCACCTCTCAAACCCGCGACCTCTACCACCTAGAAGGACAAGGGCAGCAGGCGCATGGGAACACCACCACCTCCAAGTTCACCTCCAAGTTACGCACGATCCTGACTTGGAAATATATCGCTGTTCCTTCATCGTCCCTGGGTCAAAATCCTGGAACTCCCTCACTAACAGCATTGTGGCAGTACCTTCACCTCACGGACTGCAGCACCACCACCTTCTGAAGGGCAATTAGGGATGGGCAATAAATGCTGGCCTTGCCAGCGACACCCACACCCCAGGAATGAATTAAAAAAAAACATATTCCTTGTCCCTCCAATCGGTGAAATGCCACCATATTGACATTTCTCATAGGAAAACAAAACATTTAAAATGATTTTTTCTCCCAAGAAATTCTTTTAATTGTATTTCTAGGCCTTACCTGTCATGCGTTAGCTGTTGAACAAGTTCTTGCCAGTGTCTGCTAGCACTTAAATCTACCTTGTACATTCCCCTGATGTGCTGAATCACTTTCTTCCTCTGCATGCCCTGCTGCAGTGAGATATTCTGAGTGATTTCAGCAGCTATTTTGGAAATATCTTTTGATTTCAAATCCAGTCGTTGAAGGAGGCTGAAAAAGAGAGAAAAAAAATCCTTACAAGCTGAAGGAAAATTACTTTATGCATACAAGAGTTTAAAAAAAAAAATCAAATTTCCCCCCTTTCTCCTGAAGGCTTTGGCTCATGTTGAATACAGTTCCATGAGCACTGGTAGCCTTCCAATATTGCATTCAAGCGACTAATCATCATTTATGATCTTAAATAATTAATGGCAACAGGCTATTTGACCATGAAGTGCATCCCTGCTGAGCCTGATCCAGTTTTCACCTAGCATCCATATATGTACACTTTTCAGCAGGTGTCAGTCGACAGTGATCATGAGCCTAATTCCATTTCCCTGCTTTTTCCTCACCCCTTAATAGTTTTCTTCAAGTGTAATTCCCTCTTAAATAGCTACTTGTCATACGTCGCTATTCTACTAACCTCCCCCTTTTTGCTTTTAGTACCAATCCTAATCCATCTTGGTACTGATGCACTAACCACTTATTACCCTATAAAAACCCTGACTGAATGTTATTAAACTTCATTTAAACTTCTATTAAATTTACCCTTATCCTCTCTGCTCCAGTGGATACAGCCAAAGTTTTTCGTTATCCCATCAGAACTATACGTACTCAACCCTGACATCATCTGAATGAATCGATTTTGCATCCTTTCCATTACACCCGATATCCCTTCTATAATGGGGTGTCCAAAACTGCACACAAACTCCAGCTGTGGCCTAACTGAAGTCTTCAACAGAATCATCATCACCCCTTGCTTTTCCATTCAGCTCCTCTAGAAATAGAAACCAAAATCCATTAACCATTTTATGTCTTTTCTACATGGGATCCTGATTTTAAAGATCTGTATATCTGCTTCTCCACTCCATTGGTGATTTTACTGTTTAGGATATATTTTCACTCCCCTTTTTTCCACAAAATATACTGCTTTACATTCAACTGCGTTTTCCACGTACCTGCCCACTTCTCCAATCTGTCCACGTCCTGCCATTGCCCACATTTTCCCTCACAGTTTGCCATGCTGTCTAATTTGCTACTATCATTCCCTCTATTCCCACCTCCAATGTGCGGCCGTTACCTGTGATATCCTGCAAGAATTCCCCAAGCCCTTTTCTAGCCTCAGTAAGCAAATTAATTTTGAGAGATCTTTGTTACGGTTACCTCTGGCTGCATTTCCTCTCCCTAACATCTGTCTGAGGCCGAACCACAGTGTTCGCAACCTTGGTGTCGTATGTGACCCTGAAAATGAGCTTCCGACCACATATCCGCTGCATAACTAAGACCGCCTGTTTCCACCTCCGTAATATCACCCGTCTCCACCCCTGCCTCAGCTCATCCGCTGCTGAAACCCTCATCCATGCCTTTGTTACCTCAAGACTTGACTATTCCAACGCACTCCTGGCTGGCCTCCCACGTTCTACCCTACGTAAACTTGAGGTCATCCAAAACGCAGCTGCTCGTGTCCTAACTCACACCAAGTCCCGTTCACCCCATCACCCCTGTGCTCACTGACCTACATTGGCTCCCGGTTAAGCAACGCCTCGATTTCAAAATTCTCATCCTTGTTTTCAAATCCCTCCATGGCCTCGCCACTCCCCATCTCTAATCACCCCCCCGCCCCCCCCGATATCTGCACTCCTCTAATTCTGCCCTCTTGAGCATCCCTGATTAAAATCGCTCAACCATTGGTGGCCATGCCTTCTGTTGCCTAGGCCCTAAGCTCTGGAATTCCCTCTCTAAACCTCTCTGCCACTCTTTCCTCCTTTAAGATGCTCCTTAAAACCTACCTCTTTGACCAAGCTTTTGGTCATCTGCCCTAATTTCTCCTTATATGGCTCGGTGTCAACTTTTTTGTCTTATAATACTCCTGTGAAGCGCCTTGGGACGTTTTACGACGTTAAAAGGTGCTATATAAATACAAGTTGTTATTGTTATATATCACTGAATATTGAAACCAGTTATACAATCCAAATGCACCCTTACCGACTGCAAGAAGTCTGAATTAATAAGGTCACAAGCCAGTCTGTGATCACACTGAACTATTTTCAAAAATATGGAACGGATCAAAACCTAAAAGCAGTAGCACCTCAACCAGAAATGGTAAGACTTGTGAACTTGCACAAGATTCTGAAACAAAACAGATACAGTAACAATGTAGTGCTGTACCAATTCTAGGCCACTAAGTAATGCGCATGGATACGCCTTACAATTCCCAGCTGGGCCATCGAGTCACTGGTCTTGTAAACTGAAACACTGGAGGGCGAGACAATCAGCGATGTGTCCAATGGCTCCCACATCCCTGGACCTCTCCTGTTTATCTTCCAGATGCTACACCTTGGCAACAACTCAAGCACTGCCTCAGCTTCAACATGCATGCCAATGACACTCTACATCTCTGGCACTACCATTGGCTCCAAGATTGTTCACATACTCCACCAGCTCCTGGCCCCCAGCTCATTACCTTCAAGCTCATTTTTAAATCCTTCCAAAGTCTCATCTCAAACTTGATTTGAGTAATCTTCTCTAGCTGTAAGTCTCAGCCTGCCCTTCCAGTCCTTGAGTTTTGGTTTACTGCTGGTCTCCACATTCTCCACTCCACAATCAGACACTATTCACTCAGGCACTAAGCCCAGCTATTTAGAGCCCTCTCCCTCAATCTCTTTGCTTCACAGACTTTCCTAGTTCCTTCAGAAAATCCTTAAAAAACTTGCTAGAGTGTATCTGGTTGCCCCTCAAATCTCTTCCACCTCTCCCATTATAAAGCTCCGAAACGCTCCTCCACTTGAGGGGCTTTAAAAATGTACGTTGCGGTTGACAGTCTTCAGGTGAAATGTTGTCACTATGTAAGAAGTGCTGTGGTATAACTGAGTTCTTCAGTAGATTGTTTGAAAGTAACACTGCCATTTTCAATTGTCGTCATCAGGGATGAGGGTTATACTTTCGCTTTAAAAAAAAAAGATTATTTATCCTTATTTTATTGCTGTTCTTGGACCTGCCGGATTACCAACAAGGCAGAGAGGTGGCTTAAACCCCGACTATTAGCAATGTGCATTAGCGGCTAGGGGTGAGTTCACAATAGCAGCCTTTGTGAGGACTATCCTGTTGATTCTTTCCCCTCCCCCATGCTGTCTCTTGGGTCAGCACCTGAGCAGAACCTGCTCCATGGCACTGTGGGTTAGTGCCCAATGTGCATCCCAGCCAATGCTACTTTACCTCTGCTGAGAAGTCGCCATTTTCTTTTCCCAGGCAGCTTTATTTGCATTTTCCTCATTCGCGTATTTGGTTTGCTCCTAAAGGACATAAATACATATTATTCACATTCAAAGTTAGTTTGCATTTTTCCAATTCATTCAATTAAAAAAGAAACACTGACTTTGAAACTATTACATTCCTAGGCCTACATGTGCAGATTCAAGACTTTCCTATTTGTGTCACATACCACTTTCAGTGATATAAATCTACCTTTAAAATAAAACGTCGTTCTTCCAACTGAAGGTGCACATTGAACAACATTGGTGGTTCTTTGGAATGTTACTTTAAATGTTGAAGATAAAATAAAACTTGAATGGAACGACTCATTTTGTGGGAAATTTTGCTCAAAACATTTTTTTTTCTTCCAATTTTCTCTCCTCCTCTCCTGAAGGCACTGACCCTTTGTTGGAGTAAAGATCTTCTCCAGTACCTAACCTAAGTGGCCATTATTCCATGGACAGTGAGCTCTGGCCGGTCATTTGACCGTAGGATGCATCACAGCCAAGATTGATCTCATCTTCATCTAATGCCCACACATGCACACTTTCTAGTAGGTATCATTAGATACCTCCACTCCCATTTTCTCCAGGACAGCAGGTGCTGGTAATGGAGGATGGCTGCACCAGAGGCACTGGGAGTGGAGGAGGTGTGGGCTGGTGCTGGGAGTGGAGGAGGTATGGGCTTGGTGCTTGGGATGGGTATCTCCCAGTGATACACAGCCGGCAGGATGGTCCGCGCCTCTGAGTTCTACCCACTTTTCTCTGTCACATTCCCAGGCCATGGCAACCCTCTCCACTTTGCCAGATTTTTCATGCTTCCCTCCCCCTCTGCTATCCTGCTGTACGAAAGACTGATATTTAGAGGTCCTTAGTAGATGAGAATCATATATGTATAAATTTAAGTGCAGCCATTGACCAACTAATCTTACTCATAATTCCCCGTGGGTATGGAAATATTAAGGCTTGTTCAAAATGTAGCTGCAAGGACAGTCAGAAGCAGTTTTGACGAAGCTCTGATAACAAACAGCCACAGGCTGCGAGTGAAGGTTAAATTGAGAAATAATGTATTATAATGCTAAGCTTAATTAGAGTTCGTTTAACACTGCTTGTACCAGGGAAGCTAGAAATGAGAGATAAGGTAAATTCCAATGGGGTGAAGAACGTATAAACAAGATAACGATGAACAGGGTAGAGTTGTTGGAAAAATACTGAGACCAGGCGGGGCCAAGATGCTAACCTTAGTCTGAGTGACAATGGTATTTTGACCATTAGAACCAATTAAAGGTGGTGATTTTGTTAAAGACCATATATGGACACTGGCCAAATGAATTTTTGATAAGAAAAGGGTTAAAACCTCGATACTCAAAGAACTTCACACAGACCTACTGCAAGAACAAAGGAACAGACTGAAGACGACATCACCTGTGTCCGAGAGGCTCCAGAGACCAAGGGCTGCGAGCTACTCATTGAACTATCGCCTGTTAAGTATATTACTTTGTAAGCTTAATAAATCTTCATCTATTGCTCAAACATACTGGCTGCTGCCTATTTGTGTCTTGTCCAAGAACTCAGAGATCATTAAGATCTTACACTGCTGTAACCATTTACACCTCCTCTGGACCCATCTTTTGTTTCTTTACTTGTCCCATTATCACCGCCTTGTATCAACATCCCTTTTGTCATTGAATCACTGCGGCTCTCCACCCTATCACAGACCTTTCCCTCTTGTAATTTTCTTGCCCCTTTCCCAGGCTCTGTACTTGCAGATGACTTGCAGAGGAGGATATCCTTATTACTTGCAATTTCTCTCAAAACAATTTTGTTTGAATGTTTTTATACCATCAATGTCAAATATTTAATTCAATGCTGTGCTTCCATGTGATTGTTCATTACCAATACCCCCACACAGGTTATTTCATCACTGGACTAAACAGCTTTCATATATTATTACACACAATAGAGGATTGATTTTATAAGGAGAAAAACCGTTTGGTTTGCAGCTAGAAATAAATAGGTTGGATTTTCCAGGAGGTCAGCAGGCGTGATCAGTGGTGGGTCGGGTGGGAAAGTGATTTTTTTCCCCCAGCGGGTCGGGACCCTGCTGTGAACCCGTCGCCATGCGCCTTTCCCCGATGTCTGGTTTGTCAGCGCTGAGCAGACCCGACATGCAGCAGCGGGTTTACAGCAGGGGACCCAATTCAGGTAATTAGTGGCTTGTTTAGCGCCACGTAAGAATGAATTTCAGCTCACCTTCTGCATTTGACAGCTCGCCCACGGGGTCCACGCTGGTCGTGGACCACGTCTGTGAAGCTAAGGCGGAACTTCAGTGGCCATTGAATCAGCTGTTGAGTTGACAGCTTCAAATGTACAGTAAAAGCTCCCACCTTAGAGATATCTTCCCTCAGCCGCAAACTCTTCCTCACTGCATTTCCACAACAGATTCACCATGCTGCAAGTCTTTACACAAGTCTCCATCCAGTCTGGACCTCATTACCTCTCTCACCATTGACAGATCGCTTCTGTCATCTCTACTTCACCTGCCAACTATTCCATCAGCATGGGTGCCCTTTATACTCTCTCACCTTGGTCCTCAGAATCCCACCACGATCAGCCCCAACACCAACACCACAAACCTTCTCCGCAATCACCTGATGCTGCACAGGACAGAGGGCATCAGCACCCGACCACATTGCTGCCAGGGATGGCCTCACCATGGCCAGTTTTACTTAGCTTGACACTGTACATTACATGGTTGGCACCACCCCACACCAACACCATAAAGCATCCCTACAATGCCCAAGCCATTCCTTTCACACTCATGACCATTGCAGGGGGTACCGTTATGTCTCACCATTCACTGCAACTCACTAAGCCACTTCCAAAGGTGCATACAAATCTGTCCAAGAACGCAAAGTGTTGAAAATAAAGGTTTTAATGTTTGACACCACACTAACAAAAACTTTACATGAACATTGCATAAAACACCCAAGTGCCTTCCCTTGTGTGTTGTTAGTTTGATTGCACTAGGATGAGGGGGAGTGCGTTGGTGGCTAGTGAGATGGGGATGTGATAATGTAGATAGAGAGGGATGGGTGGAGGTGCAAGGTAAGTTGGTGTGAGTCAGGATGAGCAGGAGTAGGGTAGGGAAGGCAGAGTGATGGGGATGTGATGAGAGGAACAGCAGGATGAGGTTGAGTGTGGCTTTGTACTAACGTTTTGTGATCTACTGAGATCATTGGAACGTTTGCGGCACTGCACCCAGGTCCTCCTGACCATATCCCTGTTTGTGCCCTCCTGTGCAATGTGCAACCAGGCTGTGTTGATCTCCTGGGGAGGTCTCTTCTGCCCATGGGAAGGGAAGACGACCTCCCTACGTGCTGTGACTCATGGGAGAGGCCTGGGTGCAGCCCTGCACCGCTCGTCAGTATTTGCAGCACCTGAATGCTGTAGAACACTGACAGCACAAATGTCAAAATAAAGTTGGCCATGGTCCCTTTAAGGAAACCGGCTGATGACGTGTCATCAAATGACGTCACCAGACCAGATTCCTCTAATTGGCCGGCAAACATGCTGGGCGGGCTTAACAAGCCCAATCTAGGGAAATTCATTTCAGAGGCCGGGATGGAGACAGCAGTGGGGTCGGGGCCCGCCACCGACATCGCCCGCCACGGACCCGCCGTGGTCGGCAAAATCACAGCCATTGAGTCTGCATTGTGAATGTGCATATACCTTTTAAAATCACTATTGTCTTCTTTTTATTCAAAATTGGTTATAAATGAAAGTCAACTTTGCTTCAGATCTGTCTGACTATTGACACCATACCTCTTTGATGGCTTTAATGAGATCTGGTTTGGGTGGAGCACTAGGAGGAATACACTTGTATCCACAAAGCTTTAAAGAGTTGAAGAAGTTCCCTGCTGCAGATTGCTGTTCCTTGGACAAGGCTTCCATGTGGTCATGCATTAATTCGTACAGATACAATGCCAGCTTGGGTCCATGCTGTGGGTAAACAGAACCGGCAGAGGCTCACCATTAAAAGCTGCTTTAAATGAGCTACTTTATCACAACAAAGAGATTCTTTAAAGTTTTCTTTCAGTATGTAATATATTTAGACAATTTTCAAATATCAATGTACTGCAGAGGAGTTGTGTTAAAGAATATATACATTTACCTTCCAAAAACCTACTGAAAGCATAGTCGCAAAATTATTAGTTCATAATTTTTCTTCAAATGATATAAAAAGAGTACAATAATATTACAGTTTACTTGACATGCTTCAGAACAACTTTCTGCATATATCTGGCAGGTTTTCTTGGCAACGGTCTTACCTCCAGAGGTTGACCAAGGCATTCTCGCAGAATCTCCTGATGGCTTGGTTCATAAACTATCTCTAAAGCCATTTTCCTCTCTTCTAGTGGGCGGGCAGGGCACAGAACGTGAACAAGCAATCGACCCAACTGGGACCGGAATGTCTCTCTGCAGGACCAAAGCATGCGCTTCCACTGCTGCCGTGGGGGGCTATTTCTACCAGCTCCCTAAACCAATACATATACATCAATCAGTCAGTAATCAAGACAATGATGAACTTCCAAGAAGCCTGAATCAGACTGAAGAACAAGTCTTAAAATACTGGAGTAATCTTCACATTGTGAAGTTTGTGTGTGGAAGGCAAACTCAGCAGATTTCCTACTGTCTAATGCATGTTCCTCCAACCCAGGCTCATAAAATACTGGTTAACTCTTGGTTTAAACTTCTGTGTACAAGACACGAGTTCCGTGCGACAACACCTAGTGACCACAGGGATTATTATCCCCAGACTATCTCACCAATATCAACAATGTTATTGATGAAGGCAAGAAACAGAATTGGATCAAGCAAGCTTTCCCATGGGATTCCTGCATTGGTGTGATTTATCATGGGCTCATGTTTGTATCCTTTGAGGAAGTCCTATATACAGTGTGCCAACTCATCAGACACACAGCAGGACAGTTTGTCAATGAGGTGGGGATATGATACCCTATCAGCACTGCGAGTAATATCGAGGACCACTCCTCTAACTTCAGGTTTGGGCATTAAGAGAATTTCTGCACATCTGATGTTTGACCAAAACAATTTTATTTTCCAAGACAACTAATAGCTAGGAAATGTTGTTCACCAGTAATAACATTTTCCCCCAACCAACAATGAAGCTTCACCACCAGTGCCTGAATATGCTTACACAGGGTACTATTTGAGAATATCAAGAGACCAGAGAACAAAGTGCGAGCTTTGCTCACATATCGTGAGAGCCAACTCAGTACACTCCCTGCACAAGCATACAACCTACAGTTTCTCATTTCCTACTGGTGCTTCGCTTACATTGAGGTCCAATGGCATAATCTGGAATTGGTATCTGAATTTGTGGGTGCAGGATAGAGCAATGATAATTAAATACAAGTCTGTCAAGATGGAAAGATTCACAAAACTGGGAGGAGGAGCAAAAAATAATGTGCTGCATTTAATTGGCAGCACGCTCAATTCACCTTAAGTAAATAGAAATTGAAAACCCCAAATCATTTTCTATGTATAATCATTACATTCACTGCTGTTAACAGAATAATTTTAATTGGACATTCCTGTTATGTTAATTGGATACCACATTTCAACATGTTTACAAACAATAGTGGACACCATTCCTGTATAAACTATACAACTTCCATTATTTTTCAATGTATTAAAATTTAAAAAGAAATACAAAACAAATCACCTTTTGCAAAGCTTTCCAGTGAGACTGCAACAGAAATATTGTAATATTTTATTCTGAATTCCAAGTACTTCTTAAAATATGGCAAACTGATTACTGACCTTGCCAACCTACACTGGCTCCCAGGTCTGACAAGGATTTCTGAAGCATTGTCCTTTTCTATAAATCCTTCCATGGCCTAGCATCACCCTATTGCTGCAAACATTTCCAGCCCTGGATCCTCTCCTGAACCATGTGTTCCTCTGATTCTGGCCTTCTGTACTTCTCCCCCCACCCCCTTTCCTTCACCCAACCACTGCTGGCACACCTTTCAGTTGTCTCGCTTCTGCTCTCTGGAACTCTCTCCCTCTCCCTATCTACTCCTGTCGTCTCCTTTAAAAATCTCCTCAAAACCCATCCCTTTGGCCAAGCTTTCAGTCATTCCTCCTAATTTCTCCCTTTCTGGCTCAGCATCTATTTTCCTTATCCCTTAAGTTTTTCCTTTTATATTTTACAAGTCTGACAGCTTTAATTGCAATACAATACAAATATTATCTGCAATATTAATTCCTCCTAGCTTCAACATCACTAATGTTAAAAACAATCCTACCAGAAATAACTATTAAATACCTTACAAGAATTAAGAATTTCTTTCCGAGGTTAGAATGTGTAGTCAACCAGGACCTTAAACCTTTGAGCTCCGTTGAATGCCAAGCAGTACAAATGGTCAGTCCACAAATATAACATTTTGATTATATGCAGCCATACTCACCAAGGATATTTTAATCCCTTCAACCATCAGTTTTAGCATTTCTTGTTGAAAAGTTTTCATATTGTTGCTGGGTAGCACTGATGCACCTTCCTCAGAGCCTTCACCTGATGGGGTCGGTACTTTGTTATGATGTGGATATTCGGATGTGCTCAATAAATCCAGAAAGTCAAGGTTAAGATCTAAACAAGCGCATGAATGTCACAATATAGCACAAATGTTAGGAACTTTAAAAAAAATTCACAGCTAAAAAAGTAAAAGATGAATAGACCCACACAAAGGTGGGGCAAAATATCAATTAATGCAGTGGAATTGCAGTTTTTCATTGCCTTAGTACTTAAACAAAGCAGATAAAGTGCTGTCCAGTTAATGCACTGCATGTTTCCCAATTATTTTTTCCACAAAAAAGTAAGCTATGTCACTTTGCTGAGACTTTAAGCACAAAAGAGAAGTCTGGGCTGAGAAAAGTCCACTTAGCCCATCCTTTTAGTACATTAACTCTCTCTTCACAGCAATTAATTTATTCTGAGTAAACCCAATGGGGTAGAAATTAGGTCGCGCCCCATTTGGGGCGCAATTATCGGCCGGACGCAAATATTAGCGCCTGGCGCTAATTATCGGCACTGATGGGAAACTTCACTTTTACCGCCCCGGGAGGTGAGTGGAGCACTAAAGCAGGCGCTGCACACCTCTCTTAAGGCGCAAAGGCCGAGCAGTGAGGCGCTAACTCGGAGCGCTGGCGAAGCTCATGTAATGTCAGTCAGCAATGGAACACACACACAATGGCACGGGCCAGTTCTTAAAGGGGATGGTTAATCTTGCTTTCCATCCACATCCTGTTCATTGCTGCCTTGAATCTCGGCCTGGAGAGACTTGCACATCAAATGTGCTGGAAAGAACAATGGAGAGCACCAGGCAAAGAGCTCAGCTCCCACGGTCTCTGCTAAATCGATACAAGGAATGGCAAATCAAAATGAACCTGCAAAGTGCTGCTCAGTACCCAAAACTCCTTCACACAACGTTGAATCTCTCCAGAAGTCTCTTCCTCTCTCTCTCAGAATGCGTAGTTCAAAAATGCCACCAACAATAAAAGACAGGAAGAGGCCCCCTTTAAATAGCGCCCCCCCCCCAGCCCCATAGCGATTGATAGCGTTCCAGTCTTCTGGTCGTTGGAAGCGCCAGGCGGTAAGGCAGGGGGCGCCACTCAATTTCCGCTACGGGGCGCCCCAAGGGCGTTGCACCATTGAATGACGTCACAATCTGCGCGCGCAGGTGGTCGCAGCGGTAAGTTTTAGCGCCGCCGCACAATCTCAAGTTAAGTTCTCGAGCGGCGCAAACATCGCTGCGCCCGGGCGTTAGCGGCTTTGCGCCCCATTAGCGCCCTCTTAAGGCGCTAACGGGTGGCGCAACCAAGTGAATTTTTACCCCAATGGTTTTACTTCTATTACCTTTCTTGACAGATCTAATTTTAATTTACATCCTTTGGCTCTTCTTTCTTGGTAGACCTTGATAGAACAGTCTGGCTTTACCTTCCCTTTACATCGCCAATGCCGGTTTAGGTATGGCTAGATTTTGTTACCTTTTACCTGAATTAAATGGGCATTTGGTTCCAAGGTCTCCACAGGTGCAGGCTGAGAATATAAAGCCAATCTAGCACCTTGGATTACCAGCCGCAAAGTTAAGGGGCCTGCTGCATTTAGAACAATGATTAAAACCTTTAAAGTTGCACCAACTGACAGTAGCGATATGATATACATTAGCAGTTGGTGTAACTATCCATTGAGTGACGCAGATAGAACAGGGTAGGGCCATACAGTGACAATGAGGACCGACTCCTAGCAGTCCTTCCAGAGGGGGTTGTATGCTTTTTCGAAAAGCAACGTGATCACGGCAGAAAGAAGGTAAGAAGTAATATTCTGGAAAATAGCTAACTAGTTTGGAGCCTGCTGGAGATTGCCTGATTGTATTTTAGGGGGGGGGGGTCACAGAAAAATGTTTGATAGAAGATTCCAGAATTAGATACAGTCTTGGTGCTTTTTATGCCTCTACCCAGGAGGTGTGGGAGTGTAGCAACATGGTGAGCAGTTCAGCAAAAAACTGAGCAAGCGCTTTAATCGGCCTGATGGCCTTTTCTCATCCTAGATACATAACACTGAGCAACAATGCTAATGAATAAAATGGATCTAAGCAGTAATTTTTTTTTTGGTTTAAATATAACAGAAGTGATAGTAGACCGAAAACATGAGGTTACTTAGGATGACAAACTTGCTTTAAAAAAAAGTTTTGTTAAAATACAGAAAAAAAACTTAAGGAACAATTATATCACAGAAACATCACTATAACTATGGAAGAAACACCTCAAAGGGATACTTTAAACCCACTGCTAGCAGTAGAGAATGTGACTCTTGGCTAGGAAAAGCCAAACCTGTTCTTATAAAACATCTTTAACACAGTGAAACGTCCCAATGCACTTCACAAACGCATAAATTAGGAATGGAGTTAGGAGAAATATGTGACCAAAGAGAGTTTAAAGGTGGGGAAAAAATGTAGAAGGGGGAGAACTTTAGAAAAAGAATTCCAAAATGAGGTATGAAGGCTTGACGTTGTAAGGGGGTGCAGGGTAACACATAAAAGGCCACATAAACACAAACAGTTCCGAGGGTGTGAGCTGGGTTGTGTGGCTGGAAAATGTTTGAACAAGACCATTTGTACAAGACCATTTGCAAATGAGGATGATGATTTTGAAATCAATGCCCTGGAGATAGGGAGCCCATGGCGGTTGCCAACACAGGCGTGATAGATGAATAGGACAATATGCAGTCATTGGAGTTCTGGAAGAATTGGAGTTTGTACAGGGTGCAGCTGAGGAGGCTGGTGAGGAGAGTATGAGAGAAATCAAGCTTGGAGGTGACATTGGGGATGGAGGTGGTCTTGGTGTTGGATAGGGGTCCTGATACTCAGCTTCATTTCAAACAGGACACCAAGGTTGTATACCATAAGCTTCAGTTAGGCTGAGCAGTTAGGGAAGAGGATGGAATTACAGGCTAGGTTATGGGGGTTAGGGTGCAGAGTTACTAGAGCAGTGTGGAACAGGAGGGCTTCAGCCTTGCCACTGTAGATTTGGAAAAAATGTGACTCATCTATGACTTGTTGTCAGTTATCACAGTAAGAATCGTGGAGTCAATGGTATTGGTGGAGAGATACAGCTGCTTGTCCTCAGCATCCATGACACAGCTGACTCCATGCTTGTGGACAGTCAAGAGGCAGCATGTAGACAAGGAATGAACCTCAGAGAGGCAGTGAAGGGGAATGAAGTGATTAATGGAAGGCACCAAAAGATAGTCCACAAGAAGGGATAATGTGCGCAGTTGCAGTCACAACGGTTGTTATAGGTGACTTTGCAGTGTGATGATGCAAGGGAATCAGCTCTACCTAGGGTCTTGGGCCTGGCTAGTATATGGAGGTCTGGAGCTGCCTGGCAGTCAGTGGGCTGTGTCCGGCTGGCAGCTGGTGGTGCCCAAGTGTGGTCCTGGTGTGGCCGCGGGGACTTTACATGGTGTGGGAGTGGGGGACCCACATGGGGTGGCATCCCTGGACACATACGTGTGCCAAGTTTTTTTTAAATCACTGGAGTTTTGCTTACCACATTGTTTCCCCAGAACATGATCCAGGCTTGGCTCAACTCCACTGGTGAATGAGGAAGAGAAAAGTCATTCTGTCACAACAAAACCACCACTTGCTGTTGTGTTCAGTCTTGGTTGTACAAGATTGCAAATGGATACACAGAATGCTGTCACTCCAGAATTTGGGCTAGGCTGACACTCTTGTGTGGTACTGAGGGAGGGCTGCCTCGGGACAAGATGCATTGGAGTTTTTACAGGGTGCTGGTGAGGAGGCTGATGAGGACAGCATTGGGGAAATCAAGGCTGGAGGTGACATTGATGAGACTTTCAGCATCAGTGGGGGTGAGTTGATGGAAGTGTCATCTTTTGTATGAGATGTTAAACATCTGCCTATTCTTGTGGTTCAGATGGATGTTAAAAATTCCATGGCACTATTTAAAGAGGAGGAGGGAGTTCTTGTCCAATGACTCAGAGGGTAAGTGTACTGCATAACATGATACAGATCAGGAAGATCCCAAATGCAAACCCTGTATTGTGCTTGGTCAGCACTAGTGCTGACTTTAGCATCGTAAGTCTTGGGGAAGTGAAAGGAGAATAAATCAGCCTAGGTTCTGGCTCCTGATCACTATCCAGTGATTCCCTGCATGAAAGTGAATGTGAGTAGATGTTGGGTGAAGACAATAGTGAGCTTGGGTGTGAGGCCCTCCATGAAGAAATAGCCTGTCGACACTTACTATCTAGGTTCACAATGAAGAATGGCTACTTGTGTAAGGTACTGGGGGGCTGCTGGCATATGTGGACCCAAACACGGATCATTTTTGAGAGAGGAGGAAAGGGGAAGAAAAAACCCCCAAAACAATCAGGTTAACTGACTTGCCTACCTTGGTAGATCAGCCGATTAACAGATAAAACTGTGAGTCTCTGCAGTCTCTGTATAAACTCAGTCTCAGATGCTCTCATAGAGTTCTCGTGGCTCATCCTCCTCTGCATTAGCACAGAGAGCTCATCGCTGGCTACTGATCGCATTCTCATCAGCAAGGTATCGGATGGAGCAGCTGAAAACCTGCGAGGACCTGGCAATACGGATTCCAAGTCAAATTCACCTTCAGAAATGTTTGTGCGTTTATTGCTTTTTAAATACACTCAGTGTGGAAGACTGCCTAAAGATTCTAAAGTGCAAAGCATCGAGAGATACTAGTAAGCTCAAGTAACAATGAACTAAATTCCTACAGGCGGGGAAAACATGAGACACTTGTAAAAGAGCAACAGAAAGATTTTGTTTTGGCAGAACATGATTTCAACAGTGACTATTACACATACTTCTGATGTTACTACATTCAATTATTGACTGCTTTCTAGTTTGGTAAGATATCAAAATGTTTTCACAAAAGGACAAAGGTACTATTATAAATATTAACAAATGAATTGTTTGCATGTGAAAACATAGCTCTAGATTTGCAAGACATTTTAAACGGTTGGATGATAGTGAAAGCAAAACCGCATGTCTCCAAAACATCATTTTATGTAAACAAGTGAACACTTGACTTCCAGTGGAGTTTGGGATGTAAGACTTCATTGCTACTCTCTATGAACAGCATTTTTGTGTTAGTATCAGTTACAGCAGAACTGCAAACAAATCAGTGCAGCAAAAGTGAATCCGAACACTGATTTGATCTCAATACTGTAAACCTAAAAATACATCAAATCTCCACCCATCAAAACATTTTGCTGAATTTCCATTTCAGTGTATTTCTACTTTATGAACATATTGCCATCTTAAAACATTTTGAGACAGAAGAAATTTCCTAGGTTTACAGTATCAGGGGAGATGTCTTTTGTTCCACAAATGCACGTTTTGCAGTCTCCTATTGACGCAAAACATTTCAGAATGAAATGTTTTTCCGGGGTCTGAAGTCGGAAGATCACTACTACACCTGCTTCTGTAGGGAAAGTATAGGAAGTGGATCCAGTTGGGGACGGTAGGGGAGATTCCTGGTTTACTAAGTTGAAGCAATAAGTCATCGGAAGGTGACCATACGAGGAGAAATGTTGTCTTGGTAGCCGTGGAATTATGGAATCTTTCAATGCAATTGACCCTTCGTTGTAAACAAGTACAAATAAAAGAGAGATGTATGCAGGGAAGAACTACACAATGGCTAAAAATGTACTGTCTGTAACACAAGTCTGAAAGCAAAGGATCACGTAAATTAGCAAAACCCATTATCTTGAACAATGCCAAGTAAATATTTTGCAGCTAATTTTTGGTATTTTTTTTGTAAGCAATAAAACCAAATATCAATTAAAAAAATTCAAAAGACAAAATAATCTTAAAAAGTAAAACAATTAAAAATGTTTAATACATGTATCGAGACCTTTATAGCTTACAGCACAATCCATTAAAGGGACAGCACCTTCACAAAGAAGTGTTTGGCAAACCCTTTTCGCACCTGTCTCTGTGCAGGTGTGCAACACACAATACAGTGGTGAGTTTTTTCACAATGTATCACCACATCTCCGTGAAGCAAATAATTCAGGCCTTTCCCTTCAAGAAACAAAACAAGTCTGCCCAAGGCTTCATCGTGAGCATGGTGCCCCTTCAATACACTTCAACATCAGCTTTTAAATAAGTTTCTGGTAATATTGTCTGCGTAGTTGGCAAGATAACTTGGAGAAATCAAAAATTGAGATGTTGAAATAGAAACCACCTGAAAAATCGGTTCAACCAATTTTGATTCCTGCCTTCATTAAAAAAATAAACAAGATATTTAGGGTTTTGAGTGGTTCTTAACCAATATAACGTAAACCTGGCACCAAATAAAAGCTGCAGATTTTTGATGTGCAGACACGGCTCCAGTTTTCCACTGTATATAAATCTACTAACTGTCTTGTTCATTTAGTTTCACCAAACCAGTTTCTAATTAGCTCCTAGCACAGAGCGCAGCCTAACTCTGAATTACACTGTCCCAGCCTATACTCTGATCCTCTAACACTGAATTACACTGCCTCCGCAAGATCCTGCAAATCCATTGGCAGGATAGGCGCACTAACGTCAGTGTTCTCGCTCAGGCCAACATCGAAGCTTTGACCACGCTCGATTAGCTCCGATGGACGGGTCACATCGTCCGCATGCCCGATACGAGACTACCAAAACAAGCACTCTACTCGGAGCTGCAGCACGGCAGGAGAGCCCCAGGTGGGCAGAGGAAACGCTTCAAGGACACCCTCAAAGCCTCCTTGAAAAAGTGCAACATCCCCACTGACACCTGGGCCCAAGACCGCACAAAGTGGAGGAGAAGCATCCGGGAAGGCGCCGAACACCTCGAGTCTCTTCGCCAGGAGCAAGCGGAAGTCAAGCGCAAGCAGCGCACGTCAACCCAAGCACCTCACCCACCCACCCCTTCAACCACCGTCTGCCCCACGTGTGACAGAGACTGTAGGTCCCGCATTGGACTCATCAGTCACCTGAGAACTCATTTTTAATGTGGAAGCAAGACATCCTCAGTTCCGAGGGACTGCCTAAGAAGACAACGACACTGTCCCAGCCTACACTCTGATCCTCTAACTCTGAATTACACTGTCCCAGCCTACACTCTAATCCTAACTCTGAATTACACTGTCCCAGCCTACACTCTGATCCTGACTCTGGATTACACTGCCCCAGCCTACACTCTGATCCTCTAACTCTGAATTACACTGCCCCAGCCTACACTCTGATCCTGACTCTGGATTACACTGTCCCAGCCTACACTCTGATCCTCTAACTCTGAATTACACTGTCCCAGCCTACACTCTGATCCTGACTCTGAATTACACTGTCCCAGCCTACACTCTGATCCTGACTCTGGATTACACTGTCCCAGCCTACACTCTGATCCTGACTCTGAATTACACTGTCCCAGCCTACACTCTGATCCTGACTCTGGATTACACTGTCCCAGCCTACACTCTGAACCTCTAACTCTGAATTACACTGTCCCAGCCTACACTCTGATCCTGACTCTGAATTACACTGTCCCAGCCTACACTCTGATCCTGACTCTGGATTACACTGTCCCAGCCTACACTCTGATCCTGACTCTGAATTACACTGTCCCAGCCTACACTCTGATCCTGACTCTGGATTACACTGTCCCAGCCTACACTCTGATCCTGACTCTGGATTACACAGTCCCAGCCTACACTCTGATCCTCTCACACCTCATGAAAAATATAAAAGAACCTTCTGCTGGGAAAGCCATACATTTGTATAAGATTTTATTTCAGGTCAGCGCTCAGTTCCAGTTCTAGTCATCATGGACGCAGTGTCAGGCACTCCCATGTCATCCTGTATATCATTTAAGTGCCACAGGAGTCTGAAAATAGCTGCAGAAACAGCCTAGTGACTGCAGTTGTTCTAATTTGTGTGTTAGTTCAGTGAAATTCTTTTGGAGTGGTCTTCTTTTAAAAATATAGTTGACAATGGGCAGTTTTTGTGTCTTTGTGATTAGCGTATTCATATACAAGACTGAAATAACCAGAGCACAGTTACACTAAACTATTTCAAGCTTCATGGCATGCGACGATGGTCCCATACATTGAATGCATAAACAAAATTCTTACTAAGCTGGAGTAACATACATTCGGCCCAACTGGTTTTTGTTCCACACGAGCATAACGGGCTTCACTGGATTGATATACACTGAGACCCAAGATAGAGTCCATCTAATTATTGGTTCCACTCACTGAACAGCCGATTAAAATGATGGGTTTTTCAAAAATCTACTGAAATAAATGTAATTCATATATGGTTCTAAATGTGAAAAGGTAAGGTTACACTGCTTTGCTGACCAAGCAGTTAACCTGAGACAGTTACAATGCAACCACTGGAGAGTTGCAGCACTCACCAGCAATACTCCTCCTCTTCTGATGAATGGCATGATGCTGAGTTGCAGGTAAATGAAAGGAGCTACTCATATTCTGAGCATCCTGATTGGCTGTGGTTTTAATAAATTCGATGGCGCTCTGAAGGACCCGGAACTGCAGTGCAACAGCCATTTCTAAATAAGGGGATAGACAGTGATTAAATTCACACCGCAGATTCAAGGCGAGATGTCTCAACTCAAGTAGGAAGACTTTGAATAGAAGTCTCCTGCTTATTTATCTCATCGCATCACCTCTTCCCTAACTATGTGTATTCAGTACATCTGGCTCAGGTGAAGAAGGAGAAGAGGGGGCTGGGGTGGAGTGGCCGGGGTGGGGGGGGGGGGGAGGAAGATCCACTCCAGGACTCAATCAGCATTGTATCTTGCTGTTAATACAAATCTGATTTCAGGAAACGGCATTATACTGATCTCCATGGGCTGCTGTCCCCGATTATTTAAACTCACCTGGTACCACTCTCTAGAGGCCCATGGCACAGAAGACGCATTCTTCTGCACATACATGCAATGTAATGACACCAGAATGGGCTCCATGTCCATGTGGAGATGGTGATTTACCCGTAAAAATATAGGTTCCTGCTGCTGCCAGAACAGCGAGCATCAAACTCTCTCTATTTATGACGCAGCCACCAGCAGGAGAAACTTGCACTTGCCTTCGGCGGCACTCAGCTAATATAAACGCAGCTAATATTTCACTATTCTCTTACTGTCTCATCAGACTGACCTAATCAGACCAGACTGCGTAGTTTAGATTGCCTGCAGGAACCTAAATCTTGTACGTTGACTTTTCTACCTTAAAGGCATTTCTTTAGCTCGGGTCACAGGGGATTAATATCACTGCACTGACACACAACATTTACATTGCTAAACCGCTCCCTTATCCTGACGGCAGAATCATGGACCTACTCCTTCATGGCCCACGATTGTGCTGTTGGGATTAAGGAGCAGTTTTTAGCAACATGAAGGTGGAGAGCTGGAGCATAGACTACAGGAGAGGAGAGCTAAATGTAAAGCGGTTTTTGACTCTACTAAATCTGACTTCTTTATCCCAAAAGTAAAATTGTAGACTCAAGTTTATCATGGCTCCATATTCTTGTTGCTGGTTTAAGAGCACTAGATTCCATGGTAGATAAGAGTGTGTCTATGGATGTTATTTATATGGACTTCCAGAAGGCATTCAATAAGGTTCCATACAAGAGACTGTTAACAAAAATGAGAGCGCATGGAATTGGAGATAACCTATTGACATGAGTACAGAATTGGGTAGGAGGTAGGAGACAGAAAGTAGGGATAATAGGTGTGTACTCCAATTGCAGGATGTGACTAGTGGTGTAACCGAGGTATAGCACTGGGGTTCTCAGCTTTTCACTATATTTATAAATGACTTAGACGAAGAAATAGAGAGGTGTATATCCAAGTTTGCTGATGACATTAAGTTAGGTGGTACAGTAAATAATGTAGATGGGAGCAGAAGGTTGCAAAGAGACATTGATACATTGGGCTGGATTTTCATTGACCCGTGGAGGCGGGTTTGGAGGCGTGTGGGGGGTTAAAATTGAGAAAACTGGCGGGCAGGCACAAGTCCGCCTCCACGAAATTTTCATTAAATCGTGTCTGCTGGTCCCGACTCCGTCCCACCTGTAAGAGGCGGGATAAGCTGTTAAGGCCCTTAACAAGCACTAAATTGCCTCTATAATGCCATTTTGAAAGGCCTTTGTGATTTTAACCCTTTTTCTACGTGAAGCACGCCTGTTCTGAACCACGAATGTGAAACCTGGCGGGAGCACATTTGGATATGGATAGTTGACGCCGGCCGGCTATGGGGATGCATATGTGGATGGATGTATATATGGATGGATGGAGAGGAGACATATCTGGGAGTGGTGGTGTAAAAATATCTGGGAGCAGACTTAGGACTGCTGCTGCTCATTTTGCATCCAAGTCCTCTCACAGCAAAGGCCAGGCAGTCTCTGAAGACCTTCAATGCAGCAGGAATGATGACATCATCAGAGGCAACTTTCAGACTGAAAACACTAATTGGTTCATGGGTTCCCACATGCTGAACTCAATTGCCCAATTAGGTGAAAATTGCATCAATCTCCCACATCCAATTGCAGTCGGGTGGATAACACGAAAAGTGGATGACACGACCCCAACCCACCCCAGTATCAAAATCCAGCCCATTAAGTTTATTGGCCAGCTCCTGTTCTTATGTTCCTAAATGCTGGGAGCCACCTCACGGACATTGGTGTCTCAGAATCTGCTGAAAATATATGCCAACATAAATGTAGCTAAAAAAACCTCCACTATATTCAAAAATGTACTAATGTACTGCTGCCTGGTGAGAGGATCTTGTCAGCTCCCCCTCCTGCATGCCCATCCTTCTTCCTAGCAACAAGGACATTTCAATTCCTATTTATGTCCATTTCTTTTTTGCAGCAATTCATAAAATTACCAATTGTGAATTACTTGCTTGTAATATTCCTTCAGTACCTCATTCAAAAAATGGTCTAGGTCCATTTTTAATAAAATAAATATGTAGTAGGGGCGAACAGCGTTAATTTCACATGCTGTGAATGGTTAAGATCTGAAATGCACTGCCTGAAAGGGTGGTGGAGGCAGACTCGATCACGGCTTTCAAAAGGGAGTTGGAGAAGTATCTGAAGGAAATAAATTTGCAGGGCTACGGGGAAAGGGCAGGGGAGTGGGACTAACTGAAGTGCTCTTGCAGAGAGCCGGCACGGGCTTGACGGGCCGAATGGCACTCTTCCGTGCTGTAACCATTCATTCATCAATTATACTGAAACTGAATAAGAATTTTAAAAAGTCTGTAATTTCTAAATTATTCTATTTTTTTTGGATAAACTTTTATTTGATGAAATTTTGTATTCAGTTTGAATTTTTAACAGCTACCTTTTGTTTTTGTATCCTTGCTGTTCTGCAGGTATCCAAGCAGCGAGATTAAATCCTCTATTATGCGAAAATATGGTAAACCAGAAGAGCTGCAGGAATGGATGGTAACTGCGACCAGCAGCTGCTGAATATCACACAACAGCAATTTGTACTCACTCACTGGAATGCTACAACGAAAGAAAGTGATTGGATAAATTTAGCAAAACAAGACAACTTTGAGACACAGGAATATGGTGAAAAGCTAAAAACAAACGGTATTAAAGCCGTTTAAAAATAATAGAGTAACAAATGGGATGGTTGAGATACGGAGGTCAAACTACAAGAACAACTTGCATTTATATAGCACCTTAAACATAGAAAAATGTCCCAAGGTGCATCATGGAGGCATAATGAGACAAAATGGATACCGAGACAAAGAAGGAGATATTAGGAAGAGTAACAAAGCTTGGTCAAAAAGATGAGTTTTTAAGAAGGATCTTAAAGGACAAGAGTGAGGTGGCGCTGTTGAAGAAAGAAGAAAAGAAAAAATTGCATTTATAAAGTGCCTTTCATGACCCCAGATGTCCCAAATTGCTTTACAGCCAATGAAGTACTTTTGAAGTGCAGTCACTGTTGTAATGTAGGAAATGTGGCAGCCAATTTGTCCACAGCAAAGTCCCTAGAAACAGCAATGAGATAATGACCAGATAATCTGTTTTAGTGATGTTGGTTGAGGGATAAATATTGGCCAGGACACAGGGGGCAGCTCTACATTGCACATTACAGATATTAGTTTGAGACCAGTAGCTGTAGTATGATGGGAACCTAACAGTTTCATTCTTACTCCAGGTAGATCTAAAGCAGGAAAAGAGCTGTTACAAAGTCAATAAAGGAAAACCAAACAGTTTAAAATGACTTTTGCTATTTGCTACGATTGTAAGATAATTATTTGGCTTCACAATCTATTAAGACCATCATAATAACTTCCTTACCCATTCTCTAGTCCATTTAGTGCTGCTAAGGTGTTAAACAAGACGTACAGTAAGCCATTGTCGAGCAGTATATCAGCTAATTTGGGGCAGGCATTCAGAAGTTGGAGTAGGACACACAATGTATTGTGCACCAATGCATTTTCATACAGAGAATTTTCAATGAGGCCCAGTACAGGAATAATGCATCTTTTACGGAATGGGTCAATGTGAGCCATAGACTCTGGATCCAACCTGTTAATGATCGAGAAACAAAAGGCAAATTAGTGAAGAGTTAAACAGTTAAGCAAAACTTGTCATATATGTTGACATATGCACATTTATAACCCACAGATCTGCCAACAGCAGTGCACAAGTCATTGGCCAATTAAAGTACAAAACAAATCAAATTACTGTTCAAGTATCCGTCTGCCAGTAACTGAATGAATTCCTCAGAAGCAGCACCAGGGTGGCACAACAAACCAGGCTATTTTTGGAACAGGCCTCTACTGTTTTGTCATTGGGACTTCTCAAAGTCTGTGGTTATAGCTTGTCTGATGCATCTATTTTGTTAGCAGCTGTGTAAGTTACTACTCTGAGGATAGGTGCGAACAGCTTCAACTGCACCTCTGCACTCTGTGCCCTTCACCAATCCCAGCAGATCGTGGGGGGAGAAATTCAGTATTGCCCCATTTGGGGCGCAATTATCGGCCGGGCGCAAAGATTAGCGCCTGGCGCTAATTATCGCCACCGACTGCAAACTTGACTTTTAACGCCCCTGGAGGTGATTGCAGCGCTATATCAGGCGCTTCACACCTGTCTTAAGGCGCAAAGGCCGAGGAGCGAGGCGCTACCTCAGAGCGCTGGCGAAGCTCATGTAATGTCAGTCAGCAATGGAACACACACACAATGGCACGGGCCAGTTCTTAAAGGGGATGGTTAATCTTGCTTTCCATCCACATCCTGCTCATTGCAGCCTCGAATCTCGGCCTGGAGAGACCTGCACATCAAATGTGCTGGAAAGAACAATGGAGAGTACCAGGCCAAGAGCTCAGAATGCAGCCCCCACAGTCTCTGCTAAATCGATACAAGGAATGGCAAATCAAAATGAACCTGCAAAGTGCTGCTCAGTACCCAAAACTCCTTCACACAACGTTGAATCTCTCCAGAAGTCTCTCCCTCTCTCTCTCAGAATACGTAGTTCAAAAATGGCACCAACAATAAAAGGCAGGAAGCGGTCACCTTTAAATAGCGCTCCCCCTTTCCCTTCATGACTGCAGAACGCTCCCCTCAACCTGTCGTTGCTAGCGTCAGGCGGTAAGGCAGGGGGCGCCACTCAATATTCGCTCCGGGGCGATACCGGGGCGTTACGCACTCGAGTGACGTCATGATCTGCCGGCGCAGGAGATCGTGGCGGTAGTGTTTAGCGCCGCCGCAAAATGTCTAGTTAATTTCGCGAGCGGCGCAAACTTCGCCGCGCCTGGGCGCTAGATGCTTTGCGCCCCATTAGCGCCCTCTTAAGGCGCTAACGGGAGGCGCAACCAACTGAATTTTCCCCCCCATATGTCTAATGCAATCATGCAATAGTGATAGTGAAAGGGAACGACAGCATAGTGGTTATGTTACTGGACTAATAATCCAGAGGCCTAGACTAATGATCCGGAGACGTGAATTCAAATTCCACCACGGCAGCTGGGGAATTTAAACTCAGTTAATTAAATAAATCTGGAATAAAAAGCTAATATCAGTAATGGGGACCATGAAACTATCGGATTGTCGTAAAAACCCATCTGGTCCTTTAGGGAAGGCAATCTGCCGTCCTTACCCGGTCTGGACTATATGTGACTCCAGACCCACAGCAATGTGGTTGACTCTTGACTGTCCTCTAAAATGGCCGAGCAAGCCACTCAGTTGTACCAAACCGCTACAACAAAGTCAGCACTGTGGGAGTACCTTCACCACAAGGACTGCAGCGGTTCAAGAAGGTGGCTCACCACCACCTTCTCAAGGAAAATTAGGGATGGGCAATAAATGCTGGCCTGGCCAGCGATGCCCACATCCCACGAACGAATACATTTTTTTTTAAAGTTCAAATTAGGGCATTTCAAAAGTGTTAAAGAATAAAATGACAAAAACCTGACATTGGGGAAAGCCTAGATCCTGCTGGCTCATTAGCTGAATTTTTAAAAAAAACCCTACTCCATTTTGCTCACTTGCCTCCTGCTAAAACTCCTACACCATGTGTTGGAGACAAGCACACTCCGTGACACCTTCAACACAGCCACAATCACACTGGTAGGTAAAGGAAGGATCCCAGCCAGTGTCCATCTTATACAGAACAACATCTCTCTAACCATCAAACATTGACCAAGATCCTAGCTTCCAGAAGGGATGCAGCTACCCTTAGACCCATGCAGACCAAACAGGTTTTATACAATGCACTTTACCATTACCACAGCACGAACACTTCTCTCTGGTACACGGTCTGGACACAGAAAAAGCACTCAATCAGCCAGGTTAGAAATTCCTTCTTGTAACATTGGCAGAATTGGTCTTGGTGACATATTCAGGAAGTGTATAAACATCCAGTGCTTTAAATACACCTTAAACACGTTCAGCTCACAAAACAAGGGGGCTTGGATACCCTCGGTCCAGAGTGTGCACCAATGGCCTCAAGCTCCCCTCAATCAAGGGACCAGATACGGATGTCCAATATCTCCCCTTCTGTTTGTCCTGGTTATAGAATTGCTGGTGACATACATCAGAGAAAACCCAAACATCCACAAACTGCAGGCTGGAGGAACTAAACACAAAATATTGATCATATGCTGATGACCTGTACGTAGCCATCCCAACCACCTCATTCTCCAGAGTCTTTCAAAACATTAGAGATTTTTTTGCTACTGTCAGGGTATAAGCTCAACTACTCCAAAACAGAACCCATGTGCCTTGTGTAGGACATACCTACGCATATATGGTGGTAAGGGCCTAGCTTTAGATACCTGTAGATTTGAGAGCTGAGCGGCGGACCTGCGAGAGGCACAGAGTCAGCGAGAGGAACTCAGCACAGGAGTGACGTCAGAATTCAGAAGTGAGGTGGTCAGAGGGGAGCTGATTGGTGAGTAGCTGGTGGGTATTTTCTGTTAAGTTTTTTGTTCAGTTTTAAGTGTATTTCTGCTGAGTAGTTCATAGCCCATTACTAGAGGGAGAGCGCTCATTGGTGAGTTGCAGGTGAGTGTTTTTGTTAAGTTTTTAAGTTTATTTCGCGGGCTTTTTGTTTTCAGGGGCCAGTGTCGGGAGCGGAGAGAGCAGCAGCACTGTGAGTAGTTAAACTCACTTTCGCGGGCTTTTTACAGAGGCCAGTGTCGGGAAAGGGCCCTTGAGTATATCATTTAATTGAAGTGAAATTGGTGGGATTCATTTAATTTAATTTTAATTAATTAATTAAAGGGTAAGTCATGGCAGGAGAGCTCCGCCCCGTGATATGCTCCTCCTGCTATACGTGGGAAATCAGGGACGCTTCCTGTGTCCCTGACGACCATGTGTGTGGGAAGTGTATCCAGCTGCAGCTACTGATAGACCGCATTGCGGCGCTGGAGCTGCGGATGGATGCATATTGGAGCATTCGCGACGCTGAGAACGTCGTGGATAGCACGTTTAGCGAGTTGGTCATACCGCAGGCAAAGGATGTATAGGCAGGAAGTGAATGGGTGACCACCAGGCAGAGTAAGAGGTGCAGGCAGGTAGTGCAAGGGTCCCCTGTGGCCATCCCCCTCTCAAACAGATATACCACTTTGGATACTGTTGGGGGGGGATGACTTATCAGGGGAAGGCAGCAGCAGCCAACTTCCTGGCACCATGGGTGGCTCTGCTGCACAGGCTGGGAGGAAAAAGTGTGGAAGAGCTATAGTGATAGGGGACTCAATTGTAAGGGGAATAGATAGGCGTTTCTGCGGCCGCAAACGAGACTCCAGGATGGTGTGTTGCCTCCCTGGTGCAAGGGTCAAGGACGTCTCAGAGCGGCTACAGAACATTTTGGAGGGGGAGGGCGAACAGCCAGTTGTCGTGGTGCACATAGGCATCAACGATATAGGTAAAAAACGGGATGAGGTCCTAAAAGCAGAATATAGGGAGTTAGGAGGTAAATTAAAAAATAGGACCTCAAAGGTAGTAATCTCAGGATTGCTACCAGTGCCACGTGCTAGTCAGAGTAGAAATAGGAGGATATTTCAAATGAATACGTGGCTAGAGGAATGGTGCAAGGGGGAGGGATTCAAATTCCTTGGACATTGGAACCGGTTCTGGGGGAGGTGGGACCAGTACAAACGGGACGGTCTGCACCTGGGCAGGGCCGGGACCGATGTCCTCGGGGGAGTGTTTGCTAGTGCTGTTGGGGAGGGTTTAAACTAAAGTGGCAGGGGGTTGGGAACCTGAGCAGGGAGACAGAGGAAAGGGAAACAAGGATAAAAGCTAAAGACAAGGAGGAGAAAAACAAAAGTAGAAGGCAAAGAACTCAACGGTTTAAATCAAACATGGTCACAGTAAATAATAATTCATATAGGTCTGAGAGCGTTAAAAAAACAAGCCTGAAGGCTTTGTGTCTTAATGCAAGGAGCATTCGGAACAAGGTGGATGAATTAGCTGCGCAAATAGAGGTAAATGAATACGATTTGATTGGGATTACAGAAACATGGCTCCAGGGTGGCCAAGGCTGGGAACTCAACATCCAGGGGTATTCAATATTTAGGAAAGATAGGCAAAAAAGAAAGGGAGGTGGGGTAGCATTGCTGGTTAAAGAGGGATTAACACAATTGAAAGGAAGGATATTAGCTCTGATGATGCGGAATCTGTATGGGTAGAACTGAGAAATAACAAGGGGCAGAAAACATTAGTGGGAGTGGTATATAGACCTCCAAACAGTAATACGGAGGTTGGGGATGGCATTAAAAGGGAAATTAGAGAAGCATGCAGTAAGGGCACAGCAGTCATCATGGGTGACTTTAATTTACATATAAATTGGGCTAACCAAATTAGTAAAAATACTGTGGAGGAGGAATTCCTAGAATGTTTACGGGATGGTTTTCTGGAACAATATGTCGAGGAACCAACCAGAGATCAGGCCATCTTAGACTGGGTATTATGTAACGAGAAAGGATTAATTAGCAATCTTGTTGTACGAGGCCCCTTGGGTCAGAGTAATCATAATATGATAGAATTCTTCATTAGGATGGAGAGTGAAGTAGTTGAATCAGAGACTAGGGTCCTGAATTTAAATAAAGGAAACTACGATGGTATGAGGCGCGAATTGGGTAGGATTGATTGGGGAATGTCACTCAAAGGGTTGACGGTGGATAGGCAATGGCAAACATTCAAAGACTGCATGGATGAACTACAGAATTTGTTCATCCCAGTGTGGCATAAGAATAAAACAAAAAGGGTGACTCAACCGTGGCTAACAAGGGAAATTAGGGATAGCATAAGATCCAAGGAGAGGGCATATAAATTGGCCAGAAAAAGCGGTAACCCTGAGGATTGGGAGCAGTTTAGGATTCAACAAAGGAGGACAAAGGGATTAATTAAGAAGGGGAAAATAGAATATGAAAGTAAGCTTGCATGGAACATAAAAACTGACTAAGAGCTTTTATAGATATGTGAAGAGAAAAAGATTGGTGAAATCAAGTGTAGGTCCCTTGCAGTCAGAAGCGGGGGAAGTTATAATGGGGAACAAAGAAATGGCAGACCAATTAAATGCATATTTTGGTTCTGTCTTCACAAAGGAGGACACAAATAACCTCCCAGAGATGTTGGAGAACATAGAGTCTGATGAAAGGGAGGAACTGAAAGAAATCTGTATTTGCAGGGAAATGGTGTTAGGGAAATTGACGGGATTGAAGGCCAATAAATCTTCAGGGCCTGATAATCTACATCCTAGGGTACTTAAGGAAGTGGCCCTAGAAATAGTAGATGCATTGCTGATCATCTTCCAACATTCGATGGAATCTGGAACTGTACCCATGGATTGGAGGGTAGCTAATGTTACCCCACTATTCAAAAAGGGTGGTAGAGAGAAAGCGGGGAATTACAGACCGGTAAGCCTGACATCGGTAGTGGGGAAAATGCTAGAGTCCATGATAAAGGATGTAATAGCTGAGCACTTGAAAAACAGTGACAGGATCGGACAAAGTCAACATGGATTTACAAAAGGTAAATCGTGCTTGACTAATCTACTGGAATTTTTTGAGGATGAAAATAGATAAGGGAGAACCAGTAGATGTGGTGTATTTGGACTTTCAAAAGGCTTTCGATAAGGTCCCGCATAAGAGATTAGCGTGTAAAGTTAAGGCACATGGGATTGGGGGCAAGGTATTGACTTGGATAGAGAACTGGTTGGCGGACAGAAAGCAGAGAGTAGGAATTAATGGGTCTTTTTCCAAGTGGCAGGCAGTGACTAGTGGGGTACCGCAGGGTTCGGTTCTTGGACCCCAGCTATTCACAATATACATTAATGATCTGGATAAGGGAACTAAATGTAATATCTCCAAGTTTGCAGATGACACAAAGCTGGGTGGGCGTGTGTGCTCCGAGGAGGATACTGAGAAACTCCAGGATGATTTGGACAGGTTGAGTGAGTGGGCAGAAGCGTGGCAGATGCAATATAATGTGGATAAATGCGAGGTTATCCACTTTGGTGTCAAAAACAGAAAGGCAGACTATTATCTGAATGGCAATAGATTGGGAGAAGGGGAAGTGCAACGAGACCTGGGTGTCCTTGTGCACCAGTCGCTGAAGGTAAGCATGCAGGTGCAGCAGGCGGTGAAGAAGGCAAATGGTATGTTGGACTTCATAGCGAAAGGGCTTGAGTATAGGAACAGGGATGTCCTGCTGCAGTTGTACAGGGGCTTGGTGAGACCACACCTTGAGTACTGTGTGCAGTTTTGGTCGCCTTATCTGAGGAAGGATGTTCTTGCCATGGAAGGAGTTCAGCGAAGATTCACAAGGCTGATAGCTGGGATGGCAGGAATGACATATGAGGAGAGATTGGGTCGATTGGGCTTATACTCGCTGGAGTATAGAAGAATGAGAGGGGATCTCATCGAAACATATAAAATTCTGACAGGTCTGGACAGACTAGATGCAGGAAGAATGTTCCCGATGGTCGGAGAGTCCAGAACCAGGGGTCATAATCTAAGGATAAGGGGTAAGCCATTTAGGACAGAAATGAGGAAGAATTTCTTCACCCAGAGAGTGGTGAACCTGTGGAATTCTCTACCACAGAAGGTAGTTGAGGCCAAGTCATTAAATATATTCAAGAATGAGTTAGATATATTTCTTAAAGCTAAAGGTATCAAGGGATATGGGGAGAAGGCAGGTACAGGGTACTGAGTTTGGATGATCAGCCATGATCTCATCGAATGGCGGAGCAGGCTCGAGGGGCCGAATGGCCTACTCCTGCTCCTATCTTCTATGTTTCTATGATATAGTGAAGCTTGCCACCCTGTACAAAAGAAACCTTTCTCCTCCTCCCCACTTCTAACCAGAATATATGCTCATCTAATCAGATGAAATAAGATATTACTTCTGTATAGGGTGAACTTAAAGATGAATATCCTTCCTCACCTTGTGTATCTACTCCAGATGAATTCAGTCATGGTTCCAGCCCAAACAGTTCCAACATCTTGGAAGTCACACCTCCAAATTCCTCTGAGCAGGTGAAAGGCAAGTAAATACACCTTAAGCATCGTAACCTCCCAAAACAAGGAGGAGGATTTGGGCCCCCAAACGTCAGTCACTATTATTTGTGGACCTAGGTCCATAGGATCGTACAAAACCCATGGTTACAAATGAAGACTGGGGCTTTACTTTACCCCTGTACAGTCTACTCTTCACAGCCCTCCAGAGAAAACCAACAAGGTAACCAAAGCATCTCTTTGTTTCCTCAACCGTCTCAGTTTGGATTAAGATGTGCACTTCCATGAAGATCTTTTCTGGCTGGTCAGCGGTCTCCCTAATATGGTGCAATGGTGATCACTGAGGAACACTTCAGAGCTTGGAATGGAAAAGTATCAACAGACTACATAGAATGTACAGCAGAAGCAGGCCATTGGCCCAACTGGCCTATGCCACCACATGAGTCTCTTCCCACTCTAATTACCTTTTCCCACTAGGCCAACTGCTCTATGACAGATTATCCTCTTCCACCAATTTGCTGAGAAATTATCCCTGAGTGACCTCAACATCCTGAGGAGTGAACTCAAACACAGCACAACAAATACTACTCCAACTGAATACTTTAAGCATTTAAAGAGAGTTAACATTCAGAAGTAGTTCTTGGAGCAGTTTAGCTACCATTTACTGATTTTCAGTAAGTTTAATCCTTACAAATACGATTATATTTATAGAGGGAGTGTCACAGCAGTCATAAAGAACTGGGATCAATTTAGATATATCTAATTTTTAAATCTCTTTTTGAATATGGATGACGTCATATGGGATAATGACTTGGGTTTATTCAGTCTGGCAGTATGAATTAAATTAGCAAATACATAATTGGAGCAGCCGGGATTAACAATTAACATCAACTGCTGTTAAAATTCTGTCACATTGTCCCTCAGTGAATCATTCAACCTAATGCACATCTCTCACTGTTATCAGGACGCACTGTGTAAACAATAATCAGAAGAGAAAACAAATAGGTGACCAATTTAATCGCAATTCTTAGTAGCAGCTCGATTTTTAAAAGGGTATCCAGATGGCATAGCTCTTTTTAGTCTTCAGTTGATCAAACAAACATATCATCCTCTGACACAATAAAACTGTCCAGCTACTATGCATTCATGTGTTAAATTTCTGTTTTGTTATTATATATACTATTGTGTCTCATTTACAAACATTACAAATTGATGAAAACAGGTTAAATCACCTCACAAGCACTGCATAATTGAGATTACAGGGGCTGACAAAATTGATTTTGATTTTAGGAAAGCTACCCTTGATTGATGAAAATAAATAAAAAGAAATTAGATTAACAAAACAGACATACTCTTCATCCAGACAGACTGCCCGGCCTAGCAGCATTTCGAGGAAGCACTCCAGCAACCCCTGTGACCCTTGGTGAAGATATAGCTGGTTGGCCAACAAGGAAAATCCATGGTTTTTCAAGAATTTTTCCTTTTGTTCCTTTGATGCTCGTGTGAAATATGCATCCAGCAGCTGTCAACAAAACATGTTAAGCTCAATTAGGGAAGTGAGACATGTGGAGCCTTGAAGTTAAAGTGTCAACATTTAAATTGAATACAACAACTTGCATTTATATAGCGCTTTTAATGTAGCAAAACGTCCCAAGGCGCTTAACAAGAGAGTTATCAATTCTGACACCGAGTCACAGAAGGAGATATCAGGACAGATGACCAAAAGCTTGGTCAAAGAGGTAGGTTTATAGGAGTGTCTTAAAGGAGAGAGAGGCGGAGAGGTTTAGGGAGGGAATTCCAGAGCTTAAGGCGGAGCTGGAGCGGATATGTGGTTGGAAGCTTATCTCGGGGTCAAATATGACACCAAGGCTGCAAACTGTCTGGCTCAGCGTCAGACAAGGAGAAGAATGGAAACGGTGGTCAGGGAACAGAGTTTGTCGCGGGGACCAAAGACAATGGTTACACTCTTCCTAATATTTAGTTGGAGGAAATTTCTGCTCATCCAATACTGGATGTCGGACAAGCAGTATGACAAATTAGAGACCGTGGGGATCAAGAGAGATGGTGGTGAGGTAGAGCTGAGTGTCATCAGCGTAAATGTGGAACCTGATGTTGTGTTTTCGGATAACATCGCCGAGGGGAAGCAGGTAGATGAGAAATAGAAGGGGCCAAGGATAGATATTTGGGGATCATACAGCACAGGAGGAGGCCATTCGGCGCATCGCGCCTGTGCCAGCTCTATGAAAGAGCTATCCAATTCATCCTACTCCCCCTGATCCTTCCCCCATAGCACTGTAAATTTTTCCTTTTTAAGTAGAGATCCAATTCCCTTTTGAAAGTTACTACTGAATCTGCTTCCACCACCATTTCAGTCAGTGCATTCCAGATCATAGTAAAAAAAAAAATCTCCTCATCTCCTGGCTTTTTTGACCATTCATTTAAATTTGTGTCCTCTGGTTACCTACCTTCTAGCAGTGGAAACAGTTTCTCCCGATCTACTCTATCAAAATCCCACAATTTCCCCTTGACCTTCTTCTGCTCTAAGGAGAACAATCCCAGTTTCTCCAGATAACTGGAGCCCCTCATTCCTGGTACCATTCTAGTAAATATCTTCTGCACCCTCTCCAAGACCTTGCCATCCTTCCTAAAGTGTGAATCATACCATAAGCTGACTTTTCAGTGCTTCAAACAGTAAACAGCCTTGTACTTTGATCAGTACACCCACATCTGCCTATTATAACCAAGTTGCCACAGTTTATAACTCTAAAAGTGAGACAAATAAACCACACCTCTCGTTTCATATATTTCTATTAATATATGTAGAAAAAAAAACAAAAGCCTGTCAGATGAAGTGCTTTTGGAGGAGTTAGGAAGACAATCACTAAAATGAGACTTTTGAATCCTATCTTGAAGAACTGGCTTCACGGCTATTATTGGTTCAAATGGAAATGTCGCTACAGCCTGTTATAATTGTGATCAAATTGAGGTGTTTATGATGATTAAAAGGAGTTGATAGTGTAGATAGAGAGAAACTATTTTCTCTGGTAGGGGAGTCCCACAAGAGGGCATAACCTTAATATTAGAGCTAGGCCATGTCAGGAAGCATTTCTTCACATAAAGGGTAGTAGAAATCTGGAAAACTCTCCCTCAAAAAGTTGTTGAGGTCGGGCATCAATTGAAAATTTCAAAACAGATAGATAGATTTTTGTTAGGTAAGGGTATTAAGGAATACGAAACCGATACGGGTAAATGAAAATACAATACAGCCATGAACTAACTGAATGGCAGAACAGGCTCGAGGGGCTGAATGGCCTCCTGTTCCTATGTTCCTAGATGCGCTAACTGCACTGGGAACAAAAATCATTGAAACACCAAATCATTGAAAATATACAATGAAAGAGAAACGAAACACAAATGAAACAATGTTTGGCAACTGTGGCACATAACGCTGCCATAGAGTGGCAGGATATCGGCATTCTATTCATCCCCAACGCAGATGAGAGGCTTAAGTTATGAGGACAGTCCAGAAAAACTGGGGCTCTTCTCACTACAACAGTGAAGGTTAAGAGATCTGGGAGAGGTGTTAAATGATGAAGGATTTTGATAATGTAAATCAGGAAAAATTATTTCTATTGGTCAGTAAATTGGTAATTGGAAGACATAAATTTAAGATCACCAAAAAAATGAAGGGAGAGGTTAGGAGAAATAAGTTTATGCTGAGGGTTGTTAGGACATTGTAAAGCCCCAGCAGAAACAGTGGTAGAAGCTTTTAAAAGCAAAGTGGATAAATATTTCAGAAATAAAAATGGGTATAGGGAAAGGGCAGCGTAAGCGGATAGCTTTCAGAGAGCCAAGCACAGGTGCGATGAGTCGAGCGGCTACTTTGTCCTGTTAAATCCTATGGGGGTGAATTTCCTCGGGGCTTCTTCCTAACTTGGGTCGAAAACCCATTTACACACGTTAACGGGGTTCCCACAGGACTTATGGCAGCAGAGCGGGAAAAGCCAGGACGGAACTCCCTCATTAGTGCTTTATCTAGTTTCTGACTTCCTCTCTTCTAGCCCACTAACTGCTTCTGTTGACTTGCTTCACAGCTGCCTTGCCTGCATCTTCAATGCCCGGGTTCCCACGAAGACTTTTTTTAAATTATTCGTTCCTGGGATGTGGGCATCACTGGCAAGGTCAACATTTATTGCCCATCCCGATTTGCCCTTGAGAAGGTGCTGGTGAGCCGCCTTCTTGAACTGCTGCAGTCCCTGTGAAGGTACTCCCATAGTGGTGTTAGGGAGGGAGTTCCAGGATTTTGATCCAGCAACGATGAAGGAACGGCGATATATTGCCAAGTCAGGATGGTGTGTGACTTGGAAGTGGTCGAGGTCGCGGGTTTAGGAGGGGCTATCGAAGAAGCCTTGGTGAGTTGTTGCAGTGCATCTTGTAGATGGTACACACTGCAGCCACGGTACGCCAGTGGTGGAAGGAGTGAATGTTTAAGGTGGTGGATGGGGTGCTAATCAAGTGGGCTGCTTTGTCCTGGAGGGTGTCGAGCTTCTTAAATGTTGTTGGAGCTGCACTCATCCAGGCAAGTGGAGAGTATTCCATCACACTCCTGACTTGTGCTTTGTAGATGGTGGAAAGGCTTTGGGGAGTCAGGAGGTGAGACACTCACCGTAGAATACCCAGCCTCTGACTTGCTCTCGGAGCCACAGTATTTATGTGGCTGGTCCAGTTAAGTTTCTGGTCAATGGTGACCCCCAGGATGTTGGTGGGGGATTCGGCGATGGTAATACCGTTGAATGCCAAGGGGCGGTGGTTAGACGCTCTCTTGTTGGGGATAGTCATTGCCTGGCACATATGTGGCGCGAATGTTACTTGCCACTTATCAGCCTAAGCCTGAATGTCGTCCAGGACTTGCTGCATGTGGGCACAGACTGCCTCACTATCTGAGGAGTTGTGAATGGAACTGAACACTGTGCAATCATCAGCAAACATCCACACGTCTGACCTTATGATGGAGCGAAGGTCATTGATGAAGCAGCTGAAGATGGTTGGGCCTAGGACACTGCCCTGAGGAACTCCTGCAGCGATGTCCTGGGGCTGTGATAATTGGCCTCTAACAACCACAACCATCTTCCTTTGTGCTAGGTATGACTCCAGCCAGTGGGACGATGTCCCACCACCACCACCATTCTTCCCAGTACACCAGCCACCTCTGTGGACTTGCATCTGTGAATCACAGACTATAGTGCACGAGCTCAACTACCCTGGAAACCTGCTGCCAGATCTGGCTTCACCCCCTCAAGAACCCCCTGTATCCTTACTCTTTGGAACTCTTCCAAAAGCACTTTGCTCCATTAGAATTTCTATGAAGAAAAAAAATTGATTAAAACAGTGCAAAATAATTCTTTATGTAGTGGTGCAGAAATAAAAATATAGTTTTATAGCATATCATAAGTTTCTTTTAGAATCTGTTCTGTATGGCTATACCCAACATAAATACATAAAAAGGGGTCTGTGATACTCAGGCTCCTCACATCTACCCAAGTCCTAGTTTTCAGTGCAGGATTGAATGTTTAACTGTTGAATTACTGTTGACAGTGCACATCCTGTACGGGCTTATGAAATATTATTTCTGCGGCATTTGAAGTTTTTACAGCTCATCACTTTGCATCACTCACTCGGGTTCCCTTTGACCAACCTCATCTGCTGACTTCATTCGAAATCAATGCTGGTACTGTTGCCTTAGCCCCCACTCAAACGTGACCATAAATTCAATATATATATTTCACAACTGCAGCATGCTTATTTAAAATGCAACGTAATTGTGTTTATATCTTTATAGGGTTCTGTAAATTGGTGTTTAATGTACAGTTGCCTTGCCTTTAAATAATAGTTACAGAAAAAAACCTGGATCAATCACTTGTCTTGTTTAAATGTGCAATTATTAAAAGTCACATCCTACTATTGGGACAGTGCCAGCTGAGGGACCTAGAATCAATTCACATGGTTTCAATCAACAGGATTAATCTTTGAATACCATTCAACATTAAGATAAATGGATTTAAAATAAAATGGAGCTCCTAATTTGTAAGCAAACCCCAAACACTGGTGTGGCGAAGTGAATCCTCTCGCCCAAGAACATAGAAACAAGAGAAGGCCATTAGGCTCAATAAGCCGATAGCAAAATACTGCAGATGCTGGAAATCCGAAATAACAACAGAAAACGCTGGAAAAACTCAGCAGGCCAGGCAGCATCCGTGGAGAGAGAAAGAGAGTTGACGTTTCAGGTCGATGACCTTTCATCAGAACTGGGAAGAGCTGGAAATCAAATAGATTTAAGGCCAGGGTAAAGCTGGGAAAAGGGGGAGGGGATAAAGGAACAAAAGAGGAGATGAAGAGACATTAAGAGACATTAAGAGATATGCAAGGCTAGAGGTGGTGTTAATGTGACAGATTAAGGCTGAATGAAGTGTGAAATCTACTGGCAGAATGAAGGACAGCTGCCAGCTTCTAGGAGGAAAAAAAAGGTGGGGGGGACAAATAAAAGGGTGGATAAAATAAAATATAAATGTGATTGGAGCTGAGGTTATGATCTAAAATTGTTGAACTCGATATTGAGTCCAGAGGGCTGTAGCGTGCCTAAACGAAAGATGAGGTGCTGTTCCTCGAGCTTACGCTGAGCTTCCGTGGAACAGTGTATTAGGCCGAGGACGGTGAGGTCAGAGTGGGAGTGAAGCGGTGAATTAAAGTGACAGGCCACCGGGAGCTCGGGGTCCCCCTTACGGACTGAACGGAGGTGTTCCGCAAAGCGGTCACCCAATCTGCGTTTGGTCTCCCCAATGTAGAGGAGTCCACATCGTGAGCAGCGAATACAGTATACTAAATTGCAGGAAGTACAAGTAAATCGCTGTTTCACCTGGAAGGGGTGTTTGGGGCCCTGGACAGTGGGAAGAGGGGAGGTATAAGGGCATGTGTTGCATCTCCTGCGCGTGCACGGGAAGGTGCCGGGCGAAGGGGAAGGGGTGCTGGGGGTGGTAGAGGAGTGGACTAGGGTGTCGCGGAGGGAGCGGTCCCTGCGGAATGCTGAAAGGGGAGGTGAGGGGAAGATGTGTTTGGTGGTGGGATCACGCTGGAGGTGGCGGAAATGGCGGAGGATGATCCGTTGAATGTGGAGGCTGGTGGGGTGAAAGGTGAGGACAAGGGGAACCCTATCGTGGTTCCGGGAGGGAGGGGCAGGGGTGAGGGCAGATGTGCGGGAGATAGAACGGACACGGTCGAGGGCCGTGTCGACCACGGTAGAGGGGAATCCTCGGTTGAGGAAAAAGGAAGACATGTCGGAAGCACTGGTATGGAAGGTGGCATCATCAGAGCAGATGCGGCGGAGACGGAGAAACTGTAACTTGGATCGAGCAACCTTTCTCACCAAATCCTTCAATCCCTTCTCTGTCCGTAAACACATCTAATTGGTAACTTTTCCACAAATCTACAACTTTATCTAGAATTGAAAACTACTATTCCATCATATAAAGGGGAGTTTATGTAATAGGGATGAAAGTAGGGTTGCCAATTCTAGCTGGACGTATTTCTGGAGGTTTCATAACATGACCGCCCATCACCAACTGTCCTGCCCAGTTAAAAAGTTGTTTTTCCCCATCTACAATATTTTTATAATGAAAGAGTTCAAAGAAAATGAAGAAAAAACTATTTTTTTAAAATGGGTTTTGTGCGCAGCAGTGTCCAGGAGATTACTCTTTAATTCCTGGACACTCCTGGAGGGTTGGCAACCCTCAATGAAAGCCCAGTCTTTTTTTCATGCCAGAATTCATGCTGGCATTTAGCAAGTTAATTACACATAAATTTATAAACCACATTCTTTATCAGCTAGTGCCCTCTCTGACAGACACAGCACTGTACCATCATTGACAATTTGAATGTTCATTGTGAAAATATATTTCAACACTCAGACTCATTTTAAATATCTAAAATGGAATGAAGAGTAGAGAGGCAATACCAACAACTGAGATTAGATTCATATCAGAGTGTGTTCACTGCAGCACTGATAATATGGAACATGACAGCTTATCCATTTGTCTAGTATAATTGTGTAAAATTTCAGGTTGTCATGAACAAGCCTTTGAATGCATCAGCTGGTTATTTTTCTTACTTTAATAACTCCTTGCTGTATTACTGGAGTTGGATGATTGACAAGGACTATTAATGCTTCCGGTTGGATCAACTTGTCCATCACATCAGCTAGCATTACATCTGGCAAGATGAGCAGGATTCCTCGCAAAAGGTTATACAGCCCACAGCAGATCAGAATCAGACAGTCCTCTGTCGCAGATCTAGATACACAAAACGCTCATGTCAATAACGAGAGAAATAACCTGAAGGAAAAGGCCGGCTTCTATTTAATACACAAAACTAATGTGTCAGCATTTTATCTACATATTACTGGGTGTTTTAAACTTACCCGGCTAATGCCATTCACTGCTCTGCAGACATTGCTTGCAGCCTTTTGCCACCAAATAATGTGGTCAGATAGTGATCTGGAGTTTATTCATGGCAGGAACTAGACACTGAAGCATTCTGTACATTAAATGTGTTTCAAGCCTGAAGTATCTACACGATTAAAGTCCCGAGTATATAGTCAGGGCCCGAGAGTTCTCTGATTCAATGACTGCAGAAACCACGGAATAACTCCCTGCCACAGAATGTCACCCACGGTAATTTTTTCTGCGTTGTGGTGGGGTTTGTTTCCCAGTCAGAGCGCTTGTAGACTGTACCTGCCACTAACACAGTCACAAAGCACAGTGGGTATATCACAGGTACAATAAGCAAGTGCATGAAACAGAAGCCAAGCATGGACCAAGTGTGGTCTGTTTTTTTAAATGGAATTGAAGATAGCACAGCAGATTATTCACTCCTTCTAAGAGAGAGACACACATCTGGAGGTTTTTTTACTCACTACAATGACAACTTACATTTCTATAGTGCCTTTAATGTAGTAAAACGTCCCAAAGCGCTTCACAGAAACGTTATCAAACAAAATTTGACACTGAGCCACATATTAGGATAGATGACCAAAACCTTGCTCAAAGAGGTAGGTTTATAGGAGTGTCTTAAAGGAGGAGAGAGAAGTGGAGAGGTTTAGGGAGGGAATTACAGAGCTAAGGGCCTAGGCAGCTGAAGGCACAGCCGTCTATGGTGGAGCGATAAAAATCGGGGATGTGCAAGAGGCCAGAATTGTAGGAGTGCAGAGATCTTGGAGGGTTGTAGGGCTGGAAGAGGTTACAGAGATGGGGAGGGGCAAGGCCATGGAGGGATTTGAATACAAGGATGAGAATTTTAAAATGGAGGTGTTGCCGGATGTAGGTCAGCGAGCACAGGGGTGATGGGTGAACAGGACTTGGTGCGAGTTCAGATACGGGCAGCAGAGTTTTAGATGATCTCAAGTTTATGGAGGGTGGAAGAGGGGGGCTGGCCAAGAGAGCATTGGAACAGTCAAGTCTAGAGGTAACAAAGGCGTGGATGAGGGTTTCAGCAGCAGATGGGCTGAGGGAAGGGCAGAGTCACGGAGGTGGAAATAGGCGGTCTTGGTGATGGCGCAGATATGTGGTTGGAAGCTCACCTCGGTCTATGGTCCACTGTCAATAGGGTAATTACAGGATACCAGTGCCCAAGGTCATTTTTTTTTAAAAAGTGGTAAAGCTTGTTCTTATTTGGATTTAATGCTGCAAAACATTATTGCAAACTCTATCCTTTATGTGTAACATTCATAATGGCAATAAACAAAATGGGGAACAAAGCTAATGGAATTGACTTGTACACCTTTCATCAGCTGCAAATCATAAACACCTCCTTGTGAAGAGCTCTCTCACTGGCACAAGACCCATCACTACTCTCTTTTGTGTTCCTGCTACATGGCGAGCATGTGATGTGATTTTGCACCAAGTTCTTATAACTAAGGCATCCAGACAGAGTCTGCACCATCTCCACACCTCAACTGCCACATGCCAACTCTGCCTGCTGCTAAAAAAACAAACTCTTGTTGCAGAATTTGACTGGTCTCGTCTATGGGGCCTGTGTCTATCCCACATCACACCATGTGTGTTGGGTCACATCCAATGTGTCACACATATATGCATGTAGCACGAGAATTCATCTGTCACACTCTTCTGATCAGCTGAAGTAACTAGTATCTGTTTAGTAAACAATGCTGATTTGCTCAAATATCCAATGGTTACTATTACCAATGACAAATCAGCAACCCATACAAACTCAACCAACCAATCAAATCGCGCTCATTTTTTTCAAAGCTACTAATCAGAAACTAGCAAGTGTCGCAAAACAAATCAAATTACTAACAATTTTTACATACTTCTTTTGGTCACCATTGTCCTTCCTAGCCAGGTCAGCATAGCCAAAATAACATTTATCGCATAACATTAAAAAAAAAATCACTAAAAATTAGCTGTAAAATTATTAATTTAATGTTAGAAATTTCTCCTGTAAAAAGTCTGCTCTCCCTCTGGGTTCTGGGGTTTGAGTATTACCTCACTCTCAGAGCTGGAAGTTTCAACCAAGCAACTCCTGTTGACGAATTGTGTGTGTATGTGCCCATGTGTGAGAGACGCATCATGGGAGTATTAGTTTAGAGCTGGGTTTCATCACCACATTTCTGGAAGTTTATCACGTGCCTACGGATGATGTCACCGAGGAGCAACATAAAGGTGAAATAGAGGAGGGGGCCAAGAGTGGCTCTTGGGGAACTCCTGATCTGATGGTGCTAGGGAGCGAGGAGAAGTTGTGGTGGAAGATGTAATGGTTTCATCTGGATAGGTTTGATTGGAACCACGCAAGGACAGTCCGACTGAGCTGGGCAATGGAGAAGAGGTTGAGGAGGTTGCATGGTCAATATTGTCAAATGCTGTGGAGAAATCGAGACAGTGACAGTAACATTTTCTACCATCACATCTCCCTGCACCAAAAATAGGGCTTACCTACAGTTTCATGGGATTAAGAACACAGCAAGTGGGAAGCTGAAGGGACCAACTTGAGTCCTACCACTACAAATAAGAATATAAGAAATAGGAGTAGGCCATTCGGTCCTTCAAGCCTTCTTCGCCATTCCATACGATCATGGCTGATCTTCTACCTCAACTCCACTTTCCCGCACTATCCCCATATTCCTTAATATCCAAAAATCTATTGATCTCTGTCTTGAATATACTCAACGACTGAGTATTCACAGCCATCTGGGGTAGAGAATTTCAAAGATTCACAACCCTTTGATTAAAGAAATTTCTCCTCAACTCAGTCCTAAATGGCCGACCTCTTATTCTGAGACTGTGACCCCCTAGTTCTAGACTCTCCAGCCAGGGGAAACATCCTTCCAGCATCTACCCGGTCATGCCCTGTAAGAATGTTGTGTGTTTCAATGAGATACATGACACAGGGTGACAGCACACAAGTCTGTTAAGATAATTGCAACGCCTTGTTTGACCCTATAAATTACATTAGTCATTGAACACGAGATAGCAGGTACGCAGGCATGACTCGTCTACTCTATTAACATCTGTCAGCCACACTACTGAAGGGAAGTGCTGGAAGTAAGGTCAGATGCCTTTCCAAAAGAGGACATGGGAATGACAGAAAAGGCAATATTGGCTCTGACTGCATCTTCCTAGGTCAACGCAACAGCTTTAGAATAATCCCAGGAGGATGTCACATGGCCATCCTCTCATCCACAGGAGATGTTTGACCCAGTAAGACCAGTACAAGGTGAAAAAGGGGACATTTCCCCCTCACCCCCGTCCTTCACAAAAATGTCCTGATTATGAATAGCTGGTATTGGTATAGCTAACTCTGTTAATGACTAAAAGATAAAATACAGTAATTTTAACAATCTGATGGTACAATGAATAATTGAATTGTTACCTTTCTGTAGCACTGTCAGTTTGATTATAGGGTCGCTCATAGAGAGGTGAAAAACCAAAGCTCTCCCATTCCTCAGGAATCAAATTCTTGTCAGCCATACTTGGCAAACGTCCCATAACTAAAGATCCATTTTGGGAAGGAAATGCCAATCCCAGGCTGGTAAAATTACTCTGACTTCTTTGGAATGTCTGAAGTCCTCGGAGACTGTCGGGTCGATTTATTCCTTCATCACCTGCCCCTTCCTGTTTCAGTTCTGGTTCCAAAGCTGATGAAATGCTGTTACTCTCTTCTGGAACACATTCACCCCCAAGCCTGGAGATCGCATTTGCCACGCTATCTGGCTCTACCATAAGTTCCAAGGATTCTTGCATGTGACCATCTGCATCACCTCGTGCAGCAGCTCCCTTTTCAGACTCGCACAGGGTTTTTGCTGACTCACAGCTGCTGAGGTACAGCTCATCCTGTACCCTTTTCAGTGTTTCTGCAGTGCCCATTTTGGGGGCATTCTCTGGCAAAAAGCTGAGAGAGTCAGACTCGCACTCAGAAACCTCTCGTAAGTCATCAAAGCTCTGTTCTACTCTTGTTGTTAGTCTTCGGATTCGCACTTGTGGTGAGGTAGAAGGGGTCACTGGCAGACTTTGGGAGTGCTGCTCGTACAAAGTTAATAAAGGGGACCCCTGCTTTGGATAGTTTAATGTGCTGCTTTGTCCTTTATCTCCTAGAAAACAGGGGGGGGAAAATTCAGGATGTTGCTATATTACTGAATGTTAACTTATATATGTGTTATGATCTAATAAAACAAGATTGAAATTCACCAAGATTATCACCATCAACTCTCATGTTTTCCCACTTTTTTCTACTGAACTTTATTCCTTACTTTATTAAATTTTATTTTTTCCCCAGGTTTTTCTTTACACCTTTTATTCAAAGAGAAATGAAATTAGTCTACTTCCATTCATGTATCTCTTCCTCTTGCATTAAAACAATTACAATTCTCAAGTGATGAACTACTGTGGCAACATTTAGTATTGAGAGGTCGCACAACACCAGGTTATAGTCCAACAGTTTTATTTGAAATCACAAGCTTTCGGAGCTATCGATTGCTCCTTCCTCAGGTGAAGTAAATTAGATACAGAATCGCCAAAGCTTTGGCGATTCTGTATCTAATTTACTTCACCTGAGGAAGGAGCAATCGATAGCTCCGAAAGCTTGTGATTTCAAATAAAACTGTTGGACTATAACCTGGTGTTGTGCGACCTCTCAATTTTGTCCACCCCAGTCCAACACCGGCATCTCCGCATCATGAACATTTAGTATCCCAAACTTCACTAATCACAATGAGGGATTTTTAACATCAGAAGCATAACATGAAAGAACAGAAGACCCAAGGACTGTACCATAAAGGAATCCTTCATAGAATGTCACTAAAGGGAGACTCTTTGACACCTTGCTTTTTCTTTTGCAACATGCTTGTATCAATGAGCAGATTCATTGGCCAAAGCTGCCTTTTGCGGAGTCCTAATGTTGTAGTCAAATTGGACCGGCACTGAAACCAAACCTGACTGTTTGAGGATATCAAAAACTGCAGCGTAGGAGGTGACAGAATCCATTAAGTGCTGATTGTAAAATTAGATGCTCCAGTCATCCAACTGCAACTGGTATCAGGTGTTGACAGACCAGAAGTGAAACCCAAAGGTTCAGCAGACCTCCAACTGATGCTGAAGGAAGTCATGTCGGCTCCTGGAAGATCCTACCTAGCTTTCCTAACCAAATCATTTTGGGTGGTCCATTATTATTGCGATGTTCCTGGGAACTTCTATATGTGAACTTTGTCCTAATTTAAAGGACAGAAGAAAAATCTGCTGCCAACTATAGAACAACATGTTGTATACAGTGACGGGGAGAGGTCACCTGATCCAACAGGCATGACGTTCTTAAAAAGTTATTGTTGAGCTTCCTCGATGGCCTTGTGAGTAAAAGCATCACCTAATGTAGTGCTAAACTATACAGACCATAGGTCACAGATTTGATTCCTGGTCTGTGTTGGGTTTGATGATCTCAGCCGTAGGATGGCAGCAGTTGGGGTGTCACACTGGCTTCAGTGTCCCCAGGCTAATGTGGGATGGAAATACTCAAGTTTCAGCTCCTGAAAAATAGCTGTTAAATACAGGCAGAGTGGAGCTCAGCTTCATGCCCTCCGTGATGGTAAAGCTAGCTGATACTCACTGTCTAGTCTCATACAGGGAGAATGGCCACTTGAAAGAGGTACTGGAGGGCTGATGATGGCGGTGGCACCAGACCCCAAACAAGAGTCAGTGTCATGGGAGAGGAGTGAATTGGCAGAAAAATAAAAAGTAGCAGAATGTAAATAGGATGAAGCAATAATACCTCTATTTACCCCTTTCTACTACCCTCAATAGTTTACTCAAAATGGCATGCATGTCCTGCTAGAATGTGACAATGGAATGGTACTGACTCTCAATTGAATTCCTGTGAAAAGGTGCCAAAGCAATACAACTGAGATTGAGAAGTCAATGGAATGGGGCAAATACAGGTTGGATTATTCTTGAACTTTTACAGTTTTAACCAGGAATGTTAGCAGAACTACACAATTCCACCAACATGAGCAAGGATCATTGCATATTCATGCATTCTCAAAGCAAAATATGAAGTTTATAACACTGGGAAACATTAAATCTTCCTGTTGTTATTGATCTGCATCAGGCAATACAGTGGTTGATTTAAATGTAACGAGAATTCATACATGTTAGATTAAGTAAGTGTAGGGTAGCACTTTCAATATGAAGCACACCTTCCACCTTACCCTGTATCTAGTTTAGATTTTTTTTTTTTAATTAAAAATTCTACCTTAATATGAGACACTGACATCTTGATTTTCCCTTCACCCTCACGGAAACCTACTCTTTTGGAACTCCGCATTCATCAGAAAGCAACTCAGCTGATCTGACCTGTCAGGGAGTGGTTCCATGGGAAATCACAATGACCGACATCTTTCCCAGCTGAATGCTGCTGGCGGAAGATCAGAATCAGAAAATTTTAGTCTCAACTAAGTATTCTATATTTTCAGACGGTGCTACAATTTCCTGACTGGGACACCTGCTTCCAAGATGGAAAAAATGTCCAAGCGTGTGACTTACTCATAAGGTGTTTCCTAATAAGTCACATAGCTGGTATCAGTTGAGCTGTTCCACAAATATGAACAACCAAATATTTAAAAAAAATTATTCGTTTTTATGGGATGTGGGCGTCGCTGGCAAGGCCAACATTTATTGCCCATCCCTAATTGCCCTTGAGAAGGTGGCGGTGAGCCGCCTTCTTGAACCGCTGTAGTCCCTGTGGTGAAGGTACTCCCACAGTGCTGTTAGGCAGGGAGTTCCAGGAGTTTGACCCAGCGACGATGAAGGATCGGCGATATACTTCCAAGTCAGGATGGTGTGTAACTTGGAGGGGAACTTGGAGGTGGTGGTGTTCCCATGCGCCTGCTGCCCTTGTCCTTCTAGGTGGAAGAGGTCGCGGGTTTGGGAGGTGCTGCCGAAGAAGCCTTGGCAAGTTGCTGCAGTGCATCTTGTAGATGGTACACACTGCAGCCACGGTACACCGGTGGTGGAGGGAGTGAATGTTTAAGGTGGTAGATGGGGTGCCAATCAAGCGGGCTGCTTTGTCTTGGATGGTGTCGAGCTTCGAGTGTTGTTGGAGCTGCACTCATCCAGGCAAGTGGAGAGTATTACATCACACTCCTTACTTGTGCCTTGTAGATGGTAGAACTGCTTTGGGGAGTCAGGAGGTGAGACAGTTGCCGCAGAATACCTAGGCTCTGACCTGCTCTTGTTGCCACAGTATTTATGTGGCTGGTCCAGTTAAGTCTCTGGTCAATGGTGACCCCCCAGGATGTTGATAATGGGGGATTCGGCGATGGTAATGCCATTGAATGTCAAGGGGAGGTGGTTAGACTCTCGCTTGTTGGAGATAGTCATTGCCTGGCACTTCTGTGGTGCGAATGTTACCTTCCACTTATCAGCCCAAGCCTGAACGTCGTCCAGGTCTTGTTGCATGCGGGCATGGACTGCTTCATTATCTGTGGAGTTGTGAATGGCACTGAACACTGTGCAGTCATCAGTGAACATCCCCATTTCTGACCTTATGATGGAGGGAAGGTCATTGATAAAGCAGCTGAAGATGGTTGGACCTAGGACACTGCCCTGAGGAACTCCTGCAACGATGTCCTGGGGCTGTGATGATTGACCTTCAATCACCACAACCATCTTCCTTTGTGCTAGGTATGACTCCAGCCAGTGGAGAGTTTCCCCCCCGATTCCCAGTGACTTCAGTTTTACTAGGGCTCCTTCATGCCAGACTCGGTCAAATGCTGCCTTGATGTAAAGGTCAGTCACTCTCACCTCACCTCTGGAATTCAGCTCCTTTGTCCATGTTTGGACCAAGGCTGTAATGAGGTCGGGAGCAGAGTGGTCTTGGCGGAACCCAAACTGGGCATCAGTGAGCAGGTTATTGGTGAGTAAGTGCCGCTTGATAGCACTGTCGATGACACCTTCCATCACTTTGCTGATGATTGAGAGTAGACTGACGGGCCGGTAATGGGCCGGGTTGGATTTGTCATGCTTTTTGTGGACAGGATATACCTGGGCAGTTTTCCACATTGTCGGATAGATGCCAGTGTTGTAGCTGTACTGGAACAGCTTGGCTAGAGGCGTGGCAAGTTCTGTAGCACAAGTCTTCAGCACGATAGCCGGGATGTTGTCGGGGCCCATAGCCTTTGCTGTATCCAGTGCGCTCAGCCATTTCTTGATATCACGTGGAGTGAATCGAATTGGCTGAAGACTGGCTTCTGTGATGGTGGGGACCTCGGGAGTAGGTCGATATGGATGATCCACTCGGCACTTCTGGCTGAAGATGGTTGCAAACGCTTCAGCCTTGTCGTTTGCACTCACGTGCTGGGCTCCACCATCATTGATGATGGGGATATTCATGGAGCCTCCTCCTCCCATTAGTTGTTTAATGGTCCACCACCATTCACGACTGGATGTGGCAGGACTGCAGAGCTTTGATCTGATCCGTTGATTGTGGGATCGCTTAGCCCTGTCTATAGCATACCGTTTCAGCTTTTTAGCATGCATGTAGTTCTGCGTTGCAGCTTCCCCAGGTTGGCACCTCATTTTTAGGTATGCCTGGTGCTGCTCCTGGCATGCTCTTCTACACTCCTTATTGAACCAGGATTGGTCCCCTGGCTTGATGGTAATGGTAGAGTGAGGGATATGCCGGGCCATGAGGTTACAGATTGTGGTGGATTACAATTCTGCTGCTGCTGATGGCCCACAGCGCCTCAAGGATGCCCAGTTTTGAGCAGCTAGATCTGTTCTGAATCTATCCCATTTAGCACTGTGGTAGTGCCACACAACCCGATGGAGGGTGTCCTCAGTGTGAAGACGGGACTTCGTCTCCACAATGACTGAGCGGTGGTCACTGCTACCAATACTGTCATGGACAGATGCATCTGCGACAGGTAGATTGGTGAGGATGAGGTCAAGTAGGTTTTTCCCTCATGTTGGTTCTCTCACCACCCGTCGCAGGCCCAGACTGGCAGTTATGTCCTTCAGGGCTCGGCCAGCTCGGTCAGTAGTGGTGCTACCGAGGCACTCTTGGTGATGGACATTGAAGTAACTCACCCAGATTACATTCTGTGCCCTTGCTACTCTCAGTGCTTCTTCCAAGTGTTGTTCAACATGGCGGAGTACTGATTCATCAGCTGAGGGAGGTTTCCTTGCCCATGCTTGACCTGATGCCATGATACTTCATGGGGTCCGGAGTCAATGTTGAGGACTCCCAGGGCCACTCCTTCCCGACTGTATACCACTGTGCCACCACCCCTGGTGGGTCTGTCCTGCCGGTGGGACAGGACATACCCAGGGATGGTGATGGAGGAGTTTGGGACATTGGCTGAAAGGTATGATTCTGTGAGTATGACTGTGTCAGGCTGTTGCTTGACTAGTCTGTGGGACAGCTCTCCCAATTTTGGCACAAATCCCCAGATGTTGGTGAGGAGGACTTCACAGGGTTGACTGGGCTGGGTGTGCCGTTGCCGTAGCCGGTGCTGAGGTCGATGCCGGGTGGTCTGTCCGGTTTCATTCTTATTATTTTGTTTCGTAGTGGTTTGTTACAACTGAGTGGCTTGCTAGGCCATTCCATGCTCATCTTCCAAATTAACCCAATGTCTAATAAAAGCAAAGCACTTACAAATTTTATTGAATGAGTAATACAATTCCAAGTTGTTATATAGAATATATAGCACAGAAACAGGCCATTAGGCCCAACCAGCCCGAGTCAGTGTTTATGCTCCACTCGAGCCTCCTTCCATCTTTCCTCATCTAACTCTATCAGCATAACCCTCTATTCCTTTCTCCTTCATGTGCTTATTTGGCTTCCCCTTAAATGGATCAACTAATACCTGTAGTAGCAAGTTCCACATTCTCACCACTCTCTGGCTAAAGAAGTTTCTTCTGAATTCCCTGTTTGATTTCTTGGTGACTATCTTACATTGGTGGCCTCTAGTTTTGCTCTTCCTCACAAGTGGAAACACTCTGGGCTGGATTTTATCGATGGGGACGGGACTGCTGGTTGTCGGGTTTCAGTCCCGCCCCCAACAACGTCCAGCCAACCCACGCTATTTTCCCTTGATTCACCTGGTTAAGCCCGCCCTGCGGGCTTAGCAGGCCAATTAAAGGAAAGCCGGTGACAGAGGACGTCAGCGTATGACGTTTCATCTTTGACAGATGAATTGTCATCGTTTGACAGCTTTGAGAAGCTGTGAAACACTGGCAATCTCTGTTCTTTGGTGAGTCCTGTACTGAAGACTCATGAAACCTCTTTCCTGAGCAGAAATCAGATGGCTGTTGCATCGGAGAATGCAGCAGCCGTTCTGTCATCTCTGCCGTTGAGATTTCTAACACCTTACACTCACCTCCCATTACTTACCTCTCTACACTTGCACCCATCACTCACCTCCACCGCGCACTTTTCGACCCCTTTCACCCCCCCAGACCCACTGTTTGCCTCGCTGACCCTGGCAAGGTTCGCAGCCGTCGGGAAGCCCGCACTTGTGTGGGTAAAATGGGGATAAACCTCTTAACTGCCTGTTAAGAGGGAGTTAATTGGCTGTAGTCCCCTTCCCGCCTCGAGGAGACGGGTCCCTGCGCGATTGGGGACCCGCCTCCCGGGAAAATGGCATGGAGGCGGGTTGGTACCCGCTCCCAGTTTCTGCCATTTTCCCAGCAGTCCCGCCTCCATACCCGCCTCCCCCAGGGCTGGCAAAATTCCCCCCTCTGTGTCTACCCTATCAAAACCTTCCAAATTTTAAAGACCTCTATTAGGTCACCCCTCAGCCTTCTCTTTTCAACAGAAAATAGACCCAGCCTGTTCATCCTTTCCTGATAGGTATAACCTCGCAGTACTGGTATCAACCTTGTATATCTTCTCTGCACCCTCTCCAGTGCCTCACTGGGAATGGTAGCATAGTGGTTATGTTACTGGTAACCCAGAGGCCTGGACTAATAATCCGGAGACTAATGAGAGTTCAAATCCCACCATGGCAGCTGGGGAATTTAAATTCAGTTAATTAAATAAATCTGGAATAAAAAGCTAGCATCAGTAATGGTGACCATGAAACTACCGGATTGTCGTAAAAACCCATGTGGTTCACTAACGTCCTTTAGGAAAGGAAATCTGTCATCCTTACCTGGTGACATCAGACCCACAGCAATTTGGTTGACTCTTAACTGCCCTCTGAAATGGCCCAACAAGCCATTTGTAACAAATGCTACAAGAAACAATAAGACTAAAACCGGACGGAACACCCGGCATCAATCTCGGCACAGGCTTCGGACATGACAAAGACACACCCAGCCCAGTCGACCCTGCAAAGTCCTCCTCACCAACATCTGGGGACTTGTGCCAAAATTGGGAGAGCCGTCCGACAGACTAGTCAAGCAACAGCCTGACATAGTCATACTCACAGAATCATACCTTTCAGCCAATGTCCCAGACTCCTTCATCACCATCCCACCAGAGGGGGCGGCACAGTGGTATACAGTTGGGAGGGAGTGGCCCTGGGAGTCCTCAACAATGACTCCGGACCACATGAAGTCTCATGGCATCAGGTCAAACATGGGCAAGGAAACCTCCTGCTGATTACCACCTACCGCCCTCCCTCAGCTGATGAATGAGTACTCCTCCATGTTGAACACCACTTGGAAGAAGCACTGAGGGTAGCAAGGTCACAGAATGTACTCTGGGTGGGGGACTTCAATGTCCACCACCAAGAGTGGCTCGGTAGCACCACTACTGACTGAGCTGGCCGAGTCCTGAAGGACATAGCTGCCAGACTGGGCCTGCAGCAGGTGGTGAGAGAACCAACACGAGAGAAAAACCTACTTGACCTCGTCCTCACCAATCTACCTGTCGCAGATGCAACTGTCCATGACAGTATTGGTAGCACATTGTGGAGACTAAGTCCCGTCTTCACACTGAGGACACCCTCCATCGTGTTGTGTGGCACTACCACTGTGCTAAATGGGATAGATTCAGTACAGATCTAGCAGCTTAAAACTGGGCATGAGGCGCTGTGGTCCATCAGCAGCAGCAGAATTGCATTCCACCACAGGGCTCTGCAGTCCTACCACATCCAGTCATGAATGGTGGTGGTCCATTAAATAACTGACGGGAGGAGGAGGCTCCATGAACATCCGCATCCTCAATAATGGCAGAGCCCAGCACGCAAGTGCAAAAGACAAGGCTGAAGCGTTTGCAACCATTTTCAGCCATAAATGCTGAGTGGATGATCCATCTCGGCTTCCTCCTGAGGTTCCCACCATCACAGAAGCCAGTCTTCAGTCAATTCGATTCACTCCACTTGATTTCAAGAAACAGCTGAGAGCACTGGATACAGCAAAGGCTATGGGCCCCGACAACATCCCGGCTGTCGTGCTGAAGACTTCTGCTCCAGAACTAGCCGCGCCTCTAGCTAAGCTGTTCCACTCCAGCTACAACACTGGCATCTAGCTGACAATGTGGAAAACTGCCCAGGTATGTCCTGTCCACAAAAAACAGGACAAATCCAAGCTGGCCAATTACCGCCCCATCAGTCTACTCTCAATCATCAGCAAAGTGATGGAAGGTGTTGTCGACAGTGCTATCAAGCGGCACTTACTCACCAATAACCTGCTCACCGATGCTCAGTTTGGGTTCCGCCAGGACCACTCCGCTCTAGACCTCATTACAGCCTTGGTCCAAACATGGACAAAAGAGCTGAATTCCAGAGGTGAGGTGAGAGTGACTGACCTTGACATCAAGGCAGCATTTGACCAAGTGTGGCATCAAGTAGCCCTAGTAAAACTGAAGTCAATGGGAATCAGGGGAAAAACTCTCCACTGGCTGGAGTCATACCAAGCACAACGGAAGATGGTTGTGGCTGTTGGAGGCCAATCATCTCAGCCCCAGGACATCGCTGCAGGAGTTCCTCAGGGCAGTGTCCTAGGCCCAACCATCTTCAGCTGCTTCATCAATGACCTTCCCTCCATCGTAAGGGCAGAAGTGGGGATGCTCGTTGATGATTGCAGTGTTCAGTTCCATTCTCAACTCCTCAGATAATGAAGCAATCCATGCCCATATTCAGCAAGACCTGGACGACATTCAGGCTTGGGCTGATAAATGGCAAGTAGCATTTGCGCCACACAAGTGCCAGGCAATGACTATCTCCAACAAGAGAGCATCTAACCACCGCCCCTTGACATTCAATGGCATAACCATCACCGAATCCCCCACCATCAACATCCTGGGGGGTCACCACTGACCAGAAACTTAATTGGACCAGCCACATAAATACTGTGGCTACAAGAGCAAGTCAGAGGCTGAGTATTCTGCAGCAAGTGTCTCACCTCCTGACTCTCCAAAGCCTTCCCACCATCTGCAAGGCACAAGTCAGGAGTGTAGTGGAATACTCTCCACTTGCCTGGTTGAGTGCAGCTCCAACAACACTGAAGAAGCTCGACACCATCCAGGACAAAGCAGCCCGCTTGATTAGCACCCCATCCACCACTTTAAACATTCACTCCTTCCACCACCGGCGTACCTTGGCTGCAGTGTGTACCATCTAAAAGATGCACTGCAGCAACTTGCCAAGGCTTCTTCGACAGCACCTCCCAAATCCGCGACCTCTACCACCTAGAAGGACAAGGGCATCGGGTGCATGGGAACACCATCACCTCCAAGTTACCCTCCAAGTCACACACCATTCTGACTTGGAAATATATCGCCATTCCTTCATAGTCGCTGGGTCAAAATCCTGGAACTCCCTCCCTAACAGCACTATGGGAGTACCTTCACCACGCGGACTGCAGCGGTTCAAGAAGGTGGCTCACCACCACATCAAGGGCAATTAGGGATGGGCAATAAATGCTGGCCTCGTCAGCGACGCCCACATCTAAGGACCGAATAAAAAAAAAAACCTTTTATAATATGCTGATCAGAACTGTACACAGTACTCCCAAGTGTGGTCTAACCAAGGTTCGATACAAGTTTAGCATAACTTCTCTACTTTTCAATTCTATCCATCTAGAAATAAACCCTAGTGCTTGGTTTGCTTTTGTTATGGCCTTATTGAACTGTGTCGCAACTTTTAGTAATTTGTGTATTTGTACTCCCAGATCCTTTTGCTCCTCTACCCCATTTAGATTGTTATTTTCCAAGTAATAAGTGACCACCTTACTTTTCTTACCCCCCTAATTTGGTGAATCCCACAAATTTTTAAATTGTGTTTTTGATTCCAAAGTCTAAATTCTAAGTCAAAGCCTTGTTTATGAGGCAAATATTTGTTCACAGGCAGATACTGAAGAGGGAAATTACGTATAGTAACTTAATTCAGCAGCAGTTAACTAAGTAACATGAATTAAGTCATGAACCATTTTGAAGAACTGCCTACCTTCTGTTGGGACAGCGGTGAAGGCAGATGGAGATAGAAAGCCAGGACTTTCACTAGGTTTTCCACCACTGTAAGAATGCCGCATATACATGATCGATTTGATCTTTTCTTGAAAGATCTTGCCATCTGAAAGCCAAAACAAATTTAATGTATTTTTACACTCTACTTCATATCAAATTTTAAAAAAGCACATTATCCCCAGTGATAGCAATTTTTCATATACAATGTCTATTTAAACATTTTCACATATAATCTACATACAAAATTCATTCAGGGTTTAGACCTATTTTCAATGTGAAATAGCATATGGTAAATGTGAAAATCACTTTCATTAACAATGGGGTAAACCAGACAAATCGTATCTCCAAAACAAACGTTGTAACAGATATATCACAGAATCCACACAGAATTCCCACAGTGCAGATAGAGGCCATTTCGGCCCATCGAGCCTGCACCGACACATATCCCACCCTATCCCCGTAACCCCACGTATTTAATCCCCCTAACACTAAGGGCCAATTTATCATAGCCAAATCAACCTAACCCGCACATCTTTGGACTGTGGGAGGAAACCGGAGCACCCGGGAGGAAACCCACGCAGACACGGGGGGAATGTGCAAACTCCACACAGACAGTCACCCGAGGCCGGATTCGAACCCGGGTCCCTGGCGCTGTGAGGTAACAGTGCTAACCACTATGCCACCGTGTTGCCCATATGTTTTGTTGGTTTGCCTGGATGTGCTTTAATGTGCTATTGTGACCTCTAGCCCAGCATGTTAGCTTTTCCTACTGTACCAGTTGTTTTGGTGAAGAGCCTTAAGTTAGGAACTATCAAGTCGACAGCACTGAGTCAGGAAACTGCAGAGAGAAAGCACTGAATCCAGAGAAACTAGATAGAGAGAATGTGGAGTCAAGGCAGGGTTGGCTTACAACAGACATCAGGATCAGTGCACGAAAAGTGCATTACACTGCAACATGCACCTGGGCTTTGAGATGTAAAATGGTGTGCATTAGATACAAAAAGAAAATGACAGTAATCTGAATAGTTAAAGGAGAAGGCAACTGGAAAAAAGTGTCAACATATCCCATGGATGATATTCTCAGAGAAACAACAGAGGAGCTTGTCTATGACTGGTTTAGAAGCAAAAGTACTATTTCTGATTAGTATGTGTATAAGAATGCCAGGACATCAGCAAAGCATACTGTCTTCAATTCAATATTAGGAAAAGAACTGTTTAGAAGGGGGTTTACCGTCATCTGTAAGCTCGTCGTATTTTTATGCACACTAATGCTATGGGACACTGAAGTGAGGTTAAGTACTTTACAATGAAATTGATTCTTTCTAAACCAATTTGCATTTATATAGCACCTCTAACGTAGGAAAACATCCCAAGGCGCTTACACTTTCCTTCTTTTGAAATCAGTTTACAGAAATAGCCCAAGAATAAAATGGCTTTGTATTGAGTTGCCATTTTACACAGACCAGCAGTCCTAATGCAGATCATAGGATGGCAAATAGGTCAAAGTTACACAAACTTACTTCAGTCCTCTTGGCCTTGAAATTATACAGTAGGATACATGAGTATAATTGCTTAATTCATTCATCTAAAATTCCTCCCTGGATTTTTTTTAAGCAGAGGAGTTAATCCATTTACTTTCAACAGGTTAACAGCTCCGCTAAAAATAATGGAGAGAGGAATTTCAGACAAATTTGTTAAGCTTTGGTATCCTAGTATCTCATGATGTAATGACACGGTCCCTGGCTTTAAAGAGTCAGATTAATGGCAGATTTAGATATCTTAAAACAAGTTTCAATAGACAAAAAAGGTTTTAACAAGTTCTGACTGATTTTATAGTACATGCTGCATAAAAGGAATCACTAATATTTTCATTTATATAGCACTTTTCACGGTGAAATGTCTCAAAATGCTTCAGCTACTAATTATTTTGTGAGTGACGTGATTGTTATGTAGGTAAGTTCTGTGTGGCTGCTACATGTGAGAACACAAACGAAAGAATTTATTATTCTCCATACCAGTGTCCTTTATGCTTAGATGTGTACATTAAACAGACTAAAAGCAGTATGCATTCCATTCACCTATATGAAGAGCAAAGTAAAAGCCTGGTGGGGTGTGGCAAACATAGGTGTTAGTGGGAGGATGTACTGCCAACAGAAAATTGTAAACCAGCTTCAGCAATTCCAGATCTGGTGGCGACCCAAGTACTTCCTCAATGATCTTCACAAACGATCTACAGACCTCCCGAGGGATTGATGTCAGGTGCTCATCTCGGTGCTCCTGAGAAGCCAGAGTGGGGAAAGAGAGGAACAACAATGCAGATACGTTAACACAACATTATGATGCAGTATTCCCTTTTTGTTTAGTCTAATGAAAAGCTATATTTATCTGAAACAGAATCTTTCCTGCACCCAATTCAGATAGTGTTAAAAAAAATTCTACAAAATTCCACTGAGACATTATGCAGTGCTCTTGTATACCACTGAGCGTTCCTCATGTCTGTGGATGGTGTTACTATGTTACACACTTCACCAAGATATTATATTTCTGAAAATGTAGCAGCAGTACCACAGTGTGTTATAAAATCAATGTGACAGAGCTTGAACTAAGGTGCTGCCACCTCCTCGGTGGCAGCACCGAGGAGGCGGCAGATAAAAACAGCCGGAGACCAAGGCAGAGTGGACTTGAGCGGCGGCAGCATCGGAGGAGGCAGCAGGTAAAAGCAGCGGGAGACCAAGGCAGTGTGGACCTGAGCGCTGGCAGCATTGGAGGAGGCAGCAGGTAAAAGCAGCGGGAGACCAATGCAGTGTGGACCTGAGCGCTGGCAGCATTGGAGGAGGCAGCAGATAAAAGCAGCGGGAGACCAAGGCAGTGTGGACCTGAGCGCTGGCAGCATTGGAGGAGGCAGCAGATAAAAGCAGCGGGAGACCAAGGCAGTGTGGACCTGAGCGCTGGCAGCATTGGAGGAGGCAGCAGGTAAAAGCAGCGGGAGACCAAGGCAGTGTGGACCTGAGCGCTGGCAGCATTGGAGGACATGATGCGGAGATGCCGGTGTTGGACTGGGGTGGACAAAATTGAGAGGTCGCACAACACCAGGTTATAGTCCAACAGTTTTATTTGAAATCACAAGCTTTCGGAACTATCGCTCCTTCCTCAGGTGAAGTAAGTATCCAATTTACTTCACCTGAGGAAGGAGCGATAGTTCCGAAAGCTTGTGATTTCAAATAAAACTGTTGGACTATAACCTGGTGTTGTGCGACCTCTCAGCATTGGAGGAGGCAGCAGGTAAAAGCAGCGGGAGACCAAGGCAGTGTGGACCTGAGCGCTGGCAGCACCGAGGAGGCGGTACCTCCGATGATTTCAACAACAACAAAAAACAAGGAGTGACGTCACTTGGTTGGTGAGTAGTAACGTTTTTTCTCTCTAAGCTAGGACAGTGGTTTAAAGTGTTTAAACAGTTTTTTCAGTGGACCGAGTGTAACATATCAAAGTTTGCAGATGATACAAAGATGGGAGGGAAAGTAGAAAGTGAGGAGGACATAAAAAACCTACAAGGAGATATAGACAAGCTGGGTGAGTGGGCAGAGATTTGGCAGATGCAATACAATATTGGAAAATGTGAGGTTATGCACTTTGGCAGGAAAAATCAGAGAGCAAGTTATTATCTTAATGGCGAGAAACTGGAAAGTACTGCAGTACAAAGGGATCTGGGGGTCCTAGTGCAAGAAAATCAAAAAGTTAGTATGCAGGTGCAGCAGGTGATCAAGAAGGCCAACGGAATGTTGGCTTTTATTGCTAGGGGGATAGATTATAAAAACAGGGAGGTATTGCTGCAGTTATATAAGGTATTGGTGAGACCGCATCTGGAATACTGCATACAGTTTTGGTGTCCATACTTAAGAAAAGACATACTTGCTCTCGAGGCAGTACAAAGAAGGTTCACTCGGTTAATCCCCGGAATGAGGGGGTGGACATACGAGGAGAGGTTGAGTAGATTGGGACTCTACTCATTGGAGTTCAGAAGAATGAGAGGCGATCTTATTGAAACATATAAGATTGTGAAGGGGCTTGATCGGGTGGATGCGGTAAGGATGTTCCCAAGGATGGGTGAAACTAGAACTAGGGGGCATAATCTTAGAATAAGGGGCTGCTCTTTCAAAACTGAGATGAGGAGAAACTTCTTCACTCAGAGGGTAGTAGGTCTGTGGAATTTGCTGCCCGAGGAAGGTGTGGAAGCTACATCATTAAATAAATTTAAAACAGAAATAGAGAGTTTCCTAGAAGTAAAGGGAATTAGGGGTTACGGGGAGCGGGCAGGAAATTGGACATGAGGTTGAGTTCGGATCGGTCAAGGCCCTGTGGGTGGCAGAGCGGGCCCAGGGGCTGAGTGGCCGGGTCCTGCTCCTACTTCTTGTGTTCTTTAGATTTGAGGTGAGGATCAGATCAGCCATGATCTTATTGAATGGCGGAGCAGGCTCGAGGGGCCGATTGGCCTACTCCTGCTCCTATTTCTTATGTTCTTATGTTCTTAAACTAGGAGCGGGAAACTATAACGTACTTTATTAAATTTATAACTTAAATAGTTAAACTAATTAATATAATTTTAAATAGTTGTTGAATAAAGACTTTAACTAATTAAATAAATTAAATAAGGTTAGACCAAGACATGGCAGAGCAGGTTGTGTGTCTGGACTGCAGTATATGGGAGTTTGTGGACAGTGAGACTATCCCGAGCGAACACGTCTGCAATAGATGTCTCCGTCTCGAATCTCTCCGGCTCAGAGTCATTGAGCTGGAGTGCGAGTTGGAGACACATAAGGGAGGGGGAGGAGTATCTAAACAGTTTGCTCCAGACTTCGGTCACACCTCGTAGAGAGGTGCAGGATCAGAATGGGGTTGGTGTGACCGATAGTGTGCAGAGTAAGGGGAACCCAGGTAAGAATGGGAACGAGGATCCACAGAAACTGATCCTATTCAACAGGTACAATGTACTTGCTACCTGTGAGGATAGGATAAAGACTGTCGGAAGAACAGCCAGAATGCAGACCATGGCACTTTAGAGCAGGTGGCTGTCCTAAGGGGGGAGGAGGAGGAGGAGAGGAAGTGTAATATGGTAGTTGTAGGGGATTCTAGAATTAGGGGGACAGATAGCATCCTTTGTAAGCAAAATCGAGTGTCTTATATGGTATGCTGCCTACCTGGTGCCAGGGTAAGGGACATCTCGAACCGGCTTGAAAGGATATTGGAAAGGGAGGGGGAGGATCCAGTCATTGTGGTCCATGTTGGGACCAACAACATAGGGAAGAGTAGGCAAGAGGTCCTGTTTGGAGAGTACCAGGAACTAGGAGCTAAATTAAAGAACAGGACCTCAAGGGTTATAATCTTTGGATTATTACCTGAGCCACGTGCAAATTGGCGTAGCGATAAGCTGATTAGGGAAGTAAACACGTGGCTAAAGAAGTGGTGTGGGAAAGAGGGGTTCCATTTCATGGGGCACTGGCACCAGTATTGGGACAGGAAGGAACTGTACCGTTGGGGCGGGATCCACCGGAGACCAGGGTCCTAGCGGAAAGGATAAATAGGACAGGTCACAAGGACTTTAAACTAGTAAATGGGGGGGGGGGGGGGGGCGCCTCAGGAGGAAATTGCAGTACAAATAGTAGTTCAAAAACAAACAAAAGGGAAGAGAGTAGAGTAGCAGTCAGAAATTGTTCTTTAGGCACTACAGGTAAGGGGAAAACTAAAAGATGTAAAGTGATTAAACCAGGAGAGAGAAATAAGAAACATGTGAGTAAAACATCAGAGCTGAAGGACAGGTTAGGGTGTGTGGCCCAAATAAGCATTCTTTATACAAACGTACGAAGTATATGGAATAAATTGAATTGTCTGCAGGCATGAATTCAAATTGGGGGGTATGACATGGTAGCCATTACTGAGACATAGCTGCAAGACAGTCAGGACTGGGAACTAAATATACCAGGTTATAAGGTCTACAGGACAGATAGGGAAAATGGCAGAGGGGGAGTAGTAGCCTTAGTGATTAAGGGTGAAATCACTTCAATGTTAAGAGAGGACTTAGAGAGTTAAGCAGACAGTGGAGACCTTATGGGTTGAATTAAGAAATAGGAAAGGATCCAAGACTGTAGTGGGAGTTGTGTATAAGCCCCCTGGTAGCAGCTCTGAAGTGCTAGAGTGTATAAATGCAGAGATTAAACAAGTGTGTAGCAAAGACAGCGTGGTTTTAATGGGGGATTTTAACTTTCATATAGATTGGGAAAAGCAAAGTAGCACCTGTCAGAAAGGTAGTGAATTTCTTGAGTGTGTCCGGGATAGTTTTCGACAACAATATGTCCTAGAGGCAACAAGGGGGCAAGCCATATTCGATTTAGTAATGAGTAATGAGCCAGATTTAGTTAACAGCCTAACTGTGCGTGAACATTTATCCAATAGCAATCATAACATGATCGAGTTCAACGTAGTGTTTGAAAGGGAGAAACGTGAAACAGCTACTAAGATTCTAGACTTAGGTAAGGCCAACTTCAACGGGATGAGGCAGAGACTGTCCACAGTAAACTGGGCAAATCTGTTAATGGGTAAAATGACAGAAGATCAGTGGGAGATGTTCAATAAAGAATTAAATGTGATACAGAACCAGCTTATACCCGAGGGGCAAGAGCTCTACTTGCCAAAAAAAAACAGCCATGGACAACAAAAGAGGTAAGGGACAGCATAAAACTGAAGGAAAGGGCATACAAAAATGCAAAAAATAGCACAGATCCTGGCGAATGGGAAAGATACAAACAACAACAAAGGGTCACAAAACAGATAGTAAGAGCTACAAAAAGGGTGTATGAAAAGAAACTTGCAAGGGATATCAAAATCAGTACGAAGAACTTTTACAGTTACATTAGGAAAAAGAGGGTGGTCAGGAGCAATGTTGGCCCCTTAAAAACTGAAAGTGGTGATATTGTCAATGACAATGGGGAAATGGCGGACATGTTGAATAATTACTTTGCATCAGTATTTACAGTAGAAGAGGACAGCATACCGGAAATCCCAAATAAACTAATATTGAATCGGGGGGACAGGGACTCAATAAATTAACATAAGTAAAATAACAGTAATGAAGAAAATAATGGCACTAAAGAGCGACAAATCCCCAGGGCCAGATGGTTTCCATCCCCGGGTTTTAAAGAAAGTAGGTGAGCACATTGCAGATGCCCTAACTATAATCTTCCAAAGTTCTCTAGATTCAGGAGCCGTCCCTTTAGATTGGAAAATTGCGCACGTCACTCCACTTTTTAAGAATGGCGCAAGAGGGAAACCAGGGAATTATGGACCAGTTACCCTAACATCTGTTGTCGGGAAATTGCTAGAGTCTATAATTAAGGATAGGGTGACTGAACATCTTGAAAATTTTCAGTTGATCAGAGAGAGCCAGCATGGATGTGCGAAAGGTAGGTCATGCCTGACAAACCTGATTGAATTTTTGGAAGACGTAACTAAAGTAGTGGACAGGGGAATGTCTATGGATGTTATTTATATGGACTTCCAGAAGGCATTTGATAAAGTTCCACATAAGTAACTGTTATCTAAAATAGAAGCCAACGGAATGGAAGGCAAATTATTGACCTGGTTAGGAAATTGGCTGAGCAGCAGGAGACAGGGAGTAGGGATAATGGGTAGGTACTCAAATTGGCAGGAGATGACTAGTGGTGTCCCGCAGGATCGGTGTTGGGGCCTCAACTATTCACAATATTTATTAACAACTTAGACGATGGCATAGAAAGTCATATATCCAAATTTGCCGATGACACAAAGATAGGCGGCATTGTAGGCACTGTAGATGAAAGCATAAAATTACAAAGGAATATTGATAGATTAAGTGAATGGGCAAAACTGTGGCAAATTGATTTCAATGTAAGCAAATGTGAGGTCATCCACTTTGGACCTAAAAAGGATAGAACAGGGTATTTTCTAAATGGTGAAAAGCTAAAAACAGTGGATGTCCAAAGAGACTTGGGGGTCCAGGTACATAGATCATTAAAATGTCATGAACAGGTACAGAAAATAATCAAAAAGGCTAATGGAATGCTGGCCTTTATATCTAGAGGACTAGAGTACAAGGGGGTAGAAGTTACGCTGCAGCTGTACAGAACCCTCGTTAGACCACTCCTGGAGTACTGTGAGCAGTTCTGGGCACCACACCTTAGGAAGGATATATTGGCCTTGGAGGAAGTGCAGCGTAGGTTTACCAGAATGATACCTGGACTTCAAGGGTTAAGTTACAAAGAGAGATTACACAAATTAGGGTTGTATTCCCTAGAATTTAGAAGGTTAAGGGGTGATCTGATCGAAGTTTTCAGGATATTAAGGGGAACAGAGAGGGGTACATAGAGAGAAACTATTTCCGCTGGTTGGAGATTCTAGGACTAGAAGGCATAGTCTAAAAATTAGAGCCAGACCTTCCAGGCGTGAAATTAGGAAACACTTCTACACACAAAGGGTGTTAGAAGTTTGGAACTCTCTTCCACAAACAGCAATTAATGCTAGATCAATTGTTAATTTTAAATCAGAGATTGAGAGCTTTCTGTTAACCAAAGGTATTAAGGGATATGCGCCAAAGGCGGGTATATGGAGTTAGGTCGCAGATCAGCCATGATCTCACTGAATGACGGAGCAGGCTCGAGGGGCTGAATGGCTTACTCCTGTTGCTATGTCTATCCTGTTTCAAAAGAGAAATTTGTGGTATTATACATTGGTTCCGTTATTCTTCAATTGCATTTGGAGGGATTATGTACTGACTCATGTTAAAATGAAAGCCGTCCTTTCTCTCATGGTCAAGCTAGCTATGAGAAAGCATGCCAGATTATTTGATCTGGTAATTGATCAGATAGGAGACACCATGTTTGCATGGCAAGTTCAGAGTTAGCATTTTCTGGGTTTCTCAGGCACAGGGCATACATAATAAGTTACTATGTTCTGATTTTGAGTGACAATTCTGTAGACAGAAACTACCTGAAGTTGGGAATAAATATGACAAGCTTTCGCTAGTTTTGTAGTTCAGTTCTCCCAGTTCACATGCAACTGCTGAACTTCTAGGTGACAGAGGTAAAGGACAGTACGCTACATCACAGAGCAGCCGGTTTGAAGATTTAATTCCTATAAAATACTTGCTAGTCGCAACATGCCTGTTATAATAAATGTAGTGTTACTATCTCCCTTCAGTCTAAGTTACTTGTACTTAGATCTTGTGACATATGGTCCAGGACATCCTACAAAGACCCAGTGGGCAAGAGGTTGTTCTTGCAAAGCAGAAGGATCTCTCTCATTTTCCCAGGCTGTATTGAGTTTGCTGATTTCAGCCAGGGCAGTAGTTTGGTCCCTGGCTGGGAGAGGGGAAAAAGTGCCAGGGTTCCCACTCCTGATTGCCATCCAGTGACTCCTGCTGGAAAATGCACTTGGGTGGATGTCAGGAGAGAACAGGATAGGGCTCAGCTGTGAAGTGTTCCACAATCAATGACCTGTCAACTCTCACTGTCTAGGGTCACATAAAAATTGGCAACTTGGAACTGTACCCCAGCAAGACTCAGGCAAACAGGAGAGAAAAGGGGGGGGGGGACACGGTTAAAATTTGGATGAAGAAATACAGTTCATACCTGAAGAACCTGGCAAGTCAAGAGGAAGCGATAAACCACTTGAGCCTTTAGAAGCTGTTTGACATTGAACATCTGCTTTGGATGATGGACTCTAATGAGCACTTCAAGAGCTGCCATCAGCGTTTCCCAGACACCATTCTGTTTTCAAAATAAATACACACACTATTGGTAGCTGCCTTGGCGAGATTAGAAAATTCACCCTTTCACTTCTTGATGAACAGAATGCAGCCTGCTCTTCACAACCATGGTTGAACGATCCCAGGATCAATTGGTTGCAGCACTCCATGAGTTTGAGCTGCCCGGTAATATTACTTAAAGAAAAGGGCAATCCTTCCAACAGATCAGTAGTCTTGATTCCTCTTCAAATGGTGAGCTCCATACCGCAAATCAAACTTGAAAAAGGAGTACTTAATCTGAAGCATGCGTGGTTAGCTTACTCAACCCAGCTGTACTCAATTTTAATAATGCAAGCTGCACTGATAGGAGTACTCAAAGTTAAAACTGGCACATAATTCCCATCTGAAAACTCTTTTGGATGAAACTCAGGTATGCAAAAAAGTAAAAGAATAAATTAAACTACATAAAGACCACATGGCGAACACCAATTTACTTGCAATCACAACGATTATACAATTTCAGAATCTTTTCTTCCATGAAAGATTTTGTTGTAATTGTTTGAAACAGAATGCAATGGAGAAGGTGTATGCTAGCTGTTGTCTTCACGGGCTGCTGATATGGGCTACATATAAAGCACTCCTATTAATTTTCATATATCGCAAATTGTTGATACCGACAGATCTTGGGAGTTCTGGTTTAGGATTTATCCACCAATGAGGCAACAGCGCTTTCCAACCCTCCAAGGCCACAAAATTCAAACACATAGCAGCTAATAAAAAATATAAGCACAAATAGAAGTGAGTTGCTTATGCTGCAAAGACCAGATTGCCAGGACACCCCTGCACTAGACCACTCTGAACAGGCTGGGGTTCTTTTCTCTCGAAAAGAAAAGGCTGAGGGGCGACTTGATGGAGGTCTTTCAAATTATAAAAGGGTTTGATTAGGTAGACGTAGAGAAGATGTTTCCACTTGTGGGGAGACCAAAACTAGGGGTCATAAATATAAGATAGTCACTAATAAATCCAATAAGGAATTCAGGAGAAACTTCTTCAGTCAGAGTGGTGAGAATGTGAAACTTGCTACCACATGGAGTAGTGGAGGCGAATAGCATAGATGCATTTAAGGGGAAGCTAGATAAGTACATGAGGGAGAAAAGAATAGAAGGATATGTTGATAGGGTGAGATGAAGTAAATAGAGTTGGAACATAAACATCGGCATGGACCAGTTGGTCGAATGGCCTATTACTGTGCTGTAAATAATATGTAATTGCATATCTGAATAGTTTTTGCAACTGTAAAAAATGTTTTTTCCTGCTTCAAGGTCTTCCTTGCCATTCTTTGTACAGATGGGGAGCTGCCAACCCAGATCTATGCCTCTACAATCAACATTGCTTGATCTGGCTGTGTGACAGTTGCCTGATGAGACTCGCCCCTTTGATTTTCTCCAGAAATTCACAGAATCATGCAGCACAGAAGGAGGTCATTTGGCCCAACGTGTCTGCGCCGGCTATTTGAAAGAGCTATTCAATTAATCCCATTCCCCTGCACTTTCCCCATAGCCCTGCAATTTTTTTTCCTTTTCAAGTATATATCCAATTTCCTTTTGAAAGTTACAATTGAATCTGCTTCCTACACGGAAATTATATTCTGATTAAAATACTACCACCAAATAGGAGATAGATGAGCGGCCCCAAGGCTGGCAAAATGCAGGCGGACGTGGCCAAGTCAGGAAACTCATGATAAATGGGAATTCTCAATCACAAACCCACATCCTATTACTCTGTGGCATAATGCATTGCAGCACCATTCAAAAAAGAAATAATAAAGGCAATGCTATTCTATTTGGTTGAATTTTGAGCAGACAGAAATGTAGACATTTGAAGATAGCATGGGAAGCAGGACAGTGAGAAAAAGGAGTAAAATTCAGGGAGCTCGACAGAGAATAAACAGCTAAGCAGGTGACATTCGGAAATGTAAGGTAACAACAAACGTGATTAAAATGATGGGGAAAACCATTAAGTGTTTGGAAACAAATAGGCCTAGTGAGAAAGCATTGTTGGAGTATGGTAGCAATTGAAAAGCCAAACAAAATATTGGGGTGCAAAAGGTCCACAGAATATATATATCAAGGGAACATTTACTGACATCTTGTTAGTGAGAATACACTTGTGGTATTGTGTCCAGATGTAGTCAGAAAGACGTAGAGTTGCAACAAAGAATTCCAGGTTTCTGATCAATGAGTTGTAAAGAGACGAAGGAAGTTACATTTATTCTCATTAGAAACAGAAACAGATTTGGAGCAGAAAATATGACTCAAACTTTTAAACTAACAGAGGGAATGAATAAGGTGGATATAGAAAGGCACTTTGTGTAAAACCTGGATTCAACCATCAAAGATCATTATAAATTGAGTGAAAATAAAACGTAAAATAAGGAATAACATCATACCTCAGGTTCACTGACCTACAGAACTGACTAACACCAACGCAATAAACAACAACCCCACTAAAGCATCCAAAAGGGAATTTCTGATTAATTGAAGAGCAGAACAATAAAGGTGCGAGTTATGCCAATAATTGTAAGAAAAGTCCCATCAGGAACTAGATAACTACAAGTTTTATGGAATGAGCACCCTCATCTCATTTTTTCTTCTCACTAGGTTTTTTAATAACAAGAAAGAAAGTTTATTTAACAAGTAATATTTTATAATTGTTGTTCTGTGCAAATTGGAGCTCTGCTTCCAATCCAGAACTTATAGCGATAGCAACAAATACAAAAAAAACCACCAGAAAGTGGGGCAAAACCTGTGCTTTAGACCAGATCTTCCAATCCAGTAACAATTCCGACAGGAGCTTCACGTCCTGGATCACAGCACTGGATTCTGCATCAATCTCAAATTGACCCGTGGCCTCATTAAAGTTAAGGACTGGAGCACTGCAGCATCCATCGAGTAAAGTCTGAAAAATATTTTTAAAAGCATAAATTTAGCAATTCTACATACAACTGTCTGTACATGATCACAACTGACAACCTAGAAAATTAAACATTTCCCATATATGTACAGTATTCTAAGTTTTTTTAAAAACACAGATGCTATAGAAAAAGATTTGAAGGCCATAATCTAAACCAGATAACCACTATCTTATTTATTCTGAGAATTATATATGTATCTTATGGAGTAACAGCATAGTTTTGTCCTACAGTACTCAGAGGAGAATACAATGGCACATTGGGATTATTAGTACACTAAAACACCTGCTGAGAACAAAGCTATTTTTGGGGGTCAGGATAATTTGGGAATATGCCTGGTTCCGGGAGAGTCCTGTCTAGATAGAGAGGGGCCTTGCAGGGTTGATTGTTGCCCTCTGTGGAGCTGTAGGGAGAGGCTGTTAATTTAAGGATGAATTGTCTTGATTCTCTTTCAATTTGTAATGTTTTCCATCTCCCTCTCTATTTTTCTGTTTACAGTTTCAAATTTACTGTCTCCCTCTTTCTCTCTGTCCATCACACATTCCTTTTCTTGTCATCTTTGTATCTCTCGAACTCTTTTTCTTTCCCTCTTTCTACAAGTCTTGCCTTCTCTCTATCTCATTTCCCTTGTGTAGTACCTCACATATATTTAATTAATTTCTACGCTTAACCTTTTAAAGGCATAGGACATGCAGCAAGATGGCAGGCAACATGTCCTGGGATTGAAATGGGTCCTGGAACCAGTCAGTGAGCGACCATGCAGAAGCAGCTGCAACATGCGCAGGTGAAAGAGAAGTTGGGACCCTGAATCCTGGGCTGGGAGGGAGCAGGGACTGGAGTTGAGCTAGGATGCACCTCTAACTCAGGAAAGAGGTGGGGTTAATCTTCTTGTTGCTACGGAGACTGGGCTGGGAACCCAATGTGTATGGACACTTAGAGAAGCTATGGCAACACGCATGTGTGAAAGAAAAACTGGAGCTGGAAAGGGGAGGGGGAGAGAGAGCGATAGAAAGAGAGACAAAAGAGAGTAAAGAGCGAGCGAGAGAGAGACAAAAGAGAGAGAGACTGACTGATCAGGACATGGGGGCCTTGACTACCCATCAGCAATATTATCCACAGCGCTGCTTTTCATTCTTAACAAAAAGGAAACACAGCTAAGTCAGGTGGATTATACCCGAGTGGTAACATGGGCAAACTGACCATCATTACCAGATTATGTCTGACATTCAGTACCATTTTAATTAAAATGATGTTGAACTAATCGTGGGGTACATTGCAGCAAGAATATAGATGTAGAGAATACTTCATACCTTTAAGATGTGGAAACCTACAATACATTTCATTTTGATGAGCACTTGGTGAATCATAGCATAGCCATGACAGCTCTCCATTTCCTGGATTCTCTGCTGGTTATACTTTGTCAAAGTAAGTATAACTTTCAGTGCTAGAGCTTGTGTCTTTTCACAGTCACTAATCTCTACAGACTAGAGAGAAAGAAAATACAAATGTTTTATCATCTTCCAAACAGAAAGGTAACAGGTAATTTCTGAACTGTGTGCATACAGTTTATATCAGTAAAAGTAAATGCCAGCACTTATTTTCCAAATAACAAACAAAATGTTATCCTGTGAGTAGCTGAACCATACATTGCAGGATGGCTCGGGTTCAATGCCTAGTCTTTGCTACGTTAGTTGCGCTCAATGCTAGTAGGGTCGTGGCCATGGTGCGTGCATGTATGTGCATAGACATCATACACATACAATCAGCTTGCTTGCAATGCCCACTGCGGTTGAATAGCCTGCTGCAAATCACCATCAAAGCTCATGCATGAACCCAACTTCAACCACCATCCCATCAGAGAGAGGAGCCCTTTATCCCGCTCTGTCTGGATAGATTTGGACCCAGATCCCAGAGGGTGAAAGGACAGTGTTTGACCCACTGCCCCACCCATTCCCAGAATCAGAGAGAGGAGCCCTTCATCCCATGTCTGGGCTGGATTTGCACAGTTTCAGACAGTGAAAGGTCAATCTAACTTAGCACATTGTGTGACGTAATTGAGAACCAAAAAACAAAGAGACGGAATGAAATTTCCATGCTACATCTGCTTACACATTGTTTTGCTTAATAAACATCCTGCTGATATTTGTACAGGCGCAGGCAATGTCATGATTGTTCACACGTCAACACATCCCATAAATTCATGGTGTCACCACATCAAATGTAAAAATAACAAATTTGAGGGTTTGACCAATCAGATTAAGAGGCAAGCGTGCACACCGAACATTGAACACCAAGACTGTGTGCCTGCCCGATAGCCAGCTTCAACAGTGCCAGTGCTGCTCGTACCTAGGTCATGCACTACACCCAATGGCAACTCAACAAATGGGGGGGGGGGGGGATGCTTTTGCACAGATTGGAATTAGTCATCGCAAGCCTCCAACTCTCCCCTCCTCAGGGCTATGGCGAAAGAGCGAGCGAGTGGGACGAAAACAGCCGTCACAGGCCGAATGGCCTCCTTCTGTGCTGCAAGATTCGATGAATAACAACTTGGAGGGTGAGCATCATCACGCTATTTGACCAGCCACACCAAACTCTGTGCTAACCCAATGTTAGGGTGGACAGGAGTGGAAACCCTGGGTGATTCTTCCCTCCTTAGTGCCATGGTGCGGAGCTAAACTGTAACTCCCCCGCACCCCCCACGCCCCACAGTGATCCCATCTGAAATTAATTAACTGTGCACAGGAGCTGGCTCACTTCCACACTGGGCAATGCACTAATTGATTGCGCTGCTAAGGAGCTCATGCTATTTTTATAATTAAATTGACAAACACCTATTGCTAAGTAACTCAAGAGTGACCATCTCTTACTCTGGCAAAGAGAAAGATGAATGCACCAGTTCCTCCAATTTTGTGCAGGATACGCTGAAGTTCTTGGTGCTCTAAAGGCTGCAAGCTCTTTAGTTGCTGGGGCTCCACCACATTGCTTTGGACATCCTTCAAGCTGAATGGCCTCTGTGATAATACAGTTCTTGTTTGACCTTTGAGTCGAATAACTGGCTCGTAGATCGTATATTGAGCAGGACATCTTGGGTTGTAAACAATAGCAAGACTATCCTGCAAAAAAAAATCACATCCATCAAGCTTTTGTGTGAAATATATATATCAATGTTTCCTCTGTCACACATAAATCGAAGTATTAGCTGTACAAATTGGAGACTGATCTACAATTATCAACTAATAAACTATAAACTTACTGGATTGGCCAGATCCAGCCACTGGGAGGACCAGGTCAATCCTGCTCAATAATTTGCTGCTAGGAGGTTTCCAAGGATAACCTGTGGCAATTCACCCAGAGATTTTTCTCACAACTTTTTAGTACAGTCATCTAAACCCCTTCCCCTTGCTACCTCTCATCCCCACCTTCAAAAGCCTCCTCAAAACCTACCTCTTTAACTACACCTTTGGCCAACTCCTCTAATTTCGCTCCTACTCTTGACCCCCAACAGTGTTACACCCTGGGATAGTCTTCCATGTTAAAGGCACAATATTAATGCAATTTGTTGTTGTTATTAAATAGCTAAGCATGTGGCCTCACAGCAATAGGATTGTTGAGTTCTGTACTAGAGCATCTGCTGGGAGCAAAGCATTGTATGTGTAAGTGCAGTCATGGTCATAAATCTTCCACCAGCACATTACAAAGTATTAAAAAGTATTTACAGCACAGAAACAGGCCATTTGGTCCAACTAGTCCATACGGGTGTTTATTCTCCACTCGAGCCTCCTCCCACCCCTCTTCAACTAAACCCATCAACATATCCTTCTAAACCTTTCTCCCTCATGTATTTATCTAGCTTCCCCTTGAATGTAACTGTGCTTTTTGCCTCAACCACTCCCTGTGGTAGCAAGTTCCTCATTCTAACCACTCTCTGGGTAAAGGAGTTTCTCTTGAATTCCCTATTGGATTTATTAGTGACTATCTTATATTTATGGCCCCGAGTTCTGGTCTCGCCTGCAAGTGGAAACATCTTCTCTACATCTACCCTATCAAACCCTTTCATAATCTTAAAGACCTCTATCAGGTCACCCCTCAGTATTCTCTTTTCCAGAGAAAAGAGCCCCAGTCTGTTCAATCTTTCCAGATAGGTATAACCTCTCAGTTCTGGTATGATTCTAAGTGTACCTTCTCCAGTGCCTCTATATCCTTTTTACAATATGGAGACCAGAACTGTGCACAGTACTCCAAGTGTTGTCTAACCAAGGTTCTATACAAGTTTAATATAACTTCCCTGATTTTCAAATCTAGCCCTCTAGAAATGAACCCCAGTACTTAGTTTGCTTTTTTTAATGGCCTTAACCCGTGTCACTACTTTATTGATCTGTGTATCTGTAACCCCAGATCCCTCTGTTCCTCTACCCCATTTAGGCACTTATTTTCCAAGAAGTATATGGCCTTTTTATCCTTCCTACCAAAATGTATTACCTTGCACGTATCTATACTGAAGTTCATTTGCCGATTACACGCCCATTCTCCATGTTGGAGCTTTAACGTTTTGTGCCTGGATGCTTTTTTTGGATGCTGGAGACTTTTTAAAAAAAAATTTGTTTGTGGGATGTGGGCGTCGCTGGCAAGGCCAGCATTTATTGTCCATCCCTAATTGCCCTTGAGAAGGTGGTGGTGAGCCGCCTTCTTAAACAGCTGCAGTCCCTGTGGTGAAGGTACTCCCACAGTGCTGTTAGGTAGGGAGTTCCAGGATTTTGACCCAGCGACGATGAAGGATCGGCGATATATTTCTAAGTCAGGATGGTGTGAGACTTGGAGGGGAACTTGGAGGTGGTGGCGTTCTGATGCGCCAGCTGCCCTTGTCCTTCTAGGTGGAAGAGGTCACGGGTTTGGGAGGTGCTGCCGATGAAGCCTTGGCGAGTTGCTGCAGTGCACCTTTAAGATGGTACACACTACAGCCACGGTACGCCGGTGGTGGAGGGAGTGAATGTTTAAGGTGGTGGACTGGGTGCCAATCAAATGGGCTGTATTCTCCTGGATGGTGTCGAGCTTCTTGAGTGTTGTTGCAGCTGCACTCATCCAGGCAAGTGGAGAATATTCCATCACACTCCTTACTTGTGCCTTGCAGATGGTGGAAAGGCTTTGGGGAGTCGGGAGGTGAGACACTCGCCGCAGAAAACCTGCTCTTGTTGCCACAGTATTTATGTGGCTGGTCCAGTTAAGTTTCTGGTCAATGGTGACCTCCAGGATGTTGATGGTGGGGGATTTGGCAATGGTAATACCGTTGAATGTGAAGGGGAGGTGGTTAGACTCTCGCTTGTTGGAGATAGTCATTGCCTTGCACTTCTGTGGCGCGAATGTTACCTGCCTCTTCTCAGCCCAAGCCTGAACGCTGTCCAGGTCTTGTTGTATGCGGGCATGGACTGCTTCATTTTTTGAGGAGTTGTGAATGGCACTGAACACTGTGCAGTCATCAGCGAACATCCCCATCTCTGATCTTATGATGGAGGGAAGATCATTGATGAAGCAGCTGAAGATGGTTGGGCCGAGGACACTGCCGAGGAACTCCTGCAACGATGTCCTGGGGCTGTGATGATTGACCTTCAACCACCACAACCATCTTCCTTTGTGCTAGGTATGACTCCAGCCAGTGGAGCGTTTTCCCCCTAATTCCCATTGACTTCAGTTTTACTAGGGCTCCTTGATGCCACACTCGGTCAAATGCTGCCTTGATGTCAAGGGCAGTCACTCTCACCTCACCTCTGGAATTCAGCTCCTTTGTCCATGTTTGGACCAAGGCTGTAATGAGGTCGGGAGCCGAGTGGTCTTGGCGAAACCAAACTAGGCATCAGTGAGCAGGTTTTTGGTGAATAAATGCCACTTGATAGCACTGTCGATGACACCTTCCATCACTTTGCTGATGATTGAGAGTAGGCTGATGGGGCGGTAATTGGCTGGGTTGGATCTGTCCTGCATTTTGTGGACAGGACATACCTGGGCAGTTTTCCACATTGTCGGATAGATGCCGGTGTTGTAGCTGTACTGGAACAGCCTGGCTAGAGGCGCGGCTAGTTCTGGAGCACAAGTCTTCATCACGATTGCCGGGATGTTGTCGGGGCCCATAGCCTTTGCTGTATCCAGTGCGCTCAGCCGTTTCTTGATATCACGTGGAGTGAATCGAATTGGCTGAAGACTGGCTTCTGTGATGGTGGGGACCTCAGGAAGAGGCCGATATGGATCATCCACTCGGCACTTCTGGCTGAAGATGGTTGCAAACGCTTCAGCCTTGTCTTTTGCACTCACGTGCTGGACTCCGCCATCATTGAGGATTGGGATATTCATGGAGCCTTCACCTCCCATTAGTTGTTTAATGGTCCACCACCATGCATGACTGGATATGGCAGGACTGCAGCGCTTTGATCTGATCAGTTGATTGTGGGATCGCTTAGCCCTGTCTATAGCATGCGGTTTCCACTTTTTAGCATGCATGTAGTCCTGCGTTGCAGCTTCCCCAGGTTGGCACCTCATTTTCAGGTACGCCTGGTGCTGCTCCTGGCATGCTCTTCTACACTCCTTATTGAACCAGGGTTGGTCCCCTGGCTTGGTGGTAATGGTAGAGTGAGGGATATGCCGGGTCATGAGGTTACAGATTGTGGTGGAATACATTGCTGCTGCCGACGGCCCACAGCACCTCATGGATGCCCAGTTTTGAGCAGCTAGATCTGTTCTGAATCTATCCCATTTAGCACGGTGGTAGTGCCACACAACACGATGGAGGGTGTCCTCAGTGTGAAGACGGGACTTCGTCTCCACAATGACTGTGCGGTGGTCACTGCTACCAATACTGTCATGGACAGATGCATCTGCGACAGGTAGATTGGTGAGGTTTTCCCCTCGTGTTGGTTTTCTCACCACCTGTCGCAGGCCCAGACTGGCAGCTATGTCCTTCAGGACTCGGCCAGCTCGGTCAGTAGTGGTGCTACCGAGCTACTCTTGGTGATGGACATTAAAGTCCCCCACCCAGAGTACATTCTGTGTCCTTGCTACTCTCAGTGCTTCTTCCAAGTGGTGTTCAACATGGCGGAGTACTGATTCATCAGCTGAGGGAGGGCGGTAGGTGGTTATCAGCAGGTTTCCTTGCCCATGCTTGACCTGAAGCCATGAGACTTCATGGGGTCCGGAGTCAATGTTGAGGACTCCCAGGGCCACTGCCTCCCGACTGTATACCACTGTGCCACCACCCCTGGTGGGTCTGTCCTGCCGGTGGGATGGTGATGGAGGAGTTTGGGACACTGGCTGAAAGGTATGATTCTGAGAGTATGACTGTGTCAGGCTGTTACATGACTAGTCTGTGGGACAGCTCTCCCAATTTTGGCACATGTCCCCAGATGTTGGTGAGGAGGACTTTGCAGGGTCGACTGGGCTGGGTGCGCCGTTGCCGTGTCCGTAGCCGGTGCTGAGGTCGATGTCAGGTGGTCCGTCCGGTTTCATTCTTATTATGTTTCGTAGCGGTTAGTTACAACTGCGTGACTTGCTAGGCCATTTCAGAAGGCAGTGAAGAATCAACCACATTGCTGTGGGTCTGGAGTCACATATAGGCCAGACCAGGTAAGGACGGCAGATTTCCTTCCCTAAAGGACATTAGTGAACCAGATGGGTTGTTACGACAATCCGATAGTTTCATGGTCACCATTACTGATATTAGCTTTTTATTCCAGATTTATTTAATTCACTGAATTTAAATTCCCCAGCTGCCGTGGTGGAATTTGAACCCAGGCCTCTGGATTATTAGTCCAGGCCTCTGGATTATTAGTCCAGGCCTCTGGATTATTAGTCCAGGCCTCTGGATTATTAGTCCAGGCCTCTGGATTATTAGTCCAGGCCTCTGGATTATTAGTCCAGGCCTCTGGATTATTAGTCCAGGCCTCTGGATTATTAGTCCAGGCCTCTGGATTATTAGTCCAGGCCTCTGGATTATTAGTCCAGGCCTCTGGATTATTAGTCCAGGCCTCTGGATTATTAGTCCAGGCCTCTGGATTATTAGTCCAGGCCTCTGGATTATTAGTCCAGGCCTCTGGATTATTAGTCCAGGCCTCTGGATTATTAGTCCAGGCCTCTGGATTATTAGTCCAGGCCTCTGGATTATTAGTCCAGGCCTCTGGATTATTAGTCCAGGCCTCTGGATTATTAGTCCAGGCCTCTGGATTATTAGTCCAGGCCTCTGGATTATTAGTCCAGGCCTCTGGATTATTAGTCCAGGCCTCTGGATTATTAGCCCAGTGACATTACCACTACGCTACCGTTCCCTTGTGCAGAGTTTACCTGTACATTTTTGTTCATCTAGTTCTTTGTTCATTTTCTCACCTTTTTACCTTTCCTGAAGGATTTGACTCCTTGCTGAGGCAGTTTCATGGACATCAGGTTCTTCTGATGCCCAAATGGCCATTCTGCATATGTGAGCCTTGACAGTGGTCAGCAGGCTATTTGACTCTGGAGGGCATCGCAGCAGAACTTGGTCCTGTCCATACCCGACATCAAAACATGTACAATTTCAGCACAGGTTGCTGAATTGCGATCAGAAGTGGGAACTCTGGCTGATATCTCTCTCTCACATGGCAGCTGTTGATCATTCAGCCATTGCCATTTACACTTCATCTGGAGTCATCTTTTGTTACTTAACTTGTCCCATTACCATCTCCTTTTGCCTTGCACCATCATTCCTTTTGTCTCTTAATCTCTCCTGCCTTCCATCCTATCACAGACCTTCCCTTTTGTTCTTACCTCCCCTCCCCCCGCTCCCTGCCCCTGCACTTGCTTAAAAACCTGTTACATCTCCAACTTTTTCCAGTTCTGACGAAGGGTCAGCGACCTGAAACGTTAACTCTGTTTCTCTCTCCACAGATGCTGCCTGACCTGCTGAGTATTTCCAGCATTTTCTGTTTTTATTTCAGATTTCCAGCATCCGCAGGATTTTGCTTTTGCACTTTATATTTGTTGTTTGTCTGGTTGCATTGTGATTAATATTCTGATCACTTCTGTGGACGTACAGCAGGTCAGCGCCATAGAATAGCCGCTGCTCCTACAGCCACTGCTATAGTGACATGCGGGATGGGCTAATACGTTGAAAACTTTAAAATTAATAGAAATTGCATGAATAGATATGCCTCTTTCAGCTAACCCTGGGCTTTTGCATGTTTGTCGATGCATAACCGTGCAACTGAGTGACGTTTCTGAAATGTTAATGCATTATTATGCTGTTCTTTTATATCCCAGTCATTTCTGACAAGTAATTTTTTATTGAAGAGTTTGTACATGACGAACTAAAAGCTTTTAATTAACTCTACCATAAACAAACTTGCAGAATGGGCATGGAAATGACAAATGAATTTCAATATAGATAAGTGTGAGGTGGTGCATTTTGGTAGGAGGAATAAGGAGGCGACCTACTCCTTGGAAAATAAGAGTCTAAATGGGGTAGAGGTGCAAAGGGATCCACAGGTATTGATTCACAAATCATTAAAAATGGCAACGCAGGGAACGGTAGCGTAGTGGTAATGTCACTAATGATCCAGAGACGTGAGTTCAAATTCTACCACGGCAGCTGGGGAATTTAAATTCAGTTAATTAAATAAATCTGGAATAATTACTAGTATCAGCAATCATGAAACTATCGGATTGTCGTAAAAACCCATCTGGTTCAATAATATCCTTTAGGGAAGGAAATCTGCCGTCCTTACCTGGTCTGGCCTATATGTGACTCCAGACCCACAGCAATGTGGTTGGCTCTTAACTGCCCTCTGAAATGGCCTAGCACTCAGTTGTAACAAACCGCTACGAAAACCAGTAAAATGAATGAAACCGGACGGACCACCCGGCATCAACCTCGGCACCGGTTACAGACACGGCAACGGCACACCCAGCCCAGTCGACTCTGCAAAGTCCTCCTCACCAACATCTGGGGACTTGTGCCAAAATTGGGAGAGCTGTCCCACAGACTAGTCAAGCAACAGCCTCACAGAATCATACCTTTCAGCCAAAGTCCCAAACTCCTTCATCACCATCCCTGGGTATGTCCTGTCCCACCAGCAGGACAGACCCACCAGGTGTGGCGGCACAGTGGTATAGAGTCAGGAAGGAGTGGCCCTGGGAGTCCTTAACATTGACTCCGGACCCCATGAAGTCTCATGGCTTCAGGTCAAGCATGGGCAAGGAAACCTGCTGATTACCACCTACCGCCCTCCCTCAGCTGATGAATCAGTACTCCTCCATGTTGAACAACACTTGGAAGAAGCAGAGTAGCAAGGGCACAGAATGTACTCTGGGTGGGGGACTTCAATGTCCATCACCAAGAGTAGCTCGAAAACACCATTACTAACCGAGTCCTGAAGGACATAACTGCCAGTCTGGGCCTGCGACAGGTGGTGAGAGAACCAACACAAGGGGAAAAACATACTTGACCTCGTCCTCACCAATCTACCTGTCGCAGATGCATCTGTCCATGACAGTATTGGTAGCAGTGACCACCGCACAGTCATTGTGGAGACGAAGTCCCATCTTCACTCTGAGGATACCCTCCATCGGTTGTGTGGCACTACCACCGTGCTAAATTGGATAGATTCAGAACAGATCTAGCAGCTCAAAACTGGGCATTCATGAGGCGCTGTGGCCCAACAGCAGCAGCAGCAGCAGCAGCAGCAGCACTGTATTCCACCACAATCTGTAACCTCATGGCCCGGCATATCCCTCACTCTACCATTACCATCAAGCCAGGGAACCAACCCTGGTTCAAAAAGGAGTGCAGAAGAGCATGCCAGGAGCAGCACCAGGTGTACCTGAAAATGAGGTGCCAACCTGGGGAAGCTGCAACACAGGACTACATGCATGCTAAAAAGTGGAAGCAGCATGCTGTAGACAGGGCTAAGCAATCCCACAATCAACTGATCAGATCAAAGCTCTGCAGTCCTGCCACATCCAGTCATTGAATGGTGGTGGACCATTAAACAACTAATGGGAGGAGGAGGCTCCATGAATATCCCCATCCTCAATGATGGCGGAGTCCAGCACGTGAGTGCAAAAGACAAGGCTGAAGCGTTTGCAACCATCTTCAGCCAGAAGTGCCGAGTGGATGATCCATATCGGCCTCCTCCTGAGGTCCCCACCATCACAGAAGCCAGTCTTCAGCCAATTCGATTCACTCCACGTGGTATCAAGAAACGGCTGAGCGCACTGGATACAGCAAAGGCTATGGGCCCCGACCACATACCGGCTATTGTGATGAAGACTTGTGCTCCAGAACTAGCCGAACCACTTGCCAAGCTATTCCAGTACAGCTACAACACTGGCATCTATCCGACAATGTGGAAAACTGCCCAGGTATGTCCTGTCCACAAAAAGCAGGACAAATCCAACCCGGCCAATTACCGCCCCATCAGCCTACTTTCAATCATCAGCAAAGTGATGGAAGGTGTCATTGAAAGTGCTATGAAGTGGCACTTACTCACCAATAACCTGCTCACGGATGCCCAGTTTGGGTTCCGCCAAGACCACTTGGCTCCTGACCTCATTACAGCCTTGGTCCAAACATGGACAAAGGAGCTGAATTCCAGAGGTGAGGTGAGAGTGACTGCCCTTGACATCAAGGCAGCATTTGACTGAGTGTGGCATTAAGGAGCCCTAGTAAAACTGAAGTCAATGGGAATCGGGGGGAAAACACTCCACTGGTTGGAGTCATACCTAGCACAAAGGAAGATGGTTGTGGTGGTTGAAGGTCAATCATCACAGCCCCAGGACATCGCTGCAGGAGTTCCTCAGGGCAGTGTCCTAGGCCCAAACATCTTCAGCTGCTTCATCAATGACCTTCCATCCAACAAAAGGTCAGAAATGGGGATGTTCGCTGATGACTGCACAGTGTTCAGCGCCATTCACAACTCCTCAGATAATGAAGCAGTCCATGCCCGCATGCAACAAGACCTGAACGACGTCCAGGCTTGGGCTGATAAGTGGCAGGTAACAGTCTCACCACAGAAGTGCCAGGCAATGACTATCTCCAACAAGCGAGAGTCTAACCACCTCCCCTTGACATTCAACGGTATTACCATCGCCGAATCCCCCACCATCAACATCCTGGGGGTCACCATTGACCAGAAACTTAACTGGACCAGCCACATAAATACTGTGGCAACAAGAGCAGGTCAGAGGCTAGGTATTCTGCAGCGAGTGTCTCACCTCCCGACTCCCCAAAGCCTTTCAACCATCTACAAGGCACAAGTAAGGAGTGTGATGGAATACTCTCCACTTGCCTGGATGATTGCAGCTCCAACAACACTGAAGAAGCGTGACACCATCCAGGACAAAGCAGCCCGCTTGATTGGCACCCCATCCAACACCTCAAACATTCACTCCCTCCACCACTGGTGTACTGTGGCTGCAGTGTGTACCATCTGCAAGATGCACTGCAGCAACTCGCCAAGGCTTCTTCGGCAGCACCGCCCCAACCCGCGACCTCTTCCATCTAGAAGGACAAGGGCAGCAGGCGCATGGGAACACCACCACCTCCAATTCGCACATCATCCTGACTTAGAAGTATATCGCCGATCCTTCATCGTCGCTGGGTCAAAATCCTGGAACTCCCGCCCTAACAGCACTGTGGGAGTACCTTCACCACACAGACTGCAGCGGTTCAAGGCGGCGGCTCACCACCACCTTCTCAAGGGCAATTAGGGATGGGCAATAAATGCTGGCTTTGCCAGCGACGCCCACATCGCATAAACGAATAAAAAAAGTTTAAAAAGCCATAAAAGTGCCAATAAAGCATTGGGGCTCATTTCTAGAGAAATACAATTCAAAAGCAGAGAAGTTAAACTTGCATAGAACCTTGTCTGATTGTCTCATGATTTGAGACAGTGGGGTGGCAATATGTCATTACTGTATATATGCTTAAGTGGTTGCTGTTGCTGTTGTAAAAGTTGTTGTTGCTGTTGTTTTAAAATTTGCTCACGGACGAAAAGGTCGTGCTCAAAGGAGATCGTGGCCCGCTCCGTACAAAACAAAATTAGAGGGAACATTGGCATCAACCCCTCCACTATAATTGACATTAAACCGTTCTCCAGTGGCACCAATTAAAAGAGAAGTGCCTTTTACTGAACAGTCAATGATTCTAAAAGCTAAAGTTCTGCTGCAGTCATATCATACTGCCTCAAGCTCACCATTCCCACTTACGAGAGTGGAGAAAACGTGACAAGGCCCCATCAGGTGGAGATCTATGATTGAGAGCAGAGCTTTCTGCCTCCTCGTACTAATCTTTGGAACTCGCTCCTTAAATTCTCTGTCTCTCCACAACTTTTAAAATCTTCACTGTGACCCACCTCTTTGACCAAGCTATCAGTCACCCATCCTAATTGCTTGGTGTCGGTTTTCCTTACATCTATGTGTGAAGCGCCTTGAGACGTTTCTTTTCATTAAAGGCACTTTATAAATGGGAAGCCATTGTTGTGATTGAGTTACGGGATTCAGGTTTACGTCTATGAATCTTGGCGATGCTATTGGGGCAATGTACTGTGCGGACGAACGATGATTCCCCACGAATAAGGAGGGGGATGAGGGGAGTAGAATGGTGAATAAGTCATTTTAGGCACTATTGACAGCAGAGAAATTCTTACATACACAAGGAAATGCTCCCACAGGAACAACTCACTATCACTCTGAGCAGATGTCAGCAGCCCCAACTCAGGAGCAATGAGCTACGGAAGATCCTTGGTGGTTGTGTTTTTTGGTGTAAATTGTTCATAACTAACTACACCAGGGCACACTGAATCCTCGAGCAATGCGGGGAAATCAAAAAGACAAAAATAAATTTTAAATCGGGACCAATTTTCCTGACCTTGATTGCCAGGGAATGGCCATGAAGATGGGGTGGCAGATATCTGTTACACCAGGTTTCTGCCCCCTTGCATAGCTCTGGGATTTCTGGGAGCTCCCAGTGGAGCCTCTGCCCAGCAATAGGCCCAACATAGCTAAGCTAATGAGGTTGGAGGTCCTTGTGCCTCTTTTTCCTGCAGTTACGGTGATGGGATGCCAAGACACTGGGCACTCTCTGAAGCTGGTGTTGAGCTTGAGTTGGGAACTCCCCTCTGGCTGCAGTATCTAAAGGGGCCCAGTAGCACAATGAAGGGGAGCCCCAAGGTAAATTTAAAAATCTTTGTGCACTTACCAAGTAGATCTTCCGGGCTTGGGCCTGTCCAGCAGTAACCAAAAGGCCTCGAGGATGGTGGCCAGGGTGGCCCCGAGCATGGCCTGGGAAAGGAACTACGACTGCAGGCACAGCAAACTTTGGGTATGCTGACCCCATCCAGCACCAGGGAAGAGTGGGCCATGAAAATATACCCCATAGAGTTTTAACAATGAATCGTTTATCTCACACTTGAGACCTGGTTTTATTGTATGTGTGCTGAGAAGTGTGTGAGTGAGTGTGTTAGAGAGGGATGGAGGGAGCGGGCTAGAGAGAGAGGCATGCAGAGAACAAAGTCCATCTAGTTGGCCTTTTACTATCCTGGTAGTCACTCAATACAATGATAATGGAGTTGCTGACTAATCATGACAATCAATCTCTATCAAGTAGTCTACAACAGACCCAGACAGGAGGCAAGGGAAACCCCAGTGGTGGAAAGCATTGGGAACCAGAGTTAACTGTTCCTCCCAAGCATGTTATACTTACCAGATGCCAGGTCTCAAATACTGGATCCCAAAATGTTACGAATGTGTACTGGATTAGCGAGTTTGCAATCACTTTAGTATTGTGCACCCTCTAGTGCAGAAATTAAGCTCAGATTACAATCTTATAGGGTTTTAAATTTTATTTTTCCTTTTTCTCCACTCCTCTCTTCTGCTGAAGTAACTGGTTTAGTTTTTTCCAACTGGTGATATATTAACCCCAACAGTAACTATTTACATATTTACATATGGGTTACTGCCAAGGTTAGAAGTGCCATCATGCCTGTGCCAGCTCTTTGAAAGAGCTATCCAATTAGAGCCACTCATAGGAACAGGAGTAGGCCATTCAGCCCCTCGAGCCTGCTCCGTCATTCAATGAGATCATGGCTGATCTGCAACCTAACTCCATGTACCCGCCTTTGGCGCATATCCCTTAATACCTTTGGTTAACAGAAAGCTATCAATCTCCGATTTAAAATTAACAATCGATCTAGCATCAATTGCCGTTCGTAGAAGAGAGTTCCAAACTTCTACCACCCTTTGTGTGTAGCAGTGTTTCCTAATTTCACTCCTGAAAGGTCTGGCTCTAATTTTTAGACCATGCCCCTAGTCCTAGAATCTCCAACCAGTGGAAATAGTTTCTCTTTATCTACCCTCTGTTCCCCTTAATAAATGAAAACTTCGATCAGATAACCCCTTAACCGTCTAAATTCTAGGGAATACAACCTTAATTTGTATAATCTCTTCTCGTAACTTAACCCTTGAAGTCCGGGTGTCATTCTGGTAAACCTACGCTGCACTCCCTCCAAGGCCAATATATCCTTCCTACGGTGTGGTGCCCAGAACTGCTCACAGTACTCCGGGTGTGGTCTAACCAGGGTTTTGTATAGCTGCAGCATAAATTCTACCCCCTTGTATTCTAGTCCTCCAGATATAAAGGCCAGCATTCCATTAGCTTTTTTGATTATTTTCTGTACCTGTTCATGACATTTTAATGATCTATGTACCTGGACCCCCAAGTCTCTTTGGACCTCCACTGTTTTTAGCCATTCACCATTTAGAAAGTACCCTGTTCTATCCTTTTTAGGTCCAAAGTGGATGACCTCACATTTGCTTACAATGAAATCCATTTGCCACAGTTTTGCCCATTCACTTAATCTGTCGATATCCCTTTGTAATTTTATGCTTCCATCTACACTGCCTACAATTTCACCTATCTTTGTGTTATTGGCAAATTTGGACATATGACTTTCTATGCCATCATCTAAGTCGTTAATAAATATTGTGAATATTGTGAATATTGAGGCCCCAACACGGAGTGCAGTTTAAACAGAGTGCTGTGAGTTGGGTGAGTCAGGAAGTTAGGTGAGGAGTGGAAGGAGGAGCTCCCTTGCTTCGCCTTTGTTTTTCATAACTTTTCACCCTGTAGGAATTGGTTCTTACTTTACACCAAGGAAAGAGTCCGAGAGCGGGAGCAGTCAAACAACAACAACTGCGAAACCACTAAAGTGACATCACAACCAGGGAAGGAGCTGATTGGTAAGTAGGACCTGGTGAGTATTTCTACAGTCCAGTCGTTAAAGTAAAAGTAAGATCTCAAGTTTAGCGTAAGTAGTGTCTAAAGGGAAGCAAGGTCCCTAGTGTATTTAATATTCTTTAATTTAAAAGGAAGTAAAGGGAGTAAATTAAGGGTAGGACATGGCAGGGCAGCTTGGCAGTGTGGAGTGCTCCTCCTGTGTTATGTGGGAAGTCAGGGACACTTTCGGTGTCCAGGGCGAACACATGCGCAGGAAGTGTCTCCAGCTGCAGCTACTCGAAATCCGCGTTTCGGAGCTGGAGCTGCGGCTGGAGTCACTGAGGAGCATCCGCGAAGCTGAGATCTTCGTGGATAGCACGTTTAACGAGGTGGTCACACCGCAGGTAAAGAGTGCACCGCCAGACAGAGTAAAAGAACTAGGAAGGTAGTGCAGGAGTCCCCTGGGTCCATCTCCCTCTTCAACAGATTTTCCATTTTGGATACTGATGGGGGAGATGGTTTCTCAAGGGAATGCAGCAAGAGCCAAGTCCGTGGCACTACGAGTGGCTCAGCTGCACAAGAGGGGAGGAAAAAGAGTGGGAGAGCAATAGTGATAGGGGATTCTACCGTAAGGGGAACAGATAGATGTTTCTATGGCCGCAGACGTGACTCCAGGATGGTATGTTGCCACCCTGGTGCCAGGGTCAAGGATGTCATTGAACGGCTGCAGGGCATTCTGAAAGGGGAGGGCGAACAGTCAGAGGTCGTGGTTGACATTGGTACCAACGACATGGGTAGAAAGAGGGATGAGGTCCTGCAACAAGAATTTAGGGAGCTAGGTAGCAGATTAAAAATCAGGACCTCAAAGGTTGTAATCTCTGGATTACTCCCGGTGCCACGTGCTAGTGAGTATAGGAATAGGAGGATAGAGCAGATGAATGCGTGGCTAAAGAGTTGGTGCAGGAGGTAGGGCTTTAGTCTCCTGGATCACTGGGTCTGTTTCTGGGGAAGGTGGGACCTGTACAAGTTGGATGGGTTGCACCTGAACCGGAACGGGACCAACATCCTTGCGGGGAGGTTTGCGAGTACTGTTGGGGGGAGGGGTTTAAACTAACTTGGCAGGGGGATGGGATACGGAGTAGAGCTATAGTAGGGGGTGATGCACAGCCAAATATAGAGGAAAAAACAAGTCAGCCTGGAAGGCAGAGCAAATATCTAACGGCACAAGGGAGTATGGCAAGGCTGGATGGCATTTATTTTAATGCAAGGAGTCTTGCGAGTAAGGCAGATGAATTGAAGGTGTTGATGAACACATGAGAGTATGATATTGTTGCTATCACAGAGACATGGTTGAGGGAGGGGCAGGACTGGCAGCTCAATATTCCGGGGTATAGAATCTTCAGGCGAGACAGAGGGGGGTGTAAAAGAGGAGGGGGTGTCGCAATATTAATCAAGGAGTCAATTACTGCTGTAAGGACGGATGATATCTTAGCAGGTTTCTCTAATGAGGCCATATGGGTAGAACTTAAAAACAAAAAGGGGGCAAGCACTTTGCTGGGAGTGTACTATAGGCCCCCAAACAGTGAGGGGGAGATAGAGGAACAGATATGTAGGCAAATCTCACAGAAGTGTAGAAATAATAGGGTAATAATAGTAGGGGATTTCAACTTCCACAACATTAACTGGGATAGTCAGAGTATGAAAGGCTTAGAGGGTGCGGAATTCTTAAAGTGCATCCAGGAGAGCTTTTTGAGCCAGCATGTAGAAAGTCCTACAAGAGAGGGGGCGGTACTGGACCTAATTCTAGGGAATGTAGCCAGGCAAGTGGTAGAAGTGTCAGTAGGAGAGCATTTTGGTAACAGTGACCATAATTCGGTGAGATTTAAGGTAGTCATGGAAAAGGACAAAGATGGACCGGAAATAAAGGTTCTAAATTGGGGGAAGGCCGATTTTAATATAAGGAGGCAGGATCTGGCCAAAGTGGACTGGGATCAGATACTTGTAGGAAAATCCATATCAGAGCAGTGGGAGTCTTTCAGAAAGGAAATAGATAGAGTACAACGCCAACATGTTCCCGTAAAGGTCAAGGGTGGGACCAACAAGCCCAGGGAACCCTGGATGTCAAGTAATATACAAGAAAGGATTAGGAAAAAAAGGGAGGCTTTTGGCAGATACATAGGACTAAAAACAGTGGAAGCCCTAGAGGAATATAGAAAGTGCAGGGGGGTACTTAAAAAAGAAATTAGGAGAGCGAAGAGGGGGCATGAAAAAACACTGGCGGGCAAAATAAAGGAAAATCCCAAGGTGTTTTAAAAGTATATTGAGGGCAAGAGGATAACCAGGGAAAGAGTAGGGCCCATTAGGGGCTAAAGTGGCAATGTGTGTTGAGCCAGAAGATGTGGGTGAGGTTTTAAATGAACATTTTGCATCTGTGTTCACTATAGAGAAGGACGATGTAGGCATAGAAATCAGGTAGGGGGATTGAGATATACTTGAACAAATTAGTATTGAGAGGGAGGAGGTACTAGCGGTTTTAGCGGGCTTAAAAGTGGATAAATCCCCAGGCCCAGACGAGATGTATCCCAGGCTGCTGTGTGAGGCAAGGGAGGAGATTGCAGGGGCTCTGACACAAATTTTCAGAACCTCTCTGGCCACAGGGGAGGTGCCAGAGGACTGGAAGACAGCTAACGTAGTACCATTATTCAAGAAGGGTAGTAGGGATAAACCAGGGAATTACAGGCCAGTGAGCCTAACATCACTGGTAGGGAAATTATTGGAAAAAATTCTGAGGGACAGAATTAGTCTCCACTTGGAGAGGCAAGGATTAATCAAGGATAGTCAGCATGGCTTTGTCAGGGGCAGATCATGTCTAAATAATTTGATTAAATTTTGAGAGGAGGTGACTAGGTGTGTGGATGAGGGTAGTGCAGTTGATGTAGTCTACATGGACTTCAGTAAGGCTTTTGACAAAGTCCCGCATGGGAGACTGGTCAAGAAGGTAAGAGCCCATGGGATCCAGGGCAATTTGGCACATTGGATCCAAAATTGGCTTAGTGGCAGGAGGCAGAGGGTGAAGGTCGAAGGTTGTTTTTGTGACTGGAAGCCTGTGTCCAGTGGTGTACCGCAGGGATCGGTGCTGGGTCCTTTGCTGTTTGTAGTGTACATTAATGATTTAGATATGAATGCAGGAGGTATGATCAGCGGCCCAAAAATTCGGCCGTTCCCGGGTGAGTACTCACCCGTATTGCTTCCCGAAGTGCCGGTTTCCTGCATGCACTGCGCATGCGCGGGAAACCGGAACTTCCGGTATGGTGAAGGGGGCGGTTCCGAGGTGAACCGCGTGCGCACTAGAGGCTGCGCGCATGCAGCACACTTAGATTTTTTTTCAGGTTTCTACGCGAGGGTAAGTATTGAAGATTCTACACTAATGAAAAGGAAGCGCAAGACCCCTTTTGAACAAGGTAAGTGGTTAATTAAGTATAATTTTAAATTTTTTTCAACAGGTTTATCTTTTTTAGATACTTTAAAGAAAGTTAAGTTTATTTTTATAAATTTTTGTTTAAAGTGGTAAATTTTTGTAACTATAGTTATTTTATAAATGTGATGGTTTTAAAAAAAAAATGTATTTGAAGTTTAGGTGTTGTTTTGGGGCCGATTTCAATTCACAGATTTGACAGGTCCTGTCAAATCTATGAATGAAAGATGGTCTGCTGCCATTGGCTCTCCATGGCCCACGTGATCCCAGGGGTCGCATCGCACTAACTGCGCCCCTGGAACACGCAAGCACTGCGCACCGGCACTTGGGAGAGGCCCAGGAGCTGAAGTTCCTGTGGGCCCAAAACACAACGGCAGGCGCGGTGGGTAAGAGCGCGCGCGATCCTTACCCCCGCGGCAAGCCGGCCACGCGAATTTCTAGGCCAGTAAGTTCGCAGATGACACGAAAATTGGTGGAGTGGTAAATAGCGAGGAGGGAAGCCTCAGGCTACAGGATGATATTTATTGGGTTGGTTAGATGGGCAGAACAGTGGCAAATGGAAGTTAACCCTGAAAAGTGCGAGGTGATGCATTTTGGGAGGACTAACACAGCAAGGGAATACACAATAAATGGTAGGACCCTAGGAAGGACAGAGGATCAGAGGGACCTTGGTGTGCATGTACACAGATCCCTGAAGGCAGCAGGACAGGTAGATAAGGTGGTTAAAAAGGCATATGGGATACTTGCCTTCATTAGCTGAGGCATAGAATATATGAGCAGGGAGGTTATGATGGAGCTGTACAAAACACTAGTTAGGCCACAGCTGGAATACTGTGTGCAGTTCTGGTCGCCACACTATAGGAAGGATGTGATTGCATTGGAGAGGGTGAAGAGTGAGATTCACCAGGATGTTACCTGGGCTGGAGCGCTTCAGCTATGAAGAGGAGACTGGACAGGCTGGGGTTGTTTTCCTTAGGAGCAGAGAAGGCTGAGGGGGGACCTGATTGAGGTGTACAAAATTATGAGGGGCATAGATAGGGTAGATAGAAAGGAACTTTTACCCTTAGTAGAGGGATCAATAACCAGGGGGCATAGTTTCAAGATAAGGGGCAGGAGGTTTAGAGGGTATTTGAGGAAAAACCTTTTCACCCAGAGGGTGGTTGGAATCTGGAACTCACTGCCTGAAAGGGTGGTAGAGGCAGGAACCCTCAACATTCAAGAAGCATTTAGATGAGCACTTGAAACGCCATAGCATACAAGGCTACGGACCATGTGCTGGAAAATGGGATTAAAATAGACAGGGCTTGATGGCCGGCGCGGACACGATGGGCCTCTTTCTGTGCTGTATAACTCTACGACTCTATGACAGATCCCTGTGGGACACCATGAGTCACCTCCTGCCAATTTGAGTATCTACCCATTATCCCTACTGCATATCTCCTGCCACTCAGCCAATTTCCTAACCAGGTCAATAATTTGCCCTCAATTCCGGTGGCTTCTACCTTAGTTAACAGTCTCTTATGTGGGACTTTATGAAATGCACTCCCCTGCTCTTTCCCCACAGCCTTGAAAATATTTTCCTTTTCAAGTATATACCCAATTTCCTTTGGAGAGTTACTATCGAATTTGCGAGAGTGCATTCCAGATCACAACAATTCTCCTCATCTCTCCCTGGTCATATTGCAATCTTAGCCAATAATCAAATCATAACTGTACACTTAGCACACCATTTGACACTAGAGTTAACCAAGTCAGGTATTTGAGTGTTCTACTCACCACCAGAGGGCCAGTATCCACTTCCTTGTATTTCATGAGAAGTTCGTTAATCTGATCACATTGTAGAATCTCCAGAGTAACATACTTAGAGTAATTTGCTTGTGGTTTGCCATATTTACAGGGCATGATGGAGGTGAAGTCAGGTCCACAGACGTACAAATAATAAGCTTCTTCCGGCCCAATCCTGGCACCTATTATAAAATGCATGTTTGAGTTCCAGTAAAGATTTTTACAAAAAAAGAAATATGTTCAATCCACAATGTTTAAATGTGATTATCTTTACTCTGGCTTTAACATAATAAAAAAATAGATTTATATTCTAGTGTGAATGCTGAAGAACCTCTTATTTTTAAAATATAACTTTATATTTTATGACCGTATTGCGTTCCTTGAGAATTTGCACACTTTCCCTGTTAACAATGGAATGCAGAATAACAGGGTATATGCTGCTAGGTAGATTTTACTGGCCATGCACATAGACATTTGGGGTCCCAAAAAACTCTATGCTATTTGGTAGGGTTATGGTTTTTCTCAGCCAGAGGGCTCAGCTCACAGAAGTTCTGATGAAAGGTCATCGACCTGAAACGTTAACTGTTTCTCTGTCCATAGATGCTGCCTGACCTGCTAAGTATTTCCAGCATTTTCTGTTGACCATTCTTTATTGTGAGCCCAGAGAGTAAGCGCAAAATTTCAACTGTACCCAACCTTGCCCAAAGCCCAAACTTGAAGAAACAAACTAGTCTCGTATTTATATTCACTTATATTCGAACAATTTAATTCAACCTTTTGGAGTAAAATAAGGGAATTTTTGTTTTGGACCTTGGAATACTTATTAACTGGTGTTGCAACAGTTCTCACATACTTCATCCAGAACTGATTGTGAAATGATTTAGACAGGCATACTTGTGATAAGGAAAGGGAAGAGACACTCTGCAGTCAGATTAGAGAGATGAGCAGAAATAACAAAACTACTGTCCTGAGAAATTTTAATTATCAACTAGGACAAAGAAGAAGAAAGGGGAATGGAATTCGTAAAATCTGTACAGGACTCCTTCTACAAGCAGCACATGTTAGTTGACCTACGAGGGCAGAGATGTTGCTAGATCTGGTTATGAGTAATGAAATAGAAAGGGTAAAAGTCAATACAAAAACAAGAACACCAGATTGGATACGAGCAGGTTTTAGGAAGATAAGGAGTGAGCTAGCTGAGGGTAGGTGGAAGGAGAAATTGGTGCAAAGGAGCAACAGTGGGATTTTTTGTAACAAGAGATTGCAGAATATGTATATTCCAAAAACAGAGGACGACACTTTTTAGGATACCATGGATAAATAAAGAGGTTAGAAACCAATTGATATTGAAGAAAAGGGCCTATACGGACAATAAGAATAATTACAATAAAGGAGAGTATGAGAAAATAAGAGGTTAAGAGCAGGATAAGAAAAGCTAAGTGGGAGTATGAGGGAAAAAGTTCAATAAACATCGAAAGGAACAGGAAAGTATTTTACAACTATATCAGTAAAAAGAGAATTGTTAAAAGCAAAGTAGGACCCCTGAGAGGAGAGGATTATTAACTTGTAGAAGGTGATTAGAAAATGGCAGGAATTTAATAAGTACCTTGCGCTGGTCTTTACTAAAAAGAGAAGAATATCGAAGAGGTGAATCCTGAAGTGGTTTAGAGTAAGGAGTGATATTATGATGGATAAAAGGAAAATTTTAGCAAAGTTAATTAGGCTAAAGGAAGACAAAGCACCAGGGCCCAATGGGATACATCCTAGGATCCTGAGGGAGATGAAGGAGGAAATTGCTGAGGCCCTAGAAATTATATTTTAGGATTCTATTGAGTGTGGATTGTGCCAGAGAACTGGAGAGTGACCAATGTAGTACCCATTATTAAAAAGGGAGATAGAGCTAATCCTTGTAATTACAGGCCTGTTAAAACATATGTGGTAGGGAAACTTTAGAGTTTCTAATTAAGGATGAAATTACCACAAAGCAAGATAGAGAGAAAATAGAAGTAGCCAGCATGGATTTCAAAAGGGATGATCATGCTTGAGGAGGTAACAGACATGGTAGCTGGGGAAATGCAGTGGATGTGGACTTTAGAAAAGCCTTTAAGAGGGCATCACATGGGAGACTGCTGGAGGAGGTTGAGGGGTATGGAATTAGGGGAAGATTAGCAAATCGGGTAAAAAAAAAAAAATGGTTAGAAGGGAGAAAACAGAGAGTAGGAATTAAGAGCAGTTTTTCAAAGTGGTTCAAAGCGAGTAGTAGTGTTTAACAGGGTTCAGTTCCAGGGCCACTGCTGTTCACTGTGTATATCAATGATTATGTTACAGGCCTTAGAGGGAGCGGTGTCAGAATTTGCAGATAATACAAAAATAGGAGGTATAGTTAATTCTTTAGAAGTCTAAAGGAAGTGTCGGTCACAGTATAAATCAGGAAATTAGAGGTGCATGCAACAAGAGTAATACAGTAATTATGGGGGACTTTAATTTTCATATAGACTGGGAAAACCAAATTTGCAGTAATAGTGCGGAGGACGAGCTCATGGAATGCATTCAAAATAGTTTTCTAGATCGAGGAATCAACTACGGAACAGGCTATTTTAGATATAGCATTGTGCAATGAGACAAGGTTAATTAATAACCTTGTAGTAAAGGAGCCTCTGGGGAAGAGTGATCATAATATGATAGAATTTTATACTGAGCTTGAGAGTAATTTAGTTAAGTCCGAAACTAGGGTCTTAAATCTGAACAAAGCAAACTACGCAGGTATGAGGGGCGAGTTAGCTGAGGTAGATTGGGAAACTAGTTTAAAAGATATGGCGGTACATAAGCAATGGCAAACATTTAAAGAAACAATTCATAATTCACAACAAATATACATTCCATTGACAAATAAAAACTCCACGGGAAAATTGGTCCAACCGCGGCTAACCAGAGACGTTAAAAATAGTATTATATTAAAGGAAGAGGCTTATAATGTTGCCAAAAAGAGTAGCATGCCTAAGGATTGGGAAGATTTTAGAATTCAGCAAAGGATGACCAAGAAATTGATAAAGAGAGAGAAAAGAAATAGAAGAGTAAACTAGCAAGAGATGTAAAAAGATTGTAAAAGCTTCTATAGGTATCTAAAAGGAAGAGATTAGCGAAAGTAAACGTGGGTCCCTTACAGGTAGAGACAGGAGAAATTATAATGGGGAATAAGGAAATGGCTGAGACATTAAACAAATACTTTGTACCTGTCTTCACGGAAGACGACACAAAAAACATTCCGGAAATAGTGGGGAACCAGAGGTCTAGTGAGAATGAGGAACTTAAAGAAAGTAGCATTAGTAAAGAAATAATACTGGAGAAATTAATGGGACTAAAAGCCGACAAATCCCCTGGACCTGATGGCCTACATCCTCTGGTTTTTAAAAAAGGTGGCTACAGAGATAGTGGATGCATTGATTTGATCATCAGAACTCCCTAGATTCTAGAATAGTCCCCGCGGATTGGAAGGTAGCAAATGTAACCCCGCTATTCAAAAAAGGAGGGAGAGAAAACAGGGAACTACAGACCAGTTAGCTTATCAGTAGTAGGGAATATGCTGGAATCTATTAGGGACGTGGTAACAGGGCACTTAGAAAATCATAATATGACTGGGCAGAGTCAACATGGATTTATGAAAGGGAAATTGTGTTTGACAAATCTGTAAAGAGTTTTTTGAGGTTGTTACTAGCAGGGTAGATAAGGTGGAACCAGTGGATGTAGTGTATTTGGATTTTCAAAAATCATTCGATAAGGTGCCACACAAGAGGTTATTACACAAAATTAGGGCTCATGGGATTGGAGGTAATATATTAGCATGGATTGAGGATTGTTTAATGGGCAGAAGAGAGAGAGTAGGAATAAACAGGTCACTTTCGGGTTGGCAGGCTGTAACTAATGGGGTACCACAAGGATCAGTGCTTGGGCCTCAGCTATTTACAATCTACATCAATGACTTAGATGAGGGGACCGAGTGTAATGTGTCCAAGTTTGCTGACGATACAAAGCTATGTGGGAAAGTAAGCTGTGAGGAGGATGCAAAGAGGTTGCAAAGGGATATACACAAGTTAAGTGAGTGGGCAAGAACATGGCAGATGGAATATAACGTGGAGCAATGTGAAGTTATCCACTTTGGTAGGAAAATAGAAAAGCAGAATATTTTTTAAATGGAGAGAGATTGGGAAATGTTGGTATTCAGAGGGACCTGGGTGTCCTTGTACACGAATCGCAGAAAGTTAACATTCAGGTACAGCAAGTACTTAGGAAAGCATATGGTTGGTTAGCCTTTATGACAAAAGGATTGGAGTACAAGAGAAAAGAAATCTTACTGCAATTATATAGGGCCTGGTGAGACCATACCTGGAGTATTGTGTACAGTTTTGGTCTCCTTACCCAAGGAAGGATATACTTGACTTAGAGGGAGTGCAAGGAAGGTTCACTAGACTGATTCCTGGGATGGGGGGATCATCCTATGAGGAGAGATTGAGTAGACTAGGTCTATATTCCCTAGAGTTTAGAAGGATGAGAGGTGATCTCATAGGATTACATAGGATATACAGCACAGAAGCAGGCCATTCTGTCCAACCAGTCTATACCGGCGTTTATGCTCCACTCGCGCCCCCTCCCGTCTTTCCTCATCTAAATCTATCAGCATAACCCTCTATTCCCTTCTCCCTCATATGCTTGTCTAGCCTCCCCTTAAATGCATCTATACTTTTCGCTTCAACCACTCCCTGGGTAGCGAGTTCCACATTCTCACCACTCTTTGGGTAAAGAAGTTTCTTCTGAATTCCCTATTGGATTTCTTGGTGACTATCTTATATTGATGGCCTCTAGTTATGCTCTTCCCCACAAGTGGAAACATTCTCTCTGTATCCACTCTATCAAAACCTTTCATAATATTAAAGACCTCTAGTAGGTCACCCCTCAGCCTTCTTTTTTCCAAGAGAAAAGAGACCCAGCCTGTTCATCCTTTCCTGATATGTATACCCTTGCGTTTCTGGTATCATCCTTGTATATCTTCTCTGCACCCTCTCCAGTGCCTCTATATCCTTTTTATAAATGGCGACCAAAACTGTACGCAGTACTCCAAGTGTGGTCTAACCAAGGTTCGATACAGGTTTAGCATAACTTCCCTACTTTTCAATTCTATACCTCTAGAAATAAACCCTAGTGCTTGGTTTGCTTTTTTTAAATGGCCTTGCTAACCTGTGTCGCAACTTTTAGTGATTTGTGTATTTATACTCCGAGATCCCTTTATTCCTCTACCCCACCTGGACTCGCATCCTCCAAATAATAAGTGACCACCTTATTCTTCCTACCAAAATGTAATACCTCACATTTATCTGTGCTTGAACTTCATTTGCCAATTATATGCCCATTCTGCAAGTTTATTAATGTCCTCCTATAATTTGTTGCAGTCCTCCTCAGTATTGACTATCCCCCCCAATTTGGTGTCATCCACAAATTTAGAAATTAGGTTTTTGATTCCAAAGTCTAAATCGTTAATATAAATTGTTAACAACAGTGGTCCCAGCACTGATCCTTGTGGAACACCACTACCAACCTTCTACCACTGTGAATAGCTACCTTTTACCCCTACTCTCTGCTTTCTGTCGAAGCCAGCTAGCCATCCATTCTGCTACTTGTCCCGACTCCACATTCTCTGACCTTGTTCATCAGTCTATTATGGGGTACTTTATCGAAGGCCTTTTGAAAATCTAGATAAATTACATCTACTCCATTACCATTGTCTACACTCGCTGTTACCTCTTCAAAAAATTCAATGAGGTTGGTCAAGCAAGACTTTCCCTTTTGAAATCCATGCTGACTATTCATTACTATGTTTTTGGTTTCTAGATGTTCTTCTATTTTCTCCTTTAGTAGGGATTCCATTATTTTTCCTACCACCGATGTTAAGCTGACTGGTCTACAATTCCCTGGACATGTTCCATCCCCCTTCTTAAATATAGGTATTACGTTAGCTATCCGCCAGTCCTCTGGCACTACACCTTTTTCTAATGAATTATTAAATATGTGTAGTAATGCCTCTGCTATCTCTTCCCTAGATTCTTTTAAAATGCATTGATGCAATCCATCCAGAACAGGGGTTTTATCCTCTTTCAGTTTGATTAGTTTATTTAATATATCCCCTTTTTTAAATGCACTTATTTCATTACTAATCTGATCATCCAATGTCATGTCCACCTGTTCTATCTCCCTGGTAAATACTGAAGCAAAATAATTATTTCATATTTCTGTCATCTCTCTATCGTTACCTGTGGTATTATCCTGTCGATCCCTTAATGGCCCTATTCCCATCCCAACCTTCCTTCTTTTATTAATGTGCCTGTAAAATGTTTTACTATTTTGTTTTATGTACCTTGATAATTTAATTTCATAGTTCCTCTTTGCCTTCCTAACTATTTTTTTGGCTTCTCTCCTAATCTCTTCTTATTCTCCCTTATCATGCACTCCCCTACTGTGTATGTGCTTAATGTATGCCCCTTTCCTTACCCTCAATTGTTCCCTTATGGCTTTATTCATCCATGGAGTCTCATTAGTGTTTAGTTTGTTCTTTCCTTTTAGCGGAATATATTGTTCCTGCACTCTGTTGAACACCATTTTAAATGTTTCCCATTCCTGTTCTACATCGTTATTAGCCAATATTGTTGCCCATTTTATCTTCCCAAGTTCGATTCTCAGCCCGTCAAAATCAGCTTTTCTCCAATCTATTACCCTGGTTTTCATCATACTTATGTCCTTCTCAATTATCATCTTAAAGCGTATTATATTATGGTCACTATTGCCTAGATGTTCCCCTACTTTTACTTCTCTCATCTGCTCTGGTTCATTCCCCATAACTAGATCCAATAGCGAATCCTCCCTTGTTGGGCTTTTTACATATTGAGTTAGAAAGGAGTCCTGTACACATTGTAGGAACTCCATTCCCTTATCCCCTTTACCTATCTCTTCTGTCCAATTAATATCGGGGTAGTTGAAATCCCCCATGATTATTATTCTATGTTTTTTACTCATTTCCCTAATTTGTCTGCATATTTCTTCCTCCACCTCCCTTCCACTATTAGGTGGTCTGTAGACTACACCTATTAGTGTGATTGATCCTTTGTTATCTTTTATCTCTATCCATATGGATTCTAATTTTGTCTTGAAATATATAAAATTCTTAAGGGGCTTGACATGGTAGATGCTGGGAGGGTGTTTCTCCTGGCTGTGGAGTCTAGAACCAGGGGTCACAGTCCCAGAATAAGAGGTCAGCCATTTATGAATGAGATGAGGAGCAATGTCTTCACTCAGAGGATTGTGATACTTTGGAATTCTCTGCCTCAGAGGGCTGTGGATGCTCAGTATATTCAAGACAGATATCAATAGACTTTTGGATACTAAGGGAACCAAAGGCTATGGGGATAGTGCAGGAAGGTGGAGTTGAGGTGCAAGATCAACCATGATCTTATCGAATGGCGGAGTAGACTCAAAGGGCCGAGTGACCTGCTCCTATTTCTTATGTTCATAAGCAAAGGGATATTGATAAGAAGAGGGAATGGACTAAAAAAATGGGAGATGGAATTCAATGTCTGTAAGTGTGATTTGTTACATTTTGATTAAAAAAAAACAGCAGTAATTATACGCTGAATGGAAATAGGCTTGGTGCTGTGCAAGAGCAGACGGATTTCAAGTAGTTGAGAAGACCAGAACGAGGAGCCATAGATACAAGATTAAATTAAGAGATTTAGAACAGAGGGCAAAATATTTTTTTTAATTTTTTTTACGCAGAGCATTGAGAAACTGTGGATATACTTTCAGCATTAGTGGTTGAGGCAGAAACTATGTCGCCATTCAAAATTAGATTAGATAGATGGATGAAGGAAAGGGGTTGAAGGGATATGGGAATATGGGGGTAAATGGGATTAGGACTACTTGCTGGTGTGGAGGGTAAACACCAGCATGGGCTGGTTGGGCCGAATGGCCTGCTTCTGTGTTGTAACTTCGATGTACTTAATTACAAAACAATTATCCGAAAAGCATAGAAAAGCTTTCATTTCTTATCAAATCATTACCATTAAAAAGAAGCAAGCTTCCAATACTCCATCTTCCAGCCAATGTAGTAACATCTTCTTGAAGGGGCGTACAGTGGCCAATCATTGCAAAGGTTTTATTACTGTCAGAGGAGAGGCTGCTCTTTCGAGGAATAGTGTAACCCAAGGCCATCTCAGACTTTCTGAAAAACAGAAACAAAAAGCGTTCAGTGAAAGACTAAACAATTAATGTTTGGAGATTTGGTACCTAAGTACCAGTGAACACTAATCAAATAGTCAGGAAAGGTACAGGTTCTATATAGCTATGTGTGGATATATTTCATATTTAACATAGGTCACCTTATATGATATTTTTTTTAACATATTGAGCAAGTATGAGCATGGAGCCAACCAATGTGAAGAAGCTGGTTTGAGTAGTAGAAATCCTGAATGCTAACCTTTTGATATGAATGCAATTTCCTCACACTGCTGAAATCAGTAACTCATTCCAGCCAACTTCACCAATATTCGCATTCACCATTAATGTTTCCTTCCCTCCCGAAAGCAGTGATGCATGCTGGGTTTATCATCCCACAGGCGCCAACACCCCTCCTGGACCTTCCCCAAATGACCATTCTTCACTCTGAGTCAAGCTGGTAAATGCTCATCACTGAACCCACCCAAAACCTAAACTAGAAGGAACTAACTAGTCTATTACTGTACCTGCATTCAGTTAAATTAGAACCATTCAATGTAATCATTTGGGCTGAAAAAGAGAAAGGCTCAGTTGTATTTCTGTTCTGAGCCCAGATAAATAACTAGTGTAGCAGGGTTTGCAGAGTTCTCTCATAATTCACCCACAACACGGGCACTGGCGCAAGTGTCAGAGCCTGTTAGAATTATAAATGTCAGTTGAGATAACTGCAGCCCCTCGGGTCAATAGACACTACCACGAGAAAAATGTTGGTCAACAAAGTAACTTTATATAAAACGTCTCCGTGCCTCAGGAAACTTGGAAATGATGAAAGACAAGACATGATATAATCCCTCAATGGGAGAGGGAGAGAGAAATCCAGAACACCAATGAAAAAGTGTGCCGGGATTGGGTTTAACAGTAAAACACTTTTCATAGCTCAGATGACATAGAATAAAAAATGATACAACACAAAAGGAGGCCATGCGGCCCATTGTGCCTGTGCCAGCTCTTTAAAAGAGCTATCCAATTACTCCCACTCCCCTGCTCTTTCCCCATAGCCCTGCAAACATTTCCCCTTCAAGTATTTATCAAATTAAATTTCTCTTCATTTCCCTTCTGGTTCTTTTGCTAATTATCTTAAATCTGTGTCCTCTTGTTACTGACCCTTCTGCCAATGGAAACACTTTCTCCTTACTTACTCTATCAAAACGCTTCATGATTTTTAATCTCGCCGTAACCTTCTCTGCTGTAAGGAGAACAACTCCATATTCGTGAATTGCTGTAATTTAAGGACTCTTGGAGGTGTTACCATCTCTAAACCCTTCATTACTTTATATGAATGCAATAATATATACAGAGACAGAATGCAATTTGTAAAACTGATGCCATATCTCAGCTTATTTACTGTCTACTTCAAGGCACCTTGGCAGAGGCAGGGCCATTATCAGGACACAATGGACCTGAAAATCCCACAGGAGTTCTCGTGGTCTCCCGCTGTAAGGGGAAACCAGCAGAACCCCCAGAGAAACACTGTAAACTGCCATTTTTAGCCATGTACACCATTTCTCAGAGGGTTTGCCGGTCTTTTGCCAAAGTTATGGCGGGAGACTGCCCCATGGTATTTCAGGGTCAGGTAAATGAAGTGTATTATGTGTCTGCCTTTAATAAGAACAGTGCACTTCGCAGATTCACTAGAATGATACTGGGGTTAGAGGGTTAAATTATGAGGACAGGTTGCATAGACGATGCTTGTGTTCCCTTGAATATAAAAGATTAAAGGGTGATCTAATTGAGGTGCTTAAGATGATTAAATGATTTAATAGAGTAGAGAGAGAAAAATTATTTCCTCTGGTACAGTGAGTCCAGAACAAGGGGCATAACCTTAAAATTAGTGCTAGGCCATTCAGGGGTGATGTCAGGAAGCACTTCTTCACACAAAGGGCGGTGGAAATCTGGATTCCACACCACCACCCACCACCCCCGCTGTCCATGGGGGTCCGTTCTCAACAGTCATCCCATGATCCCCACTGAAAAATGCACGTGGATGGACAATGAGTGAAATAGGATTGGGTTCAGCTGATGCTGCCCGCAGTCAAACAGCCAAATGTTCATTACCTAGGTTCATAGATGAAGAATATTAAGTAGATTGGGCCTATACTGTCTGGAGTTTAGAAGAATGAGAGGTGATCTCATTGAAACATATAAGATTCTGAGAGGGATTGACAGGGTAGATGCTGAGAGGCTGTTTCCCCTGGCTGGAATATAGAACAAGGGGGCATAGTCTCAGGATAAGGGGTCGGCCATTTAAGACTGAGATGAGGAGGAATTCATTCACTCAGAGGGTTGTGAATCTTTGGAATTCTCTACCCCAAAGGGCTGTGGATGCTGAGTCGTTGAGTATATTCAAGGCCGAGATAGATAGATTTTTGGACTCTAGGAGAAATCAAGGGATATGGAGATTGGGTGGGAAAGTGGAGTTGAGGTCGAAGATCAGCCATGATCTTACTGAATGGCGGAGCAGGCTCGAGGGGCCGTATGGCCTACTCCTGCTCCTAATTCTGATGTTCTTATGAATAGGAACTTGAGCAGAGTACTAGAGGGTGACTGTACTAGAATGGTGCTCAGCAGGAGTCATTGTCTTCAGGAGGGTTTTCTCTGCTGCGTTTCCATAGGATGAACAGAGAACTGGACACTCAAACAGTTAATCACAACTCAGTCACTCCCAAACCCCCTCCCAGAAATTACTGTATTTTAATCACCTCCCAATACTTGTGCATTTGAGTCAGCATACAGCCAAGATGGTTAGAAATCAGGAGGTTGTCATAAATTAGCTTCTACTCTGTAGTAAAGCTGTTAAGATCGTTTGACAGGTTATTTTACGCAGTTAGTGTAGGTTCTCTTCAGTAAAGTTAATTTAAAGTAACCCAAGCAGTCAGACTACCACCACTCCCTTAAATATATCCACATTTGCATACGTGCCCACACACAAAATCTTGCCCTGTTCCTAGACGACAGCACCACTCCTTCAACTCAACCCCCCCTCCTAGACCATACCCATTCTCCTTCACAGACAATTTGCCTTCCACACCACAATTCCTCTCTTTTAATTCATCTTTCATCCCACATCCAGTTGATTTCACTGTCATTGGGTATAATCAAAGTCATCATAGCCAGTCTTCATGTATCCAATCTTAAATACATTATACAGAAGAGTTGTCTACTTTCTTTCTTGGCAAGAAAATTAAATACAAAATAATAAATGAATATAATATCCATTAAAGTGACTTATATAGACTATTTTTATAATGGGGTGCTTGGGATAGCAAACATTTGCAGTCAGTCTAAAAACCCTGCAGATAACAATGGAAACATTTTCTTAATGATGAGAGACTCAGAGTTGTGTGGAGCAAAGGGATTTGGGTGTCCAGGTACACAGATCACTAAAAGCTAGTGCACAGGTACAAAAAGTCATCATAAAAGCCTTTATCTCAAGGGGTTGGAATAAAAAAGAGAGAAAGTGATGCTTCAGTTGTACAGAGCCTTGGTCAGATCCCTGCTGGAGTACTGCATTCAGTTTGGGCATGGAACCTCAGGAAATATATACTGGCCTTGGAGTGGTACAGTGCAGTCACCAGATTTATACCAGGGCTTAAAGGGTTAAATTGACAGGTTGCATAACTTGGTTTGTATTCTCTTGCATTTAAAAGGTCGAAGGGTAATCTAATTGAGGTCTTTAAAATGATTTGATAGGGCAGATATACAGAGAATCATAAAAATATACCTTTGCCCAGACACCCAAAGCGAAAGCTTGCCATGAACGTTCTTCTTGCTTTCCGACTGTTGCACATAGGTCAGTGCCAAGTGCTGCCACTTCCCCGGAGTTATAATGTTTTCCTGTGACTCAGCCTGTGCCAGCAGGCCTGCTTTCAAGTCATCATTTGGATCAATGCAAATTCTACAGAAAGAAAACAAGTCGTTTTTAAATATTTCAGAAACTATAACATACAACGTAAATAATTTAAAGAAAGAGTTGCATTTCTATAGCGCCTTTCATGACCTCAGGACATCCCAAAGCGCGATACAGCCAATTAAGTACTTTTGAAGTGTAGTCATTGTTGTAATGTAGGAAACACGGCAGCCAATTTGCGCACAGCAAGTTCCCACAAACAGCAATGTGATAAATGACCAGATAATCTGTTTTAGTGATGTCGGTTGAGGAATAAGTATTGGCCAAGACACCGGGGAGAACTCCCAGTGTCTTCTTAGAAATAGTGCCGTGGGATCTTTTACATCTGCCTGAGGGGGCAGACGGGGCCTCGGTTTAACACCTCATCCGAAAGACGGCACCTCCGACAGTGCAGCACTCCATCAGTACTGCAGTGGAGTGTCAGCCTACATTTAGTGCTCAAGTCTCTGGAGTGGGGCCTTGAACTCACAACCTTCTAACTCTGACTCTATTGCTGCCTTTGATTCAAGTATAAAAGATACATGAATTCAACTTACATCGCTAGAGTGGCAGATCTGCTAATTTATGAATAAAGTCATAAGTGAATTCTTTTCAGCGCCACAATGGGAGAGAAATTGTGTCACACTAATTATCAGGAATTCAGTTTACATCACATGACAGGCAAGTAATTAAAACTGAATTTAAAACGGTTCATGTTAATTTCAAATATGGTATCTATTAGCATGTAGATTTGAGACTTATTCTGGGACGTCACTTTGAATTTACGTTCCAAATTGCTGTCTATCCTGCATTAGGTCACTCCCGTGAAGCACAAAGAATTATTCATGGAAGTAATACCATATTCCGTATAAAGATGAATAGGTTCCAAAACATTTTAGTAACTTTTGTTTTTACAATAGCTTAAGTCAGTCAAAGCTCTCCAATACTACAAATGCTCTCACTGATTAACTCAGCAGTAAGCATTGAAAAAACAAACTGAACATTTCTATTAATTTAATAGTAACAGATTTTCCTTCCAAAACTTCAGTTTACCCATATTAATATCAGGAATGGGTGCCCTGCACTCAGTTTTTCTTCAGCAGTTAGTACTCTACCTGAATATAAAGCCACCTGTGTTCAAGTCAGCCCAAACTTGCAGCATGATTACTTTAGACCCCAATGAAATCACATGAAGGCACCCATCTTCAATCAGTTTATCACCAGAATTGGGAGTACTACAGCAATCTAAGTCCGTTGTTTTCTCATCTTCTGAAAAATAAAACAGAATTATTTTTTGCATCACTAATATCATGGATGAGCACTGTACAAGCACGTACGGCATATGGTCACCAGAGCTCCTTAGCATGACTTTAACCTCCCTCCACATATTAAGACGATGTTACCGACACAACGGAACAAAATAATACTGGTAGTTATCTGAATACAGAGCCGTCAGGCACATGATCGAACAACCAGGAATAGATCTCTAGTGAAAGTGTGAGCTGCAGCAGATACTATAGGATAGTTTCACTGACCCCAAACTCCCAGCTGGGAGCTGCACTCGTAGGATAGTGGGTCAGAAATAGAACTACAAGGTGTCATTCGTAGCTCAGTGGATAGCACTATTGCCTCGGAGTCATAAGTTTGTGGGTTCATGTCCCACTCTAGAGACATGAGCCCATAGACTGACACTTCAGTGCTGCACTGTCGGAGGTGCCATCGTTCAGAGGTGCCATCCGTCTGCCCTCTCACGTGGACGTAAAAGAAGAGCTGGGGAATTCTCCTCAGTGTCCTGGCCAATATTTATTCCTCAACCAACATCACTGAAACAGATTATCTGGTCATTATCTCATTGCTGTCTGTGGGAGCTTGCTGTGTGCAAATTGGCTGCCAAATGTCATACATTACAACAGTGACTACACTTCAAAAGTGCTTCATTGGCTGTAAAGTGCTTTGGGACATCCTGAGGTCGTGAAAGGTGCTATAGAAATGCAAGCATTTCTTGAAACTAATTATGTTGTATGTTATAGTTTCTGAAATATTAAAAAACAACTTGTTTTCATTCTGTGGAATTGGCATTGATCCAAATGATGACTTGAAAGCAGGCCTGCTGGCACAGGCTGAGTAACAGGAAAACATTATAACTCCGGAGAAGTGGCAGCACTTGGCACTGACCTATGTGCAACAGTCAGAAAGTAAGAAGAATGTTCATGGCAAGTATTCAATTTGAGTGTCTTCATTGGCAGCAAAGCGCTTTGTGACGTCCTGAGGTCGTGAAAGGCGCTATATAAATGCAAGTCTTTATTTCTTTAAGGCTACAATGCAGATTCTTTAAGCGTGTCTTCCAGCTGGGAATGCAGGATCAGTGAATTTACCTCATATCTGCTGCAGGTCAAATATTCAAAAGATGCTTCAATCAATTTTCATTAAAATATTGTCCTCCAATAATTTGGTTCTATCCTTAACTATTCCATCAGTGCATTCCATTCCTGTCTTTATTGGCCACCTTCCCTCTGAAACTTTAACTATCACAAGCTCTAAATGTAGCAGGGGCAGCTGCAAAGTCATTTAAGAACATAATAACATAAATAGGAGCAGGAGTAGGCCATTTGGCCCTTCGAGCCTGCTCCACCATTCAATAAGATCATGGCTGATCTTCTACCTCATTTCCACTTCCCTGCACTATCCCCATATCCCTTAATTTTCAAAAATCTATCGATCTCCATCTTGAATATACTCAACGAATGAGCCTCCACAGCCCTCTAGGGTAGAGAATTCCAAAGATTCACCACCCTCTGAGTCAAGAAATTTCTCATCTCAGTCCTAAATGGCCGACCCTTTATTCTGAGACTGTGACCCCTGGTTCTAGACTCCCCAGCCAGGGAAAACATCCTCCCTGCATCTACCCAGTCAAGCCCTGTAAGAATTTTGTATGTTTCAATGAGATCACCTCTCATTCTTCTAAACTCTAGAGAATATAGGCCTAGTCTACTCAATCTCTCCTCATAGGACAATCCCCCCATCCCAGGAACCAGTCTGGTGAACCTTCGTTGCACTCCTTTCTATGGGAAGTATATCCTTCCTTAGGTAAGGAGACGAAAACTGTACACAATACTCCAGGTGTGGTCTCACCAGGGCCTTATATAATTGCAGTAAGACGTCTTTACTCTTAGACTCAAATCTTCTTGTAATAAAGGCCAACATACCATTTGCTTTCTTAATTGCTTGCTGTACCTGCATGTTAACTTTCAGTGATTCGTATACAAGGACACCCAGGTCCCTCTGAACACCAACATTTCCCAATCTCTCACCATTTAAAAAATACTTTGCTTTTCTATTTTTCCTATCAAAGTGGATAACTTCACATTTCTCCACATTATATTCTATTTGCCATGTTCTTGCCCACTCACTTAGCCTGTCTATATCCCCCTGAAGCCTCCTTGCATCCTCCTCACACCTTACATTCCCACCCAGCTTTGTATCATCAGCAAACCTGGATATATTATATTTGGTCCCCTCATCCAAATCATTGATGTAGATTGCGAATAGCTGAGGCCCAAGCATTGATCCTTGCGGTACCCCACTAGTTACAGCCTGCCAACCCGAAAATGACCTGTTTATTCCTACTCTCTGTTTTCTGTCTGTTAACCAATCCTCCTGGGATAGTCAGAATGTGAAAGGCTTAGAGGGTGTGGAATTCTTAAAGTGCATCCAGGAGAGCTTTTTGAGCCAGCATGAAGAAAGTCCGACAAGAGAGGGGGCAGTACTGGACCTAATTCTAGGGAATGTAGCCGGGCAAGTGGTAGAAGTGTCAGTAGGAGAGCATTTTGGTGACAGTGACCATAATTCGGTGAGATTTAAGGTAGTTATTGAAAAGGACAAAGATGGACCGGAAAGAAAGGTTCTAAATTGGGGGAAGGCCAATTTTAATATAAGGCGGCAGGATCTGGCCAAAGTGGACTGGGATCAGATACTTGTAGGAAAATCCACATCAGAGCAGTGGGAGTCTTTCAGAAAGGAAATAGATAAGAGTACAACGCCAACATGTTCCCGTAAAGGTCAAGGGTGGGACCAACAAGCCCAGGGAACCCTGGATGTCAAGTAATATACAAGAAAGGATTAGGAAAAAAAGGGAAGCTTTTGGCAGATACATTGGACTAAAAACAGTGGAAGCCCTAGAGGAGTATAGAAAGTGCAGGGGGCACTTAAAGAAATTAGGAGAGCGAAGAGGGGGCATGAAAAAACACTGGCGGGCAAAATAAAGGAAAATCCCAAGGTGTTTTAAAAGTATATTAAGGGCAAGAGGATAACCAGGGAAAGAGTAGGGCCCATTAGGGACCAAAGTGGCAATCTGTGTGTAGAGCTGGAAGATGTGGGTGAGGTTTTAAATGAACATTTTGCATCTGTGTTCACTATAGAGAAGGACGATGTAGGCATAGAAATCAGGTAGGGGGATTGAGATATACTTGAACAAATTAGTATTGAGAGGGAGGAGGTACTAGCGGTTTTAGCGGGCTTAAAAGTGGATAAATCCCCAGGCTGCTGTGTGAGGCAAGGGAGGAGATTGCAGGGGCTCTGACACAAATTTTCAGAACCTCTCTGGCCACAGGGGAGGTGCCAGAGGACTGGAGGACAGCTAACGTAGTAACATTATTCAAGAAGGGTAATAGGGATAAACCAGGGAATTACAGGCCAGTGAGCCTAACATCAGTGGTAGGGAAATTATTGGAAAAAATTCTGAGGGACAGAATTAGTCTCCACTTGGAGAGGCAAGGATTAATCAAGGATAGTCAGCATGGCTTTGTCAGGGGGAGATCATGTCAAACCAATTTGATTGAATTTTGAGAGGGGGTGACTAGGTGTGCGGATGAGGGTAGTGCAGTTGATGTAGTCTACATGGACTTCAGTAAGGCTTTTGACAAAGTCCCACATGGGAGACTGGTCAAGAAGGTAAGAGCCCATGGGATCCAGGGCAATTTGGCACATTGGATCCAAAATTGGCTTAGTGGCAGGAGGCAGAGGGTGATGGTCGAAGGTTGTTTTTGTGACTGGAAGCCTGTGTCCAGTGGTGTACCGCAGGGATCGGTGCTGGGTCCTTTGCTGTTTGTAGTGTACATTAATGATTTAGATATGAATGTAGGAGGTATGATCAGTAAGTTCGCAGATGACACGAAAATTGGTGGAGTGGTAAACAGCGAGGAGGGAAGCCTCAGGCTACAGGACAATATAGACGAGTTGGTCAGATGGGCAGAACAGTGGCAAATGGAATTTAACCCTGAAAAGTGTGAGGTGATGCATTTTGGGAGGACTAACCAGGCAAGGGAATACACAATAAATGGTAGGACCCTAGGAAGGACAGAGGATCAGAGGGACCTTGGTGTGCATGTACATAGATCCCTGAAGGCAGCAGGACAGGTAGATAAGGTGGTTAAAAAGGCATATGGGATACTTATATTCTATGCCTCGGCTAATGAAGGCAAGAGCAGGGAGGTTATGATGGAGGTGTACAAAACGCTAGTTAGGCCACAGCTGGAATACTGTGTGCCGTTCTGGTCGCCACACTATAGGAAGGATGTGATTGCATTGGAGAGGGTGCAGAGGAGATTCACCAGATGTTACCTGGGCTGGAGCGCTTCAGCGATGAAGAGGAGACTGGACAGGCTGGGGTTGTTTTCCTTTAAGCAGAGAAGGCTGAGGGGGGGGACCTGATTGAGGTGTACAAAATTATGAGGGGCATAGATAGGGTAGATAGAAAGGAACTTTTACCCTTAGTAGAGGGGTCAATAACCAGGGGGCATAGTTTCAAGGTAAGGGGCGGGAGGTTTAGAGGGTATTTGAGGAAAAACTTTTTCACCCAGAGGGTGGTAGGAATCTGGAACTCACTGCCTGAAAGGGTGGTAGAGGCAGGAACCCTCAACATTCAAGAAGCATTTAGATGAGCACTTGAAACGCCATAGCATACAAGGCTACGGACCAAGTGCTGGAAAATGGGATTAGAATAGACAGGGCTTGATGGCCGGCGCGGACACGATGGGCCGAAGGGCCTCTTTCTGTGCTGTATAGCTCTATGACTCTATGACTCAATCCATGCTAATATATTACTCCCAATTCCATGAGCCCTAATTTTGTTTAAGAACCTCTTGTCCAACAATTACGAGGTTCTTACTCCCTGTGTGGACGAGAGCAGGGACTGCAGGGAGGATGAGCAAACTGACCACAGCACCGTGGTACAGGGAGCCATTCAAGTGGGGGGGAGCAAAAAGAAATGTGGTAGTGGTAGGGGACAGTATAGTTAGGGGGATAGACACTGTTATCTGCAGCCAAGAGCATGAGTCCCAAAGGCTGTGTTGCCTGCCCGGTGCCAGGGTAAAGGACAGCTCCTCTGGGCTGGAGAGGAACTTAGAGTGGGTGGGGGAAGATCCAGTTGTCGTGGTCCATGTAGGTACCAACGACATAGGTAGGACAAAGAAAGAGGTTCTTCTGAGGGAGTATGAGCAGCTAGGGGCTAAATTAAAAAGCAGAACCACAAAGGTAATAATCTCTGGATTACTACCTGAGCCACGTGTAAATTGGCATAGGGTAAATAAAATCAGAGAGATGAACGAGTGGCTCAAAGATTGCTGTGGGAGAAATGGGTTTCAATTCCTGGGGCAATGGCACCAGTACTGGGATAAGAGGGAGCTGTTCCGTTGGGACGGGCTTCATTTGAACCAGGCTGGGACCAGTGTCCTGGCAAATCGAATAACTAGGGCTGTAGATAGGGCTTTAAACTAAATAGTCGGGGGGGAGGGATATGCTGAGCGGAAATTTAAAAAGTCAAAGAAAAATGAGAAGGCAAAAGTGCAGGGTAGCGATAGGGGTAATGATAACCAGAATGTGACAGGACGGGACAGAGCGTATACACATAAGAGTGCATCAGAAAGAGGGGTCAGAGTAGGGAAAAATGCTAAAAAGACAACATTGAAAGCTCTATATCTGAACGCACGCAGCATTCGTAACAAGATAGATGAGTTGACAGCACAAATAGAAATCAATGGGTATGATCTGATAGCCATTACAGAGATGTGGTTGCAAGGTGACCAAGGCTGGGAACTGAAGATTCAGGGGTATTTGCCATTTCATAAGGATAGGCAGAAAGGAAAAGGAGGTGGTATAGCTCTGTTAATAAGTGATGAGATCAGTGCAGTAATGAGAAATGATATTGGCTTAGAAGATCAAGATGTAGAATCAGTTTGGGTGGAGATAAGAAATAAGGGTAAGAAGTCACTGGTGGGAGTGGTCTACAGGCCCCCAAACAGTAGCCACACTGTAGGACAAAGTATAAATCAAGAAAGAATAGAGGCTTGTAAGAAAGGTACGGCTATAATCATGGGAGATTTTAATCTTCATATTGATTGGACAAAGCAAATTGGCAAAGGTAGACTTGAGGAAGAGTTCTTCGAGTGTATACGGGATGGTTTCTTGGAACAATATGTTGTGGAACCAACCAGGGAGAAGACTATTTTAGATCTGGTAATGTGTAACGAGGCTGGATTAATTAATGATCTTGAAGTGAAGGATCCTCTTGGGAAGAGTGATCATAGCATGGTAGAATTTCAAATTCAGTTTGAGGGTGAGAAAGCTAAGTTTCAAACTAGTGTCCTGAACTTAAACAAAGGTAATTACAAAGGTATGAAGGCAGACTTGGTTAAAGTGGACTGGGAAAATATATTACAGGGTAAGACTGTAGAAAAGCAGTGGCAAACATCTATGGAGATATTTCATAACTCTCAGCAAAGATATATTCCAGTGAGAAAGAAAGACTCTATGACAAGGATGAACCATCCGTGGCTAACTAAGGAAGTAAAGGGTGGTATCAAATTGAAAACAAAAGCATACAATGTTGCGAAGAATAGTGAAAGGCCAGAGGATTGGGAAATTTTTAAAAAGCAGCAAAGGACGACTAAAAAAATGATAGAGAAGATAGCTTATGAGAGTAAGCTAGCAAGAAATATAAAAACAGACAGTAAGAGCTTCTACAGGTATATAAAAAGGAAGAGAGTAGCTAAAGTAAACGTTGGTCCCCTAGAGGATGAGTCTGGGGAATTAATAATGGGAAACAGGGAAATGGAGGAGACTTTGAACAAATATTCTGTATCGGTCTTCACGGTAGAAGACACTAAAAAATCCCAATAATGGATAATCAAGGGGCTACTGGGGTGGGGGGGGGGGAATCTTAAAACAATCACTATCACTAGAGAGAATGTACTAGGCAAACTAATGGGACTAAAGGTGGACAAGTCCCCTGGACCCGATGGCCTGCATCCTAGAGTCTTAAAAGAGGTGGCTGCAGAGATAGTGGATGCATTGGTGGTAATCTACCAAAATTCCCTGGATTCTGGAGAGGTCCCAGCGGACTGGAAAACCTCAAATGTAACGCCCCTATTTAAGAAAGGAGGGAGACAGAAAGCAGGCAACTATCGACTAGTTAGCCTAACATGTGTCATTGGAAAATGCTGGAGTCCATCATTAAGGAAGTGATAGCAGGACATTTAGAAAATCATAATATAGTCAAGCAGAGTCAGCATGGTTTTATGAAAGCGAAATCATGTTTGACAAATTTGCTGGAATTGTTTGAGGATGTAACGAGCAGGGTGGATAAAGGGGAACTAGTAGATGTCGTGTATTTGGATTTCCAGAAGGCATTCGATAAGGTGTCACATAAAAAGGTTACTACACAAGATAAGAGCTCACAGGGTTGGGGGTAATATATTAGCATGGCTAGAGGATTGGCTAACTAACAGGAAACAGAGAGTCGGGATAAATGGGTCATTTTCAGGTTGGCAAACTGTAACTAGTGGGGTGCCGCAGGGATCAGTGCTGGGGCCTCAACTATTTACAATCCATATTAATGACTTGGATGAAGGGACCGAGTGTAATGTAGTCAAATTTGGTGATGATACAAAGATAGGTGGGAAAGCAAATTGTGTGGAGGATGCAAAGAATCTCCAAAAGGATATAGATAGGCTAAGCGAGTGGGCAAAAATCTGGCAGATGGAGTTTAATGTGGGAAAATGTGAGGTTATCCACTTTGGTAGGAAAAATAAAAAAGCAAATTATTTAAATGGGGAGAGATTACAAAATGCTGAGGTACAGAGGGATCTGGGGGTCCTTGTATATGAATCACAGAAAGTTAGCATGCAGGTACAGCAAGTACAGGAAACTTTTGTTTATCCGGCACCCAAATATCCGGAATTCTCGCTTAACCGGCAAAAATCATCCTCCGAAAACTCCTCTCAAATAACCGTCAATGTTGCCGAGTCGCAGTCGAGTCGCCCGCGAACGCCGAGTACTCCGAAAACTCCTCTCAAATAACCGGCAATGTTGCCGATCCCGAGTCCGAGTCCGCGAACGCCGATTTAGTCAGTAGGGGTAGTTTTCAAAAGTACCCAAATACTGTATACTGCACATTTCTTGATTTATTTATTTTTCTTTGTTAAAAATAGCCTCGGTAGATATAACTCTCCGTTATCCGGTACTTTCGATAAACCGGCACCACGCCGGTCCCGTCGGTGCCGGTTAATAAAGAGTTTCCTGTAATTAGGAAGGCAAATGGAATGTTGGCCTTTATTGCAAAGGGAATGGAGTATAAAAGTAGGGAAGTCCTGTTACAACTGTACAGGGCGTTGGTGAGACCACACCTGGAGTACCGCGTACAGTTTTGGTCTCCTTATTTAAGGAAGGATATACTTGCATTGGAGGCAGTTCAGAGAAGGTTGACGAGGTTGATTCCGGAGATGAAGGGGCTGTCTTATGAAGAAAGGTTGAGCAGGTTGGGCCTATACTCATTGGAGTTCAGAAGAATGAGAGGGGATCTTATTGAAACATATAAGATTCTGAAGGGGCTTGACAGGGTAGATGCAGAGAGGATGTTTCCCCTCGTGGGGGAATCTAGAACTAGGGGGCATAATTTCAGAATAAGGGGAAACCCTTTTAAATCGGAAATGAGGAGGAATTTCTTCTCTCAGAGGGTCGTGAATCTTTGGAATTCTCTTCCCCAGAGAGCTGTGGAGGCTGGGTCATTGAATATATTTAAGGTGGAGACAGACAGATTTTTGAAAGGTAAGGGAATCAAGGGTTATGGGGAGCAGGCAGGGAAGTGGAGTTGAGGCCAACATCAGATCAGCCATGACCTTATTGAATGGCGGAGTAGGCTCGAGGGGCCAAATGACCGACTCCTGCTCCTACGTCCTATGTTCTTATGTTTGTGTGGCGCCTTCTTAAAATCCAAATACACCACACCCACTGGTTCCCCCTTATCTATTCTGCTAGTTACAACCTCAAAAAATTCTAACAGATTTGTCAAACACGTTTTCCCTTTCATAAATCCGTGTTGTCTCTGCCCAATCCTATTATTATTTTCCAAGTGCCCTGTTACCACGTCCTTAATAATAGATTGTAGCATTTTCCCTACTACTGACATCAAGCTAACTGGTCTATAGTTCCCCGTTTTCTCTCTCCCTCCTTTCTTAAATAGTGGGGTTACATTTGCTACCTTCCAATCCACAGGAACCGTTCTCGAATCTATGAAATTTTGGAAAATGACAACCAATGCATCCACTATCTCTATAGCCAACTCTTTCAAAACCCTAGGATGTAGACCATCAGGTCCAGGGGATTTATCGGCTTTCAGTCCCATTAATTTCTCCAGTACTACTTTTTTACTAATACTAATTTCTTTCAGTTCCTCATTCTCCCTAGACCCTTGGTTCTCCACTATTTCCGGGAAGTTTTTTGCGTCTTCTCCGTGAAGACAGACACAAAGTATTTGTTTACTTTCTCTGACTTTTCCTTATTCCCCATAATAATTTCTCCTGTCTCAGCCTGTAAGGGACCCAACATTTACTTTCACTGATTTTTTCCTTTTTACATACCTATAGAAGCTTTTACAGTCTGTTTTTATGTCTCTCGCTAGTTTACTCTCATATTCTCACAAGAGTACTGAGGAGGGAGTTAATTTTTCATGAACTTTTCTACGCTGAAAGGATGATCACTTCTTGTGACTTCATGGTGTGTCTGTGGAAGCAATGAAGCAAACAAAGAGCTCTCTCTGTACTGTTGTGATAATGGCAGTTGTGGACAGCCCCTTACACAATATGCAAATATTAGATAAAGACCTCAGCTGGTACTCAAGATCAGAATTTATATAATTATTACTTTGCAAATGACTGCTGTTACTGTGAGAGGACGATAATGAAGTGCCTCTCGTCTTTCATTCCAGAGAGAAAACAATTACAGGTTTTTCTTTTGTCATTTTGCCTCTCTCAGTATGTCATTAAAAACAGTTACATAAGGATTTGCCTACATGAATGTTATCTGATGCAAGAAGAAAGACTTGCATTTATATAGCGTCTTTCACGACCTCAGGACATCTCAAAGTGCTTTACAGCCAATGAAGAATTTTTCCAGCTCAGTCACTGTTGTAGTGCAGGACACGTGGCAGCCAATTTGCGCACAGCAAGCTCCCACAATGTACCACATCTACTGAAGTTTATTTACAGGTACTTCTTTTAAAACAATATTTTGGTACTTTATAAATTCACAATAAAACGGAGTACTGAGTTCCATTCTTACCAGTGCCGTCAACACTACTCTCTCTGAAAGTAGCTAACCGGTTTCGTTTTTGTTTCTTCCCTTTCTCAATTGCCCCGTCTGTTCCACCGGTAACTTCCACTTTGAACCACAGCGAGACACTAAAGCCATCTGACATATGCGGCCAACAGTTCTGACCAACAAGTGGCAAATGGAGTGGAGCCACGTGCCAAGGCGATAATAATTGGTGGGTGTATCCCTCAGATTCTGTCTCTCTTTTGCTCTGTGGGAATTTGACTCGCTTTAGAAGACCGGTGTTCTTGCTGCTGGGAGTAGAACTGGTTTTCTGCATGGCTGAAACAGTACTGAAAATATTAGTGCTGAATACTGTTGGGAAGGTAAGGTACTGCATTGGGACCATGTCTACATTTGCTTCCACTATCCTCAGAATCCCTTCAAGTAGTATTTTCTGAAATACAAGAACAAAACCAAAACTTTAAAAAGTATTTCATTGTACAAAACATGTTTTTCTGCTCCCAGCTAATGGAACTCTTTATTATAGAAACTTTGGAACATTGGGACTAACAAAGTTTGCAATTTTCGATGGTATACTGAGCTATAAAGCAAAGGTCTGAAGTGATAAGTCGGACTGGTACAGAATAACTGTTCCACTTGTTCATCGTGCCATCTTTCATCCTTCCTAGTGTCACCCCCCTCTCTCCTTTCCTTCCTTCCTATGTCTTGCAAAGTTAGTACACTGACAGCAAACTAATATCTTGCTAAACAAGTGCATGGTCTTCATCTAGTAAAACTAGATGCTGGATATTACTGTATAGATGTCAGCTGAAGTATGGAAGCTATTTCTGGAGAGGTGGTTACATAGATACATAGATACATAGAAGATAGGAGCAGGAGTAGGCCATCCGGCCCTTCGAGCCTGCTCCGCCATTTAATGAGATCATGGCTGATCCTTCAATTCAGTATCCCGTCCCCGCCTTCTCTCCGTAACCCTTAACCCCTTTTGCCTGTAGAAATATATCTAATTCCCTCTTAAATATATTTAATGAGCTGGCGTACACTGCCCTCTGTGGCAATGAGTTCCACAGGTTCACCACTCTCTGAGTGAAGAAATTCCCCCTCATTTCTGTCCTAAATGGTTTAGCCCTTATCCTTAAATTATGTCCTCTAGTTCTGTTCTCACCCGCCAAGGGAAACATTCCTTCTGCATCTAATCTGTCTAGACCTGTCAGAATTTTATACACTTCTATGAGGTCCCCTCTCAATCTTCTAAACTCCAGTGTGTACATCCCTAAACTACATAGTCTCTCCTCATAGGTCAATCCCTCCATTCCTGGTATCAGCCTGGTGAATCGCCGCTGCACCCCCTCCATGGCAAGAACATCTTTCCTCAGATGAGGCGACCAAAACTGTACACAGTACTCGAGGTGTGGTCTCACCAGTGCCCTGTACAGCTGCAGCAAGGTATCCCTGTTCCTGTATTCCAACCCTTTTGCTATGAAGGCCAGCATACCGTTTGCCTTCTTGACCGCCTGTTGCACCTGCATGCTCGCCTTCAGTGACTGGTGTACAAGAACACCCAGGTCTCTCTGTACTTCCCCCTCTCCCAATTTATTGCCATTTAAATAATAATTTGCCCTCCCGTTCCTGCACCCAAGGTGGATAACTTCGCACTTGTCCACATTATAGTGCATCTGCCATTTATCCGCCCAATCACCCAGTCTGTCCAAATCGCTCTGGAGCTTCCTGGTCTCCTCCTCTGAGCCCACCCCCCCTCCTAGTTTAGTGTCGTCTGCAAATTTGGAAATGCTGCATTCGACTCCCTGATCCAGGTCATTAATATAAATTGTGAACAGCTGGGGACCCAGGACAGATCCCTGTGGTACCCCACTTGTTACTGCCTGCCATTCAGAAAATGAGCCGTTTATTCCAACTCTCTGTTTTCTATCTGACAGCCAGTTCTCTATCCACGTCAATACTTTCCCCTTTATCCCATGAGCTTCAATTTTCCATGCTAATCTTTTATGTGGGACCTTATCGAAGGCCTTTTGGAAGTCCAGGTACACCACATCTACTGGCTCTCCCCCATCTATTTTACCAGTTACTCCCTCAAAAAATTCCAATAGATTAGTCAAGCACGATTTACCCTTTGTAAATCCATGTTGACTCTGTCCTATCCTGTCCCCATTTGCTAAGTGCTCGGCTATTTCATCCTTAATGATGGACTCCAGCATTTTGCCCACAACTGATGTTGGGCTGTATATTTATTCATACATCACTGATCAGTTTCAATGAACAGTCCTGATGGTATTTTGATAGGTTTTCCTGTTTAGCTTCTTGCTTTATCTCATATAGAGGTTCTCCTTGCTTAACTAGAGCAGCAGTACCTGTTCCAAATTACCTGGAAATATACCAAGTTCATCAAGCAAAATCGCTCTCGCACACTGTTTTCTCTTGACAAAGTATAGCAAAGCCATGGTGCCTTCGATAGTGTTGTGTGGTTTTACAGCATGAACACTTCCAACAACTCTAATTAGCTACTAGGCCACAGAGCGTGATGTAGCCTGACTTACTCAGGGTGCTCTGAATGGGCTATCTGCCTAAGTTTCTGAAGCGAGGCTGACCATGTTGGTAACACGGCCGAGTACCAAATGGCCAGTTTGTATCTACACGCAATTAACCGATTGAAAGCGTCCTGCAGAACCGCCAAGGGGAGTTCCACAGCCCAAAGCAGGTGAACTGCAAGAGTCAAATCTTTCACAGACATAACCTCCTCAAAGATCATAGTCCCAAACAGTCAGTGAAAACTATGAAAACACTTGCCAGCTTCCCCACAACCTCTTCTGCAAAACTGTAACCACCAGAATGTTTGGAGGTTTGTACGTTCCATATATTTCACTGTTAGTATGGTGGTGTCATTCTGAATACAATTCTGTGCATGTCACTAGGGGGATTTCCCTTGGATTCTCCTGGAAGTTCTTCACAAGGTTAACTGGCTTGTTGTTGGCAAACTAAATCTCTGCTTTGTCCTCTCACTTGGGCTGGCTGCTGCTTTCAGCTTTGAAAAGCAATTTCATTAAAACAATGTGGACTAGTTACTCACAGTTGGAGGGGTCTTCTCTAAAAATAGTCTCAGAAAAAGAGCCAACTCTTCTGCCGACAGTCTGGAGCTGATTAAAGTCACCAATAATTCCACAAGCACTGCCTGGCACTCTGCATATACAGAGGTAAACGGTTACTGGATCTTGAAATTCATAATTAACTGCTAATTTAATAATGATCACATTTAAACAGAGAACAGAACTTGCAGATTGCTATACACCATTCGTATACTTCAAACTATTCAATAAGACAATTAGGAGCTCAAGCAAAAGAAAGTTTGCACATACCCTCTAAAGTCGTCTCAGACAGGCTCAAAATATTCTGAAAACCTCCCACAATAGTTTTTACAGCTCCCTGAAATGAAGCAAAATATTGTGAAATGAACAATAGAAGAAAAATTACGATGAATGCAGCCATTTTTACATTTAAAACGCATAAGACAGACTTTTCTTGGTAATTATTATGCTTTTGAAACTAGGACAGCTCGAGCCCTACCTAGTACAGAACTGGATCGCATCACGATTGACACTCAAGACTGCAAAGGATAGCAATACTACTCAAAGTAATGAGAGATGGACATCCTACATACATAATCCAAGTGTGTTCCTCCGCAGCCTGCAGGCTCAGCCTGCCAGTTCCAATTGTCTGCTTTCTCAAATGGGAGATTTTTTCCCCTCCCAGACAGGGAAACACTATAAAGAAGTTTTAAATAAAGTGTTCCTGGGAGGAGTACTTTAGAATGAATCTTCCCCATCCTGAACTCTCCTCCCCACATCCATCAGCATTGCTTTAATTTTCTAGATATGCTGTTAGGGTGAGATAAAGTGCTGAAGACTTGTGCTCCAGAACTAGCCACGCCTCCAGCCAAGCTGTTCCAGTACAGCTACAGCACTGGCATCTACTTGACAAAGTGGAAAATTGCCCATGTATGTCCTTGTCCACAAAAAGCAGAACAAATCCAATCCGGCCAATTCCGGCCCCATCAATCTACTCTCAATCATCAGCAAAGTGATGGAAGGTGTCGTCGACAGTGCTATTAAGCTGCACTTACCAATAACCTGCTCACCAATGCTCAATTTGGGTTCCACCAGGACCACTCGGCTCTAGACCGCATTAGAGCCTTGGTCCAAACATGGACAAGAGCTGAATTCGAGAAGTGAGGCGAGAGTGACTGCCCTTGAGATCAAGGCAGCATTTGACCGAGTGTGGCATCAAATTGAAGCCAATGGGAATCAGGGGAAACTCTCCACTGGCTGGAGTCATACCTAGCACAAAGGAATATGGTTGTGGTTGTTGGAGGTAAATCATCTCAGCCCCAAGACATCATTGCAGGAGTTCCTCAGGGCAGTGTCCTAGACCCAACCATCTTCAGCTGCTTCATCAATGATCTTCCATGTTAGGACCAAGGCTGCAATGCGGTCTGGAGCTGAGTGGCCCTGGCGGAACCTAAACTGAGCATTGATGAGCAGGTTATTGGTAAGTGCCTCTTAATAGCGCATAAGGTCAGAAGTGGGGATGTTTGCTGATGATTGTACAGCGTTCAGTTTCATTCGCAACTCCTCAGATAATGAAGCAGTCCGTACCCACATGCAGCAAGACCTGAACAACATTCAGGCTTAGGCTGATAAGTGGCAAGTAACATTCATGCCACACAAGTGCCAGGCAATGACCATCTCCAAGAAGAGAGAGTCTAACCACCTCCCCTTGACATTCAATGGCATTACCATCGTCGATTCCCCCACCATCAAATTCCCGAGGGTCACCATTGACCAGAAACTTAATTGGACCAGCCACATAAATACTGTGGCTACAAGAGCAGGTCAGAGGCTGAGCATTCTGTAGCAAGTGACTCACCTCCTGTCTCCCCAAAGCCTTTCCACCATCAACAAGGCACAAGTCAAGAGTGTGATGGAATACTCTCCACTTGCCTGGACGAGTGCAGCTCCAACAACACTCAAGAAGCTCGACATCATCCAGGACAAAGCAGCCCGCTTGATTGGCACCCCACCCACCACCTTAAACATTCACTCCCTCCACCACTGGTGTACCATGGCTGCAGTGTTTATCATCTACAAGATGCACTGCAGCAACTCGCCAAGGCTTCTTCGACAGCACCTCCCAAACCCACAACCTCTACCACCTAGAAGGACAAGGGCAGCAGGCGCATGGGAACACCACCACCTGCAAGTTCCCCTCCAAGTCACACACCATCCTGACTTGGAAATATATCGTTGTTCCTTGATCGTCGCTGGGTCAAAATCCTGGAACTCCCTCCCAAACAGGACCATAGGAGTACCTTCACCTCACGGACTGCAGCGGTTCAAAGGCGACTCACCAGCACCTTCTCAAGGGCAATTAGGGATGGGCAATAAATGCTAGCCTTGCCAGCGATGCCCACATCCCATGAATTAATTAAAAAAAAGAAAGATGGGAGATGGCTCCTGTGGCACATAAACACCAGCACAGACCTGTCGGGCTGAATGGCCTCTTTCTGTGCTGTAAATTCTATGTAAACATGAAGAATTGTATGTTCTAAACTAGTGTCCACTGAAGTGGAGCAGGTAGCACTTGCAGTTCCAGGTCGTGGGATAGCAGAGCAGCAAATAAATAAACTAGAGTCAAGCCTTGCTAATTCCAAGTCATTTCATTTAAATTATCAAATATTTTTCATGCATGAAAAGCCTCTTGTACTGCTTTATTTAAATCAATTAATTAAAATTTCTGGAGAATTTGAATTTTTAGCACAAAAAGTGATTTTGTATTAACAGGATTAGATTGCGTATGAACTGCTGTATGCTTTTTAGTCTCACACACAATTTTTGGTAATGTTTTACCTGCTGGTAAATGGAAGTAGCATTTTTTTCACTGTGTTGAACAACCTCGAGCAGGCTCCTGAAGACGTGGGTTAGGACATCAAGGCTGGGACTGCTGACAGACAGCAGGGTGAGCTCTAACATACAGATCTCAGGGTACATCAATTTTCTCAGTGTAGTACCCCCAGCAGTATTACAGAGATAACTAGATGACTGAGCCAAAGATGAGAGTTCTGGCTTCACACCTGGACCACAGAGGAGAGAAAATGGTTACACATTTTGTATTTTTCTTCAACATACATTTGGGATTAGAGATAACGTCACAACAAAATGACAGGTGTACAATTCATGTCAGGACTTAAAGTGGATGAGAAATGGATTTGTCTAAACTCAAAATGAAGAGCCATGAATGAGTTCATGAATGAACACAGGGGAGAAAAAGTGAGGCACTTTCATCAAACAGCTGCCACAACCACTTTAATTCCTGCAAATTCAAATATATGAGGGAATGAAAATGGTTATTGCAATTTATTTCCAAAATTAGGTTTACTTTATTCAGTGAAATCTTCTAGTTACACTTTATGCTAGCTGATATCATCAATGGTTCCCCTTCTTTAGGCGCTTTCCCTTTCAAAACTGCTGTCATTACCTCCTCTGCAAAAAGCTTACTCACAACCCATCCATTCTCTCCAACCACTTATCACGTCTTCAATCTCCCTTTCACCCTCTAAGGCCCTCGAGCACATCATTTCCATGTCCATATCTCTCAAAATTCCATTACAGCCTCTCCAGTCCGGCTTCTGCCCATCTCGCAGCATCAAAACCGACCTCGCCAAAGTCGCAAATGACACCCTGTGCTGCATGACCCCACTTGTCCTCCTCACCCTATTTACTGCGTTTACAGCTAAAAAGCCTTCTAAGTTGGACTGCTTAAAATTACAAAAGCGCCAAGTACAGCTGTCAGACAAATTAAGACTCTAGTATTTCTGTTACACCTTTCAACTTCATACAAATTACGTTGAAAGGGGAATAATAAAAAAGACAAATCCTGCCAATGAAAATATTATAAATCAACGTAACACCTCTTAAAATAGAACTAGGGAAACAAAAGTCCATATTAATGACCAAACATTGAGGAAAAATTGTGAATTTACTTTAATCAATGAGATGAAAGTGCTGAAATAAGGTAAGTTAGTACAAGGAGCAGATGAGTTAGGTGATTGTATAAATGGAAATTAATACCATAGGTGGCAGTGGGAGGTGCTAAAAGTAGGTTTAAGCAACTCCTTCGAAACTAAAGGAACAGAATGTAAGGTTGTGTTTTCTGTGTAATTGCCAATCTTTGGTAAGGTAATGGACTAGATTTTCCAATTGGTGAGTTTTTCATGCTGACATTAAATGATTTATTTTAAATGAGTTAACACCGATCACAAAATCTAAGCTAATGAGACCTTGAGTAGGGTTTTGGGGCTAAATGTATAGTTAGCCATATGATTCCTTTCAGAATGTGTGGGACCTATAGGTTACTGGAGTTTTGGGGTAAAGCAGCATGGTACAGGAGGGATGGGATGCATCCTAACCAGGCAACAGTGGGTAGAATAATCACCAGTACAGAAGATTATCTCAGTAGTATTTTTATACTCGTGTATGGAGAGTGCATTAATACCAAGAGATGCCCGAACTACAAGGGAATCTTGAGAGAAAAAGAACAAAGGGCAAAAAAGAGAGGAGAAACAATAAAATAGAAAGGTAAGAGCTAAATATATTTTATAACGCAAGAAATAGGAGCAGGAGTAGGTCATACACCCCCTTGAGCCTGCTCCACCATTCAATAAGATCATAGAAACATAGAAACATAGAAACTAGGAGCAGGAGTAGGCCATTCGGCCCGTCGAGCCTGCTCCACCATTCAATACGATCATGGCTGATCATCCAAATCCAGTACCCTGTCCCTGCTTTCTCACACAGAATCCCCATCGAGCCTGCACCAACACATATCCCACCCAATACCCGTAACCCCACGTAATTAATTCCACCTAACATATCCCATCCTATCCCTGTAACCCCACATATTTAATCCCCCCCTAACACTAAGGGTCAATTTATCATACCCAAATCAACCTAACCCGCACATTTTTGGACTGTGGGAGGAAACCGGAGCACCCGGAGGAAACCCACGCAGACACGGGGAGAATGTACAAACTCCACACAGACAGTCACCCGAGGCCAGATTCGAACCCGGGTCCCTGGCGCTGTGAGGCAACAGTGCTAACCACTATGCCACCGTGTTGCCCTTGGTTGATCTTCGACCTCAACTCTATTTTCCCATCCCCATATCCCTTGATTCCCTTAGTGCCCAAAAATCTATCAATTTCAGACTTGAAATTACTCAATGACTGAGCATCCACAACCCTCTGAGTGAAGTATCATAGAAATTTACTCGTCTTTCACCTTCTAAAAAATATTCTGCTTTTCCATTCGTCCTACCAAAGTGGATAATTTCACACTTCCCCACATTATACTCCATCTACCACCTTCTTGCCCAATCACTTAACCAGTCTATATCCCTTTGCAGCCACTTTGCGTCCTCCTCACAACTTACTTTCCCACCTAGCTTTGTATCGTCAGCAAACTTGCATACATTAATTAGACTTGGTCCCCTCATCTAAGTCATTGATATAGATTGTAAATAGTTGAGGCCCAAGCACTGATCCTTGCGGCACTCCACAAGTTACACCCTGCCAACCCGAAAATGACCCGTTTAGTCCTACTCTCTGTTTTCTGTCCATTAAACAATCCTCAATCCATGCTAATATATTACTCCCCGCAACCCCATGAGCCCTTATCTTGTGTAACAACCTTGTGTGGCACCTTATCGAATGCCTTCTGAAAATCCAAATATACTACATCCACTGGTTCCCCCTTATCTACCCTGCTAGCTACACCCTCAAAAAACTCTAATAGATTTGTTAAACTCGATTTCCCTTTCATAAAACCATGTTGACTCTGCCTAATCATATGATTTTTTAAATGCCCTTCTACCATTTCTATTTTTATATTTCTTGCTAGTTTACTCTCATATTCTATTATTTTAAAATTTTTAAGAAACTTTTTAAAAGTTTGTCCATCTTTATTTCATGTTTGCCTTTTCCCCATGTGAGAACCCAATCTTTGTTTCTCTCTCCATAACATTTTTAAAAAGTTAGAATTTTAAGCTTACTCACTTCCTTGTTTGCGGGTTGTGAGCATTCTGCGTTTTGATTGGCTGCTAGACAGCTTGTTGACGTCATAGCAGTTCACACAAGGCGATTCCCACTATATTTCGTTGATGTGAATTGAAGGTCGGAAAACCCAAAATTCTTGACACAGGGATCGCGAGATCCTTGTGCAAAGTGTACTTCAGGGCCAGCAGCGAACGCCTTTTTTCTAGTGGAGTTATTATTCCGCAAGGGAATGTATATTCACTGAAAATTATGAATTATTTCTTTAAATGTTTGCCATTGCTTATCTACCATTATATCTTTTAATCTAATTTCCCAATCTACCTTAGCCAACTCACCTCTAATACCTCCGTAATTGACTTGGTTTAAATTTACGACCCTAGTTTTGGACTTAACCACATCACATTCAAACTAACACAAAATTCTATCATATTATGATAACTCTTCCCCAGAGGATCCTTTACTATAAGATTACTAATTAACCCCGTCTCATTACACAATACTAGATCTAAAATAGCCTGTTCCCTAGTTGGTTCCTCGACATATTGTTCTAGAAAACTGTCTCGAATGCATTCCATGAAGTCGTCCTCCAAGCTACTTTTGCCAATTTGGTTTGCCCAGTTTATATGATGATTAAAGTCCCCCACAATTATTGCATTACCCTTGTCATATGCTCCTCTAATTTCCTGATTTAGACTCTATCCAACACTATGTTTACTGTTTGTGGACCTATAAACTACTCCCACCAGTGTGTTCTGCTCTTTGTTATTTTGTAGCTCCACCCATACTGATTCTACAGCCTGGTTTTCTGGGCTAAGATCCTTTCTCTTTACTGCCTTTATCTCATTCTTTATTATCAGAGCTACTCCACTTCCTTTTCCATTTTGCGTATCTTTTCTAAAAGTCAAGTACCCTGGAATATTCAGTTCCCAACTTTGGTCACCCTGCAACCACATCTCAGTAATGGCTACTAGAGCAAACCCATTTATCTCTATTTGTGCCATTAATTCATCCATCTTGTTATGAATGCTTCGTGCATTCATATATAACACCTTTAATTTTAACTTTAGTATTTTTCCCTGATGTGGCATTAGTCGCTAATAACCTATTACTGTTATTTAACTTTCTGCCCCTTCCTGACACAATCTGCTTGATTTTACCCAAATCACTACTCTGCTTTACAGCCCTGACTCTTCTCTTCAGACTTATAAATTTACCCTTATCTGAACCCTCCTCCCGGTATTAATTTAAAGCTCAACCTACCGCCTATTATATTAATACGAGGGACATTTTAGACAGGTTTGTGTAATTAGAAATATATATGTTGTAGGGAAAGTGCCAATGTCATAGAATTAGCAGAAACATGGTTGAATCAGTCATTGGTGGGGAGATTAAAATTTCAGGGTACTCATTATGTGGCTCACGGCTAACAGATACTGACATGTGGCTCCTAAAAGAATCAAGCCAATCCCTCTTTGTCCAGAGCCCGTCTGATCTCACTTCCGTTGAGACTTGTGATTTGGCCATTTGTCGATGAGGCTGAATTTAGACACAAACATCTACTTCTACACAAAGAGAAACAGTAGGATGGCTAAACTACAAGTATACATCTTATATATACAATTAATGACTGCTGTTAATTAGAAATCAAACCAGCTCTCATCCCCCCCCCTTACTGTCTCATAAATTCTCTCCCCTTCTCTCCTTTTCTAGTTCATGCTCTCATTTCCCTTTTCTAGTTGTAGCAAATAATTTAGAGCTTTGATAATTCACGCATTCTTTTACCTGCTTTTATTTTAATTACTACTGCTGCTTTTCTTATTAACTGAAACACTGAGGCAGAGTCTGTGTTACTCTGACAAGAGAACCAGCTCCTTCGATCCAATCTAAGTTAGGATATAAATTTCCCTTCTGTAAATACTGGCTTTAAAAAGTGCTCACCAGCACATCAATGAAAAAATGACTCAACTTTATTATATAAAAGGATAGTTCAGAAGGAAACGAAAACAGATCAATTTCAAGCATTAGTTACTGAGCAAATAAACCTGCACACTCTTCAGGCTATTCATTTAATCTGTAACTTGATCATCATCTTCTTGTCAGTGATATCTAATCTCAATTTTTATAAAACAAATGGGAGTTTCAGTAGTGCATTATTCCCTGTGGTTTAATACATTTCACAAGCCTCCACTAATGCTTTTATTTTTGATTCTGCTTTGGTCTCTCTTTCTCAGACCTAGACACTTGACATCTATACAAAAGCAAAATACTGTGGACTGTTCTGATGAAAGGTCATCAACCTGAAACGTTAACTCTGTTTCTCGCCCCACAGATGCTGCCTGACCTGCTGAGTATTTCCAGCATTTTCTGCTTATACTTGATATCTATAGTTTCCTGCTTCTCTCATCCCTACAATGGTCGTTAAGGTGTTAACCGTGGCTCAGTGCTAATGCTCTCGCCTCCAAGTCAAAAGATTATGGGCTCAAGCCCCACTCCAGAGACTTGAATACATAAATTAAGGCTAACACTTCATTGCAGAAATAAGGGACTGCTGCACTGTTGGAAGTGACGTTAGACTGAGTCTGCTCTCTAAGGTGGACGTGAAAGATCCCCTGGCACTATTTGAAGAGCAAGGGAACTGTCCAGGTCTCCTGGAATAATTTATCTCTCAACGAACACCACTAAAATTTATCTCATCGTTGTTTGTGGGAGTTTGCTGTGCACAAATTGGTTTCCTTACATTAAAACAGTGACTACACTTCAAAGTTATTCATTGGCTGTAAAGCACTTTGGGACGTCCTTATGCTGTGAAATGCATTGGGCCGAAAATTGATCCCGGGACGCGAGAGTACGCACTGCGTACTCTCGCGTATTCCCACTCCAATTGCCGGTTTTCTGCATGCCCTGCGCATGCGCTGAAAACCGGCAATTGCTCTTCTGAAAAGGGGGCGGGTCCTCGGTGCATCGCGTGCGCGCTACAGGCTGCGCGCACGCTGTGCACTTCATGCTTTGGACGCGCAGGTAAGTACGGAAGATTTTGGAAATGTAAAAAGGAGGAGTAAGACCCACTTTTAAGAAGGTAAGTAGTGAATTAAGTATTTTTTTGAATTTTTTTTAACAGGTATATCTTTTTTAGAGACTTTAAAGACAGGTAAGTTTATTTTTATAACTTTTTAAAAGATTTTAAATTTTTTCAAAAATTTAATTTTTTATTTAAAATGGTTAATTTAATTAACTATACTTATTTTATTAATGTGATGGGTTTTTTTTAAATTTAATTGAGGTTTAGCTGTTATTTTGGGGGGTGTAAGATTCATAGATTTCACAGCCGTGCTGTGAAACTTATGAATGGAAGATGGTGTGCTGCCATTGGCTCTAACTGAGTCACGTGATCCCACAGCTCGCACAAATTCACTACGCCGCTGGGATACGCAAGCACTGCCCAGCTGATCTCTAGAACATGAAGTTCGTGCGAGCTGGATCTGAAAAAGCACAAGCGAGGTGAGAGATCGCGGGAAAGCCTTACCCCCGCGGGAACAGAGCGAGATCAATTTCTGGGCCAATATATAAGTGAAAGTTATTTCTATTATTACCCTCCCTCTCTCTTTTAGGATGTTGGTCTCTGGTCCCCTCTGAGCAACCAGTCACAATCTTCTCTTGCACTCACCCCTCGCTTTACAAGATATATTTTTGGCTTCTTCTGCTTCTCTTCATCATTAATCACTCCTTCATCCAGCTGGCCATTCCTTTTTTTTTAGCACTACTGATTATGAAAACCTGCAGCCCCCACATGAATCAATATCAATCTCTCTTCCAACACGCCACTTAAAGACATGATCAATCTCTTTTCATCCCTGACCTTTTCCATTTCTGAAAACTTCTCTCTCCCAGGCTGCTTCATTCATTGCTCTTCCACACTATATAGGATACTTCAAGATTAGTTGTCAAATATGGAATTTGTTACACGAGGGGAACTGCTCATGAACTGTACAAGTTTCTCTGATGTGTGAAATAATGATGGTGTTGAACTCCTATACATTAGAATGCTGCCAACATAGGTTTCAAGACGGAGGTATTTTCTGACTTAAAATCTTCATGTTAAACATACGTTTACACACAAGATTAAATTTAAAAATTTGCTAAATTCTCAGTGCTTCCTTCTTACCCTCTTTTTCAAAACTGTTAGCAAAATTTTCCTTTCTCGTCGGTGGGCAGCCCTGGTTCAGCCTGGTCCTAAATCTCAACCATACCAAAACTCCAGGTACTTTCACCTCATCACCATGTTCAAAACTGACCTTTCCCAAAAATTGCTGACAAAATATTCCCTCCCTGTGGTTCCTAGCTCCTCCTCTCCAATGATTTTCACCTCCCCATCCTGTGGTTTCAGCTCGGCCAGGCCCAACACTTGAAAAAACATTTGGCCTTCCCACCCCACAGGTTCCGACTTCCAAACTCAACTCTTGACTTTTGAAAACTTCAACTCTCTATGCGTCTTCCTCCTCACCCCATCTTGAAAACTGCTGCCCGCTTGCAACTTCTCCCTCCTTGCAGGTCCGAAGCCCTGGCCCCAATTCTTGAATACCTCTCCCTTCCTGCAGTTTCCCAACCAAGACCCCAAGTCCAAGTGTTTAAAATTGTTCTTTAACCATGAACTCTAGGCTACGATACTTTAAAATTTTACTTGCACCCATTTCCCAGTCCCAGACTTCAAACATTTATTAGCCCACCTATTTTTCCCATCAGGTTCCTGGAGGCTACCAGGAATAGACAACTATGGATTTCCCACTGAGTCCGTGGGATAGGGAGTTACAGGGAGTGAACATGACCTGAGGGTCCTAGCACATGGCCATAAATTCTGAACATGGAAGTAAATGGACCTCAGGTGTTAGCTCATGGACGATACCAACACAATCAACAGGTAATGAGGAAACCGATGGTAAGGATGGCAACAAGATCAGAGGTGAATCATACCACAAGGAGTACCACTTCAACCATAACACGTGTGCTCATGATGGAGTTTACAGCCACTAAAGTCTTAAAGACCAAAAGGTGTCACCAACACAATCACAACAATAGCACACTATTAAACACAAGGGCTACTCCACATGCAGGCTTGCTGGATATTATTGACATGCCGCCTTCATGTATTTGACAAAGGTGAGGCTTCCAGTACATGGTGTGTAGGCTTCTCACACAATCTTCCCCTTTAGTGATTGTCACTGAGGGGGTCAGGCTGCCTATCTACAGGTTGTGGCCGAGCCCAAACATGGTCCAGTTGGATACCAGGAAGGCTAAAACCGCCGGGGATTTTGTGCTCCCGTCCCCTGGTTCTATCTCCTTCCCCATACGAGAAAACATCAGCATAGTCCAAAACGTAAGCATTGGTGGAGGCAGCATCATCAAGGAGCTGTGGGCATTTAACAGAAAATGGTAGACAGCACAAAATAGTCACACAACCCACAACTTCTGCAATCCTTCTGCACAAACCATGTAAAATTTCTCCTGCAGCCCTAAGCAGCTCTTTCCCCCCCCCATACACCAAACACCTCCCACCCAACACGAAAAAGAAACACAATGAGAAAAACACACAAAAATAAGCATAAAACAATGCAAGAACAGGAATTGGAGGCCTGGTGTAAGAAAAAGGCAGAAGACAAAGAAGCATGTAAGAAAAACGCAAGCAACAACCAAGTTTCCAAATATGAATGACATCCATGTTGTCAATCAAGGTTCATTTCATTGGTGATATTCTAGACAGACATCTACAAAGACATTGTTCAGAACCATTGTATAAATTGGCTGTTTGGAAAAGTAGCATTTATTCCAGCCAAATAAGAACCCGAAATCTACAGTACTGCGCGTGGAAAAGGTTTGCGAAGAAGTAGAAATGAACATGCTGCAATGGCATGGAGGAAGTCACTGTGCATCAATGTAATGGAGCACACCAACAAGCATGTACTTAATAGCGGATCCTGGCACCGACACACGGTGAAACAAGCAATCATCAAGTTTGCTTTGAAAAGTATACATTATAAATTAAAAGGCTATATGCAGTGTGTACAATCATAGAATGGTTACAGCACAGAAGGAGGCCATTCGGCCTGTCCCGGCTCTCTGCAAGAGCACTTCAGCTAGTGCCACTCCCCCGCCCTTTCCCCGTAGCCCTACAAATTTTTTTCCTTCAAGTACTTATCCAATTCCCTTTTGAAAGCCACAATTGAGTCTGCCTTCACCACCCTTTCAGGCAGTGCATTCCAGATCCTAACCACTTGCTGCGTAAAAAAGTTTTTCCTGATGTCGCCTTTGGTTCTACAAGGCAGATTAAGATTTTTATTATAATCTTCTCTCATAATTTATACCACCTGACCCTTCAATAGGTCTTGTAACCACTCCCAAGTACCCATTATTGCCTATACAACCAAACTAACCAGTTCATCCAAATAATAAGCAAATTAGCCCACATAATCTCCAGAATTCAACCATGTCATGAAAAATATGCATTCAATTTGATAAATAATGCTAAGATTTTAATCACATCGCAGAAGATTTCCATTATAACAATTGTCAAAACCAAAGACTTAACCAGCTGACTAGAGCTTTGCAGCTTATTAAATAATTGTCTATTTAAGCAGTTTGTGTATGGGCTTGGATGATTTTACATATGTGAAATACATAGAACCTGGCAAACAGTTCCGATGAAGGGTTTCGACCTGAAACGTTAACTCTCTTTCTCTCTCCACGGATGTTGCCTGGCCTGCTGAGTTTTTCCAGCGTTTTCTGTTGTTATAACAAATTTACCTTCCTCGTTGGCTGCACTATCTTCTGGGTTACTTTCACTATCCGCTTCATACCCTTCCTCTTCTGCAAAAAGCCTGATGTTACAATACTGTGGTTCTTCTGTCTCCTCTGAAAGATCACCCGTCTGTAGGGCTGTCTCACCATTCATTTTCTGTGGCTGTAGAATAATTGAAAGTTTTAAAGAACATTATACACCTTTAGATAACCATCCCATTTTAAAATTAGAATATGCCATTTCAATTAGAAAATCAAATCAACTTTTTACTGGATTACCTACAGTGAGAATAAAAGAATCCAAAAGTTGGGATCCCAGCATCCTAACAGTATTCACCAATTCTCACTGCATTAGCAAGATGAAATAACAAAGATAAATGTGCACTGGGAGATCAGGTGCAGTGTAAATGGAGAATAAAGAACCAGAAATAAATCAGGAAGCCAGAGAATCCTTAGAAACATACTCTGAGACAAAGAGAGGGATAGATGGCTCAAATACAAGTGGAATAAGGACATCACTATTGTAATGTAGGGAAACGCTACAGCCAATTTGCGCACAGCAAGGTCCCACAAACAGCAATGAGATAAATGACCAGATAATCTGTTTTAGTGATGTTGGTTGAGGGATAAATATTGGCCAGGACACGAGAACTCCCTTGTTCTTCTTTGAAAAGTGCCATGGGATCTTTTACGTCCACCTGAGAGGGCAGACAAGACTTCGGTTTTAATGTCTCATCCGAAAGATGACACCTCCGACAGTGCAGCACTGCACTGAAGTGTCAGCCCTGCACTGAAGTGTCAGCCTAGACTATGTGCTCAAGTCTCTGGAGGGGGACTTGAAGCCATGACCTTCTGACTCAGAGGTGTGAGTGCTACAACTGAGCCAAGGCTGACAAACTAAAGTGCCAATATAAAAACAGACTTGGAAAATCAAATCTGAAATACAACTGCAGAACGATACAACCCAGTGTGCATGTGACACTGAAATTTATTCACAAGCTAAACAATGCTCAGACTGTATTTAATCACTAAGGAACACAAGTAACAATTCACACAGCTGACAAAACTCAATTTACATTTATTGATCCAAGCTGCACTTGATCTTGTACCCCAAGTAATACAAGGTTTGCAGAGCAACAAACTGCACAACATGGGTTAGTGATGTATATAGTTGGAGCAAACAGTAAAAATCGAAGTGGGCAGTTTATAAATCAGGACTATATAATTTTGAATTGAGGTGTGCAATATTATTTGGCAATGTTTGTTAAGACTCAGTTAATTTAGAGCAAATTCAGTACAAAACTGAATTGGTGGCCTTAATGTAAACCAATTTAATTTTTCACTTTCCTTACAATGAGGGATAATTAGGAGATTGCACTGGAAAGACAGATTATATTTGAGCAGGGTCGCCCTCGTTTCCAAAATGATATGAATCATCAACACACTATAGAAATATAGCCTAGCCTGGTGCAACCTGTGCTGAGGAGGTACATAAAATACCATCACGACATTGTGGATAGGGACTTCCACACATGATCTCCTACTTCCACTCAGTTGGATCTAACGACATAGGAAGGAAAAGGGTTGAGGTCCTACAGACAGGGTTTCAGTAGCTAGGAAAGAAGTTAAAGAGCATGATCTCAAAGGTGGTAATCTCTGGATTACTTCCAGTGCCACGTGCTAGTGATTAAAGGAATAGGAATAGTAAAATAAGACAGATTAGCTGGAGACATGGTGCAGGAGGGAGGGCTTCAAAATTCTGGGGCATTGGGACCAGTTCTGGGGCAGGAAGGATCTGTTCAAGGTGGACGGGTTGTACCTCAACAGGGCTGGGACCAATGTCCTCACGGGAAGGTTAACTTGTGCTGTGGGGGAGGGGAACCAGGATAAAACATTAGAGAGGAGAAACAAGGGGCACAAAGGACTGGGAAAGACAAACAGCATTAGAATAAATTGTAGGAGGGATTAGACAGGGGAGAAAAACAAAGCAGACTAAGGCAGGTTTGGCGTGCATGTGCGTAATTGCATGGAGCATGGTAAATAAAATTGGTGAGCTGCAGGCACAAGCAGCCACATGGGATTATTATATATAGTGGCAATAACAGAGACCTGGCTCAAAGAAGGGAAGGGTTGGGAACTTAATATTCCTGGCTACAAGGTATTCAGGAGAGATAGGGAAGGACAAAAAGGAGGGGGGAGGTAGAAGTATTGATGAAAGATACTGTTACAGCATTGGAAAGTGATGATGAACTTGATGGTTCAAAGACAGAATCTATTTGATTAGAATTAAGGAATAGAGGAGCTATTATGCTGCTGGATGTATTCTATAGGCCACCAAGTAGTGAGATAGAGGAGCAAATAATGGGGAACTTCAATTATCCTAATATAGACTGGGAAAATAACAGTGCAACTGTTGCTTACGGGTGTGTTTTGTAAGCCCGAGGTAAATTTGACAAGTCAGGGTATCAGGTGGTTAGGCATTTTATACAACAATTGTAAACGGCAGCAATCTATTGCAGACCTTGGTGCAGGCATGCTGACTTAACTATGGAGGCATTTAGTTTGTTTTTGGTTCAAGCCATAAATTGCATGGGTCAGTGCTGAAGAGCATACAATATGACCACAACCTATCTGGGGCACAGTGCCGAGTGTAAAATGTCATTATTTACCTCAACCCCTTGTATGCTAGCGGTCTGGTTTGTTTTTTCACTACTTTATTTGCTCTCTGTATAGAAGCACAGCATATGAACAAAAAGCACTAACTTTTCTTTCTTCTGTATGCTTGTTCTGAAAAGGACAGCCTAGTATGACACTTTTAGGTTTGACATATGGTACTGCTGGGAAAAATGGAAATGAAAAACAAAAATCTGGACTGTGTAATAGAATGCCTGTCTAATACTACATACTCCTGTTAAAGATTGGAGACTTAGTCCTAAACTTTGTCAATTTTTGTCTGATAACACTCCTGTGAAGCACCTTGGGACATTTTGATGACAAGTGGTGTAGCGAAAGGAGCAAAAGGATGGAGAAAACCTAACTGGCACAAGAACGCAATACTTGGGGCTTTACACGACATGGGACAGCACGTCAGGTACTGCCTAGCAGCAACCTCATGACAACATGGGAAGCAATAACTTTTTTGAAGGACATTCTGGTAGACAAAATCTGAAAACACTGACCAGTTGTAGGCTCACCAAACACGACTAGTTACTCTCAAGCAATAGCTGGGAGAGTGCATGCATAATTAATAGATTTTTTGCTTCGTTTGTTATTCACATTTGTTTTTCCAGATTTCACCCCTTTCCCCACTCCCCCCCAGTTTTTTTTACAATAGTCTTTCCCCCTTATATATTTTCTCAGCTCATACAACACTGCAAAGGAGTGGGCAGGTAAACAACCTACTCTCAGGCCTCTAACAAACCTCGTCCCAGGTTTCCCCTGTCCTAGTTCTGAACATACATCTCTCTCTAGTTTCTCTATCTCCCCTCATGCCCTCACCGAGCTTAGCTTGTGCATGAGCCCCATCCCTTGCTCGTTGACAGCATTCCCATAAAATGTTGACCACCCAATTTCCTCTCCTGGCCACCATGCTAGCTGACACTGTAAATGCTTCCTTCTGCTCAGGTACTGTCACTGTCCCTTTTTAAAACCAGCGTCGTCACCACCTCTTCAAAACACACAACCTGTCTTTGCAAACTACTGCCTCATCTCCAACCTCCTTTTCCTCTGCAACGCCCTAGAACGTATTGCTGTCTCCTAAATACATGCCCATTTCCCCATCAATTCCATTTTTGAACCTCTCCAATCAGGTTTCCGCCCCCCCCCCACCCCCCGCCACAGCACCGAATTGGCCCTAACCAAAGTCACAAATGACATCCTTTGTGACTGTGGCCACAATACATGATCCTTTCTCATTCTCCTCAACCTTTATGCAGCTTTTGACACAGTTGACCACACCAGTCTCCTGCAAATCCTCTCCTCTGTTCTTCCAGCTAAACAACGGGAACACTGAAGCCACCATCTTTGGCTCCCGCCACAAACTCTGTACCCTTGCTACTGATTCTATTGCCCTTCTCCGGGCACTGTCTCAACATGAATTAGATGGTTTGCAACCTTGCCATCCTATTCAACTCCAAGCTGAGCTACAAATCCGATTGCCTCTGCAACACAAAGACCATCTACTTCCACCTCCATAACATCACCAGCCTCCACCTTTACCTCAGCCCATCAGCTGCTGAAACCCTCATCCATGCCCGTCAACCCCAGACTCGACTATTCCAGTGCTCTCCTCGTTGGTTTCCCCTCCTCTACCCTCTGTAAACTTCAGCTCATCCAAAACTCTGCTGCTCATATTCAATCCTGCCGTAAGTCCCACTCACCCATCATTCCTGTCCTCGATGACCTGTATTGGCTCTCTGTTTCCCCAATAACTCAAATTTAAAATTCTCATCCTCATGTTTAAATCCCTTCATGGACTTGCCACTCCACATCTCTATAACCTCCTTCAGCCCTACAATCTCTCTTCCCTGAACTCTCCATTCCTCCGACTCTGGCCTCGTGCATCCACCTCATTTTGCCCCACCATTGGCAGCCATGTCGTTAGCTGTCTAGGCCTCATGCTCTAGAATTCCTTCCCTAAACCCCTCCGTCTCCACCTCCCTCTCCTCCTTTAAGACTCTCCTTAAAATCTATCTCTTGACTAAGGCTTTGGTTATCCCTCCTAACATCTCCTTCGGCTAGGGTTCCATTTACGCCTCTGAAGCACCTTGGGATGTTTTTCTCTGTTAATAATACTATATAAATGCAAGCTGTTGTTGTTACTAAATCTACCATTTCTTATGAAAGATAACATTGTTTAACAGAAAAAAATTGAGCTAACCTACATTCAAATATAAAAACAATTTAACCTCAGCTTGTTGGGGACAAGTTAACAGATAGATAAATGTCTGCCGAATTTGAGTCTTTGGTGTACCCGCACACCAAAGTGCAGACGAGACAAGGTGAATACAAGTTAGACAATCAACCCATATAGCTCTGTAACACTTCTTAACTACCAGTTCAGAGCTGCAGTGGCAGAAGTCTCAGAAGAGGTCCCCTGCCCACCACTTTTCTTGCTGAAAGAGCAAGCAAGCTGAAGAAAATCAAATTTAAATTATTAAATTACAAAATGAGCTCATGAAAATAAATACTTTGCTGCTGCAGATTTTTGTTTAAGGTGAAGCAGCATTGTAATAACATTTTAACAGTGTGCACAAAGAACAAAAAGTTAGTTCATTTCAAGAAAGCAAACCTGCAATAAATATTTAATGTAACCATAACTTAGGGTATCACCTTTTTTCTCTCCTGTTCAGCAGAATAGTCATCCACAGAACTTCCTCCCAGAGACACACATTGTAAGGAATCGAAGAGAGGCTTGGCTAGATCAGAATCAACAATACCAGAACGAACAAGTAGGTCTCGCATTTCAGTCAATATTTCATCCACAGAAAGGTTCTGGAATTTAAGAAATGGAAAATGTAAATTTCATAAATAACATTCTAATTACTTCTTGCAGCATTCAAATGCTGCTCCCGAAGCTCTGGAATTTCCTCCCTAAACCTCTCCACCTCCTTTAAGATGCTCCTTAAAACCAACCTTTGACCAAGCTTTTGGTCACCTGTCCCAATATCTCATGTGGCTCGCTGTCAAATTTTGTTTGATAACGCTCCTGCGAAGTGCCTTGGGGCGTTTTACTATGTTAAAGGTGCTATATAAATGCAAGTTCTTGTTGCTGCACCTGGAAACCCTGTCGAGCAGTTGCATTAACAACATCCATGAGCTGGACAGTGTCATCCTCTAACCAAGAGGGCAATACAGGCAAGTAACAGAATTTTCTTTGAGTGTGTTGTGATTGGTCACTCAGTTGGTCAATGACTGTTTTCTTATTCCTCATTGGTCAAGACTGTCAGTCTCTGCTTTTATCCTTTGGAACTGATCATTTGTAACTGGTTGGTGAGTTGATAACCAGAGGGCATAAAATTCAGATCATCACCAAGAACAAAGGGAGAGGTTTGCAGATTTTTTTGTGAAGAATGCCCTACCAGAAACAGTGTTGGAAGCAGAATCCATACTAGCTTTTAAGAGGGAAATGGCTAAAGCTTTGAATTTTTTAAGAATGCCATGAGGAAAGGGCAGAGGAATGGGACCAAGTGGTAATGTTTTCCAGAGTTGGTACAAGTATGATGGGCCAAATAGCCTCCTTCTGTGCTGTACAATTCGATGATTCTACTTTTGTTGTTCATCAATTTTATTATCTTACTCCTTAAATATGTCCTTTCCCTAAATATTGTTTCCTGACATTCCAATAAAATTATGGGATATCACAACTAAAACTTGTATTCTTGTAAAGTTTTAATGTAGTAAATGTCCCAAGGTGCTTCACCGAGGAGCAAAAGAAGCGGAGCAGTAGAAGAGTTAGGATATATAACAGAAAGCATGGCCAAGAAATAGGTTTTGAGCAAGAGACTTTTGAAGGTAAGTAGAGAAGGCAGAGAAGTTTAAGAGCGTAGGGACAAAAGGGACAATTCACAAAAACTGGGTCTACAAATCTGCTGCCAGGATAAGGGAATAGGATTTAGTAGTGTTAGCACGAGGAGTGGACTCACAGACACCAATCTCCTGGAATCAAAGCTAAAACAAAAGCAGCATAAAAGCAGCTTTGGATGGATTTAAATTCAAGTCTTTCAGTTACATGCATATTCTGGTTACACAACCTCAAATGCTAACAATCAAATTATATTGATTCCTCGACTCAATACTGGATTGCGTTTAAGCTCAATTATATACAGAGCCATGAGAATACAATGTAGAGAAGTGCAACCCTGGTAGCCTTGAACTTTCAATCGCTTAGCTCCTGGGCCCTGCAGGAGGGATGAGGGGGAATAAAATTACTTGCTTCATTACACAGCACATACAACCAAGACCATCTCCCAGGTCTCTGCAAATTCCACATGCTGCTGAAAGAAATGCAACTGTGACCCAGGAATGATTCCATTCGCATAATCGCTACAGCGAGGTGGCTGAGACTGGGAGATCGGGATTGTGGACCCACGCCCCAGCACATTGGGTTGCATGTTGGCACCCTATCATGCTGCCAGGATCCGAAAAAAATCATTGAAAAATATACCTGCGGAGAAGCCTCCAAATCTGTTTTCCCAGAAGAAACAGAACTATGCAGACAGATGGCCAATAAAGCTTCCAACAGCCTGATGCTCTGGCGCGCCCATTCCTCCTCTGTTGTACTTTGTTTCTGATCCACAACATCCCAATCTTTTGGCGTCTCATCAACTTCAACGACACTCTGTTCATCCAATTGGTCTCCAAATACTGCTGCTTTTTGAACAATTTCAGACTCTGGTATAATAGACTCCTCACTACTGCTGACATCTGATAAATCGTTTTTGGCCACCAGACTTGAGGCTGAATGCAAGCCAATTTCCAATTCCTTTCGATTTTCACCCTGTGTAAACGTATTGACTTTGTTTTCTTTTATGTTATCTTTCCTTGTGCTGGAGATCATCTGAATGATGATTGTCATCAGTCTACGACAAACCTCCAGGCCACCAAGTTTATGGAACTGTTTCTGGAACACTATGTTTTTCAAGTAGATCCAACGGCACACAGACCACACGTCTGCTGCTTGTCTGATCTGCTCTTTCGAAGGCAAAACAACACTGTCTGGTGACAAGTGAGGAAGCATGTTGCCCAGAGGCTCACTGGTTGTGCTATCGTAGCCTGAGGTGTCTTCAGAATCATTGGCAGAGTCACGATCAGATTCAGGCTCTTGACTGACGCACAGGAATGCAACACAAAGAAACAAGTTTATTACATTTAACTGGATGTCGGTGTTTTTAGCTTTCTTCCTCTTGGGGTATGATTCTTTCAGAACAGCGTAAAACTTACTTAAACTTTGCTGCATCTCACTTTTATGCAGTGCAGTAGGTTGGCTACTTGGAGTGTCACTAGGATCCAAAGCAGAGTCCTCTGCATTAGTCTCTTCACCTTGCATTCTTGCATCTACCTGTTGACCTCCAAGGCACAGGATTAAGGTTTCAAAAACCTTCAGTGCATAGGATCTAACAGAGTCTAGATAAATTAGTTCAGTCATCTGATTTAATCCACTGCAGCTCAAAAAGAGGCCTCTGACTACCCTGTGGAAAACAAGCACACATTGTCTTTATGCAAAATACATTTTATGCAAAATACATTTTTTTTTTAAAGAGGAAAACAATTCAACCTCAAATTTAGATCGATATGCAATATTTTAAGTAAAAACACAAAATTCTAGAAATACAGTGGAGATTCAACAGCATCTGAAAAAAGAACATGGAGGTTAGGGTTTTTGGAGCAGAATGAGAAGTCTCTGACAAAACAAGTGCTTATCTGTAGCATTTTTTTTTGTTTCTGCTGTCATTTCAACATGGTATCTCGGAAGTTAAAACAAGGTTCAATGAAAGGAATGACCCAATCTGGCTGATACACATCAGTAAAATAAACAGAGTGAAGTGTCCGCGGTTCAGACCTCAATAAACTACTGCTGTTCTTAGATGTGGGGATATCCCAATTCATACCAAGTGTTTGGAATAATTTGTTCCCATCCTCTGCATCTCTTAAGTTACATGTTTCATTGGCAGCTGCATCTGAATTTGAGAGATACAATTTTGATTTTCTATGCTCAGGTCAAACATCTAAGAAGTTAGACGGTATACATCATACAGGTGTTCAACTAATTCAGCTGTCCTTCTGAACATAAGAACATAAGAAATAGAAGCAGGAGTAGGCCATTCGGCCCTTTGAGCCTGCTCCGCCATTCAATGAGATCATGGCTGATCTTCTGCCTCAACTCCATTCACCAGCCCTATCGCCATATCCCTTGATCCCTTTACTAGTCAGAAATCTATCGACTTCTGTTTTGAATATACCCAATGACTGAGCCTCTACAGCCCTCTGGGGTAGAGAATTCCAAAGATTCACCACCCTCTGTGTGAAGAAATTTCTTCTCATCTCAGTCCTGAATGGCCTACCCTTTATCTTGAGGCTGTGGCCCCTGGTTCTAGACTCCCCAGCCAAGGGAAACATTCTCCCAGCATCCACCCTATCAAGCCCTGTAATAATTTTGTATGCTTCAATGAGATCCCCTCTCATTCTTCTGAATTCAAGAGAATACAGGCCTAGTTTACTCAATCTCTTCTCATAAGACAGTCCCGCCATCCCAGGAATCAATCTCGTGAACCTTCGTTGCACTCCCTTCTATGGCAAGTATATCCTTCCTTAGGTAAGGAGACCAAAATTGTACACAGTACTCCAGGTGTGGTCTCACCAAGGCCCTATATAATTGGAGTAAAACTTCTTTACTCCTGTACTCAAATCCTCTTGTAATGAAGGCCAGTATACCATTTCCCTTCCTAATGACTTGCTGCACCTGCACATTCACTTTCAGCGACTCATGTACAAGGACACCCAGGTCCCTTTTAAGCATCTGCATTCCCCAATCTTTCACCATTTAGGAAATACTCTGCCTTCCTGTTTTTTCTACCAAAGTGGATAACTTCACATTATATTCCATCTGCCATGTTCTCGCCCACTCACTGAGCCTGTCAAGATCCCCTTGAAGCCTCTTCACAACTGACACTGCCACTTAGCTTTGCTTCATCAGCAAATTTGGAAATGTTACATTTAGTCCCCTCATCCAAATCATTGACATAGATTGTGAATAGCTGGGGCCCAAGCACTGATCCTTGCGGTACCCCACTAGTCACAGCCTGCCATCCTGAAAAAGACCCGTTTATCCCTACTCTTTGTTTTCTGTCTGTTAACCAATTCTCAATCCATGTTAGTATATTACCCCCAATTCCATGTGCCCTAATTTTGTTCACCAACCTCTTGTGTGGGACCTTATTGAAGGCCTTCCGAAAATCCAGATACACCACATCTACCGGTTCCCCTTTGTCTACTTCACTAGTTACATCCTCAAAGAACTCCAATAGGTTTGTCAAACAGGATTTCCCTTTCATAAATCCATGTTGACTCTGCCCAATCTTAATTTTAGTTTCTAAGTGCCCAGTTATTGCATCCTTCATAATAGATTCCAGCATTTTCCCAACTACTGATGTGAGGCTAACAGGTCTGTAGTTCCCCGTTTTCTCTCTCTCTCCTTTCTTAAATAGCAGGGTTACATTTGCTATCCTCCAATCTGCAGGAACCGTTCCAGAATCTATAGAATTATGGAAGGTGACAACCAATGCGTCCACTATTCCAATGGCCACCTCTTTCAAAACCCTAGGATGTAGGTCATCCGGTCCTTGGGATTTATCGACTTTTAGTCCCATTAATTTTGCTAGTACTGTTTTTTTACTACTAATAATTTCTTTAAGTTCCTCATTCTCGTCACACCCTTGGTTTCCTCGTATTTCTGGGAGGTTTTTTGTGTCTTCCTCCGTGAAGACAGAAACAAAGTATTTATTTAATTTCTCTGCCATTTCCTCATTCCCCATTATAAATTCTCCCGTCTCTGAATGTAAAGGACCTACATTTTTTACCTTCACCAGTCTTTTCCTTTTCACATACCTATAGAACCTTTATATCCGTTTTTATATTTTTCACTAGTTTGTGCTCATATTCCATTTTCCCTTTCTTTATCAATTTCTTGGTCCCCCTTTGCTGATTTCTATAAAGATCCCAATCCTCAGGCCGACCGCTTTTTCTGGCAACTTTATAAGCTTCCTCCTTTGACTTAATACTAGCTTTAATTTCTTTTGTTAGCCATGCTTGGATCACTTTTCCTTTTGGGTTTTTATGCCCTAGAGGAATATATATTGGTTGCAAATTATGCATTATTTCCTTGAATGTTAGCCATTGTATGTCCACCTTCATACCTTTTAGTGTAGTCTCCCAATCTACCATGACCAACTTGTCCCTCATACCCTTGTAGTTTCCTCTGTTTAGATTGAAGACCTTAGTTTCAGATTGGACTACATCACTCTCAAACTTAATGTAAAATTCAATCATATTATGGTCACTTGTCCCTAAAGGCCCTTTACAAGATTATTGATTAGCCCTTTCTCATTACACAGTACCAGATCCAGAATAGCCTGTTCCCTGGTTGGTTCCTCCACATACTGATCCAGGAAACCATCTCGCATGCATTCCAAGAATTCGTCCTCCACACCATTTGTGGTAATTTGATTTGCCCAGTCAATATGTCGATTAGTCCCCCATGATTACCGTATTGCCCTTGTTACATGCACTTCTAATTTCTTGATTGATACTGTGCCCTACATTACCACTACTGTTTGGTGGCCTATACACAACTCCCACCAATCTTTTCCACCCTTTGCTGTTTCTTAGCTCCACCCAAACTGATCCAGTTCTACATCACGATCTGCCGAGCCAAGATCTTTTATCTCTACCGTACCGATCTCATCCCTTAATAACAGCGCTATGCCACCTCCTTTTCCTTTTTGTCTGTCCTTCCTAAATGCTGAGTACCCTGGAATATTCATTTCCCAGCTTTGGTTACCCTGCAACCATGTCTCTGTAATGGCAATTATATCATATCCATTTACTTCTATTTGTGCCATTAATTCATCCACCTTGTTGCGAATGCATTTAGATAGAGTGCCTTCAACTTTGCCTGTTTAATATTTTTCTGCACTTTGACCCTCTTTACTGTTGGCCTTTGTTTCTGCTCCCTACTAGTTTTGCTGACTACTTTTCTAACTTGCACTTCCAGCTTTGTTTCTCTCCGTTCTGGGCCCACACTTAGGTTCCCAGCCCCCTGACAAACTAGTTTAAATCCTTCCCAACAGCACTAGCAAACCCCCCTGCAAGGATATTGGTCCCGGTTCTGCCGAGGTAATCCGTCCAGCTTGTACAGGTCCCACCTTCCCCAGGAAGTCAAAGGGAGATAGACAGAGGGCTCTGTGAAAGTTAGTAAAAAAACTCCCACAAAGTTATGGTCAAGGACCTTGCTTTGATCCGGTTTTACATGCAGTTTTAGTACAAGTGACTGTTAGTCATTTTCTATATCCCAGGAGTAATAGTTACGTTCTGAATTTTATTGAAAAAATAGTGCTTGCCTTGACTACTGTTGAGTTACCTATTTATTGTTAATAAATCTGTGTGGCAGTTTGAAGCCTAAGCCACGGTCTGATGAGTGTGTATATTCTACCACTTCACAAAATGGGCACAAAATCTATCCGACAAACCAAAATACAGTGACAAGAGTTTCTGTTCGATCCCTGGGCTCACTCCAATCACCCAGATATGTGGCGTGTAAATGCACAATCCAGTTTATAGAGAGCGAGAGTTTACTTACAGAAGTGGTCTTTGGTGCCAATCACGAGGCAAAAATCAAAAAATGTAACAGGGTCTACACGTGAAACGTTACCTGTCTTTTCTCTTTCCAAATACTGACTGACCTGCTAGTATTTTCTGTTGTTAATTCAGATTTCCAGCATTTGCAATCTCTTTACACAATAGTTTTAAATTACAGTAGATAAAACTGATTTTAAAACTAATCATGTACATTATTTTCTACCCTCAAATGGCCGATACCACAATTAAATATTGGCAATTATTACACACTGTAATCAATAATATTATCAGCAATGAATTTTTGCACCCAGTTTCACATACTCTCAGACCAAACAGAATACTGGATCTATAAAGACTGAAGCCTATATTTTCCTCCGAGTGTTATTATTCCCAGAGTGGCTATAGGTGGAACAATTAAAGGAGTGTCACAATAGGGAGATAAATATTTTGAAAGCCACTGAAGAGCCTCAGAATGCATCACAACCCATTAGAAACTATTGCAAAGACTAACAGGGCATGAGACTCAGAAAAGACGGGCAAAAATGAAGTGAACGAAAACCCTCAAAAATGCAGGCATAAATTTGCAAGCACGTGACGGAGTAGTTCTGTTTGATGGCTCCTGATGTGGAGCTGGTGATGCGGGAGGTGGCTACGAGGAGGGCTGCCTTCTGTGCCACTGCACTGCACCATTCCTATAGGTCAGCAATGTAGCAAGCAGCTGCAGCTAAGTTTCAGACCACAGCTGAGTACTACTGTTACTGCATGTACCTGTTCTATGCTACATCATACCTGCAGGTGATCTTGCTGTAGATGGCACAGCACTGCTGACCCAGACTCTAATAAGATATTTACATATTGTAGTGGTGCCCATCAGGAGGTCTGCTGGTTCAGCGTCCTTCGGGAAGAGAAACCACCACCTGCAAGATATTTTCACCTCTGCCTGCAGATGCGGGTATGTGGGTACCAGTGGGTGGAAACAGAGCATCTCTAGTGCAGCCTAGCCTGCCTGGAATCCCTTTGTAGGACATTTCTTTTTTGTAAACATATCAGATAGGGGATTCCCACTGAAAAATCCATTAGTGCCAGGACTGAAGCTGTGGGGAAAAAATATATAAATTATTTACATCAATTGTTACCATGAGTCAGAACCTAAATACCAACAGGACAATAAACAAGAGGGTCAATGGCTCTCATACTGTATTTATTTTAAATTTACTGTGTAAGTACCTTGACCTCCAGGATAGAATTGTAGAATCATGCAGCACAGAAGGAGGCCATTCGGGCCATCATGCCTGTGCCGGCTCTTTGAAAGAGTTATCCAATTAGTCCCACTCCCCTGCTATTTCCCCATAGCCCTACAAATGTTTACTCGCTGTGTAAAAAGCATTCTCATCTCCCCTCCGGTTCTTTTGCCAATTACCTTAAATCTGTGCCCTCTGGTATTGACCCTCCTGTCAATAGTTTCTTCTTATTTACTCCTCAATGTTGAAAATCTCTATTAAATCTCCTCTTAACCTTTTCAGCTTGAAGGAGATCAATCCCAGTTTCTCTAGTCTATCCTCAACCCTAGTATCATACTTACCACTGCGTAGCAATCTTGGACATCTATTCAAATGGGACTTCTTTACATCAAGCATCCTTTCTGTCAAAAGTGCAGGAAATGGTGTGCAGTGCCAACCTCCCCTTCAAATGCACATTAAAATGAAGCACCTAAGCATTTGAGGTGGCACTTTCATTGCCATGGGAAGCTTCATCAGGATGCAAACCCTGCATAGTTCTAGTGGGCAGGATTTCCTCTGAGTTTCTGCATCTGGTGGCTATCAGGCGGTACAGGTGAGGAAAATCTAGACTTAAAGCTCTCTCAACTCTTCTTTAACAACATGCACTGTCTTAGCCCCAGGAGGCAACTCCCTACTGCACAAGTAAGCATTTCATTTCTCATATCAACCAGCCTGTGGTTTTCCTTTGTGAGACTGCCAGTTTAGTGCAGTGGATATCTGTTAGCTCATTTCACACTGGCCATTTGGCCAACAGACAGAAGAGACTTTCATTCCATCAGTACGGGGTAGATTTAAACCTAGCTCTCAGAGGTAATACTAATAAATCCAATAGGGAAATAAAGAGACATTTCTTTACTCAGAGTTTAGAATGTGTAAATATAGAATTAGGAAGTGGTTATGGCAAATAGCTTAGATTCTTTCAAAAGGAAACTAGATGATTACATGAGAGAAAAGGGCATAGAAAGATATGCTGAAAGGCGGAGATGAGGTAGATGGAATGGGAGGAGACTCATGTGGAGTATAAACACCAGCACAGAACAGTTGGGCCGAATGGCTGTATATTCTAGATAATTCTATGTAACAGTATGCTCGGCCACTAGATATTCAGTTCTATTCTTAAATTAAATTACTTCTCTTTCTTCCTTTACCCATCTCATTTTGTAAGGTGTGCTCTCCCTCCCTTCTGGAAGTTAACCTTTTTCTAGCCTTATTCTCAAACTGCTGGTAGGTGAGTGAGAATGTTGTGGACTAAGTCACCCTTCGGTTTTCTCATTGCTCTCCAACTCTGCAACTACACTGGGTTCAAGAATTCGGTGTATGGATGCAACACCTCGTACATCTGTGACGCAGAGTAGCAGTGTAAAGAAAGAAAAAAACTTGCATTTATATAGCGCCTTTCATGACCGCAGGACGTCACAAAGCTCTTTACAGCCAATGAAATACTTTCTGAAGTGTAGTCACTGTTGCAATGTAGGAAACACGGCAGCCAAATTACGCACAGCAAGCTCCCATAAACAGCAATGAGATAAATGACCATATCATCTGTTTTAAGTGTTGGTTGAGGGATAAATATTGGCCAGGACTCCCCTGCTCTTCTTTGAATAGTGCCATGGGATCTTTTACGTCCACCCGAGGGGAAAGATGGTGCCTTGGTTTAATATCTCATCCGAAAGGCGGCAGCTCCGACAGAGCAGCACTTCCTCGGTACTGCACTAGAGTCAGCCTAGATTTTGTGCTTGTAGTGGGGACTTGAAGGCATGACCTTCCGCTTCAGAAGCGAGAGTGCTGCCTCTGAGCTAAGGTGTATCAATGTATTACATCAGTGGTTTTGTTACAGTCTAATTGCTTATTAAAATGAAACTGTGGTACGTCACTATTAAATAGAATGGTAAACTACAAGAGGTACAGTGCTTTACTCACCTGGATTTAAAGAGTGAAGGCAATGTGTGCAGGTGAAGCTGAAGGACATCCTGAGACAAACATTTGTTGTGGTAGCTACACACTTGGGTACAGGCTGTGTTTATTCCTAGCTGCTGCGCATGATGAGACAGCTCCACTCCCCTTTGAAGCACAGTATTAAAGATATGAGTGTAAAGCTGCCATTTAACCACAGCATTGCCTTTTTGGATTAGGTGGCATATATGGCCAGCAACTTGCAAACTCAGCTGTGCATCATCGATGAAGAGAAGGTCTTGGTAGGCTTCCAAACCATCCCACATCCACAACATATTCCTGGATCCTCCAGTTGGCAGAATACCATCTGATCTGTAAATGGGGTTGGCAAGACTGGACGAGGAACCAATGTCTGAGAGACCTCCATGTAGAATCTCTGCAATATCAGGTACCTGGCTACTATCAACAGTGCAGATATTACAACTCGCTTGTTTCATTTTCTCTGAAACCTCCCCACCACCAAGCTGCTCAAGGATAAATTTACTCAGAATACTCAAGATGTGCTGCTGACAGTTTTTTAAAGTTTGCGATTTTAGGGCATAAAGCATGGGGGCAATGACAGATCTTGGGTCCATACAACAGCAAATTCCCACAGTATGTACGCCCGATAAAATTTGCACACAAGTGCTGCTTAAGCAAACTTCCTGCAGCAAGCGCAGACACTGGTGGGCACACACAGCAATACAGCAACAGCGGTCGGGATAGCAAACTTCACCATCTAACGTCTCCTCAAAAGGATTTTTGGACTGCTGATTTTTGAATGCTGTGACTGGGAGGCCAGACAAGTCTCTGTGGTGGTGCATGAACTGAGAATACTCACATCGCCTGTGCCGCTTGCGGGTACAAACAGACTGATGGAGTTGTTCTGATTTCACTTTCTTGACAGTGCTGATTATTTTCATGACACTACCAATCAGGGATTTGATATGCTCTGCTGCCTCCAGAGACTTGGGTTCATCTTTTGTGACCAACCTTTCCATCTGAAGCACTGTACTTTCAAACAGCTCAAAGCCGTGATGCTGTGTAAACTCGTGGACGAGGTCCATGGCCTGACTGAAGAAGAAGGGATTGGAGGATGCTGTTTGTAGGGTACAGATTAGGATTTGCAAAACCACTTCAAGTAACTCTGGCACCAGTAGTACTTCGTGACGAGACTTTGAGAAAGAAAAGTCTTCACTGAGCTCTTGCAGAGTCTTCTTTGGCCGTGGGACAAAGGGATCTGGGCGCTTTTCAATGCAATTCTTAATCTTCAATGTCGCCCTCAACAAGTCTGCGATATTTCTCCTTAGTGTATCTGGCATGTTACCCCTGCAATTTATGTCAACTGACATCAGGTGCAACACAGTTCGTAAAAGCATTCTTTGAACCAGGGCTGCTGGTTCTGCCGTCCATCCTGCAGCAACTTCCTCAGTTTCAGATACATTACCATTGCAGCAGTCTCCAAACCCTGCCAAAAACTCTGTTAATGTGGGAACTACACTCGCTGCTAATGCTGGATTGTGATTTAAGGCCATGTCAAACTTGCAAACTTTTTCTAACAGAGACAACAAAACATGACAGAGATCAAATGGAGTATTTTCCATCTTACTTAAAATGGATGACTCCATATCTTCTACTTGCAGTGGAATGGCAGTACATTCTAAACTTGAGCTATCCTGTGCAACTTCTCCAACTCTTAAGGATGGGTACAGACCATCCCTAGAGGAGCTATAGTCCTCTCTTGGTTGGCATGTTACAAAAGGCTGCAAAGTCTGCTGTCGTCTTTGTCTGATCATGACTGAACTCTTATCGTCCGAATTGGCTTCGGAATCGGACGTGGAAAGCGGTGTTTTCCTGGTGTCCCTCAAAGAGTAGCGGTGAATGTTTCTACGTTGTCGCCTGGTCTTCCAGTTGCTGGTGCTGCATCGTGATGGTACCTGAGCATATAAAACTGAGCTTCCATCTGGGGTGCGAGCTGGTTTTTCCTGAGGAGATTTGGATGCAGAATACTTGGTCTCTTTGGTAAACAAAAGGTCTTCTAGTGCAGATAGATTATAATCTAAAACAAAAAAAATATGAAAAGCTATTGTACAAAATGCTCCAAAATAGTGTTTAGATATCAAGAAAAAGCATTACCACAAAACAATTTTACCTTACAGAGCTTACTGCCAAGGAAACAAGGAGTTAGGAACTATACAATGTGTTGCACATTTGTTAAATAGTACAAGCCCTGAATTTACTGATATGCAGCTTGCGAGCAACCATGACTATAATTGTTGCATAATAGCAATCAGGCTCTACAAATCATTGCTGAGTGCTTCTGCACAAAAGAAATAATGAAAAGTTGCTGAGGTGTGACAGGTTCCTTCTTGTACTATGGACAGCAACAAACTTTTGTTTTGAGGATAAGTTGTATTGGTTTTCACTTTTTCCCTTCTTCATGGAAACTAAGCAGTGTTTTGTATAATTAATTACTGCGTTCATGATAAAATTGTGTAGCACTAAATAACAACGTTAAATATATATTTTTAAATGAAACATGGTTTTCCTGTAACAACTGGCCTATTATCTGTCATTTTCCATAAAATGTTAATGTTATCTTTTTTGCTGCGAGTGATTGGTTACCTAACTTGTAAGGTCTTCTCCATTAAAAAGAAATGCTTGCAGTTATATCACATCTAATTACATCTTTCAGAAATGTCAGAAAGAACTTCATGTACAATGTGACTGTTGTTATGCAGGCAAGCAGGACAGTCATTTAATGCACAGCAAGCTCCCACAGACAGCAATGAGGTGCCAACCTGGTGAAGCTGCAACACAGGACTACATGCATGCTAAAAAGCGGAAGCAGCATGCTATAGACAGAGCTAAGTGACCCCACAACCAACGGACCAGATCAAAGCTCTGCAGTCCTGCCACATCCAGTCGTGAATTGTAGTGGACAATTAAACAACTAACGGGAGGAGCTGGTTCCATGAATATCCCCATCCTCAATGATGGCGGAGCCCTGCACGCAAGTGCAAAAAGACAAGGCTGAAGCGTTTGCAACCATCTTCAGCCAGAAGTGCCGAGTGGATGATCCATCTCGGCCTCCTCCTGAGGTCCCCGCCATCACAGAAGCCAGTCTTCAGCCAATTCGATTCACACCACATGATATCAAGAAACGGCTGAGCACACTGGATACAGCAAAGGCTATGGGCCCCGTCGTGCTGAAGACTTGTGCTCCAGAACTAGCCGCGCCTTTAACCAAGCTGTTCCGGTACAGCTACAACACTGGCATCTACCCGACAATGTGGAAAACTGCCTAGGTATATCCTGTCCACAAAAAGCTGGACAAATCCAATCCGGCAATTACTGCCCCATCAGTCTACTCTCAATCATCAGCAAAGTGAATGGAAGGTGTCGTTGACAGTGCTATCAAGCGGCACTTACTCACCAATAACCTGCTCACCGATGCTCAGTTCGGGTTCCGCCAGAACCACTCGGCTCCAGATCTCATTACAGCCTTTGTCCAAACATGGACAAAAGAGCTGAATTCCAGAGGTGAGGTGAGAGTGACTGCCCTTGACATCAAGGTAGCATTTGATCGAGTGTGGCATCATGGAGTCCTAGCAAAATTGAAGTCAATGGGAATCAAGGGGAGAACTCTCCACTGGCTGGAGTCATACCTAACACAAAGGAAGATGGTTGTGGTTGTTGGAGGTCAATCATCTCAGGCCCAGGACACCGTACAGACTGCAGCGGTTCAAGGCAGCGGCTCACCACCACCTTCTCAAGTGCAATCGAGAATGGCCAATAAATGCTGGCCTTGCCAGCGACGTCCACATCCCAGGAACGAATTTTAAAAATATATTTTTGTTAATGTTGATTGAGGGATGAATGTTGACCAGGGTATTGGTAGTGACTGGGAGAACTACCATGCTTTTCTTCAAATAGAGCAATGGAATTTTTAATGTCCACCTGAAGGAAAAAGATGCTGCCGATGCCACGGTTTAACATCTTGCTAAATGACAGCATCTCTGACAATGCGGCACTTCCTTAGTACTCTTTAAATTCTTACCTTCACCCACTTAGGCTCCATGCTCTGGAATTCCCTGCCTAAACCTCTCCACCTCCCTCTCCTCCTTTAAGATCCTCTAAAAAGCCACCTCTTTGACCAAGCTTTTGGTTAGCCTCCTAATATTTCCTCCTTTCGCGCGCCATCAAATTATTTCTGATTACGTCTCTGTGAAGGACAGTACATTTTCCTACATTAAAGGCACCATATAGGAGGCTTGGTAAATTGTGTAGATGGGAGAAGGAAGTTACAAAGGGCAGATTTGGGAAAGTGGACAAAACTATGGCAGATGGAGTTCAATGGCTACAAAATATTTGGAGTAGAAAACTGATCTCTCCTGTTTGGGTTGAACACTTTTAAGCATGCCTGATGCTAGCAATTTATCAATCTTGGTGAGCAATGCCGCTGATCACGATCGGGCCAGATTATGCCATGAAACTGCAGCGATGTCCTTGTGCAGTGAAGAGGTAGCCATGTGGACATCAGGTAAGGAGAGAATCAGCAGAGGAGTAAGGCAAGAAAATTAGAGGGAAAAAAGTTTAATAAATGTTTGTTAGGGTGTATTCAGGACCCCAGCCAGACAGGACCATGATTCCACTGGTTAGCCCCTGCCTGGCTGGAACTCTACATGTCCTTCCCAAGAGAGAGCACTGCCGAGATACACATGTGCATGGAGCTCACTCCCGCAACAGCTAGAAATTTAAATGTTGAGTGTGTGAAGGGGAGAATCCATAATCTGAGCATTGACATTGTGGTTAGGTATGTTTTAAATATGTCCAGGTACTTTGACACCACACTAGATTTACACTCTATGCAGTGTCAAACTGAAGCAGTGAGACTACCACCTCCAAACACGAACACTGCGCTTTACTCAGTCTGACCCTGATTCTAGATTTAAACTGCAAGTTTAATATTGGCATGAAGTGGAAATAATTTTGCACCATCACTGAACTAACTTTGTAAATGCAACCTTAGTTCATGAGGTGATTTGCAATAACCCTTGGACTGCTCCACTAATTAATTACTGCATACTCAGTTGGCAGAGGATTAGAACACAAAGGAGGTTAAATTTATGGTTATAATCCTTACCGTTAGCTTTCTGGCAACTGTAATAAGAACATTTTAGATGCTAATCTGATTTCAGTTTTATGGAATGAGTTTCACATTTGCTAAATCAAAATGGGAAAAACAGAATCTGGACACTCAGACATGGATATTACTAAATAGTTAGCAATCTAGTTAGGAAAACAGCTACAAAAAAAAAAGTTTGTCATTTTAGAGCTTCCCTGTATCTGACTATTATTCACTGGTGCAAAGCAATAACCAGCATTGCTGTGAACTCATTTTTACATCTATGTCAAAAGATCATTGCAAATAAAATTACCACAATCTATCTAAATCAATATCTAAAGCTATAACCTTACATATAGCACACACTTTCTGCCCAAAAACCTTATTTCCATCGTCACAATCTTGAAGTCATGTTTTTATTCGACACTCATCAGCCTGCTGCCAGTACGTGACACTGTAGCCCCTTCCAGGTCCTGTTACCCAGCTACTGAGCTTGCACCAGCCACCAATGTTCCCTTTAAGCCATCGATCTGTACCTCCCATGCAGCCAGTTCACCGGTTTTTCGTTGGGCCCCTTAGAGGGGCCACGCACCCCAAAAAAATTAAAGGGAACATTGCCAGCCACCCCTCTAAACCTGATGTTTCTGTTTGGCTTTGGAAATTCCCTGACAATTTCTCCATTTCTGCTTCAAATAATTTTAATATTTGTGTATTTTCTATCTGACTCCAAGCCACATTCTCAGATTTCAGCCTACCTTCTCGCCTCACTGGCCAGCAGCCCCAGCCCACCCGCTTTGATTTTGCCAACTTTTTCTTTTTTTGGCCCTTGTCCTTTGATCCCAGCCCGTCCACTCCAATAAATCAATCAGTCCCAGCCCCAAACCCATTAATTTTTGATTTTTTTTGCATCCCATCCTGGCCCTGCTCAGCTTTCCTACTCCAACTCTAGCCCTTGCTTTCAAAACAAAATTGCCTCCTTCCCTAACTACAGCAAATGATCCTATCTAAACTGTGTAGAGTTGTTCTGATCACATGCAAGATTTTTAAATGCTTGATGATGATTATAGACTTGTCTGAGACTGTGAAAGAGGCTAATGTGACCAGTACAAACAATTGACACCCAGTTATAAGTGGCAATCAAAACTTAGCTCATATGTCCAGCAGACAATTTGACACCTCTAGAAATGAAGTGATTTTCAGCAGTTTGTATCAAAACTCCTTCAGTTGAAGGGGATGGGGGAAGATTTAGTCATAGAAATTTTGAACATCAATTGATCTCTCTATCAGAGGATGGTGCTCTGAGGGAACGGTTAGGCCGGAATTTTGCCAGCGCTCAGAGGGCGGGTTCGGAGGCGGGTCCGCTGTCAAAATAGAAAAGATTAACAGTGGGTTGGGATCCCACTGTCAACCCACTTCCATCTCAGTCTCCCAAGTGCCGGGTCTGTCTGCGCTTTACAGACCCGACACCAAGCAGCGGGGGATCCAATTGACAGTTAAGAGCTTGTTAAAAGGTACTTAAACAGCATTTTACCATGTACTTACCATTTTTGCAGCTTTTTGACAAGTTTCATGGCGCTCGGGGATCACATCAGGTCTGAATAGGTAACAGCTGCAAAAGTGGTATAAAAGCTACCATTTCACAGCTGTTCACTTTCCAATGTTAGAAGCTGGAGCCTTCAGGATTTGGAATACACTTTTCAGCTTTATGCAGGTTGGAAGTGTTTGGAGTAAACTCTCTATCCACTGTCACCTCCTTGGAGCAACCTCTCTCACCAGTGCCAGATCGCTTCTGTCATCTCAACTTCAGCTGCCATCTATTCTAGCAGCATCGGTACCCTTGAAAAAAATCTCACCTTGGTCCTCAGAATCCCACCACAATCAGCCTCAACATCACCAGGCACACCAGCATCACCAACACCAACCTGCTCCGCAATCACCTAATGCTGCACAGGACACAGGGCATCAGCACCCAACCACATTGCTGCCCAGGAGGCCAGGGATGGCCTCATGACCAGATTTACTTCACTTGACGCTGTATACCCTGGCTGCCACATGATGCGCCAGGTTGGCACCACCCTACACCAGCACCATAAAGCATCCCTGCAATGCCCAAGCCATTCCTTTCACACTTATCACCATTGTGGGGGTTAACGTTATGTCTCACCATTCACTGCAACTCACTAAGCCATGTTTGGCGACACATCAACAGAAACTTTACATGAACATTGGCGAAAACACCCAAGTGCCTACCCTTGTGTGTTGTAGTTGGCATGATTGGACAAGGATGAGGGCGAGTGTGTGGGGTGTCTAGTGAGATGGGGATGTGATAATGTAGAGAGAGAGAGCGAGAGAGAGAGAGAGAGAGGGATGGGTGGAGGTGCAAGGTAAGTTGGCGTAAGTAAGGATGTGCAGGAGTAGGGTAGGGAAGGCAGAGTGATGGGAATGTGATGAGTGGCACAGCAGGATGAGGTTGAGTGTGGCTTTGCAATAACGTTTCATGATCTACTGAGATCATTGAAAGGTTTGCGCCACTGCAGCCAGGTCCTCCTGACGACATCCCTGCTTGTGCCCTCCTGTGCAATGTGCAACCAGGCTGCGTTGGTGTCCTGGGGAGGTCTCTTCCGCCCATTGGAAGGGAAGAGAATGTGTCCATGTGCTGTGACTCCCTCCATAAGCATATGGAGGGAGTCATGAGAGAGCCTGGGTGCAGCCATGCACCATTGTGCAGTGCTCGTCAGTGTTTGCAGCACCTCAATGCTGTAGAACACTGACAGCATAACTGTCAAAATGAATGTGGACATGGTCCCTTTAAAGAAACCAGCTGATGACGCGTCATCAAATGACGTCATCAGACTCACTTCCTTTTAATTGGCCGGGAACCTCGCAGGGCAGGCTTAACAAGCCCCATCAACTGTAAATTCTTCTCAGAGCAGGATGGAGCTGGCAGCGGAGTCACCACACACCACCTACCTCGGCCGCACTGGGCCCGCCTTGGTAGGCGAAATCACGGCCTTAGTTTCTTGTCAAGAAATAGTAAAGGGAGTGCCTCTAAACAAAAGGAGACATGTCTAACCTAAAATACGAACCTTGAAGGCTGTCAATACTATAAGTCCCGTTGATTTATTTTGAGATTATACAAGCAGAGGTTTATTTTCTTAAGCTTTGACTTCTGAGACTTGTTTTCAGGCACTGCTTTTATAGAGTCATAGAGTCATAACGGCACAGAAGGAGGCCATTCAGCTTTTGCAGAGGTTAGTGGTAAAACCCTAGTATTGGGAAGATTAGATTCTCTCAATATCATTCCTAGGTGACCACAAATGATGGTCAGAAAGATTGTCAACACCCAGACAAAGTATTTTGTCCTGAGGGTCGTGCAGCAGGAGCTTGGAATGGCATTGATGTAAATTAAACCACATAATTTTCTCAGCTGAACTAAAAAGAGGATATTATACCCATGAAATGCAAAAAAAAACCTTAAATTTATGAAGTGAAAACTAGCATTTGTTTTATGAGGCAAATTGTCAAGAGAGCGTTGAAGTCTAGCTGAATCAAGGAATCTTAGAGCAGCTGCAATTTAAGTTATTCACTACCACAGGAGGCATTTCACCAGCCGTGTCGAAGAATTTCAAACTCATGACCAGTTGTCCAGACACAAATTAGTTGAGCCTTATGAGTAGAAGACTAATCTTAAAGAGTCAAAATGGTTCAAGAAAGTGTGTTCGTGCAAAAGGAGACAATCTCGCATGAAGAATTGCAGTGATGATCGATATCAACTTTAGTGCAACCACCAAGCCCTCCCATGATGGGAAGAGCAACAAAACAGGACTAGAGAATTGCAAATTACACACACACACACACACACACACACACACACACACACACACACACACACACACACACACACACACACACACACACACACACACACACACACACAATTTCTCACCTGAAAAACGGCGATCGGCAGCTGAAAATTGGGGCGGGAGGTGGTGACTCGTCCAAACCATTGATGGCCAAGGCCTGCCTGATGCAATTTTTAAGCACACCTGGAAATGGGTGATCAGCCGCTTGCCTGTTTCAGGCAGGAGGCTGCTCTAAAATGCAAATAGTGATCCTATACCCTTTCCAATTCCCAGGTACAAATGGGTGGCGTCACTCATGGAAGGATCAAGGGATATGGGGAGAAAGCAGGGACAGGGTACTGAATTTGGATGATCAGCCATGATCTCATTAAATGGCGGAGCATGCTCGAGGAGCCGAATGGCCTACTCCTGCTCCTATCTTCTATGTACCCGGTGGTGAGCAGCCTAAAGAAAAGGCTCACAAATTTTTTGGAGCGAATTTCTGTGGGGCCAGGAGGAAAAGTCTCATCGGCTAGCCCCCCCCGCCCCAGGCCTGACCTGCCAGCTGGCTCAGTGTAGGAGCCAGCCAATTTCCCATCCTCCCGCGACTGGTGAGATGCGGCACTGCGCCCCTTTTGTGCCCTCAGCTCAATGGCGGCATTCAAATGAGGCTCTTCATTTTTAAATCGAAGTGATGGCTACTGAGTCATAAGAGGCAAATACACAATCAGACTGTCTAGGATCAGAATCTACTGAAGTCAAATATAGTTTAGTGAGGCTGAATGTTGAAGTTATACTTAGATTTCTTTGCCTTTGATCTGTGTTTCAAAGTAGGACAGTTTTGATCCATTGGGTAGGATACTTTTATCTTCCTTTGTGCCAGATTAGCCATTAAAGCAGACAGAGACATGAAGCAAGGCTGGTGGTTCCACATTCTTCAGTACACGATTCAACCGTTTCGCTTTCTGTTGTAAATCTGAGCCAGAATTCTCTGGCGCCTGAAATACCTATTGACTGTCAGCCATGGCTCAGTGGTAGCATTCTCGCCTCTGAGTCGGAAGGTTGTGGGTTCAAGTCCCACTCCAGAAACTTGAGAACATAGTCTAGGTGGACACTCCCAGTGCAATGTCAGAGGTGCCATCTTTCACATGAGACATTAAACCGAGGCCCCATCTGACCTCTCAGGTAGATGTAAAAAGATCCCATGGCATGTTTTTGAAGAACAGCTAGGGAATTCTCCCCAGTGACCCGGCCAATATTTATTCCTCAACCAATATCACGAAAAAAACAGATTATCTGGTCATTATCATGTTGTTTGTGGGATCTTCCTGTGCAGAATTTGACTACCACATTTCCTACATTACAACAATGAAGACACTGCAAAAGCACTTCATTGGCTGTAAAGTGCTTTGGGACATCCTGAGGTTGTGAAAGGTGCTATATAAATGCAAGTTCTTTCATTTTTTCCTCTCTATAATTAAACATTTCTGGAACATAGTTATAAGTACACTGAAAAAGAACTCCAAGGATTTGAAACACTTATGTTGACTTAAGAAAACATTTAAGGTGATGATTAAGGACTGTATTTTTCTTGATATGTAATTTATCTTTTTTTCTGTATAATTTTACTTTTTACAATAAGCTCATTTAGTTTTTAGGGAAAAAAAGACAGACTTGCATTTATATAGCGCCTTTCACGACCACTGGACGTCTCAAAGCGCTTTACAGCCAATGAAGTACTTTTTGGAGTGTAGTCACTGTTGTAGTGTGGGAAACGCGGCAGCCAATTTGCACACAAGGTCCCAGAAACAGCAATGTGATAATGACCAGATAATCTGTTTTTGTTATGTGGATTGAGGGATAAATATTGGTCAGGACACCAGGGGTAACTCCCTTGCTCTTCTTCGAAATAGTGCCTTGGGATCTTTTACGTCCACCTGAGAGAGCAGACGGGGCCTCGGTTTAACGCCTCATCCGAAAGATGAGAAGATTTAGCCTGAACTATACGGTCGGTGTATGTTTTCTGCTGATTAGGCTGCCCCAACTTACATTAACTCAGCACAAACTAGGGCTCTGTAACATATAATGTAATGCACTGGGGAGATGGAGGAGAAGGTGCTTAGGCCATACTATTTCCAGTGCAATCACCAATGATAAGGGGATTCCTTATTCATCCTGTTGCGTGATACCTAATGCACTTCAAGCATTAGGTCAAGTTTTGATTCCTAGGAAACTAACTTCTTTGCATTAAGCACAAGTATTGGGAAGAAGCCTAAATTGCAACACGAAAATAATGACTCAGGCCTCAACACATCCTTGCTGATATGCCAACTAACTGATGAGCTCATTTAACACTCAAATAAGGCAGCAACACATCTGAAATTCTAAGACACTGCTGTGAAAATCATTTACAAATAGATGAAAAGCTGACATGGAAAGCAATACAATTCTAGCAGAAGAAATGTATTTGGATCTTTGAGTTTGTTTTTAAGGGAAAAAAACAGGATTAATTGTAAAAATCCACCTCAAAGCAGATATACTATAAATGCAAGTCTTTCTTACTAAAATGAATGCAAACGTTAATGGTTTTGAGAGTTAACAGTTCTTACAAAAACCCAGTGCTCAATCATTCAAAATGACAAAAGCATACTTTTAAGTTTATTTTCAATTTTATGCAGTTTCAAACTGTTATAGTGAATGACAATTACAGAAAGAGATTAATAAGGACCACAACTGACAAATGTGCTGACAAGCTATGGGGGAAATCATAGCCGAGTCTAATTCTGTCCTCTGCCAATGCCCACAAACACACACTTGCCAGCAGCAATCATCCCAGTGATCATGAGGTAACATTGACTAACTTTCCCCTCTCTCGGCTGGGGGCACTGATGTCAATTTAATTGCATCACCACCACCACCTCAACTGAAATTAATTAACTCAGCACACAATGGAACACTAGAACATATCACATGATGTATTTACATAGTGATGCACTGGGGGAAGTCCTTATAATTATGCATTTTAATAAAAATTAAAAAACAAAATTATTTAACTGAAAATTACCTAAAATATTTCTGTGTTTTTAATGAAGGCTTAAATGAATCACCAGCATTTTTAAAAATACATTCCTCACATTAATATGACCGGACATTATTCAGTGCAGTAATTCAAGTGATTAAACTTTAAAAGTGAAATCAGAGGTGAGGAACAGTAGCACTGAATACTGGAGGAACACTGAAATACTAACCCTGCTCACCCTCCGGGTGCAGGACTATGCAAAGTGAAAATTCCACACAATAATTTACACTGAAAAAATTGCACTGAAGAAAGAATTTCCAATTCTATAACACCTTTCACATCCTCAGGATGTTGCAAAGTGCTCTACAGCCAATTAAGTACTTTTGAAGTGTAATCACTGTTGTAATGTAGGGAATGCTGCAGCCTATTTGCGCAGAGCAAGGTTCCACAAACAGCACTGAGATAAATGACCAGAAAATCTGTTTTAGTGATGACGGTTGAGAGATAAATTTTGGCCCAGGACACCGGGGCGAATTCTCATGCTCTTCTTCGAATAATGGATATTTTACGTCCACTTGAGAGAGACTTGGTTTAAAGTTTCATCCAAAAGATGACACATCCGACAGTGCAGTTCTCCCTCAATACTGCACTAGAGTGTCAGCCTAGATTATGTTCTCAAGTCTCTGGAGTGGGACTTGAAGCCACAACCTTCTGACTCAGAGGCAAAAGTGCTACATGAGCCAAGGCTGGCACCATTAAAAACACAGACCAGCAGTAGGAAATTACCTGGAAATAATTCAGAAGATAAAGATGGTCTTGTTAAAAAATAACAGAAAGTTAGCAAGTTGGTATGTAACACTTCCTCATCATACAACAATTTACTTTTTTTTTAAATAAATATTTGTGGAATTCACTTTGCACACTTTAGTTTTTTTCTCTGTAGTTGTGATGTCTTCATTAAAGTCTTCATTAAAGTGTTTATTACAAGAGCTGTTGTGAGATCCTCTTCTTAAGAAAAAAGTGTTCTTCTAATCAAGTACCAGAAGATACTTCCAAAATTATTTATTATATTACAAGAACTCATTTGTCACTTCACTAAGGAATTCCTTGCAGTCTAATTGGTTAATATGACACAGAGTTGGGACACAATCTACATTCAAGGCAGGTAAAGGCTTTATAAAAGATACAGCAGTCTCTGATGAACTGGTTTTCAATCCAGAGTTGTAAAGGCATCACGGATACAAGAAGAAACAGCAGGCCATATTTTGCCCACCACTGGTATAATCCCATCTTATTTTTATTAACTGAAAAATTAAAGGCTTGAAATCCATAAAGGCATTTTGTTGATTTTTTTTTTCTTTCCTTGCTCCTTATCCTGTTTTGGGATCACTCACACTGACCTCCCAAGAACCTTTTTGGCTCATACTGTAGTCAGGAGTGGGCCAATCTGAGCAGCAGACTTCTCCACTATTATCAACGTGACCCAATGAGTTTCTGATATAAGCTGTATCTTACTGTCACCCACATTGCTTCTCCTGCTATCCCTAAGGTGTGTAGACCAGCCTACTCAATGCAATACTTAAAGCATTTATAGATTTAACTGTGGTTTTTAATGAATAGGCAGAGCAGACAAATGATGCACTCAAACAGGTGCTATTTGTTACAATATTCTGACCGTAGTTTTATTTATTCAATCATTTTCCAGCTTAAGTATTCACCAGTATTGTGCGTACACAATTGTAGTATTCCCACCAAACCTTCAACCAGCTTTCAATTAACATTTGTTTCAGATTTTGTGCTGTGTATATTTAAAGTTAATCCAGTCTTTTGCTACAGTTTATGAATCGTCAGCAATCTCATAAATTAACAAGCATCTCGCAACAAAAACAAACTAATGGATCTGTGAGCAACTCCATAAGTGTTACTAGAAGCAAGGATGTTTAAATAAACATATAGGAATAGTAAGACAGACCTGGAGCTTTCTCTTCTTGAACAGGTATCTTCCAAACAAGGGGGAGAAGTGACAGGAGTAGAGTTAGCAATTCCTCTCTGCAGGTTAATTCCTATCAAAAGACAGTAACAAATGACGTGATGTGAGCACAGTTAGACCGTATTCAAAGCAAGCCTCCATCCATTTGCCTGAAAAATTTCCAAGACAGTCTAGAATCAGAGGCAATACTTCACGCATATCATCCAATCAGAAAATGCTGCTGGCATTTTACACTTCTCCGTGAATGTTTCTAATAATAACAAGGCAGTTCAAACCTTTCATGTTAAAAGAATTCCTCACTGCGGAGCAAAGAGAGACATTAAGTGAAAATTAAAAACAATGTGTGTTCTGAGAAAACGTTAAATAAGAAACATAGTCAAGTGGTTATTTTCAGAGCTGCTGAGTTCTGCTGCTACTACAGTCCAGTGACATGGCAATGTTAATTATTTAAGAGACCTCACTCCCACTGGTACAGTCATAATCATTGCATTGGCCACATTTTAACACATCAGAACTCTAGCTTTCAAGAGCGTGGCAACTTTAACAAGGCTATCTCTAGGGATATTGAAATCACTGATGTCTTTTTGTTTCTCAGCTCCATTAAAAATTAGTTTTGGACATAATGCTTGGGACTTCGAGGCAACTTAACCTAACAACGGAAGGAAGGAAAATCTTCATTAGTTTTATTGCAAACAAAGCTTTAACTCAAATAACCAATTCTTCTGATAATCAGCAGTTTAAAAAAAAAATCTATTTCAGAAGAAAGACTTACATTTACATGCCATCTAATCACACGTCAGAAACATATCAAAATCTTCAGATATAACAAATTACTTTAAAGTGCAATGGCTAAAGTAAGCAGACAGAGCAGCCGTTTTGCACACAGCTAGATTCCACATAAAGCAATCAGATGAACAATTATTGCTGTTAGGGGATGAATGTAGGTCAGAGCCCCAGGAGAATTCCATGAGTGTCGTGGGATAATTTAAGCCCACCTGCACAAGCAGTAGGGTCTGGCTTTAATGGCTTGTCTGCGGACAGTGCCGTGACACTACCTAGATTGTGGTCAAATATCTCAAACCTGAAAAGGTTAACTGTGCTCCCATGGCATCCTACGTTTTGCCTTGGCTATTTAAAATCTCTTCTATTCTAGATATCGGAGTGCTTTGAGCAGCAGCCAAACAACACTAAGATACCCCTGTATGCAGATGATGTTTTTAAATCGAGGCCTACCTCTCCTGGGTGCTGAAGTGTATTTGGCAGTGTGTTCTTTGCTTGTCTATTACTGTAAATTATGGCAAATCAAGGGCCATGGCCCTGAATTAACCCCCATGGTTTGGGACTTGTTCTCATTGGGACTTGTTCTCATTGCATTGAACTGTCTCAGGTTTTTAGTATTTGATGGTGCAGATTTCTCCTGATCTGCACCACTTGTACTGTACTAATTATTCGCCCATACTTAAGCAGTTTCATGAATAGACAGGGTCATTTCCCCTTTATGCTTCTTAGAAAAACTTAGTGTTTTAAGGATAAATATTTTTCTCCATTTGCTTCATTTCAAATGCTCCCTGATAATATTCCCCTTCCCACCTTTGTAGAATAGGATTCCACAGTTCATATATGTTAGTCAACTACCATTGATTAGACTTATGCTATTGCAAAGCTTGCATTATCTTTGGGTTGCACTTGAGACTGGATCCCTACAATGGACACAATCCATAAATGGAATCAGTGGTCTCATGCCATTCCTTTTTCACATCTAACCCCACTCTGGTAAGAACATAAGTTATAGGAGCAGGAGTAGGCCATTCGGCCCCTCGAGCCTGCTCCGCCATTCAATAAGATCATGGCTGATCTGATCTTGGCCTCAACTCCACTTTTCTGCCTGTTCCCCATAACCCTCCCCTCGACTCCCCTGTAGTTCAAAAATCTGTCTATCTCAGCCTTGAATATATTCAATGACTCAGTCTCCACAGCTCTATGGGGTAGAGAATTCCAAAGATTCACGACCCTCAGAGATGAAATTCCTCCTTTGATTTTGGGTATAGTCACATGCGTTTGGTAAGATACATGATGCCATTAGCATATTTTGCAAGGTCTGTCTGCCTGCTCTTCACTGTGGGAAAAACCAGAATCCCGTCCTCGGTGTTAGGAAGCTTCTTTAAATGGAGAAATGTATGCCCTCTGTAGCCTTCCACTGACTGGAAGACAATTTGATCCAATCCTTCACCTCCCTATATAAGGTAAGTATTCTTTGAAAAGGGCAATTTTTTTTTTTAAGGTTTGGTTCCACTCCAGAAGCTATGTGTCAAGTTTCCAGGCAGGCATTGGGAGTATCATTGAAAAAAATGCTGAGTGTTCAAGGAGCTATTATGAAAGGTAGCTTAATCAGAAAGAATGAAATATCGTCTTAATCTAACTCAGGCTGAACATATTCATGTAAGATCTCCCTTTTTGAGTTATTGTGCATGAGAGGTGGGCTGTGTTAATTCCTCAGTTGGCTTAGATTAGCTGTAGGACAGGACTCAGTCCAGAGGCTTCCACTTGTCCCACCCATAATATTTGCCTATTTTCCTCTGATATTTATCTTCCCGCAAGCATCATGTCCAGTTATCTGCCCCAACTATTTATTCCCTCTTGTTGGGGCCTTTGGAGCCCTAAATATCATACTCAAGCCCTTTCCTAGCATAAAATTCAAGGCTTGTTGCTGTCCTGGTCCCAACTACCTCACCATTACTTGGACCTGAATAGTTTTCTTAGAGTCCTTTGCTTAGTCCTGGTCAAGACTCTCAGTACGCCAACATCGCCTTGATTTCTACAAACATTTGACATCACTTTTGATTGCCTTAATATTGTTTCTAATATTTACTATGTGCATATGTCTGTTATTGTTGTAATAATACTATTCTGCTTTGTGTACTGTGATGTTGTACCTTTTACTTTATCTTTATTTTCATCCTTGTATGTTTGAGCTATTGCTATGAACAGTTCCCATGGATTGGAGGGTAGCTAATGTAACCCCACTATTTAAAAAAGGTGGTAGAGAGAAAACGGGGAATTATAGACCGGTAAGCCTGACATCGGTAGTGGGGAAAATGCTAGAGTCCATTATAAAAGTTGTAATAGCAGAGCACTTGGAAAACAGTGACCGGACAAAGTTAACATGGATTTAAAAAGGTAAATCGTGCTTGACTAATCTACTGGAATTTTTTGAGGATGTAACTGGTAGAATAGATAAGGGAGAACCAGTGGATGTGGTGTATTTGGACTTTCAGAAGGCTTTCGATAAGGTCCCGCATAAGAGATTAGCGTGCAAAGTTAAAGCACATGGGATTGGGGGTAAGGTACGGACTTGGATAGAAAACTGGTTGGCAGACAGGAAGCAAAGAGTTGGAATAAACGGGTCTTTTTCCGAATGGCAGGCAGTGACTAGTGGGGTACCGCAGGGATCGGTGCTAGGACCCCAGTTATTCACAATATATATTAATGATCTAGACGAGGTAACTAGATGTAATATCTCCAAGTTTGCAGACGACACAAAGCTGGGTGGGCGTGTGTGTTGTGAGGAGGATGCAGAGAAACTCCAGTATGATTTGGACAGGTTGGGTGATTGGGCAGATGCATGGCAGATGCAGTATAATGTGGATAAATGTGAGGTTATCCACTTTGGTGGCAAAAACAGGAAGGCAGGTTATCTGAACGGCAATAGATTGGGAAAAAGAGAAGTGCAACGAGACCTGGGTGTCCTTGTGCACCAGTCGCTGAAGGTAAGCATGCAGGTGCAGCAGGCGGTTAAGAAGGCAAATGGTATGTTGGCCTTCATAGCGAGAGGATTCGAGTACAGGAGCAAGAATGTCTTGCTGCAGTTGTACAGGGCCTTGGTGAGACCACACCTTGAGTAGTGTGTGCAGTTTTGGTCGCCTTATCTGAGGAAGGATGTTCTTGCCATGGAGAGAGTGCAGCGAAGATTCACCAGACTGATACCTGGGATGGCAGGAATGATGTATGAAGAGAGATTGGGTCGATTAGGCTTATATTCGCTAGAGTTTAGAAGAATGAGAGGGGATCTCATTGAAACTTATAAAATTCTAACAGGACTGGACACAGGAAGGCTGTTCCCGATGGCGGGGGAAGCCAGAACCAGGGGTCACAGTCTAAGGATAAGGGGTAAGCCATTTAGGACTGAGATGAGGAGGAATTTCTTCACCCAGAGTGGTGAACCTGTGGAATTCTCTACCACAGAAGGCAGTTGAAGCCAATTCATTAAATATATTCAAGAAGGAGTTAGATATATTTCTTAAGGCTAAGGGGATCAAGGGATATGGGGAGAAAGCAGGGACAGGGTACTGAATTTGGATGATCAGCCATGATCGCATTGAATGGCGGAGCAGGCTCGAGGGGCCGAATGGCCTACTCCTATCTTCTATGTTTCTATGTTTCTATGTAATGTAAAAATTCCAAAAGTAAAGGCATAAAAAGGTTTTAAAAAGTTTCTAATTCTCAGGTGTTCTAACTAATCTCCTGGAAACTTTCTGAAATACATTTAGCATCAGTTGCATTTTTACTGTGACCAGTCCAAGATACCTCCTCAAGTTGTTGTCGCACTGTTTGCCTAAATTCCATTTGAGCACATTTGTACCAGAGTTAGATCACACATGCGGCATCAAAAGAACCCCAAAAAATGTTCCTTGGCATAATGGTGAATGTAGTATATTGTGTATAAGCTTATCAAATAATACTTGTTAATTTAATGAGATTCATTTTTCTTCTCAATCATACAGGTGCTTATTTAAAGACCATTTAAAAGACACATTTGTCATTGATGCCCTTGTGGATCTACATTGGCTCCCGGTTCTTCAATGCCTCAAATTTAAAATTCTCAACTCCCTTCATGCCCCCCTCCTCGCCTATTTCTATAACCTCCTGCTCCTCCCCCAATCTTCTTCTTTGGCTCAGCGTCCATTTCTTTGATTATGCCTCAGTGAAACATCTTGGGATGTGTTTCTATGTTAAAGGTGTTGTAGCCAAACATGGTTAGCATGGTGCTTTTCCACCTATTGGAGAGATCAGGGATAGACAGTGAGCAATGTGTAGTATAGCCCACGGGGAAAAGGGTATGTGGTTAGCCCCAAGGTATACTACCTCCCATTCACAATACATATAAGATCAAGTCTCAGTTCACGAGATGCTTTTTGTGCTGGGAATAAGTCATTCATGTTGGGACACAGTCCAAATTGTAACAGCATAGTCAATGAGTTCCTATAGCAGTCAGCAGGGAAAAGAGAATGAAAAAAAGCCCATAACTTAATACTTGGGTGCACTTTCTAGCCACAACACTGAACACATGAAAAAATAGATAGGAAAAGATCATGAGGCCCACCAATAATGCCTAATGCAGACGGAGTGCAACTACACACAGCACTGACCCAACCCCTAATTATGCAATCTCCTGGGAGAGGCAAAAACAGAAAAAATCCTCTGGCCAATTTTGGAAAAACTCTGGGAAATTCCCCTCCTACTCCATAAGCAAACTGCAGTCCATAAATTCTCACAATCCCAACTACTTAGCCGCTAAAACTGAAAATGTCTTTCACTCAGAACCTGTAAAATTCCCTTTTAAAGGACAGCCATGAAGCCTTATCCACACTATGTTTGCTCCAGAGGGCGATGACTCTCTGCAAACGGAAATACTTTCTGGCATCTAACCTAATTCTTTTCCTATGAAATTTGCATGTATATCCTCTAGTTCTACCACCCTTATGCATCTCAAGTAACCTATCCAATCTGACTGAGTCCAATTCCTTCAACATTAAAAAAAACTCCTCTAAACCAGTGGTTCTCAAACTTTTTTGATTGAAGGGTCCCTTTTCAAGTATATTAGTAATCACGGCCCTACATCTGCCCCATTGTATTGATACTGTACCAGGATCTTCTGACAATGAATTGCAATATAGCTATGGTGACATTTACAAAACAGGAATCCCTCAATTAAGAAAAGACATACTTGCTCTCGAGGCAGTACAAAGAAGGTTCACTCGGTTAATCCCCGGGATGAGGGGGTGGACATACGAGGAGAGGTTGAGTAGATTGGGACTCTACTCATTGGAGTTCAGAAGAATGAGAGGCGATCTTATTGAAACATATAAGATTGTGAAGGGGATTGATCGGGTGGATGCGGTAAGGATGTTCCCAAGGATGGGTGAAACTAGAACTAGGGGGCATAATCTTAGAATAAGGGGCTGCTCTTTCAAAACTGAGATGAGGAGAAACTTCTTCACTCAGAGGGTAGTAGGTCTGTGGAATTTGCTGCCCCAGGAAGCTGTGGAAGCTACATCATTAAATAAATTTAAAACAGAAATAGACAGTTTCCTAGAAGTAAAGGGAATTAGGGGTTACGGGGAGCGGGCAGGAAATTGGACATGAGGCTGAGTTCGGATCGGTCGAGGCCCTGTGGGTGGCATAGCGGGCCCAGGGGCTGAGTGGCCGGGTCCTGCTCCTACTTCTTGTGTTCTTTAGATTTGAGGTGAGGATCAGATCAGCCATGATCTTATTGAATGGTGGAGCAGGCTCGAAGGGCCGATTGGCCTACTCCTGCTCCTATTTCTTATGTTCTTATGTTCTTATGCATGTATAAAATGATAGTGATTTTAAAGTATTGATTTTTTTTTAAAATTACAAATGCATTGGTTATTCAGTATATTCAAATGCTGCCCAGATTATTATGTCAGATTTGCTCCTTGACCAGGGACAGACAGATCTAATGTAATGTATGTCCGACGTATGGGGCCTGTTCTTTTGGCCGTATCATAGCGCTGCTGCAGCTGATTGGTAGTCGGGATGGGATCTTTGTTTACAGATGGCCGGTTCCTCCCCGAACAGCTGGCCCTGCGCTTTTCCACCTCAGACTCCTGTTGTTGGCGGTGGCATCGCAGCCGCTGCTGGCCTGCAGTCTTTTCCCCTCCTCATCACCCCACCTTTTTTTTGCTGAAAATTTTAATTAACCATAGATAGAGATGTCATCAGATACCTTTACAAAATGTTATTTCAGTAAGCCAGTGGATTGGATCCTAGCCACTTAGTGTAGCTCATTGAGTGATAACTCATTGCTAACCAGCACTTGCACCATTGAGGTACATTATAAGCACATGGGTTCTATATACTTTCAATAATTGAAATAGTATCAAATAAAGGACAAGTTGTTAATATCCCACACAACGGGAAGACTGGCAGAACTCTACAAACAAGTACTCACCTGTAGAGTTACCTTCTCCTTTGTGTAACAGTGCACTACAGAAAGGCTTTTATCTAAAGATAATAAAGCTACATCCCATCAATTTAACACCAGGTAAGGAAAGACAAGAAGATATATTTTTTTAAGCATTGCTGACTATCTCAGTAATATTAAGCTGTATGAGTGATCCAGTTGGGTTTCTGCTCCCTTGAGCATTTAGCTGTGCTATGGGATGTGAAGATGGATTTGTAAGCCTCAGATTTCGCCCCAGTTTCTGTTAGAGATCATTTGGTGAGGCCAGAAACAAGTTTACAAGCTTTCCCAGATGCAGTGGATGTGGAAGGTGACGATGACTGTGCAATTACTGTACCGGTAGTGCTCAAAAAAGCACTCGGCATCTTATCAATGGATACTTTATTTTCTTTGAGGGGAAAATTCGTCCCCTCAGCGCCTCCCGTTAGCACCAGTAGATGGCGCTAATGGGGCACTAGACCAGTATCGCCAGGGCAAGGCAAATCCAGAGCCACATGCAAAATCCCCCGCCCTCCGTAGCGCCGCCGGTAAGAGGTATCACCGGGGAACGTCAACGCCAGGTAGATCGTGACGACAGTGAGCGTGGAATGCTCACTGACTGCCCAATTTGCAAAATTGATTCTCGCCACTTACCTCACTGCCTGGAGTAAACACCGACAGGGAGAGCTGGCTTGCAGCACCAGGAAGCCAGCTCCAGGGACGTTATTTAAAGGGATCATCAGTAATCATTCGCAGCTGTCAGGTTAGTGCAGTTTCAGTGGTTTTTTGTTAGGTTCACCCACTGCAACAGTTTCATTCAGTAATTTCAAGGTTCTTTTGTATCGGGAGTCTTTTGGCAACTAAAAAGTAGCTACATTTATTCTTCAAAGATTCAAACTACTACACTTGGTAACATTAATGGGGGCTGTACTGGCATGCCACCTCGCCCTCCAGGATCTACGGCAGAGAGAAACACGGGAACATGTGCGTAGAGCGAGGAGGAGGGCCACCAGGGCTCTCACCAGGAGGCCTTACCCTTCGAGGGTATTCCGAAAGCACTTCTCCTACCTCCAACTAAGCGAGGAACAGTGTATTAGAAGGCTTCACTTCACCAAAGAGGTGGTCACAGAACTTTGCCACCTCCTGCAACCAGACCTCCAGCCTCAGACCAGGGCTCTCCCAGTGGCAGTCAAGGTCACTGTGGCCCTCAATTTCTTCGCCAGCAGATCCTTCCAGTTTGCAACAGGAGACATAGCTAACATCTCAGTTAGCCGTTTATCACTGCATCCGGGAAGTCACAGAGGCTCTCAACAGCAGGAGAAGGGACTACATTGGCTTCACGATCACCAGAGAAAAGCAGGACTAGCATGCATGTGGCTTTGCCAGGATAGCGGGCTTCCCCATGGTGCAAGGCGCCATCGACTGCACCCACGTGGCTTTGCGGGTACCACATAATAATCCTGAGATCTTCCGTAACCACAAAGGCTACCACTCACTTAATGTGTAGTTGGCGTGCGACCACACACAGCGAATCCTTAATGTCAATGCCTGCTATCCTGGCAGCAGCCACGATGCCTTCATCCTGCGCCAGACCGGTGTGCCAGCACTCCTCCAGCCACCACGCCAAGCTCGAGGGCGGCTGCTCGGAGACAAGGGCTATCCGCTCTCCACCTGGCTCATGACTCCCCTCTGCAACCCCAACACTCTTGCCCAGCACTCATATAATGAGAGCCATCCTGCCACCAGGAACATCATCGAGCAGACCATCGGCTTATTGAAGCAACGGTTCCGCTGCCTTGACCACTCGGGAGGAGCCCTCCAGTACTCGCCAGAGCAGGTTTCCCATTTCGTGGTGGTCTGCTGCATGCTCCACAACTTGGCCATCATGAGGGCGCAGCCCTTGCCAGCAGGGATTGCAGGACCACCTCAGGAGGAGGGCGAGGACGAGGACGCACAGGAGGGAGGGAGGAGTCAGCAAGACAATCAGCCTTCTGGACGGGCTGTCCATGACCGGCTCATTAGACTCCGATTCACATTAATGAAACCCCAGATCGGCTCATCGGAGAATCTGCCGGCTCTCTCCCGAGGGCATGGACCTGCCACGAGCACACCTGGTTCAATCCTCCGGCTCCTTCTCCTTCTTCTACTTGCTGCTGTACAGCCAGCAATGCAGAGAATGAGGTGCTGCAGCATCAATGAACCTCCCCTTTAAGTAGTGAAAAAAGCCTGTGGCAATGATGAGTTGCGATTCGACTGCACCCAATATTGGTCCACTCTAAGTCCAACGCCAATGAGCTTGGGTTTTAAGACTTGATTTAGGACTCCAATCATTTTATTAAGCAGTGAGCACAAATTTTGCATGCAGTCTAAAGCATTTGCGCTGGCGCTAATTCTCCAACTTTTCTACTGACACCACCCATTCCTTGGCTATAACTAATTTCTAGCCCTTTGGGTTTCTAGCTCGATGGCCCTGAGATTTCTTCGGTAAGTGCAGAAACAGCCTCAGTTGCCTTGGATTTCTTTGTTTTTTCAGCTGAATTTTCTTTCCTCCATTTTCCTTCCAAGATCTGCCATTTTCTCTTTACTCCCATTCAGTACAATCACATCATCATCTTTGAAGGATTCCCACACTTGTAGCAAACGTCAGTCTTTATCTCTTTCATAGCATGATCTGAGAAGATACAGCCAGACACAGACAAAATTTCTGTTGTCCATTACTTTCCAAACCAATCATGGGACAGATGAAAGCAACATTGTGCAGGTCTTTGTACTCGTCACCCTTTGTGTTGACCATGTCGCCTTTCCAGGCTGGATTGTCAGTCAGATTTAGCTTCTTCAAATCCGTCAGGCTCTTAATGTGTGTTGCAGTCTCTATGATATATCTCTCTGGAGATTTGTCCAATAAATATTCAATGACAGCATTGCTGGCATCGACCTCGGCACCAGCTACAGACACGGCAATGGCACACCCAGCCCAGTTGACCCTGCAAAGTCCTCCTCACCAACATCTGTGAACTTGTGCCAAAATTGGGAGAGCTGTCCCACAGACTAGTCAAGCAACAGCCTGACAGCCATACTCACAGAATCATACCTTTCAGCCAATGTTCCAAACTCCTCCATCACTATCCCTGGGTATGTCCTGTCCCACCGGCAGGACAGACCCACCAGGGGTGGCGGCACAGTGGTATACAGTCGGGAAGGAGTTTTCAGCCAATTCGATTCACTCCACGTGATATCAAGAAATGGCTGAGCGCACTGGATACAGCAAAGGCTATGGGCCCTGACAACATCCCGGCTATCGTGCTGAAGATTAGTGCTCCAGAACGAGCCGCGCCTCTAGCCAAGCTGTTCCAGTACAGCTACAACACTGGCATCTATCAGACAATGTGGAAAACTGCACAGGTATGTCTTGTCCACAAAAAGCAGAACAAATCCAATCTGGCCAATTACCACCCCATCAGTCTACTCTCAATCATCAGCAAAGTGATGGAAGGCGTCATCGACAGTGCTATCAAGCGGCACTTACTCACCAATAACCTGCTCACTGATGCCCAGTTTGGGTTCCGCCAAGACCACTCTGCTCCCGACCTCATTACAGCCTTGGTCCAAACATGGACAAAGGAGCTGAATTCCAGAGGAGAGGTGAGAGTGACTGCCCTTGACATCAGTGTGGCATGAAGGAGCCCTAGTAAATCTGAAGTCAATGGGAATCGGGGAGAAAACTCTCCATTGGCTGGAGTCATACCTAGCACAAAGGAAGATGGCTCTGGTGATTGACCTTCAATCATCACAGCTCCAGGATATCGCTGCAGGAGTTCCTCAGGGCAATATCCTCGGCCCAACCATCTTCAGCTGCTTCATCAATGACCTTCCCTCCAACATAAGGTCAGAAATGGGGATGTTCGCTGATGACTGCATAGTGTTCAGAGCCATTCACAACTCCTCAGATAATGAAGCAGTCCATGCCCGCATGCAACAAGACCTGGACGATGTTCAGGCTTGGGCTGATAAGTGGCAGGTAACATTTGCTCCACAGAAGTGCCAGGCAATGACTATCTCCAACAAGCGAGAGTCTAACCACCGCCCCATGACATTCAACGGCATTATCATCGCCGAATCCCCCACCATCAACCTCCTGGGGGTCACCATTGACCAGAAACTTAACTAGACCAGCCACATAAATACTGTGGCAACAAGAGCAGGTCAGAGGCTAGGTATTCTGTGGCGAGTGTCTCACTTCCTGACTCCCCAAAGCCTTTCTACCATCTACAAGGCACAAGTCAGAAGTGTGATGGAGTACTCTCCACTTGCCTGGATGAGTACAGCTGCAACAACACTCAAGAAGCTCGACACCATGCAGGACAAAGCAGCCCGCTTGATTGGCACCCCATCTACCACCTTAAACATTCACTCCCTCCACCACCGGCGTACCGTGGCTGCAGTGTGTACCATCTACAAGATGCACTGCAGCACCTCCCAAACCTGCGACCTCTTCCACCTAGAAGGACAAGGGCAGCAGGCGCATGGGAACACCACCACCTCCAAGTTCCCCTCCAAGTCACACACCATCCTGACTTAGAAGTATATTGCCGATCCTTCATCGTCGCTGGGTCAAAATCCTGGAACTCCCTACCTAACAGCACTGTGGGAGTACCTTCACCACACGGACTGCAGCAGTTCAAGGCAGCAGCTCACCACCACCTTCTCAAGGGCAATTAGGGATGGGCAATAAATGCTGGCCTTGCCAGCGACGCCCACATCCCATGAACGAATAAAAAAAAAAGCGGATGAGACCACTTGAGGCTCCAAATCGTGGACTTGCATATTAGAAATCGCCAAAACTTTTGACACTGCGGTTTAGAACCTTTCTTTTTAAGAAAAACGAATGTGTGACAAATTGTGTTGTTTCATTTTTGTTTTGCCCTCAAGCCAATAGTGCAGATATGAGAGTCCGGCGATCCTTTGGCCTGGCTCAGTGCTCTGTGCCCGGCTCCAGGTGAATATGTAACTGAGGCCCTCTCTCTTAACGAGTGGTTAGGAATTGGAATGCACTACCTGATAGGGTGGTGGATACAAATTCAATAGTAGCCTTCAAAAGGGAATTGGATAAATACTTGGGAGAAAAAATTGCAGGGATATGGGGAGAGAGCGGGGAGGTGGGACTAATTGCATTGCTCTTCGAAAGAGTCGGCGCAGACTTGATGGGCCGAATGGCCGCCTTCTCTGCTGTACTACTCTATGATTCGGTAAGTTTTAAAGTTCAACCAAGGGTTAGTCGCCATCGTTCACCGCACGTCTCCTGCTGGCTTCGTGCGGTCTGCTGGAAGGTTTTTATTAGTTGCACGAACTTTTCCCGAACCAGTTGCGTGGGATCATCTTGGATCATTAATGTCAGCGAGTTGAGACTGCCGCTGGGCCCAATGGAGCCGAAATCCCGTTACCGTGGAAAGTTCTGGCAAAGTTGCGCGGTAGAGGAGCGGGGCTGTTGGAGACCCGGGGCCAGTCAGGCTGCCGGCTGTTTTTTTTTTGCGGGGAGGGGAGGGAGAGGAGAGGAGAGTTTGGGTCTGCGTGTCACTGGCAGGAGACGGCAGGGTGCAGCCGGCTGAGAGCTGGAAATGCATGGGCTTGTTCCTGACCCGCTGGGAACGCCCTGATGGCGAAAGAACAAGTTTGTTTGAAGTGGATGTCGGTGAACAGGCGTGAAGCAGACAATCCCAATCACTCAAGCAGCTGTATGTTTTGGGAGATTTTTTTTTCGTCAAGTTCTTTTTAATTTCACTTCTTTAGCATTGAATTAAAATTGAGGCTTTTGCCAATTTCAAATTACAATTTTAAAAAAGGTTCCTATTAAAATTTGTAGATGAGCAGTAGTTTTTAGGGCGGTACTTAAAATTAATGTAACAAGTAGGAAAGTGAACAGCAGGCGCAGCTTTAAATAAATTGTCAAACATCACACCAAGGATAGACAGACTCTGCAGTGAGAAGCAGGCACATCCATCTCACTGATATCTATAAGTAAATACCTGTTTTCTTAAAAGCATCATTAAAACACTCTTTACATGCAGCACTTTCATATTATGAGTATTATAATTTAGATTGGGGGGGTCCATGATTACGAATCGATTTGAAAAGGGGTCCTTCAACCAAAAAAGTTTGAGAATCACTGGTATAGAAAAACCAGAAAGTTCATGCCTAACTCAATACCTTCTCTAAGCTTAGTTTGGAAATGTGAATCACAGAGATAAACACGAGACACACCCATTACTATGAAGTAAATCAATTTAGTACCTGATCAATGATGGAATCCAAGGTACTAAGTAGTAGGTATCCTCGACCCCGAACTAGGTATTCTCCCAATGCAACCATGTGACTTTCTTCCTCCTTTTCCTTGCCCTCGGAACACTGAGCCACAGCATTGCAAAGCTGGTGCACATCTGTCAGAAATTCCCGTGCCAACGTGTTACAGGCACTGCTCATGTCTGAGCTGTGGAAAGAAGCAAAAGCTGTTCAGAATGTTTAATAAGTAGACAACATCGCAATCTCCTTTATGCAACTCTCAGACTACCTTGCTGCAGTATTTGAATGGTTTGCCTTGTGTAGTGATTACAAAAGTAATGTTTTTGACTTTTAACACAACTAACAGAACAGTAGATGATTGATAAGTCTGCCTTCAAGCACCCTCTACATTAAAATAAATTCAATTTTACAGTCCAGGCCACTTACAAATTTCACGGAAATTACATATAAAAGTGAGTTAGAACTCACCCCTGTTTCACTTAACTACCATGCACACTATCATACAAGAAACTAATTTCGGACAATAAAGGATTATATCAGAGTTAAACATTTTATCCTTCACATTATTCAGGCATCTTGTTCCACTGTAGATATCTGCAGTTTTAAGCTCCCACACAGATCTTGTAAGTTCTTATTTGGAGCCAATTATTGAAATACTCCACCCTAAACCACAATGATATGAACAGAAAAAAGCTAAGCTCCAGGCTCAGAAATGTTAAAATCACATGGCATCATGTGATATCACATGGACGATCTCCTTGCAAAAAAGCATCACATATTCCAGCAGAACAGACATACTGTTTCATTCACGCTTTATAATTCATTTAGTAAGAAGTAATGAAAATAAACTGTGCTTTCTCTACAATGTTCTATATTGGGACATGACTGCGACTGTAAGTATTGTCAGCAAATCTGTTCCAAAAAGGGTAGCTAAAAACTATTGTAGATCATATCACTAGTCATCAGCAGTACTGGGCATATTTAAAATATTGGCACCAATACACTATTGTATTGAAAAAAATGAATCATACTTAAACACTTTGATGTTGCGTGGATACACCTTTTCTGTGATAACTCCTAATGCATCATCACCTCAAAATGCTCTCACCTTAATACCAAAAGTGACAGATTTGTAAGTAACTGTAAACCACCTCATGATAACAATCTCAAAATGCTCTCTCCAGACACAGATCGGGTTAAGGACAAAATCATTGATTATGCTACTAGGTGTTTTGACAGTTCTGGTTATGAATATAGTATGAACATTTAACACACATCAACTGTACTTTACTAAAATCCTATTGACACTACTATTTTTATATTATATGATAGATAACATTGTCAAGGAAGGGTATTAACTCTGGAGTCAAAGAAGATTTGATTGGGTATTCAAATGCTTTCTTGAAAACAGTCACAGCCCGCTGCTGCAACTTGGGTGCCTGCCAGTGTACAGAGAGCCAAGCAGTTAACATATTAAGCATTTCAAAGCATGCACATGGATACTGTCTCCTCATATTGTCAATAGCTAAAAACAATACAGTGAACCATACCACTTTGTGTGCAAGTCTAGGATATTACATACTGTGCATTGGGAACAATTTGTTTGCATATAAAATCCAAGTCGTATGTCTTCCATTCTGTAGAGAACTCAATTATCTTCACCCAATTAGCATTGCTATTGTGCTTAATTGAAAATGAATACGCAGTTTCTCACAACCATGTTAATCAGCTTCTGGCAGTGCCACTAATGGCAGAGCAAATCAGCAATTCAATTCTGTAGCAATGCAATCATTCGCTCGACCCCCACTCAATTATCACTCCTTTTTTGAAAATGCAGATTCATGCTGTGATACGGTTCCACAGGCACCTCACCACAATAGCATTCATCATGTGTGATCCAGGCAGAGAGCTATCGACAGGCTATCAACCATGGGGGAACCACAACTGACCCAGATTCCTTCTTCATCTGACGTCCGCACTTTTCAACAGGGGTCACTGGATAAAAATCAGTCCCGTCACTTGGCATATTTAAAATATTGGCACCCATACACTATTGGAGAGAGGGGTGAAAAAGCCATACTTAAGATGACTATCTCCCTCCCAAGCTCTGGGACATCAGCTAACTTAACCCAGAGTGGGGATCAAGCCTGGGACTTTTCTGATGTGTATGACTCAGTATTAGGCCTTTAGCAATTGAACCACTGAGGGGGAAGCAGTGAATGTGACACTGAAAAGAACAATTATAATATTAAAGCTATTCCAGCATCCAAAGTGTTAATATTAGCATACTATTAATTTCATGTAGCCAATATTACTGTATTGATGCGACATAATCATTACTGTAATATTAATGCTGGATATATTAGAGTAAAAATAAAATTTAAATTTGGCTCATCTTGTTGATTCTCACTGTTCTAAGTTTAACTTCATCTCTTGTCTTTTACTAACATCTATTTCAGTTAGTAGTTATTCTAACTATTTTCTCTCATTAAAAAAAAAGTTTAATCATTAATTTAGCATATATCTTCTGACAACAGTGAGACCAACTGCGAAAAGCTCCTAGAATGAGAGTAACTTTAAAAAATAGGTTACTTGTTTGGCTAATAACCAACTCCAAAGGAAGAATAATAACAACAACTTGTATTTATATAGCGCCTTTAACATAGTAAAACGTCCCAAGGTGCTTCACAGGAATATTAAAAGACAAAAAAATTGACACCGAGCCACATAAGGAGAAATTAGGGCAGGTGACCAAAAGCTTGGTCAAAGAGGTAGGTTTTAAGGAGCGTCTTAAAAGGAGGAAAGAGAGGTAGCGAGGCGGAGAGGTTTAGGCAGGGCCTCGGCAACAGAAGGCACAGCCACCAATGGTTGAGCGATTATAATCAGGGATGTTCGACAGGGCAGAATTAGAGGAGCGCAGATATCTTACATAGGATATATGGCACAGGAACAGGCTATTCGACTCAACCAGTCCATGCCGGCGTTTATGCTCCACTCGAGCCTCCTCCCGTCTTTCCTCATCTAAATCTATCAGCATAACCCTCTATTCCCTTCTCCCTCATATGCTTGTCTAGCCTCCCCTTAAATGCATCTGTTGTGGCTGCCGCGAAGCACGAATTGAAGCCGAGTCAGTAAGTGGAACACATGGCTTTTTTAATCACATCTCTGGTAAAATGGCTGCTAACATTTCTCTGCAAACTCTGAGGGCCACGCCCACTCCTTTTTTCCCTGCCTTAAAGGCAGCATGCGCCTTAAAGGCAAGGTGCCCGATTTATTGTCCACGGACGGAAAAGTGGATTGCGCCCGTTTAGGTGGCGATCCGCCACACAGCTCCCCCCAGAATCCGCTTAGGAGGTGTGGACGAGATGGTGCGGCGGTCTGATGGGCCGGCCGGAGCGGCTCTTGTAGGACGCCGGTGGACGTGGAACGGCCGGGCGTGGAGCAGCCGGGTGAACTGGCTTGAGGGCAGATCGGCCGCGTGCCAGTGGACGGGCTACAGGGACCTGCTCACCGGGCTCAGAGTGTGCTGGCTTGAGTCGGTCAACCGACACTTTTTCGGTCCTGTCGCCCACTTGCAGGGTGAAAAATTTGTCCCCAGCCTGCAGCACCTTGTAGGGCCCGTCGTACGGGGGTTGAAGGGGTCCGCGGTGGGCGTCGTGCCGGACGAAAACGAACCGTGCCTGGTGCAGGCTTAGTGGGACGTGTGAGGTGGATTCGCCGTGTCGGGCAATGGGCGAACTGCAGCGCCGGTGAGGCGAAGTCGTGGCGTTGCTGGTCAGCTGACCAGGGTGCCGTGGCGGTGGGCAGGAACTCGCCGGGTATGCGCAGCGGCTGACCGTACACAAGCTCTGCTGCCGATGCGTGGAGGTCTTCTTTAACCGCGGTGCGCAGGACGAGGAGGACCCACGGGAGTCGGTCGGTCCAGGCGCCGTCCTGGAGGCTGGCTCGAAGAGATGCCTTCAAGGATCTGTGGAACCGCTCACACAGTCCGTTGGCTTGGGGGTGGTACGCTGTGGTGCGGTGAATGGTCACCCCGAGATTGCGTGCAACAGCGGTCCAGAGTTCAGAGGTAAATTGCGGACTTCTGTCCGACGTCATGTCGGAGGGGACGCCGAACCGTGCGACCCAGGTGCTGACGGAGGCTCTGGCGATGTCGGCGGTGGTGGTAGAGGTCAGTGGAATTGCCTCGGGCCAGCGCGTGGTGCAGTCAATGATCGTCAGCAAGTGCGTGTGGCCTTGCGACGGCGGCAGGGGCCCGACGATGTCCGCGTGGATGTGGTCGAATCTACGCGAAGGGACGGTAAACTCCTCGAGGGGTGCTTTCGTGTGTTGCTGTACCTTGGCCCATTGGCAGGCTAGGCAGGAGTTGGCCCAAGTACGCACATCCTTGCGAAGGCCGTGCCAGACAAAGCGGTTGGCTACCAATTTGATGGATGCGCGGGCGCAGGAGAGGTTGTGGAGAATGTCGAATACCCGGCGGCGCCAGGACGCTGGGACGACGGGCCGAGGTTGACATAGGGATATGTCGCACTTGACCGTGACTGCAGTCGGGCCACAGGCGACGTCGGCCAGGCATAGCCCTGGTAGGTGCGGAGAGCAGATCAGGGTCGGTGATCTGGTCTGCTGCGAGTTGAGCGTAGTCGACTGCCAGGTGTGCGGCGTGGATGGCGGGGCGGGAGAGGCAGTCGGCTACCACATTGTCTCGGCCGGAGACGTGTTGGATGTCTGTGGTGAACTCTGACACTGCCGCGAGCTGGCGCTGCTGCCTGGCGGACCAGGGGTCGGTTGTCTTTGCCATTGCGAATGTCAGGGGTTTGTGGTCGACAAACGCAGTGAAGGGGTGGCCCTCCAGCAAAAAACGAAAATGGCGGACCGCCAGGAACAGCGCAAGGAGCTCGCGGTCGAAGGCGCTGTACTTGACCTCCGGGGGGCGTAGTTGGCGGCTGAAGAAGGCAAGTGGTTGCCAGGCGCCGTCGACCCACTGCTCATACACGGCGCCGACCGCGTGGTCGGAGGCGTCCGTGGTGAGCGCTACCCTGGCATTGGGCCATGGGTGCGCGAGCAGGGTGGCGTTGGCGAGTGCGGTCTTGGTGGAGTCGAAGGCGGCTGACGCGTCTGCCGTCCATTCGACCGCCATCTTGCCGCTCCTGCCCCAGAGGGCTTCATACAGGGGCCTCATGAGGGACGCCGCTTTGGGAATGAAGTGGTTGTAGAAATTCACCATCCCGAGGAACTCCTGGAGACCTTTGATGGTGGTGGGGCGGGGAAATTGTTGGACGGCCTGCACCTTGGTGGGCAGGGGAATGGCCCCAGCATGGGTGATGTGGTGGCCGAGGAAGTCGATCTTGTCCAGGCCGAACTGGCATTTGGCTGGGCTGAAGATGAGCCCGTGGTCGCTGAGGCGCCCGAACAGGATGAGAAGGTGTTCGAGGTGTTCCTGCTTGGAGGAACTGGCTACCAGGATGTCGTCCAGGTAGACGAACAGGAACTTCAGATCCCGAAGGACCGAGTTCATGAGCCGTTGGAATGCCTGGGCCGCGTTTTTGAGGCCGAAGGGCATCCGCAGGAACTCGAAAAGGCCGAAGGGGGTGATTACGGCCGTCTTGGGGACGCCCGCGGGGTGGACGGGGACTTGGTGGTAGCCGCGCACCAGGTCGACCTTGGAAAAGACTGAGCGGCCGGCCAGTCTAGCCGAGAAGTCCTGGATGTGCGGCACGGGGTACCGATCAGGGGTGGTGGCGTCGTTGAGGCGGCGGTAATCCCCGCAGGGGCGCCAACCCCCGCCTGGTTTGGGGGCGATGTGGAGTGGGGAGGCCCAGGGACTGTTGGAGCGGCAGATGATGCCGAGCTGTTCCATGGTGGCAAACTCGGTCCGCGCGATCTCCAGTTTGGCCGGGTCCAGCCTGCGGGTGTGGGCGTACACTGGAGGGCCTGTGGTGGGGATGAAGTGTTCCACCCCGTGTTTGGCGGCCTTCACGGAGAAGGTCGGATTGGTAAGGGCCGGGAATTCGGCCAGGAGTGCCGAGTAGTCATCCGTGGCCCGGGCGTGGCACTGTGACGCCATGTCGGCGGGTTGACGGGGGGCCATGGCGCCCAGGATGGGGGACATGGTGTTCATGTCCATGAGGCGGTGTCGAGGGATGTCTAACAGTAGGCCGTGGGCGCACAGGAATCTGCGCCGATGAGAGGGGAGAGCACCTTGGCAGTGATGAACTCCCATCGGTAGCGGCGACCAGCGAGGTCGAGGGTGACTGTGCGGGTGCCGTACGTCGGGATGTCCGAGCCGTTAGCAGCAGCCAGCGCCAGTCCTCGTTTGCCCTTTTGGATGTCGAGGGCGGAGGCCGGGATGATGCTGTGCTGAGCTCCAGTGTCGCACAGGAACCGGCTGCCGGTTTTGTCATCCGTGACGTACAGCAGGGAGCCCGCGTGGCCCACGGCCATCGCGGGGGCTGGTACGGGGGCGGACTTGAAAGAGCAGGGAGGTGTGCACCGTTGTGCCCTGGCGCCGAACCGTGCGTGGTATTAACAGTGGCCCGGGTTAGTGGGGCGCGAAGGCCCCGTGAGCCCAGTGGCTGGGTCTTGTGGTCGCGTGGTGACCGGTGAGGGGCGCGCCCAGGCAGTGGCTGCCAGGTCCGGAGTGACGTCGCAGCTGGAGTGAGCGGACAGCAGCTCGTCGGCCTCATCGGCCAGGGCTTCCAGGTCCGTGAGGCCGGACGCCACGATCGCTGGGCGGAAGCTGAGAGGTAGCTGGCGGATGAACAGCGTGCGGAAGAGAGATCCGGGTGGGCTCTCGTCAGTGAGGGAGAGCATGTGGGAGAGGAGGTCTGACGGTGAGGCATCACCGAGGCCTGGAAGGTCGAGGAGGTGGCAGTTTCGCTGGTATGTCGAGGCCGTAAATTTTTTAAGGAGCACGGCCTTAAGATGTGCATACTTGCCCTCCTCTGGTGGGTTCTGCAGCGCTGTCCAGACCTTCGTAACTGTGGAGCTACCGAGTGATGTGACGAGGTAGTCGTACATCGTCCCATCTGTGGTGATTTGTTGCAGCCAGAATCGGGACTCGGCTTGGAAGAACCAGGCTTCGGGCTGGTTTTCCCAAAACTCCGGCAGTTTCACAGAAACTGCGTTCGTGTCCGCCATTGCAGTGCTCGGAATACGTTCTGAGCGTCGGGGTCACCAATGTTGTGGCTGCCGCAAAGCACGAATTGAAGCCGAGTCAGTAAGTGGAACACATGGCTTTTTTAATCACATCTCTGGTAAAATGGCTGCTAACATTTCTCTGCAAACTCTGAGGGCCACGCCCACTCCTTTTTTCCCTGCCTTAAAGGCAGCATGCGCCTTAAAGGCAAGGTGCCCGATTTATTGTCCACGGATGGAAAAGTGGATTGCGCCCGTTTAGGTGGCGATCCGCCACACATCTATACTTTTCGCTTCAACCACTCCCTGTGGTAGCGAGTTCCACATTCTCACCACTCTCTGGGTAAAGAAGTTTTTTCTGAATTCCCTATTGGATTTCTTGGTGACAATCTTACATTGGTGGCCTCTAGGCATGCTCTTCCCCACAAGTGGAAACATTCTCTCTCTATCCACTCTATCAAAACCTTTCATAATATTAAAGAGTACAGGAAACTCTTGTTTAACCGGCACCTAAATATCCGGAATTCTCTCTTAACCAGCAAAAATCATACTCCGAAAACTCCTCTCAAATAACCGGCAATGTTGCCGAGTCCGAGTCTCCCGCGAACGCCGAGTTAGTCAGTGGGGGTAGTTCTCCAAAGTGCCACTACTCGGCCCCCTTGTGCTGTCGGAAGTCCGAACACTGCAGTAACAGGAGTCTGATTCTCCCGCGCTGCCGGGAGTCTCACTTACTGTTAAGTAATTAAAGAGTTATGGATTACCCTCAACTGGCAGTACTGTACTTAATCAAGCATCTTCCACCATCCATTTAACACAACATTCTGTAGGTGAGTAACCAAATACTGTATACTGCACATTTCTTAATTTTTTTATGTTAAAAATAGCCTCGGTAGATATAACTCTCCGTTATCCGGAACTTTCGATCAACCAGCACCACGCCGGTCCCGTCAGTGCCGGATACCAAAGAGTTTCCTGTATTAGGTCACCCCTCAGCCTTTTTTCAAAGAGAAAAGAGACCCAAGCCTGTTCATCCTTTCCTAATAGGTATACCCTCGCATTTCTGGTATCATCCTTGTAAATCTTCTCTGCACCCTCTCCAGTGCCTCTATATCCTTTTTATAATATGGCGACCAGAACTGTACGCAATACTCCAAGTGTGGTCTAACCAAGGTTCGATACAGGTTTAGCATAACTTCCCTACTTTTCAATTCTATACCTCTAGAAATAAACCCTAATGCTTGGTTTGCCTTTTTTACGGCCTTGCTAACCTGTGTCGCAACTTTTAGTGATTTGTGTATTTGTACTCAGATCCCTTTGTTCCTCTACCCCACCTAGACTCGCACCCTCCAAGTAATAAGTGACCTCCCTATTCTTCCTACCAAAATGTAATACCTCACATTTATCGGTGTTGAACTTCATCTGCCAATTATGTGCCCATTCTGCAAGTTTATTTATGTCCTCCTGTAATTTGTTGCAGTCCTCCTCAGCATTGACTATTCCCCCCAATTTGGTGTCATCTGCAAATTTAGAAATTGTGTTTTTGATTCCAAAGTCTAAATCGTTAATATAAATTGTGAACAACAGTGGTCCCAGCACTGATCCTTGTGGAATACCACTTCCCACCTTCTGCCACTGTGAATAGCTACCTTTTACCCCTACTCGCTGCTTTCTGTCTTGAAGCCAGATAGCTATCCATTCTGCGACTTGTCTCCTGACTCCACATTCTCTGACCTTGTTCATCAGTCTATTATGGAGTACCTTATCTCGGGGAGTTGTGGGGCTGAAGGAGATTACAGAGATAGGGAGGGGCGAGGCCATGGAGGGATTTGAAAACAAGGATGAGAATTTTGATATCGAGGCATTGCTTAACCTGGAGCCACTGTATGTCAGCGAGCACAAGGGTGATAGGTGAACGGGACTTGGCGCGAGTTAGAACACAGGCAGCCGAATTTTGGATCACCTCAAGGTTACGTAGGAGGTTACGTATGTGGGAGGCCAGCCAGGAGTGCGTTGGAATAGTCAAATCTAGAGGTAACAAAAGGTATGGATGAGGGATTCAGCAGATGATGAGCTGAGGCAAGGGCGGAGACTGGCGATGTTACGGAGGTGGAAATAGGTGGTCTTAGTTATGCTGCGGATATGTGGGCGGAAGCTCATTTCAGGGTCAAATATGACACCAAGGTTGCGAACAGTGTGGTTCAGCCTCAGACAGATGTTAGGGAGAGGGATGGAGTCAGTGGCTAGGGTACAGAGCTTGTGGCGTGGACTGAAAACAATGGCTTCAGTCTTCCCATTATTTCATTGGAGGAAATTTCTGCTCATCCAGTACTGGATGTCAGACAAGCAGTCTAACAATTTAGAGACCGTGGAGGGGTCGAGAGAAGTGGTAGAGGTAGAGCTGGGTGTCGTCAGCGTACATGTGGAAACTGACGCTGTATTTTCAGATGATGTCGCCAAGAAGCAACATGTAGGTGAGAAATAGGAGGGGGCCAAGGATAGATCCTTGGGGGACACCAAAGAAAGACAGACTTGCATTCATATAGCGCCTTTCACGACCACCGGACGTCTCAAAGCAGTTTACAGCTAATGAAGTACATTTGGAGTGTAGTCACTGTTGTAATGTGGGAAATGATGCAGCCAATTTGCGCACAGCAAGCTCCCACAAACAGCAATGTGATAATGACCAGACAAGCTGTTTTTGTTATATGTTGATTGAGGGATAAATATTGGCCATAACACCGGGGATAACTCCCCTACCAATAACCTGCTCACCGACGCTCAGTTCGGGTTCCACCAGGACCACTCGGCTCCAGACCTCATTACAGCCTTGGTCGAAACATGGACAAAAGAGCTGAATTCCAGAGGTGAGGCGAGATTGACTGCCCTTGACATCAAGGCAGCATTTGACTGAGTGTGGCATCAAGGAGCCCAAGTAAACTTGAAGTCAATGGGAATCTGGGGGAAAATTCTCCACGGACTGGAGTCAGACCTTGCACAAAGGAAGATGGTTGCGGTTGTTGGAGGTCAATCATCTCAGCCCCAGGACATCGCTGCAGGAGTTCCTCAGGGCAATGTCCTCGGCCCAACCATCTTCAGCTGCTTCATCAATGACCTTCCCTCCATCATAAGGTCAGAAGTGGGGATGATCGCTGATGACTGCAATGTTCAGTGCCATTCACAACTCCTCAGATAATGAAGCAATCCGTGCCCGCATGCAGCAAAACCTGGACGACATTCAGGCTTGGGCTGATAAGTGACGAGTAACATTCGCGCCACATAAATGCCAGGCAATGACTATCTCCAAGAAGCGACAGTCTAACCACCGCCCCTTGACATTCAACGGCATAACCATCGCCGAATCCCCCGCCATCAACAGCCTGGGGGTCACCATTGACCAGAAACTTAACTGGACCAGCCACATAAATACTGTGGCTACAAGAGCACGTCAGAGGCTAGGTATTCTGCAGCAAGTGTCTCATCTCCTGACTCCCCAAAGCCTTTCCACCATCTACAAGGCACAAGTAAGGAGTGTGATGGAATACTCTCCACTTGCCTGGATGAGTGCAGCTCTACCAACACTCAGGAAGATGGACACCATCCGGGACAAAGCAGCTCGCTTGATTGGCACCCCATCCACCACCTTAAACATTCACTCCCTCCACCACTGGCGCACCGTGGCTGCAGTGTGTACCATCTATAAGATGCACTGCAGCAACTCGCCAAGGCTTCTTCGACAGCACCTCCCAAACCCGCCACCTCTACCACCTTGAAGGACATGGGCAGCAGGCGCATGGGAACACCACCACCTCCAAATTCCCCTCCAAGTCATGCACCATCCTGACTTGGAGATATATCGCAGTTCCTTCATCGTTGCTGGGTCAAAATCCTGGAACTCCCTCCCTAACAGCACTGTGGAAGTACCTTCACCACACGATCTGCAGCGGTTAAAGGCGGCAGCTCACCACCACCTTCTCAAGGACAATTAGGGATGGGCAATAATTGCTGGCTTTGCCACCAACCCAGGAACAAATTAAAAAAAATATCCTTCCTGAGGTTGGTACCCAAAACTAAACGCAATACTCTGAATAGGATCTGACCAAGACTCTGTACAACTGAAGCATTACTTCCTCCCTTTTGTATTCCAGCCCCTTAAGATAACGGCCAATGTTTCATTAGCCTTCTTGAGTACTTCCTTACTTTTGTATTCTCATCACTATTTACCTTTTGCACTAGCTTCTCACAATGTGTGTACATGGGCACCTGGACATAGTTTTTCCCACTCACTGTTTATGTCCCTTTGTACTTCCTGCTCCCAGCTACACAACTTACCGTGCCTCCTAACTTAGTGTTGGTAAAACCATCCCATAAAGTTTTCACATTGAGTTCATGGCAGGATTTTTTTTTCTCCCAAACACTTACATTTTCAAAAACATTGGCCTAGAAATTCGCGTGGCCGGCTTGCCGCGGGGGTAAGGATCGCGCGCGCTCTTACCCACCGCGCCTGCCGTTGTGTTTTGGGCCCATAGGAACTTCGAGTCCCGGGCCTCCCAAGAGCCGGCGCGCAGTGCTTGCGTGTTCCAGGGGCGCAGTTAGTGCGATGCGTCCCCTGGGATCACGTGGGCCATGGAGAGCCAATGGCAGCAGACCATCTTTCATTCATAGATTTGACAGGACCTGTCAAATCTGTGAATTGAAATCGGCCCCAAAAGAACAGCTAAACTTCAAATAAATTTTTAAAAAAACCATCACATTTATAAAATAACTATAGTTAAATAAATTAACCACTTTAAACAAAAATTAAAATTTTTGAAAAAATTAAAATACTTTAAGTTATAAAAATAAACTTACCTTTCTTTAAAGTATCTAAAAAAATAAACCTGTTGAAAAAAATTTAAAATACTTTATTAACTACTTACCTTGTTCAAAAGGGGTCTTACGCCTCCTTTTTACTAGCGTAGAATCTTCAATACTTACCCTCGCGTTGAAACCTGAAAAAAAAATCTAAGTGTGCTGCGTGCGCGCAGCCTCTACCGCGCACGCGGTTCACCTAGGAACCGCCCCCTTCACCATACCGGAAGTTCCGGTTTCCCGCGCATGCGCAGTGCATGCAGGAAACCGGCACTTCGGGAATGAATACGGGTGAGTACGGACTGTGTACTCACCCGGGAACGGCCGAATTTTTGGGCCAATGTTTTCAAGCTGAGGCTGCTCGTGTTGGGGAATCAAAAATTCTGGTCATGCTGGGGACTCAATGACATCATCAAACTCTCCCAGAACAGGTACAAGCTCATAGCCAGGAGAACAAAACCCTCCGTTCTCCCATCCAATTCTAACCTCAGGGGAGTGCATGTTCTCCTCATTCATTTCCTACACTAGCCATCCTTAAAGTTTGCATGAGATTGCTAATTTTGGTGGTTTTGTGCCTGGGTTAAGACCACCTACACTCATTTTGCTTAGGAAGTTAAAGGTAGTAGAGATAGGAAACTTTAATCCCATTAGTGAAAAGACAGTGTAAGATCCCACTGCACCACCTCGTCCCCTTTCACTTGTATTACAAAATTTATAATAAAATGCATAAATCAAGCACTAACAAGTATCAATAGTTTGAAAAAACAAGTGTCTCAAAAAGATGAACTGAAACAAAATGATACACAACAATAATGCACATTTATAAAGACCTTAAGAGGAAATGGAGGTTTAAAATGGAGCAGTAATTTGAGAGGACAGATGGGTCAAGAGTGGGTTTTCTGAGTACTGGGGTGATGATAGAAGCTTTGAAAAGGAGAGGAATAATGCCTGAGTAAAGTGAGCCAGAGTATTGGGGAAGTTGAGTGAAGAGTCAGGGGGAGCAGAAAGCAGGTTTCATTCAAGAGATGAGTTTGGAGGGTGGAGGGAGATGCGGTGATGGGTTTTAGAGCTAGAATAGGTGGGAGACTTGGGTGGGAGGTCGGATGCGGACGCAACAGCAGAAGCTGCTGCATGGATGGTCTCGACCTTAGAGATAAAGAAATCCATGAACTCTTTATACTTCGTATTGGATGAGATGGGGAAGGAAATTGGAGAAAAGAGTTTGAGGAGGCAATTAGTCACGAATAAAAGGAAGCTTGAGATGTCTTTGGCTTCCAGGAGCATCCTGGAATAGCAAAATAATTTGGATGAGGAGATCAAGGCACAGTAATGCTTGACATGTGTGAGCCAAATGATTAGACCAGCTGTGTATTAAGTGCACGTGAGTTTCAGGCCCTCTCAAAAATAGGAGGTTTACCAGGGTGAATATCAAGGTTGGGAGATGGCAAGTGATTTGACAGAACAAGGGCACAATTTAGCAGGTCAATAGCAGCAGAGGTGTTGCAACGGAGGATGAGTATAGGGAGTTGGGACTCTGACAGTGAATTAGTGATGGGCCTCACAGACAGGATGGAACGCAGCGCCAGAGAAGGAGGATTCAGTGAGGAGGAAGAAGTTGCCACCGATAATCTAGTGTTAGTGCCAAGGTGCAATGGATTACTCTACAGTGTGGGAATGAATGGCGAGGGTCTTGCTCACAAGAGTGAACATTCTGAAGGGCAATACGAAGCGGTGTGGTGATTGACGTTCCACTGGGGGGTCGGAAGGGTGAGGAAGAGGTAAAATAAATGGAGGGGGGACTTTAGAAGCAAGCTGGTCATCGAGAATGTAGAGTGGGCCAGTTAGCAGAATGAGCAACTGGGAACATGAGAGACAAGGCAGAGAGTACCAAGCAGGAGGCTGTGGATTCATTCAAGAGGGGCTCGAGTCTGGGACAACGAGAGGGGAGAAGGTAGTCTTAGGAGTAGAGTTGAGTGGTAGGGGGATAAGAAGGATTGAGGGAGGCATGGTGCTCTAGAAGGTGGAGCTGAAAGAGGTCACGGATGAATGAGATGAAGAGGGAGAGAGAGCAGAGCCTGGAAATGACCGAAAAGGAGATCTAATAGTATACAGAATTTTGAAATTATTTCAGAGCGTGAATAAATAGTGAAAGATTGGTTTCATTGATGGGCAAATCAGTAACAAGGGAGCGTAAACTTATGATTCGTTACCGAAGCACAAAAGGAAATGTTAGGAGAAATACTTTCACGCAAGAGTTATTAGAATATGGAGAGCATTGCCACCAACTGTTATTGAACACGAGTCAATCACGATAGTTAAGAGAATTAGATAAACCACTTGAAGAACAAAATATTTAAGAGTACAGGGAGATGGGTCATCAGATAGCTCCGATGTGGACAAACACAATAGGCCAAATGGGCTCCCTCTGTGATGAAGTTTCTACGATTCTGCTCCTACAATTCTGCCAATGCTATTTGAGTTGGCGGCAAGGAGCTATACAAGAATTCACCATTGAAGTTCTCAAGACTATCTCCTCTCTCATCTTATGGGAAAGTAAGCTGTGAGGAGGACACAAAAAACCTGCAAAGGGATATAGACAGGTTTGACGAGTGGGCAATAAGGTGGCAGATGGAGTCTAATGTGAGGCTATTCACTTTGGTACGAAGAATAGAAAAACAGAATATTTTTTAAATGGTGAGAAGCTATTAAATGTTGGTGTTCAGAGAGATTTAGGTGTCCTCGTGCAGGAAACAGAGTTAGCATGCAGGTACAGCAAGCAATTAGGAAGGTAAATGGAATGTTGGCCTTTATTGCAAGGTGGGTGGAGTACAAGAGTAAGGAAGTCTTGCTACAACTGTACAGGGTTTTAGTGAGACCACACCTGGAGTACTGTGCACAGTTTTGGTCTCCATACCTGTGGCTCAGTGGGTAGCACTCTCGTCTCGGAGTCAGAAGGTTGAGAGTCCCACTCCAGGGACTTGAGCACAAAAATCTAGGCTGACACTCCAGTGCGGTGCTGAGGGAGTGCTGCAGTCGGTGGTGCTGTCTTTTGGATGAGACGTTAAACCGAGGTCCCGTCTGTTCTCTCAGGTGGACGTAAAAGATCCAATGGCACTATTTCGAAGAAGAGCAGGGGAGTTATCCCCAGTGTCCTGGCCAATATTTATCCCTCAAATCAACATCACTAAAACCGATGATCTGGTCATTATCACATTGTTGTTCGTGGGAGCTTGCTATGCGCAAATTGGCTGCCACCTATCCTACATTGCAACAGTGACTACACTCCAAAAGTACTTAATTGGCTGTAAAGCGTTTTGAGACGTCCGGTCATCGTGAAAGGCGCTATATAAATGCATGTCTTTCTTTCTTTCGATGAGGACAAATTGAATAGACTAAGCCTACATTCCCTAGAGTTTAGAAGAATGAGAGGTGATCGCATTGAAACATATTAGATTCTGAGGGGGATTGACATGGTAGATGCTGAGTGGTTGTTTCCCCTAGCTGGAGAGTCTAGAACGAGGGGGCATAGTCTCAGGATAAGGGGTCAGCATTTAAGACTGAGATGAGGAGGAATTTCTTTACTCAGAGGATTGTGAATCTTTGGAATTCTTTACCCCAAAGGGCTGTGGATGCTGAGTCATTGAGTATATTCAAGGCTGAGATAAATATTTTTTTGGACTCTAGGTGAATCAAGTGATATGGGGATCGGGCAGGAAAGTGGAGTTGAGGTTAACGATCAGCCATGACCTTATTGAATGGCGGAGTAGGCTCAAAGAGCCGAATAGCCTATTCCCGCTCCTATTCATGTTCTTATGGTCCACATCTGTAATTCGGCAAACATTTGTTCAATTTGTTTATTTAGCCCCAGAGGTCTGATTCCCAGCTTATCTACAGCCCTCCTGCTCCCAATGCATCCTTGCAACAAACTCTGTAGCCTCAGCTGTCCCAGTACCTGGGGATTGGTGCATTTTTAAAAATACATTAAAAAATATGTAAAATGTATTTATTAATGAAGTTGTTGCACCCAGGTATTGAGGCTCCAATTGTTCCAGTGGCCCTCAGCCTCCTTCCTGCAAATTTCCAACATGACACAGCGATCCCTGTTCCACCGCTCACCCCATCCCTACCAACGGGAAAGCACAATGAAAAGAAAACAAACAGGAATTGGGTACAGAAAGAAAAGGGAAGAGCAAAAAGAAAACAGGGCAGTGAGGCGGGAATGGAAAAAACTGAAGAGAGAGAGAGAGAAGAAAAAGTGGCAGCAGAGTGAAATTAAAGAAAACCTCAGTGAAGGAAGTAAAAGATTACTACAGAAAGAAAGAATACCGTAGCAAAAGAAAAAACTACAGCATAGTGAAACAGGAAATGAACTGCAGCAGAAAAACCAAGAGGAATGAAGGAGGAAAAAGAATAATGTCAAGGAGAGAAAATTAAAAAGTAGCAAGAGAATAAAGAAGTTGAAGAAGGGTGAAAAAATACAAGACAAGGAAAAAGGAAAGAAATTGAAGGGATGGAAGTAGCAGATTTGTGATTAATTAAGAGGGAATTTGTACCACAGTTGAATGATGGCGTTGTAAAGATGGTAAATTGGTGAAGATTCTGCTGATTCTCTACCAAAGTCGTCAACCCAAACCCATGAAAGTTTGAACTGAGGTAGCTGGGTAAGAGAAGTGCTCTGGCAAGTCTCCCTACATTTTCTGAACCTTTAGCAAAGCAAAGAATATAGCGGGTAAAAATCTAGATTGAGCTTACAAGGCCTTGCCAGCAGCAGTGGCTCAGTGGAATCAGTTTCTCCTTGCAATGTCAAAAATTGCATAAATCAAAAAAACAGCAAAGACAAAACAGGATGTGGTATTGCTTCAACAGGAACTGACCAAAAATAAACCCAAAATTGCACAACTGGGGGAAAGGCTGTCTGAGGCAGAAGAGTGTTTAATGTCTGCCTTGAAGGCAGCAGGAGCAGATGGTATGGTGAACAATTTGGAAAATAACTGCAGGAGGAAGAATCTCTGTTTATTTGGTATTTGGAAGGGATATCAGAGCCTATCTCCAGGATATTCCACTCGGATTTCTAGGGCTACCCAAATCTTCTAAACTGGCAATCGCTCAGTAATAGCCAAACTCAGAAAATAAACTATGTGCAATAATTTTGAAAATGTTTAGCTCTCAAATTAACTGCTTATCCTTGAGGCGCCAATGAATAAAAGTGGCCTAAGGAGAGAAACAATCATTTGAATATCTTGTACACCCAAGTCCAGGTTATTAATAATATATCATAAAGAGCAATGGTTCCAACACCGACCCCTGGGGAAGACCACTGAACATTTCCCTCCAGTCTGAAAAACAACCGTTCACTGCTACTCTCTGCTTTCTGTCCCTTAGCCAATTTTGTATCCACGCAGCCATTGCCCCTTTAATCCCATGGGCTTCAATTTTGCGAACTAGTCTATAGCGTGGTACTTTATCAAACGCCTTTTGAAAGTCCATATACACATCAATCGCACTACCTTCATTTACCCTCTCCGTTAATATAGAAAACACGGCAGCCAATTTGCACACAGCAAGGTCCCACGAACAACAATGTGATAATGACCAGATAATCTGTTTTAGTGATGTTGGTTTAGGCACAAATATTGGCTAGGACACCAGGGAGAACTCCCCTGTTCTTCTTCAAATAGTGCCATGGGATCTTTTACATCCACCTGAGAGAGCAGACGGGGCCTCGGTTTAACATCTCATCCGAAAGGCGGCACCTTCGACAGTGCAGCCTAGATTTTGTGCTCCAGGCTCTGGAGTGGGACTTGATCCCACAACCTTCTGATTCAGAGGCAATAGTTCTACCAACTGAGCCACGGCTGACACAATTATTGATTTTATGTTTAGGCCACATCTGCTTTAATTGTTGCCTCTTTGTAGTTCTTTTTAGATACAAGATGCTTTGATTTGTGTAACTGAGCATAACAAGGTTATGTGTGGTAAATCACTGGGTTATACAAGAGATTTCCCTTTTTTCTGTACTGTACAATAACTTACTGTTAAGGAATGTATCTTTCAGTCTATTTCAACAGCCAAGTACTTTAATTATTCAGATTTCAAACTGCAAGTGGCATCATATGGAACTCGTACTCCTATCTAGAAGGATGAGCCTTGTTGGTATAAACATATGACCTTTCCGTAGATTATGTTCAACATCTTCATATATTAGAACTTTTTTAATACTGCTGCTTTTTTGTGAAGCTCATCCCCGCCTGTCCGGAGTCCTATCTGCTACAGCAACTCTTTCCACTCTGTTTCCATCCCACCCTGAATTGTTCCAATCCATTCCTGGCCCAAACCAGTTTTCAATACTATGATCATTTTGATACTGCATCAATGTAATAGTCTATATGCTAGAAGCCAGCTTTGGGCTGGAGGCGGGACCGATGCCAGGAACAGAGCAGAGGCAGGTCTCACTGGCGCACAACAGGTCACAGACTTCTATCTTGGGGAGGCTGAATGCTAACTCTGACACCTCCTCCTACCTCCCCCTGGACTGTGACCCCACGACCGAACATCAAGCCATCATTTCCAAGGCTGTCACTGACCTCATCTCCTCTGGAGATCTTCCCTCCGTGGCCGCCAACCCCGCACTACCCGCTTCTACCTCCTTCCCAAGATCTACAAACAGGACTGCCCTGGTAGACCCATCGTTTCAGCCTGTTCTTGCCCCACGGAATTGATTTCCTCCTATCTCAACACTATTTTTTCTCCCCTTGTCCAGTCTCTTCCCACCTACATCTGCGACTCTTCCAACGCCCTCCGCCACTTTAACAGTTTCCAGTTTCCTGGCGCCAACCGTCTCCTTTTCACCATGGACGTCCAATCTCTCTACACCTCCATCCCCACCAGGACGGCCTGAGGGTGCTCCGCTTCTTCCTTGAACAGAGGCCCAACCAGTCCCCAGCCACCACCACCCTCCCCCACCTGGCTGAAATTGTTCTCACATTGAACAACTTCTCCTTTGACTCCACTCAATTCCTCCAAATTAAATTATTGCTATGGGAACCCACATGGATCCTAGCTATGCCTGCCTTATCGTGGGATATGTGGAAAATTCTTTGTTCCAGTCCTACCCAGGTCCCCTCCCTCACCTCTTTTTCCGTTACATTGCTGATTGTATCAGTGCCGTTTCCTGCTCTTGCCCTGAACTAGAAAATTTCATTTACTTTGCTTCTAATTTCCACCCTTCCCTCACCTTCACTTGGTCCATCTCTGACTCTTCCCTTCCTCGACTTCTCTGTCTCCATTTCTGGGGATAGGCTATCGACAAACATCCACTATAAATCCACTGACTCCCACAGCTACCCGTACGACACTTCCTCCCACCCCGCTTCCTGTAAGGACTCTATTCCATTCTCCCAGTTTCTCCGTCGCATCTGTTCCGACGATGCCCACGTTCCATACTAGTGTTCCGATATGTCTTCCCTTTTCCTTCAACCGAGGATTCCCCTCTACCGTGTCCGTTCCATTTCCCGCATTTCTGCTCTCATCCCTCGTCCTCACCTTTCACCCCACCAGCCTCCAAATTCAACGGATCATCCTCCGACATTTTTGCCACCTCCAGTGTGATCCCACCACCAAACACATCTTCCCCTCCCCTCTCATCATTCCGCGACACCCTGGGCCACTCCTCAATCACCCCCAACACCCTCTCCCCGTCCCACGACACCTTCCCATGCAAGCGCAGGAGATGCAACATCTGCTCTTTTACCACCTCCCTTCCCACCATCCAGGGCCCCAAACACTCCTTCCAGGTGAAACAGCGATTTACTTGTACTTCTTGCAATTTAGTATATTGTATTCACTGCTCACGATGCGGTCTCCCCTACATTGGAGAGACCAAACGCAGATTGGGTGACCACTTTGCGGAACACCTCCATTCAGACCGCAAGCGTGACCCAGAGCTTCCGGTCGCCTGTCACTTTAATTCTCTACTCCACTCCCACTCTGAACACTCTGTCCTTGGCTTCTTACACTGTTCCAACGGAGCTCAACGTAAGCTCGAGGAACAGCACCTCATCTTTCGATTAGGCACTTTACAGCCTTCTGGACTCAACATCAAGTTCAACAATTTCAGACTATAACCTCTGCCCCTATTTTTTCCAGATGGCAGCTGTTGATGATTCTGCTATTCCCATTTACACCTCTTCTAGACCCATCTTTTGTTTCTTTACTTGTTCCATTACCATTTCCTTTTGCTTTGTACAATCGGACCTTTTGTCACTTATTCACTCCTGCCTTCTACCCTATCACAGACCTTCCCTTTTGTTCTTTCCTCCCCTCCCTTTACCTGCCCCTGCACTTGCTTAAAATTTGTTACATCTCTAACTTTTGAGAGTTCTGACGAAAGGTCATCAACCTGAAACATTAACTTTGTTTCTCTCTCCACAGATGTTGCCTGACCTGCTGTGTAGTTTCAGCATTTTCTGTTTTTATTAATGTATTGTTGTTTGAACTCTCTCCTACCTTCAATGATGGTATGGAGTATCACAACATCAGACCTCATTTTAGGTTTAAAACTATTAAGCAAATTTATTTAATAAAATAATGAAATGAATAATTTATATATTTACAGCAGAAATCCTTCCATCCAGATCCCCGAAAGGAAAAGTATAAAAGTTGCATTCAAAATGTTGAGCTGTTCTTTTGTAAATAACTTTTATACACAGTATTTCCTTTCTTTGAGTATTTCTTACCACTGCAGAAGCTGTGTTAGTCTCAACTACGTCCCAGAAATTCCAAACTGACTCCTAGAATCAAACAGCTTCAGCCCCGTCGTTATCATCGAAATCAGCTACCAGGTCTTCCTGGATTTGAGTAACAGTCAACCACATGTAAAAAAAACTGTCCGTCATACAGATAACTGACGAAAACAGAGTCTGTATTTGTTCAAGTAGCTTAGTTCTTCCCTCGTTTTGCAGGCAATCATCTAAACTTACAACTTTTGAGTCAAGTTCAACTTAGGACAGAATTCTGACGCTTGTTTTTTTCTAACAAAAACCTCATCATGACTAGTGACTTCATTAAAAGACGATAATAGTAGACAGAATTGCTTCATTTTTGTCACAATTCCTCTTTTTCAAGCAGCAATCTAATTCCCTTTTAAAAGAACTCCTACTTCAACAATGGTCTGTGGCAGAGAATTCCACATTCTAACCACTCTGTAAAGAATGTTTTCTAATTTCCCCTTTAATAATTCTTGAAGATCTTAAATTTGTGCCCTCTTATTACTGCCTCACCAATCAGCGATAAATAAATGGACCCAATCACAACCCTTCAGAATCACAAAGACATCTATCAAGTGGCCCTTTAACTTTCTCAACTCTCGTGAAAAAATGTCTAACTTACAGAAAGAGGAACTACTGTACAGAAGTGGTGAAATCCATTATTAGCCAAAAAAAAATTCAATACCCAGTTAGTTTCATAATCCAATGAAAGCTAAAGGCTAGCCTTATCTTGTAGGTACACATGAACCAGCAGCTGCAGCAATGCGAAGGAGAGCAGCCTCAACTGTTCTTGCTACCCAGTCACTTACACGCAGAGAAAAAGGGAGGAAACAAATATGTGGCACAGTGAGCTTACATTTTACGATTTTTAAAAAAAAAAGAAAAACTCTAACATCTATGAAATACCAACTAGCTGCAAGATTTTACTGTCACAGATGCAGATAATAGAAAATTAAATCTTCACTTGTATTTGATTCTATATCAAAAAGATGTATGTTTCGCATGAAGAGCAATGCTGTGCAGTAAGTGTTCATTTAAGTATATCTGTGACAGCAGATGTCAGATTGAATTTACTTCTGCTTCTGATCACATTGTAACAGGGCAACTTCAACAGCCTGATCGCATGATCAACGCAATAATGCAACTCTCCTCACTTTAATCAGTAGCTTGCTTGACAGGCAAACAATCATGTCATCAAAATACAAGCGTCAAAGTTCAAAGAGGTTTTATGAATAAAACCAGAAAGCAGATAAAACTGCACTAATATGTGTCAGGATTTTAACACTGCTGCTGCTGGTGTAAAAAAAATATACTCAACATTTACCCAAACTTACAATCCACTTGCAATTATAACATTTTGGTGCATTTTAGCAAAGAAGGAAAACAGTGAATCAGATCTGAAAAGATATGCAAAAGGAGGGCTGCTGAACATTATCCAATGTCACAGAAATATTGCAAAATTGATGTGTTTATAAAGCTGAAGACGATTCACATATTAGGTGTTTTCTGATACTTGTAGCACTCCCACGGTTTTGTTCACAGAAAGCCCAGCCCCTGAAACATCGTTTTTGGATTGTACCCATGGGCTCCACGCTGACATCCTGGAATTCCCTTTCCTGCTCCAAGCTGCGACCCCAACAGAGACACTTGGCAACACTACCTTAAAAGGCTCCTGGAATCATAGCCAACAAGGATAAAGAAAACTGACAGATGTTCAAAGAAAAAAAACTGACATTAACTGCAGCCATGGACTGGACTTGCACTCTACCTGGTGCCAAACCCAAGTGATGAGAGATTTCATCCTGGAGGACAGGTGAGGGGCGTGTCTCAGACCATTTGAGTTAATACATTCCAAGTTCAGATCAAGACTTGACTCCAGAGTTACACTGGTACTTTCATGGTAATGTGAATTCAAACCACTTTGAATAGAGGTGAAAGTGGCAGTATAAATACCTTTCCAGTCTACTGTTCATCGCTCTCAATGTTTATCTTTGCTTCCTACTTTGCTGATTTGTATTTCTCACTTTTATCTATAATTACTTTTCCCTTTTAATCTTTGATTTTTAATCGTAATCCTGTCTTTCTCACTTGTATTGACTATTTTCCTCCTCTACCTTTTTGTTCTAATTTCTGTAGTCCTGCCAGTTGAATTTTCTTCTGCTCTGTGGGCCAATAGTCTTCTCCTTGTCTGTACCTTTGAAAGTATCACCGGAAATGCCAATCACATCACTGAGGAGCAAAAACCAATAGTGAATAGCACTGGGTAATTTATTATGATTGGGAAAAAATCACAAATGTGCTCGGTACATGTACACTGGCCCAAAAATGTTACAAAAGAATGCCCAAGTCAACAACGTGAGCGCCAGGAAGAGAACAAAACAAAGGCTGAGGCTAGTAAGAGAGAAAGGTGTGTTATGGGGCAAGAGACCAGTGAGGCTCCCTAAAAGATACAATAGGGGGAAGGGGCAAATGGGCAATCAGCATTCTTAAGTCAGCAGTTATTAAAATAGTGAGGGAAGGGAGAAAGAGAGAATTAAATGAGGGGAGATTTTCAGGGATGTGATTTTTTTTTAAAAAGAGTGGTGATATTGGCTGTTAGAGAATGGTTACATTTTTTGGCTGGTTACTTTTTAGTGTATGTGAAATCGGTCCAATCAACAACTTCATACCCTTCAGACATATTCGACATTTTCCTGTGCCTTACGGACACAGCAAACACAGAACATATGGCTATACAGAAGTGGGTTCATATAGCAATTTTTAGGTTATCAGAAAACAGCAATGTATATACTTCACTTTTTTTTAAAAACTGTTTTCATATCATCACAGAAGCAATATCTAAGGCAATTGATCTGTTGTAGCAAATGGTTCATTATCACTGCAATATGCTCAGAAGTTAGCATTTTCATTTTTGATGAAACACTGGACTACTCAGCTGCAATCCCATTACACGTAGCAAGTGTAGAAATTCATGGGAATTATCACAGGATGTCACACTGTGCCAAATCATTTAACGTAGAATTATCCAATTAAGCCTTAACACTATTATTACAGAGCTTTGTGAGCCAGGAGACCATGCTGAATGTTGTTTCAAGTTCAACACAGACATTATTCACCTAAATCCTTACTTCCCCACCACCTTCCCATTTCTTGGCTCTATAAAATTGTATCTGTAGGAACCACTTCATAAGAACATCGGAACATTAGGAACAGGAGTAGGCCATTCAGCCCCTCAAGCATGCTCTGCCATTCAATTAAATCATGGCTGAGCTGTACCTCTACTCCATTTACCCACCTTTGCTCCAGATTCCTCGACACCCTCACCGAACAAAAATCTATCGATTTCAGTTTTGAAAGCTCCAATTGTCCCCGCATCCGAAGCATTTTGGGGGAAAAGACTATGTTCTATATTTTGGGAACAATATAAAAGATCCTCCTAATGCTGCATGAGAGTTGTCCCACTGAACTGAGATGACTGTCATAATATGGGCAAGGAGCACCGTGGATAGGATATGTGAAGAAATATATCATCCAAATACAAAGAGGTCATGTGTTCTCCAACTGCCACCTGGATCCCTGTACCGTTCTAACTGCTCTGTATGTGAATGGCTAAAGGATCTTGAGTTTCTGAAGATAAATTGGTTCTTCTCTTGTACATTACTTTCCTTTCTATGGAATTCCAACCACCTTAGGATGGCATGGGAGCTGGATATGGACATGACATTTTGGAGCAGTGGGAGATATTTGCCTCAGTATTGGCAGGAACTCCACTCCATGAAAGCCAGTTAGATATTTTCTAACATTTACTGTATCCTGGTCAGTCTGCACTGTTGGAATATTGAGCTGCCAACTGGAGAAGCTGTGGGGTAAACCCTTCCATAATTATGCAATTTAATGCATTATGCTACTTAATGTCTTTTCTCACAAGTACAATTTGATGGCTGATCAGTTTTTTTTAACTATATAAACACTTAGTTTATCCCTACTTGCGAGTATCATGGTAGCCCCCTCACAAGTTAAACAAATGGATATGAATTAGTAAAAACCTAATTTCACATCTAAAGTACTAGAAGCTTCTTGGTACAAAGACCTGGAGAACCCTAGATTAGATGGGGAGAAAAGACTGAAAAGCCAGATGATGATGAGATGACAGAATATCTGAAGGGCAATTTGTCGAGTTGCTACACAATTTTTCATGGTTAGGTAATCAATATATGATTTTGTAGATGACTAGCACTTAAAGTATTAAAGCTTAAGACATTATGACAAAGTTGAATGCATAAAACTGCAATTTCATTGTGGGACCATTTGTTGGAAGAAATTTAGTTTCATGAATGTCCAATTGTGTCTTACTCAGTTTACAACTTGTTACACAGGATGACCAATGCCAGGCACTGATCAGTGACGGGGTCAATCCCAGAGTTGCCAACTGAACAATGACAGCGGACAGCAACAGTCAAACATTGGGACCTATAGGCCCGAAAATTAGACCTAATACGGGAGATTATGCACTGTGTACTCTCGCGTATTAGGTCCCGAAGTGCCGGTTTCCTGCATGCACTGCGCATGTGCGGGAAACCGGCACTTCGGGTATTGCGAAGGGGGCGGCTCCTAAGTGAACCGCATGCGCGCTACAGGTTGTGCGCACGCAGCGCACTTAGTTTTTTTTTCAGGTTTGAACGCGCAGCAGGTAAGTGTTGAAGATTTTACACAAAGAAAGCAGGCGTAAGACCCCCTTTTAACAAGGTAAGTAGTTAATTAAGTATTATTTTTAAAAAATTTCAACCGGTTTATCTTTTTTAGAGACTTTAAAGAAAGGTAAGTTTATTTTTATAACTTTTAAAAAGAATTTAAATTTTTTCAAAAATTTAAATTTTTGTTTAAAGTGGTTAATTTATTTAACTATAGTTATTTTATTAATGTGATGGCTTTTTTTTTAAATTTAATTGAGGTTTAGCTGTTCTTTTGGGGGCTTGTTGTATTCATAGTTTTGACAGCTCTTCCTGTCAAAACTATGAATGAAAGATGGTGTGTTGCCATTGGCTCTAACTGGCCCACGTGATCCCAGAGGTCGCATCGAATTAACTGCGCCTCTGGGACATGCACACACTGCGCGCCGGCACCAGGGAGAGGCCCAGGAACTGAAGTTCGTGTGGGCCAAAACCATAAAGGCAGGCGCGGACTGCGATATCGCGGGGGATCCTTACCCCCGTGGCAACCATCGAATTCCAATTTCTGGGCCATAGTTTGACCAGCAATACTGAAGCCTATAATGGAGCTAGTCAGTGTCCAGTAATGCCAACTCTCGAGACACGCAATTTTTAATTAAAATTTGACAACTCGCGGATCAACAGCGAAATCTCGCAATTTTTTTCAGGGAGTGACGCAATGACGCTGGGTGGGAGTTGAATAGCACGACAGTACTCCGATTGTTCAGTGCGCGGCAGCGTCCTTCAGCATTGGCCACGGATATTGGAACGCTCCTTGGGGACATGCGCTCTCATTGTAAAAGATGGATAGTGTTGCTGGGAGAGATCAGCCTTGCCTGGCGTGCGTGGGTTAGGGCTGCTGCCCGTTCACACCAGGCTGCTCATTGTACAAGGTAGAGATGCTCAGTGATCGCAATTTGCCTTGTCGAACGGTCTGCCACCAGGTCCTGCCCTTTGACCATGCTCATTGGCTACTTTGCAGGCAGCTCCACTGAGCCCTTAAAAGCAATTGGCTGGTTTTGCAATCAATCATACAAACTGACCACCGTGGTCGCTGCTTTCGATGTAAAGGAAGCGTTGCGGGGTGGGGGCAGTCGAATAGATTCGGGTTTTGCACAAACAAACTAAATTAGAGACGTAACTGTGGAATGTGTGCTTTTGTAAATATTATTTATATTGTGAAAACAATTGGACTTGTTTACACCCAGTTGAATTCTGATGTGCCATTTATCAAGGGATAAATAATCTCTAACCAAGATTAAGGTTGCAGTGGTTTAGAATTTAAGAGATCTTAAGAATCCCTGGATACAAAAAATAGAAAAGTAAAACCCTGAAAACATTTAGCAAAACCAGCCCAAAGCTGGTAAAGTGCAAGTCAAGGTGGCCTCTTAAACACTGTAGACCCTGCCTCTATTTGCCACTCGTCTTGGAACATACAATACATGTGCTGCATATATCCCTCCCCAAAGGTACAACACCAACATGAATGTGGAAGGATCTCCTTAACAGACTGTGTACAGCATTGGCAATTTTAATTTAAAATACAATAATTTTGTGCTTACCCGATACTGAAAAATCACCCGCCCGAAACTCAAGAGGAATACCCAAACACAGCAATGTGGTGATAACAGGTAGGATTTAAAAGTTTTTTGTAAAGCATTTTCAGATGCAGTAATATAGTTTTTGTAAAGAGCTGTGACCTGTTAGAGATTAAATAAAGCCACTAATAGTGTTTATAAACAAACTGTCAATCTATATTTATAAGCAATAAATAAGAAAATTGGTTGATAGCTCAAAGTCATGGTGTAGGTAACAGCCTTGAGGTACAAGACTGATGAGAAATTTTTTACTTTCAGATTTCAAATTTGAAATGCTTCAACTTTCCCCAACTTCCAATCTGTACCACTAAAGAGAGAAAACAAGGGGAAAAAATTGAGTTGCGCCCCCTTTAGGGCGCTAACTTCACGGGGCGCTACTTTTAGCGCCCGAAAAAATTTGCACCCCCGCAGCCGAAATTCATCGGTAGTGCCCCCAAGAGGGAAGCCGGGCGCTACTGGAAGTGCCCCGCCTCCCTCTTGGGGCGCTGCGAGGGAATATCACGTTGCGCCGCGGTACTGCAGGCCTTCCTCTCCTTCTTAAAGGGGAGGGGCATTGCGCAGTGTGACCCAGGGCCCAGCTGGGCCACCAGGGAACGGAGTGCCGGCAAAAGAACCCGGCACTAAAGAGAAGTGCCGGGCTCACGGAGCGCAGCCGGCACTCCGCAGCTCAGGAGGCTGGGGACGGCAACAGGGGCAGGTGCTGGCAGGCGGCCAGCAACAAAAATGGCCTCCCGGCTCCTTGTCTTTAATTAGCGCCGCCCCGGCCGCAGGTAGGCCCGTTGGACATAGCGTCCAGTGGTAAGTCAGGGGGCGCTACCGAAGATCGCGGCCGGGGCATTGTGCACGGCGATGGCATCATTGCCGGCGACGCAGGGCGCTAATGGTTACCGCCGTCGCTAACCTCCCGCTGAATTTCACGGGAGGCGTTGACGGCGCCGCGCCCGGGCGCTAGTTGCTTTGGCTCTTAGGGCGCTAATGGGAGGCGCAAAGCCCCACCCCACCCCACCCCCAAGTGTTCTCATCTATTGTGCCTGCTGATCAGAACATGGTTAAGGCTGTTAGATAATGGGCAACAAAGGAAATCATGGTAGCTCAATAACTCACTGGTCCAGAAAACTCAGATCTTTTGTATTTCAGCAGGGCAAGGTTGTGAATGGTAAAGTCAGGACCAGGAGTAGCATATAGCCTTATCTCACAATTTTCCATCCAGCATATAATATAGATAGATTATATAACATATGTTCTTGTCCTTAAAAAGGAACACAGAACTCCAATTTCAACCTATGTATGATTTGTAAAACTTGTAGGACCAAGTAGCTTTCTGATTGTCACACAACAAATGTACTTGTGAATCTGTTGATAGTGTTGGTTGAGGGAGGAATGTTGGCCAGAATACCAGAAGAACTCCCTTATCTTATTCAAATAGTGAAATTTTCAACATCCACTTGAACAGCCCTTGTTTTAATGACTCATTGGAGAATGGCACTTCTGAGAGTGCCACACTCTGTCAGCACTGAAGTGTCAGCCTAGATTTGAAACTCAAGCCTTCATTGGGCCGGGGAGGGGGGAGGGGGGGGGGCGGGGAGTTGGGTGGAATCTACATTACTAACTGAGAGAACAAGCAAGAGCTTCCTTTGCTTTTAAAACATAAGCCAAGTACTGTATCACAATGTTTACACTAGATAATGTAGCTAAAATTGGAAGTGGCTTTCTACAAATAGGAAAAGAATTGGAAATAAGAAAGTGATTCTTCATTAATTACATTACAGAAATGAAGTCTGATTAGACTCTTTAGCAAAGAAATACAAAAAATTTCCCAAACAATTAAGCTCTAATGAATAAAGATCTACATATACCACAACACCTGAGTATCGAGTGTCTTTTTAAATTATACCAGTTGATTATGTGGCCAGATGCCAGGGACAGGAAAGGCGAGTTGTTTCAGCAGTAGGTTGGTATACATAAGAACATAAGACGTAGGAGCAGGAGTAGGTTATTCGGCCACTCGAGCCTGCTCCGCCAGTCAATAAGATCATGTCTGATCTGATCTAGACCTCAACTCCACTTCCCTGCCCGCTTCCCATAACCCTTGACTCCCTTACCTTTCAAAAATCTGTCTATCTCCACCTTAAATATATTCAATGACCCAGCCTCCACAGCTCTCTGGGGAAGAGAATTCCAAAGATTCACAACCCTCTGAGAGAAGAAATTCCTCCTCATTTCCGATTTAAATGGGTGCCCCCTTATTCTGAAATTATGCCCCCTAGTTTTAGATTCCCCCATGAGGGGAAACATTCTCTCTGCATCTACCCTGTCAAGCCCCTTCAGAATCTTATATGTTTCAATAAGATCCCCTCTCATTCTTCTGAACTCCAATGAGTATAGGCCCAACCTGCTCAACCTTTCTTCATAAGACAACCCCTTCATCTCTGGAATCAACCTCGTGAACCTTCTCTGAACTGCCTCCAAAGCAAGTATATCCTTCCATAAATAAGGAGACCAAACTGTGCGCAGTACTCCAGGTGTGGTCTCACCAACGCCCTGTACAGTTGTAACAGGACTTCCCTACTTTTATACTCCATTCCCTTTGCAATAAAGGCCAACACTCCATTTGCCTTCCTAATTACTTTTTGTGATTCATATACAAGGACCCCCAGATCCCTCTGTACCTCAGCATTTTGTAATCTCTCCCCATTTAAATAATAATTTGCTTTTTTATTTTTCCTACCAAAGTGGATAACCTTGCATTTTCCCACATTAAACTCCATCTGCCAGATTTTTGCCCACTCACTTAGCCTATCTATATCCCTTTGGAGATTCTTTGCATCCTCCACACAATTTGCTTTCCCACCTATCTTTGTATCAGAAGCAAATTTGGCTACATTACACTCGGTCCCTTCATCCAAGTCATTAATATAGATTGTAAATAGTTGAGGCCCCAGCACTGATCCCTGCGGCACCCCACTAGTTACAGTTTGCCAACCTGAAAATGACCCATTTATCCCGACTCTCTGTTTTCTGTTAGTTAGCCAATCCTCTATCCATGCTAATATATTACCCCCAACCCCGTGAGCTCTTATCTTGTGTAGTAACCTTTTATGTGACACCTTATCGAATGCCTTCTGGAAATCCAAATACAAGACATCTACTAGTTCCCCTTTATCCACCCTGCTCGTTACATCCTCAAAGAACTCCAGCAAATTTGTCAAACATGATTTCCCTTTCATAAAACCATGCCGACTCTGCCTGACTATATTATGATTTTCTAGATGTCCTGCTATCACTTCCTTAATGATGGACTCCCGCATTTTCCCAATGACACATGTTAGGCTAACTGGTCGATAGTTGCCTGCTTTCTGTCTCCCTCCTTTCTTAAATAGGGGCAGTACATTTGCGGTTTTCCAGTCCGCTGGGACCTCTCCAGAATCCAGGGAATTTTGGTAGATTACAACCAATGCATCCACTATCTCTGCAGCCACCTCTTTTAAGACTCTAGAATGCAGGCCATCGGGTGCAGGGGACTTGGCAAACTAATGGGACTAAAGGTGGACTAGTACTTTCTCTCTAGTGAAAGTGATAAAAAAAGATCCCCCCCACCCCATTAGCCCCTTGATTATCCATTGGGATGCTTTTAGTGTCACCATGAAGACCGATGCAAAATATTTGTTCAAAGTCTCCACCAATTCCCTGTTTCCCATTATTAATTCCCCAGACTCATCCTCTAGGGGACCAACGTTTACTTTAGCTACTCTCTTCCTTTTTATATACCTGTAGAAGCTCTTACTGTCTGTTTTTATATTTCTTGCTAGCTTACTCTCTTAAGCTATCATCTCTCTCTATCATTTTTTTAGTCGTCCTTTGCTGGTTTAAAAAATTTTCCCAATCCTCTGGCCTTCCAGTATTCTTTGCAACATTGTATGCCTCGGTTTTCAATTTGATACCATCCTTTACTTCCTTAGTTAGCCACGGATGGTTCATCCTTCTCTTAGTCTTTCTTTCTCACTGGAATATATCTTTGCTGAGAGTTATGAAATATCTCCTTAAATGTTTGCCGCTGCTTTTCTACAGTCTTACCCTCTAATATATTTTCCCAGTCCACTTTAACCAAGTCTGCCTTCATACCTTTGTAATTACCTTTGTTTAAGTTCAGGACACTAGTTTGAGACTTAGCTTTCTCACCCTCAAACTGAATTTGAAATTCTACCATGCTATGATCACTCTTCCCAAGAGGATCCTTCACTTCGAGATCATTAATTAATCCAGCCTCGTTACACATTACCAGATCTAAAATAGTCTTCTCCCTAGTTGGTTCCACAACATATTGTTCCAAGAAACCATCCCGTATACACCTAAGAACTCTTCAAGTCTACCGTGGCCAATTTGCTTTGTCCAATCAATATGAAGATTAAAATCTCCCATGATTATAGCCGTACCTTTCTTACAAGCCTCTATTCTTTCTTGATTTATTCTCTGTCCTACAGTGCGGCTACTGTTTGGGGGCCTGTAGACCACTCCCACCAGTGACTTCTTACCCTTATTATTTCTTATCTCCACCCAAACTGATTCTACATCTTGATCTTCTAGGCCAATATCATTTCTCATTACTGCACTGATCTCATCCCTTATTAACAGAGCTACACCACCTCCTTTTCCTTTCTGCCTATCCTTACAAAATGGCAAATAGCCCTGAATATTCAGTTCCCAGCCTTGGTCACCTTGAAACCACGTCTCTGTAATGGCTATCAGATCATACTCATTTATTTCTATTTGTATAGCAAGTGAAGGGATAGAAAGAAGGCTTGGGTCAGATCGAGTCCAGGACCTGGGTTGGATATAGGTACGGCATGTTCAGGGAGTAAGTGCAGCAGGGCTAGGGGGTTGGTCCATGCCAGTGCCAAGGTACAGGCTGATGATGGGTTCTGGATCAGGTGTGAGGGCAATGGGTGTAGGATGCAGTAAAGATGTGAAGACCAAGACCCAGATCAAGGTCTGCCAGGGTTGACTGTGGAGGCAGCAGTTGGACTTGCATTGATTGGGGAAGCTGAGCACAATGACAATGGCTGCTGGATCACAGAAACAGCATTTGTAGAAACCAATGAAATGACAACATTAGGGTGCAGCAACCAATGAAAAGAGGTCATGGGTACCAACGTCAGGGGAGATGTGGCGGTTTCGTGCTTTACAAGAACCAGTCAGATTGAACAAAAAGGACAGGCAGATCGACAGAAAGACTTGGAAAGGGTTTTGCCATTATAAATGTTTACATACGGATTTCCATTAGAAATGTTTACATGATGAGTTTCAATATTAACTATTAATATAAAAAGCGTGACTCAAAGTCTGACACAAAGTAGTTTTGTGGATGGGAAGTGTTCATTGTTTATACTATAGATAGATATACTATTAAACTTTGCACTTTTTTTAAATTAAAGTTTCCCACAAATCAGAATCAGTTTCAATACGATTACAAAACAGTAAATGGAACATTTCCCACTTTGTATACCCAGTATCAGCAGCAAGCATTCCCAAGTCACGTATACAACCAGTTAGATGCAAAAGAAAGCTACTGTGATAAAATGGGAATTGCTGTCTGATTTTGTATAATTTAATATAGGGCTCGCTCTTCACTAAGTTTTAAAATGATGAACAGGAGACACGACATCTGCAGGAACAGGCAATGGTGGTGAACAGGAAATTGGTTAAGATGAAGGTGCTTTGATCTACATGTGACTTGTATTGCATACACTTGGAGCCCAAATGATGCATGTTTATCCTTCATTAGCATTCCATAGGACCATTTTTATGTAAAATGCCTTTGATCTTTACAGGGATTAAGCAATACAAAATATGTAATTTTCACTGGTATTTAGTTCTGGCAAAGACATCCAGGCTCCACGAACACATGACTCACCTTCTTGACTTGTAACATCTCATCCTGAAAGATTACAGAGAAGAGAAAGAGAAAGCGCAGCTGTTTCATGCAAAGATGCTCGCCAACAGACTAAGAAGCAACTTTATAAAAAACAATTAAATCCTTGTGCACTAATTCCAGTTTACTCACGCAAGTACAATAGTTTAGCTTGTATGAAGTGGTCAAGCAGTGTGATATTTTTCGCCTTCCAAGGTAACAGGAGAACATAGTGAGCAACCGATACATTCTTCAATATGCAATATATGATTAGGGTTAATTGTTAGACCTAGCCAACACTAGCCCTAACTGAGCAGAGAATGAAACTCAGATTTCAGTCACAAGAGACTCAGTCTGCTTATGGAAACTGTTATCAAATCATTTACACGAGAGAGAAAACAAATGTTGGAAAGAGACCTGAACTTTAACAGTTCCCTCTATGCTGCCTCAATAATGTGACAAAATTTAAAAAACATCAGAAAAGCAACCATATTGCACCAGTGTGAATTTTTATTCTTCATATTCACCAATGGAGAGGGGGGGGTTGTAACGGACATCTACAAAAGGCCAGAGTCAGAGGAACACAGAGTTGACAAGGGTTGTAGGGCTGTTGGAGGTTACAGAGCTAGGGAAGAGCAAGGCCATGAAGTGATTTAAACATGGAGATGAGAATTTTAAAATTTGAGGCGTTGGGAGGACCAGGAGCCAATGGTCAGCAAGGACAGCGGTGAGCAGGACTTGGTGCGGGATAGGATACGAGCAGCACAGTTTTGGATGAGCTGAAGTTTACAGAGCTGTGGAGGATGGGAAAAGAAGAGACATTCCTCTCATTAGTTCAGAGTGCAACCTAACCAGTTTTTTTTAAACTGACAAATAGTGTACAACTCTAATAAAATACTAACCAGAATTTGATAACTTCTGTTGCATCCACATTTCCTCCGTGGTTGTAATAGTGGAAAAGAGTGAGGAACCTTTCCAGGCAGTCAACTCTGACCTAAAAAAAAACCAGAATTCATAAGTGTTAACATAAGAAATTATTCTTGTATTAGATTGGGTTTGAGTGCACAAGCTGATGAGCATACAATACATCCAATTAAGAATAGCTGTATAATTATTCCTTCACTGTTACTTGACTTGATGGATTTATCTGGTACTTTTCATTACCAAGTGTCTTCCCACAAAAATGTAGATTTTAGCTGTAGTCCCATTACTCTTCTAATGAAGTATACTTTGTATATAATGCTACAGTAACCTACCAGGAAACAATGAGATATACAAGTCTTTTTGGCCAAAACCTACAACCTTTAAGAACATTGGAGACTATCTTGAGTTCTTTGAATTACATGAGAAAATGAACCTAAAATTGCCTCGTTGGAAAAGCACGCTATGTGGCTCATGTTTTCATTCAAGGTAGACTGATTATTACAGTATGGTGCTCGAGGTAGCATTAAGTAGCAATCCATCTTAAGGGTACAGGGTCCCTTTCAGGACAACAAATACAGGCTCAGTGCGAAAAAGTTCAAAAGAAATATGAATAACCTTGAAAGCAGATTTGAGTCCTATCATGGGTATATAAATAAATTAACATAGGGAAGAAGCTCTTCAGGCCAAGAGCATAAGAAATAAGAGCAGGAGTAGGCCACACAGCCCCTCAAGTCTGCTCCGCTTTTCAATAAGATCATGGCTGAACTTCTACATCAACTCCACTTTCCTGCCCGATCCCCATATCCTTTGTTTCTCTTAGTGCCCAAAAATCTAGCGATCTGAGTCTTAAATATACTCATCGACTGAGCATCCATAGTCCTCCGAATTCCAAAGACTCACAACCCTTCTAAATGAAGAAATTTCTCCTCAACTCAGTCCTAAATGGCTGATAAGATTAAAACTCTATTTTGCTTGATTCAGGGGTCTTAAAAAGACAGGAGCTTCTGTGGTTTGAAAGCTGCAAACCAAAGAGGTCAAAGTGGTTTAAAAAAAACAAATGGCTTGATTTTCCTACTTTAGAAGTGTTTGTGATCTGAAATTAGTGAATGCTTAGAAAAGCATGATATCTAAGTGGATGATGATAATGTTGACGCAAGCTGCAGATGGCAATATTTGTGAACAATGCCAATAGTGGCATATATGGCAGGTTGCACAATGGAATTTCCTCCAATGTTTTAGAAACATTCAGTCCTTTACTTTGATCCCATAACTTTACATAAAATGTAAATAAAATGGCACAAAAATTCTTCAAATGAAACACCAATCCTTTGGGCTCGATTTTGCCATTGGTGGCGGGTTGGGTGCGGGTCAGGTCCCGATCCCGCCTCCGCTGTCGGGCGGGGAAAAATTGCGATTTTGCCCTAATTGGGCAATTGGTTCCCTGCATGTGCGCTCCCCTGGCCCAATTAGTCTTTTGGGACTGAAACTCGCCTCTGGTGACGTCATTTCTCCAGCTGCATTTAAGGCCTGCAAGCAGCTTTGGTTCATTTTGTTCCTATGTTCTTCCACAGTCACACCTGCATGAAGTCTTTGCTACTGCTGAAATGTTGAGCTCAAGGGCCAAAGCCTCGATTCGATGATGACTCCCTCCATGCTCTGGTGGAGGGAGCCAGAGTTCAAAAGGAGGTGCTCTTTCCTTCCTCTGGGAGGAAAAAACCTCCCCGGCAAACCAAAGCTGTGTGGCTGCAACTGGCTCAGGAGTTGAGCTCCAGATCAATGTGCAGCAGAGCCGAAAGAGGTTCAATAACCTTGTCCGCACAGGAAAAGGGATTAGACCATCACCTTTACCCTCATTCTGCTCCCCATCTCCTCTCAGCATCAGCACTCTGCATTGCCAACCTACTCCGACACATCCCACTTTACCCTTAAACATCCCTCTCTCTCTATGTACACAATCACTTCACTATTCGACTATGCTGCCCTCACACTCCCTATCACTGTTATGCAATAACAACTAACAACACACAGGGAGGGCCCTTGGTCTTGGTACCTCACTCCATCTTTGCCTCCTTCTAAGCATCTATGCTATGGATTCTCTACACTCACTCCATCATGATCACTGAAACTCCACTTGTGTCCCTCATTGCAGGAAAAGAGAGCCCATAATAAGAGGGAAAGGGCGAAGACAGGAGGAGGGCCACCCTTAATAGCCCATCTCACCAGCGCTGAGGAGGCGGCCCTAAAGATCATTGGAGCCAAGGAGGATCTAGGAGTGGGGGACGGACAGACAGATGAGCGCATCAGAGCAAGCTGGTGACAGAATAGTTTTGCATCTCTCTCATTTACATTGCATGAGTGACTGATATGGCTTCTGATGCTCATACAGATTGACTTATGATCATCTGCACAAGTCCATGTGCATGCTACGTTAATATCACATGTCTGACTCATGCCTTTACTCCCCCACAGGACCATCGACAGCCCCCCTTCCCCACTGTCCAGGAGGAAGAGCCGGAGCCAGAAGACTCCTCAGAGGAACCTGCAGCCTCTGAGGGCGCAGCGTCAGCAGAATTAAGCGCACCCAGCACCAGCGCAGATACGCACACCTCGGTGGGACCTTCGGGAGATAGAGTAGTGTTGTCACCTGGTGTATCACAGCTCACAAGTGAGCATCAGCAGATGGTGGAGACAGGGACAGCAGTGGAGAGTCCTCGTCGGAGGCCGCAGGGCACTCCCAGCTATGCTCAGCTGCATGTGGACCCTGTGCCTCTGGGTCCATCCAGGAACAAATGCGGGAGTCTCTGGCAGGTTTTGTATCCAGGGTTACTGCGAGTGTGGAGAGGATGGAGGAGTCCATCTCTAACATGAGCAGTGCCTTTGTGGAGGCAATGGCGCATGAACGCACCACCAAGGTAAGGATGGCAACCTCCGTGGAAAGGATGGCTACCTCTGTGGTAAAGATGGCTGCTATGGTAGAGGAGAGGATAGCTACGGCCATGGAGGAAATAAGTCGCCAGAGTCTAGAAAACATGGTGAATGTTAAGAATAGACTGACATCTCTGGAGGAACGATGGGCAGCTATTGAGCAGAGAAACCAGAGCTTCATGGAAGTCCTTTTGAGTAGGACTGCCAGTGCAGATACGGGTCCTCATGGCCCCCCTGATGTGCAGCAAGGTGCTGTCAAGCCACTTGCTAGCACTGAAGTGGGGCTGACCCATGAGAGGGATGTTGGTGGCAGGCAACAAGGAAGTGGGGGCTCCTCTCCAAGCACTCACACTCCCATGCCACTAAGTAGCCCTTGGTCAGAGCCCCACCAGAGTCCTCACCCAACTGAAATGGGCGTCTCAGGCCCTGCACAGACGCAGGAGGAGCAGACTGTTGCCGAGCCCTCAGAGGCTCGCACACCCAGAGGACGCCCACCAAAGGTGTCGAAGCAGGAGCAGCATGAAAGTGACCAAGGTGCCTCCACATCTGCTGAAGCCACAGGGGAAGCACCACATAGAAGCACGCGTAAGAGGAAGATAAAGCACAATTAGTCACAAGGGTGTTATGTTCTGTTGTATTTATTTTTTGTCATAGCCATCCTTTTGTGCATTGAATAAACAGAGGTGATGGCAAACAGTTGAAGTTCTGTCCTATGTGATGTGGGAAATGAAACTTGCACATTGAGGGCTTAGGGCAACTTGCATTTGTAATGATGGTGGTGAGATTGATAGGAACCTACAGGTTCTCGTCCATTGTCTATGGTCTGATAAGAAGGTGCCAGCCACATGTGGTTGATTCGTCTACCTAAGCGAATCTGGCAAATATTAGTGCATCCCGGGCAGCAATATGCTCGCGTGCTGCTGCAGCTGGCTCAATTGCCTCCACAAGGTCTTCCTCCTCCTCATCTGAGGAGGCTATGCGCTGAGCCACTTGTTCCTCAGGCAGCTGCAAGCCACGATGCTGTGATGCACAGCAGACCACGATGATTCTGGAGACCCTGGCTGCTGAATACTGTAGGGCTCCACCTGATCGATCAAGGCATCTGAATCGCATCTTCAGCAAGGCATCTGAATCGCATCTTCAGCAAGCCAATGGTTTGCTCAATGATGGATTTGGGCGAAATGTGGCTGGCATTGTAGCGCTCCTCAGCGTCGTTCACTGGCCTCCTCAACGGCGTCATCAGCCACGTCTTCAGGGGACAGCCTTTGTCTCCAAGTAGCCATCCGGAAAGTTGGTTTGGCGGATTGAACAGCGGAGGCACACTAAACTGCCAAAGGATGCACGAGTCATGGCAACTGCCAGGGTACTTCGCGCAAACATGCAAAATGTCCTTCCTGTGGTTACACACCAGCTACACGTTGAGGGAGTGGAAGCCCTTGCGGTTCACAAATACAGCCGGGTTGTGATGGGGTGCCCTAAGGGCCACATGTGCAGTCTACGACGCCCTGCACCCTTGGCAAGCCTGCCATATTTGCAAATCCAACTGCACGCGCAGTTACACTTGCTTGATCCGTCGAGAAATGTATGTAATTGTGCACCTTGGCAAAGAGGGCATCGGTTACCTGCGTGATGCAAGTGTGTGCGGCCGACTAGGATATGCCGCTGATGTCTACTGATGAGCCCTGAAAGGACCTTGAAGCAAAAAAATTGAGTGCGGTGGTGACTTTACAGCCACTGGTAAGGGGTGTCCACCCGCTCCTCTGGGCTCCAGGTGTTGTTGCAGCATTGCGCAGATGTCACCGACTACCTCTCGCGAAAGTCTCAGCCTCCTTTGGCACTGCTGCTCACTCATGTTTAGGAAGCTGCTCCTCGGCCTGTAAACCCTGTGTTGGGGGTATCTCCTGCGGCGACGTCCTTCCCTGCCTTCTGCCTAGTGCAGCAGCAGGTTGGCGCTCCTGTTGTTGCTGCTGCTGTTGTTCCTGGTTCTGCTGCTGCCGCGGCTGCTCTTCCTCCGAATCTGAGGACCAGGATGAAAGGAAATAAATGGTTCCCATGCTGCTGGTAGATCTCTCAGTTGAGGAAGCGCTCAAAGTGGGGAGAGGGTTTTCCCAGGAGGCCACAATGGAGATGGATCTCAGCCTCACCACTTCCAAAATCAGTAGACCTGCAAAAAGTTCTCCCACCTACAAGTGATCCTTGTTGAAAGCTCAGTTTTTATGCTGGAGCTGCAGCTGTCAGGAAGCCAGCCACTTGTGAACCCGCCACAATTAGCTGGCGTGGTTTGGTAACGACGTGGAACACGCTGACAATGTGGTAAAATGTAAAAGGCCAGGCAAAATAGGATTAAACAGGCAGTTAACAACCAGTTAACTGGCTTAAGGGCCTATCCCGCCGCTTGGTGGCAGGACCGACCAGCAGTCTGCGAGCCCGCCTTTGGAAAAGTTGGACGGAGGCGGGTTGACAGTGGGATCGGACCCCGCCGGCATTTTTTTCAAATTTACCACCTGACCCGCCTCCAACCTCGCCCCCTGAGCGCCGGCAAAATCGAGCCCAACAGTTCAACAATACAGATCAGCAAATTATTCATGACTGTTCAGAATATAATTTCCTAAAAGGTATGTCTTGTATGAGGTCTTAAATTCAAAGCATAATAATTGTAAAGCATGAACATTTTTTCCCCTTAATATTTTTCCATGGTTAAAATGAGATGCTTATAAGCTAAATTGGGTGATTTAAGAAAAAAAACGATTATTGTTCCCACCCAATCTTGGGTGTTTGGCTAAAGAAAACCCATTAGACCAGATCACTACAGTGTAACTTTATTTCCATAAGTGTGTAAATCATTTTAATAAAAACCTCTCTCAAATACTAAAAATCAGAAAAACAAATGACAGAGTTTCATCTCCGCCCATCCCCCCCATCCCATAAAAAGAGCGAGCAGCATTGACATTCAAATGAATGTAAAACAATTGTTGCTGTAGTAGACACTATTTTGCAGAATTTATGTACAAAGTAAATCTGGGTCATTGTGATACTGAAAACAACAAGCAAAATGTAATACCTAATGAGACAATATTCAGTCACATCAAAATTCCAATTTCCCATCCAATTACTGCCAATGTGAAAACAATCACCAACATTAATATTGTAATAATTCTCATGATTCTATCAATATGGTTCTTCAAATCATGCACCCAGTTCAATGGAATTTATTGTAAAAACTGTAGTATTATTTTCTTCTGCCTCAATCCAAACTCCTAAGTAATTTTGTATACCTTGGCATATCTAGAATTCCATTGTACTAAGGTTCTACTGTTTAAGGTAAGATCAGTGCAAAATATACTTCCTTAGTCTAAGGAAGCAGAGACTGAAGAAAACGCACAAAAGGATTTTTGGCAAAGTTCAGAACACAATAGAAAGGCAATTAGAAAAAGGTAAACTGAATGAGGATACTGAAGTGAAAAAACCCTCAAGATAGAAAGTGTGAAGATTGGAGGGAAGTGGAAAGACATAGGAGGGTGAACTTTGACAGCAATTCAGATAGTCACAAGTAAGATCAGCACTTTTCCTTGAATTATAGTATTTGGATCATTAATTTGGAAAAAAAAATAAACTAGTTCCAGGTATGAACTCAAAGGCGATTTTTGACTCCTAATATCTATTGTTAACACACTACTGTAGAACATACTGTACAACAAACAAAGACTCACCATAGACTGAGCTGATCACTTATGAAGCCCTCTCCAAGAAACAGTGAAACATCACAGAAGCAGACACAGTGGAAACAAACTGTCTGGCGCCCCCTTTTGCCTTTACAACTGTCAAACTTGCAATGGTGTCACTGATAGCAGAAGTCGGCTTAAAAAGAAGGGAAGGAGAAAAGTTCAATGAAAAAGAATTGGAGAAATTATGCTTACAGAGCAAGTGGCAATTAGATAAATGTAGAATATCACTGAGATAGGAAGTGAAAAAGTAGATCGACTGGGAAACAGATTAAGGTAATGAATGGACTTTTCTGGTGGATAGAAGACGAACATACTAAATTGAACGTATGGAATTGTCAGCAGGAAAAGACCAGCTGGGCCATCAAGCCTGCCCCACACCTCATGATGGCTGGAGCATCATGGCTAAACATTCGCCCACCCCCCATTCATGTAATGGTGGAATAGCAACACTGAACCCTTGCCTGAACCCATCATTTTGCTTTGAAACCACCACAATTCTCTCAGCTATTACCTGCCATGGTCTTAAATACATTTGCAATTACAACATGCTCGAATAGCAATTAAAAACAAACCACAACCATAAATCATGATTTTATTCCCAAATGTTCCTCTAATTAGGTTAAAGGTGGCATTTCTGCAATTAAACTGGACATGCTATTATACTGGATCAAATCACAAGCTGTAGATAATCAGTAGGACTGAGATGAGGAAAAATTGCTTCACTCAAGGGTTGTGATTCTTTGGAATTCTCTACCCCAGAGAGCTGTGGATACTCAGTCGTTGAGTATATTCAAGATAGAGATCGATAGAATTTTGGATACTAAGGGAATCAAAGGTTATGGGGATAGGGCGGGAAAATGAAGTGGAGGTAGAAGATCAGTCATGATCTTATTGAATGGCTGAACAGGCTCGAAGGGCCGAATGGCCTACTCCTGCTCCTATTTATGTTCTAATGTTCCTATGTTCTTACTAGGTCATGGCAAAACAAGACAATAAAAAATAACCACACTGCATCAGCTTGGACAGCTGATGGTAATCTCATCTCTGGGTAACAAGGTTGTAGGTTCAAGTCCCATACTGGAAGTTCAAGTTGATAATTTGGGCCGACACTTAGTACAGTATTGAAGGAGTGCTGCATTGTTTGGGGTGCCGTGCTTCTGATAAGACATTGGACGCGAGAGTACGCACTGCATACTCTCGCGTATTCCCACTCCAATTGCCGGTTTTCTGCATGCCCTGCGCATGCGCTGAAAACCGGCAATTGCTCTTCCGAAAAGGGGGCGGGGCCTGGGTGCATCGCGTGCGCGCTACAGGCTGCGCGCACGCTGTGCACTTCATGCTTTGGACGCGCAGGTAAGTAGGGAAGATTTTGGAAATGTAAAAAGGAGGAGTAAGACCCGCTTTTAAGAAGGTAAGTAGTGAATTAAGTATTTTTTTGAATTTTTTTTTTTTTTTTACAGGTATATCTTTTTTATAGACTTTAAAGACAGGTAAGTTTATTTTTATAACTTTTTAAAAGATTTTAAATTTTTTCAAAAATTTAATTTTTTATTTAAAATGGTTAATTTAATTAACTATACTTATTTTATTAATGTGATGGGTTTTTTTTTTAATTTAATTGAGGTTTAGCTGTTATTTTGGGGGGGGTGTAAGATTCATAAGTCTCACAGCCATGCTGTGAGACTTATGAATGGAAGATGGTGTGCTGCCATTGGCTCTAACTGAGTCACGTGATCCCACAGCTCGCACGAATTCACTACGCCGCTGGGATACGCAAGCCCAGCACAGCTGATGTCTGGAACATCAAGTTCGTGCGAGCTGGATCAGAAAAAGCATAAGCGAGGTGAGACATCGCGGGGAAGGCTTACCCCCGCGGGAACAGAGCGAGATCAATTTCTGGGCCATTAAATCAAGCTCCTATCTGCCTGTTCAACTGGTTGAAGTGGATGTTAAAGATACCGTGGCACTATTTAAAGAGCACAGAATTCTCCAGGTGTCCTGTCCAACATTCTTCCCTCAACAAATACCAAAAACAGATTAAGTGGTCATTCATCTCATTGTTTTTGTGGGATCTTTCTGTTTGTTACTTTATTTGCCTGCATCACAGTCACTACGCTTCAAAACAATGCACTGTATACAAAGCACTGAGATGTTTCTGCAAGACTTAACAAGGCGCTATAGAAATTGAAACCTTGCAAGCCAACACTCTCCATCACTTAGCACTCTAACAAACAACAGTAAAGGTTTTAAATTTACAAACAAAATATGTATTCTTACATTACCTCTTAGGTTGTTTCTATACTCTCTGTGAAATACTCCACCAAAGAATCTTTCGTGAAGCTGTAGATTTTTTTTAATCACTTGAGACAATATTTGAAAAAAATGTAATTAGAAACGTAATTAGAAAACTGAATTAACAGATGTGGACTCAGTATGGAATACAAGGTTCTCCTCTTATTCCGAATCAGTCTCAGAATCCCAATTACCTGGCAGATGCAGAGATGATTCTGAGGCAGCCTTAGGCTTATCTACCAGAGGGGATGCCCTGGCTGCAGGGATTAGGCCAGCAGCACTCATTGCAAGGTTGTGGTTAAAATCCACCACCAATTTTGTGTCTGCAACATTTGAATTTTCCCTTTGAGTTTTCATATACTTGTGTGTGTTTTTTCCAGTAGCAGTAAAGGAATGATGGATATAATGTAGCTACAGCTTAAATTACAACACCTGTATAACTACTTGTTTTACAAGTCATAGGGGTGTTCTTTAGTTGTCAGCTTTTTGAAGTTGTTGGTCAACTGTTGTTATTTTTGTAGGTTGGAATGTATGCTGCATTACCACACACTGCATTACCTTAAATGATCCATTCAAGCCTGCTAGGATAAGAAATACGATTCAGAAAAACTACAAGCTTATTGTAATGTATGCCATCCTTAGATCTTCTATCTCCCACTTTAAAATATATATCTAATTGAATATAGCACTTAGTACCATCCTACCCCACTACTGTCCTTTCTCAAAAGAATCAAATAATTTGGTAACTGAGGATTTTTATTTACTGCCATTTAGTAATTGCACCATGTGAATTGGGACTTCAATACTTCACAATTAATTTAGTCACTGCAGCTGATATTCCTTACAGCCGGTCCCCAATTATAACTAATTTCAGTCATGAGGCCAGGAGCAAATATTAATTTCATGCTCCGTGACTTGATACTTATATAATCTGCCATGTCCCACCCAAACAAAAGCTGAACTTTACTATCAGCTGCTATATAGAAATGAAACCTGCTTTTACCATTTTAATTTTATGCAGAAAGTCATTAAGTGCTACTACAGTAAGGCAGTAGCTCTGAATTAAAATGGTTCTATTTTTCTGTAGTGGCAAAATATAAATACACAGCTTCCGATAGCAGCCTATTTATATCTAGTCAAAAAACAGAAAAGAATATATTTATATAATTTACCTGCAACTCAACTGTGTGTGACATAGAAAACTGAACCCCCTTTCTATGAAAGTGATCTTAATTTTTTCTGAGAATCACATCTCTCCATTTCCTCCTTAGTTTCCAGCCATACACTATCTGCAGCTGGTCTCCTTTCAAGCCTCTATTAATGCTGCTCTGAACCAGCTACACAGAGGCACACAACTCAGTTTCAAACATTAGAGAAATTGCTGGAAATGCCCACTGTTCTCTTGCATTCCTTATATATCAAGTTCATGATTTTGAGACATTAGAAAAGCAGTCCAACACAAGACCGACTAGCAGCCTATAAATGCTAGAGAAAATCACCTGCGTTCTCGAGGAGAGAAAAGGTGTAAATATGTATGGGGAAGTAACTAACATCATTCTCACACTATTCTGTGGCCAGCCTTCCTTACACAAAAATTTTAGGTACAAAGAAAGAAAAATGAGGAGGACATTTAATAAGTTCTTGAACAAACCAATTCTTACACAATGATTTACAGACATCGTAGAGATTTGGAGCTTCAATATACAGCACGATGTACTGGTAAAACCTAGGTTCATTTACATATTTCCCCACAATACATTACTCATCGCAGCTGAGCCAGCATATGAACGTACACACAGGAAGTCAAAGAGATGCCCACAGAGGGAGGGAAAGGAATAGGAAGAGAAATCATCCCAGATTTTTCTCATGCACCTACAGTCTAATCATATTGGCAGAAGCTTGCCCACTACCTTAGAGCTGGTTCACAATGCAAGTCAGAAAAAAATCAGCTCTTAATTAACAACAATTTTAAAACTAACTGTGCCTGCTCACCTTGTGTTTTTGTGTGCAACAGGATGCAGGTAATGACAAATGTGATAGAACCTCTCACAAAACAGACCCTGGTGGTTGATAGCAATGCAAAAAGCCTCAGAAAACTGGGATGTACCAGCTGTATTGACTGTAGCTGTTATATGGCACACAGCTTCACTACAGCTGACAAACTTGAGGGCTGGAATCTACTGGACTGCGCTGACAGTTATATAGCAATAGCATAACGGAAACAGCATCACAAGCTTAAGCATGGGATCAGCTGTGGCGTGTCATGGATACCCCAACAATTATGAAAGTCAATGAACACTGGAGAGGTACCAACAGATTGGAAATGGAATGACCTACAAAGTGCTTAGATGGAGAACAGGAGATGGTTAAATGGCAGAAGTGATATGTGCAGGAGACAAAGGAAGGTATAGTGAGAGAAATAAAGGACATATACATGACACAGAGACTGTGTAAGCAGCTAAAGAGGGAAAGGCAAGTTGAATGGGAAGCACAACAAAATGGTAAAGCTGAGCAGGCTCCAGTAGCCCAGGAGCATGGTGGAAGAAAATAGGTTGACACCAAGGTTGCCGAATACCGCACCAGCATGGTGTTCCAACAGCGGGGGACCCCACCAATGTTCCCCTAATTTTTGGGGGGGCCGCACGGCCCCTTTAACGGTCTACGCAGCCCATTCAAACTTCCGCACATGCGCGTTTTTATGCATTGGAAAACCGGCTCACCAGCTGTGCGGGACCGAGACAGCTGCGCGGCCATGTGGCTCAAGGGGAACGTTGGTCCCTACCGCAATCACCAACCCACACCCTTTGCCCCATCCTCAAACACCAATACACTCACTCTACATTTCCAGCACCTACTGTCAGAGAGAAAATGGGAGCTACAGTTAAGGTCTGAAGTTGTTAAAGTCAATGGGCTTCAAAGTGCCTCGTAGAAAGATGAGCTGCTGCTCCTCGAGCTTGCGTGAGCTTCGCTGGGACAGAGTAGAAGGGCAAAGACAAAGAGGTCAGAGTGGGATTAGGCAGAGAATTGAAGTAGCAAGCGACAGGGAGCTCGGGGTCACACTTGTGGACAGAAAGGAGATGCTCGGTAAAGTGATCACCTAATCTGCATTTGGTCTCCTGGATATAGACGGGACCGCACCATGAGAAGCAAATACAGAATGCCCAACTGCATTGCGAAAACAGTAGAATACAAGTCAGAAGAAGCTGTGGTCAAACTGCATAGTACTCTAGTTAGACTTTACTTTGAGTACTGTGTTCAGGTCTGGTCACCAAGAAATAAAGGAGGCATTCAAGCACTGGAGACAATGCAGACAAGAGCCATAAAGCTGATCCCTACTGTCAGAGGACTGAGTTAGGGGGAAAAGACTGGAGACAGTTGGGCTCTTCAGCCTAGAAAGGAAGCTTCTGAGAGATGGTTTTACGAGGTGTATAAGGTAGTTAATTCTCAGGATGTGGGTGTCACTGGCAAGGCCAGCATTTATTGCCCATCCCTAGTTGCCCTGAGAAGGTGGTGGTGAGCTTTGTTCTTGAACTGCTGCAGTCCATGTGGTGAAGGCACTCCCACAAAGCTGTTTATCCTGGTTATTCTTTGTAGATGTTTGATGCAACTGAGTGGCTTGCTAGGCCACTTCAGAGGGTAGTTAAGAGTCAACCATGTTGGTGTGGGACTTAGTCACATATAGGCCATGATGCGGAGATGCCGGTGTTGGACTGGGGTGGACAAAAATGAGAAGTCGCACAACACCAGGTTATAGTCCAACAGTTTTATTTGAAATCACGAGCTTTCGGAGCGCTGCTCCTTCTTCAGGTACAGGTACAGTGAGGGAATACAAATCGATTACACAGTATATATACACAGAGAGCAATGTGTCTGCAGAGATACAATCTGTTAGGAAGGCATTACATCAAAGACACCTCAGAGTACAGCTAAGACAATGAGGTGGGTCACGGGGGTCCAACGTGTCAAATGTTGCCGTCTGCAGCATTTTTATTGATACCAGCTTTTTTTGAAAAAGGTAAATGCCAAAAATTAATTTAAATTAAATTGTCACAGTAGGACAAGGTTCAAACAAGTAAAAGGTTAATTTAAGACTAATATCAGGAAGTACTTCTTCACACAAAGAGGGATCAATACTTGGAATGGACTTTCAGATATAATGCAGGCTAAAACCCTGGAATCATTATGGCTGAAAGGGGGGCATTGTAGAGTCTTCCTGGATCGATTAATTAAAGTGGGGCAATTGACTTTCCTCATCTGTAATTATCTTGTGATCAGTCTCAGTTAAAGCTAATCCCAGCTTTAGTTTGTAATGCTCTTCCTCCAAGTTTCTATGTTACCTGTGACTTGCTGCTGAGCCACCACTTGTATTCACAATGAGTATCACTGTTAGTTATAACCACACAACTAGTTACAAAAGACAAAACACTCATGCACAAACCAAGTCAGTTATATTTTGGGAAAGAAGGAAAGGAAGGAAAGAAAGGAACTTGCATTTATATAGCGCCTTTCACGACCTCAGGACGTCCCAAAGTGCTTTAAAGCTAATGAAGTACTTTTGTAGTGTAGTCACTGTTGTAATGTAGGAAACGTGGCAGCCAATTTACGCACCACAAGCTCCCACAAACAGCAATGTGATAATGACCAGATAATCTGTTTTCGTGATGTTGAATGAGGGATAAATATTGGCCAGGACACCTCCCCTGCTTTTCTTCAAAATAATGCCATGGGATCTTTTACGTCCACCCGAGAGAGCAGACTCGGTTTAACTTCTCATCCGAAAGATGGCACCTCCGACAGTGCAGCACTCCCTCAGAACTGCCCTGGACTGTCAGCCTAGATTTTTGTGCTCAAGTCTTTGGAGTGGAACTTGGACCCACAACCTTCTGACTCAGAGGCGAGAGAGCTTCCAACTGAGCCACGGCTGACACTCTGATATATCATTTGTTCCCTATGATCTTGAGCGAGACTTAATTCATGCAATATCTGGTAATGTAGCATGCCAAGAAGTTGAACAGAAACTCTTCCTAGTGTCTTAAACTTACATATCACAAGCTCTCTTGTGATCTCATAGATTTTAGAAAGCAGCATGAAATACACTACATCAGACTGGCTTGGACTATAAACTACAGAACAAATTTGTTAATAAATAGGTAAGTAAGCAGTAACAAATAGCAGATTTACAGTAATATATAGAACACACATACAGAAAACATCGATCTGTCCTTATGCCGAAACTCAAAGTAAAACTGATTCTGGGATAGTCTCTTGACCGTAGCTTTACGTGGGGTTCCTGACCAATCTTCCCATACAGCCTCCAGCCTCTTTGGTGGACTGATGCACTGGAACAATAATGTCCAAAGTATACTTTCCAACTTTTCTTTTAAGTCCAAACAGAAACAAAGGAAATCAAAATATTTATCTCACAACTGCAGTCCACAGGATTTGAAACACAATGGGTATAGCTACTGCATCCTTTAAACCTGGGATGGAGAACACCCAATTGTAAAATCCTTTTGAACTCAAACAGCCCTTGACAAAACAAAGAAAAATGGTAAACAAGATGTCAATTAAAACATTATACCAACATCTTCATGATTCATATCACAGACACTTGGGTCCTAAAAATTCATGACTACCACTCCACCACCATAACAATGATGCGGAGATGCCGGTGTTGGACTGGGGTGGTCAAAAATGAGAAGTCGCACAACACCAGGTTATAGTCCAACAGTTTTATTTGAAATTACGAGCTTTCGGAGCTCTGCTTCTTCTTCAGGTACAGGGCAACACGGTGGCATAGTGGTTAGCACTGGTGCCTCACAGCGCCAGAGACCCGGGTTCGAATCTGACCTCGGGTGACTGTCTGTGTGGAGTTTGCACATTCTCCCCGTGTCTGCGTGGGTTTCCTCCGGGTGCTCCGGTTTCCTCCCACAGTCCAAAAATGTGTGGGTTAGGTTGATTTGGCTATGATAAATTGACCCTTAGTGTTAGGGGGGATTAAATATGTGGGGTTATGGGGATAGGATGGGATATGTTAGGGGGAATTAAATACGTGGGGTTACGGGGGTAGGGTGGGATATGTGTACTGTGGGGATCAAAGCAGGGACAGGGTACTGGATTTGGATGATCAGCCATGATCGTATTGAATGGCGGAGCAGGCTCGACGGGCCGAATGGCCTACTCCTGCTCCTAGATTCTATGTTTCTATGTTTTAGGTACAGTGAGGGAATACAAATCGATTACACAGTATATAGAGACAGAGAACAATGCGTCTGCAGAGATACAATCCGTCAGGGAGACACATCAGCAAAGACACGTCTTTGATGTGTCTCCCTGACGGATTGTATCTCTGCAGACACATTGTTCTCTGTCTCTATATACTGTGATGCGGAGATGCCGGTGTTGGACTGGGGTGGACAAAAGTGAGAAGTCGCACAACACCAGGTTATAGTCCAACAGTTTTATTTGAAATCACAAGCTTTCGGAGCTGCTGCCCCTTCGTCAGGTGAAGTGAAGGAATACGAATCGGCAAAGCATATGTAGACAGAGAACAATGCCTGTGTAGCGTACAATCTTAGACGTCTACAGATAATCTATCTGACTGCCTTTCATCACACCTCGGCAGAGAAACAATCAGGTCAGCCAGGAAGGCACCACATCAAAGACATAGCAAGATACAACTGAGACAATGAGGTGGGGTCACAGGGGGTCTAATGTGTCAAATGCAGTCTGTATGGAAAACCATAAACTTTAAAAATTTTACTTTTTTTTTCCCAGTAAAAAAAAGTAAAAAATTTAAAGTTTATGGTTTTCCATACAGACTGCATTTGACACATTAGACCCCCTGTGACCCCACCTCATTGTCTCAGTTGTATCTTGCTATGTCTTTGATGTGGTGCCTTCCTGGCTGACCTGATTGTTTTTCTGCCGAGGTGTGATGAAAGGCAGTCAGATAGATTATCTGTAGACGTCTGAGATTGTATGCTACACAAGCATTGTTCTCTGTCTACATATGCTTTGCCGATTCGTATTCCTTCACTTCACCTGACGAAGGGGCAGCAGTTCCGAAAGCTTGTGATTTCAAATAAAACTGTTGGACTATAACCTGGTGTTGTGCGACTTCTCACTTCTATATACTGTGTAATCGATTTGTATTCCCTCACTGTACCTGTACCTGAAGAAGGAGCAGAGCTCCGAAAGCTCGTAATTTCAAATAAAACTGTTGGACTATAACCTGGTGTTGTGCGACTTCTCATTTTTGTCCACCATAACAATGGTAGAGTACATTTTTACTAAATTTAAGCCCACTGGCCAATGGTTGTCGAGATTTGTCAGGTGAGACTGGCATAAATTTAAAATGCTCACACAAATAATTAAAGGGTTAGGAAAAATATTGTTACACAGAGGGTACTTAAATGTGGAATGCTCTGCCACAATCAATGGTTTAAGCAGTGGGTTAAAATAGAAATACTAAAAAGGTACAGGATGTGATCAAGAGACAGAGATTAAACTAGTTATTTCATATGGAGTAAAACATTAGCCCACAGCTGAAGGGCTGAATGGTCTGTTTCTGTGCTGTAATGTTTTATTACTAATGACTAACCTCCTTGAGGGGAAGGGGAAGGGGTGTAATGAGAATCGTTTTGCGGTCAAGTTGTGGGGCAGGTTGCTCTTTCCCTGCCCGTCATTTTCGTATATTCGTAAGATTGCTCTAAGATAATACGCATGGCAATGGAAGTTTAGAACCAAGTCAACCCACTGTGGCAGAATTGGTTCTTCGACACCCGAGCCAGGCAGGTCACTAGCTTTAACCTTCTCAGCTCCAGTGAAAAAAGGGCTCATTCCTCAAGTCTCTCTTCATGACTGCAACCCCTTATCCCCAGCGACATCCTTGTAAAGCTACACTGCATCTTTCTCATTGCTTTTATACTTTTACCATCATGGCTGCCCCAAACTGTGCACAATACCCCAACAGTAGCCTAACTAAGGTCTTGTAAAAGTTCAACATTACCTCCTTGCTTTTGTATTCTATGATTTCGGATACAAATCCAAGCCTTTTATATGGCCTTATCTACTTGCACTACCACCTTTAATGACCTGTGTATCTGCCCACCAAGGTCCTGCTCTACTCCATTTAAAATGCTACCATTTAAATTGCATTTCTTTTCCTATATTTCCAAAATGAATATTTTTACATTGAATTGTATCTGCCACCCGCCTTTCCATTCTTTTAGTCTATCTATGTCCTCCAACAGTCTTGCACAATGTCACAGTTTGCCATACCCCCAAATTGGTATCAGCAGCAAATTTCAATATTGTTACTTTAATTTCTATGTCCAGACTATGTATATATAATCTGGATTTATATAACTCACATAATACTTCTCCATTCCTGGAAACTTGATTAATCAATGGAGAAGGGAGGGTTTAAGCAGCCTCACTGGGTCGACAGAAAGTACCAGGAGTTGTTCACAAGCAGCAAGGTAAACAGCACAACTCACCACAGAATGTGCATAACCACCATCGCCCTGACCACAGCATGGGCATACACTATACCCCACTGAACATTTTCCAACAGATTGAGGTGCAGAGCCTCAGCAGCATCTGCTTGCTTCTCTGGATCCAAAGGCACTGAGCCCAGCATATATGAGCGAGCACATGACCTTCAGGAAATGCCTTCCAGCAGCTTTTATCCCAAATCGGAGTTTCCTCATCAGCTTTAAAATGGACATCTGCCTTCTGCCAACACAGGACAGATTGTGGCATGCCAGCCACAGAAATTAAATCATAGATTGGAGATAGTAGCAAGATGTTTTTCCCACTGCGCTGTTTTAAATAAGTGCACAATAAAACAAAGGACACTTGTGCAAAGCGGATATCATAGGTTCATGACAAAAATGAAAAGAAATTCAAACAATTCCCAAGCATAAGAAAACAGATATTTTAAAAGCACTCAATCATCAAGCTTCAAAAGTTAAATCAGTTGAGACTAGACATCAATTGCTTAAAGTCAAAATTTCACTCAAGGAACAACAGAAATTTTCACAAAGCCAGAACCACTCCACAGCATTGCACTAATGATCACAGAAGGGCATTCAAAAAAATCTTAACAGCTGCATCAGACTACTTCCCAAGACAACAGGATGAAAAGAAGCTTCTTATTTCCTCCTGATAACTTGTTTTTTCAGTAACCAGATAATAAAATTCCATACAGCTTCTTTCTGTGTTAATTTTCTCTCTCTCCCAACCCTCCAAACACTACTCTGCATGGAAGGCAGCCATTTAAAAAATATTATTTGTTCTTGCGATGTGGGCAATGCTAGCAAGACAGCATTTAGTGCCCATCCCTAACTACCCTGCAGAAACTAAGAGTCAATCATTGATGCTATTTTCTTGTTGGCTCATTAGAAAATACACAATCATTATGAGGAGGGAATCCCCCCAGTTCATCTCCCAGAAAACCCAGCAATACTGGGAAACAGCTTAGCTTCTCTCAACCACTGTGTCTTTGTAAACTACCATCCCATCTCCAACCTCTGTTTTTCTTCTCCACAGTCGTTGAACATGTCGTCACTCCCAAATTTGTGCCCATTATTCTCGTAACTTCATATTTGAATTTCACTAATCTGGTTTCTGCCCATGCCACAGCACAAATGGCCCTAACTAGTCACAAATGACATCCTCTATGACTGTGACTGTAGTGCATTTTTCTTCGTCAACCTCACTATCCTCCTCCAATGCCTCTCCTCTGTTGCCCAGCTCAATGGAACTGCCCTCGCTTGGTTCCACTCTTACCTATTCAATCGTCCCCAGAGCATCTTCAGCAACGGATTCTCTTTCTGCTCCCACACCACTACCTCTGGAGTCCCTCAAGAACCTATCCTTGGCCCCCTGCTCTTCCTAATCCGCATGCTGCCCCTTGGCGACATCAACTGAAGACATGGGGTCAGTTTTCCATGCCGACAATACCCAGCTCTACCTCTCCACCACCTCTCAACCCCACCACTGCCTCTGTATTGTTAGACTGCTTGCCCGATATCCAATCTTAGATGAGCTGCAATTTTCTTCAGCTAAACACTGGGAAAACTGAAGTCATCGGCTTCAGCCCCATCACAAACTCTGTATCCTTGCCAACAATTCCATCCCCCTTCCCAGGGACTGTCAGATTGAACCAGACTGTTTGCAAATTCATATCTGCTCCTGAGCTGAGATTTCAACCCCATAACCTTCTCCATCACAAAGACCACTGACCCACATATCCGTAATTTTGCCCACCTCCATCCCTACCTCAGCCAATCTGCTGCTGAAACTCTCATCATACCTACGTCACCTCCAGACTTTATGACTCCAATACTCTCCTGGCCGGCCTCCAATCCTCCACGTTCTGTAAACTTCAGCTCATCCAAAATTCTGCTGCCCAATTTCCTATTCCGCACCATGTTCAGCTCACCCATGACTCCTGCCCTCGCTGGCCTACATGTTTTCCAGGCCCACATTGCCACGCATTTAAAATTCTCTTGTTTAATTCCTTCATAGACTTAGCCCTTCCCCATCTCTGTAACCTTTTCCAACACTACAACGCTCCAGTGAACTCTCCTCTCCTCTGACTCTTGTGCATCTCAGCTGTTTAGGCCCCACACTGGAATTCTGTCCCGAAGTCCCTCCACCTCCCTCTCCTGCTTTAAGACTCTCCTTAAAACCCATCTCTCTGACCAAGCTTTTGATCATCCTTTCTAATATCTCAGTCTTTTGCCCAATGTACATTTTTGACCGATTATGCCCGTGGGACCTTTTTCTATGTTAAAGCCACAATATAAATGCAAGCTGTTGGTATTTTCCAGGAGCCCTGCTTTAATTGCTTTCCTACAATACACATCTAATCTGGTTGACTAAGCTTTCTAGGAACTGAGAGGAAATTTAAAGCAGATTATTATGCACGGGCAGTTCTATCACTCTAAATACGGTTTTCAGCAAAACTCCATCTATTTATTATTACATAGTGCATACATTATGCAATGAAAGTCATGAGGAATTCAAAATAACTACTGTCAAAATTCCGTGTGACATTTTTGCACATGAATGCTCCGCTCCAGACCAATTACTTTCATCAGCCTTTAAATGTCAGGTGTGTTTTTTTTCCTTTCACAGTAATATTTTACACAATACACGTCGTCCGCATGCCCGATTCGAGACTCCCAAAACAAGCGCTCTTCTCGGAGCTCCGACACAGCAAGAGAGCCCCAGGTGGGCAGAAGAAACGTTTCAAGGACACCCTCAAAGCCTCCTTGAAAAAGTGCAACATCCCCACCGACACCTGGGAATCCCTGGCCCAAGACCGCACAAAGTGGAGAAGCATCCGGGAAGGCGCCAAACACCTCGAATCTCTTCGCCGGGAGCAAGCGGAAGCCAAGCGCAAGCAGCACACATCAACCCAAGCACCCCACCCACACGTCCCTTCAACCACTGTCTGCCCCACGTGTGACAGAGACTGTAGGTCCCGCATTGGACTCATCAGTCACCCGAGAACTCATTTTTAATGTGGAAGCAAGTCATCCTCGGTTCCGAGGGACTGCCTAAGAAGACGACGACGACTGACAGGGCTGTAACAGAGTTCCACAGGACTTCTTTAAGTCAGCCACTATATGAAGCACAGCTAACAGCCTGACATAAGTGAGAAGTCGCACAACACCAGGTTATAGTCCAACAGCTTTATTTGAAATCACAAGCTTTTGGAGCGCTGCTCCTTCGTCAGGTGAAGTGGAGCAGCTGACGAAGGAGCAGCGCTCCAAAAGCTTGTGATTTCAAATAAAGCTGAGAAGTCGCACAACACCAGGTTATAGTCCAACAGTTTTATTTGAAATTACGAGCTTTCAGAGCTCTGCTCCTTCATCAGGTACTTCGTCAGTACTTCGACTGTACCTGACGAAGGAGCAGAGCTCCAAAAGCTCGTAATTTCAAATAAAACTGTTGGACTATAACCTGGTGTTGTGCGACTTCTCACTTTTGTCCACCCCAGTCCAACACCGGCATCTCCGCATCACAGCCTGACATAATGTAGAGAATTAAATACTAAAACACACTCAAAACCATTAACTTGAGTCCCTCCCTCGAGGGAAACAGTTGACGGTAAGTAGATATAACACTTAAAGTATTTATCGGAATTTCTTAATTTGCATCTACACAATGCAATATTCCGCTCCACGTCAGGAAGTGCTATAATGAAAACAATTGTGACACAAATTGGCAACAATTCCGAGGGAACTCACTTGAATTCTATGGAATCCATTCAATTAGGTTTACTGTTTAATAATAAATTGTCTGCTGCAATTGTTAGCGTAACACATGCTTGTAAGATGACGAGAAATTTCACTGATCCAAAGTCCAGCAAGAAATATCTCACAGACGATCAATAAACCAATGAATGCACAGATGGATACAAGATAGCAATCTTTAGAACAGAAATGAAAAAAGGGAAAGTAGAAAAAAATAAAATGAACTCTTCAACTATTAAAACAAATCCAGATAACCACAAAAAAGAAAAAACTATTAGTTCTTTGGGTTGCAGGATCTAAATCAACAACCAAAATACAGAAACAGAGCTTTTAAATTCAGCCGCCAGAATGCCGTGTAGTGTTCACAAGAGTCTGAAATAGCACAACCTCTGAACTTCATCAATAATGCAACTCAAAGAGCACTTAACATATTAAAACTAGACTCTCATTTTTTTTCTGTCAGAAAAAGAGTTTAAAAATGCGTGTGGAGAAGAAAGCAGCTCCCAAGAAGGGCACCAAGAAAGCCTTAAATAAAGCACCAGCAAAGGGCGGCAAGCGGAGAAGGTCGAGGAAGGAGAGCTCCATTTATATCTACAAAGTAATGAAGCAGGTTCACCCTGGCACTGGCATCTCCTCCAAGGCCATGAGCATCACAAACTCCTTTGTGAATTATATTTCTGGGCGCATCGCAGGTGAGGTTTCCAGCCTGGCCCATTACAATAAGTGCCACACCATCAACTCCCAGGAGATCCAGCCTGCCGTGCGCCTGCTGCTGCCCAAGGGAGCTGGCCAAGCTCACCGGGTCGGAAGGGACAAAGGCAGTAACCAAGTACACCAGCTCCAAATAAAACTCCACAATGTACTGAAAAAAAACACAACCAAAATACAGGAACAGAGCTTTTAAATTGAGTGGCCAGAATGCTGTGTAGTGTTCATAAGAGTCTGAAATAGCACAACCTTTAAAGGCATCAGTAATGAAACTCACATTAAAATTAGACTCTCAATTTTAAACTATAAAAATGAAGCATAGCTATGGATAATTGGGAACAGATTATTTTTCCATCTGGACTATTTTATATTGTTCCGGTTTATATAGTGTGGTCATACAACCATTGTTTCAGAACACGCTGATTTGCGTTGTTTTTTTTTAGCACCAGCACAACTAGCTTGCCATTATCCTTCACTATATTTCTCCTTCATTTCCACCATACTATGTACCAAATCTTTAGAATCAGTTTAACTAGGCTTCTACCGATCAATTTGCTCCTCTCCATCTGCTGTCCTCTTTTATCATTGGTGTAAGTTAAATTGGAGCCAGATATAGTGTTGCGCAACCCTTTCACCTCCAATCAGGCCTGCCCTAATGCCCGCCTCTATGCTACCAAGTTTCAAAACAAAAGTGTCCCAAATATTAACTATTTGTATTTTAAACTTTAACCTCAAACATGCTGCACATGATATGAGTCAAACTACGCTGTAGCTGTAGTTTATTAAAAAAAAGGTAAAATTAAATAACTTTTGTCTTTTAGATTCATGAGGGTTATTCACCATCACTCAGCGCTTTACTTTTTATTAAACCATTCATCAATATAGTAAATTCTAACAAAGTGTCTAAAGTCCATAATACAGAGTAAAAGTAGTGATATTTTGGGGATTGGCAGGATATGGTTGGTGGTGTACTTCAGGAATCTGTGCTGGGATCTCTCCTATTTTTCATTTTGTATAAATGATTTGGTTATAAGCGGAAGAACAATAATATTAGCATTTGTGGAGGATACCAAATTAGAGGGATCCATTAACTTTGAGGAGGAATGTAGGAGATTTCAGCTGAACACAGAAAGATTAACAAAGTAGGCAGGTGGCAGATGCAATTTAATGCAGAGAAATGTGAGTTGTACATTTTGGAAACAATGAATGGTGAAAGGAAGTATACCCTAAATGATAAGATTTAACAGAGCAGAAGTAGAGATCTAAGAGTGAAAATACGTAAATCTTTAAAAGGTGGGAGTGCAGATAGAAAAGGCCATAAAAAAGGAAAATGGGATTGGGGCACTGAATATAAAAGCAAGCAAGCCATGTTGAATTTGTACGAAATAGTGGTTAGGCCACAATTGAAGTACTGCATACAGTCCTGAGCCCATTATAGGGAGGATATTAGACCCATGAAAAAGTTACAGCTAAGAGTCAGTTAATAACACCACAGCCTGTAAGTTAGAAGGTTATGGGTTCAAACCCCACTCCAGGGCACATAATCTAGGCTGTCATATCAGTGTAGTACTGTCAGCCGCGGCTCAGTTGGCAGCACTTTTGCCTCGGAGTCAGAAGGTTGTGGGTTCCACTCCAGAGACACGAGCACAAAAGTTTAGGCTGACACTCCAGTGCAGTACTGAGGGAGTGCTTCTCTGTTGGAGGTGCCATCTTTTGGATGAGAGATTAACTGAGGCCCCGTCTGCTCCCTCAAATGGACGTAAAAGATCCCAAGGCACTATTTCGAAGAGGAGCAGGGGAGTTCTCCCCAGTTTCTTGGCCAATATTTAACTCTCAATCAACATCATGAAAACAGATTATGTGGTCATCAGATTGCAGTTTGTGGGAGCTTGCTGTGTGCAAATTGGCTGCCGCGTTTCCTAAAATGCAACAGTGACAACACTTCAAAAGTACTTAATTGGCTGTGAAGCGCTTTGGGATGTCCTAAGGTTGTGAAAGGTGCTATATGAATCTTTTCTTTCTTTTATTGAGGGAGTTCTGCATAGTTGGAGGTGCCATCTTTTGAATGAGACATTCAACCGAGACCAAATTTGTTCAGTTCGCATAATAGATCCCATGGCATTGTTCTGAAGAGCAGGAAAATAGCCCCTAACATTTCTCCCTCAGATCAACAGGTAATTCATTTCATTTTCTGTTTGTGGTAACTTGCTGTGCACAAATTGGCTGCCACGATTGCTTACATAACAACAAGGAATGCACTTCAGAAAAGTAATTCACTGAATGTGAAGCACTTTGGGACATCTTGAGGACATGATAAGGCATTATATAAATGGAAGTTATTTCTTTCTTTGTAGAATCCAGGAATGAGGTTATAGACAAAAAGAAAGCCAAAGAAAATTCGAGCCTTTTTCGATGGAAAAAAGCTTAAGGGGAGAGATCGAATAGAAGTTTTCCAAATCATAAAATGTTTTGGCAGGGTAAACAGTATAATGTTCTTTTCACTGATTGGCAAATCGGTAACAAGGACGCATCTAGAGAGAATTATTACTGGAAAGGCGAAGAGGCAAGGTTGAATATTTTTTCTCCCACACAGAGGGTTATTATAACATGAAATGCTTTACCAGAAGTGGAATATAAAATATAGGGAAAGGGTGGGGAAATGGATTGGAGTAGTTAGAACTAGCACCAGCACATGTACAATGGGCTGAATGGCCTGTGTGTGTGCTGTAGTTTCCATGATTCTATGACTTATTAATTCCTTGAGCACTGACCACTCATTAAGTCATTCCTTCCCTTCACTGGAGTGTGTAGTTAACCCTAGAATAATATAACTTGCTGAACTGCCTAGGAACACAAGAAACGTGCGGAACTGGCATTACAGAGATGTACTTCCCATGCTATTGACAAAGGACAATTTATATCAAGGTGCATAAATAGCTGTAATTTTTTTTAATAAACTGATCAACGCAAGTATTCTTTTTAAACACAGCAAGTTTATTAACAATTTCTAAAAGGCTATAAAGCAGAGAAATGCTCGATAATCCTAGTCATTGTTCTCTCTTATATTGTGTTGTAATTTAAGACTGAACTAACTAAAGGTAATAGGACCTTCAGAATATTTTTCTCCTTTTTTTGCTTTTCCTCTGGAAGCCATTGTTCCTTGGGTATGATTCCATTGGCAGAAGTCACCTTCCATTATCTTAGCCAGGTGATCATTATTCATGTATAAGTCTGGACAGCAGTCAGCAAGCTATTCAACCACACTGAGCATCAGGATTCTTTTTTTATATATTCGTTCACAGGATGTGGGCGTCGCTGGCAAGGCTAGCATTTATTGCCCATCCCTAATTGCCCTGGAGAAGGTGGTGGTGAGCCGCCTTCTTGAACCGCTGTTGTCCATGCTTCTTTGTAGTAGTTTGGTGTCACGGAGTGGCTTGCTAGGCCATTTCAGAGGGCATTTAAGAGTCAACCACATTGCTGTGGGTCTGGAGTCACATATAGGCCAAACCAGGTGAGGACGGCAGATTTCCTTCCCTAAAGGACATTAGTGAACCAGATGGGTTTTTAATGACAATCCGGCAGTTTCATGGTCACCATTACTGATACGAGCTTTTTATTCCTGATTTATTTGATTAACTGAAGTTAAATTCCCAGCTGCCATGGTGGGATTTGAACTCACATCTCTGGATCATTAGTCCAGGCCTCTGGATTACTAGTCCAGTAACATAACCACTATGCTACCGTACCCCAATATTCCTTGGGTGTCTTCACCAATTATTCTCACACTCTTGCTTCCAGCGGGTGTCACTGGATAACAATGAGGAAGGAGCAACTGTGGCTGATTTTATTACCCGTTCTAACCAGAAGCACAACTGTAATACCCACATTGCCCCAACTCAACACTGGCCGGACTGAACCTGGGACCTGCAGGGTCTATACAGCTCAGTTACAGACTGTATAAGATTGCTGAGCGTAGGTATGTTAAATGCTACCTGAATATTTCTGATGCATATGGTGCTTATCAGTACAATATAACTTGACCATCAAGGTACTGTTAACACCATCCCCATACACAATCTATAAATAGGATACGAGATTACATTTTTACTTCATATGAATGCAATATGCAGCTCTGTAAATAATTTATTTTTCCCCACTCATCTTCAAAGCTAAATAATTAAAATCATGAAACAAAACACTGAACAGAAATTGGATGATATACTACTCACAGGAGGCACAATGGCTCTCCCTGTTCCTTTTACTCTAAAGAAACCCAATACCAACAGCAAAGGGTAATCCGGGGACCCAAATTATACACGTTTTCTTTCTTTGAATAAACTGACTAGAATTATGGAGGAGGTCAGCTCACAATTGGAAACAAACTATATCATTTAGGTCCCTCAGAGTAGCATCCAATGTTCAAATGGACTCTTTAATTTTAAATTACAATGGATTCTGAGCAGAGAAAACAGCTCTCAACATCTCTTACAGGGCCTGTAGTGTGACTTGCTGCCATCTTGTACATTCCATAAGCAGATATAAAGAATTTAAATTACAGGAAGCTGTCTCACCCCAAATACTGCTAAATGCATCCGAAAGGTTAAACTGGTGTGCATTTCATTTCTGTGACTCAACATAAGTAAACTTAAACTTACACTATGTTTACCACTCACCATTGTATGGAAATGAAACCTGCTCTTACCAATTAAATTTCAAATCATAAGGCTAGGAACAATATTGAAACTGTGGATGTTCTTTATTAAATTCATACTTCTGAGTTCACTCAAAATATTGTTAAACTAACATGCACTATTTTTAGTTAGAGATGAAAACTATTCTCAAACTGACATAATGAATAGGATTGTGAAAGCTAATCTTCATGAATCACTGGCTGCAACAGTGCTACCCAGTACAATTCTCCAAAGAAAAGGATCATAATTAGTTGCTTTGAAATAACTATACTCAACAAGGAGCACAAGATTCCAATAGTTAATTAACTACTTGGTGAGAAACAATGATCAACTGCAAAACAGTGCCAGGAGTTGAATGCTGAAGTAACTTAAAAGACAATGGAGACTCTTAAGTTTAGTCAGTAAGTAACTGAGCCATACAGACCTTGAAGGTCCCAGTTTTGATAACTGGTCTGTATAGAGTTAATTATCTCAGCAGTAAGGGTGCAACAAAGATAACTAAATCTAACCGGTAAAGAGTGCAGCAGGAGTGGTCATATGAAAAAGATATAATACACGTAATGTTTAACCTCTATATATTGAGTTATATTCTTGTAACGCAGCCTCCCGATAGCGGATTGGTTGCCCACTCCCCCGTTCCGCCTCTGTTAAAACTGGAAGTGGAGTTGGAGGCGGGTTAGGGTCGTGTTTCAACTTTTTACTTCTCACCCAACCCAAATCCACCCGTTCTTGGGACTTAAAATTACCCCCAAAGACTCAGACAGAAGTGTCAGGGAGAAGAGAGAAACAGACAGTACAAAAGTGAAAGAAATGTAATCAACACAATATAAGGATTACAAGAAATGCAAAATAAATTGGGAGATAGATGTATTGTTTAATCATCAGTCTGCCAGACTCAAAAGCAATTTAATCACCTGTGGCCACTCACGAGTGGGGTCACGTGTACCTGGCCCAGTGTTCCAAAAGCTTGGCAACTCCTGCCTTACAGGCCATCTAATGAATTATGAGCAATTCTCTCTCAAGGAGAACAATAATACAGTAGACATACTCTGGAATGATGACACCACCATATAATACTGTAAGGACTAAAATTCTGTCACAGGGAACATAGAATCTGCTATGGGTGGCTTTTAATATTTGCAATAACTTTAAAGTCCCTCACTAATCAGATTATATGGAAATCCACACCAAGTACAGTAATCTAATTGTCGGCTTCTTTTGAAAAACCAGCTCAATCAAGACCACTTCATTTTTCATCTCTTCAAATCTGATATTTCTGAAATGTCACTCTACAAAGTAAATTGGTAAAGCTGAAGACTGTCCCTTCAGCCAGGGCTTGTTTATAGCTTCTGCATATTTAGAATCTCTTTTCCTTTGATCAAAAGGAAATGCAGACTCTAAAATATGTTTAAAATGGCCCTGAAACAACTAAGATTTTAGGATTTGATTCCCACTATCCCACAAGGTTGTAGAACTATCCTTCCTTAAATTGCAATAAGAGCTACTGGTCTACAATTACTGATGTTTACTGGGGATCGATTCCACGATATCATCCATTTTTTGTGAAAACCATAAACATATAAGTTATTTGGTGATCAAATCAAAGAAACCATCACCATAGAATTATAGAATGGTACAGCACAGAAGGAGGCCATTTGGCCCATCGAGACTGCTCCGGCTCTTTTTTTTTAAAATTTGTTTATGGGATGTGGGCGTCGCTGGCAAGGTCAGCATTTATTGACCATCCCTAATTGCCCTCGAGAAGGTGGTAGTGAGCCGCCTTCTTGAACCGCTGCAGTCAGTGTGGTGAAGGTACTCCCACAGTGCTGTTAGGGAGGGAGTTCCGGGATTTTGACTCAGCGAAGATGAAGGACCGGCGATATATTTCTAAGTCAGGATGGTGGTGTGTAACTTGGAGGGGAACTTGGAGGTGGTGGTGTTCCCATGCACCTGCTGCCCTTGTCCTTCTAGATGGACGAGCTCGCGGGTTTGGGAGGTGCAGCCAAGAAGCCTTGGCGAGTTGCTGCAGTGCATCTTGTAGATGGTACACACTGCAGCCACAGTACGCCGGTGGTGGAGGGAGTGAATGTTTAAGGTGGTGGACGGGGTGCCAACAAAGCGAGCTGCTTTGTCCTGGATGGTGTCGAGCTTCTTGAGCGTTGTTAGAGCTGCACTCATCCAGGCAAGTGGAGAGTATTCCAACACACTCCTTACTTGTGCCTTGTAGATGGCTTTGGGGAGTCAGGAGGTAAGACACTCGCCGCAGAATACCTAGCCTCTGACCTGCTCTTGTTGCCACAGTATTTATGTGGCTGGTCCAGTTAAGTTTCTGGTCAATGGTGACCCCCAGGATGTTGATGGAGAGGGATTCGGCGATGGTAATACCGTTGAATGTCAAGGGGAGGAGGTTAGACTCTCGCTTGTTGGAGATAGTCATTGCCTGGCACTTCGGTGGTGCGAATGTTACCTGCCACTTATCAGCCCAAGCCAGAGTGTCGTCCAGGTCTTGTTGCATGCGGGCATGGACTGCTTCATCATCTGAGGAGTTGTGAATGGCGTTGAACACTGTGCAGTCATCAGCGAACATCCCAATTTCTGACCTTATGTTGAAGGGAAGGTCATTGATGAAGCAGCTGAAGATGGTTGGGCCTAGGACCCTGCCCTGAGGAACTCCTGCCGTGATGATTGACCTTCAACCACCACAACCATCTTCCTTTGTGCTAGGTATGACTCCAGCCAGTGGAGCGTTCCCCCCCCCCACCCCGATTCCCATTGACTTCAGTTTTACGAGGACTCCTTGCCACACTCGGTCAAATGCTGCCTTAATGTCAAGGGCAGTCACTCTCACCTCTCCTCTGGAATTCAGCTCCTTTGTCCATGTTTGGACCAAGGCTGTAATGAGGTCGGGAGCAGAGTGGTCTTGGCGGAACCCAAACTGGGCATCCGTGAGCAGGTTATTGGTGAGTAAATGCCGTTTGATAGCACTGTCGATGACGCCTTCCATCACTTTGCTGATGATTGAGAGTAGACTGATGGGGCGGTAATTGGCCGGGTTGGATTTGTCCTGCTTTTTGTGGACAGGACATACCTGGGCAGTTTTCCACATTGTCGGATAGATGCCAGTGTTGTAGCTGTACTGGAACAGCTTGGCTAGAGGCGCGGCTAGTTCTGAAGCACAAGTCTTCATCACAATTGCTGGGATGTTGTCGGGGCCCATAGCCTTTGCTGTATCCAGTGCACTCAGCCGTTTCTTGATATCACGTGGAGTGAATCGAATTGGCTGAAGACTGGCTTCTGTGATGGTGGGGACCTCGGGAGTAGGCCGATATGGATCATCCACTCGGCACTTCTGGCTGAAGATGGTTGCAAACGCTTCAGCCTTGTCTTTTGCACTCACGTGCTGGGCTCCACCATCATTGAGGATGGGGATATTCATGGAGCCTCCTCCTCCCGTTAGTTGTTTAATGGTCCTCCACCATTCACGACTGGATGTGGCAGGACTGCAGAGCTTTGATCTGATCCGTTGATTGTGGGATCGCTTAGCCCTGTCTATAGCATGCTGCTTCCGCTTTTTAGCATGCATCGCAGCTTCCCCAGGTTGGCACCTCATTTTTAGGTACGCCTGGTACTGCTCCTGGCATGCTCTTCTACACTCCTTATTGAACCAGGGTTGGTCCCCTGGTTTGATGGTAATGGTAGAGGGATATGCCAGGCCATCAGGTTACACATTGTGTAACCTCACATCTTACGAACAGCAATCCAGTTAGCCCCACTCCTCTGCGCTTTTCCCATATTCCTGCAATTTTTTCTCCTTCTACTATTTATCCGATTCCCTTTTGAAAGCTACTACTGAATCTGTATCCACCACCCTATCAGGCAATGCATTCCAAATCCAAATGTTGTCCTGGAGACCGGGAGAATGCCCCTGCTCGTCTTCTAATAGTGCCATGGGATCTTTTACCTCCACCTGTGGGGGCAGATTTTGTTTCACATCTCATCCGAAAGACGGCAGCTCAGACAGTGCAGCACTCCCTCTGTACTGCACTGAAGTGTTAGTTTAGATTATGTGCTCAAGTCTCTGAAGTGGGGCTTGAACGCAGAACCTTATGACTCAAAGGAGACAGTTCTACCACTGAGCCAAGGCTGACCCCTAATCAGCATTTTTGATCGATTTATTTTGGGAAGGAGAGTGGGATAAACATTCCCAAACATTAAATGAATTGAGTATGATCCATGAAAGAGTGCATTGCAACTGTTTTGTGGAACAAAATGACTTGATAGCCCAAATGGCCTTTTCTTAACCATGTATTTTTTAAACATTCCTACGAGAGTAAACAGTTAAAAAGCAAAGGATGTGATCAAAGCAGAATTTCAAGTGGATTAAGGAAGTTTGAAATAAAATGAACACTGCATGCTAATCACTTTTTTGGTGAAAAAGATGCTTTTAAAAAAATAATAATAAGATATTCTTTTTCATCTAAAATCCCACTGTAGATTCTGACCAGACATTTTTTTTTTATTTTTTTTTTTACTTTGACTTAAAACTTGGTGATTTTTAAAAAATTCACACTTTTCCCCTCTCAACCTATAATTCATGCAAAATTATTTATGAACAGAAACAATTAACTGCTGATTTTCAACAAAAAAAATGCAATGAAGTGTCAGATTTGAAATGATGAGAACTGCTAACTTAAAAAATCTATAAAATTATTCAATGGTTTATTCCCAAGAGTCTGGCTCCACACACCTCAAAGCTACAGATTCAAACTATACTAATCTCAGGAAATGGATCTAAAAAGTTGTGGAGCAGTTCTTCACAGGAAAATCCTAATCAACTTGATCTGCTCTACTACATCACCTAGTGGACGGTTATAAAGCAGCATTAACAAAAATCTTAAAGCATGTGGTTTTCCCACCCCATTGGTTGCTGAAAAGGCAAGCAAGAAATGGGGTGGGGGGATTGTTCGACATTTTCAGCTTTAGGTGCATTGTTCACACAATAATCCATGAAAAAGTCTCAATTAATGCCCTGCAGAATCATGTTACAGTATCAAGATGGTAAGTACATTGCATTACTTCATCACTGAACATCTCTGTCTCTCAACTGCCAAAACCAAGCTTATGACACACTTCCGAATCTTTGTCATCTGAAGGACTTCAGAGCCGTGCCTATTCAAATTGCCAATTCTCTTCTTGCACAATCTCAAAATGGAATTCTGCCCCAATCTACATAATTAAAATTCTTCCATACAGTTCCCATCATACGAAAGTAACAAATATATCAAAGTGTGAATAATCAATCATTACATTTTTTAGATTGATTTAAATAACCACTCAACCCTTCAGTTAACCTTGCTGATTTTCTCAAATGCCTAACAGGTAGGAAAAGCTACCATTATCAATCACTATTGGGAAACCTGCACAAAAAGAACCAAATCACTCAATTTTTTCGAAGCTACCAATCTGGAACCAGCAATGATCATAAAGTTAAAAATCACTCCGTTTTTTTCAGTCTTTTCAATGTTGCTTTCTGACCCACTGCATTATACAGCCCCGACAATTTAAATAACAATGATTTAAAAATTACATAAATCTTTAACAAAATCGCTAAATTTATTCATCGTATGTTACCGCACCAACTGTCCCACCACATAGGCCTGCGTCACTCTCTAGAACCTGCGGCTTGAGTTCTGCCCTGTACCAGGACCTTCCATTGGGATTTGCCAACCGATATTCCCTAGGTTCTGCATATGCACAAGCTTGGTACAGCTCAATTCCTCTTTTGGAGAATCTGTGCATATATAGGCCTTCAGTCCCATCCTGAGTATGAGCACTTTCTTAATCCATCCGACTCCCAGGGAGCTTGGCAATATAGATCTGCACCACACTTCAGAGATAGCGATCTCAAACTGGGCAGGACCGCACCAATATGTGAAAATAGAGCTTGGTTCTGAGACGATTCCAGCCTTAAGCCCTTTACCTTTGCTTGCAACTGAGAAAACTGAGCCAGTCATTTGGTAAGAGTGCTGATAGGCACCTGCACCCCCTCCCCAAATACTGGCAGTTTCTAGCTTTCTGCAAAGTGCTGCCAGGCCAAAATCCCCAGCACCCTCACTCAACCCTGTAGATACAGACCTCCCATCCCTACCTCCAGCAGTGCTGCCAGACCCCAACAGTGCCTTCTTCCAGCAATGCTGCCTGAACTTCAATGCTACCAGATTCCAAACTCCCCCAAAAGTGCTGAGAGGCCACACACCCCAGCCATCAGCCCTGGACCTATCATTCCACTCTCAAACGTCATCTCAGACACAAATCATCCACTCCCTCCCAGTTCCCCAATGCCTCTCGAACCCACACCCAGCCCCAGCATTCTATTCTGATCTCAGCCCCAATGTTTCAGTTACTCCTTCATCTGTTTGTGTTGCATCAATCAGCTTGTCTCCACCTAATCCCTGTGCACACCCCCAATCAAATACTTGTTGAAAGCCATGAAGCTGCATACCCTGGACTTGAACAAAGATAAGTCATAGAAATCAATAAAGGAACAAGTATGACAGCTATACATAGCATATTTGGTGAGAAGACAGAAAAGGCAGGAGCTAAAATGGGGTGGGGGAGAGACACTTATATGAAAGAGTGGGAAAGGAGCTTAACACAAACAGAAACAGTGTATCTTCCAATTCACTGTGAGCAAAATCATGGATATAATGTAAGATTCTGTCCTACGCCAATTCAGCAACACGGGCTGAAAGTCACTTTGCAACAGTTGCCACTGCTGAGCGTAAATTACTCTGGTTCGCTCTTTGTCAATTCCTTGTCCAGACTTTTGAACTTTTTTTTACATGCATTACTTAATAAGTTCTGCAGGTCTTTCTCTGTTTCTGTGATCAACACTAACATAGATTGATGAGATTTTTTTTTTTAATATTAGCTCTAATACCTGCTAGTATTTCATTGACAAATTGCATATTTTTTCCAGATAGTGCACAGATCTGAGGTCATTGTAATGGAATTTGGACATATACCTCAGCAAAATTAAGTAACATGCATATACACAAAAAGACAATGGGCTGGATTTTGCCAATGGGGAGCTTTTGGAGGCGGGACTCCCACTTGTCGGGTTTTAGTCCCGCCTCCATCGACTTCTGGCCAACCCATGCTATTTTCTCTTGATTGACCTTGTTGAGCCCGCCCAGTGGCTGGCATCCCCTTCCCGCCTCCAGGAGACGGGACCCGGTGCAGGTCGGCTACCCGCCTCCCGGGAAAATGGCACGGAGGCGGGTTGGGGGGCGGGATGGGCACCCGCCCCCAGATTCTGCCATTTTCACAGCAGTCCCGCCTCAAAACCCACCTCCCCAGGGCTGGCAAGATCACACCCAATAAATTATACTGTAGGATTATGAAGTAGGTTTAAAACAATTAAAAGGAAGAACTTGTATTTATATAGCACCTTTCATGACCTCAGAATGTCGGAGTAGGCCATTCGGCCCTTCGAGCCTGCTCCGCCATTCAATATGATCATGGCTGATCCTCTATCTCAATACCATATTTCCACTCTCTGCCCATACCCCTTGACGCCTTTTGCGTCTAGAAATCCATCTCCTTCTGTGGTAGAGAATTCCACAGGTTCACCACCCTCTAAGTGAAGAAATTTCTCATCTCAGTCCTAAATGTCCTACCCCGTATCCTGAGACTGTGACCCCTCGTTCTAGAGCCCCCAGCCAGGGGAAACATCCTCCCTGCATCCAGTCTGTCTAGCCCTGTCAGAATTTTATACGTTTCAATGAGATCCCCACTCATTCTTCTAAACTCTAGTGAATACAGACCTAGTCAACCCAATCTCTCCTCATACGACAGTCCTGACATCCCAGGAATCAGTCTGGTGAACCTTCGCTGCACTCCCTCTATGGTAAGTATATCCTTTCTTAGGTAAGGAGACCAAAACTGCACACAGTACTCAAGGTGTGGGCCTTGAATTACTTTTAAAGTGTAGTCACTGTTGTTTGATTGACAGACAGGTAATTTACACACAGCAAGGTCTTGCATTATAGTATCGAGATAAATGACCAGATAATCTGTTTATACTGATGCTGGCTGAGGGATAAATGTTGGCCAGGACATTGTGAGAACTCCCCTATTTTTCAATCTAATAGTGCCATGAGATCTTTTATGTGCAACAGAAAAAGCGGGCAGGGCCTTGGTTTAACATCTCATCCGAAAGACAACACTTCCAACAATGCAATACTCCATCAGTGAAGTGTCAGCCCAGATTATATGCTCAAGTCTTGGAATGGCACTTAAATATATGACCTTCTGACTCGGATGAAAGTGCTACCACTGAGCTAAACTGACAGTCAACTAATTTATTCCTAGGTTAAAAAAAATGTTTTAAACGTTTGTGGGGAAAATGGAATCCTTGTTTGGGATTCTTATAAAGCTACCTAGACTCCAGAACTGAGAACATCGAAGTGTTCTATATAAAAGGATATGCAGGGTGCTGATTAAACATCTTTCAAAAGGGACATGAATTCCTTGCGGTTTCCAGCACTAGATTTTCTAATCTGCCATTGATGCGTGAAACTACATTTAAAGAATGCAATTACCACAGCTACAGTAAAGGTATACAGAAGAAATTTTCAAGACACATGGCACAGGATTTATATCCCATACGTGGGTGGAACTAATCACACACATTACCGTCAGCACCACGAGTGGGATGTAAATCATATTGTACAAATCTTAAGAATGTATTATTTCTACATGTTAAAAAAATTATTCTGGAAAATAATTAACCAGGTTACAAATGAGGGGTTTAATGGTATTCCTTCAGTTACTGGTTCCAGTGCAGCTATAGGCAATGTGAGTGCTAATTAGACTATTGCTGCATGGTGTAAATTTATTATAATTTGAATATTCTCTTCAAACATATCTTCACAGCACACTAATTACTAGAACAGCTTGTCTTACGGTCATCTGCACAAAAATTATTTAATGGGAATGTCATTTACAAAGATAAAATACCTTTTCGAGCATTTTTTGTACATTATTACAAGGCTCTGAATTAACTGCACTACCATACATTTTTTGTTGTGTGAATACATCACTTCATCTGAGACTGTGGACCAAGAAATGTGCAGTCAGTGGTAAAACTAAGTCTGCAAAAATGAAAGACTAAGGTTTGCACAGATCACAGCAAATAGTTGGAAATGAGCAGTGAATGGCAGCATGCTACAAGGACACTAATCATTCCCAGATGTTAAATGTGGTAATACACTGCCAGTTTTGTAATTCAACTGTATAGTGAGCACTTGGTGTTACTTGTCTATCAACATTTGATCGTCTAGATCCAATGACCCGGTGTTAATTTCACTTCCTACGCTTCAACTGCTTATTTTGCATTTTACACATCACTAAACTATACAGAAGCTTTGAAATTGAAAGAAAATTGAAAGTCTCTATATACAGCACTGATGTTCCTAATACTGTAGAATGCTTCTTTCAAACCAAAAATGCCTTCGGTCCCTTTTAGGACAACATCACTTACTTACATAGCCCTGTGTTCTGTAAGAACTAAAATTTATCCACTAAATTTTAACTAAAACTAAAATTAGAGTCTTACAATTGCTCATCAGTCAGCACACATTTCTCCAAATATACTTGCAGAATGAACAAAAAGCAATTACGCTTGAACCCCATGCATCAATAGGTTACCCAGCTGAAATTCCCACCCTATCATGGTTTTGCCAGAATCTCAAATCGCCAAGAATGCCTGCTCAGCCATCTATACATTTGCAGTTTGACTGATGGAAAATGACTCAATCGCAGAAGGATTTTATACCATTCGGGTTACTCAAGAGGCCTGTCACTTAGTAAAATGCTATATGTTAATCAGGATTCAACACAGGCTGATGAGAAATTTTGTTCTGATTGTGACAATTATTGTACAGGAAACTCTTTGGTATCCGGCACCGACGGGACCGGGGTGGTGCCGGTTGAATAAAAATTCCAGATGACGGAGAGGGTTATCTACCGAGGCTATTTTTAACAAACAAAAATAAAAAAATCAAGAAATGTGCAGTATACAGTAATTGGGTACTCACCTACAGAATGATGTGTTAAATGGATGGTGGAAGATGCTTGATTAAGTACAGTACTGCCAGTTGAGGGTAATCCATAACTCTTTAATTACTTAACAGTAAAACAAAACTTATAAACGACTGTATACAGTACTGTAGTTGACTGTACACTTATTCCAAGTCAGCTGGTTCATCAGGAATAGCCATGCCAGCTGGGTCATCAGGATCATGCACTTCAACAGATTCTTCAGGCACTTCCGCTGCTTCAACTCTTTTGGAAGCTTTCTTAAACATGTCCCGGATGTCTGCTTGCTTAGTGGACTCTTGCCTTTTCTGTAGAAAGGTGGAATGCAGAATATGGAGGTGCATAACTTCTTGGGCAGAGTAGCAAGGCTGCCTTTCAGCAAATTGGAGGATTGAAGCAAATCCTTCTGCAGCTTTAGCCCAAGAAATCATCTTCTCTTCAGAAATCTCATCCTCTTCACTTTCCATCTCACTTTCCTTTTCTTTCTTTGGATTCAAAACATTCTCAATTATTTCATCATCACTTAGCATATGCACAACACCAACTTCTCTATCTGCATCAACCCACTGCTCGATAGCACTTTCACTGAGGTGACGTAGAGGGTTTGCTGGGCCTACATTTTTCACCATGCCAGCCATTTCCATTATTGTACTCTTCTTGGGACGAACATTGAACCCATGAAATTCCTCCTCTGAAGAAGAACCTTCAGCAAACATTACAGAAGGCCACAATTTGCGCCAGGCTTGCCTCAGAGTGTGACCTTTCACCAAGTTCCAGGAACATGCAACATTATAGATGGCATCTTTAAGATTGTATTCCTTCTGAAATGCGTGAATATTGTCACCTTGGTTTATCAGTTTACGTAGGAAGTCTTTCTTGTAATGACACTTCAGATTTTGGATAACGCCCTGGTCCATGGGTTGTATGAGAGAAGTTACATTTGGTGGCAAATAAATGGTGAAAATATTTCCCGAAACCAACTCGGATTCATGCGGATGGGCTCTACAATTATCAAGCAATAAAATGCATTTGCTATCTTCAGGTTTCCCTATTTTACGGAAATGTTCCCTCACAGATGGAACAAAAATATGATGGAACCAATACGAAAAGATTTCCTTATCCATCCAAGCATTTTTTTGAGCTTTGTACGCAACAGGTAAGTGCCTCACATTTTTAAATGCACGGGGATTTTTATACTTCCCAATAACAAGAAGTTTAACCCGGTGTGATCCAGCAGCGTTCGCGCATGTTAGCACGGTTACACGATCTTTATTTTTCTTGTGACCTGAAGCATTAGCCTCACTAGCCCCAGCAAGCGTCGATTCTGGCAAAAACCGCCAAAATAAGCCAGTTTCATCGGCATTATATATCTGTGCTGGCGACAAATCATGTTGCTGCACAATCCGATTGAAATAATCGCAGTATTCTTCTGCAGCGTCGTGATCAGCTGATTTCTTCTCCCCGGAAATATCGAGTCGTCGTATCCCGTGTCGTAACTTGAAGCACATTAGCCATCCCTCGGAGAAAGCACACTTGTCAGTGAGCTCCATCCTTACGTAGAAATCCTTCGCTTTCTCGATTAGCATGGGTCCAGAAAGTGGAACACCCTCTGAACGCTTAAGAGAAAACCACTCAAAGCACGGTATCCAGCTCTTTAAGCTTAGGCTTACGAAGCGTACACCGTTTCTCTACACTCTTAGATGTCTCCGAGCTTGAATAAAACTTGAGCAGCTTATCCTTCTGCGATTTGATGTCGTAGATTGTTAACGAACCGATTTTGAATTCATTCATAATGTTGATACATTTCTCTCCCCTTTCTAGTCGTTGGCATATCTCGATTTTCTGTTTTAAAGTTACCACTCTCTTCCTTTTGCTTGGACCAACTTTTGGGAATTCCATAATGCAAGATGGGGGAGATAATTCACGATAAAGATGGAGAGACACACAGAAAAATGGTGGATCGGAAGAGACTACCAGCAGCGCGGGAGACACACAGTAAAATGGCAGATCAGAAGAGACTACCGGCAGTGCGGGAGAATCAGACTCCTGTTATTGCGGTGTTCGGACTTCCGACAGCGCCAGGAAGCCGAGTAGTGGCACTTTGGAGAACTACCCCCACTGACTAACTCGCCGTTCACGGGAGACTCGGACTTGGACTCGGCAACATTGCCGGTTATTGAGGAGTTGTTTTCGGAGTATGAATTTTGCCGGTTAATAGAGAATTCCGGATATTTAGGTGCCGTTTAAACGAGAGTTTCCTGTACTAAAATGGCTGGGGGTTTTTCTCCTAATAAATCCCTGATAAAACTGACGATTATTCACCCAGCTTGCATTTGGTTTCTGTAACAGTTTAATATGAACCATAAATTGCAATTACTGAAAACTTCAAATAGTACTACAGTACTATTTTATCATTCCATTCTTGCAGCTTAGTCCTCCCTGAACAGCAGCAAAAGTTCACTATTCCTTAAACAGAAACAGCAGTCCAGTTCCCCGATGGCTGAGCTGGGTAAGGCAGTAAGCAGCTGATCCCTACAGACCAGAAAGGACTCCCCCCGCCCCCCAAATCTATACTGGTTAGCGGTGGTGGGGGCATAATAATTAGCCTCACTACCCTTGGGTTAGGGAATTGAAAATTGGCCAGAATGCCTTTTGCTGATCACTAACCAGTAGCCACTGCTGGAAGTTTGCAATTGTAGACACTGAATGAGGACAGATTAAGCTCAGGTATGATGCCTACACAATCAAACAGCCTGCCAGCAGCACTCACTGTTGAGACACACACATGAAGAATGGCCACTTCAGTGAACTACTGAAAGGCAACCAGCACCTGTGGAGCTATTCTACAGTGAGCATTCAACACCTTCAGAAGAGGGAGCTGGGAGAAAATTGACAGAATTAGATGAAATAGGAATTATATAGAAGTTAAAATATATTTAATTTAATTGCCAAAGACATAAAATGTAATTTTCATTTGAACAAACTCATAATCACATACAAGCATTTTAATAAAAGGGGAACGAAATGAATATACACTTGTCAATGAAATTCTATTCAATATGAATTATGAATTTTAATTAATAGTTACACTAAATAATCAACATTTTACTAAAATAAAACACAAGTTTTGGAAATATAACGTAGGACTCCTGGCATTTGAAGGTTAAGTCTAGAAAAACTGCACTTTATTGGGCCAGTCAATAAGGAATACAACATTATTGTATATCCTTCCGATTTCGTCATTCACATTTGGCCCTATAAATGACTGCTTTGTTATTAAAAATTTGAAACCAGATAGATTGGTTTATCAGCTCAGTAATTGATATACGATGACATACTGGCATAGGTCTGGAAAAAGGCCAATTTACTTCTGATGAAGGGTCACAGACCTAAAATGTTAATGCTGTTTCTCTCTCCACGGATGCTGCCTGACCTGCTGAGTGTTTCCAGCATTTTCTGTTGTTATTTCAATTTACTTCTAGTTTGACTGAAATGTGCAAAGATTTCTTTGGGGAGGGGTGAAGAGAATGAATTAAGACAACTGGGGAGAAAATAAAGTCAGGACCATCATAATGGTGGGAAATAAACATAGTTTAGAGCTCACATGTATAGCAACCATTAAGGGCTAAATCATTTTCGAAACATGCACATACCAAAGAGCAGTGCAACATAGGACCTTGAATGCAATTATCCGCACAGCAAGTTCTTAATCTCAGCCATGCCATCAAGGTGCAGTATTGAATGGAGAGCAGGGAGGGAAGGTAAAGAGTACACAAATACAACAACTAACCATACATTCACCAACAGGAAATAAAACACTCGCAACAAGTATCTAATTTTCCAAAGTATTGGGATCTAATCAGGTCTACCATGGAAGAGGAGAACAAAATAGATTCTCTCACTATCTATTTAACAAATTTAACTGTTAGCAAGACATTGATCTCACTAATGAGTAAAACCCTATGTGAAGAATCATAGCATGGTTACAGCACAGGAGGCCGCCATTTGGCCCGTCGAGCCCGTGCCGGCTCTCTGCAAGAGCACTTCAGCTAGTCCCACTCCCCGCCCTTTCCCCGTAGCCCTGCAAATTGTTTTCCTTCAGGTACTTATCCAACTCCCTTTTGAAAGCCACAATTGAGTCTGGGATAAAAACTGATAAAGAGGAGGTACTAGAAATGCTGAGGGAAGTTAAGGTGGAAATCGCAGAGGTACTGGCCATAATCTTCCAATCCTCCTCAGATACAGGAGTGGTGTCAGAGGACTGCAAATGTTACACCCTTGTTCAAAAAAGGGTGTAAGGATAAACCTGGCAACTACAGGCCAGTCAGTTTAACCTCGGTAGTGGGGAAGCTTTTAGAAACGATAATCAGAGACAAAATTATCACTTGGACAAGTGTGGATTAATTAAGGAAAGCCAGCACGGATTTGATAAAGGCAAATCATGTTTAACTAACTTGATTGAGTTTTTTGAGGAAGTAACAGAGAGGGTTGATGAAGGCAATGCAGTTGACATGGTATACATGGACTTCCAAAAGGCATTTGATAAAGTGCCACATAATAGGCTAGCCAGCAAAGTTGAAGCCCATGGAATAAAGGGTACAATCCTAAAGGGGGTGCATGAACAGAGACCTGGGAGTATATATACACAAATCGTTGAAGGTGGTAGGGCAGGTTGAGACAGCGGTTAAAAAAGCATACGGGATGCTGGGCTTCATAAATAGAGGCATAGGGAGTACAAAAGCAAGGAAGTTATGATGAACCTTTATAAAACACTGGTTCGGCCTCAACTGGAGTATTGTGTCTAATTCTGGGCACCACACTTTAGGAAGGATGTGAAAGCCTTAGAGAGGGTGTAGAAAAGATTTACGAGAATGGTTCCAGGGATGAGGAACTTCAGTTACGTGGATAGACTGGAGAAGCTGGGGTTGTTCTCCTTGGAGCCGAGATGGTTGAGGGGACATCTGATAGAGGTATTCAAAATCATGATGGTCTAGATAGAGTAGATAGAGAGAAACTGTTCCCATTGGCGGAAGGGTCGAGAACCACAGGACACAGATTTAAGGTGACTGGCAAAAGAACCAAAGGCAACATGAGGAAAAACATTTTTAAGCAGCGAGTAGTTATGATCTGGAATGCACAGCCTGAAAGGGTTAGCAGTTTACCTATGTTACCTTTATAGTTTCAAGTGGCATTACTGTGCAACTATCAGTAAAGTAGAATTCAATACTGTGGAAACAACCTTTTAATAAAGTAAATGTAAAAGCTCAAGAAAAAAAGCTAAAGGCCATTTGTCTTCAAACTGCATGCTTTTAATAGCGCCCATCACCACCTTGAAACGTTTACAAGTATTTATATATACTTGTCAATCTCCTGTGGAGGTTTCACACGGGTAGTCAAAACCAAGTGCAGAACTCAGGTTAAACAGCGTTAGAGGACGCAGGATAATTAAATTGGACCAAAAAGCGGGGGAGGCAGATGGGAGTGCAGAAGAGGGGCAAGCAAGGAGAATGGGGAGAGAGGGAGGGGAAACAGAAAAGGGAATGTGGAAGGGGAAAGAAAGAGGTGAAAGAGGGAGGAGAAATGGAATAAAATTAAAGGGACATTCATCCCAGGATGCTCGTGTGGCTTTCTTGTACCCATTCAAAGAAAGCAATTGGCGAAGTCCAGGTCCCTTAGTATTCTGTGATTCTGGATTCTCAGGATATTTTTGTGTGGCTAGGAATCACTGTGCTTGGCTGAATTGATGGACTGATATCCATGCAGTTGAAAATAGTAGAAGCCACTTCCTGGTGAAGAGTTGGAATAGTATCCACCAACAAATTCTCTGTGGCTGCTACGTGTAGAGCATTCAGTGCAACTTTGTGCTTTCTGAACTAATGTACTGGGCATCCAGGGAGAATCTGCTTCATCTCTGGCTACACCGCCACCCACTGCAGAATCTAAATTCTTTTGCTGCAGAATTAATGAGGCCTTGGAGTACAAGGAACATGTCACTTGTCTTTTTGTCAGCCTAGGTTGGTGCATGGGGCAAACAGACCCAATGGAGGAGGAAAATATACAAATGCCTTAAAAAAATGTGTACACCTTAACGTTTTGGGTCTTAACAGAAACAGTCAAATGTCTTGTCCAACATCACTTCATACAGCACAATCAAAATAATTGGCACAACTGATATTGGGCACAAAATACAAATGATCAGTCAATTAAAGAAAATTTAGAGACATCTTCGTAACTCATTACAGTAATGAGCAGCAAAACTTTTGGGTAAAATTGCATCACAGTCAATGTATATAAATACATCCATCATATTGGGAATACAAAAACATTTAAAATTGATGCAGTAAGTGTCACAAATTGCTCAGAAATCCTGCCACATATATAATTCCAAGCATTCCTCCTCCAATTCAAACCGAAGACTGTGGAATTTCTTTATTGATACCATAGTGACAGGATTCAAAATTAAAATCTCACAACAAATAGTAATTAGTTTTGTAACATGCTACTGTACCTCATATCCCAGCTAAACCAAGTATTTCTCCCCACTCCTCCAGTCAGAACCCTGAAATGATGTTATTCTCTAACTGTAATGACACAAAGCCCACTGACACTGCTATAGATACAATCAGTGCCATTCTTTGATCAACCTGCCAAAAGGCATACATAAGCAGAGCAGGAAGCATTTCCCTTTCTTTCCCCAGATGACCTAGTCAAGTCAAGCAAAAGTTGACAACAACCACCTACATTTATATAGCACCTTTAACATACACAATGTTCTCAGGCACATGATAAATAGTGCCAATGATCTTTTCCATTCACCTGAGCAGGCAGACAGGGCCTCACTTTAACATCTCATCCAAAAGATAACACCTTCAATAATAAAGTTAAATCCCCATATAATCAAATAGCAAAGAGTTACCACTTGCATCCTTCAGTGTGACGACATTATGCCTTTGTGGACCAGATATTGCTTTTAGGTAATCCAAGAATTTTTGTGATCTCATTGATCAGGATAATTTCAAATTTCAGCTGCCCTGATGTCCTACTAGTCCTCTTACAACGTTCGATGGTGAGGCTGCACTTTAGGTTGCTCGCTGTACTTTCATTCTTGGTTTATGCAGGGCAATCACACGGTCACTCAAGTAATGCAAGGTCCTTCTCTTTGACCGAAACAAATAGTGTTCAAGCCAGTCTTTATGCGGCAACTTGGTGAAACCTATATTTTCAGCTGCCAAAGAATAGAAATATTCCTTGAAGGCATAACAAAGGGTATCAGCAACATCACATGTGATTTCTACAGATTTAAAGCTACGTGCCATTTTATTCAGGAAATATACATGGGCTTCAGTGTATTTTAAACACAAAACTTTTAGGGAAATTTTGGTTCAGGTCTGTGACAAAGATCTTTCTGGAGCAAATTAAGCAGTGGTCAATCCAGCAGTTTTTTTTTAGTTTTCGTAGGAAATGGGCGACACTGGTAAGGTGGCATTTATTGCCCATTCCTAGTTGCCAAGAAGGTGGTGTTGGGCATTCTTTTTGAACCGCTACAGATCTTGTGCTGATGATGCTTCCACAATAATGTTAGGCACAGAATTCCAGCAACAATAAGATATCAGGATGGTATGTGACGTGAAGGGAAATTTGTATGGGATGGTGCTCTCACAACATTGCTGCTCTAATCCTTCTCAGTGCTAATGTTTATGGGGCTAGGAGGTGCTGCTGAAACAAACTTAGTGAATTGTTGCAGTGCATCCTGTGGATCATAGATACTGCAGCCCCAATACACTAGTGATGGAGGGGGTGGATATTCATTTCAGTGGAAGGAGGGCTGATCAAGCAGACTGCTTTTTCCTGGATAACATTCAGTTTCCTGAGTGTTGTTGCGGCTGCACTATTCCCTCACACTCCTGACTCGAGCCATGTAGATGTGGAGTTGCTTTGAGTATCAGGTGATGAGCCACTCATCACAGAGAACACAGCCCTTATCCTGCTCTTGTAGCCAAGGTGTTGATATGGCTGATCCAGTTAAACTTCTGTTCAATGGTGACCACCAAGATGTTGTCGGTAGGGGACCTGGGTGATGATGATGCCATTGAAGCTGATTATGGTACCGTTGAAGCTCTGGAGGAGATGGCTGAGCTTTCTCTTGTTTGAGATACATAGAAGATAGGAGCAGGAGTAGGCCATTCGGCCCCTCGAGCCTGTTCCGCCATTTAATGAGATCATGGCTGATCATCCAAATTCAGTACCCTGTCCCTGCTTTCTCCCCATAGCCTTAAGAAATATATCTAACTCCTTCTTGAATATATTTAATGAATTGGCCTCAACTGCCTTCTGTGGTAGAGAATTCCACAGGTTCAGCACTCACTGGGTGAAGAAATTCCTCCTCATCTCAGTCCTAAATGGCTTACCCCCTTATCCTTAGACTGTGACCCCTGGTTCTGGACTCCCCCACCATCGGGAACATCCTTCCTGCATCTAGTCTGTCTAGTCCTGTTAGAATTTTATAAGTTTCAATGAGATCCCCTCTCATTCTTCTAAACTAGCGAATATAAGCCTAATCGACCCCATCTCTCCTCATAAGTCATTCCTGCCATCCCAGGTATCAGTCTGGTGAATCTTCGCTGCACTCCCTCCATGGCAAGAACATCCTTCCTCAGATAAAGCAGCCAAAACTGCACACAATACTCAAGGTGTGGTCTCACCAAGGCCCTGTACAACTGCAGCAAGACATCCTTGCTCCTGTACTCGAATCCTCTCGCTATGAAGGCCAACATACCATTTGCCTTCTTAACCGCCTGCTGCACTTGCATGCTTACCTTCAGCGACTGGTGCACAAGGACACCCAGGTCTCTCGTTGCACTTCCCCTTTTCCCAATCTATTGCCGTTCAGATAATAATCTGTCTTCCTGTTTTTGCCACCGAAGTGGATAACCTCGTATTTATCCACATTATACTGCATCTGCCATGCATCTGCCCAATCACCCAACCTGTCCAAATCATACTGGATGGTCATTATCTGGCATTTGTGTGACATGAATATTACCTGCCAAACTGTTAGCCAAGCCTAAATGTTATCCAGGTCCTGCTGCAGGCTAGCATCGGCTGCTTCATTATCAGTTTGCTTGACATTCTCTGCACGAAATACCAATAGTAGTTCACCATTATGTTCATCTTTCCATCATCATGGCAACATGAGTTCATTCCATGTTAACCGACCAGACGCGACTCCACGTTAAAGTTACCCAGTGTGTTCAGCTTGCTATCAATATGTGAAACACCTCTTTTGATTTGTTTACAGAATTGCCCCTTAGTCTCATTATCCTTATTCATAATAAAAGGAGATGCTACCTACAGTGGCATAAGACTTTTTCCAGGCAAGAGGTGCAGTAATAAATTGACCATTGATGCCAATAGGCAAGACTTCTAGTTGCAAGTGTCCTGGCAAATGGCAAAATTAATTCTGGCTTTCTACCTTGCATTTGTACTCTTGCCTTTCCAGAGAAATGTGTAGCCTCTACTTAGTCATTCGGGGGTTACCAAATGTTAATGCTGCTCTATTACACTGAATGAGCAACCAATATTCTGAACCACCTACAATTTCTAGTGACATCTTCACCTATTTCTTTGCTGCTTGTCTGATGCACCACAATTGAAGTGAAGGAGTAGAAGCACTGAAGCTTCCCCACTTCTTTGACTTCATCCATCTGGTGCCAAAAGCATGAAGTACGGGATCACCGTAAAGGAAATCCACTGGCCATTAAAATTACCAGCTCATCCAACTAAAGTTTGTACACACCTCTTCAAAGAGTTCTTCTATTTATTTAATCTAAGCCAGCAACACTTCTTGGATAATGTTTACGAAACAACATCATCAATGCCTATATCTGTTTTCCTTGTTGTTTTTCATGGAGATCAACTGCCTAGTCCATACTTCACTTGTAAGTCTGGATCTAATCCCTGTCAGAATTTAGTTGCTGTTCTCACAGTATCTCCCTCCATGTCTCAGTCAAGTCTGGCAGGCTTTAACAATATTTAAACAATTTAGAGCACAGTTTCCTCTCTACCCAGAGATGGGTTAATAACCAGGATAAATGTAGATTATCTGGAAAGTTTCACAAATTGCGCAATTTGCGTTGGTTTAGTTCAAATGCTAACAACAAACCACCAACAGCATTCTTTCCAAAGTATGTATATAATTTATTTAATCATATCTTGAATTTTAAGCAATGCATAGTTAGGATTGTAACTGTGCTTAGAACTATGGCAACCTGGATTCAAGGTGGGTTTCAGGACCTTAGTTAAAATCTACAATGGCAACTCAGAGATATCTTGTCTGACTGGCCATCTAAACTCTTACATTTCTATTCATATATGTGCAAATTAGAGTGTGTCCTTCAAATTATTCTGAATGGCTAATTTAATGCATCACAGAGTCTTAAGACACTGAAATGTCAAACTAGCTAAGATTCCAGACAATGTGCTTACGTTCTCAGTAACATTATATGGGGTAATGATATGATATTCATGATATCCATGGATATAATCTTAGAAGAAAATTATGGGAATCCATGTCACATGTCAAAGCAGTATTGCTGCTTTGATCATGACTGATTGACAGTTCTATCTTCAAAGAAATTAAGATCTTAAAACCAGAAGATCTTTCCTTGTTCCTCAGATCTATTTGGAGTCTCAGCATCTGTCCAGACTTAAAACTCCTTAAGCGTTCAGCTTCATGTATTTCAAGTGAAACTTTCTAACTCCCCAATGTATTTGCTGCTGTAAATTATTTAATTGTACATAAATCTCATCCGCTGTATTATCCTGTACAAAGCTAGTTTAGTAAACAATATTTTCTATCTTTCAAGAAATTTGAAAATATGTTGGAACTCCTACATAAATTCCAGTAAGCAACTTACCAAAATTAAGATCAATAGTCAAGTGAAAAAAATATTCAGAGATTTACAATTAGATCTTCTTTACAGTTTATAATCAAAGATAAGGAGGATAAGTTCATTTTTAAAACAAGCATTTTTCAATTTAATTTTTCTAAAATATCTAATTGCAGATCATAAATTTAGACCTCCTCTTTTGAGCTTTAAAGTTAATTATTGGATTAATACTCTTTGAAAGGCAAAAAAGTGCCACTGCACATTAGTGAATCAATGTACCATCCAATGGAGGAGTAGAGCATTGGTTTGTGCCAATGACTGACTAAAGCCAAGTTCCAAAATGCGAGAGAGCTCTCAGGAAAAGGAACAAAGCCCACGCCACTGCTTGTACCTCCAAGGAACCAGCAAGAAAGAGAACACTATCACAGATCTGAGTACAGGTTGCTTGCCTTCCCATCCTACCAGCCAAGGAATGATGCATGGTGCAAAACATCCAGAAGGGTTGCTGACAGAAGATTATCAAACCTGCTAATGTTAGATAGTTGGCTGTTAGTATATATAATCACTAATCCAGAATGTTTCAGCAATTATATAATACCAACTATGCATATTCATTCAAAATCATACTAAATCAGGCTCATTTATACCAATTACCATGATAAGGTCACCATGGGATTCACTGCTCAAAGAAAAGCATTGCTTAATTCCTTCCCCAAACCCCCCAAAAAATTAAAACAATCACACTTAGTAATCCTTTTATCTTTGAAAAAGTACTATACTGAAGCTAATTACTTTAAGTGACTGACCTTTTCACTTTCCTACTATATTTGAGGTGCTGATATCAAAAGGAATACCAGTTACTCAACAACAACGACGTAGATTTATATAGCGCCTTTAACGTAGTAAAACATCCCAAGGTGCTTCACAGGAGCATCACCAAACAAAATTTGACACCGAGATACATAAGGAGCTTTTAGGGCAGATGACGATTTTAAGGAGCGTCTTAAAGGAGGAAAGAGAGGCGGAGAGGTTTATGGAGGGAATTCCAGAGCTTAGGGCCTAGGCAGGTGAAGGCATGGCCAGCAATTAAAATCAGGGATGTTCAAGAGGCCATAATTAGAGGAGCGCAGATATCTCAGAGGGAAGTGAGGCTGGAGGAGATTACAGAGATAGGGAGGGGCGACGCCGTGGAGGGATTGGAAACAAGGAGGAGAATTTTAAAATCAAGACGTTGCTTAACCGGTAGCAAGTGTAGGTCAGCGAGCACAGGGGTGATGAGTGACGGGACTTGGTGCGAGTTAGGACACGGGCAGAGTTTTGGACGACCTCAAGTTTACGAAGGGTAGAACGTGGGAGGCCAGCCAGGAGTGCGTTGGAATAGTCAAGTCTAGAGGTAACAAAGGCATGGATGAGGGTTTCAGCAGGAGATGAGCGGAGGCAGAGCGGAGTCGGGCGAGGTTCCAGAGGTGGAAATAGGTGGTCTTGGTGATGGCGTGGATGTGTGGTCAGAAGCTCATTTTGGGGTTAAATATACAAAGATAAGAACATAAGGAGTAGGAGGAGGAGATTTGGCCCCTCGAGCCTGCTCCGCCATTCAATAAGATCATGGCTAATCTGATCATGGCCTCAACTCCACTTTTCTGCCTGTTCCCCATAACCCTTGACTCCCCTGTAGCTCAAATGTCTGTCTATCTCAGCCTTGAATATATTCCACAGCTCTCTGGGGGTAGAGAATTCCAAAGATTCACGACCCCAAGAGAAGAAATTCGTCCTCATCTCCGTCTTGAATGGGCGACCTCTTATCCTGAAACTATGTCCCCTAGTTCTAGATTCCCCCACAAGGGGAAACATCCTCTCAGCATCTACCCAGTCAAGCCCCCTCAGAATCTTATATGTTTCGATAAGATCGTCTCTCATTCTTCTAAACTCCACTGAGTATAGGCCCAACCTGCTCAACCTTTCTTCATAAGACAACCCTTTCATCTCAGGAATCAACCTAGTGAACCTTCTCTGAACTGCCTCCAATGCAAGTATATCCCTCCTTAAATAAGGAGACCAAAACTGTACGCAGTACTCCAGGTGTGGTCTCCTAACGCCCTGTACAGTTGTAGCAAGGCTTCCCTACTTTTATACTCCATCCCCCTTGCAATAAAGGCCAACATTCCATTTGCCTTCCTAATTACTTGCTGCACTTTATCGAATGACTTTTGGAAATCCAAATACACTACATCTACTGGTTCCCCTTTATCCACCCTGCTCGTTACATCCTCAAAGAACTCTAATAAATTTGTCAAACACGATTTCCCTTTCATAAAACCATGTTGACTCTGCTTGATTGTATTATGATTTTCTAAATGTCCTGCTCCTACTTCCTTAATAATGGATTCCAGCATTTTCCTAATGACAGATGCTAGGCCAACTGGCCTATAGTTTCCTGCTTTCTGTCTCCCTCCTTTCTTGAATAGGGGCATTACATTTGCGGTTTTCCAATCCCCTGGGACCTTTCCAGAATCTAAGGAATTTTGGAAGATTACCACCAATACATCCACTATCTCTGCAGCCACTTCTTTTAAGACCCTAGGATGCAGGCCATCAGGTCCAGGGGACTTATCAGCCTTTTGTCCCATTAGTTTGCCTAGTACTTTTTCTCTAGTGATAGTGATTGTTTTAAGTTCCTCCCTCCCTTTTGCCCCTTGATTATCTACTATTATTGGGATGCTTTTAGTGTCTTCTACCGTGAAGACAGATACAAAATATTTGTTCAAAGTCTCTGCCATTTCCTTGTTTCCCATTATTAATTCCCCAGTCTCATCCTGTAAGGGGCCAACATATACTTTAGCTACTCTCTTCCTTTTTATTTACTTGTAGAAGCTCTTACTGTCTGTTTTTATATTTCTTGCTAGTTTACTCTCAATCTATTTTCTCCCTCTATTATTTTTTTAGTCATCCTTTGCTGGTTTCTAAAATTTCCCAATCTTCTGGCCTACCACTAATCTTCGCAACATTGTATGCCTTTTCTTTCAATTTGATACCATCTTTTACTTCCTTAGTTAGCCACGGATGGTTTATCCTTCTCGTAGTCTTTCTTTCCCCCTGGAATATATCTTTGAGAGTTATGAAATATCTTCTGAAATGTCTGCCACTGCGTATCTAACATTTTACCTTTTAATCTATTTTGCCAGTCCACTTTAGCCAACTCTGTCTTCATACCTTTGTAATTGCCTTTATTTAAGTTTAAGACACTAGTTTCTCACCCTCAAACTGAACGTGAAATTCTATCACGTTATGATCACTCTTCCCTAGAGGATCCTTTAAGATGAGATCATTAATTAATCCTGTTTATATTACACATTACCAGATCTAAAATAGCCTGTTCCCTGGTTGCATCCACAATGTATTGTTCCAAGAAACCGTCCTGAATAAATTCTATGAACTCATCCTCAAGGCTACCTTTGCCAATTTGATTTGTCCAATCTATATGAAGATTAAAATCGCCCATGATTATTGCAGTACCTTTCTTACAAGCCCCCATTATTTCTTGATTTATACTCTGTCCTACAATGTAGCTACTGTTAGGGGGCCTATAGACTACTCCCACCAGTGACTTATTTCCCTTACTATTTCTTATCTCCATTCAAACTGACACCAAGGTTGCAAACAGTCTGATTCAGCCTCAGACAGATGTTCGGGAGAGGGACGGAGTCAGTGGCCAGGGAACAGAGTTTGTGGCGGGAACCGAAGACAATGGTCTTCCCACTATTTAGTTGGAGGAAATTTCTGCTCATCCAGTATTGGATGCTGGACAAGCAGTATGACAATTTAGAGACTGCGGAGGGATCGAGAGAAGTGGTGGTGAGGTAGTTTGGTGTCGTCAGCATACATGTGGAAACTAAGTCTGTGTTTTCAGATGATGTCGCCAAGGGGCAGCATGTAGATGAGAAATAGGAGGGGGCCAAGGATAGATCCTTGGGGGACACCAGAGGTAATGATGTGGGAGCGGGAAGAGAAGGTGATTCTCTGGCTATTATTTAGATAGATAAGAATGGAATCAAGCGAGTGCAGTCCCACCCAGCTAGATGATGGTGGAGAGGCGTTGGGAGGAGGATGGTGTGGTCAGCCATGTCAAAGACTGCAGACAGGTTCAGAAGGATGAGGAAGGATAGTTTACCTTTGTCACAGTCACATAGGATGTCACTTGTGACTTTGATAAGTGCCGTTTCGGTACTATGGCAGGAAACCTGATTGGAAGGATTCAAACATGGAGTTCCGGGAAAGATGGGCATGGATTTGGGAAGTGACAACACGTTCAAGGGCTTTGGAGAAGAAAGGGAGGTTGGAGATGGGGCAGTAATTTGCAAGGACGGAGGGGGTCAAGGGTTGTTCTTTTGAGGAGGGGTGATGACAGCAGATTTGAAGGAGAGGGGTGATGACAGCAGATTTGAAGGAGAGGGGGACAGTACCTGAGGAGAGAACCACCATTAACAGTATCAGCTAACATGGGAGCCAGGAAAGGAAATTGGGTAGTCAGCAGTTTAGTGGGAATAGAGTCAAGGGAGCAGAAAGTGGGTCTCATGGACAAGATGAGCTCGGAGAGGGCATGAGGGGAGATTGGAGAGAAACTGAAGAACGATGAGAATTCAGGACTAGGGCAGGGGGCAACCTTAGAGGAAGTTTGGTATATGGGCAAGGGGAAGGGAGGGAAGGAAGTGGCAGAGGCAGCTGATCGGATGGTCTCAATCTTAGAGGCAAAGAATTTCATGAGCTCCTCGCATTTGTTGTTGGAGGTGAGGGTGAAGGAGACAGGGGAGAGGACTTTAAGAAGACGGTTTGCAGTAGAGAAAAGAAGCCGGGAGTTATCTTTGCATTCCAGAATGATCCTGGAATAGTGAGCAGTTTTGGCAGACGAGAGCAGGACCCGATAGTGCTTTATGTGGTCCAGCTAGATCTGGCGGTAAATGGCTAAACCAGTTGTCTGCCATATCCATTCAAGTCTGCCTCTCTTGGACTTAAGGGAGTGGAGATGAGGGCCATACCAGGGGGAACGGCCAGGGTGAGAGAGAGTAACGGTTTTAATGAGGACTAGGGCATCAAAGGTGGTGGTGAAGGCGTGGTTGAGCAGATCGGAAGCTGCAAAAATGTCGTGGTGAATGGAGGGCCAAAGGCTAGATAGTTGGGATTATGAAAGTGCAGTTGTAAGTGAATTGGGAGAGAGTATTTTCAAGGGGCGGGCACAGAAGGAAGTAGGGTCGGGAGGGAGAAGGGGATGTGAGTGGAGAGCGATAGAAGGAAGTGGTCAGAGATAGCCTTATCTGTGATTGACACGATGGGAGTAGCGAGGCCACGCGAGATGGCAAGCTCAAGGGTATGGCCATGAATATGGGTTGAGGAGGTTACATGGAGGGAGAGATTAAGAGGATAGGAGGGCAGTGAACTCAGAAGAGAACGAGTATGATGAATTATTACACTATTGCAATACTTCACAGAAGTGCATATTTAGAATGAATCATCTGCCCTAACATACATTTGCTTCACATGAATATGAGTCATTCCTAATTAAGTTGCAAAATCACTGATGAGGAACATTTCACTCACCTCTAAGGAACAGGATGTTTTACCAGTTACAGTAGGTTACTGTACAGAAATTGCAGCAGTCAACCAACTGCATATTTTCTTTCAAAATTAAATGTCTATGGAAACCTCAGGTTATCCGTTGATCTAAGCAGGTTACAAATTAAATATTCATTTAAGCTGTACTTAACATATATTATAAAGAAAGACTTGCGTTTATATAGCGCCTTTCACGACCACCAGATGTCCCCAATGCGCTTTACAGCCAATGAAGCACTTTTTGAAGTGTAATCACTGTTGTAATGTAGGATCAAATTAAAATATATTTAATAGTTTTATGAATTTGTTTCAAAATTCTGTTTGTTACAACAATGAAAAACCTGAAAGCATTACAGGATCAGTAACCTGAATCAAGCAATTAGGATTACAGCCTTGGAAATCATTCCCGATATTTTATTTATAAAGTATACATAAGGTTAAATAATATAAAGATTTTATTCAATTGGGCCAGATTTCGTGCCTGAAGCAGATGTCAGTGCATTTCATTTCTCGGACGTGCAATAATGCTTATACAAGGGATTTAACATGCCCGACATTGCCACTGCAGATCGAGGAATCATCCATTAAACAACTGCAGATTTTGTCAAGTAAACATAAAAAGGATAATCTATGAAGTAGCAACCAAACTGTTAGATAATCAGTTTGATGTAAATAATATTTTATCCAAATGAGATTTAATATCAAACTTCAAATTTAGCAACATAGTAGTTATCAGAATACATGCTTTTAATCTTTCCTCTATCTTACGTGCGATAAATTATATTAAACATAAGAACAGAAGAAATAGGAGCACAGGAGGCGGCCATTTGGCCCCTCGAGCCTTTAATGAGATCATGGCTGATCTGATCTTGGGCGAAGCTCCACTTCCCTGCCCGCTCCCCATAACCCTTGACTCCCTTATCATTCAAAAATCTGTCTATCTCCACCTTAAATATATTCAATGACCCAGCCTCCACAGCTCTCTGGGGAAGAGAATTCCAAAGATTCACGACACTCAGAAGAAATTCCTCCTCATTTCCGATTTAAAAGGGTTTCCCCGTATTCTGAAATTATGCCCCCTAGTTCTAGATTCCCCCACGAGGGGAAACATCCTCTCTGCATCTACCCTGTCAAGCCCCTTCAGAATCTTATATGTTTCAATAAGATCCCCTCTCATTCTTCTAAACTCCATTGAGTATAGGCCCAACCTGCTCAACCTTTCTTCATAAGACAACCCCTTCATCTCCAGAATCAACCTCGTGAGCCTTCTCTGAACTGCCTCCAATGCAAGTATATCCTTCCTTAAATAAGGAGACCAAAACTGTACGCAGTACTCCAGGTGTGGTCTCACCAACGTCCTGTACAGTTGTAACAGGACTTCCCTACTGTTATACTCCATTCCCTTTGCAATAAAGGCCAACATTCCATTTGCCTTCCTAATTACTTGCTGTACCTGCATGCTAACTTTTTGTGATTCATATACAAGGACCCCCAGATCCCTCTGTACCTCAGCATTTTGTAATCTCTCCCCATTTAAATAATAATTTGCTTTTTTATTTTTCCTACCAAAGTGGATAACCTCGCATTTTCCCCACATTAAACTCCATCTGCCAGATTTTTGCCCACTCACTTAGCCTATCTATATCCCTTTGGAGATTCTTTGCATCTGCCACACAATTTGCTTTCCCACCTATCTTTGTATCAGAAGCACATTTGGCTACATTACACTCAGTCCCTTCATCCAAGTCATTAATATGGATTGTAAATAGTTGAGGCCCCAGCACTGATCCCTGCGGCACCCCACTAGTTACAGTTTGCCAGCCTGAAAATGACCCATTTATCCCGACTCTCTGTTTTCTGTTAGTTAGCCAATCCTCTATCCATGCTAATATATTACTCCCAACCCCGTGAGCTCTTATCTTGTGTAGTAACCTTTTATGTGGCACCTTATTGAATGCCTTCTGGAAATCCAAATATACGGCATCTACTGGTTCCCCTATATCCACCCTGCTCGCTATATTCTCAAAGAACTCCAGCAAATTTGTCAAACATGATTTCCCTTTCATAAAACCATGCTGACTCTGCTTGACTATATTATGATTTTCTAAATGTCCTGCTATCACTTCCTTAAATGATGGACTCCAGCACTTTCCCAAAGACAGATATTAGGCTAACTGGTTGATAGTTGCCTGCATTCTGTCTCCCTCCTTTTCTTAAATAGGGGCGTTACATTTGCGGTTTTCCACTCCGCTAGGACCTCTCCAAAATCCAGGGAATTTTGGTGTATTACAACCAATGCATCCACTATCTCTGCAGCCACCTCTTTTAAGACTAGGAAGCAGGCCATCGGGTCCAGGGGACTTGTCCACCTTTAGTCCCATTAGTTTGCCTCGTACTTTCTCTCTAGTGATAGTGATTGTTTTAAGTTCCCCTCTGCCACCCCACTAGCCCCTTGATTATCCATTATTGGGATGCTTTTAGTGTCTTCTACCGTGAAGACCGATACTAAATATTTGTTCAAAGTCTCTGCCATTTCCGTTTCCCATTATTAATTGCCCAGACTCATCCTCTAGGGGACCAATGTTTACTTTAGCTACTCTCTTCCTTTTTATATACCTGTAGAAGCTCTTACTGTCTGTTTTTATATTTCTTGCTAGCTTACTCTCATAAGCTAACTTCTCTCTCTATCATTTTTTTAGTCATCCTTTGCTGGTTTTGAAAAATTTCCCAATCCTCTGGCCTTCCAGTATTCTTCACAACATTGTATGCCTCTGTTTTCAATTTGATACCATCCTTTACTTCCTTAGTTAGCCACGGATGGTTCATCCTTCTCTTAGTCTTTCTTTCTCACTGGAATATGTCTTTGCTGAGAGTTATGAAATATCTCCTTAAATGTTTGCCACTGCTTTTTTACAGTCTTACCCTGTAATATATTTTCCCAAATAACAACAGAAAACGCTGGAAAAACTCAGCAGGCCAGGCAGCATCCGTGGAGAGAGAAACAGAGTTAACGTTTCAGGTCGAAGATCTTTCGTCAGAACTGGAAAAAAAGCAGGAAATGAAATAGATTTTAAAGCAAGTTTAGGGCTGGGAAAAGGGGGAGAGGATGAAAGAACAAAAGGGAAGGTCAGTGATAGGATAGAAAGCAGGAGAGATTAAGAGATATTCAAGGCAAGGAGGTGGAAATGGGACAGGTTGAGGAACAAAGGATGGCTCTAGAAGCGTGAATTGCGCTGGCAGAATGGAGGACAGCTGCCATGTGGGAGGGAAGAAAAAAAGGCCAAACAGAAGTGTGGATATATATATATATATATATATGTGTATGTATGTGTGAGATAGGGGCCGGGGTTATGATCTGAAATTGTTGAACTCTATGTTGAGTCCAGAGGGCTGTAGAGTGCCTAATTGAAAGATGAGGTGCTGTTCCTTGAGCTTACGCTGAGCTTCCGTGGAACAATGCAAGAGGCCGGTGAGGTCTGAGTGGGAATGGAGCGGTGAATTAAAGTGACAGGCCACCAGGAGCTCGGGGTCCCCCTTACGGACTGAACAGAAGTGTTCCGCAAAGCGGTCACCCAATCTGCGTTTTGTCTCCCCAATGTAGAGGAGACCACATCGTGAGCAGCGAATACAGTATACTAAATTGCAGGAAGTAAAAGTAAATCGCTGTTTCACCTGGAAGGGGTGTTTGGGGCCCTGGACAGTGGGAAGGGGGAAGGTATAAGGGCATGTGTTGCATCTCCTGCGCTTGCACGGGAAGTGCCGGGTGAAGGGGAAGGAGTCCACTTTAAACCAAGTCTGCCTTCATACCTTTGTAATTACCTTTGTTTAAGTTCAGGACACTAGTTTGAAACTTAGCTTTCTCACCCTCAAACTGAATTTGAAATTCTACCATGCTATGATCACTCTTCCCAAGAGGATCCTTCACTTCGAGATCATTAATTAATCCAGCCTCGTTACACATTACCAGATCTAAAATAGTCTTCTCCCTGGTTGATTCCACAACATATTGTTCCAAGAAACCATCCCGTATACACTCTAAGAACTCTTCCTCAAGTCTACCTTTGCCAATTTGCTTTGTCCAATCAATATGAAGATTAAAATCTCCCATGATTATAGCCGTACCTTTCTTACAAGCCTCTATTCTTTCTTGATTTATTCTCGGTCCTACAGTGCGGCTACTGTTTGGGGGCCTGTAGACCACTCCCACCAGTGACTTCTTACCCTTATTATTTCTTATCTCTACCCAAACTGATTCTACGTCTTGATCTTCTAGGCCAATATCATTTCTCATTACTGCACTGATCTCATCCCTTATTAACAGAGCTACACCACCTCCTTTTCCTTTCTGCCTATCCTTACAAAATGGCAAATACCCCTGAATATTCAGTTCCCAGCTTGGTCACCTTGCAACCACGTCTCTGTAATGGCTATCAGATCATACCCATTTATTTCTTTTTGTGCTGTCAACTCATCTATCTTGTTACGATTGCTGCGTGCGTTCAGATATAGAGCTTTTAATTTTGTCTTTTTACCATTTTTCCCTACCCTGACCCCTCTTTCTGATGCACTCGAGTGTACGTTCTATCCCTTCCTGTCACACTCTGGTTATCATTACCCCTATCGCTACCCTGTTCTTTTGCCTTCTTATTTTTCTTTGACATTTTAAATTTCCGCTCAGCGGATCCCTCCCCCCCCACTATTTAGTTTAAAGCTCTATCTACAGCCCTAGTTATTCGATTCACCAGGACACTGGTCCCAGCCTGGTTCAAATGAAGCCCGTCCCAATGGAACAGCTCCCTCTTATCCCAGTACTGGTGCCAGTACCCCAGGAATTGAAACCCATTTCTCCCACACCAATCTTTGAGACACTCGTTCATCTCTCTGATCTTATTTACCCTATGCCAATTTGCACGTGGCTCAGGTAGTAATCCAGAGATTATTACCTTTATGGTTCTGCTTTTTAATTTAGCCCCTAGCTGCTCATATTCCCTCAGCAGAACCTCTTTCTTTGTCCTACCTATGTCGTTGGTACCTACATGGACCACCACAACTGGATCTTCCCCCACCCACTCTAAGTTCCTCTCCAGCCCAGAGGAGATGTCCTTTACCCTGGCACCGGGCAGGCAACACAGCCTTCGGGACTCACGCTCTTGGCTGCAGAGAACAGTGTCTATCCCCCTAACTATACTGTCCCCTACCACTATCACATTTCTTTTTGCTTGGATGGTTCCCTGTACCACGGTGCTGTGGTCAGTTTGCTCATCCTCCCTGCAGTCCCTGCTCTCGTCCACACAGGGAGTAAGAACCTCGTAACTGTTGGACAAGAGCAAGGGCTAAGGCTCCTCCACCACTACCTCCTGGTTCCCCATACCTGCCTCGCTGGTGGTCACACCCACTTGTCCCTGACCACGGACCAAATTTGAAATAATAATCTAAGGGGTGTGACTGCCTCCTGGAACACAGCGTCCAGGTAACTCTCCCCCTCCCTGATGTGTCACAGTGTTTGAAGCTCGGACTCCAGCTCATCAACACGGAGCCGAAGTTCCTCGAGCAACCAACACTTACTGCAAATGTGGTCGCCGTGGACCTCAATGGTGTCCACCAGCTCCCACATGTTGCAGCAGTAACACATCGCCTGCCCTGCCATCTCTAATCGATTAAATTAATTGTTTAAGTTTTGAACGTTTGGTTTTTTAATCCCGGCTCTTAATTTAAACCAATGCCCAAGAAGAGAGAGAAATACTGACCAACCAATCACTTCCCTGCTTTCCTGTGACGTCACTCCTTGTTTTTGTTGTCAGGTCCGCTGCCTCTGCTCTCGGGCCTTCCACTGCTGCGCTGTTTATTTGCTCCGCCTCCGCTCTCACTCCCGCTCAGGTCCGCTGCCTCTGCCTTTTCCCTGTGATGTCACCTTTTATTTTTCTCCGAATGCGGTTGGGGGGTTTCACAGAGCCAAACTCCCGCTGGTTCTCTGTCCCCTCTCGTGCAGATTTTTAACTCTTGCTCTCCTGGAGGCTGACAAAGATAGAAAAAGGAGCACTTCCCTCCCCTCCTCACCGAACTCCCTTACTCACCAAACTCGCACGCTTACACTCTGTTCCAAGCTGCACCCCATGAGGGGAAACATCTTCTCTGCATCTACCTTGTTGAGCCCCCTCAGTATCTTATATGTTTCAATAAGATCACCTCTCATTCTTCTAAACTCCAATGAGTATCGGCCCAACCTACTCAACCTTTCTTCATAAGTCAACCCCTTCAACCTGAAAGCAAACACTCAAAACCAGGACTGTCCCCAAAATAAACAAACAGGTTTTACTCCACATGTTATGCAAGACGACAACTCATTGATTCTCGAACATGGTGCACCACAGGATACTGGGAAGTGAGTTTGTACCCACCACAGCCGAATTACACCCACACCATCAGAGGTATAAAGCAAAAGCTAGGCATTACCCAGCTTTTGAGAAAGAAACAAACCAAAATATAATCAAATCACCCAGACAGCTTTCACATTCTTCTTAGTGGGTGATTACAGAACAAGATTGGATGGAAGAAATGTAAAATTAGAAAATTCATACTGCATAAATCTCAGGGTTTTGAAATAAAAGTATTTATATAACTACTATTCTCTGCAGAATCCCAAACTACTCCATTTTAGCATCTCCACTCTGCTCATTTTAAGTGGTAACTTCATCCTTTTTAAAAGAATACTACCTCAACCTGAGACACTCTCACTGTTTTGCAGAAGCAATGTAAAATACACTGATACGATAGCAAAATACTGCAGATGCTGGAAATCTGAAATAACAGAAAACGCTGGGAAAAAAACGCTGTTATTTTAAAATACACTGATAGTGGATGATTCAGAGTTAAGTTTGGGCTCATACTTGAATAACTGGTGAATCATCAACAAAAATAGCAAAAACTGCTCATGTGGTGCAACCAAGAAACCAATGAAGGACCAATTAAGATATGCAATTCACCGCAACTGTTTTATGTACTGTACATTAAAAAGTATGTTTTCCACAGTGGAAAAAGGCCAGCAGTATTTTAGGAAAAAATACCTACCCAAGTCAAGTCACTAGTAACAAAAAATAATAGCATGGAGCATCACTGGTGCAAAAATAATGGACAATTTATGCAAGACGTGCAAAACATCTCCAATAAACACAATGTGCATGTTTTAACACATGTGGAGTGTAATGTATACATTTTCAGCTGATACAGTGGAATTACTTTGTAAATAATACATACTGAATAATTCAGTCAACTAACAAAAAAAATATACGTATCATATGCCATTCACCTTCAGATCAAAAGCTGCAGCTTCAATACTCCTAGGTAGGGCACCTCTACTGCACATTTCAGTGGAAGTAAAATTCAAATTTTTAAAATTTAAACGAGTGGATTTATTGCTTTTGAACTGTGGGCTACAAGGGGCCGAGGATTGGCAAGTCTTTGTTTTGTTCTTAAATCACCCCTTCCTTTTTGCGGATTGTTTTGTACCAGATATCCCCCCTTCCATCAAAAGGGCGGGCAGTCTGTCCTTCGGATGTTTCCATAATTGTCACTCTTATGATTGCAAACAGTAACACAGCCATACATAGTGATTATCTATTACTGTCCTTGTTTTCAAATCACTCCATGGCATCGTCCCTCCCCGTCTCTGTAATCTCCTCCAGCCCCACAACCCCCCACCCCAAGATACCTGTGCTCCTCTATTTCTGCGCTCCTCTATTTCTGCCCTGTTGAGCATCCCTGATTATAATCGCTCAACCATTGGTGGCCATGCCTTCTGCTGTCTAGGCACTAAGCTCTGGAATTCTCTGCCTAAACCTCTCCACCTCTCTTTTCTCCTTTAAGACGCTCCTTAAAACCTACCTCATTGGCCAAGTTTTTGGTCACCTGCCCCAATTTCTCCTTATGTGGCTCGGTGTCAAATTTTTTGTCTTATAATACTCCTGTGAAGCGCCTTGGGACGTTTTACTACGTTAAAGGCGCTATATAAATACAAGTTGTTGTTGTCCAAAAATCTCCGACATCTCAAAACTGAATACTAAACCTTGGGACTCTAAGGCACACAACCTTATACTGTAGTTAGAAAACAACAGCTTTCATCACTTGCACTAATTGTTGCCTCATGGACTTCCAGGTCAATAATACAGTGGCAAATTCCTCCCCCCCAATTTATCTTACTTGGACCAGACAGGAAGGCCAAGCATTTGGAACAAGCAGCATTGCTAATCTTTACTTTTCAGAACGAGGCTGTATACAGATCCCTTCCTCTACAGTATTTCCATACATTTCAGAGTTTTGTTGGTTTTTTTTTGACGCCTGTTTTATTGTTGTTTACTTTACATAGAAGATAGGAGCAGGAGTAGGCCATTCGGCCCCTCGAGCCTGCGCCGCCATTTAATGAGATCATGGCTGATCATCCAAATTCAGTACCCTGTCGCTGCCTTCTCCCCATATCCCTTGATCCTTTTAGCCTTAAGAAATATATCTAACTCCTTCTTGAATATATTTAATGAATTGGCCTCAACTGCCTTCTGTGGTAGAGAATTCCACAGGTTCAGCACTCACTGGGTGAAGAAATTCCTCCTCATTTCAGTCCTAAATGGCTTACCCCTTATCCTTAGACTGTGACCCCTGGTTCTGGACTCCCCCGCCATCGGGAAAATCCTTCCTGCATCTAGTCTGTCTAGTCCTGTTAGAATTTTATAAGTTTCAATGAGATCCCCTCTCATTCTTCTAAACTCTAGCAAATACAAGCCCAATCGTCCCAATCTCTCTTCATACGTCATTCCTGCCATCCCAGGTATCAGTCTGGTGAATCTTCGCTGCACTCCCTCCATGGCAAGAACATCCTTCCTCAGATAAAGCAGCCAAAACTGCACACAATACTCAAGGTGTGGTCTCACCAAGGCCCTGTACAACTGCAGCAAGACATCCTTGCTCCTGTAGTCGAATCCTCTCGCTATGAAGGCCAACATACCATTTGCCTTCTTAACCGCCTGCTGCACCTGCATGCTTACCTTCAACGACTGGTGCACAAGGACTCCCAGGTCTCGTTGCACTTCCCTTTTTCCCAATCTATTGCCATTCAGATAATAATCTGCCTTCCTGTTTTTGCCACCAAAGTGGATAACCTCACATTTATCCACATTATACTGCATCTGCCATGCATCTGCCCAATCACCCAACTTGTCCAAATCATACTGGAGTTTCTCTGCATCCTCCTCACAACACACACGCCCACCCAGCTTTGTGTCGTCTGCAAACTTGGAGATATTACATCTAGTTACCTCGTCTAGATCATTAATATATATTGTGAATAACTGGGGTCCTAGCACCGATCCCTGCGGTACCCCACTAGGCACTGCCTGCCACTCGGAAAAAGACCCGTTTATTCCAACTCTTTGCTTCCTGTCTGCCAACCAGTTCTCTATCCAAATCAGTACCTTACCCCCAATCCCAAGTGATTTAACTTTGCATGCTAATCTCTCATGCGGGACCTTATCAAAAGCCTTCTGAAAGTCCAAATACACCACATCCACTGGTTCTCCCTTATCTATTCTACCAGTTACATCCTCAAAAAATTCCAGTAGATTAGTCAAGCATGATTTACCTTTTGTAAATCCATGTTGACTTTGGCCGATCCCGTCACTGTTTTCTAAGTGCTCTGCTATTACATCTTTTATAATGGACTCCAGCATTTTCCCCACTACCGATGTCAGGCTTACCGGTCTATAATTCCCCGTTTTCTCTCTACCACCTTTTTTAAATAGTGGGGTTACATTAGCTACCCTCCAATCCATGGGAACTGTTCCAGAGTCTATAGAATTTTGGAAGATGACCAGCAATGCATCTACTATTTCTAGGGCCACTTCCTTAAGTACCCTAGGATGTAGATTATCAGGCCCTGGGGATTTATCGGCCTTCAATCCCGTCAATTTCCCTAACACCATTTCCCTACAAAAACTGATTTAATTCAGTTCTTCCCTCTCATTAGACCCTATGTTCCCCGACATCTCTGGGAGTTTATTTGTGTCCTCCTTTGTGAAGACAGAACCAAAGTATGTATTTAATTGGTCTGCCATTTCTTTGTTCCCCATTATAAATTCCCCTGATTCTGACTGCAAGGGACCTACACTTGACTTCACCAATCTTTTATGGTTATTATTTTCAGCGCTCCCCCCTCTAAGCCACCAAATTGGTATTTCAATACTAAAAACAAAGTAACATTACACTCACGAGGACAATCAGTGACCAACAGAAATAATCTAGGTTCTCAGTTCACACATTACCCATCACAGCCACTGGTAACCGTACACAATGAATGACTGAACAAAATTCACTTTTTGGAAAGAAGAATTGCCCATGCTCTACTCAAACCCATGTGAAAAATTTGTCATTAACATGGTACTCTTTCCCTCCTTAACTTCACTGCAACTTTCAACACTGCTTACCACGCCACCACCTCACCTCTGCAGTCCAGCTTAACAAATTTGCACTAATCCTGATTTGCAAGAATGGCCCAGATTTTGTGGTCAGTGGCAAACGAACGATGCTCACCATTCATTACGCTTACAGCTGCCCAGAGTTCTCATGGGGTTTTGATTAGCAACTTAGTCATCTGGCGTCTGAAACAGCATGACACCCTCTACAGAGGATATGGGACCTGTGAACAGGGCAAGCAATGGCATGTCTCTTCAACCAATCAGATTGAAGAATCCTCACTGAGACACGCAGAGTCTAAACCAGGAAGTGTAAGTTAGAATATTTAATTCAATGTAAAATCATGTACAGAAAGTGAAATAAAGAAAGAGAGGGAAAGAAAGATAGGATTAAGAGAGATAAAAGATACAGAAAGAATTTCGCTTTTAAATTGAATTTTTCACTTTTTTTAAATCTCCAACAATAATTAAAATCTGACGGAATGAGACTCCACACTTGTAAAAGTTAATTTTCAGTGCCAGAGGTGTTGTTTGGCAGTAATTAAGACTTATCACATCATTAAAAATTCACTTACACTTGAATAGTCAAGCCCAAACTTTTTCTGCCGTGTTTAGTGGGTAACTGGTGGGGAAGTACCACAACTTCACACCCTTACATGTATTTTAATGCTGAGTCTATAGGTGAGGTACCAGTATAGCGCAGCTTGTGGAGGAGCAGGGTAAATCGGACAGCAACTTCCAGATTTCCACATTTTACTGCGCATGTGCGGACACCAGATGTTGCTGCCCGATTTACTCCATAATAACATTGACCACTGATAGCCTCACCATTATTATTACCGCAAAATCCGGGCCAATATTGTAGAAGTCACTTTGACAAATAGTTATCAGTAACAACGATCAATGACCACAAGCAGTTACAGTCCTGTAGTTACGATAAGGATCACACCTCTATATATCCAGGCCACAAGTCAGAGAAATGGAGTGTTATCTTAAGAATTACTTTAGCACTAAGTTTTCCACTACGAAGCAGCCACTTATATATACAACCACCACACAAAAACTCTCATATTGTCTACTATATGCATAGTGTTCTACAGATTTCTGTTACCTAGGTCCATATGTAGCAGGTGCACATTTCTATTAAGTTTACAAAACAAAAACCATACAACACGGAGAATTCTAAAAGGAGCAGCAAAACTAAGCTATAATTAAATCCAAACTATATTTTATAGTTCATTATTTAATGAATGCACTATTTATGTTTTTAATGCAAAAACTATCAGGGCAAGAGTTTTTACATTCACTCCCAAACATTTTTGCTGATGGACCATGAGTGTTACTCTGCAGCATTAGTAATTCCAACCAAAACAGCAAAAAATATTCATTTTTAACTCTAACATCAATAAAGTTTTAGACCATTATTCAGCTATATTGCATGAAGAGAACACACATCAGTCTTATTGTTTACAGAGAATAAACCATACCAAGTGTAGCTGAGATAACTCCAGAACCACTTAGTGTTTATTTTAAGTCACTAGCTTTCAACTGGTTTCTTGTTAATTAAAAGAGAAACAACCTGAAATGAAGCAGTTAGTGGGGGAATAGAGAGAGGAGGCAGCTTTGAAAGGAACTTGGTATCGACGGGAAATGATCCAATGAGCTAATCTTTACAGTCTTTTCACCTCTTCAAACCAATCTACAATGTAAAATTACCCATGTTGCTAGAATTACTTTGCATATATTGGTACCAATATGCAATAGTAAAACTTGCACTTAAGCTACTAAGATTCAACATTGTGCAATATGCTTGTGTCATCTATCTATATTATATACTTTTCTTATATCCCATCTGAACAATCTGTTTAGCCAATTAAATGAAGCTTGCTGGAGTATGATTGACGCAGCTCTGGACCTATCAGGTAGCAGATGCCCAAACTATGGGGACGATGTGAAGGCTACCAAAATAAATTCATTTGCCACTAAAGCTTTAAGGACTGTAAAGGACACAAGCACGGGCTTTTGTTTGTCTTCCCCGGCAGCCCCTCATGGGTCAATTTTAAAATTCTACCTCAATTTTAAAATTCTCATCCTTGTTTTCAAATCCCTCCATGGCCTCGCCCCTCCCCATCACTGTAACCTCCTCCAGCCCCACGACCCCCACCCCCCTGCCCGAGATATCTGCACTCCTTTAATTCTGGCCTCTTGAGCATCCCTGATTATAATCGCTCGACCATTGGTGGCCGAGCCTTCAGCTGCCAATGCCCTAAGCTCTAGAATTCCCTCCCTAAACCTCTCCGCCTCTCTTTCCTCCTTTAAGACTCTCCTTGAAACCTAACTCATCTGCCCTCGTTTCTCCTTATGTGGCTTGGTGTCAAATTTTGTTTTATAACACTCCTGTGAAGCGCCTTGGGACGTTTTACTACGTTAAAGACGCTATCTAAATATTGTTGTTGTTGTCGTTATCGTTGTCTCTTCTCCAGGCACTGCAGGCCTTTCCAGGACTGCACTTGCCTCCCCGTCAGCCTTCACCATCCTCTGCTCACCACCTTGGCATCCTTTCCCAGCTTCCACTCAGCCAGCAGATAAGAAGCATGTTTACCCATTATCTCCTGTTCCCGATCAGTGCCATATGTCTGAACATCTCACTCCCTCGGCTCATTACAATATTCCAGTCCTAGTCCCTCTTCATGGGCACCTGCTCCCAGACTGCTACTTCCGTGTCCCTGTTCCAATTACTCCCCTAGCCTAGCAGCAAGTTTCCCCATTCCTACCATCGCTACTGACATGACCAAATCCTGGTCACTCTCCTGGGCCAACTCATCATAGAATGATACAGAGCAGAAGGAGGCCATTCGGCCCATTGTGCCTGTGCTGGCTCTTTGAAAGAGCTATCTATTTAGTCCCACTCCCCTGCTCTTTCCCCAGAACCCTGCAATTCTTTCCCCTTCAAGTATTTATCCAATTCCCTTTTGAAAGTTATTACTGAATCTGCTTCCACCACCTTTTCAGGAAGCGCATTCAAGATCATAACTCTCTAATTTTTTTTCCTCATGTCACCTCTGGTTCTTTCGAAAATTACTTTAAATCTGTTTCCTCTGGTTATCAACCCTCTAACAGTGAAAACAGATAGCCACCTCCCATGTCTCATTTATGTATAATAGCCACCATATCCTGGTTCCTATTAGTACACAACAGTGCTCCCAGACCCCTAGCTTCCAGAGTGCTCAAGGACCTTCTGTAGTGCCCCTACCTTCCCACCACAGTGCTCTAAATCCCAGACACCCCACTTTCCTGTAGAGTTCCCAAACTGCAACCTCTCCTCAGGTCCATTGTAGCACTCCCAGACCCTAGCAATCAACCTATCCCATTTAGGGTCTCAGACATTACTATCCTCAATGCTCCCCCACCTACAAAGTGCTCCCTGACCCCTGCATGTGCTGTAGTGCTTCCAGACAGCCGCGCACGCACACGCACACGCACACACACGCTACCAGGCCTCCAGTTCCCAATTCTCCACCCAAGTACTCACAAACCTTGTCATGCTCTGCTCCTTAACCAAGTTCCAACGCTCGGCTGCCATTCCCTGCATGCCTCCCCCACCCGCTCCTTCAAAGCTCCAGTCCTTTCCCCTTCCCTCTCCCATTGTTTCTTTCTCAGCTGTGCATGCTCCAGGATCTCCTGGACATTCTGTTCCCAACAATCCCAGGACCTACCTCCAGTCCAGCACATGTTGGCTACCAATGAGAGATGAGTGAAAAGCAGCAAGGAAAGGAAAAGGAAAAAACACCAACACAGTAAGAGAAACTCTGGCAGAGTGAGAGGGGCACTGACAATTTTTATCTGCAAGAAACACTTATTATTAGTAATTCTTAGTTCATCATTTCAAATCACTGTCAGCACCAGTACTTCATCCTGTTAGTAAGCTCAAACTGTTCTCTCCAGGCACAACCAAGTTTGATAGGGCAAAAGTATTTTTAATACTGCTGGCTGTAATTCTTCCCCACAGTTCAACTATACACAATATGAAAATTTCACATACCCACCATTACACTTTACTGATCCCTAGTGACAACAATCATCAGTATCTTCCACAGTAGCAAACCACATGAGTTTCAATGTGCAAGCTTTGCAACTTAAGTACTGTTCGTGTCGCTCAACAACACAAGTTCCCTGTTCGAATAAAAAATTCATTATTAAAATTACTATGACACTAAATAGCCTGAATACTTAGCCACAACATTGTAAGTCTGAATCATATATCTGGACATTTCTTGAATTTGCGTGTTTTTGTTTGGGATAGTGAGGGGAGAGGGTGTTGTCAATTCTATAACAAGCTATTAGGCGGAGAACCACAGTGAAGGATAATGTCTCATAAGAAGCCAAATTAAAGTGCATCTCCTGCTGCTTGATTATGGAGTGCTACAGATAGCAATTCCACAATCCTGATCATCTAATCATTGGAGAGAGTCACGTGGGGATGGAAAGGGGGTTGAAAGAGAAAAGCCCAGAATAATTTTTGTATTATTGCAATAGGATGAACTCCATTTCCAACACAATCAAATTCAAACCTGTAAAATAACCCTATTAGGAGCAGTTTGCAAACTGTTCCATGCAGTTTCTTTAAATCTCTTTAAACTGCACTTGAAAATCAGCAGTACTTGAATTTTTTTTTGAAGAAAACAGTTGAAGTAGGCAAGAAAGAGGGATGAATACATTTATTTTGCGCACCACTCCTTACTTTACAATTCAGATTAAGTCCTGACTAGTGGGATGCTGATTTCTTAAAGATGTTTGTCACTAATTTGAAGAGGCAGCTTTTTCATAAAAGTAAGATTACCATCAGGAGAAAGTTGCTTTAATGAATAGAGGTTTTACATCCATTAACATTACCTTCTCAAACAGTTAAGAGAGATGATAACTTTTAAGCACTTTCCTCTTGTAGTGCTAGCCCATAGATAGACCTCAGGTAAATAGTTTTCAAAAAGTACAGATTATGCAGCTATATAAAATGATATGTTGTTTAAATTCCTTTTACAGGATTCCTTTGTGGAACAATATCATCACGGGTTCAACTGCTTTAGTGAAATCAGCCAATGGAATCTCATTAAAACACCATCACTTCCTATAATTGATATATTTTCATACAGATCATATTTTCTCTTTTTCTTTCCTCTGGGAATGGGGGAGGGAGAGAAACTCATTACTGTACACAGAGCAAACACATATACCCCAATGATAGAAAATGGAAACACTAGGAGATCCCCTTTGCTGACAACAACGGAGTGGAAAATACTTTCAAAACAAACAGTAGATGTAATAAGAAAACCTACCAGGATAACATCCAGGTGTAAGTATCCAACTATAGTTACCTCCTATATAATATTTCAAATTTCACAATAGTCTATATTTTCAGCTTTAAGATCTACTTCATAGTAAATCTGTATTAAGAAAAAAAACGGAATGAGTCTGTCTGTGAAGGTCAGCTCCCTGGAATCTGATTGATCAGTCCCATCGGCAGGGATCAATCACTTGCCAAACTTATACTTCACTCCCAATACTGTGACAGGCTTAATCAGCTCCTGTCTCGGGATACAGGCCTCATTCCTGAACCCTCCCTGGCCTCAAACAAGCTCCCTCTCCTCGTCCTTTGACCACCAATCTAACCTTCTCCAGCTTCTGCACCTGCTCCAAGAAGAGACTCCGTTTCTCTTGCCACAGATGCTGCCTGACCTGCCAATTGTTTTCCAGTATTTTGAATTTTTGTTTGAGATTTCCAGCATCTGTAGTATTTTGCTTTTGTTTTGACATTTTCAGGCCTCTTTTCTAACTTGTAGCTGGAGTCCTGCGCAAAACCATTTGATTTTCAAAAATGGCTACAGACGAGACCCCAAGCATAACTCAGAAGAGTGTCTTGAAATAGTCAATGGAGCTTAGAGCAATGTCTGGGGAATGTAAGAAAAACCAGGGAGAGGAAACTCAATTGTTGTGAAGAAGGAAAAATAGAAGACACAAAAGGAACAGGAGATGTGCAGAGATAAAGAAAAGGAGAAAAGTATTAAGGGGATAGGGAATGTGAGGAAAGGGACAGAAGGAAGGAGGACTAGTTTTATTAAAAAACGGAAAACATGATGTGTGCTGAAAAGGAAGTGTCAGCAAATGCCAGGCATAGGGGCACACAGCTGCAATTTGAGTTCAAGGCGTGTTGGAGAGATTGTGACCCCAGCTGCAGTGGGCCAAAGCACACAGGTACCCAACTATCTGATGGTGAGTAAGTTGAGGCACGAGGCCAGACTCCAGCTCAGAGTGCCAGGTGCATACTCACTCAGGCACTGATAGTCAGCAGCCTGCCCCTCATCAAGAGCACCAGGCACCCGACTACCAGTTCCTACAATACACCCATCAAACCTACCTACCAACATCCATCAGGTGAAACAGACAGCAGTGTTCATCAGTCAGGAGGGAGGGAGTGGTGTTGGTTCAGGAAAAAATTAGAAGGAAGGTACTTCAGCCTGGAGTACTAAACCTTTTACTTGTTAATCTGCCAGCAGCAACACAGGATATTACAAGTACTCAACCAAGTCAGTTCTTCCTGCAGCTGTAAACACTTACTCACAAACCTGCCTGTAGTCTCACTAACAATTTCAGTGCCAATATCCCTCACTCTCAGTCCTTCACACTCTCCATCCCATTACCAATGTCTATCACTCTCACTCTCCATCCCAGTGTCAATGACTCTCACTCCTTCCATTCCAATACCCATGTCTCCCACTCTCACCAAATCCCAACAGCAAAATCACTCATTCGCACTATACCCCAATGTCTCCCACTCACTCCATCCAATGTCTCACTCTCACCCCCAGTGTCAGTCAATGTCACTCACTCCGTCCAATGTCTCACTCTCAACCCCCGTGTCAGTCGCTGTCACTCACTCACTCCATCCAATGTTTTTCACTGTCACTATCTCCCAATAAGACATTGGATTTATAAAGTGCCGTTCACAACCTCAGGACGTCCCAAACGAAGTACTTTTTGAAGTATAGTCAATATCAGTGTTATAATATAGGGAAACCCAGCAGCCAATATGCGCACAAAGCCCCACGGGAGATCTCCCCTGTTCTTCTTTAAAATAATGACATAGGATCCTTTACCCCCATCTGAGAGGGCAGATGGAGCCTTGATTTAACGTCTCATCCGACAGTGCAGAACTCAGTCAATACTGCACAGGCGTGTCAGCCTAGATTATGTGCTCAAGTCTCCGGAGTGGGACTTAACACACACCCCACAACCCTCTGACACAGAGGGGAGAGCTACCACCCCGTCTCACCAATCTCTCTGACTCTCACCATCTCCCAGTACCAATGTGGCTCTCTCTCACCATCTCGCATGCCAAGTTGTGTCACCCTCCATGCCAAGGTGTGTCACTCTCACCAACTCCCAATACCAAAGTGTGTCACTCTCCCAATGCCAAAGTGTGTCACTCTCGCACCCTGTAAATGCCCAGGTGAGGCACCCTGCCAATGCCCAGGTGAGTCACCCTTGTCCGCGCGTCAAATACAAGAGAAATGCAGGGAACAGCACCAACCGCTGTACATGGCCTCTTTGACCTCACAAAGGCCTTCGACACTGTCAACCGTGAGGGATTATGGAGTGTCCTCCTCAAATTCGGCTGCCCCCAAAAGTTTGTCACCATCCTCCGCCTGCTTCACGACAACATGCAAGCCGTGATCCTGACCAACGGATCCACCACAGACCCAATTCACATACGGACCGGGGTCAAGCAAGGCTGTGTCATCGTACCAACGCTCTTCTCAATCTTCCTTGCTGCAATGCTCCATCTCACCCTCAGTAAGCTCCCCACTGGAGTGGAGCTAATCTACAGAACAAACAGGAAACTGTTCAAACTCCGTCGCCTCCAGTCCAGATCCAAGGTCATCCCATCCTCTGTCGTCAAATTACAGAATGCAGACGACACTTGCGTCTGCGCACACTCGGAGGTCGAACTCCAAATCATCGTCAACACCTTCACCGAAGCGTACGAGAGCATGGGCCTTACACTAAACATCCGTAAGACAAAGGTCCTCTACCAACCTGCCCCCGCCATACAGTACTGCCCCCCGATTATCAAAGTCCACGACGAGGCCTTGGACAACGTGGACCACTTTCCATACCTCGGCAGCCTACTGTCAATAAGGGCAGACATCAATGATGAAGTCCAACACCGCCTTCAGTGTGCCAGTGCAGCCTTCGGTCACCTGAGGAAGAGAGCGTTTGAAGACCAGGACCTCAAACCCAGCACCAAGCTCATGGTCTACAGAGCAGTAGTGATTCCCACCCTCCTGTATGCTTCAGAGACATGGACCACGTACAGCAGGCACCTCAAAGCACTGGAGAGGTACCACCAATGCTGCCTCCGCAAGATCCTGCAAATCCATTGGCAGGATAGGCGCACCAACGTCAGTGTTCTCGCTCAGGCCAACATCCCCAGCATCAAAGCTTTGACCATGCTCAATCAGCTGCGATGGACAGGCCACATCGTCTGCATGCCCATTACGAGACTCCCAAAACAAGTGCTCTACTCGGAGCTCCGACACGGCAGGAGAGCCCTAGGTGAGCAGAGGAAACGCTTCAAGGACACCCTCAAAGCCTCCTTGAAAAAGTGCAACATCCCCTCAGACACCTGGGAATCCCTGGCCCAAGACCGCTCAAAGTGGAGGAGAAGCATCCGGGAAGGCGCCGAACACCTCGAGTCTCTTCGCCGGGAGCAAGCGGAAGCCAAGCGGAAGGAGCGCACGTCAACCGAAGCACCCCACCCCCCCGCCCCTTCAACCACCGTCTGCCCCACCTGTGACAGAGACTGTAGGTCCCGCATTGGACTCATCAGTCACCTGAGAACTCATTTTTAGCGTGGTAGCAAGTCATCCTCGGTTCCAAGGGACTGCCGAAGAGGGTCGCCCTCCCAAAGCCCAGGTGGGTCACCCTCACACTTTACCATCTCTCCACAGTCCCGGCCCCTCAGTCCCTCCCCTCACAGCCGGCCCGCTGGCCTCACTCAGCGGGTGCCGGGCCCCTTCCCTCCAGCTCACCTGCTGCTCGCTCCCGGTCCCGGGCTCGGTCCGCCGGTAGCACTCCCACGCATGGCTCAGGCTGAAGTTCAGGGTGCCGCTCGGGGACTTGGGCATGGCGCGGCGCCTCGGACAAAGTTTGGTGAGGCAGCCGGCAGTCCCGGTCGATGACACACACAGCTTGTCTCCCGGTGTCCCGGGAATAGATGCCCCGGTCTGCTGCTGCTGCTCAGTCCCGGCTCTGCATCCCCTCGCCCGCCCTCGGGTTAACGGCTCCGCCGCCGCTGGCCGCACTGCAGGTGACAACCGCCTCCACGTCACTCAGTCCCGCGCCCGAGCTCGCGATCCGGCCGTTACCCGCTCCCGCTCGCGGCCTCAGCTCCGGCTCGCGCTCTCGCTCTCTCTTCCGCCTGACGCAATCACGCACACGTTCACCCGACGCGTCCCGGGCGCAGGGACGCGCGCACACTTCTTAGTGTCAATCCTCAGCCGCGCGACCCGTCGGAACCCTATCAATCAACAACGCAACTTGCCCGGCCGCTTGTTTCTCATCTGCAAGCTGGCGTCCCACTTGAGACAAGAGCGTTTTGCATTACTGGATATTGTATTGTCCATCCGTTTTCACCCCATACCCACTCCAGTTTTCTCAAGCTACCAATCAGGCAGTTAGTTGCATTTGCAAAAGAATGCATTGCACAACTACTTCGATCCAATTGAAACCTGTTTGCTTTTGAAATCGCTCTGCTGTAGGTTGTGCCGATTTTGCTAATTGATTTGCCGGCGGGGTTTCGTGTCATCACCTTTCAACTGTCTGCAGCAATCCTTCAGACCTGAAACCCCCGCGTGTCTCCAGTTTAGTCGGAGCTGGCTGTTTATTATGCCACTCCCGGTCTGGAAACTGGGGAGACCAGCTTCCTCCAGTTATCTGCGTATTGGTGATGTTGAAAAAACAGTAACATTACTTTAAAACATCTATTTTAAAAAATATGGTAAAGTATAATCATTACTCAGAATTGGTAATTGCTACCAATACCTCCTCCAGCCCTACAACCCTCCTAGGTTTCTGCACGCCTCCAGGAGTTAATAGAAAGAAAGACTTGCATTTCTATAGCGCCTTTCACGACCACCGGCTGTCTCAAAGCGTTTTACAGCCAATGAAGTACTTTTGAAGTGGAGTCACTGTTGTAATGTGGGAAACGCGGCAGCCAATTTGCGCACAGCAAGCTCCCACAAACAGCAATGTGATAATGACCAGAAAATCTGTTTTTGCTATGTTGGTTGAGGGATAACTATTGGCCAGGACACCGGGGATAGAAGGTTTCAGTGTACACACCAACACAATATTTTATTCAGTGCTACATTCCGTGCTACATGGCCTTGCCCCTCCCTATCTCTACAACCTCCTCCAGCCCTACAACCCTCCAAGATCTCTGCGTTCCTCCAACAGTGGCCTCTTGCACATCTCCAATTTTCATTGCTTCACCAATGGTGGCCGTGCCTTCAGTTGCCTCGGCCCTAAACAGAGCAGACAGAGCATGATGTAAATCAGCGTACAACACTGATTTGACACCAGCAGTGCCACTTTGGAGCTCAATGCTCCAGCCAACACCCTCTCTTAAGTTCGCGCAGCTGAACAGTGTTCAGTAGCTGGAAGGGCCCCCCACCAGCGCTATTTAAAGGGATAATCAACTACTTTCAGGTTCGTTGCTGGTTGATTTCTTCTGTCTGTTGCTACAATTCTACAAGTGTTTGGTGCTTTCTATAGTTGTTTCAAGTTGCAAAAGTCTACAGGGAGTGGTGTGGCTGGTGCTGAAGGACTTTTTGCTGACTTCAAGGCTTCTGCACAAACCACTTGCTGCCAGACATGGGTGCACTAGTAGGCATTCTCCTTCGAATACAGCATGACATGGAGAATGAACAGAGGTCACGCAGAGCAGGACAAGCTGCTGGAAGAGGGAGGGGGAGAAGGGCTCTCAGCAGGAGGTCATATCCCCCCAGGGTGTTAAGGGAGCAATTCTCCTAGCTGAACATCAGCGAGGAACAGTGTGAGACATCTGCGCTTCAGTAAGGACGTCCTCATTGAAATCTTCCACCTGCTGCAGCCACAACTGCAACCTCAGAGCAGGGCAAGGCCCGCATTGCCAGTGGCTGTGAAGGTAACTGTGGCAATTAACTTTTATGTATCTGGCTCCTTCCAGACTGAAGCTGGAGATATTTGCAACATCTCGCAGTTTGCCATCCACTGTTGCGTAAAGGAAGTCACGGAGGCTCTCTATTCAAAGAGAGCTGACTACATCTCATTCTCTCTTGCCAGAGACAAGCAGGTGGAGCGAGCACGTGGCTTTGCTAGGATTGCAGGCTTCCCCATGGTGCAGGGTGCCATTGACTGCACGCACATCGCTTTACAGGCGCCGCATGTCAGCTCTGCCCTAAACCAGAACCGAAAGAGATTCCACTCCCTCAACGTCCAGCTGGTGTGTGACCATAAGCAGCGTATCATGCAGGTCAATGCCCGGTATCCTGGTGGCAGTCATGATGCCTTCATTCTGCGGCAGTTCGCTGTGCCAGCTATATTTCAGCTACCACGGCAAATCATAGAAAGTTGCAGCACGGAAGGAGGCCATTTCGGCCCATCGTGTCCACGCCAGCCAACAAAGAGCTATCCAGCCTAATCCCACTTACCAGCTCTTGGTCCGTAGCCCTGCAGGTTAGAGCATCCCAAGTGCACATCCAAGTACTTTTTAAATGTGGTTAGGGTTCCTGCCTCTACCACCCTTTCAGGCAGTGAGTTCCAGACCCCCACAACCCTCTGGGTGAAGAAATTTCCCCTCAAATCCCCTCTAAACCTTCCACCAATTACTTTAAATCTGTGCCCCCTGGTTTTTGACCCCTCTGCTAAGGGAAATAGGTCCTTTCTATCCACTTTATTTATGCTCCTCATAATTTTATACACCTCAATAAGGTCTCCCCTCAGCCTCCTCTGTTCCAAGGAAAACAGACCCAGCCTATCCAGTCTTTCCTCATAGCTACATCCTTGTAAATCTCCTCTGTACCCTCTCTAGTGCAATCACATCTTTCCTGTAATGTGGTGACCAGAACTGCACACAGTACTCTAGCTGAGGCCTAACTAGTGTTTTATACAGTTGAAGCATAACCCCCCTGCTCTTGTATTCTATGCCACGGCTAATTAAGACAAGCATTCCGTATGCCTTCTTAACCACCTTATCTACCTGGGCTGCTACCTTCAGGGATCTGTGGACATGCACTCCAAGGTCCCTTTGTTCCTCTACACTACTCAGTGTCCTACCATTTAATGTGTATTCCCTTTCCTTGTTAGCCCTCCCCAAATGCATAACCTCACACTTCTCTGGAGGGTGGCTACTGGGTGACGAGGGCTATCCGCTGACGACATGACTCATGGCTTCGGTGCGCAGCATGCATACAATGAGAGCCATGCTACCACATGAAATGTGATAGAGCAGACCATTGGCATGCTGAAACAACGCTTCTGCTGCCTGGACCACTCCAGAGAAGCCCTGCAGTACTCAGCAGAGTGGGTGTTAAGATTCGTGGTGGTCTGCTGCATGCTGCATAACCTCGCCATCATGAGGGCACAGCCCTTGCCACCAGCCATACAGCGAGCAGCTGAGGAGCAGGAGGAGGAGGCGGAGGTAGAGGAGGAAGAGGACTGGAGGAGGCAACCTAGACACCCCCTGGACAGCAGTCTGAGCTTCTACTGCAGCAATCAGATGTTGGGTAGCTGCTGCTTGTGCTGCAATGGAAGCTGTGACATCAGCCATCAGACGCTGCATCATGGTTGGATTCACAAGTGTGCAAACGGAGTTGGCCACCACTTCCATGCTGGAAAGGATGGGCTCCAAGCTCTGCGCAAAGCCCTGTGCCAAGTTGGTGCTGGACTCCTCCATGCTCCTTGACACTGACCGTAGGCTTTCTGGCAGGCTTCCCAATGCACCAAGCATTTTGTTATGTATACCCATCAGCATTCTTCTGTAGGCTGTCCCATTGAAGTCCTCATCGTAGTCTTCTGCAGCAGAACCCATCTGTGACCTTGCCCTCCGGGGAGCTGGCATCTGCACTATCTGTGCCCCTGTCCTGGCTGCAGACCACTCATGCCCAGTGTCCCACCACATGCAGATTGTGCCTCTAATCTATCTTCTAATATATGCGCAGTGTCAATATCTGAACTGGTTGCTGTGAGTCTGAAATCAAGTAACGTTGCTGTGTCTTCATCATCACTCTCTTCTTGGTGTTCCTCCACTGCCTGGTCAGGTTGCACCTCTTGGGTATCTGAAAAGAAAAAGACGGTAAGGTTGTGGTGTCGGGAGGGGGGGAAAGTAAGAGGTGCATGCTTACACCATCTGCAGCTTGTAAATCAGAAGAGAGTGTGGCATGAGGGGGAAGTGGGATGTGAGAAGGAGGATTAGGTATGAGGATACTGTCATCTTCGATGGTTTCAGCCTGCCACTGGCCTCGGCCTCAGCAATGGCCATCCCAATAATGGCCAGCACCGTCTCCTCCATTGGGATTAGGACATGCAGGCATGCCTGTCTCCCTCCGGTTAGCTCCTGCTGCCTCCGGTCGTGCGCCACCTTGTCCTACAAGAGAGAGGGAAGTGTTCAGTGAGTGTTGTGCAAAATATTTGGCTGACGTGGCTGTCATGGTGAATAGCTGGCAGTGTGTGCAAGCTGTGAGATGTGGGTGTGAGGCTTGCAGCAGTGCTAAGTATGTGAGGGTGAGGTGAAGCATATGAATGTTAGGTATGAGGCGTGATTGATAGAGATTGTTGGTAGGTGAGTGATGGGGGTGTGGTGATTTGAGCAGTGGCTGAGGCTAGTGGTGCAGTTGGTAGGATTTGAAGATGCATTCACTGACCTTGACCGCTCATGTGAGGTCGCTGAACTTCTTGCGGCACTCTATCCTAGTCCTCGGGGCTTGACTCCTGGCGTTGAACTCCATGGTTATCTGCTCCCACTGCCTCTTGACCATGTGTCTGGAGGGGCCTCCTTCCACCCCCCCACCCCGGATACAGGACATTTCTCCTCCCTTCCACCTCCTCCACCAAGACCTCCAGTGCAGCATCCAAAAATCTTGGAGCCTGCTCTCTCGCACGTTGTGCCATTCCTCGCTGTTTCCCAGGTCGAAATCTCTTCAACCACGACTCCCAGCACTTGCTCCAGCCACAATACACCTCCCCTTTAAAAGGTGCAGGCTAGCTTTAAGTGGTGACTGCCTCTCATGATATTGGCCCCCTGCTGATCATTTAAATGAGCAGGCAGCACAAAGTTGGCGTGCTGCCTGCATTGCAATCAACGGGCGTGGGTTAATTGCGCCATGCAATCCCCGCACCTGTTTTTGGGGGCTATCCAATTTAGGGTTAGGGTTAGGGTGGTTAGGGTTAGGAGTATCTAATGATACCAATGGGAGGAACTAGGAATCAAAATCATAGTTTACAATCTCAAAGAGAATGACTGACAAGTGGACTGGGTTTTCTCCAGACGGATTTTTTTTTTAATCAAATGATCAATCACTCCCAGAGCGTGTCGAAACATAGAAGGACCAAGCTGTTGCATTTATAAATGAGGCGAAGTGACAGCAAGGAGGAGATCAGAATGTTGGTCTGGACTGTGACCAAAATAAAGAAAGAACTTGCATTTATACAGCGCCTTTCACAACCTCAGAATGCCCCAAAGCGCTTTACTGCCAATGAAGTAAGTGCGGTCACTGTAGGAAACGTGGCAGCCAGTTTGCGCACAGCAAGCTCCCACACACAGCAATGAGATGACGGCCAGATAATCTGTTTCAGTGATGTGTATTGAAGAAAATTATTTTTCTTTGTCTTTTGCTTCTGTACATTCTTTTCTCTGTAAATAAATCTGGACAGTAATTTTAGCCCATTCACAGAGTTGTGAGGTGACAGGAGAATGTGGTATGCATTCCTATCTACTCTCCCGTGAGCAATTTACCTTGGGGTTAATTGTTAGACCTGGCTACAAGAACCCAAACAAGGCAGAGAATAAAGATAAAAACAGAAAATGCTCAGCAGATCAGGCAGCATCTGTGGAGAAACATTGTTAACCTTTCAGGTCGATTACTTTTTATCGGAACTAGAAGATGTTAGGGATTTAACAGCTTATAAGTAAGTACAGCGTCGGGGAAAGGGGGAGGCAGGGAGGTAAGAACAAAAGGGAAGGTCTGTGATAGGATGGAAGGCAGGAGTGATTGAATGACAAAAGGGATGATGGGGCAAGGCAAATGAAGGAGTTAATGGGACAAGTAAAGAATCAAAAGATGGATCTGGGGGAATTACTGAACTCAGCGTTGAGTCTGGAAAGTTGTATAGTGCCTAATCGAAGGATGAGGTGCTGTTCCTCGAGCTTCCATTGAGCAGGCTTCAGTCGATAGGATACTTGTCTACTTGTGGAGCCTGCCCTTTGGCCAGTTATACGAGTAAAGGAGTTGGGAGAAAGGCCGAACTTTAACAGGAACTTTCTGGACTGTCCCAAGTCATGTTTATACTGGTGAGTTTAAGTACTTGTGTGGCAAATCTTGATTTCAATGCAGCGGCATGTCAGGGAGGAGGGAAAGTGTGTAGAACAGTTTATTTGTGGCTCAGAAGGAGCAAGAGAGGAAAATTCAGAAGAGCACTGGCCACAGTGATAAAATAGTGAGAGACAAGAAAATAAGAGCGGGTCGGAGACTAAAAGTGGAGTGGGATCACCTATTACACCATAAGCTGAGTCTTGCGTTAGAGTGAAACCTCCTGTCTGAACTCATCATGTAGTATCAGCGAGTCTGATTCCAGTCAGTATGTGACCTAGAGTCTGTCTGTGTGCTCTACCCTAGATTCTTGAGCCAATCACTAGGGAAGAAGAGCTGAGGTGGTTTCCCATTGCCTTCCTCATGGTTTTTAATCTTCAGAGGACCTTCTCCTAGGTGGGCTACAACCAAGGCTAAAGAGCCCACCAACCTATTTTACATTGGTGGGGGGTGAAAACGACACCCAAACCCATTGGATACGAGTCTCCCCGTTGAACATCAACCCAGTATTCAGAGTCGGAGCTCCGATCTCCAGAGGTGTCTGGAGTGGGGCTCGAACCCAACCCTTCTGACTCAGAGGCAGGAATGTTACCCGCGTCAATGGTCACTAAGTTCCCCCGCTGGACTTCAACCCAGTATTTAGAGACCGCATTCTAGTCTCCACTCTCCGGGACTGTCTGGAGTGGGGCTCAAACCCATCACCTCCTGACTCAGAGGCAGGAATGTTGTCACAGAACCAAAGGCTTGCTCACTCCTTGACTTGAACTACTGATTGATGGTCAGTTTTCTGTGTCTCAGTAAATAGCTCTTGTTTTATCTAACTGTGTCCAGCACTGTGTCCAAACTTGGCAATGTAAAGAGGGTCTGGACTTGTCCTGGGAGAGACTGGCTACAAGGCGCTGAGGTTACCCATTATAGAATAGAAGAAAAACAAACCATTGTGATGGAATATTTTCTAACTGTCTTGAAACAGTCATAGTCTGACATCTGTAGTGTTAACACATCTTCCGCTCCCAATCCAAGCATGACTCACATCTCCTGTCTGTGGTCTCGCCAATGCAGCAAGTCATGATGATGATCCAGTGCTGGAACCCATGTTCACTCACCTTAATCTTTGTACTCTAACCTCTTTCCCTTTCTCAAGAGCATTCAACAACATTTTGAATTCAAACATTCACATCGTGAGCCTGATCAGGGTGCCAATCACCTCAGTTAAAAAGATTAAAATCACATTAAAATTAAAAGATCCAGTTAAAGGAATCGTATGAAAATAAGGATGATAATGTGAACAGGATGTTATAGTAGTGGCAGATAATCTTAGCAAGGCATTTACAGGAAGACACTTTGACAGCGATAGTGGTCTACATCTATACAGTATTCTTATATATTTCAAGAGCAGAGCAGTTACAAGAGGAGGAAGAGCTCGACATATGCACAAGGCATAAGGATATTGTGTTTATAAGAGGGAATTTATGTAAGCTTCAAGGAAGGAGGCCTAAGCACATAATCTAGGCTGACACTCCAGTGCAGTGCTGAAGGAGTGCTGCACTGTCAGCGGTGCCGTCTTTCGGATGAGACTTTAAACTGAGGCCCTGTCTGCTCTCTCAGGTGGATGTAAAAATCCCACAGCACTATTTCGAAGAAGAGCAGGGGAGTTCTCCCCTGTGTCCTGGACAATATTTATCCCTCAATCAACATCACTAGAGCAGATTATCTGCTCATTATCACATTGCTGTTTGTGGGACCTTGCTGTGCATAAATATGGCTGCCGCATCTCCTACATTACAATGGTGACTACACTTCAAAAAGAAGTACATCATTGGCTCTAAAGCACTTTGGGACGTCCTGAGGTCATGTAAGGTTCTATATAAATGCAAATCTTTCTTCCTATTTTCTTCAAGGTGCAGGCCGCAGCCAAGTAACAGCAAACAGGCGCTGTGTGGCGGATCGCCACCTAAACGGGCATTATCCACTTTTCCGTCCGTGGACAAAATATCGGGCACCTTGCCTTTAAGGCAGGAGAAAAGGAGTGGGCGGGGCCTCAGGATTTTTCCAGAGAATTCTGGGAGCAGTTGGTTTTCAGCCATTTTGGATCATGCAGTTGTATTAAAAAGCCTTTGTTTTCCATACATGGATTCAGTCTTAATTCGTGTTTCGCGGCAGCCTCAACATTGGTGACCCCGACGCTCAGAACGTATTCCGAGCACTGCAATGGCAGACACGAACGCAGTTTCCATGAAACTGCCGGAGTTTTGGGAAAACTAGCCCGAAGCCTGGTTTCTCCAAGCTGAATCCCACTTCCGGCTGCGAAACATCACCACAGATGGGACGCAGTACGACTACCTCGTCACATCACTCGGTAGCGCCACAGTTTCGAAGGTTTGGACAGCGCTGCAGAACCCACCAGAGGAAGGCAAGTATGCACATCTTAAGGCAGCGCTCCTTAAAAAATTTACGGCCTCGGCATACCAGCGAAACTGCCACCTCCTCGACCTTCCAGGCCTCGGTGATGCCTCACCGTCAGACCTCCTCTCCCACATGCTCTCCCTCACCGACGAGAGCCCACCCGGATCCCTCTTCCGCACGCTGTTCATCCGCCAGCTACCTCTCAGCATCCGTCCAGCGATCGTGGCGTCCGGCCTCACGAACCTGGAAGCCCTGGCCGATGAGGCCGACAAGCTGCTGTCCGCTCACTCCAGCCGCGACGTCACTCCGGACCTGGCAGCCAATGCCTGGGCGCGCCCCTCACCGGCCACCACGCAGCCACAAGGACCAGCCACCAGGCCCACGGGGCCTTCGCGCCCCACTAACCTGGGCCACTGTTACTACCACGCACGGTTCGGCGCCAGGGCACAACGGTGCACACCTCCCTGCTCTTTCAAGTCCGCCCCCGTACCAGCCCCCGCGATGGCCGTGGGCCACGCGGGCTCCCTGCTGTACGTCACGGATGACAAAACCGGCCGCCGGTTCCTGCGCGACACTGGAGCTCAGCACAGCATCATCCCGGCCTCCTCCCTCGACATCCAAAAGGGCGAATGAGGATCGGCGCTGGCTGCGGCTAACGGCTCGGAAATCTGGACGTACGGCACCCGAACAGTCACCCTCGACCTCGCTGGTCGCCGCTACCGATGGGAGTTCATCACTGCCAAGGTGCTCTCCCCTCTCATCGGCGCAGATTTCCTGTGCGCCCACGGCCTACTGGTAGACATCCCTCGTCACCGCCTCGTGGACATGAACACCATGTCCCCCATCCTGGGCGCCATGGCCCCCCGTCAATCCGCCGACATGGCGTCACAGTGCCACGCCCGGGCCACGGATGACTACTCGGCACTCCTGGCCGAATTCCTGGCCCTTACCAATCCGACCTTCTCCGCGGAGGCCGCCAAACACGGGGTGGAACACTTCATCCCCACCACAGGCCCCCCAGTGTATGCCCACACCCGCAGGCTGGACCCGGCCAAACTGGAGATCGCGCGGACCGAGTTTGCCACCATGGAACAGCTCGGCATCATTGCCGCTCCAACAGTCCCTGGGCCTCCCCACTCCACATCGCCCCCAAACCAGGTGGGGGTTGGCGCCCCTGCGGGGATTACCGCCACCTCAACGACGCCACCACCCCTGATCGGTACCCCGTGCCGCACATTCAGGACTTCTCGGCTAGACTGGCCGGCCGCTCAGTCTTTTCCAAGGTCGACCTGGTGCGCGGCTACCACCAAGTCCCCGTCCACCCCGCGGACGTCCCCAAGACGACTGTAATCACCCCCTTCGGCCTGTTCGAGTTCCTGCGGATGCCCTTCGGCCTCAAAAACGCGGCCCAGGCATTCCAACGGCTCATGGACTCGGTCCTTCGGGACCTGAAGTTCCTGTTCGTCTACCTGGACGACATCCTGGTAGCCAGTTCCTCCAAGCAGGAACACTTCGAACACCTTCGCATCCTGTTCGGGCGCTTCAGCGACCACGGGCTCATCTTCAGCCCGGCCAAATGCCAGTTCGGCCTGGACAAGATCAACTTCCTCGGCCACCACATCACCCATGCTGGGGCCATTCCCCTGCCCACCAAGGTGCAGGCCGTCCAACAATTTCCCCGCCCCACCACCATCAAAGGCCTCCAGGAGTTCCTCGGGATGGTGAATTTCTATAATCGCTTCATCCCCAAAGCGGCGTCCCTCATGAGGCCCCTGTATGAAGCCCTCTGGGGCAGGAGCGGCAAGATGGCGGTCGAATGGATGACAGACGCGTCTGCCGCCTTCGACTCCACCAAGACCGCGCTCGCCAACGCCACCCTGCTCGCGCACCCACGGCCCAATGCCAGGGTAGCGCTCACCACGGATGCCTCTGACCATGCGGTCGGCGCCGTGTATGAGCAGTGGGTCGACGGCGCCTGGCAACCACTTGCCTTCTTCAGCCGCCAACTACACCCCCCGGAGGTCAAGTACAGCACCTTCGACCGCGAGCTCCTCGCGCTGTTCCTGGTGGTCCGCCATTTTTGGTTTTTGCTTGAGGGCCACCCCTTCACTGCGTTTGTCGACCACAAACCCCTGACATTCGCAATGGCAAAGACAACCGACCCCTGGTCCGCCAGGTAGCAGCGCCAGCTCGTGGCAGTGTCCGAGTTCACCACGGACATCCAACACGTCTCCGGCCGAGACAATGTGGTAGCCGACTGCCTCTCCCGCCCCGCCATCCACGCCGCACACCTGGCAGTCGACTACGCTCAACTCGCAGCAGACCAGATCACCGACCCTGATCTGCTCTCCGCACCTACCAACCTACCAGGGCTACGCCTGGCCGACGTCGCCTGTGGCCCGACCGCAGTCACGGTCAAGTGCGACATATCCCTATGTCAACCTCGGCCCGTCGTCCCAGCGTCCTGGCGCCGCCGGGTATTCGACATTCTCCACAACCTCTCCCACCCCGGCGCCCGCGCATCCATCAAATTGGTAGCCAACCGCTTTGTCTGGCGCGGCCTTCGCAAGGATGTGCGTACTTGGGCCATCTCCTGCCTAGCCTGCCAACGGGCCAAGGTACAGCAACACACGAAAGCACCCCTCGAGGAGTTTACCGTCCCCTCGCGGAGATTCGACCACATCCACGTGGACATCGTCAGGCCCCTGCCGCCGTCGCAAGGCCACATGCACTTGCTGACGATCATTGACCGCACCACGCACTGGCCCGAGGCAATTCCACTGACCTCTACCACCACCGCCGACATCGCCAGAGCTTTTGTCAGCACCTGGGTCGCACGGTTCGGCGTCCCCTCCGATATGACATCGGACAGAGGTCCGCAATTTACCTCTGAACTCTGGACCGCCGTCGCACGCAATCTCGGGGTGACCATTCACCGCACCACAGCGTACCACCCCCAAGCCAACGGACTGTGTGAACGGTTCCAAGATCCTTGAAGGCATCTCTTCGAGCCAGCCTCCAGGACGGCGCCTGGACCGACTGACTTCCGTGGGTCCTCCTTGGCCTGCGCACCGCGGTTAAAGAAGACCTCCACGCATCGGCAGCAGAGCTCGTGTACGGTCAGCCGCTGCGCGTACCCAGCGAGTTCCTGCCCACCACCACGACACCCTGGTCAGCCAACCAGCAATGCCACGACTTCGCCTCACCGGCGCTGCAGTTCGCCCCGGTGCCCATTGCCCGACACGGCGAATCCACCTCACACGTCCCACTAAGCCTGCACCAGGCACGGTTCGTTTTCGTCCGGCACGACGCCCACCGCGGACCCCTTCAACCCCCGTACGACGGGCCCTACAAGGTGCTACAGGCTGGGGACAATTTTTTCACCCTGCAAGTGGGCGACAGGACCGAAAAAGTGTCAGTGCACCGACTCAAGCCAGCACACTCGGAGCCCGGTGAGCAGGTCCCTGTAGCTCGTCCACCACCACGCGGCCGACCTGCCCTCAAGCCGGTTCACCCGGCTGCTCCACGCCCGGCCGTTCCACGTCCACCGGCGTCCTACAAGAGCCGCTCCGGCCGGCCCATCAGACCGCCGCACCGTCTCGTCCACACCTCCTAAGCGGATTCTGGGGGGAGCTGTGTGGCGGATCGCCACCTAAATGGGCATAATCCACTTTTCCGACCGTGGGCAAAATATCGGGCACCTTGCCTTTAAGGCAGGAGAAAAGGAGTGGGCGGGGCCTCAGGATTTTTCCAGAGAATTCTGGGAGCAGTTGGTTTTCAGCCATTTTGGAGCATGCAGTTGTATTAAAAAGCCTTTGTTTTCCACACATGGATTCAGTCTTAATTCGTGTTTCGCGGCAGCCTCAACAGCTGTGTAAAATCAGCACATGCTCTGAAACCCATGGTTCGCTGCCTCACAGAATGAATCACTCAGTGCTCCTACATCACCACCAGCCTTCTCCTTTTAAACAATGCAATTGTTTTTCCTGCATTTTCATATTAATTGTCTGATGTTTTTTTCTGCAGTGAAAACAAGAAAAGTGTGATAAAATTGTGGCAAAATCGTAACCGCCTCACCTGTATTGACCTGATAGAGGTCTTTAAAGTTCTGAAAGGGTGTGGTAGAAGATGTAGAGAAGATGTTTCCACTTGTGGGGGAGTCCAAAACTAGGGGCCATAAATATAAGATAGTCACTAATAAATCCAATAGGGAATTCAGGAGAAACTTCTTTACCCAGAGAGTGGTGAGAATGTGGAACTTGCTACCACAGGGAGTGGCTGAGGTGAATAGTATAAATGCATTTAAGGGGAAGCTAGATAAGCACATGAGGGAGAAAGGAATAGAAGGATATGTTGATAGGGTGAGATGAAGTAAGGTTGGAGGAGTCTCGTGTGGAGCATAAACACCGGCATAGACCAGTTGGGCCGAATGGCCTGTTTCTGTGCTGTACATTCTATGTAATTCTATGTAACTAGTACCATTTCCACACATTAAAACTTGCTGGTTTTGGTGATGCCTCAATTCACCCTTTGTCTTTCATGTTCCTATAGGGCACCCGCTTTCATTTTTGTCCTTCCTAAAGTTTACAGGTGATTTTTCATGTAAGGTTCAGAAGTTCCGAGATATCGGAGAACTGAAATTGCCTTTAGCTGGGAGGAAGAGGAACTTCCTGCTTTGGCTGGCAGTGAACTGCACATAGAAACTGGAGGAGGCCATTCAGCCCCTCGAGCCTGTTCCGCCATCAATTAGATCATGGCTGATCTGTACCTCAACTCCATTTACCCACCTTTGCTCCATATCCCTCGATACCCTTACCGTACAAAAATCTATCAATATCAGTCTTGGAAATTTCTATTGACCCACAAGCGTCCAGAGCCTTTTTTTTTGAGAGTGGGGGTGGGAGTTCCAGATTTCCACTACCCTTTGTGTGAAGAAGTGCTTCCTGATTTCAGTCCCAAATGGCCTCGCTCTAATTTTAAGAGTATGTCCCCTTGTTCTGGACTCCCCCCATCAGAGGAAATAGTTCCCCTTTATCTACCCTACCGCATCCCTTCATCATTTTAAACACCTCGAACATATCACCCCTCACCCTTCCAAACTCAAGGGAATACAAGCCATGTTTATGCAGCCTGGCCTCAACTTAACCCTTCGTGCCCCAGTATCATTCTGGTCAATCTGCGCTGCACCCCGTTCAAGGCCAGTATATCCTTCCTGAGGTGTGGTGCCCAGAACTGAATGCAGTACTCCAGGTGGGGTCTGACCAAGGCTCTTTACAACTGATAGATAGCAAATACGACAATGTTTGATATAAGGTGAGCTACTTTCCTATACTTGCATCCTACATAGCGTTAGAAACTCTAACACTTTACAAAAGCCATATTGTGATTTGCAATTTATTTTTAAGTCAGAGTTGTAGTAATTAGCTTGTACTTACTGGTACTTTTCAGCCTCAGTGAGGTACTGTCTCAATTACTTTTTTAATTTTAAGAGCCTAAAAAGTTAAGGTTGCCTAATTACTAACCCTCCATCCTGTTAGCAGTGCGCAGGAAGCACGATGTTTGGGAGATAAGCTGAAGAAACCTGATTTCGTTAGTTGCTTTCCTTTAGCAACAACTACTTGCATTTATGTAAAGCCTTTAACGTAGAAAAATGTCCCAAAGCGTTTACAGGAAAGAAAGTAAATAGAGTGGGAGGAGGTTCGTGTGGAGCATAAACACCGGCATAGACCAGTTGGGCCGAATGGCCTGTTTCTGTGCTGTACATTCTATGTAGTTCTATGTAACTGCTACCATTTCCACACATTAAAACATGCTGGTTTGGTGATGTCTCAATTCACCCTTTAGCTTTCATGTTTTCAAAGGAACAGCAATGAAGAAAATAGAAATCAAGGACATGCATTATATAGTGCCTTTTATATCCTTATGATGTCCCAAAGCGCTTTACAGCCAATGAAATACTTTTAAAGTGTTTTAATGTAGGAAACCCGGCAGCTAATTTGCACACAGCAAGGTCCACAAACGGCAATTTGGTAATGACCAGATAATCTGTTTTTAGGTGTAGGTCGAGGGATATTGACCAGGACACTGGGGGAGAACTCCCCTGTTCTTCTTTGAATACTGCCGTTTACATCCACCTGAGTGGGCAGACGGGGCCTCGGTTTAGCATTTCATCCGAAAGACAGCACCTCCGACAGTGCAGCCTGCAGTACTGCACTGGGAGTGTCGGCCTGGAATATGTGCTCAAGTCTCGGAGTGGAGCTTTAACCATCAACCTTCTGACTGAGAGGTGAGAATGCTACTCAATGAGCCACGGCTGGATGGGGCGTGCAAAAGGCCAGAGTTGGAGGGTGGGGAAGGGGCTATAAAGCTGGAGAATGTTGTAGAGATCGGGTGGGACAAGGCCAAGGAGGAATTTGAAGATAAGGATTTTAAATTCAATGTGTTGGGGTAATTGTGGGCCAATGTAGGTCACCAAGGATTGGGGGAATGGGCGAGCAGGACTTTGTGTTTGACAGGACACGGGCAACTCAGGTTTGGACAAGTTGGAGTTTAAGGAGGCTGTTCTAAGGTTATACCTTAATTAGAAAATGGGATTTGCTTGAATTGGATTTTGTCAATTAACAGTGGCCTGGAGCACTCTGTGCAAATGAGATGGACTTGGCTCATCTCTGTAGTGTTAGATATTGAAGTAAATTATTATTTAATCAGCAACATTGTGTGTGGGTTGTTTAGTCAGTGCTCAGGAAAACCACTCTATGCTGATTGAAATGTAAAAGTGACTTTAACTGCCTGGTGCTTTATCGCATATGTAGCTCGATGTGACCCTCTGGTGGCAGAAATCAGAAGTGCATGCAGCCATGAAGGTGAATTCAACTCCCGAATGAATCCTGTATTGTCTTGGACCCCATAGATTGTGAGCCTGGCTGCTGCAGCCTTTAGTCCTGCCAGTTCTTGTAATTCTGGTGATTATTATAGCGGTGGCTTTATTGGGCTTTGTGCACAAACTCCATGATAATGCATAAGGGCCCTGGCAGGGTGTAAATGTTTGGGAGCCCATTACTGCCAATTTATTGAGAGTTCGATTAGAGCTGGTCACTAAATGGCCAGTATGTCTATCTGTCACATATTAAAAATCTTGCAACTGTGTGCACTCATTGTCAACTTTTACCATTATAAATTCCACATTTATAATGGAAACCGCCTGTGTAAACTCGTCACGTGGTAATGACACCTTCCTGCTGGTGGAGGCGCTGCAGTGCCACTTGCTGAACAAATGGTGTATTTGGTGTTTTCGGTGGGCTGGAGTGGTCTGTTATGCCATTGTGGTTCTGACCAATTTGGGTACTTTGCAGTATTGCTGCTTCCTCTTATTTTGCCAGTCCCACTCTGTAGAGATGCTGGCACCAGATTACCAGCTGTCGGCACCAGATTATCGGTTGTGACAAGTGAAGCTTTGCCTTTAGAATTCTGCGTTGCCTGTTCATGTTGTAAAATGCACTAAGCCATAGGGAGCGTTTGATTTTAAAAGCACTGGAAGTGCTTGAAGAACTCAAAGCTGGTTTCTGGAAGTACAACTGTGCACAGTACTCCAAATGTAGTCTAACCAAAGTTCTATACAAGTTTAACATAACTTCTCTGTTTTTCAATTCTATCCCTCTAGAAATGAACCCCCAGTGCTTGGTTTGCTTTTTTTAATGGCCTTGTTAACCTGCGTCGTTACTTTTAGTGATTTGTGTATCTGTACCCCCAGATCCCTTTGCTCCTCAACCCCAAATCACTGGTGAGAATCCTTTTTATGACAATCCCCCTCTCTCCTCCCCCACCCACCCAAGACTGACCTCCCACCACTGTTACCCCCACCTTAAGTACTCACCTCTCCTACTTCTGTGTTCCCTCCTGTCACCTCTTACCACTCCCAGTCTCTGCCCTCCACCCTGCACACTTAGCACCGATTGCTTTTCACTCCACTGCTTACTTGCCCCCAAAAAAGCATTCTAAAAAGAAATAATTGAATTTATATAGTACCTCATTATCATGTCCATTCAAGATGATTAACAATCAATGAATTACTATTGAATGTGTAGAACTGTTGGAAAACAGGCAGCCAATTTACACACAGCAAGTTTTGTACTGGTTGAGGGAGAAATGTTGGCCTGGATATCAGGAAAACTCACTGCTCTCCTTTGAATAATCCTATTGGATATGTTATGTCCATCTGCCCAGCAGACAGGGCCTCAGTTTAATGTCTCATCTGAAAGACAGCACCTCTGACAGTGCAGCACTCACTCAGTACTGCCAGCCTAGATTATGCACTACAAGTCTCTGGAGTAGGGGCTTGAACCCACAACCTTCTGACTCAGAGGCAAAGAGTGCTACCAACTGAGCCACAGCTGGACAGGGTGTGCAAAAGGCCAGAGTTGGAAGGTGGGGAAGGGTCTATAAAGCTGGAGAATCTTGTAGAGGTCGGGTGGGACAAGGCCACGGAGGAATTTGAAGATGGGGACGAGGATTTTAAATTCAATGGGGGAAAAATTCAGTATCGCCCCATTTGGGGCGCAATTATTGGCCGGGCGCAAAGATTAGCGCCTGGCGCTAATTATCGCCTCCGACTGCAAACTTGGCTTTTATCGCCCCTGGAGGTGATTGGAGCGCTAAATCAGGCGCTTCACACCTGTCTTAAAGCGCAAAGGCCAAGGAGCGAGGCGCTACCTCAGAGCGCTGGCGAAGCTCATGTGATGTCAGTCAGCAATGGAACAGAGACACAATGGCGCCAGCCAGTTCTTAAAGGGGAGGGTTGATCTTGCTCTCCATCCACATCCTGCTCATTGCAGCCTTGAATCTTGGCCTGGAGAGACCTGTACATCAAATCTGCTGGAAAGAACAATGGAGAGAACCAGGGAAATAGCTCAGAGTGCAGCCCCCACAGTCTCTTCTAAATCGATGCAAGGAAGGGCAAATCAAAATGAACCTGCAAAGTGCTGCTCAGTACCCTTCACACAGCGTTGAATCTCTCCAGAAGTCTCTCTCTCTCTCTCTCTCTCTCTCTCAGAATGCGTGGTGCAAAAATGTCACCAACAAAAAAAGGCAGGAAGTGTTCGCCTTTAAATAGCACTCCCCCAGTCCCTTCCTGACTGCAAAACGCTCCCCTTAACCTGTCGTTGCTAGCGGCAGGCGGTAAGGCAGGGGGCGCCACTCAATATCCGCTCCGGGGCGCTACCGGGGCGTTGCGCACTCGACTGATGTCACAATCTGCCGGTGCAGGAGATCGTGGCGGTAGTGTTTAGCGCTGCCGCAAAATGTCTAGTTAATTTCGCGATCGGCGCAAACATCGCCGCGCCCGGGCGCTAGTTGCTTTGCGCCCCATTAGCGCCCTCTTAAGGCGCTAACGGGAGGCGCAACCAACTGAATTTTCCCCCCAATGTGTTGGGGTAATTGTGGGCCAATGTAGGTCACCGAGGATTGGGAGAAGGGGCGAGCAGGACTTAGTGTTGGACAGGACACGGGCAACTGAGCTTTGGACAAGTTGGAGTTTAAGGAGTTCTGATGAATAGGCCATCGACCTGAAATGTTAGCTCTGTTTCTCTCTCCACAGATGCTGCCTGACCTGCTGAGCATTTTCAGCATTTTCTGTTTTTATTTCAGATTCCCAGCGTCCGCAGTATTTTGCTTTTGTATTGAAGTTTAAGGAGGCTGTTCTGAGGTTATCCCTTAATCAGAAAATGGGATTTGCTTAAATTGGATTCTGTCAATTAACAGTGGTCTGGAGCACCCTGTGCAAATGAGATGGACTTGGCTCATCTCTGTAATGTTAGATATTGAAGTAAATTATCTAATCAGCAACTTCGTACGTGGGTTGTTTAGTCAGTACTCAGGAAAACCACACTGATAACCCACAACCTTCTCACTCAGAGGCAAGAGGGCTACCAATTGAGGCAAGCTGACATCACAACATTTTTTGGCAGCTGCACCTCACACAACCAGTACTCCCACAACCAGCAAACATCCTTTTCCACCGCCAGTCCCAGCTCTGTCACCATTCTCCTACTCTTCCCAGCACACAACTTCACTGTGCTAGTAAACATCATGATTACTCCTTCCAGTTTTCTCACAGCTTATAGGCCCATCCCAGACCCTTGTACCTCCCAAACAACCCACAACCCATGGTCCTTCTCCCAAACCCCAAGACCACACTCCTAACACACAAATCCCCACTGCTGCTACATTTTTTATTCGATCATGGGATCTGGGCGTCACTGGCAGGGCCAGCATTTATTGCCCATCCCTAATTGCCCTTCAGAAGGTGATGGTGAGCCGCCTTCTTGAACCGCTGCAGTCCGTGTGGTGAAGGTACTCCCACAGTACTGTTAGGGAGGGAGTTCCAGGATTTTGACCCAGCGATGAAGGAACGGCGATATGCTTCCAAGTCAGGATGGTGTGTGACATGGAGGGGAACTTGGAGGTGGTGGTGTTCCCATGCGCCTGCTGCCCTTGTCCTTCTAGGTGGTAGAGGTCACGGGTTTGGGAGGTGCTGTCAAAGAAGCCTTGGCGAGTTGCTGCAGTGCATATTGTAGATGGTACACACTGCAGCCAAGGTACGCATGGTGGAGGGAGTGAATGTTTAAGGTGGTGGATGAGGTGCCAATCAAGCGGGCTACTTTGTCCTGGATGGTGTCGAGCTTCTGGAGTGTTGTTAGAGCTGCACTCATCCAGGCAAGTGGAGAGTATTCCATCACACTCCTGACTTGTGCCTTGTAGAAGGTGAAAGGCTTTGGGGAGTCAGGAGGTGAGACACTCGTTGCAGAATACCCAGCCTCTGATCTGCTCTTGTAGCCACAGGATTTTTGTGGCTGGTCCAATTAAATTTTTGGTCAATGGTGACCCCCAGAATGTTGATGGTGGGGGATTCAGCAATGGTAATACCGTTGAATGTCAAGGGGCGGTGGTTAGACTCTCGCTTGTTGGAGATGGTCATTGCCTGGCACTTGTGTGGTGCGAATGTTACTTGCCACTTATCAGCCCAAGCCTGAATGTTGTCCAGGTCTTGCTGCATGCGGGCATGGACTGTTTCATTATCTGAGAACTTGCGAAAGGAACTGAACACTGTGCAATCATCAGCGAACATCCCCACTTCTGACTTTATAATGGAGAGAAGGTCATTGATGAAGCAGCTTAAGGTGGTTGGGCCTAGGACACTGCCCTGAGGAACTCTTGCAGCGAGGTCCTGGGGCTGAGATGATTGACCTCCAACAGCCACAACCATCTTTCTTTGTGCTTAGGTATGACTCCAGCCAGTGGAGAGTTTTCCCCCGATTCCCATTGACTTCAGTTTTACTAGGTCTCCTTGATGCCACACTCGGTCAAATGCTGCCTTGATGTCAAGGGCAGTCACTCTCACCTCACCTCTGGAATTCAGTTCCTTTGTCCATGTTTGGACCAAGGCTGTAATGAGGTCTGGAGCCGAGTGGTCCTGGCGGAACCCAAAACTGAGCAGGTTATCGTGAGTAAATGCCGCTTGGTAGCACAGTTGACGACACCTTCTATCACTTTGCTGATGATTTAGAGTTGGCTGATGGGGCGGTAATTAGCCGGATTGGATTTGTCCTGCTTTTTGTGGACAGAACATACCTGGGCAAATTTCCACTTTGTCGGGTAGACACCAGTGTTGTAGCTGTACTGAAACAGCTTGGCTAGAGGTGCGACTACCTCTGGAGCACAAGTCTTCAGCACGACAGCCGGGATGTTGTCGGGGCCCACAGCCTTTGCTGTATCCAGTGCACTCAGCCATTTCTTGATATCACGTGGAGTGAATCGAATTGGCTGAAGACTGGCTTCTGTGATGGTGGGGACCTCGGGAGGAGGCCGAGATGGATCATCCACTCGGCACTTCTGGCTGAAGATGGTTGCAAACGCATCAGCCTTGTCTTTTGCACTTGCGTGCTGGACTCCACCATCATTGAGGATAGGAATGTTCATGGAGCCGCCTCCTCCCGTTAGTTGTTTAATTGTCCATCACCATTCACGACTGGATGTGGCAGGACTGCAGAGCTTTGATCTGATCCGTTGGTTGTGGGATTGCTTAGATCAGTCTATAGCAGGTTTAGCATGCATGTAGTCCTGTGTTGTAGGTTCAGCAGGTTTGCACCTGATTTTTAGGTACACCTGGTGCTGCTCCTGGCATGCTCTTCTACACTCATTGAACCAGGGTTGGTCGCCTGGCTTGATGGTAATGGTAGAGTGAGGGATATGTTGGGCCATGATGTTACAGATTGTGGTGGAATACAATTCTGCTGCTGCTAATGGCCCACAGCACCTCATGGATGCCCAGATTTGAGCTGCTAGATTTGTTCTGAATCTATCCCATTTAGCATGGTGATAGTGCCACACAACATGATGGAGGGTGTCCTCAGTGTGAAGATGGGACTTTGTCTCCAGAAGGACTGTGCAGTGGTCACTGCTACCAATACTGTCATGGACAGATGTATCTGCGACAGGTAGATTGCTGAGGATGAGGTCAAGTAGGTTTTTCCCTCGTGTTGGTTCTCTCACCACCTGTCGCAGGCCCAGTCTGGCAGCTATGTACTTCAGGACTTGGCCAGCTCGGTCAGTAGTGGTGCTACGAGCCACTCAGTTCTGATGAAAGGTCATCGACCTGAAACATTAACTCTGTTTCTCTCTCCACAGATGCTGCATGACCTGCTGAGAATTTCCAGCATTTTTTGTTTTTATTATTGTTGCTTGACTAGGCTGTGGGTCCGCTCTCCCATTTTTGGCACAATTCCTCAGATGTTAGTAAGGCACAGTATTCACCCATCACCCCTGTGCTCGCTGACCTACATTGGATCCTGGTTAAGCAACGCCTCGATTTAAAAATTCTCATCCTTGTTTCTAAATCCCTCCATGGCCTCGCCACTCCCTATCTCTGTAATCTCCTCCAGCCCCACAAACCTCCGAGATATCTGAGCTCCTCCAATTCTGGCCTCTTGCACATCCTCGATTTTAATCGCTCCACCATTGGCAGCTGTGCCTTCAGCTGCAAAGGCCCCAAGCTCTGGAATTCCCTCCCTAAACCTCTCTGCCTCGCTACCTCTCTCTCCTCCTTTAAGACGCTCCTTAAAACCTACGTCTTTGACCAAGCTTTTGGACACCTGTCCTAGTATCTCCTTATGTGGCTCAGTGTCAAATTTTGTTTGATAACGCTCCTGTGAAGCGCCTTGGGATGTTTTACTACGTTAAAGGTGCTATATGAATACCAGTTGTTGTTGTAATCAAGGCCTCTCATTTTTAAGTTCTATACAAATATGCGCACAAACCCAAATATTTCACTCATACAATACTATTTGACCCATTCAATCACTGTAAGTAAGTGGCTTTGATAATATATTCTACGCTACACAGTATCTTCCAACCCACCATCAGCGACACAAATCTCCTGTATCCTTGTACATCAGGAGTCGTGACCAAGTGTAATCTTCAGGTGAAGTGGAGTTAGAGGGCAAGAGTTCAGTCCCCAGTTTATAGCCAAAGAATTCTGTCCTTATTTTTACTTTTCCTTTATAATTTTGTAAGTCCAGATTTATAATGGAAACTGCCTCTGTAAACATGTCACACTGAAACTACACCTTCCCATCAATTTCCACACAAATTACACATAAACATGGAATTCAGGTCCAGAAATGTCATTAATACAATGCTCTGTACCACTGCATCTGTCTCATGTTTGCGAGTATGGCTATTTTGACCCATATTGGAATACCAACAAATTATCCAACACATAGAATTATACCGAATGTACAGCACAGAAACAGGCCATTCGGCCCAACTGGTCTATGCCGGTGTTTATGCTCCACACGAGACTCTTCCCACTCTATTTACTTTGGGACATTTTTCTACGTTAAAGGCTTTACATAAATGCAAGTAGTTGTTGCTAAAAGAAAGCAACTAACGAAATCAGGCTTCCTCAGCTTATCTCCCAAACATCGTGCTTCCTGCGCACTGCTAACAGGATGGAGGGTTAGTAATTAGGCAACCTTAACTTTTTAGGCTCTTAAAATTAAAAAAGTAATTGAGACAGTACCTCACTGAGGCTAAAAAGTACCAGTTAGTACAAGCTAATTACTACAACTCTGACTTAAAAATAAATCGCAAATCACAATATGGCTTTTGTAAAGTTTTAGAGTTTCTAACGCTATGTAGGATGCAAGTATAGGAAAGTAGCTCACCTTATATCAAACATTGTCGTATTTGCTATCTATCAGTTGTAAAGAGCCTTGGTCAGACCCCACCTGGAGTACTGCATTCAGTTCTGGGCACCACACCTCAGGAAGGATATACTGGCCTTGGAGGGGGTGCAGCGCAGATTGACCAGAATGATACTGGGGCACGAAGGGTTAAATTGAGGCCAGGCTGCATAAACATGGCTTGTATTCCCTTGAGTTTGGAAGGGTGAGGGGTGATATGTTCGAGGTGTTTAAAATGATGAAGGGATGCGGTAGGGTAGATAAAGGGGAACTATTTCCTCTGATGGGGGGAGTCCAGAACAAGGGGACATACTCTTAAAATTAGAGCGAGGCCATTTGGGACTGAAATCAGGAAGCACTTCTTCACACAAAGGGTAGTGGAAATCTGGAACTCCCACCTCCACTCTCAAAAAAAAAAGGCTCTGGACGCTTGTGGGTCAATAGAAATTTCCAAGACTGATATTGATAGATTTTTGTACGGTAAGGGTATCGAGGGATATGGAGCAAAGGTGGGTAAATGGAGTTGAGGTACAGATCAGCCATAATCTAATTGATGGCGGAACAGGCTCGAGGGGCTGAATGGCCTCCTCCAGTTTCTATGTGCAGTTCACTGCCAGCCAAAGCAGGAAGCTCCTCTTCCTCCCAGCTAAAGGCAATTTCAGTTCTCCGATATCTCGGAACTTCGGTACCTTACATGAAAAATCACCTGTAAACTTTAGAAAGGACAAAAATGAAAGCGGGTGCCCTATAGGAACATGAAAGACAAAGGGTGAATTGAGGCATCACCAAAACCAGCAAGTTTTAATGTGTGGAAATGGTACTAGTTACATAGAATTACATAGAATGTACAGCACAGAAACAGGTCATTCGGCCCAACTAGTCTATGCCGGTGTTTATGCTCCACACGAGACTCCTCCAACCTTACTTCATCTTACCCTATCAGTATAACAGTAATGAAAATAATAATGGCACTAAAGAGTGACAAATCCCTAGGACCAGATGGTTTCCATCCCAGGGTTTTAAAGGAGATAAGTGAGAACATTGCAGATGACCTAAACCTTCCAAAGTTCTCTCGATTTGGAAACCGTTCCTTTAGATTGGAAAATTGCGCATGTCACTCCGCTATTTAGGAAAGGTGAGAGAGGGAAACCAGGGAATTATAGACCAGTTAGTCTAACATCTGTTGTTGGGGAATTACTAGAGTAAGGATAGGGTGACTGAACACCTCCAAAATTTTCAGCTGATCAGAGAGAGCCAGCATGGATGTGTGAAAGGTAGGTCATGCCTGACAAACCTCATTGAATTTTTTGAAGAGGTGACTAAAGTAGTGGACAGGGGAATGTCTATGGATGCTATTTATATTGACTTCCAAAAGGCATTTGATAAATTCCCTCATAAGAGACTGTTATCTAAAGATAAATGCAGTAACATTTCCAGAAGTCAGGTGGTCAGGCATCATATGGTCAGAATGTCAAGTGATCAAACATCCAGGAACGCCTCCAAACAGAGTTGGCAACCCTACTTATAGCTCAAAACAGGCTGGGTTTGCATTACGGAAAGAATTTTAATGGCCCAGAAATTCGCGTGTCCGGCTTGCCGCGGGGGTAAGGATCGCACGCGCTCTTACCTACCGCGCCTGCCGTTGTGTTTTGGGCCCACGGGAACTTCGGGTCCTGGGCCTCTCCCAACTGCCGGCACGCAGTGCTTGCGTGTTCCAGGGGCGCAGTTAGTGCGATGCGACCCCTGGGATCACGTGGGCCATGGAGAGCCAATGGCAGCAGATCATCTTTCATTCATAGATTTGACAAACCTGTCAAATCTGTGAATTGAAATCGGCCCCAAAAGAACAGCTAAACTTAAAATACATTTTTTTTAAAACCATCACATTTATAAAATAACTATAGTTAAATAAATTAACCACTTTAAACAAAAATTTAAATTTTTGAAAAAATTAAAATACTTTTTAAAAGTTATAAAAATAAACTTACCTTTCTTTAAAGTATCTAAAAAAGATAAACCTGTTGAAAATATTTTTAAATTATACTTAATTAACCACTTACCTTGTTCAAAACGGGTCTTGCGCTTCCTTTTCATTAGCGTAGTATCTTCCATACTTAACCTCGCGTAGAAACCTGAAAAAAAATCTAAGTGTGCTGCGTGCGCGCAGCCTCTAGCGCGCACGTGGTTCACCTAGGAACCGCCCCCTTCACCAGTCCGGAAGTTCCGGTTTCCCGCGCATGCGCAGTGCATGCAGGAAACTGGCACTTCGGGAAGCAATACGGGTGAGTACACAGTCCGTACTCACCCGGGAAGGGCCGAATTTTTGGGCCAATATCTTTTGCAGAAAAGCAACACAAGACACATCCTTTTTCAGGGCATAGGTCCAATAAGTGGCTGGGGAATTTTATTTTCTCCTGTAACTTTTTATTTTCAGTGTCCCCCTCTGAAAACACATTGAAAAACAGAGCCTGGGTTCACAAGCACACAGGCCAAGATGCTCGGCACATCTGTTCTAAACTGGACACACAGTTCCACTCACTCTTGTTACACATTGCACACTTGGCACTGGTGCAACACAACCTTTTGCACCACAGCAGTCTACAAAGTCAAATTAATTAATAAAACTTATTAATCATAATGGAGTGACATAATTTGGTAAAAGTCCACAGTCCTATTTGTCTTCAGCTGACAAGTGCGGTGGTGATAATGGTTTTAAATATTATTCCAATGACTATCTTTAGACTGTATAAAGCATTCATGAGACCACGGGCTGGATTTTCTCTGCGGAGGCGGGACAGTGGCAGGATAGCTGGTTGCCGGTTTCCGGTCCCGCTCCCAGCTGCAGCCGTTCTGTCAAAGGGATTATCCCTTGATTGGCCTTGTTAAGCCCGCCCTGTGGGCTTCCCGGCCAATTAACAGGAAGCGGGTCTGATGACGTCATTTGATGACGCGTCATCAGCTGGTTTCCTTAAAGGGACCACATCCACATGGAGTTTGACAGTTGTGCTGTCAGTGTTTTACAGCATTGAGGTGCTGCAAACACTGACAAACACTGCACAAAGGTGAACGCTTGCCCCCAGGCTCTCCAATGACTCCCTCCATATGCTTATGGAGGGAGTCACAGCACGCAGGGAGGTTCTCTTCCCTTCCAAGGGCGGAAGAGACCTCCCCAGGACACCATCGCAGCCTGGTTGCACATTGCACAGGAGGGCAAAAGCAGTGATGTTGTCAGGAGTCCCTATCTGCAGTGGCACAGACCTTTCAATGATCTCAGTGGATCACGAAACCTTACTGCAAAGCCACACTCAAACTCACCCTGCTGTGCCACTCAACACATCCCCATCACTCTGCCTTCCATACCCTTCTCCTGCACATCCTTACTCACACCAACTTACCTTGCACCTCCACCCATCCCTCTCTATCTACATTATCACTTCCCCATATCACTTGCCACCCCTCACACTCACCCTCATCCTACTGCAAGCATACCAACGAACAACACACAAGGGTAGGCACTTGAGAGGTTTAGCCAATGTCCATGTGAAGTTTCTGGTAATGTGTTGTCATACAGTGAAATCTATATTTTCAACATTGCCCCTTATTGGACAGATCTGTGCGCACCTTGAGAAGTGTCTTACTGAGTTCCAGTGAATGTTGAGACATAACTTCCCCCACCCCACTACAGTGATGAGTGTGCATGGAATGGCTTGGACATTAAAGGGATGCTTTACGGTGCTGGTGTGGGATGGTGTCAACCTGGCGCATCATGTGGCAGCCAGGGTTTACAGCATCAAGTGAAGTAAATCAGGCCATGGTGATGCCATCGCTGGCCTCCCGGGCAGCAATGTTGTCAGGGGCTGATACCCTGTGTCCTGTGCAGCATCAGGTGATGGCGGAGAAGGTTGGTGTTGTTGTTGGTGCTGCTGGTATGCCTGGTGAGGTTGGTGTTGGGGCTGAGCGTGGAAGGAATCAGAGGAGCAAGGTGAGATCGTTTCTAGGGCACTGATGTTGCTGCAATAGATGCGGCTGCAGGTGAGATGAGAGAAGCGATCTGTCAATGGTGAGAGAGGTTGTTCCAATGAGGTGGCACTGGACATACAGTTGGCTCTAAACACTTGCTAGCTAAAGGGGAAAAATTCGGTTGCTTTGCGCCTCGAATTAGTGCCCTGAGCGCTAACGGGGCGCAAAGCAACTAGCGCCCGGGCGTGGCGCCGCTAATGCCTCCCGCGAAATTCAGCGGGAGGTTAGCGGTGGCAGTAGCTGGTAGCGCCCTGCGGTGCTGTGCCTCCGGCGATAACGTCATCGGCGTGCGCAGCGCCCTGGCCGCAAACTTGGCTTGCGCCCCCTGACCTGCCGCCGGACGTTATGTCAGGGTCAGGGGGGCGTTCTTGCAGCCGGGGCAGTGATAATTAAAGGACAGGTGCCGGGCGGCCATTTTTGTTTCGGGCCGCCTGCCAGCACCTGTCCCCTCTCGCCTCCTGCTGCGGGGTGTCGGCCGCGATCGGTCAGCCTGGTACTCCTCTTGAGTGCCGGGCTCTTTTGCCAGCACCCTACTCCCCGGTGGTCCAGCAGGGGCCCGGTGCGCGCTGTGCTAGGCCCCTCCCTTTTAATCAGGGGAGGGAGGCCTGCAGTACCGCGGCGCTACGTGACGGCGTGCGTGGCGCTGCTGCACGTAGCGGCATGATATTCCATGGGAGCGCCCCAAGAGGGAGGGGGAGCGCTTCCAGTAGCCTCCCGGTTGGGGTGCTACCATTAAATTTCGGGCGTGGGAGCGCTAACTTTTTTGGGGCGCTAAAAGTTGGCGAAGTTAGCGCCCCAAAGGAGGCGCGAGCCAATTTTTCCCCCATGTCTTACAAATGCAGTAACCAACAGTCTCTACGCTCTGAAACTGACCATATGCAACATGGTATCCTTTACACCACTTCTGCAGCTGTCAGCTTATCAGACACATAAGAGCAGACTCAACTCACGACAGGGTGAGCTGGCGTGTTCCCCGAGCAGCGGATAACCCATGGGGGAGCACGGAAAATTGGAAGGAAGCCTCAAAATAGCATTAAATTGGCTCTTAACAAGCCATTTAATGAGCTCAATTGTCTCCCCCGCCGCTTGGTGTTGGGTCAGTTCTCCGCTGACAGACCCGACATCTGGGAAACTCCCGTGGAGGCGGGTTGACAGTGGGTTTCCTACCTGCTGTCAATCTTTGCTATTTTGACAGCGGACCCGCCTCCAAACCCGCCCTCTGAGCGCCAGCAAAATCCAGCCCCACATATGGTGATCTGGGTCAAATTTTTGTCACTGCATTTATAAAACGATATGGGGTAAATTTGTGTTTTCCTATCACAGAGTTTTGTACATTCGGCATGCACATATCCAGAATTTAAGCACACACCCCTTCTCCCCAACATTCCCTATCCTAGGTGTCAGTTGTGGCTCAGTGGGCAGCACTCTCACCTGAGTCAGAAGGTCGCAGGTTCAAGTCCCACTCCAGAGACTTGGGCACATAATGCAGGCTGACACTCCAGTGCCAGTGCTGAGGGAGTGCTGTACAGGTGGAGGTGCGTCCTTCGGATGAGACATTAAACCGAGCCCCCGTCTGCTCTCTCAGGTGGACGTAAAATACCCCATGGCACTATTTCAAAGAAGAGCAGGGGAGTTATCCCCGGTGTCCTGGCCAATATTTATCCCTCAATCAACATCACTAAAACAGATTATCTGGTTATTATCACATTGCTGTTTGTGGGAGCTTGCTGTGTGCATATTGGCTGCCACGTTTCCTACATTACAACAGTGACTAACAGTGGCTCAAAAAAGGGCAGGATTGGGTTTTAAATATTCTTGGATATAAGGTATTCAGCAAAGATAGGGAAGGAAAGAAAGGAGGTGGGGTGGCAGTATTGATTAAGGAGAATATTACAGTGCTGGAGAGAACGGATGTCCTGGAGGGGTCAAGGACAGAATCTATTTGGTTAGAGTTAAGAAACAATAGAGGTGCCATTACACTACTAGGTGTATTCTATAGGCCACCAACTAGTGGGAAGGATAGAGGAGCAAATTTGCAGGGAAATTACAGAGAGGTGCAAGAACTATAGAGTAGTGATAATGGGGGACTTCAACTATCCTAATATAGACTGGGATAGTAATAGTGTAAAGAGCAGAGAGGGGGAAGAATTTCTGAAGTGTGTTCAGGAGAACGTTCTTGATCAGTACATTTCCGGCCCAACGAGGAAGGAGGCATTGCTGGATCTGGTTCTGGGGAATGAGGTGGGTCAAGGGGAGCAAGTGTCAGTAGGGGAACATTTAGGGAAACGTTAGCATAAGATTTAGATTAGCTATGAAAAGGACAAAGAGCAATCTAGAGTAAAAATACTTAATTGGAGGAAGGACAATTTCAGTGGGTTGAGAATGGATCTGGCCCGGGTAAATTGGAATCAAAAAGAAAATACTGCAGATGCTGGAAATCTGAAATAAAAACAGAAAATGCTGGAGATACTCAGCAGGTCAGGCAGCATCTGTGAAGAGAGAAACAGAGTTAACGTTTCAGGTCGATGACCTTTCGTCAGAACTGGAAAAAAGCAGGAAATGGAACAGATTTTTAAGCAAGTGTCGGAGCTGGGAAAGGGGGGAGGCGGTGAAAGAACAAAAGGGAAGGTCTGTGATAGGATAGAAGGCAGGAGAGGTTAAGAGACATTAAGAGATATTCAAGGCAAAAGGAGATGGTAATGGGACAGGTTAAGAAACAAAAGATGGCTCTAGATGAGTGTAAATTGCACTGGCAGAATGAAAGACAGCTGCATGTGGGAGAGAAGAAAAGAAAACACAAACAACAAAACAAAAAAGTGTGGGAGAAAAAATATATATAAGGGCCGAGGTTATGATCTGAAATTGTTGAACTCTATCTTGAGTCCAGAAGGCTGTTAAGTGCCTAATCGAAAGATGAGGTGCTGTTCCTCGAGCTTCCGTGGAACAATGTAAGAGGCCGAGGACGGTGAGGTCTGAGTGGGAGTGGAGCGGAGAATTAAAGTGACAGGTGACTGGAAGCTCAGGGCTCCCCCTTACGGACTGAACGGAGGTGTTCCGCAAAGCGGTCACCCAATCTGCGTTTGGTCTCCCCAATGTAGAGGAGACCACATCTTGAGCAGCGAATACAGTATACTAAATTGCAAGAAGTACAAGTAAATCGCTGTTTCACCTGGAAGGGGTGTTTGGGGCCCTGGACAGTGGGAAGGGAGGAGGTATAAAGGCATGTGTTGCATCTCCTGCGCTTGCATGGGAAGGTGCCGGGCGAAGGGGAAGGGCTGTTAGGGGTGATAGAGGAGTGGACCAGGGTGTCGCGGAGGGAGCGGTCCCTTCAGAATGCTGAAAGGGGAGGTGAGGGGAAGATGTGTTTGGTGGTGGGATCACGCTAGAGGTGGCGGAAATGGCGGAGGATGATCCGTTGAATGTGGAGACTGGTGGGGTGAAAGGTGAGGACAAGAGGAATCCTATCGTGGTTCCGGGAGGGAGGGGCAGGGATGAGGGCAGAAGTGCGGGAGATAGAATGGACACGGTCAAGGGCCGTGTCAACCACAGTAGAGGGGAATCCTCAGTTGAGGAAAAAGGAAGACATGTCGGAAGCACTGGTATGGAAGGTGGCATCGTCAGAGCAGATGCGGCGGAGACGGAGAAACTGTGAGAATGGAATAGAGTCCTTACAGGAAGCGGGGTGGGAGGAAGTGTAGTCCAGGTAGCTGTGGGAGTCAGTGGGCTTGTAGTGAATGTTTGTCAATAACCTATCCCCAGAGTTGGAGACGGAGAAGTCGAGGAAGGGAAGGGAAGAGTCGGAGATGGACCATGTGAAGGTGAGGGAAGGGTGGAAATTGGAAGCAAAGTGAGTGAAATTTTCTAGTTCAGGGCGAGAGCAGGAAACGGCAGTGATCAATGTACCGGAAAAAGAGGTGAGGGAGGGGACCTGAGTAGGACTGGAACAAAGAATGTTCCACATATCCCACGAAAAGGCAGGCATAGCTAGGACACATGCGGGTTCCCATAAGATTGGCAGGCAAAACTGTAATCAAACAATGAGATGCCTTTAAAGAGGAGCTGGTTCGGGTACAGTCGAGGTACATTCCCACGAGGGGGAAAGGTAGGGCAACCAAAGTCAGAGCTCCTTGGATGACGAAAGAGATAGAGAGTAAGATGAAGCAGAAAAAGGGGGCGTATGACAGATGTCAGGTTGAGAATACAAGTGAGAACCAGGCTGAATATAGAAAGTTCAGAGGGAAAGTGAAAAAGGAACTAAGAGGGGCAAAGAGAGAGTATGAGAATAGATTGGCAGCTAACATAAAAGAGAATCCAAAGTCTTCTATAGGCATATAAATAGTAAACGGGTAGTAAGAGGAGGGGTGGAGCCAATTAGGGACCAAAATGGAGACCTACGCATGGAGGCAGAGGGTATGGCTGAGGTGCTAAATGAGTACTTTGCATCTGTCTTTACCAAGGAAGAAGATGCTGCCAAAGTCACAGTGAAAGATGAGGTAGTTGAGATACTGGATGGGATAAAAATTGATAAATAGGAGGTACTAGAAAGGCTGGCTGTACTTAAAGTAGATAAGTCACCAGGATGGGATGAGGGAAATAAAAGTGGAAACTGCCATAATCTGCCAATCCTCCTTAGAAACGGGGTGGTGCCAGAGGACTGAAGAATTGCAAATGTTACACCCTTGTTCACAAAAGGGTGTAAGGATAAACCCAGCAACTACAGGCCAGTCAGTTTAACCGCGGTAGTGGGGAAGCTTTTAGAAACGATAATCCGGGACAAAATTAACAGTCACTTGGGCAAGTGTGGATTAATTAAGGAAAGCCAGCACGGATTTGTTAAAGGCAAATCGTGTTTAACTAATTTGATTGAGTTTTTTGATGAGGTAACAGAGAGGGTTGATGAGGGTGTTGGTGAAAAATGAATTCACTCGAGTCTGTCTTAAAGCAGAAGATCACAGTTTATTTAACAGAGCATTCTGGGAGAAGAATTCATAGAACCTCTTCTCCCCGATTACAGGTATCAAAGCTTCTTTTATACATTATGGGATTGGATACAAAATGTCTTTACCCAATTAGGTTTCCCGAGCAACAACGAATAATTAGAACACAGGGGGTTTTTGCTTTCTAACCGAAACTATAAACATCGGAATGTGGTCAGTGTTGTCTATTATGTCTGTCTGGTTCAGTTCCTTCACACGTCTTTATGTTAACCACAGACATTTTCCAGTCAGATGAACCATTTTGTTTTACATGCTTGTTTTTACATTTTGCTTTTACATTCTTATAATTTTAAGTCCTAAATTACTCCATCAAGGGCAATGCAGTTGATGTGGTGTACATGGACTTCCAAAAGGTGTTTGGTAAAATGCCATATAATAGGCTTGCCAGCAAAGTTGAAGGCCGTGGAATAAAAGGGACAGTGGCAGCATGGATACGAAATTGGCTAAGTGACACGAAACAGAGAGTAGTGGTGAACGGTTGTTTATCGGACTGGAGGAAGGTACACAGTGGTGTTCCGCAGGGGTCGGGACTGCTTTTCTTGATGTATATTAATGACTTGGACTTGGGTGTACAGGGCACAATTTCAAATTTTGCAGATGACACAAAAATTGGAAGTATAGTGAACAGTGAGGAGGATAGTGATAGACTTCAAGAGGACATTGATAGGCTGGTGAAATGGGCGGAGACGTGGCAGATGAAATTTAACACAGAAAAGTGAGAAGTGATACATTTTGGTAGAAAGAACGAGGAGAGGCGATATAAACTAAAGGGTACAATTCTAAAGGGGGTGCATGAACAGAGAGACCTGGGGGCATATGTGCACAAATCGTTGAAGGTGACAGGGCAGGTTGAGAAAGTGGTTAAAAAAGCATACGGGATCCTGGGCTTCATAAAATAGAGGCATAGAGTACAAAAACAAGGAAGTTATGATGAACCTTTATAAAACACTGGTTTGGCCTCAACTGGAGTATTGTTCTCAGTTCTGGGCACCGCACTTTAGGAAGGATGTGAAAGCCTTAGGAAGGTGCAGAAAAGATTTACAAGAATGGTTCCAGGGATGAGGGACTTCAGTTACGTGGATAGACTGGAGAAGCTAGGGTTGTTCTCCTTAGTGCAGAGAAGGTTGAGAGGAGATCTGATAGAGGTGTTCAAAATCATGAGGGGTCTAGACAGAGTAGAGAGAGAAACTTCCCATTGGCGGAAGGGTCGAGAATCAGAGGACACAGATTTAAGGCGACTGGCAGAAGAACCAAAGGCAACATGAGGAAAAACTTTTTTACGCAGCGAGTGATACGGAATGCACTGCCTGAAAGGGTGGTGGAGGCAGATTCAATCGTGGCTTTCAAAAGGGAATTGGATAAGTACCTGAAGGAAAAAAAGTTTGCAGGGCTCCGGAGAAAGGGCGGGGGAGTGGGACAAGCTGAAGTGCTCTTGCAGAGAGCCGGCACGGGCTCGATGGGCCGAATGGCCTCCTTCTCTGCTGTAACCATTCTATGATTCTATGACTACACTTCAAAAGTACTTCACTGGCAGTAAAGCGCTTTGGGATGTCCTGAGGCCGTGAAATGCGCTGTATAATCAAGTTATATACGTGGTTTAAACTTTACATTGCAAGACCTGTCGTGTCTACCTGTCTGCGCCCATGTTTTCCGAAGGCACTAATAATAAGACTGTTTGTATGGATAATGACCCTGAGAAGTAAAACCTTGTGGAAATAGAAAATCAAATATAATAAAAACAAAACAATAATCTATCTATTTTGACTCAGATTTTTCTGGAAAGAAATGAAATTAGATTGTTAGATAATTTTCATTATCTGCCATTTTTGGAAAAAATACTTCTGTGTGGACAAAGCAAACATTTGGTTACAGATGGTATCATGGGGCTGAATTTGCGGTCAGAGGCAAATAGCCCAACTCTCTGCCCGCAGAGGCCCTTTTCCCGGGGATGTGTGCGATCTGTGAAGAAGATTCTTGACCGATCGCAAGTTCCGGGTTTAAGCGCATGCGCTTCGCATGCCTAAACCCGGAACTTGCGCGGCCGTTACGGGCGCATACATACCATGTACACACTCATGGGGGCCGCAAATTATGGCCCATTGTTTCTCCAGATAATGTTCTGGTGTATGGACAGCCGTGTTTCTTTTTACTGTCCCACTGAGTAACACACCGTCATCCTGAACTCTATGATCAAGGTTTGAATTAATCAAGATGGCAACATTGTCTGTTAATGGTGTTCTCTGTAATTTGAGCTGCGACATTGTATTGTTGATCAGAATTTAGCGAGATCGAGGGGGCGAGAACGTGCCGGAGGATTATAAGAACATAAGAAATAGGAGCAGGAATAGGCCATTCGGCCCCTCGAGCCTGCTCCGCCATTCAATAAGATCATGGCTGATCTGATCTTGGCCTCAACTCCACTTTTCTGCCTGTTCCCCATAACCCTTGACTCACCTGTAGTTCAAAAATCTGTCTATCTCAGCCTTGAATATATTCAATGATCCAGCCTCCGCAGCTCTCTGGGGTAGAGAATTCCAAAGATTCACAACCCTCTGAGAGAAGAAATTCCTCCTCATCTCCGCCTTAAATGGGCGACCCCTTATTCTGAAACTATGCCCCCTAGTTCTAGATTCCCCCACGAGGGGAAACATCCTCTCTGCATCTACCCAGTCAAGCCCCCTCAGAATCTTCTATGTTTCAATAAGATCACCTCTCATTCTTCTAAACTCCAATGAGTATAGGCCCAACCAGCTCAACCTTTCCTCTTAAGACAACCCCTTCATCCCAGGAATCAACCTAGTGAACCTTCTCTGAACTGCCTCCAATGCAAGTATATCCTTCCTTAAATAAGGAGACCAAAACTGTACGCAGTACTCCAGGTGTGGTCTCAGCAACGCCCTGTACAGTTGTAACAGGACTTCCCTACTTTTATACTCCATCCCCCTTGCAATAAAGGCCAACATTCTGTTTGCCTTCCTAATTACTTGATGTACCTGCATGCTAACTTTTTGTGATTCATGTACAAGGACCCCCCAGATCCCTCTGTACCTCAGCATTTTGTAATCTCTCCCCATTTAAATAATAATTTGCTTTTTTATTTTTCCTACCAAAGTGGATAACCTCGCATTTTTCCCACATTATACTCCATCTGCCAGATTTTTGCCCACTCACTTAGCCTATCTATATCCCTTTGGAGATTCTTTGCGTCCTCCACACAATTTGCTTTCCCACCTATCTTTGTATCATCAACAAATTTGGTTACATTACACTCAGTCCCTTCATCCAAGTCACTAATATAGATTGTAAATAGTTGAGGCCCCAGCACTGATCCCTGCGGCACCCCACTAGTTACAGTTTGCCAGCCTGAAAATGACCCATTTATCCCGACTCTCTGTTTTCTGTTAATCCTCTATCCCTGCCAAAATATTACCCCCAACCCCGTGAGCTCTTATTTTGTGCAGTAACCTTTTATGTGACACCTTATATAATGCCTTCTGGAAATCCAAATACACGACATCTACTGGTTCCCCTTTATCCACACTGCTCGTTACATCCTCAAAGAACTTCAGCAAATTTGTCAAACATGATTTCCTTTTCATAAAACCATGCCGACTTTGCTTGACTACATTATGATTTTCTAAATGTCCTGCTACCACTTCCTTAATGATGGACTCCAACATTTTCCCAATGACAGATGTTAGGCTAACTGGTCTATAGTTGCCTGCTTTCTGTCTCCCTCCTTTCTTAAATAGGGGCGTTACATTTGCAGATTTCCAGTCTGCTGGGACCTCTCCAGAATCCAGGGAATTTTGGTAGATTACAACCAATGCATCCACTATCTCTGCAGCCACCTCTTTTAAGACCCGAGGTGGCTGCAGAGATAGTGGATGCATTGGATCCCTGTGGCACCCCACTAATTACAGTTTGCCAACCTGAAAATGATCCATTTATCCCAACTCTCTGTTTTCTGTTAGTTAGCCAATCCTCTATCCATGCTAATATATTACCCTCAATACCATGAGCTCTTATCTTGTGCAGTAACCTTTTATGTGGCACCTTATCGAATTCCTTTTGAAAATCCAAATAAACTACAGCTACTGGTTCCCCTTTATTCTTCCTTCTCGTTACATCCTCAAAGAACTCTAATAAATTTGTCAAACACGATTTCCCTTTCATAAAACCATGTTGACTCTGCTTGATTGAATTATGATTTTCTAAATGTCCTGCCACTTCTTTAAGACCCTAGGATGCAGGCCATCAGGTCCAGGGGACTTGTCAGCCTTTATTCCCATTAGTTTGCCTAGTACTTTTTCTCTAGTGATAGTGATTGTTTCAAGCTCCTCCCTCCCTTTTGCCCCTTGATTTTCCACTATTATTGGGATGCTTTTAGTGTCTTCTACCATGAAGACAGATACAAAATATGTGTTCAAAGTCTCTGCCATTTCCTTGTTTCCTATTATTAATTCCCCAGTCTCATCCTCTAAGGGACCAATGTTTACTTTAGCTACTCTCTTCCTTTTTATATACTTGTAGAAGCTCTTACTGTCCGTTTTTATATTTCTTGCGAGTTTACTCTCAAACTATTTTCTCCCTCTATTATTTTTTTAGTCATCCTTTGCAAGTTTCTAAAAATTTCCCAATCTTCTGGCCTACCATTAATCTTCGCAACATTGTATGCCTTTTCTTTCAATTTGATACCCTCCTTAACTTCCTTAGTTAGCCACGGATGGTTCATCCTTGTCATAGAGTCTTTCTTTCACACTGGAATATATCTTTGTTGAGAGTTATGAAATATCTCTTTAAAAGTCTGCCACTGCTTATCTACCGTCTTACCTTTTAATCTGTTTTGCCAGTCCACTTTAGCCAACTCTGTTTCATACCCTTGTAATTATCTTTATTTAAGTTTAAGACACTAGTTTCAGACCCAAGTTTTTCACCCTCAAACTGAATGTGAAATTCTATCATGTTATGATCACTCTTCCCTGGAGGATCCTTTACTAAAAACATAGAAACATAGAATCTAGGAGCAGGAGTAGGCCATTCAGCCCGTCGAGCCTGCTCCACCATTCATTACGATCATGGCTGATCATCCAAATCCAGTACCCTGTCCCTGCTTTAATCCCCACAGTACACATATCTCACCCTACCCCCGTAACGCCACGTATTTAATTCCCCCTAACATATCCCATCCTATCCCCATAACCCCACATATTTAATCCCCCCCTAACACTAAGGGTCAATTTATCATAGCCAAATCAACCTAACCTGCACATTTTTGGACTATGGGAGGAAACCGGAGCACCCGGAGGAAACCCACGCAGACACGGGGAGAATGTGCAAACTCCACACAGACAGTCACCCGAGGTCAGATTCGAACCCGGGTCCCTGGCGCTGTGAGGCACCAGTGCTAACCACTATGCCATTAATTAATCCTGTCTCATTACACATTATGATGCGGAGATGCCGGTGTTGGACTGTGGTGGACAAAATTGAGAGGTCGCACAACACCAGGTTATAGTCCAACAGTTTTATTTGAAATCACAAGCTTTCGGAGCTATCGATCGATAGCTCTGAAAGCTTGTGATTTCAAATAAAACTGTTGGACTATAACCTGGTGTTGTGCGACCCCTCATTACACATTACCAGATCTAAAATAGCCTGTTCCCTGGTTGAAATAAAAACAGAAAATGCTGGAAATACTCATGCAGGCCAGGCAGCATCTGTGGAGAGAGAAACAGAGTTAACGTTTCAGGTCGATGACCCTTCGTCAAAACTGGGATTGGTCAGAATTGTTCCCTGGTTGGTTCCACAACGTATTGTTCTAAGAAACTGTCCTGAATACAGTCTATGAACTCGTCCTCAAGGATACCTTTGCCAATTTGATTTGTCCAATCTATATGATGATTAAAATCGTCCACGATTATTGCAGTACCTTTCTTACAAGCCCCCATTATTTCTTGATTTATACTCTGTCCTACAGTGTAGCTACTGTTAGGGGGCCTATAGACTACTCCCACCGGTGACTTCTTTTCCTTATTACTTCTTATCTCCATCCAAACTGATTCTACATTTTGATCTTCCGAGCCAAGATCATTTCTTACTACTGTACTGACCTCATCCTTTATTAACAGAGCTACCCCACCTCCTTTTCCCTTCTGCCTATCCTTCCAAAATGTCAAATGCCCCTGAATATTCAGTTCCCAGCCTTGGTCACCTTGCAGCCACGTCTCTGTAATGGCTATCAGATCATACCCATTTATTACTATTTGTGCCGTCAATTCATCTATCTTGTTATGAATGCTGCGTGCATTCAGATAAAGAGACTTTAATTTTGTCTTTTTATCATTTTTCCCTACTCTGACCCTATTTGCTGGTGCACTCTTATGCTTGTACGCTCTGTCCCTCCCTGTCACACTCTGGTTATCATAACCCCTATCGCTACCCGCACTATTGCCTTGTCCTTTCTCTTTAACTTTCTAAGTTTCCCCTCACCTGAACCCTCCCCCCCACTATTTAGTTTAAAGCCCTATCTACAGCCCTAGTTATTCGATTCGCCGGGACACTGGTCCCAGCATGGTTCAAGTGAAGCCCGTCCCAACGGAACAGCTCCCTCTTACCCCAGTACTGGTTCCAGTGCCCCATGAATCGAAACCCATTTCTCCCACACCAATCCTTGAGCCACACATTCAACTCTCTGATCTTATTTACCCTGTGCCAATTTGCTCGTGGCTCAGGTAGTAATCCAGAGATTATTACCTTTGTGGTTCTGCTTTTTAATTTAGCCCCTAGCTGCTCATACTCCCTCAGCAGAACCTCTTTCTCTGTTCTACCTATGTCATTAGTACCTATGTGGACCACGACAACCGGATCTTTCCGCTCCCACTCCAAGTTCCTCTCCAGCCCAGAGGAAATGTCCTTAACCCTGGTACCGGGCAGGCAACACAGCCTTCGGGACTCACGCTCTCGGCTGCAGAGAACAGTATCTATCCCCTAACTATACTGTCCCCTATCACTACAACATTTCTTTTTACTCCCCCCACTTGAATGGCCTCCTGTACCACGGTGCTGTGGTCAGTTTGCTATTGTGGGAACTGGAGGAACACTCCACTCCCCCTGGACCCACAAAACTCCCAAATATTTTCGGTGAACCCTCCAGCTAGTTAAGCCTCTCAACACCTGTGAAAAGTGGGAGTAACATGCGCCATGGATATCCACCCGTTTCTCCACAGAAATTGCAATCGAAATCCTATAACCGGCATGGGGCCCGATTTGCATATTTAAGCATCTGATTATCGGTTTGCGTTAGGGTTGGACATATTTCTGGAGGTTTCATCAGACAACACACCTGCCCCCCAAGCTCCCGCCATTGGTTGACCAACACGTCCATCCTCATGGTGTCCCGCCCCCACGGCCAATTGGAAAGCGAACAGACTCTTCATTACCCGATTGACTGACAGTCAAGAATTGTCCAAACAGCCTTCTTTCCCCATCTCCAATATTTTTATTACTAATAAACAAATGTGTTTGAAGAAGCAAAAAAAAACATTTATCTTAATGCTTCCTATGATTTTTCTTCCGGATTTTCTGGCAGCAATGTCCTGGAGATTTAATCTTCAATTCTGGGAGGCTCCAGGACAATCCTGGGGGGTTGGTGACCAGAGTTGCGTAAACATTGATTCAGGTACAAGGTCCCCACCAGACTTTCCATTGCTGGTCACCTGCTTTTCAGGTGATTTGGAAAACCTTCCCACTCAGATTACACAGCTAGGCTGTACTCAATCAGGCAATGAGCAGAAAAAAACAAATTCAAAGTAAGGTTTTCCCTGGCTATGGATTTCTGATCAATTTGTAAAAAGCTCTGCCCCCGTCCCCTCTGCCAGGGGTTGCCAACCGTCCTGGAGTCTCCAGGAATTAAAGGTTAATCTCTTGGACACTCCTGTGAGTAACACTGAGGAGGAAGATCATAGGGGCATTAAAACAAAATTGTGTTTATTCATTTTTTTTGAACACTTTCATTTATTAGTTATAAAAATATTGGCCCAGAAATTGATCTCGCTCTGTTCCCGCGGGGGTAAGGCTTTCCCGCGATCTCTCACCTCGCTTGTGCTTTTTCAGATCCAGCTCGCACGAACTTCATGTTCTAGAGATCAGCTGGGCAGTGCTTGCGTATCCCAGCGGCGTAGTGAATTCGTGCGAGCTGTGGGATCACGTGACTCAGTTAGAGCCAATGGCAGCACACCATCTTCCATTCATAAGTTTCACAGCACCCTGTGAAATCTATGAATCTTACACCCCCCCAAAATAACAGCTAAACCTCAATTAAATTTAAAAAAAAAACCATCACATTAATAAAATAAGTATAGTTAATTAAATTAACCATTTTAATGGTGGTTGGAGGTCATGTGCATCAACCTCCAGGAATACGCCCAACCAGAATTGGCAACTCTACACAGAACACAGAACTTAGAATAGAAAATGCTGGAAATACACAGGAGAATCTTAAGGAAAAAGGTCAGAATCATAGAAATTTACAACACAGAAGGAGGCCATTCGGCCCATCTTGTCCGTGCCGGCCGAAAAAGAGTCATCCAACTGAATCCCACTTTGCAGCTCTTGGGTTGCAGCCCTGTAGGTTACGGCACTTTAAGTGCATATATATCCAAGTACTTTTTAAATGTGATGAGGGTTTCTGCCTCTACCACCCTTTCAAGCAGTGAGTTCCAGATCCCCACCACCCTCTGGGTGAAAAAAGTTCTCCTTAACTCCCCTCTAATCCTTCTACCAATTACTTTAAATCTATGCCCCCTGGTTATTGACCTCTCTAAGGGAAATAAGTCCTTCCTATCCACTCTATCTAGGCCCCTCATAATTTTATACACCTCAATGAAGTCTCTCCTCACCCTCCTCTTTTCCAAAGAAAACAACCCTAGCCTATCCAATCTTTCCTCATAGCTAAAATTCTCCAGTCCGATCAACATCCTCGTAAATCTCCTCTGTACCCTCTCTAGCGCAATCACATCTTTCCTTAATGTGCCGACCAGAACTGTACGCAGTACTCTAGTTGTGGCCTAACCAGTGTTTTATACAGTTCTCTGTTCTTATATTCTGTGCCTCGGCTAATAAAGGAAAGTATCCCATATACCTTCTTAACCACCTTATCTACCTGTCCTGCTACCTTCAGGGATCTGTGGACATTCACTCCAAGGTCCCTCTGTTCCTCTACATTTCTCAGTATCCTACCATTTATTGTGTATTCCCTTGGCTTGTTTGTCCTCCCCAGATGCATTACCTCACACTTCTCCGGATTGAATTCCATTTGCCACTTTTCTGCCCACCTGACCAGTCCATTGATATCTTTCTGCAGTCTACAGCTTTCTTCCTCACCATCAACCACACGGCCATTCTGTATCATCTGCAAACTTCTTAATCATGCCCCCTATATTGAAGTTTAAATCATTGATATATACCACAAAAAGCAGGGGGCCTAATACTGAGCCCTGTGGAACCCCACTGGAAACAGCCTTCCAGTCACAAAAACACTCGTCGTCCATTACCTTTTGCTTCCAGCCACGGAGCCAATTTTGGATCCAACTTGCCACCTTGGATCCCATGGGCTTTTACTTTTTTGACCAACTTGCCATAAGGTGAATGTTTTGGGTGCAGAACCTCCATCAGATGCCGCCCCCATCGAATAACCTAACCTAGTGTCTGGGCTCACACCTGAGGACTGGTCACCTGAGTGAGCCACTAGAGGGCGATTGGTGCCCATGGCAGCATCAGTCAGAGCCACGAGAAAGCACCTGGTGCCCATGGGATTATACTGCAGCATCAGTCAGAGCCACTAGAGGGCACCTGGTGCCTATGGGATTATACTGCAGCATCAGGCAGAGCTACGAGAAAGCACCTGGTGCCCATGGGATTATACTGCAGCATCAGGCAGAGCTACTAGAGGGCATCTGGTGCCCATGGCAGCATCAGTCAGAGCCACTAGAGGGCACCTGGTGCCCATGGGATTATACTGCAGCATCAGTCAGAGCCACTAGAGGGCACCTGGTGCCCATGGGATTATACTGCTTGGTGTCAATTTTTGTCTGATTCCGCTCCTTGGGATGTTTTACTACATTAAAAAAAAGAAAGACTTGCATTTATATAGCGCCTTTCACGACCACTGGACGTCTCAAAGCGCTTTACAGTCAATGAAGTACTTTTGAAGTAGAGTCACTATTATAATGCGGGAAACACGGCAGCCAATTTGCGCACAGCAAGGTCCCACAAACAGCAATGTGATAATGACCAGATAACCTGTTTTTTGTTATAACAACAGAAAACGCTGGAAAAACTCAGCAGGCCAGGCAGCATCCGTGGAGAGAGAAACAGAGTTAACGTTTCAGGTCGAAGACCTTTCGTCAGAACTGGAAAAAAGCAGGAAATGAAATAGATTTAAAGCAAGTATAATGCAGGGAAAAGGGGGAGGGGATGAAAGAACAAAAGGGAAGGTCAGTGGTAGGATAGAAAGCAGGAGAGATTACGAGACATTGAGAGTTGGTTGAGAGATAAATATTTGCCAGGACACCTTGGATAACTCCCCTACTCTTCTTCGAAATAGTGCCATGGGATCTTTTACGTCCACCTGAGAGGACAGACGGGGCCTCGGTTTAACGTCTCATCCGAAAGCCGGCACCTCCGACAGTGCAGCACTCCCTCAGCACTGCACTGGAGTGTCACTATATAAATGCATGTTGTTGTAGAAATGAAATCAGACAGCTTGGAAATTGATTTTCACCATCTCCGAGATTCCCAGTCAATCGGACCAGTTGGCCCTGTAGGAGTTTACACACCTTCTTTTAAAAGGTGCACTTACACTACAAGTGTGGCATCGATACAAAGCGGCTTCATTGACTCTATAGTTAGTGTAAATAGAGGCTGAACCCGAGCCACCCGACATTGGGTTGAAGCAAGACTCCCTGGAAGAGCAGATCTCACTTTCGTTTACTGTTGTCTCAGGTCAATCCTCTGCACTTCCACTTCACAAACCTAGTGTCCACACAAAAACAAAATGTACTTCACACTGAGGCTAAACTTGAAGTTTAAGCATGGCCTAAAGCTACATGAGGTGAAAAGCACTTTACACCAATGTTAGACTTGTAGTGTAACTGTGTCCTGAAACTACAGAAGCCTATTCCATCTGATCACATACATTCCTGTTTACATTCAGATTGATTCTGATTACATAATTTCATCAGCAGAGCGGGATTGTAAACATTATAACCAGTAAACCATACCCATTTTATTAGGTGGTGGCTGGACTGTGACTCCTATTTTTCCACATTATAGTGCCTTTAATGTAGTAAAACATCCCAAGATGCTTCACAGGAGCGATATCAAACAAAATTTGCCACCGAGCTGCATAAGGAGATATTAGGACAGAAAAGCTTGGTCAAAGAGGTAGGTTTTTAGGAGCGTCTTAAAGGAAGAGAGAGAGGTAGCGAGGTTTAGGGAGGGAATTCCAGAGCTTTGGGCCAAGGCAGTTGAAGGCACAGCTGCCAATGGTGGAGCGATTAAAATCGGGGATGTGCAAGAGGCCAGAATTAAAACTTACCTCTTTGACCAAGTTCTAAAATCTCCTTATGTGGCTCGGCGTTGAGTTTTGTTTGATAATGCTCCTGTGAAGTGCCTTGGGATGTTTTACTATGTTAAAAGTGCTATATAAATGCAAGCTGTTGTGGGTTAGATTCACTGATGTAAGCATGTTCCACAAATCACATCAATTTGCAGTTTGGCAAGATGGATTGAAAAATTGAATCCAGCCAGTGAGCTGCATAGGAAAGAGTTGGAGGAAACCACCACTAATCCCAGCAAACCATAAACCCATTTTAGAGAGGGGATTGAGCCAAGCAGTTCTGAAGGTTGAACCAGAAGATGCCACGATGCAGGAAGATGAGAACAATCAGGAAAGGTGAGGTGACCTGATAGAGGTCTTTAAGATTATAAAAGGGTTTGATAGGGTAGACGTGGAGAAGGTTTTCCCACTTGTGGGGGAGACCAAAACTAGGGGCCATAAATATTAGAGAATTGCTAATAAATAAAATAGGGAATTCAGGAGAAACTTCTTTACCCAGAAAGTGGTGAGAATGTGGAACTTGCTACCACAGGGAGTGGTTGAGATGAATAGTATAGATGCATTTAAGGGGAAGCTAAACAAGTACATGAGGGTGAAAGGAATAGAAGGATATGCTGATGGGGTGAGATGAAGAGGGGTGGGAGGAGGCTCGTGTGGAGCATAAACCAATGTGGAGCATGGACCAATTAGCCTAAATGGCCTGTTTCTGTGCAGTAAATACTTTGTAATATGAATGTGAGGGGCTGGTCCTGGTGAAAGGAGCGAGAGGGAGAGGAGATGGGGAGGGGAGGGGATGTGAATAGGGCTGACAGGAGAAAGATTGTGGCAGCTATGACCTGGAGATTGCAGCTGGGCGACGGAGAGGGCTATACGAGAGTGAGTGAGAAAAGGGTCGGGTTCTTTGTTTTGTCTCCACAGCTGCAGTCCGTCACAACAGCAGTAATTCTACGGAAAAAACAAGTCACACCCGATAGCTGGAAGTGAACCATGGTACAATGATTGAACCAAGGCAACTGCCACCAACTATTTCAAAAGATAGGAAAAACCAATGAGTAAAGTCCATTAGAATGCAGTGTAGTTATGACTGGGCTGTGAATTGCCGATTTGCTGCATCATTACACAACAGATTACAGAGAGTCACAGCCAAAGAGACTAAACTATTCTACTGAGTGCTCTGCAATATTTATATTTTAATATTTTAAAATTGAATTAAGCCTAAACAAAAATGCAGGGTCGATGTTTTTGGAACAGAGTATGGGAAACGTCTGGTTCACAACTTAAAATAGCTCAGATGTACTTGGTGACTCACATAAATCTGTATCTCATTGAACCTCGTTAGTAGTCCAACTCCTGAGCATGTTGTACAGTCCGCTCATGTCTTGCGAACAAGAATAATACGCGATGAAAATATCCTACAAGAGATTTTAAAACATCTCTACATTTAAATCCAGCAACTCCACACTGTTAAAACAAAATGCGGAAATTTGAAAAAGTTGAATTAAAAATGAAAAATTTATATTTTTTGTGCTGTATTCACACTCCAGACCACGACATCTGGGGATCGGTACCAGCAGAAATTAATACGGGCACATATCGTTCCCACTGATCTCACTTGCTCAAAGGTTGAACCGCAACCCTGAGTAACAGGGTCTAAACTCTGCCCTTGCAGAGCACATACCCAAAGAGTTCACAATGACCCAATCTGCAGCGACTGGCTCACTGAATTTTCTGTGGTCGCGTCATCTGTTGCCAAACTCACTCAAATAGTCACCATCACCCACACTGACCGAAGGTTTATAGACTAAAGCAACTTCAGTTAGATTATGGCTGATCTGTATCTTAACTCCATTTACCCGCCTTGGTTCCGTAACCCTCAATACCCTTACCTAACAAAAATCCATCAATCTCAGTTTTGAAATTTTCAATTGACCCCCAGCCTCAACAGCTTTTTTTTGGGGTGGGGGGGGGGGTTCCAGATTTCCACTGCCCTTTGTGTGAAGAAGTGCTTCCTGACATCACCCCTGAACGGCCGAGTTCTAATTTTAAGGTTCTGCCCCCTTGTTCTGGACTCTCCCACTAGAGGAAACAGTTTCTCTCTATCTACCCTATCAAATCCTTTAATCATCTTAAACACCTCAATTAGATCACCCCCTTAATCTTCTACACTCAAGAGAATACAAGCCTCGTCTATGCAACCTGTCCTCATAACTTAACCCTTTTAGAATGAATAATCCTGGGAGATAGAAAAACGGTGCATGCCTGTGCCAATCATTCAAAAATCCATACAATGGAATAAACCAGTTCTTTCATAATAATGAGACAATTAAATAAACCAATCCCCTCTCTTTCTCTGTTATACACCTGTACCACGATACTGTAGCGCAGCAACTGCTATGGTGGGCGGGTAAGAGGGGGATTGTTCCGGAGCACAGGAAAGGAAGGTGAACAGAAAATTCCTATTCCCAGAAGATACCGACCAGCTACACTTGGTGCTGTGGCAAAACGTCAAGTCACCCCAGCTTATTCTGTGCATTCACCACAAGACCCTGCTCTGATCAGTTCCGGGGCTCACTCCCCAGTCTGAATCTTGTCTCTGCTGCCATGGCCTACACTGCTGAGCCTGCCCGAGCTCACGTCAGGTGGAGGTCCCTTCATTAGCAGTCCAATGGCAGGGCCACTAGGGGAGTTTTGGGTGCTTGTTTTGCCCCAGAGACTGCACACAGCTGCACAAGTCGCGGGTTCTTTTGGGGGGGCTGCATTTAAATAATGTAAAATAAAAATACCTGTTATTCTTATTCTTTGGGGATCCAGGCCATGATCCATAGAATCTTACAGCGCAGGAGGCCATTCGGCCCATCGCCCCTGTGCCAGCTCTTTAAAAGAGCTCTCCAATTAGTCCCACTCCCCCGCTCTTTCCCTATGGCCCTGCACATTTTTCATTTTCAAGTGTTTATCCAATTTCCTGTTGAAAGTTTCTATTGAATCTGCTTCCACCGCCCTTTCAGGCAGCACATTCCAGATCACAACTCACTGCATAAAAAAATATTCTCATTTCCCCTCTGCCTCTTTTGCCAATTACCTTAAATCTGTGCCCTCTGGTTACCGACCCTCCTGCCAGCGGAAACAGTTTCTCCTTATTTACTCATCAAAACCCTTCATGATTTTGAATACCTTCATTAAATCTCCCCCTAACCTTCTCTGCCCTAAGGAGAACAACCCCAGCTTCTCCAGCTAACTGATGTCCCTCATCCCTGGTACCATTCTAGTAAATCTCCTCTGCATCCGCTCCAAGGCCTTGACATCCTTCTTAAAGTGTGGTGCCCACAATTGAACACAATACTCCAGCTGAGGCTAACCAGTGATTTATAAAGGTTTACCGTAACTTCCTTGCTTTTGTACACTATATGTATAAAGCCCAGGATCCCATATGCTTTTTACAACAGCCTCATCAACTTGTCCTGCCACCTTCGAAGATTTGTGCATGTGAACGCCCAGGTTTCTGTGTTCCTGCACCCCCTTTATAATTGTACCATCTTGACCTGGGCTCACGGAAACTCTACGAGCTTACTTCAACAGCCCCTCCCCACCTTGACCTCCACCAAGATGGACAAGAGCAATAATATTATGAGAACACCATCACCTGCAAGTTTCACAAGAATCTGATTTTAACACACACCAAAGTTCCTTCATTTTCGCCGAGTCAAAACCTGGAACTCCCTCCCTAACAGCACTGTGGGAGACTGGGAGTACCTTCACCACACGGACTGCAGAGGTTCAAGGCGGCGGCTCACCACCCCCTTCTCAAGGGCAACTGGGGATGGGCAATTAATGCTGGCCTTGCCAGCAACGCTCACATCCCATGAAGAAACAACAAAAGAATTCTGGCCATCTGTGGCCGTTTCCTGTGCCATTGTACTCTGGCTTCAATCAGCTCCTATAGTAGGCATGGGGGGGGGAACCGCATGGGGAAAAAACCAACAACGTACAAAAAAGGTTCTATTTTATTTGATATATTTTGAAAAGCTGTACAGAGTATAACATAATACCTGATGTGTTGGCTTCATTCATGGTGAAGTAACAGTACAGTGAAGCACCATAAAGTTAGAACTAAACATCATTCGCAATACAATTTAGTGAACTGTAAGAAAACATATTTACAGTTTTAAAACTTTTTTATAAAAAGTGAATAAAAATCCAAACAAAAAGTGTAATTTAAAAATCATGACAAAATTCTTTTTTAAAATGGTATTTTAAAAATGTAAAGGATTTTCACGACAGAATTTGACTTCAAGGAAGAGGTTTGACTCTTAACGGTAATGGGAACTCCCTGAAACACTCGGCTCTTAGTTTCTTTCCACACAGCTGACGCCCACCGCAGCATCGGGACAGCGACAGGACCGGCTCGCAGGTGTTGCCAGACATAGATGAGTACAGCCTCCGTTATTTACACCACAGTGGTTCTGTCCTATTAAAATCAAGACAAAAAGACATTATTGAAATTGTGCTATGTCTGTATCCTCACTACACAACTATTGTCATTTATATAAAGTAGTAAAACGTCCCAAGGCGCTTCACAGGAACGTTATCAAACAAGATTTGAAACCGAGCCACATAAGGAGTTATTAGGACAGGTGACCAAAAGCTTGGTCAAAGAGTTGGGTTTTAAGGAGCATCTTAAAGGAAGAGAGAGGGAGAGAGGTGGAGATGTTTAGGGAGGGAATTCCAGAGCTTGGGGCCTAGGAATCTGAAGACACAACTGTTAATAGTGGAGTGATTAAAATCGGGGATGAGCAAGAGGCCAGAATTGGAGGAATGCAGAGATTTCAGAGGGTTGTAACGCTGGAGGAGGTTACAGATATAGGGAGGGGGGAGGGAGGGGAGGGAGGCAGGCCTTGGAGGGATTTGAACACGAAGATGAGAATTTTAAATTTGAGGCGTTGCCTGAGCGGGAGCCAATGTAGGTTAGTGAGAACAGGGGGTGATGGGTGAACGGGACTTGGTGTGAGTTAGGATACCACTTTCAGAGCAGTCTCCTTGAAGTTCTGATCTCAACGCAACCCAGTATCAGTCTGTAGTACAGGCAGCAGTGACTTCAGTTTAAAACACCCCAAACAGCACTCATTCAACACCAGCTCCTGTGGTGTAAAGGCCCAAAATAACCCACTCAATCACCCAGCTGCTGCACACATTCAAAGATACAGGAGTTGAATCAGTACACAGCACAGTGCGCATTACCTGGGGGACACTGCGAGTAAGCTGTAGTTATTCCATAGAGACGGGATCGTTTGGGTGGCTGTTGTTCATCACTCTCTCGTCCAATGATACGATCCACAGCGATGACAGACTCCCTTCATGAACACAACGGTTAAGACACAGTTAAAAGCTTTGCAGTCCAGAGTCCAGCTGAAGTCGTCATCACATTTATTCAGCACATTGGCATCCAAATTCGATAGGAAAAATGACATTAAAGCCAATATACTATACTTTTCGAATCGTACAGCACAGGAGGCCATTCGTTCCATCATGCCTGTGCCAGCTATTTGAAAGAGATATCCAATTAGTCCCACTCCCCCTGCTCTTTCCCCATAGCTCTGAAAATGTTTTCCTTTTCAAGTATATATATATATATATATCCAATTCCCTTTTGAAAGTTACTACTGAATCTGGTAATGTGCAATGAGACAGGATTAATTAATGATCTCATAGTAAAGGATCCTCTAGGGAAGAGTGATTAGAACATGATAGAATTTCACATTCAGTTTGAGGGTGAGAAACTTGGGTCTGAAACTAGTGTCTTAAACTTAAATAAAGGCAATTACAAGGGTATGAAGACAGAGTTGGCTAAGGTGGACTGGCAAAATAGATTAAAAGGTAAGACGGTAGATAAGCAGTGGCAGACTTTTAAGGAGATATTTCAACAAAGATATATTCCAGTGAGAAAGAAAGACTCTACGAGAAGGATGAACCATCCATGGCTTACTAAGGAAGTTAAGGAGGGTATCAAATTGAAAGAAAAGGCAGACAATGTTGCGAAGATTAGTGGTAGGCCAGAGGATTGGGAAATTTTTAGAAACATGCAAAGGATTACTAAAAAAATTATAAAGAGGGAGAAGATAGATTATGAGAGTAAACTAGCAAGAAATATAAAAACGGACAGTAAGAGCTTCTACAAGTATATAAAAAGGAAGAGAGTAGCTAAAGTAAACATTGGCCCCTTAGAGGATGAGACTGGGGGATTAATAATGGGAAACAAGGAAATGGCAGAGACTTTGAACAAATATTTTGTATCTGTCTTCACGGTAGAAGACACTAAAAGCATCCCAATAATAGTGGAAAATCAAGGGGCAAAAGGGAGGGAGGAACTTGGAACAATCACTATCACTAGAGAGAAAGTACTAGGCAAACTAATGGGACTAAAGGCTGACAAGTCCCCTGGACCTGATGGCCTGCATCCTAGGGTCTTAAAAGAAGTGGCTGCAGAGATAGTGGATGCATTGGTTGTAATCTTCCAAAATTCCCAGTCCCAGCGGATTGGAAAACCTCAAATGTATCGTCCATATTCAAGAAAGGAGGGAGACAGAAAACAGGAAACTATTGGTCATGGGAAAATGTTGGAATCCATTATTAAGGAAGTAGCAGCAGGAAATTTAGAAAATCAGAATACAATCAAGCAGAGTCAACATGGTTTTATGAAAGGGAAATCGTGTTTGACAAATTTATTAGAGTTCTTTGAGGATGTAACGATCAGGGTGGATAAAGGGGAACCAGTAGATATCGTTTATTTGGATTTCCAAAAGGCATTCGATAAGGTGCCATATAAAAGGTTACTGCACAAGATAAGAGCTCATGGTGTTGGGGGTAATATATTAGCATGGATAGAGGATTGGCTAACTAACAGAAAATCGGGATAAATGGGTCATTTTCAGGTTGGCAAACAGTAACTAGTGGGGCGCCACAGGGATCAGTGCTGGGGTCTCAGCTATTTACAATCTATATTAATGACTTGGATGAAGGGACCGAGTGCACTGTAGCCAAATTTGCTGACGATACAAAGATAGGTGGGAAAGCAAGTTGTGAGGAGAACACAGAGTCTGCAAAGGGATATAGATAGGTTAAGTGAGTGGGCAAAAATTTGGCAGATGGAGTATAATGAGGGAAAATGTGAGGTTATCCACTTTGGTAGGAAGAATAGAAAAGCAAAATATTATTTAAATGGAGAGAGACTACAGAATGCTGCAGTACAGAGGGATCTGGGTGTCCTCATACATGAAACACAAAATGTTAGTATGCAAGTAATTAGGAAGGCAAATGGAATGTTGGCCTTTATTGCAAGGGGGATGGAGTATAAAAGTAGGGAAGTCTTGCTACAGCTGGTGAGACCACACCTAGAGCACTGCGTACAGTTTTGGTCTCCTTATTGAAGGAAGGATATACTTGCATTGGAGGCAGTTCAGAGAAGGTTCACTAGGTTGATTCCTGGGATGAAGGGGTTGCCTTATGAGGAAAGGTTGAGCCTATACTCATTGGAGTTTAGAAGAATGGGAGGTGATCTTATTGAAACATATAAGATGCTGAGGGGGATTGACAGGGTAGATGCAGAGAGGATGTTTCCCCTCCTGGGGGAATCTAGAACTAGGGGGGCATAGTCTCAGGACAAGGGGTCGCCCATTTAAGACATAGATGAGGAGGAATTTCTTCTCTCAGAGGGTCGTGAATCTTTGGAATTCTCTACCCCAGGGAGCTGTGGAGGCTGAGTCATTGAATATATTCAAGGCTGAGATAGACAGACTTTTGAACTACAGGGGAGTCAAGGGTTATGGGGAACAGGCAGAAAAGTGGAGTTGAAGCCAAGATCAGATCAGCCATGATCTTATTGAATGGTGGAGCAGGCTAGAGGGGCCGAATGGCCTACTTCTGCTCCTATTTCTTATGTTCTGCTTCCATCACCCTTTCAGGCAGTGCATTCCAGATCATCGTAACTCGCTACGTAAAAAAATTTCTCCTCATCTCCCCTCTGGCTTTTTTGCCAATTATTTTAAACCTGTGTCCTCTGATTACCGACCCACCTGCCAGTAGAAACAATTTCTTATCTACTCTATCGAAACCCTTCATAATTTTGAACACTTCTATTAAATCTCCCCTGAACCTCCTCTGCTCTATCCCAACTTCTCTTAATTTATAATTTCAAATCCCTCCCATCAGTATCAAGCATAAACACTTCACCCCAGCATATGAAGCTTCCAATGATCTCTACATACACCAATCAGTCTGTCTGCCCCGCTGGGTGCTTTAAGTCCCGGTAGATGTGCAAAATTTTCACAGCCCCATCACTACTTTTTACTGTAACCCTAGCAACAATACTGGGACAGTTAATACACAGTATCGTCCCGGAGCACAAGGGTCCAGTAACAAAGTGACCCCTTAAATCTTCACTGCGGATACACAAATTTCCTAATTTTAGTTGGCTGCAAAGACCGGTGAACAAAAGTTTATCTTGCAAATTAAAAAACTAAAACTATTGGCAATATTTATTCATGAAGCTGAAACGCAAAGAAAAAGAAACATTTGTACTATTGGGAATGTGGCACAAGAATTAAAGTAGGAATAATGTAGAGTCCAACACGATGTTATTTCCCAAACATGGCAGTTTCAGGGCAGCTTTTCGGTTCCTTGGGTTGACATTACACTGGAACTTCATCCAAACTGCTTTATGTGAATTGGTTCCGTGCTACGCAGAAGATTTTTAACTGTACCATCAGCTAATCTAATTTAAAACATACAACAGCTTGGTGTACAAGATAAAATAAGGCATGCCAAATGCAGTTTGTTCCAACTAAATAGGTTAGCGAGGACCAGGGGTCACTAATTTAAGTTGTATAAGGCTAGATCTAGGTTAGATGTCAGGAGGTGGTTCTTTTCCCCAGAGAATAGTGGACCTCTGGAACAGGCTGCCACCTCGTGTGGTGGACGCAGACTCGCTGAATTCCTTCAAGCCAGAGCTGGATCTGTCTCTGGCTGGGGTGGAGATAACCTTGTACAAAAGGTTTGGTACTGCAGGGAATTATCGGGGGCAGAGCGATCACCTGGACTAGTTTAGATCGCGTAGGGTGGGCGCGGAGGGGCATTTCCCAGATTTTTCCTCTCAAATTGGCTTGGGTTTATATATGGTTTTTCATCTCTCCCAGGAGATAACATGGTTTCAGGTAGGGTGGAGTGTGTATACATTGTGATGCACAAGGTATCACAATTGTGTGGGACAGGCTAAATGGACAAGAGGGTCTTTACCTGTCAGTCATTGTTCGTATGTTCAGGAAAGACTGAACAGGCTGGGGCTCTTTTCTCTACAGTTGTACAGGGCCTTGGTGAGGCCACACCTGGAGTACTGTGTGCAGTTTTGGTCTCCTTACCTAAGAAAGGATATACTTGTCATAGAGGGAGTGCAGCGATGGTTCACCAGACTGATTCCTGGAATGGCAGGACTGTTGTAGGAGGAGAGATTGGGTCGACTAGGCCTGTATTCACTAGAGTTTAGAAGAATGAGAGGGGATCTCATTGAAACGTATAAAATTCTGACAGGGCTAGACAGACTGGATGCAGGGAGGATGTTTCCCCTGGCTGGGGGCTCTAGAACGAGGGGTCACAGTCTCAGGATACGGGGTAGGACATTTAGGACTGAGATGAGGAGAAATTTCTTCACTCAGAGGGTGGTGAACCTGTGGAATTCTCTACCACAGAAGGCTGTGGAGGCCAAGTCACTGAATATATTTAAGAAGGAGATAGAAGGGCAACACGGTGGCATAGTGGTTAGCACTGTTGCCTCACAGCGCCAGGGACCTGGGTTCGAATCCGGCCTCGGGTGACTGTGTGGAGTTTGCACATTCTCCCCGTGTCTGCGTGGGTTTCCTCCGGGTGCTCCGGTTTCCTCCCACAGTCCAAAGATGTGCGGGTTAGGTTGATTTGGCTATGATAAATTGACCCTTAGTGTTAGGGGGGGACTAAATACGTGGGGTTACGGGGATAGGGTGGGATATGTGTCGGTGCAGGCTCGATGGGCCGAAATGGCCTCTATCTGCACTGTGGGGATTCTGTGATTCTGTGAATTGCAGCCCTGTGTATGATAGATAGATTTCTAGACACAAAAGGCATCAAGGGGTATGGGGAGAGAGTGGGAATATGGTATTGAGATAGAGGATCAGCCATGATCATATTGAATGGTGGAGCAGGCTCGAAGGGCCGAATGGCCGACTCCTGCTCCTGCTTTTCTATGTTTCTAGAAAAGAGAAGTCTGAAGGGTGACCTAATAGAGGTCTTTAAAATTATGAAAAGGTTTGATAGGGTAGACAGAGAAACTGTTTCCACTTGTGGGGAACTTCAGAACTAGGGGGATATAAATGTAAGATAGTCAGTAATAAATCCAATAGGGAATTCAGGAGAAACTTCTTTACCCAGAGAGTGGTGAGAATGTGGAACTCGCTACCACAGGGAGTGGTTGAGACAAATAGCATAGATGCATTTAAGGGGAAGCTGGACAAGTACATAAGGGGGAAAGGAATAGAAGGATATGCCGATGGGGTGAGATAAAGTGAGGTGGGAGGAGGCTCGTGTGGAGCATAAACACCGGCATGGACCAGTTGGGCCGAATGGCCTGTTTCTGTGCTGTACATTCTATGTAATTCTATGAAATATATAGTACAATCTCAGGAAACCTCAATGAAATGAATACTGTACCTCCTCCAGTCTGTATAGTACAAATTCCTTCCGTAACTCGTAATCCCAAAGGGGTACTGGATGCCCTCAAGTATTCTCCTTCGGCCTGTGCGATTCGGGTTCATGCATTCCAACCTCTGGGTTCCTGCAGAGAATGGAACAGTTACAAACCTCACTAAGGAAGAACAGAGGGCTCGGCAGAGAGGAGAGTGAGAGAGAGACCGCGAGTCTCACCATCAGTTTGTTGTTGGGAAGCTGTTACCCATTATAGATCGGAAATATGGTCCACAGGCAGCTTTGTTTTGGCAGCACATTTAAGGAAATTGAATTAAACTGGTAATAATTAACACGCAGGCTACGCTTTAAGAATTTATCAAAGTTATATCCTGGGAAACCACCAAAGGAGACTTTAAAAAACAATATGTAATGATGTATTTGGACCTTTAACACTTGCCCGACAACATTCTATCATACAGCTGCAACATGATCTGCGTACAAGCTTTAGGTCATGTTTTTACTACAAATATTTTTGGGATTAGAGGCCAACTGTTTTTCATCCCTCTGAGAAACACTTCGATATTTTACTCCACAAGAGCTGCAGCTCTTAGACCAGGTAACAGTGCTTCAACAACACTGACCTACAGGGCACTTGAAGTCAAGAGCACAATATATTTATTTACTGTCAAACTTACTCCTGTGATACCCATCTGACCTACATTGGCTCCCAGTCCTGCAACGCCACAATTTAAAAATTCTCATCTTTTGTGTTCAAATCCCTCCATGGCCTCGCTCCTCCCCATCTCTGTAACCTCCTCCAGCCCTAGAACTTGCCGAGATCTCTGCGTTCCTCCAATTCTGACCTGTTGCGTAATTCCATCTCCCCACCATTGGCGGCCGTGCCTTTCAGCTGTCTTGGCCCGAACCTCTGGAATTCCCTCCCTAAACCTCTCCGCCTCTCTACCTGCTCTCTCCTCCTTTGAGGCACTCTTAAAACCTACCTCCGTCACCTGTCCTAATAGCTCCTTGTGTGGCTTGATGTCAAATTATGTTTGATAACGCTCCTGTGAAGCGCCGTGGGACATTTTACTACGTTAAAGGCACTATATAAATGCAAGTGGTTGTTGTTGTTGTAATGTAGGAAACATTGTAGCCAATTTGCACACAGCAAGCTCCCAAAAAGAGCAATGTGATGATGACCAGATAATCTATTATGGTGATCTGGTTGAGGGATAAATGTTAGCCAGGACTGAATGGCAGAACAGGCTCGAGGGGCTGAATGGCCCATTCCTGTTCCTATATGAGGAACACAGCTGTGGCTGACATGAACTAACTCAAAAGAGGCTGGGATTGACATGGGGATCTTCATGGCCTGCTTGGATCATATTACATGGCGCACTTACTCATTGCTCTATCAGGATGTCTCAGCCATATTACCAACAGGAAAACATCAGCATTTCAAGATTTCTGGGGTCTCTTGTACATCAAAGTGCAGTCGGAGAGTGGGGTGAGGTTACACAAAACCAATCCAAGTGATTGGTGGGACACGAATGGCCAATAGATCTCCAATAACTACTGTGTGCCCCAACAAAGTTTGTTCAGCAAGAGATAAGTTAGCTGTATCTGAACTTGCCCATACAAGAGACAAAGATCCAGGTGAGGACATTATCTGGGAGACTGTTCCATAGGTACAAACACTGATGCATGAATAACAACAATTTGCATTTATGTAGCACCTTAACATAGATACAGCACCTTTAAAGTTGTAATACATCCCAAGGCGCTTCACAGGAGCGTTATCAGACAAAATTTAACACAGTGATATTTGGGCAGGTGACTAAAAGCTTGGTCAAAGAGGTTGGTTTTAAGGAGCGACTTCAAAGAGAGGTAGAGAGGCGGAGAGGTTTAGGGAGGGAATTCCAGAGCTGAAGGCCTACACAGTTGAAGGCACGGCCGCCAATGAGGGAGCGATGAAAATCAGGGATGCGCAAGAGACCAGAATTGGAGGAGTGCAGATATCTGAGGGTGGTAGGGCTGGAGGAGGTTACAGAGATAGGGAGGGGGCGAGGCCATGGAGCAATTTGAAAACAAGGATGAGAATTTTAAAATCGAGGCATTGCCGGACCGGGAGCCAATGTAGGTCAGTGAGCACAGGGGTGATGGGTGAATGGGACTTGGTGCGAGTTAGGACACGGCAACAGAGTTTTGGATGAGCTCAAGTTTACGGAGGGTGCAAGGTGGGAGGCTGGCCAGGAGTGCGTTGGAATAGTCAAGTATAGAGGTAACAAAGGCATGGATGAGGGTTTCAGCAGATGAGCTAAGGCAAGGGCAGAGATGGGCGATGTTATGGATGTGGAAATAGGCTGTCTTGGTGATGGAGAGGATATGTGGTCGGAAGCTCAGCTCAGGGTCTAATAGGATGCCAATGTTGCAAACAGTCTGGTTCGCCCTCAGACAGTGGCTAGGGAATGGAGTTTGTGGCGGGGACCGAAGACAATGGCTTCAGTCTTCCCAATATTTAATTGGAGGAAATTTCTGCTCATCCAATAGAAGATGTCGGACAAGCAGCATGACAAATCAGAGGTAGTAGCGGCATCGAGTCAATATACGATGAAAGGATAATTTTAAATTCATGCTCATCTGATATTTCTTCCATCTGAATCGTCAGCACAAGCACCAGAAACCCCACATTACAGTATGCATCACATAGCTGGCACAGTATACACAATATGATGCACGCAGTAAAATGCTTGTACTGAGAGTTCAGGTGAATTATGAATGTTTAAGATCACTAGCAGAGCAACAGAAACGCGGCTACATTGTGAAATAAGCCGTCTAAATATTAACTTCACAAATCAGAATTTAAAGCCTGTGATTAGAAAAACCATCTCAGTTCAACATACCTGCATCGGCCCAACACAACACTGCACCATACGGGTCGTAGGTCAGCCCATTGGGCAGGCCAAGATCATCTTTCACAAGGATCCGTCTGTTAGTTCCATCCATGTACGAGGTCTCAATTTTGGGAGCATCTCTGTTCCAGTCTGTCCAGTACAGGTTTCTGAAAAAATGTGATCAAGTAGTAATCCCACTAGCACAGTAAATTCTTCAAAACTGTACAGACTTCGGGGGGTTTGAAAACAACATACCATGATACAGCACAGAAGGAGGCTATTCGGCCCATCGTGCCTGTGCCGGCTTTGAAAGAGCTCTCCAATTAGGCCCACTCCCTCTGCTCTTTCCCTCATAGCCCTGCAAATTTCTCCTTTTCAAGTATTTATCCAGTTCCCTTTTGAAGGTTATTATTGAATCTGCTTCCACCACCCATTCAGGTAATGCGTTCCAGATCATCATAACTCGCTGCGTAAATAAATTCTCATCTCCCCTCTGGCTCTTTATGCAAATTACCTTAAATCTGTGTCCTCTGGTTACCAACCCTCCTGCCAGTGCAGTTTCTTCTTATTGACTATCGAAACCCCTCAATTTTGAACACCTGTATTAAATTTCCCCCTAACCTCCTCTGCTCCAAGGAGAACAATCCCAGCTTCTCCAGTCTCTCCATGTAACTGAATTCCCTCATCCCTGGTACCATTCTGGTAAATCTCCTCTGCACCCTCTCCATGTACATCTGGTTTGTATTCACTGTGTAGTAAGAAAAAGGATTGGCAAAAATCTTACCCACCCACCCCAATATGTTACTATTTCAGAATCAGCACCGCTGTCACAAGATCCTGTGTGCTGATCCTCTACCAGTGCTGATTTGGACACCAGCCTTTGTGAACTAGCAACATGATACATTCCCTTTGTTACCACCTACCAGCTCTTCCTCATTCCCTTACCCAACTTGCCACTGCTCCCATCTCGAGAAAAATTTCGTTCATAAGTGTTTTGTAATTTTTTATAATATTTTTATTGACCTGGTTTTCAATACTTTAAAAACACAAGCAAAGGCATAGTGTACTGAAGGGTCTATTATACACGGCTTGGAGTGCACCACATATGTGGGACTCAAACACATGGTAGGATGCACTTGAAGCCACACATGCACCACACCAAATGCCCACACACAGGAACTACACATTACTGATTTAGGTTTAATGAGACGCAATTAGCCAACAGAACAGGAGGAGAGATCATCCTGAGTCCGCAAAAATCTGTTTGACAGAACTTTTGTGAGTGGGTCGCACAATAGCCGATGAAATTTAGTGCAGACAAGTTATTTTTTATATTCATTCTAGGGTGTGGGCATTGCTGGCAAACCCGGCATTTATTGCCCATCCCTAGCTGCCCCAAGATGATGGTGGTGGGCCTTCTTTTTGAACCACTGGTAGTGGCTTGATATGACTGAGTGGCTTGCTAGGCCACTTCAATTAAGAGTCAACCACGTTGGTGTGGGACTGGAGTCACGTATAGGCCAGACTGGGTAAGGAGGGCAGGTTTCCTTCCCTAAAGGACATCAATGAACCCGTTGGGTTTTTACGACAATCCGACAGCTTCATGGCCATTCAGTAATTCATATTTTTGAGCTCTTGAATTTTCTCGGTAAAGTTGTGGAATTAATGCTCGCTAGTGTTGGGTTAAAGGTAGTTTAGTGCAAACTGGTAGAAACTTCATGCCTGCTACCTTAACAACAGTAGTTGGAGTTAGCCGGCCTAATTTGAATCCTTGTAGAATCATACAGCACAGGAGGAGGCTATTCGACCCATCATGCCTGTCTTTGAAAGAGCTCTCCAATTAGATCCACTGCCCTGCTCTTTCCCTGCACCCTAGCAAATTTTTCCTTCTTAAGTACATGTCTTTTATTATTAAAACAATCTTCGTTTTTTTTTAATTATTTTTTAAAATCTCCTAGAGGCAGCTACGGGATTTGAACCCTAGTTTTTGGGGGTTCATCCAGTTCTCTGGTCACCGCTGCAGAACTATAAAAAAAAGATGACACTGTAAGGGAACCAGTGAAGTGAGTGACCTGAAACCCAATAAAAGGAGCAGAGAAATATTAGTGGTGGTGGGTGTTGTGTCTTGAGATCAAAAGGTGACAACAGGTATTCCTAAAAATAATGCCACCAAACTCCCCACCTTTCAAAAGTTTTGCAAGAACTTCCTGTGGAACCGCTGTGCAACAGTGAAGGTAGTTGTAATTCAAATTACAAGAGGTGCAAGGGAGGAATTCCAAGACATCCTGGTTACCTGGACATTTGTTCTCCGCCTTTTCTTTCAGTGTTGCACCAAAGTCAAAGATCAAAGTTTAATCCAAGAAGTGCTCCAGGCTTCCAGAAGTTTCTATACATTCCACTTACCCAATTACAGTCAATCGTTCATCTAGCACAGCTGATCTTACCTACATTACAGCAGTGACTACACTGCAAAAGTATTTTATTGGCTGTGAAGCGCTTTGGGACATCCTGAGGATGTGAAAGGCGCTATATAAATGCAACTTCTTTCTTCCTTACACACACACACACACACACACAGAGAACTGAAAAGAGTTTTAATAGTGACGGTTGTGTGAGCTCTCCTTCTGGCACATACCCATTGACGGGATCTGCAACAATTGCGCGGGGGTTTACCAGGCCATCGGTAAAGAGCACGCGCCTCTGGTCTCCATCCATTTTGGCCACTTCAATTCTGTCCAGCCCAGAATCTGTCCAGAAGATGTTGCGGCCCAGGTGATCGATGGCTATTCCTTCAGGGCTCTCCAGATCTTAAACATAAAAACATACACGGCAAGTTAAGATGCAGAATAAAAGAATTACTGTAGGTATTTAAAACTGCTGTACCATCACAATTTAATCATGAAACCAAGCTCATTTTCCACCATTAATATATTAATGGAGTGAACTTTAACCTGAGAACATTTATCCAAGTAATCCTCCAAGTCAAACCATACTTACTGCAGTCAAGTACTCTCAATTGAACCAGGTTTAAATGTAAGGATGATACAAGTGTGAGACACGATGGGACAGGACAGTACTGTATTAAGTTTCAAAACAAAAAATTCTTAATTTCACAGAAACAGTTTAGTTCTTGAAATTTCAACTCTCCCGATTTTGAAAAATTTAAATATTCTTTAGAAATTCGTTGCTGTTTCCTCCCCCCGAACATTACAAGATTCACAGTTTAAGATGGCCTTTAGTATGTCTTTATAGTGTGTCGTCTGCCCACCTCTATTACAACAGGAGCTTGTCGTAGAAGGCAACTTTGGGAATTCTAGAATCAGATATGTGAACGTGCCTAGAAGATTGTAGTCGACCCAAGTACCGAAGCCTCCGAGGATTATTAGTTTTGTCATTTCTTGGTGTTGAGCTGGTGAGATCTTCATTGCACTGGAAGGTCAGCCTGGATTGTGCGCTCAGGTCTGTAGACCAATGCGATTCTGCTGAGCTGACCAGTACGCTGTTGTATTGCTGTGTATGTGTGCTTACACTGGAGAATTGAACAACTTATATAGTGCCTTTAACGTAGTAAAACGTCCCAAGGTGCTTCACAGAAGTGTAATCAGACAAAAATTGACAGCTAGCCAAAGAAGGATACATTTGGACAAGTGACCAAATGCTTCGTCAAAGAGGTAGGTTTTAAGGAGCATCTTAAAAGGAAGAGAGAGAGGTAGAGAGGCTTTGGGAGGGAATTCCAGAGCTTAAGGCTTCGACAGCTGAAGGCACAGCCACCAATGGTGGAGCGATCAGGGATGTGCAAGAGGCCAGAATTGGAGGAATGCAGAGATCTGAAGGCTGTGGGGCTGGAGGAGGTTACAGAGATAGGGAGGAGCGAGGCCATGGAGGGATATTGAACACGAGGATGAAAATTTTTAATACAAGGCATTGCTGGACCAGGAGCCAATGTAGGTCAGCGAGCACAGGGGTGATGGGTGTTGAACATTTATACCAATATGACCGTCTGCAGTTTTAGAGTCAGAATGTCAGCGTTAAGTTCAGTGATGTCTCTGTGTGCATCTTATAAGGATCCAATGCCTTGCTCATGGCTGTTACTATTGTATAGAAGATGGTTGCATCAACAGATGGTCTTTGTATGCAGAAATAACCAGAGAAGCAGTATCTGTATCTGATAACTGAGTAGTCTTGGGGGTCTAGACAGAACAAGTGAATAGTCTTCTTTGTGGTTACAGCTTGGGGCCAGGCTAGGTTACAAATGCAATAAACAAGTTACATATAAAGCATAGCCGGGGTTTGGCAGATTGGACCTGGGATAAGAGCTCCAGACAATGACACATCGGATTGCATAATTATGCTTGGTCTGTACGTAGTACTGTAAATAAATATTGCTTAATTGGATAGGTGAGCACATTTAGTTCTGGTGACCGAAGTCATGGATTACACAAACAAGAACGTAAGTGTGGTCAACAGATCCTGGTGTGGCTGCTCACGGGTTATGTCCACCAGGTTTCTGATAGTTCAGTTGAAGGTGTAAGGTGGAAGACAAGAGGACAGAGAAAGGCAGGTGGGTCTGTGTTGGTATCCAGTCCTTGATCGTTGAGTCAAGTTGTTTTGTTCTTGAGAAGTGGGCGTCACTGGCAAGGCTGCACTTATTGCCCATCCCCAGTTGCCCTGAGGTGGTGGTGGCGGTGATGACCCTTCTCTTTGAACTGCTGCACATAGCCTCATGGTGAGAATGTGTCCATGTAGAATTTAAATTAACATGGTGGTGATTCCCAGCAGAGTGAGCAGACAGGTGGGAGATGCAATTTAAGGCAGAGAAGTGTAAGGTAATGGATTTAGGCGGGAAAAGCAAGGAATAGAAGTAAACATCTAATGGAAAGACTCTGAAGGGTGTGAATGAACAAGTCACACCTAGAGTTCTAGTACACAAGTGCGAGTGCCAGTGGATAAAGACATAAAAAAGCCAACAGCACCTTGGGGCTTGTAAATAGAGGCTTAGAGTACAAGAGCCAAGAGGGCATAAATGCACAGATTTGCAAATGATTAGAAATGAGAATTATGAGGAGTGACTTGAGATACTGGAACTATTTTCACTGGGGCACAGAAGACTGAGAGGAGATTACATAGTAGTTCTTAGAATTATGAAGGGTTAATGGGGAAAGACTATTTCCTCTCGTTGAGGAGTCAGTGACGAGGACCATCAATTTAAAATACTCACTAAGAGCCTGGAAAGAGGCAGAGAAGAATTTCTTTATGCAGATTTTTGTTAAAAGAAGAAGCTGGGACAGAGACCAATGCAACTTTTAAAGGAAAACGGGATAAACATTTGAAGCAGATGACAGGATAGAGTTACGGGGAGCGAGCAGGGCAATGGCATTAGTTTGGGATTGCGCTAGCAAAGGGCCAGCACAGACACAATGGGCCAAATTGCCGCCTCTTTTTTTATTCGTTTATGGGATGTGGGCGTCGCTGGCAAGGCCAGCATTTATTGCCCATCCCTAGTAGCCCTCGAGAAGGTGGTGGTGAGCCGCCTTCTTGAACCGCTGCAGTCCGTGTGGTGAAGGTATTCCCACAGTGCTGTTAGGTAGGGAGTTCCAGAATTTGACCCAGCAACGATGAAGGATCAGCGATACACTTCTAAGTCAGGATGGTGTGTGACTTGGAGTGGAACTTGGAGGTGGTGGTGTTCCCATGCGCCTGCTGCCCTCGTCCTTCTAGGTGGAAGAGGTTGCGGGTTTGGGAGGTGCTGTCGAAGAAGCCTTGGCGAGTTGCTGCAGTGCATCTTGTAGATGGTACACACTGCAGCCACGGTACGCCGGTGGTGGAGGGAGTGAATGTGTAAGGTGGTGGATGGGGTGCCAATCAAGCGGGCTGCTTTGTCCTGGATGGTGTCAAGCTTCTTGAGTGTTGTTGCAGCTGCACTCATCCAGGCAAGTGGAGAGTATTCCATCACACTCCTTACTTGTGCCTTGTAGATGGTGGAAAGGCTTTGGGGAGTCAGGAGGTGAGACACTCGCCGCAGAATACCCAGCTTCTGACCTGCTCTTGTTGCCACAGTATTTATGTGGCTGGTCCAGTTAAGTTTCTGGTTAATGGTGACCCCCAGGATGTTGATAGTGGGGGTTTCGGCGATGGTAATGCCATTGAATGTCATGGGGAGGCGGTTAGACTCCCGCTTGTTGGAGATAGTCATTGCCTGGCACTTCTGTGGCGCGAATGTTACCTGCCACTTATCAGCCCAAGCCTGAACGTCGTCCAGGTCTTGTTGCATGCGGGCATGGACTGCTTCATTATCTATGGAATTGTGAATGGCGCTGAACACTGTGCAGTCATCAGCGAACATCCCCATTTCTGACCTTATGTTGGAGGGAAGGTCATTGATGAAGCAGCTGAAGATGGTTGGGCCTAGGACACTGCCCTGAGGAACTCCTGCAGCGATGTCCTGGGGCTGTAATGATTGACCTTCAACCACCACAACCATCTTCCTTTGTGCTAGGTATGACTCCAGCCAGTGGAGCGTTTTCCCCGACTCCCATGGACTTCAGTTTTACTAGAGCTCCTTGATGCCAGACTCAGTCAAATGCTGCCTGTAAGCTTCTTTGTTTCATAAGAACCGAAGAATTAGGAGCAGGAGTAGGCCAGACGGCCCCTCGAGCCTGCTCTGCCATTCAATAAGATCATTGCTGATCTTTGACCTCAACTCCACTTTCCCACCCAATCCCCATATCCCTCGATTCCAAAAATCTATCCATCTATCTCAGCCTTGAATATACTCAACGACTCAGCATCCACAGCCCTTTGGGGTAGAGAATTCCAAAGATTCACCACCCTCTGAGTGCAGAAATTCCTCCTCATCTCAGCCTTAAAAGGCCGACCCCTTATCCTGAGACTATGCCCTCTAGTTCTCTCCTTAAACAATGCAAAACAAAATAAGCAAGAAATACCACAATGCCAATTCAAGTACCATTGCACTCAACTTCAGACAATGTCCTTAACTCGGTTCTTTTAAATGAAGCGAATTTTATCCCTGGTGTCCTGGCCAATATTTATCCCTCAATCAACATAACAAAAACAGATTATCTGGTCATTATCACATTGCTATTTGTGGGAGCTTGCTGTGCGCAAATTCGCTGCCGCGTTTCCTACATTACAACAGTGACTACACTCCAAAAAGTACTTAATTGGCTGTTAAGCGCTTTGAGATGTCCGGTGGTCGTGAAAGGCACTATATAAATGCAAGTCTTTCTTTTAGAAGAGAGGTGACCAAGTGATGCACTGTGCATGAGTTTCTTCAATGATTAACTTCTAATCCTACTTAATGGATATGTTAAATTTTTAGTACAATTGAAAAGAAAAGAAAGAACTTGCATTTATATAGCACCTTTCACGACCTCAGGACGTCCAAAGTGCTTTACAGCCAATGAAGTACTTTTTGACGTGTAGTCCCTGTTGTAATGTAGGACACACGGCAGCCAATCTGCGCACAGCAAGCTCCCACAAACAGCAATGTGATAATGACCAGATAATATGTTTTAGTGATGTTGGTTGAGGGGTAAATATTGGCCTGGGGAGAACTCCCCTGCTCTTCTTCGAAATAGTGCCATGGGATCTATTACATCCACCTGAGAGGGCAGATGGAGCCTTGGTTTAACATCTCATCCAAAAGATGGCACCTCTGAGTGCAGCACTCCCTCAGCACTGCACTGGAGTGTCAGCCTGGAATCTGTTCTCAAGTCTCTGGAGTGGGACTTGATCCCATGACCTTCTGACTCAGAGGCGAGAGTGCTACCCACTGAGCCACGGCTGACACAAAAGGATGTGCAATACCAGTAAATGTACACAAAATAATTCTGTGGAATATTGGGAACAAAGCCACAGCCAAAAATAGGATTTGGTTTAAGTAGAGCCGAGTTAAGGATTCATCTCTTCCTGCTCCTCCCCAGTTTCATACCAACCTATTCCGATGATAGTTGTGGGTTCTCCTCCTTGAAGACTGGCTCGGCTGATGGTGCGTCCAGCAATGTCAGTCCAGTATACCATCTTGTCCACACAGTCATACGCAACACCAATGACCACCTTATCCTATAGGTAGAAGAAGCGCCATGTTAAACCAATAATGAATTCTTTACAGGACAGTGAAAGAAAACACACAGTAAAATAGTGTGACCGTGTCAGACAAGGAACTGCTGAAAAGACTATCATTCTTTTACAGCTAGAATCATAGAAGATAGAAGCAGGAGTAGGCCATTCGGCCCCTCTAGCCTGCTCCGCCATTCAATGCGATCATGGCTGATCATCCAAATTCAGTACCCTGTCCCTGCTTTCTCCCCATATCCCTTGATCCCTTTAGCCTTAAGAAATATATCTAACTCTTTCTTGAATCTATTTAATGAATTGACCTCTACTGCCTTCTGTGGCAGAGAATTCCACAGGTTCACCACTCTCTGGGTGAAGAAATTCCTCCTCATTTCTGTCCTAAATGGCTTACCCCTTATCCTTAGACTGTGACCCCTGGTTCTGGACTCCCTGACCATCAGGAACATCCTTCCTGCATCTAGTTTGTCCTGTCCTGTCAGAATTTTATAAGTTTCAATGAGATCCCCTCTCATTCTTCTAAACTCCAGCGAGTATAAGCCCAATCGACCCAATCTTTCTTCATACGTCATTCCTGCCATCCCAGGTATCAGCCTTGTGAATCTTCGCTGAACTCCTTCCATGGCAAGAACATCCTTCCTCAGATAAGGCGACCAAAACTGCACACAGTACTCAAGGTGTGGTCTCACCAAGGCCCTGTACAACTGCAGCAAGACATCCTTGTTTCTGTACTCAAACCCTCTCGCTATGAAGGCCAACATACCATTTGCCTTCTTAACCGCCTGCTGCACCTGCATGCTTACCTTCAGCGACTGGTGCACAAGGACACCCAGGTCTCGTTGCACTTCCCCTTCTCCCAATCTATTGCCATTCAGATAATAATCTGCCTTTCTGTTTTTGACACCAAAGTGGATAACCTCGCATTTATCCACGTTATATTGCATCTGCCACGCTTCTGCCCAATCACCCAACCTGTCCAAATCATCCTGGAGTTTCTCGGCATCCTCCTCGCAGCACACACGCCCACCCAGTTTTGTGTCGTCTGCAAACTTGGAGATATTACATCTAGTTCCCTTGTCTAGATCATTAATATATATTGTGAATAGCTGGGGTCCAAGGACCGATCCCTGCGGTACCCCACTAGTCACTGCCTGCCACTCGGAAAAAGAACCGTTTATTGCAACTCTTTGCTTTCTGTCTGCCAACCAGTTCTCTATCCAAGTCAATACCTTGCCCCCAATCCCATGTGTCTTAACTTTACACGCTAATATCTTATGCGGGACCTTATCAAAAGCCTTTTGGAAGTCCAAATACACCACATCCACTGGTTCTCCCTTATCTATTTTACCAGTTACATCCTCAAAAAATTCCAATAGATTAGTCAAGCATGATTTACCTTTTGTAAATCCATGTTGCCTTTGTCCGATCCTGTCACTGTTTTTCAAGTGCTCAGCTATTACATCTTTTATAATGGACTCTAGCATTTTCCCCACTACCGATGTCAGGCTTACCGGTCTGTAATTCCCCGTTTTCTCTCTACCACCCTTTTTGAATAGTGGGGTAACATTAGCTACCCTCCAATCCATGGGTACTGTTCCAGATTCCATCGAATGTTGGAAGATGATCAGCAATGCATCTACTATTTCTAGGGCCACTTCCTTAAGTACCCTAGGATGTAAATTATCAGGCCCTGGGGATTTATCGGCCTTCAATCCTTTCAATTTCCCTAACACCATTTCCCTACGAATACTGATTTCTTTCAGTTCCTCCCTTTCATCAGACCCTATGTTCCCCAACATCTCTGGGAGGTTATTTGTGTCCTCCTTTGTGAAGACAGAACCAAAATATGTATTTAATTGGTCTGACATTTCTTTGTTCCCCATTATAAGTTCCCCTGATTCTGACTGCAAGGGACCTATGCTTGATTTCAGTAATCTTTGGGAATGAAATATAAACTAAGTCCATGTTCCCTTAAATTGCATCTCTGTCACGTTGCTGATACTAACAGATCTTCCAAATCGGAGGCCAATGAATTTCAAACAGGACAAATCAGTCAACAAGAAACAGGAGCATAAATAGGTGCCTGAGCCTTTGACGGGACTGCCAGAGCCCAGTGCTGCGTGTGGCCTGTTTGGACACAACTATTTTCAACAAACACGCATTTCTGCATTCCAATGATGCCACAATGGACCGTGGTAGCTTCCTCCAGATGCCGACAAAACATCTGCATCGGTCAGATTTGCTCCAAGGTTAAGGTATGTTCCAAATTCACTCCAGTTGTGAACCTTCCCATGCCAAATAAAGATTGGCTCAGGCACAGGAACTTGGAGATGCTGCTGGACGGATTAATTCACTGCACCGATCCAGCCTCACTGCCTTTTATCCAATACTATGAATAAACAAAATTAAGATTAATGCTCAAGGACTCCATCCATGAATGTTCAATCCATGAATTCATACTGCCAAGAAAAATGCAACATCCTGCTTGTTATTATCGGTGTTGACTGGGCCTCAATCTATAAATGCAACCAACAAGTTGGTGCAGTAGTGCAGTTCCAATGGATCAACAACAACTTCTTGTATTTATATAGCACCTTTAACGTAGTAAAACGTCCCAAGCCGCTTCACAGGAGCGTTATCAGACAAGAATTTGACACTGAGCCACATAAGGAGATATTAGAACAGGTGACCAAAAGCTTGGTCAAAGAGGTGGATTTTAAGGAGCATCTTAAAGGAGAGAAAGGCGGAGAGGTTTAGGGAGGGAATTCCAGAGCTTAGGGCCCAGGCAGCTGAAGGCACGACCACCAATGGTGGGGCGATGAAAATCAGGGATGTGCAAGAGGCCAGAATTGGAGGAACACAGAGTTCTCTGAGGGTTCTAGGGCTGAAAGAGGTTACAGAGATAGGGAGATTTGAAAACAAGAACTTTAAAATTAAATCAGTGTCACACAAAATTTCCAGGATTAAGTTTGAAAATCTGCGGAGTGAGGAATTTCTACTGCTGGGTCTCAGTGGGACACTTCCATTGGCATAACCTTTCTGCAGATCTAAACTGTTTTCTGTTGAACAAAACTGGCAGAGATAACATTGAGTGGATGTAACAAGTCTGCTGCCAGTTACCACTGGGATACACCTGAACTGGAACAGACGCAAAACCCCATTGGAGAGAGTCTGGTTTGAGCCAACAATTTGGTATGGGTAAATTCAGCATCAAAGAGGATTGGCTTTTGGACAAGCTCCATTGAAGCCTACCTCCTATTTAACAAATGGATTACCCTTTTTATGCAACAGTAAAGTAATCATTCAACAACCCATTAATATACCTATCCCAATACTTTTTATCAATTAAGATGGGAATCAGAAGTCCCATCAGGAAAGATGCAATTAAAAAAAATTTTTTTAAGACCTACAAATTGCTCTGAAATAAGTTAGCTTTCTGAAATTTTTACAAAGACAGACAAGACTGCTAAAGCCCTTTGTAATAAGGGAGGGTAGAAGCAATTACAGAAACGACACTGTACCTCTCCCAAAAATTGGATTAAAAAAACATGAGTTCTACAACTTCTACATACATTGTGCAAGGTGACATATCCAGTAGATTGCCTTTTACAAGTCAGTCAGTTTGGTTCGCAACTACAACTATAATTCAATTCCCAACAGAATTAAGTCATTCCGTTTACACAATAGTGTGGGTAGAACACACAACATTTTGGCCATTCCCTTTTGTTGCAGTTATTTCTAGCAAACCCCCTTGGCTGCTATGTCTAGACAAATAATTTGTGCTTTATTTGTACATCTGAATAAATATCCCCCCACCCCCCCACAAGGAATAATGGACAGGAGCAAATTTGAGTCACAGTTAGCATCAACTTGCAAAATTTTGAAAAATTCTTTATAAAGTGAATGCACACCACTGTATTCTGGAAAATATACTAACTCGCGCCAAGTTCTGTTCACCCATCTTCCGTGCTTGAGAATTGGCCACAATACTCCAGCTGAGGCCTAACCAGTGTTTTATATAGGTTTACCTTCCTTGCTTTTGTACACTATGCCTTGATTTATAAAGCCCAGGATCCCATATATTTTTTTAAAAATAAACAACCTCATCAACTTGTCCTACCACCTTCAAAGATTTACGTACGTACACCTCCAGGTCTCTCTGTTCCTGCACCCACTTTAAAATTGTACCATTTAGTTTATATTGCCTCTCCTCATTCTTTCTATCAATAGGGAAACTTGAGATAAAAAAACCACTTATTTGTTTCTGTTCAACCCCATTAGTATAAAATGTGTAGAACAGAGCATGAACATGCAGGCTCCAAGACTCATGAGTCTCATGATTTTCATGGCAGGACAGCGGCAGCCTCGGTTGGGGGTGGCGGGGGGGGGGAGGGGAAAGAGGATAGTGAAGGAGCGATACTATACAGCTGCTGACCTCAGCATGCTTGCGTAGTGAGGGAGTGGGGGGAGGGGGCTGGGCAGGACTAGATGCAACTCAATGAGTCAGAGCACACTGCAGGGTCTAGCTAAGACCAGCTGTTCTTCCCATTCTTGCTTAGCCATTGGACGGCACTAAAATCTGTTCAGGTAGGTGGAGACGGATAACTTATTGCAGAACTCTCTGGACACGATGTAAATTACACCCTCAGGGCACCAGAATTCTTCAGCTCAGATAGAAATGTAGTCAATGCTGCTCTTTCAGCTGTCAGCTTGCAATCCCAATAAAATAAATTGCTTTCTGCGAGTTCCTGCCCCCTCCAAAGATGGAATTTATTACCAGACAGTGATCCACATTGTGACTCAAATCAATTGGGTTCAGCTGACCAGACGTCTTGAGGTCTCAAACTCACGGCCCTTTAGTTAGGAGCGCAAGTGTCCAACCGTTTGAACCACAATGGACTCCGTACAAGGGCGTCAACTTGTTCAAGATCTTCAGTTTGCCAGCAGTGCAGTGGCCTCTTGCGCATTGCCGATTTTCATCATTCCACCATTGGCGGCTGTGTCTTCAGCCGTCTAGGCCCCGAGCTCTGGAATTCTCTCCATAAACCGCCTCGCCTCTCACTCCTCCTTTAAGACGCTCCTTAAAACCTACCTCCCACCTGTCCTAATAGACCCCTATGTGGCTCGGTGTCAATTTTTGCCTGATAACACTCCTGTGAAGCACCTTGGGACGTTTTACTACGTTAAGGCGCTATATAAATGCACATGGCTGTTGAAACGACACAGTTGGATGTGGGTTCAGACTCGGCTCCCTCCCTTTGGGAAGGGAGACACTCACAAAGCAGAGATTAGGCTCCCTCCCCTCGAGGGGGCGGGGTGGGGGAAGGGGTAATATTTTCTGCTGCTGATTTCCCTGGAGGCTTGGTACTTGAATGTATCAACAGCTTAGTCACAAGATGGCACCTTCACGCATGTAGGATCACAGGCATGTTAAAAAACACGATTTTCACAGATTATCAGAAAATGATCAGCTGTTACATTGCAGCTATGAAACGAACTATTGACGAATTATGTTTTTTGAACATTGCTTACAGGAACATGGAGTAAAGTCTTTGCTTCATTTTTCTTCAGGCTGTAGCCTTCCACTGGGATGTGGTCTATTTTTCCACTTTGTGCGAAGAGGAGATGTGTGCCTGGGGGGAGTGGAACGACATCTGGTCTAGTTGTGGGCCCAACTACAACAGTAGGAGTGACTGTGTCAAGACCTGTCAGAACAGTGGAAGGAAACCAGATGGTCATGTTTGGATAGCAGTACATCACACCAAGTTTAAACAAACACTTACATCCAGGGAAATGCACAAGAAGTTAACCCCTTCAGTTAGTCATTTTCTTGGAAATAATGTAAATGGTTTGAGGAGCAAAGGGATCTAGGGGTACAGATTCACAAATCATTAAATGCAGCAATACAGGTTAACAAGGCCATTAAAAAATGCAAACAAAGCACTGGTGCTCATTTCTAGCAGAATAGAATTGAAAAGTAGAGTAGTTATGTTGAACGTATATAAAACCTTGGTTAGACCACACTTCGAATACTGGGCACAGTTCTGGTCTCCATATTACAAAAAGGATATTGAGGCACTGGAGAAGGTGCAAAAATGATTTACAAGGATGATACCAGAACTGAGAGGTTATAACTATCAGGAAAGATTGGAGAGGCTGGAAAAGAGAAGGCCGAGGGATGACCTAATAGAGGACTTTAAAATTATGAAGGGGTTTGACAGGGTAGACATAGAGAATATGCTTCCACTTGTGGGGGAGTCCAAAATAGGGGTTGTAAATATAACAGTCATTAATAAATCCAATAAGGAATTCAGGAGAAACTTCTTTACTCAGTGGTGAGAATGTGAACCTTGAATGTGAACATGGAGTAGCTGAGGCGAATACCATAGATGCATTTAAGGGGAAGCTAGATAAGCACATGAGGGAGAAAGGAATAGAAAGTTATGTTGATAAGGTTGATGAAATAAAGTGGGAGGAGTCTCGTGTGACAAACACTGGTATGGGCTGAATGGCCTATTTCTGTGCTGTAAATTCTATGTAAAATCTTCACTTATATCTTAAATTAGAAACACACAAATGCTTGCTATGTTATTAAACATATACAAGATGTAAAAAAATTGAAATGAACATCACCTTAAAGAGTGGGAACACACATTCATTATAACAAATTGCATTTATATAGCGCTTTTAACATAGTAAAACGTCCCAAGGTGCTTCACAGGAGCGTTATCAGATAAAAATTTGACACCGAGCCGCATAGAGATATTAGGACAGGTGACTAATAGCTTGGTTAAAGAGGTAGGGTTTAAGGAGCGTCTTAAAGGAGAAGAGGTTGAGAGGTGGAGAGTTTAGGGAAGGAATTCCAGAGCTTAGGGCCTAAGCAGCTGAAGGCACGGCCACCTGATGGGGCGATGGAAATCGGAGATGTGCAAGAGGCCAGAATTGGAGGAGTGCAGAAATCTCAGAGGGCTGTAAGGCTGGAGGAGGTTAAAGAGATAGGGAGGGACAAGGCCATGGAGGGATCGGAATATGAGGATGAGAATTTTAAAATTGAGGCGTTGCTGGACCGGGAGCCAATGTAGATCAACAAGCACAGGGGTGATGGGTAAACGGAACTTGGGGCAAGATAAGATACGGGCAGCAGAGTTTTGGATGAGCTAAAGTTGATGGAGGGCATGGAGATTACGCAGATGTCTGGGAGGGCGTTACAAGGCTGCGACAGCTCACAGCAACCAAGAGTGAAACTCGAGCAGTTGACGCTCTCCTACAAATCCTCACAGCACGCTTCGCGTTGAAACTTTAGCCAAACAGCTCTTCAATAGATTCAGTTACAATTTTTAAACTTTCCCGCTGGGAGTTTAACTGTTCATATTTTTCATTATCTTGGCTAACATGACCATCACGTTCCCTGCCCCCCAATGTGAGTCCACGTCACACAACAGGGAATGATGACAAACACAGAAAGGAAATGAGCTCATCTCTAAACCGAAGACTGGTGTTAACCAGGTACTATTTTCAGTTTAAGCACAGGTTTGTGACATCGAAGTGAATCTGGAAACATCTCATTGGAAAAGTAGATTAATGTAGTCAAACGGGTTTTAAAACACAAAAAAAAAGGAAGCCCACATCTACAGGAATGTTTAAGAACTTGTCCCTCTCAGGGTCTTATGCCAGATCAGACTAGCTTCAAGTTTAAAAAAAAAATCAAACAACGATTTTCAAATGACCAAAAATAGACATCAATTTGCTGCCGAACTGGTTAACAAGGTGATGATTTTATCTTATGACACTTGTTGCCTTATAAGTATTAAAATTTCACATCTCGATTAGCTGTGCTATGAATAACCCCCATTTACAAGTACTTTACTGCAGTGGATGGCAAATTCCAGAAATACCATCTCTTTTGTAAACATAGCAGGGAAAAAAAAACTTTGCAGGCCACGAATTCACGGCCAAATGCCTTGGCAGTGTTTCGGTGGCGATACTCCACGGCAGTCCAGTTACAGTTTCCATACAAGAGCTGAAAGAGAGAACTGCAGTGTATTACTGGCCAATACATCAGTATCCACCGATGCTGCACGAGGTAGACTAGCTCTACGGGCAGCCCGAGAACTGTGCATCCAAACTCTCAAGCAGAGTGACGCTTTTCTGAAGCAGCACCACTGGAAGGAAAGAGGACGTCAGGAGGAAACTAGAACTAAACGTTTTAAGCAATTTTATTTCCCACGGGATCAACCGAAACTATTTGAAAACAACTACGCTTAAGCTTTCATTGTGACCTTCTGGTGAACCCTCTCAGCAGGTAACCAGTTGAATGATTTTGTGGGGGTGTTTGAACAGTCTTTGACCAAAGAACTCAGCAGCAAATGGAAGTCTTTGGACATACACCAGTTCATTCTGGCCTCTTGCGCAGCCCCACTCCCTTCGTCCCACCATTGGCGGCCGTGCCTTCAGCCGTCTAGGCCCTAAGCTCTGAAATTCCCTCCCTAAACCTCTCCGACTCTCTCTCCTCATTTGAGACCCACCTTAAAATCTATCTCTTTGACCAAGCTTTTGGTCACCAGTCCTAATGTCTCCTTCTTTGGCTCGGCATTACGCTCCTGCAAAGCGCCTTGGGACGTTTTACTGCGTTAAAGGCGCGATATAAATGCAAGTTGTTGTTGTAAAGCAAATATTGGAAACTCTGTGTAGCCCCAGATAATTTCAATCACACCCAAATATTTAAAACAAAATACAAATATCTCCAGTTTCAAACTAGTCATTTCAATGGATTAGTTACATTAGTGTTCCATTTCTATTAACTAATAACTTGATCCAAGAGTGCCAGTACTTACAAGGGGGTCGTATTCCTCGACTAGTCCTGGTTCCTGCAATTTCGTTACCATTTGTGTCCACACACCAACAGGTTTCTTGGTTTGAGAGACACTGGACTGCCACATAGTTCCCATGAGCATCACACTGAGGGATGTGGTGGCCATTAGGCCTGGGTCCTCTTGGCTGTATGTTGCCCAGGACACTGTCCCTGTGACGCTCACATTGTGTTTTCTGGGAGCCTGTCGAGCAAGAAATACAAAATGCAGTATTAAAAGGTCTGAGTGCACATAGAATGGCTCACTCACCAGTTAAAGGCAGGTTAGGATGTTTAGATAAATCAGACACAGAAAATACCTGTGAAAAAACATATCCCGATCTAATAAGGTTCTCAAACAAGCTCTTCATCACGTTATTTTCTTGATCCTTAATTGCCCTCCTTACCATCATTCTTTGTCAAGGAGGTTGGCAGGCAGACAGCCTCTGTCAATGGAATCAGGCGAGGAAGCCTGCAAGAAGTGTCCATTCTCCATCCATGACTAAATGTAACTCATCCTATGGAACAGTACACTCAACTTCTATGAGGCCCACCACTTGCTCCCTTGACCCTCACCCTGTTCCTGACAACCTAACTTCTCCTCCTAACCCCCATGCCTGCTGATCTCCACCCACTGTTATCTTCTGGGACTATCCCCCAACCCTTTCAAAGATCATCACTTAAGAAAAAAATAAAGCAACCCCCAGCCCCTCCATCATCTCCACCCCAGCTACGCTCTACGACTTCTCTCCAAAGTCCTTGCATCAGTTGATGGCGCATGGCTCCGCACTCACCTCGCCCACCTCTCCCCGCTCGCCATCCTCCAGTTGGGTTTCCACCCTATCCCCCCCAGCACAGAGACTGTCTTGGTCGAAGTCAGCGATATTCTGTGCCACTGTGGCTTGTTGTCTTTCCTTCCGCCCGTCCCCCTACCCGGCCACTTTCAACACAGCTCATCGCCCCACAGCACCATACTCTCATGGTTCCACTTATACTCGTCTGCCCTCAGATGGATGTAATAGATCCAACGGCACTATTCGAAGTAGAGTAGGGGCATTCTCCCTGATGTGCTGGCTAATATTTATCCCTCAACCAACATCACTAAAAACAGATGATCTGGTCTCATTGCTGTTTGTGGGATCTTGCTGTGCGCAAATTGGCTGCCGCGTTTACTACATTACAACGGGGACTACACTTCAAAAAGTACTTCATTGGCTGTAAAGCATTTTGGGACATCCAGAGGTCATGAAAGGCGCGATATAAACACAAATCCTTTCATTCTTAAAATGGACTCATTGCACAGCCTTGGTTTATCCTCCCAGGATTATATGGCCACCTCTGGTGTGCCCTAGCATTCTACTCACAATTCCATCCTAACCATCAATTTTGCACGACCTCTTGGCAACATCGTCCACAAGGATATCCATATGATACCCCATTAAAGCTTTCCACCGGCGACTCACGCTGTCGCTACACTCTACAATTGCCTGTCCAGCATTAAGTTCTGGATCAGTTACAATTTCCTTCAGTTCAACGTTAGTAAAATAAAAGCCATCCTCTCTGGCTCCAAGTAACTAGGTCCCACAAGTATCGACTCCATTGATCTCCCTAGGAACAAGAGTGGGCCATTCAGCCCCTCAAGCCTGTTCCGCCATTCTATTACATCATGGATGATCTGTACCTCAACTCCCATTTTCCCCACCTTTGCTCAATATCCCTCGATACCCTTTACCTAACAAAAATCTATCTCTTTTTGTATTCCAATCCCGTTGAGATAAAGGCCAACATTACTTTTTGTACCTGTGCGCTAGCCGTTCTTCGAATTGTGCCGTGGATTTCTCAAGTCTACTTGAGCAGGTGGTCGGAGTCTCTAACTGTACCTCTGACAGTGCAGCACACCACTGGAATGTCAGCTAGATTACCTGTTCAAGTCTGTGATGGGGCTTGAACCCACAACCTTCTGACAAGAGGCGAGAGTGCTACCAACTGACCTAAGCTGTCATTTGGCCAAAACTCTCGGCTGTTGTGGAACATAGGAACAGAAGGAGGCCATTTAACCCCTCAAGCCTGTTCCGCCATTCAATGAGATCATGGCTGATCTGGGACCTAACTCCAACTAACCCGCCTTTGCCCATATACCTTAGGTCAACAAAAATCGATCAATCTCATATTTAAAATTAACAATTGACCTCGCATCAGTTGCCGTTTGCAGAAGAGAGTTCCAAACTTCTACCACCCTTTGTGTGTAGAAGTGTTTCCTAAATTCACTCCTGAAAGACCTGGCTTTAACTTTTAACCTACGTCCCCTAGTTTAAGACTCCCCAACCAGCGGATATAGTTTCTCTCTATCTACCCTATCAGTACCCCTTAATATCTTGAAAACTTCAATCAAATCACCCCTTAATCTTTTGAATTCCAGGGACTACAACCCTAGTTTGTGTAATCTCTCCTTGTAATTTAACTCTTGGAGTTCAGGTATCATTTTGGTAAATCTACCAGATTTATGGTTTCGACTAGAGTTTGGGAGTGGGAACCAAATTTAAATTGGGTTAACAGGTAGGCACTTCTGCAAGGACATAAGTATAGAACAGCATCAAAAGGGACAAGCTCTAATTGTGAGAACTAGTGTCAAGGTCAGAGAGAACAAAGAGGCCAATATGCCCATGTTCAGGGGCCAACCCATAATAATAAATCTTCCCCTTCCATCCTCCCCACCTCTACTTCCCGGAACTGGGGTGTGGGAGTGAAAGCGCCCAGGGGCTGAGCACAATTATGGTACTTCCTGGCCAGACATGCTGTTAAGTTATTCTCTTCTGCATGTGAATCCGCTGCAGTTTCCAGACATGTGGCAGTTTTCATCTTCAACCACGGTCTGGACTGCAGTCTTGTTTAATGTTTATATATTGTCAAGCTCTGGAGCCAATTAACTATCCCGAGTACACCATTTAACAGGGATTAATTTTTTCTCCACTCACTCAGATTACATATTCACTGACTTTTACCACATGCTCATTGAAGTTTCTTTCGCTGTTTGTAGGATAATAAAAGTGACTGAGATGCAGCTCTGAAAGATGTTTAACACATTGGCCCAGATTTAGTTGCCGAAATAACCATTAGTTTAATGGCACTCTCTGTTATTAATGTGTAAATCGTTCAGCAACTTGTGGCGAGGAGGAGACTCCCCGTGAATTACGAATCCCCACGGGTTGCTGGATGATTTGCGCCACTCCACCGTTAGCCTCGTAAAAATGGCAGCGTGCCCTCAACCTCCCCGTGAGTCTCACAAAATTGTTGCATTTGCCCATTAATTACCCATTAAACTCGCCACAGAAAACTAGGGCTGGTAATTAACAGAGTAAGTATCTTTTTAATGAGGAGATTTATGCTCCTGCAATGCCACTCAGCCTCTCCGGCCCAGACAGGGAACAAACTGTAGAACCTCATTCCTGCAGGTAGTCAATCGTTAGAGATTTTCAACATTTTAAATTTAATTTTTTTCTTCCTTTTCCTGTCAGTTTTTTTCTCTCAATCCAATCTTTCTTTCCCTCTCTATTTATCTGTACCTGATTTGACCCGAATTCACCCTATTTCCTTCTCAGTTATTCCTCTGCTTATTTCTCAATTCTTTAATCTCATTTGTAAAGGAGATAGACTGTTGGTCCCGTCGTTCACCAAGGTCCCAGTTGCCCTCGTCGTGCTGTTATCAGCTCGCACTTGTAGGTTACAGGGAAAAAAATGTTCTAGCTGAAGGGTGCAGGAAGAAGTCTAACTAACGGGGCATGCCGTGAGATGGCCCACTCCAGCAAATACTCTGGCATTAAGTGTCATTATGGTGTTACCTGTGGATTAGTTGATAGCACTCTTCTGAGTCAGAAGGTCCTGGGTTCAAGTCCTACTCCAGAGACTTGAGCACAAAATCCAGGCGGACACACCCAGTGCAGTACTGAGGGAGCGCTGCACTGTCGGAGGTGCTGTCTTGCAGATGAGGCGTCAAACCAAGGCCCTGTCTGCTCTATCAGGTGGACGTAAAAGATCCCATGGCCCTATTTCACTAGGCCGGTGAAGAGCAGAAGAGTTCTCCCCGGTGTCCTGGCCAATATTTATCCCTCAACCAATATCACTAAAACAGATTATCTGGCCATTATCTCATTGCTGTCTGTGGGAGCTTGCTGTGCGCAAATTGGCTGCCACGTATCCTACATTACAACAGTGACTACACTTCCAAAGTACTTCATTCACTAGCACTTTGGGACATCCCGAGGTCATGAAAAGCGCTATAGAAATGCAAGTTCTTTCCTTTCCTTCATTCTCAGCTGCCTTCTCTGGTCAGGAAGTGAGATGTGATTCAGATTGAGGACCTCATACAGATTGGGGGTGAGGGGCAGAGAAGGTGCCCAGCTGTAGAGATGCACTTTGAAAAGGAACAATGTCCTAAGTGATTCCCTCAATATTTGGCATAGTATTCATTTATATGTAGGAGTTAAACTATATTCAGAAAGAAAGATCTTAGAGTAATTTGGCCTTCCCCACTCCACAGTGGCTTGAACTCAAGTCCTGCTGCTATCCCTTTGATGTTCCAATGTGTGTTTTTTGAAGAATTATTCACCTCATGAATAAGTCAAGATTCTGCTTTAAGTGCCTTTCTTGTGACACTGATACTTGCATTTTTTAAAACCAGTTCTGACTCACTGCAGAAGATACTGACTTATTGTCCCGATAAACAGCGTATTTTAAATCATAATTGACTTCATGTAAGAGAACTACATTTTTTTGATAAAAACTTTCTGTTGGCTGTCTAATCTAGGGTCAGGATGTGAACTGTGCTGCTTTTGTACTTAAAAACTATTTGACTTTTAACATTACAGCCTCAAAGAAATCCCAAGTATTCATGTTTTAAATTTTTGTATCTCGTAACACGTAAAAGTGCATGTCTGTTCATAGCAGCCCACAAGCAGACACATACTTGGATCAGCAATACTCAGACAATATGTAATTCATAAATTATACATTGCTGATATTATGTATATGCAATATAATACATAATTGATTCCATTTTTTTAAAATTGTGGGTTCGAGTCCCATTCCAGGGACTTGAGCACATAATCTAGGCTGACACTCCCCGTGCAGTACTAAGGGAGTGCTGCACTGTCAGCGATGCCGTCTTTCGGATGAGACGTTAAACCGAATCTGCCCGCTCAGGTATATAGAAAAGATCCCAAGGCACTGTGTCGAAGAGGAGTTGGGGAATTCTTCTCGATGTCCTGGTCAATATTTATCCCTTAACCAATATCGCTTAAACAGATTATCTGGTCATTGTCACATCACTGTTTGTGGGCGCTTGCTGTGGAAAAAAAGTACTTAATTGGCTGTAAAGCACTTTGGGACGTCCGGTGGTCATGATAGGTGCTATATAAATGCAAGAATTTTTTTTTTCCCCCCACAGCAAGCTCCCACAAACAGCAATGTGATAATGACCAGATAATCTGTTTTTAGTGTTGTTGATTGAGGGATAACTATTGGCCAGGACACTGGGGATAACTCCCCTGCTTATTTTCGAAATAGTGCCATGGGATCTTTTATGTTCATCTGAGAGGGCAGACGTTTAACGTCTCATCCAAAAGACCACACCTCCGACAGTGCAGCATTCCCTCAGGAGCGTCAGCCTGGATTATGGGCTCAAGTCTCTGGAGTGGGACTTGAACCCACATCCTTCTGACTCAGAGGCGAGGGTGCTACCAACTGAGCCACGGCTGTGCGTAACTTGGCTGCCACGTTTCCTACATTACAACAGTAACTACGCTTCAAAAGTACTTCATTGGCTGCTAAGTGGTTTGGGATGTCCTGAGGTCGTACAAGGCACTACAGAAATGCAAGGTCTTTCTTTCTTGCTTTAACTTTGCAGAAACTGAATCCAGTTTATCAGGTAATGTGCAAACTGAAATTGAAATTAGTGAAGATGAGAAGTTTGGCATCAGTTCATACCATTCCCATTCAGAGCACTGTGTGTACTAGGTATTAACTACCTGCTACTTAGCCTCTAACTATCTTACCTGGCTGGGCAGCTGGGACAAAGAAGCTAAACTGCTTTTCAATAGTTCAAAATGCAGTAATATAGAAATATATTGGCCCGGATTTTGCAGTGGGTAATGATGGCAAACTGTCAACGTTCGCCGTCATTACCCCTCTGAAACTGACCGTAACTTCAGGATTTAGCGCATGGGCATCTAAACGTGGATACCCTGAAATTGTGGTCAGTCATTCACTTCTCCGACACAGGCTGTGCTGTGGACATCCCCCAAACCCCCACCCCAATAGCAGGCAATCGGTGAAATCAGTGGAACTGATGAAAACTTGCGCTTTTCCGCGCTCATATCGCTGTTAAATACCCCATTAAATGTTAAGCCTTGTTGGATAGGTGTAACTGGGGTTTTAACAGCGTATTGGACTGCTAAACAAACGCTATGGCCCTGAAAAACTCATTATATCTGTGGATTGTCAAATTTCTCCATTATGTTAAAAATTACAACTTAAAAAGAATAAACTTTTTTTTTAAAGTTTGTTCATGATATTTCAGCTTCTACCTTGACCCCATGTGCATGTCCCAATCTTTATTTCACTCTCTAACATTTTTAAAAATTGAAGGATAATCAGTGCTCTTCATTTCCTGGTTTGCTGTCTGTGAGAAGTCTTCAATGTGATTGGCTGCTTAGAGCTTGATGCCATCACTGCTGCTGTACACTGGAGTTCCCCTTTTCACAGCTCTCCAATCGATTACACGTCGAGAAACCCAGAGTTTTCAGCATAGAGATCACAAAATCTCTGTGGGCAGCTTTCTTTGAGGTCAGCAGCGATCGCCGTCACATCGCCGCTGACCGCAAATTATAGGCCAATAAATCCGAGGTGTACCCAAGACTTGGGTAGATCTGCTGCAAAAATCCAGGTCCTTTTGATGGGGTTTGATAGATTAAATAGGGAGAAACTGTTTCCAGTGGCAGGAGGGTTGGCAACCAGAGGACACAGATTTAAGGTAATTGTCAAAAGAGCCACAGGCTGTTTTTAACACCCCGAAAAAGTTAGCACCCCTACCCCGTAAATTCAGTAGTAGCACCCCAAGGAGGAGGTGGGGCGCTACTGGAAGCGCTCCACCTCCTTCTTGGGGCGTTACTACTCAATGTCGCGACGCTACGTGCAGCAGCGCCACGTCATTGCAGGCCTCCACCCCTGATTAAACAGGGGGGGGGGCGAGCGCTGCGTGCTCGGGGCCACGTCGCACTACCGGGGAGCGGGCTGAACGATCGTGGCCAGGACCCCGCATACAAATGTGAAAAGGGGCAGGAGATGGCAGTCGGCCAAAATAAAAATGGCTGCCCAACACCTGCCCTTTAAATTGCGCCGCCGCCTGCTACCGTCACTGTTAAACCACCCACTGATCCTGTCGCATATATCGCCCGGCGATAGGTCGAGGGCACAAGGGAAGTTTGCGGCCGGGGTGCTGTGCACGGCGATGACGTCCTCATCGCCGGCGCAGCGGAGCAGGGTGCTACCGGCTACCGCCGAAATTTGCGGGAAGTGTTAGAGGTGCCACGCCCATGCGCTAGGGTATTTGCACCCAGTTAGCCCGGGGCGCTAACGAAAGGCACAAAGCAACCCAATTTCTAGCCCATAGACTTTCCCCACACGGTACACAATTTACCAGTCCCTAGTGTTCTGATTTAGATCGCTAACTTCAGAAATTTACAGCGTTGCTTTATGAGAAGGTAACTAAGAGAAAGTTGATGCAGATGAATTTAGCTCCTTACCTATAGGTGTACACTGGAAGCCATCACCTTGATAGCCAGGGGCACAATGGCAACTGAACGATCCAGGTGTGTTATAGCACTGAGCGTATGGATGACATCGGCTTGGCTGGCATTCATCAAGATCTTGAAAAAGGAAAATGGATTTGTGTAATTGAAGACATAGAAACAGGAGGAGGCCACTCAGCCCCTTGGAGCATGTTCTGCCATTCAATTAGATCAAGTCTGATCTGTATCTTAACTCCATCTACCTACCATGGTTCTGTAACCCTTAATACCCTTGCCTAATAAAAACCTATCAATCTCAGTTTTGACATTTTTAATTGACCCCCCAGCCTCAACAGCTTTTTGGGGGAAGAGTGTTCAAGATTTCCACTACCCTTTGTGCAAAGAAGTGCTTCCTGACATCACCCCTGAACAGCCTATCTCTAATTTTAAGGTTATACCCCCTTGTTCTGGACTCCCCCTACTAGAGGAAATAATTTCTCTCTATCTACCCTATCAAATCCTTTAATTACCTTAAACACCTCAATTAGATGACCGCTTAATCTTCTATACTTGAGGCAATACAAGCCTAGTCTATGCAACCTTTTTAGAGTATCAAGACAAATACCTCTTAACAACAATGGGCTTTTTCTCTTAAAACCTACACAATTCAGTTTCCATATATGTAAAATAGCTCCAATTCGCAAAATACAACAGGAAGAGGAGAATCACATAACGTTATTTAAAAAACCAAATTGCATTCAGTTACAGCAACACCACTCTTGGCTGCTGTTAATCGGAAGAAATCCCACATGACAACTTTTCAGAAACTTAGATCACAATTCCAGCCGTGTTCTGAGCTCTTCATAGAATGATACAGCACACAAGGAGGCCATTCTGCCCATCGTGCCTGTGCCGGCTCTTTGAAAGAGCTGTTCAGTTAGTCCCACTCTACTGCTCTTTCCCCATCACCCTGCAAATTTTTCCTTTTCAAATATTGATCCAGTTTCCTTTTGAAAGTTACTATTTAATCTACTTCCACCACCCTTTCAGGCAGCGCATTCCAGATCATAAATCACTGTGTAAAAAAAAATTCTCATCTCCCCCCTGGTTCATTGGCTAATTACGTTAAATCTGTCTCCTTTGGTTACCGACCCCCCCGCCAGTGGAAACAGGCTCTCCATATCTACTCTATCAAAACCCTTCGGGCTGGATTTTGAATGACCTGTGGAGTCGGGTTTGGGGTTAAAGTAGCAGATTCGGGGGTCCCGACCCCATCACGCCTCCACGCAATTTTGACAAAATGGGTCGCGGGGTTCCTGACTCCGTCCCGCCTCCAAGAGGCGCGAGAGACCATTAACGCTCTTAACTATCCCGAAATTGGCTCTGTAATGCCATTTTGAAACGTTTTAGCTAGTTTAACCCTTTTCCGACATGAAGTACGCCTGATGTGAAACACGCCAGTGAAACCTGGCGGGAGCACAAGTGGATAGCTGACTATCAGCTGCAGGTCCACTATTACAACGGAGATGTGATGAAGGTAGTAGTAGTATTAGGTCTGAAAGTCGCCTCTGATGCTGCTGCATTGAATGTCTTCAGAAACTGCCTGGCCTTTGCTGTGAGAGGTCTGTCTCTCTGTCTCTTTTTAGAGCTGCTGCCTCATTTTGCATCCAGGTCCTCTCGCACCAAAAGCCAGGCAGTCTCTGAGACCAGGCAGGCAGTCTGAGACCAGGCAGGCAGTCTCTGACCTGCAATGATGACATCATCGGAGGCGACTTTCAGACTGAAACCACTAATTGGTTCATGGGTTCCCACATGCTGGAACTCAATTACCCAATTAAGTGAAAATTGCATCATTCATCCACATTAATCTGGAGTCGGGGGGGCAACACGAAATGTGGGTAACACGACCCCAAGACAAAATCCAGCCCTTCATCTTTTTGAACACCTCCATTAAATCTCCCCTTAACCTTCTCTGCTGTAAGGAGAACAATCCCAGCTTCTCTAGTCTCTTTCCACTGAAGTCCCTCATCACTGTCTTCCCTCCTGTAATACTATCCAGTTTCACTGAACCTAACTTTTGTTTCTTTACTTGTCCCATTACCATCTCCTTTTGCCTTGCACCATCATACCTTTTATCATTTAATCTCTCCTGCCTTCCACCCAATCACAGACCTTCCCTTTTGTTCTTTCCTCCCCGCCACCCCCCACCCCGCTTTTCACGGCCTCTGTACTTGCTTATAAACTGTTCGGTCTCTAACTTTTTCCAGTTCTGATGAAAGGTCATTGAGCTGAAACGTTAACTCTGTTTCTCTCTCCACAGATGCTGCTCAACTTGCTGAGTATTTCCAGCATTTTCTGTTTTTATTTCAGATTTCCAGCATCCAGTATTTTGCTTTTGTTCTATTCAGTTCCATTGGGTTCAACTGCTTTATGAATTTTGTGCTTCTGACAGGGTTGCTATGATTAATACACTGGTTACTATCATAGAATCCTTTAGTAGCCCCAAAAAGGTTGTGCGAGAAGTGGTTTTGACCTCTCCTAAATGTAGCAGTGGGATCTGCAGATGTCTGAAAACATTCTGGCCTGCACAATTTCCAGGACGACTGCGTAAAAATATCTGGTCCTCCACCGCCCCCCCACCCCCTTTGATTTATGCACGTATTCAGGAAGAATTTGACGAGCACTTTACTGAAATAGGACATTACATACCGACACAAGATTTGCCATCCCCGGAGAAACCGGATAAACAGACACACATGAAGTCCGAGCCACCGGTGTAAATACAGCGAGCACGGTCGGGCGTATCGCAGTTGTGGGTTCTGGTTTGGCAGGGATTGCCGGGACGCTGAACAGCTGCAAGATTAAAAACATGCAACACTTGCAGGTTATTTACATTTCATTAATCATCGGGGGAGGGGACTTCTTTGCTCATCAACTTTAGCAAAAAAAAGTAGGCAACAACAACTTGCATTTATAGTCGATAAGTACTAAAACGTCCTAAGGCGCTTCACAGGAACGATATCAAAATATGTTGACACCGAGACACACAAGGAGATCTTAGGGTAGGTGACCAAAAGCTTGGTCAAAGAGATAGGTTTTAAAGAGCATCTTAAAGGAGGAGAGAGAGGTAGAGAGACGGAGAGGTTTAGGAGGGAATTCCAGAGCTTAGGGCCCAGGTAACTGAAGGCATGGCCACCAATGGTGGAGTGATGGAAATTAGGGATGCACAAGAGGCCAGAATTGGAGGAGCGCAGAGATCTCATAGGATATATGGCACAGAAACAGGCCATTTGGCCCAACCAGTCCATGCCGGCGTTTATGCTCCACTCAAGCCTCCTCCCATCCTTCCTCATCTAAATCTATCAGCATAACCCTCTATTCCCTTCTCCCTCATGTGCTTGTCTAGCCTCCCCTTAAATGCATCTATACTATTCGCTTCAACCACTCCCTGCGTTGGCGAGTTCCACATTCTCACCACTCTTTGGGTAAAGAAGTTTCTTCTGAATTCCCTATTGGATTTCTTGGTGACTATCTTATATTGATGGCCTCTAGTTATGCTCTTCCCCACAAGTGGAAACATTCTCTCTGTATCCACTTTATCAAAATCTTTCATAATTTTAAAGACCTCTATTAGGTCACCCCTCAGCCTTCTTTTTTCAAGAGAAAAGAAACCCAGCCTGTTCATCCTTTCCTGAAATGTATACCCTTGCATTTCTGGTATCATCCTTGTAAATCTTCCCTGCACCCTCTCCAGTGCCTCTATATCCTTTGTATAATATGGCGACCAGAACTGTATGCAGTACTCGAAGTGTGGTCTAACCAAGGTTCGATACAGGTTTATCATAACTTCCCTACTTTTCAATTCTATCCCTCTAGAATAAATCCTAGTGCTTGGTTTGCTTTTTTTTTTAATGGCCTTGCTAACCTGTGTCGCAACTTTTAGTGATTGTACTCAGAGATCCCTTTGTTCCTCTGCCCCACGTAGACTCGCACCCTCCCTATTCTTCCTACCAAAATGTAACACCACACATTTATCTGTGTTGAACTTCATTTGCCAATTATATGCCCATTCTGCAAGTTTATTAATGTCCTCCTGTAATTTGTTGCAGTCCTCCTCAGTATTGACTATCCCCCCCCAATTTGGTGTCATTTGCAAATTTAGAAATTGTGTTTTTGATTCTAGTCTAAATCGTGAATATAAATTGTAAACAGTGGTCCCAGCACTGATCCTTGTGGAACACCACTACCCACCTTCTACCACTGTGAATAGCTACCCTTTACCCTTACTGTCTGCTTTCTGTCTTGAAGCCAGCTAGCCATCCATTCTGCTACTTGTCCCGAGTCTGCATTCTCTGACCTTGTTCATCAGTCTATTATGGGGTACCTTATCGAAGGCCTTTTGAAAATCTAGATAAATTACATCTACTACATTACCATTATCTACTCTCTCTGTTACCTATTCAAAAAATTCAATGAGGTTGGACAAGCAAGAATTTCCCTTTTGAAATCCATGCTGACTATTCATTACTATGTTTTTGGTTTCTAGATGTTCTTCTATTTTCTCCTTTAGTAGGGATTCCATTATTTTTCCTACCACCAATGTTAAGCTGGTCTATAATTCCCTGGACATGCTCTATCCCCCTTCTTAAAGAGAGGTATCATAGAATCATAGAAGATAGGAGCAGGAGTAGGCCATTCGGCCCCTCTAGCCTGCTCCGCCATTCAATGCGATCATGGCTGATCATCCAAATTCAGTACCCTGTCCCTGCTTTCTCCCCATATCCCTTTAGCCTTAAGAAATATATCCAACTCCTTCTTGAATCTATTTAATGAATTGGCCTCTACTGCCTTCTGTGGCAGAGAATTCCACAGGTTCACCACTCTCTGGGTGAAGAAATTCCTCCTCATTTCTGTCCTAAATGGCTTACCCCTTATCCTTAGACTGTGACCCCTGGTTCTGGACTCCCTGACCATCAGGAACATCCTTCCTGCATCTAGTTTGTCCTGTCCTGTCAGAATTTTATAAGTTTCAATGAGATCCCCTCTCATTCTTCTAAACTCAAGCGAGTTAAGCCCAATCGACCCAATCTCTCTTCATACGTCATTCCTGCCATCCCAGGTATCAGCCTTGTGAATCTTCGCTGAACTCCTTCCATGGCAAGAACATCCTTCCTCAGATAAGGCGACCAAAACTGCACACAGTACTCAAGGTGTGGTCTCACCAAGGCCCTGTACAACTGCAGCAAGACATCCTTGTTCCTGTACTCAAACCCTCTCGCTATGAAGGCCAACATACCATTTGCCTTCTTAACCGCCTGCTGCACCTGCATGCTTACCTTCAGCGACTGGTGCACAAGGACACCCAGGTCTCGTTGCACTTCCCCTTCTCCCAATCTATTGCCATTCAGATAATAATCTGCCTTTCTGTTTTTGACACCAAAGTGGATAACCTCGCATTTATCCACGTTATATTGCATCTGCCACGCTTCTGCCCAATCACCCAACCTGTCCAAATCATCCTGGAGTTTCTCGGCATCCTCCTCGCAGCACACACGCCCACCCAGTTTTGTGTCGTCTGCAAACTTGGAGATATTACATCTAGTTCCCTTGTCTAGATCATTAATATATATTGTGAATAGCTGGGGTCCAAGGACCGATCCCTGCGGTACCCCACTAGTCACTGCCTGCCACTCGGAAAAAGAACCGTTTATTGCAACTCTTTGCTTTCTGTCTGCCAACCAGTTCTCTATCCAAGTCAATACCTTGCCCCCAATCCCATGTGTCTTAACTTTACACGCTAATATCTTATGCGGGACCTTATCAAAAGCCTTTTGGAAGTCCAAATACACCACATCCACTGGTTCTCCCTTATCTATTTTACCAGTTACATCCTCAAAAAATTCCAGTAGATTAGTCAAGCATGATTTACCTTTTGTAAATCCATGTTGACTTTGTCCGATCCTGTCACTGTTTTTCAAGTGCTCAGCTATTACATCTTTTATAATGGACTCTAGCATTTTCCCCACTACCGATGTCAGGCTTACCGGTCTGTAATTCCCCGTTTTCTCTCTACCACCCTTTTTGAATAGTGGGGTAACATTAGCTACCCTCCAATCCATGGGTACTGTTCCAGATTCCATCGAATGTTGGATGATCAGCAATGCATCTACTATTAAGTACCCTAGGATGTAGATTATCAGGCCCTGGGGATTTATCGGCCTTCAATTTCCCTACCACCATTTCCCTACAAATACTGATCTCTTTCAGTTCCTCCCTTTCATCAGACCCTATGTTCCCCAACATCTCTGGGAGGTTATTTGTGTCTTCCTTTGTGAAGACAGAACCAAAATATGTATTTAATTCGTCTGACATTTCTTTGTTCCCCATTATAAGTTCCCCTGATTCTGACTGCAAGGGACCTATGCTTGATTTCACTAATCTTTTTCTCTTCACATATCTATAAAAGCTTTTACAGTCAGTTTTTATGTTCCCTGCATGCTTACTCTCGTATTCTATTAGCTATCCGCCAGTCCTCTGGCACTACACCTTTTTCTAATGAATTATTAAATATGTGTAGTAATGACTCTGCTATCTCTTCCCTAGATTCTTTTAAAATGCGTGGATGCAATCCATCCAGACCAGGGTTTTATCCTCTTTGAGTTTGATTAGTTTATTTAATATATTCCCTCTCGGAGAGTTGTAGTGCTGGAGGGGGGTTACAGAGATAGGGAGGGTTGTAGAGCTGGAGAAAGTTAGAGAGAGAGGGAGGATTGTAGGGCTGGAAGAGGTTAAAGAGATAGCGAGGGTTGTAGAGCTGGAGGAAGTTAGAGAGAGGGAGGGTTGTAGGGCTGGAGGAGGTTAAAGAGAGAGAGAGAGAGAGAGAGAGAGAGAGAGAGGGTTGTAGGGCTGGAGAAGGTTACAGAGATAAGAAGGGGCGAGGCCATGGAGGGATATGCAGTGAAGCCCCTTTATCCTGGTTTATAATTTACTGGCCCTGAAATTCGCCTCTCCGGCTTGCCGCGGGGGTAAGGATCGCGGGCGCACTTACCTATCGCGCCTGCCGTTGACCTCTGGGCCCACGGGAACTTCAGCTCCTGGGCCTGCTCCAAGTGCCGGCGCGCAGTGCTTGCGTGTCCCAGGGGCGCAGTTAGTGCGATGCGTCCCCTGGGATCACGTCGGCCATGGAGAGCCAATGGCAGCAGACCATCTTTCATTCATAGATTTGACAGGAAGACCTGTCAAATCTATGAATTGAAATTGGCCCCAAAAGAACAGCTAAACTTAAAATAAATTTTTAAAAAAACCATCACATTTATAAAATAACTATAAGTTAAATAAATTAACTACTTTAAACAAAAATTTAAATTTAAAAAAAATTAAAATACTTTTTAACAGTGCTAAAAATAAACTTACCTTTCTTTAAAGTATCTAAAAAAGATAAACCTGTTGAAAATGTTTTTAAATTATACTTAATTAACCACTTACCTTGTTGAAAATGGGTCCTGCGCCTCCTTTTTAAAAGCGCAGGTTCTTCAATACTTACCCTCCCGTAGAAACCTGAAAAAAAACCTAAGTTTGCTGCGTGCGCGCAGCCTCTACCGCGCACGCGGTTCACCGATGAACCACCCCCTTCACCAGACCGGAAGTTCCGGTTTCCCGCGCATGCAGGAAACTGGCACTTCAGGACGCCTTAGGGGTGAGTACACAGTGCGTACTCACCCGGGAAGGGCCGAATTTTTGGCCCACTAAAATTAGTAAAACAGTATAAAACCTTGCCTCACAAGATTTAAGCATTCTGTAGTAAGTTATGAAAGTGACTGTGGATGCCAGATTGCTTGTAACGCATTTTGGACCAATACACTGTAAAAATAAGATCCTTTTAAGATCTTAATAGTTATGAGTAACCAAACCACAGTCATTGTTTTTTTTCCCCCCACTGCAAGCTTTGTTTTGAAAACATAGTTTTGCATTTAAGTCAATTCTGGAACAATGAGCGTTGAAAGGGGGGGTGGGGAGGGGGCGGGTGTGAAATCTGTTTTAAGGCAAAAGAATGTTAGGCATACAAGTGCTCCGGAAAACAGCAAAGTATCGGACACACAAGAGTCAAAGTGTATTTGAAGATCTCCACCCACATTCACGCACGATCTCAGCGGCTGAAATCTGGCCATAGGATACTGAACAGATTAAGACAGGAAGTCAGGGAACTGGGGGGTGGGGGTGGGGGGGGGTCAGGAAAGGCACTTGAACTGGGTCCGACTTCACATTACTTCAGAAGTTGACATTTTTACATTTAAACAATTGGCAAATGAAGTTCAACACAGATAAATGTGAGGTATTACATTTTGGTAGGATTATTCAATGTCTTAAATATTTTAGCTAACTTTTCTGATGATGTACTTCAGTCCAAAACCCACACCTGCCGATTTAAGCAACAACAAAAAAATATTGGCCAGTATTCTTTAAGGAAAAAGGCCAGTCTCCTTTGTCCAGTTAACCCTGTCTTCACAGTGTGCTGATGGTTTCCTTGATTAGTCAAAACCTGAGCTGTACAGACATGGTGGTTCCAGCTTCGATGACCAGTCTGTGCACAGTTAGCTCACCTCAGCTCGAGAAGTAGGGTGCAACCAGTCTCAAAGAGTTAGGAACGGGTACCAAAAAGCCAGGGTTCCTTTTCCCAAATACTAACCAGTGATCCGTGCTGGAAAGTGTGTGTGGAGACAGAACGAAGTGTGGATGCGATGCCCACCATAGTTCAATAGTCTGCCATCAATCATTCATTAGGCTGATAGGAAGAATGGACAGTTAGATGAGACACTGGATGGTGCTCATGGAATGATAGTCCAAGAAGGAATTAATAACTTCAGGAGAGGCGGGCGGGGAGCAAAGAGGGAGACGGGGACAGGGGGAGGAACAGGCTGGGGAGGTGGGGGCAAGAGAAGGAAAATCTGTTCTTTACCATGGCCAATTACCGTCTGGTTATTCCCTTGCCTTTTCACTTGTTGCCTATTTCCTGATGGAACAGTTTTAGTCTATTAGAATATCAAAACATTATATCCAGCACTTGTTTTTAAAAGGACTGATTTATTTTACCATGTCTGAATGATTTTGGCGGGTGACACCCCAAGTCTCAGCACTTGTTCACTCGGGCTACACTTTAAGCAGCCGAAATGCGGGGCAAACAGTTTCAGTGCTGTGCATCATGTTACGCAGGGAAGCGGTGTGTGAACAGGATGAATCACAGGCTGCTGCCGGTTTAAGTGGTGCCACACCTGCCAGTCACGAGTGCAGAGTAGCGATTCGTGTAAAATCAGAGCTCCGGCCACGTCAACGTCATTCAACCCACACTCGAAGCTCTGGTCCCTGGTCTGACTCTGGGGCAAAAGCGTGAATCTTCGATAACAGCCCAAAGCACAGTCTCTGCCGACAGAGATTTGGAAAGTGGTTTAGCAGACAAGCTCGAGTTCAATTTTCCAAAGCTGCAACATAATCGGGGATCTGATGAACAAATCCTACGGGGAACCTACGCCCAAACGATATCGGGAACCAAAGACAGAGGAAGGGCACGTCACGTGTCAGATTTGGGGGGTTTCTTGGTTGCTGAGGACTATTAGCTCCCTCACAAACCTCTACAGTCACCCACGTGCAGATAACGTACAAGGGTTGCTTCAGTCGCAGGAGGTCAGTCATTACATAAGAACATAAGAAATAGGAGCAGGAGTAGGCCATTCGGCCCTTCAAGCCTGCTCCGCCATTCAATAAGATCATGGCTGATCTTCGACCTCATCCCCATATCCCTTGATTCCCCTAGAGTCCAAAAAATCAATCTCTGTCCTGAATATACTCAACGACTGAGCTTCCACAGCCCTTTGGGGTAGAGAATTCCAAAGATTCACAACCCTCAGTGAAGAAATCTCTCCTCACCTCAGTCCTAAATGGCCGATCCCTTATCCTGAGACTATGACCCCTTGTTCTAGACTCTGAGAAGTTCTCGGAACATTCTGGGGTGTTTTCTGTACCTTGTAGTTTATGGCTTAATATCTCTAGCTTGAGCCAGGAGCACTCTCAGTAATGACAACTCCTAAATTAGGAGCAAAGGGAAATCTGATGCAACTGTTCAACCAAATAAAGCAATGGAACAAGTAATCAGGGACGGTAACTGAAGTAGAAATGCATCGCTGGAGAGAGAAAGGGTTTAAGAATACAACGAGAAGTTATGAATAGGGGGGGGGAGAAGAGGGTTGATGGGTCTTCTATTGTACCTAAGCTTGCGTTCCAGCATGATTACTGAATGAAGGGATGGATCAGTCATGTTCTAATTAAGTTTGTAAATCGGTTTCTCATTCCACGAAGAGAGAATCTATACAATTCTGTAAAGTTACGGGGAGTAGAATCAAGACACAACCAACAAGGGCTTTGATAGAGTAGATATGGATAAAGTTTCCAGAGGCAGAAGGGTTGATAACCAGAGGACACAGATTTAAGGTAATTGGCAAAAGAACCAGGCAGAGATGAGGAGAATTTTTTTTACGCAGTGAAGTGTTGTGATCTGGAATGCACTGTCTGAAAGGGTGGTGGAAGCAGATTCAATAGTAACTTTCAAAAGGGAATTGGATAAACACTTGTAAAGGAAAAAAATTCACAGGGCTCTGGGGAAAGAGCAGGGGAGTGGGACTAATTGGAGAGCTCTTTCAAAGAGCCGGCACAGGCACGATGGGCCAAATAGCCTCCTTCTGTGCTGTACGATTTCTAACACCTAGTTTACAATTAAAAAGGTAATTAAAGTGGAACAGATTTTTCATTTCCACTGCATTCATTTTTTTTGAAATCCAATAGCTTTCCCTAAATGAATTTAAAGAAATGTTGTGAATACAAAGAACTGAACAGGTAGAACTTACCCACACAGGTTCGGCCATCCTCTGCAAATTGATAACCTGTGAAACATTCACATCGGAAAGTTCCTGGCTGATTGTTACAGACAGCATAGTTTCCACAAATGGAAGGGTTCTCTCTGCATTCATCAACATCTGTAGGGTAACAACAGTGGAAAGAACTTGATCCAGCAGGAACCAGGGAGTACAGTTCCTTTTTAACTGAGCAATTATTTTAAAAATGTACACATTTTCACCCACTAACAGTTCAACCCAGTTTACTGCAGTCGATTTATTTCTCGCCCCTTTGTAGTTTGCCTTACTTAAATTTAAAACCTCGATTTGTGAACTCTCCTTCATTACACCAACAACTTGTGTTTATACAGCACCTTTAATGTAGTAAAACGTCCCAAGGCGCTTCACAGGAGCGTTATCAGGCAAAATTTGACACCCAGACACATAAGGAGATATTAGGACAGGAGACCAAAAGTTTGGGTGATGAGGTAGGTTTTAAGGAGCATCTTAAAAGGAGGTGGAGAGGGGGGTTTAGGGAGGAAATTCCAGAGCTTAGGGCCCAGGCAGCTGAAGGCACGGCCACCAATGGTGAGGTGATGAAAATCAGGGATGTGCAAGAGGCCAGAATTGCCTATGGACATTTTTCTATGGTAAAGGTGCTATAAAAATACAGTTTGTTATGTAGAAGTGGTCATCGATTTATTCAACAGAGCAGACCTTTTTTTGTGGGGGTGGGGTAGAAATACAGAAACAATGCTAGCAAAGTTTTAATTTCTCATCCTTCGCTCTGAGGAGTTTATCTTCACCAAACCCCCAGCCTCTCAGATTACCCTCAATCCCTAATCTGTTCATGGCTTTCAAACAATAATATGTGGCATCAGTTCACGTTAAAAAGAGGGTACAGAATTTCATATTGCTTTCAAAGTGCTGGCATTAAAATCTGAAGTCTGGACACAACAACAAAAATAAAGTGCATCTGAAATCATTGAAGCATTTCTCAGTCAACCACACGACAAATGAGAAACAAATTATAATTTCAACCCCTCCCACTGAAGGTTTGTCTAGGCTGCTCCACACTGGCTATCACCCCTCATCTAAACCTGACACACCACTCCCATGCCTCTGGCAGTTTCAGCTCTGTAAGGGGCGACCAAGAGAGAATCATACTATCCAGGAGGCACCTCGTGTTTTGCCTCCCTGCAGGTAACATTTCCATTCTGTTCAGCATAAGATAGATATATTTATTTTTAAAAACTGAATGTAATACTGTCCTGGAAGTGTTTTATAGTATTTACAGCACAGAAACAGGCCATTCGGCCCAACTGGTCCATGCTGGTGTTTATGCTCCACACGAGCCTCCTCCTGCCCCTCTTCTTCTAACCGCATCAACATATCCTTCTATTCCTTTCTCCCTCATGTGTTTATCTAGCTTCCCCTTAAATGCATCTCTGCTATTCACCTCAAACACTCCATGGTAGCAAGTTCCACATTCTCACCACTCTCTGGGTAAAGAAGTTTCTCCTGAATTCCCTATTGGATTTATTAGTGACTATCTTATATTTATGGCCCCTAGTTTTGGACTCCCCCACAAGTGGAAACATCTTCTCTACATCGACCCTATCAAACCCCTTCATAATTTTAAAGACCTCTATCAGGTCACTCTCATCCTTCTCTTTTCTAGAGAAATAAGTCCCAGCCTGTTCAGTCTTTCCTGATAGTTATATCGCCTTCATCAGTGCCTCTATGTCCTTTTTGTAATATGGAGACTTATGTTTGTTATTGTGTTTATGTTTAATTATGAGTTTGGGAATCCCGTAGAACAAATTTCTACTTCTAGGGATTTGATTTGTGCGGAGAGTCTGACTGGAACTGTGGCACCAAAACCAAGATTATTGCTTCTTGACATTACCATTTAAAAAAAATTTTTTTTACATAGAATTATGTAGAATTTAAAACACAAAAACAGGCCTTTATACTTTCCCTCATGTGCTTATCTAGCTTCCCCTTAAATGCATTTGGGCATTTATGGTCTAGTTCCATTCAAAACTTCAGTATATACAATTATTTTAAATTTGCTCTCTTAAGAAGACACCGTAACCTCTTCAACCCGCTGGCAGAATTCACCCCAGGCACGAGCTGGTCCAAGCAGATCTCAGAGACAGCACATGTAACTTACAGTTCATGTGCACCTTCCATGTGACTGGATGGATTGCGGCACTGAGCGTACACAGCCTGTGGATTCCCCCCCCACCCAATTGGTTCAGTGGGTAAACACAGACAATGGCTTCGGTCTTCCCATTGTTAATTGGAGGAAATTTCTGCTCATCCAATACTGGATGTCGGACAAGCAGTGTGACAAATCAGAGACGGGAGGGGGTCGAAAGAGGTGGTAGTGAGGTCGAGCTGGGTTTCGTCAGCGCACATGTGGAACCTGATGTCATAAAAATCAGCAAGGCGTCCTTCTTCATAAGATAGGAGCAGGAGTCGGCCATACGGTCCCTCGAGCCTGCTCCGCCATTCAATAAGATCATGGCTTATCTTCGACCTCAACTCCACTTTCCCGCCCGATCCCCATATCCCTTGATTCCCTTCAAGTCCAAAAATCTATCGATCTTAGCCTTGAATATACTCATCGACTGAGCATCCACCACCCTCTGGGGTAGAGAATTCTAAGATTCACAACTCTGAGTGAAGAAATCTCTCATCTCAGTCCTAAATGGTTGACCTCTTATCCTGAGACTATGCCCCCTAGTTCTAGACTCTCCAGCCAGGGGAAACAACCTCTCAGCATCTACCCTGTTAAGCTCTCTGAGTCTTACATGCTTCACTGAGATCACCTCTCATCCTTCTAAACTCCAGAGAACATAGTCGCAATCTACTCAATCTCTCTTCATAGGACAACCACCTCATCCCAGGAATCAATCTTCCAATCTCTACTCAGTAGTGTCCACTGAACAATGGATTTGTGGACATAGTACAAGGTTGGGCTGGAGTTTTGTTTTAATTCGTTACGGGATGTGGGCGTCGCTGGCAAAGCCGGCATTTATTGCCCATCCTAATTGTCCTTGAGAAGGTGGTAATGAGCCGCCTTGAACCGCAGCAGTCCATGATACTTCTTTGTAGTGGTTTGGTATCACGGAGTGGCTTGCTAGGCCATTTCAGAGGGCATTTAAGAGTCAAGCACATTGCTGTGGGTCTGGAGTCACATCGGTCAGACCGGGTAAGGACGGCAGATTTCCTTCCCTAAAGGACATTAGTGAACTAGATGGGTTTTTATGACAATCCGGTAGTTTCATGGTCACCATTTATTTAAGATTTATTTAATTAACCAAATTTAAATTCCCCAGCTGCCATGGTGGGATTTGAACTCACGTCTCCGGATCATTAAACCACGCTGTGGTAACACAATACAGCTTCCTGTGACTCGAACTTTATTGCATCACTTCCTGTGATTAGTCCAGGATAAATACTGGACTGATCAGTTGGATCCTGGAGAGGCAGAGAGTAAGACCTCTTTTGTATGTAGCACCTTTTTAGTTGATTAAAGCTTACTTTAAGTTCACCACGCGTAAGGCTCATTCTTACGACACACGCCTCTGGATTACTAGTCCAGTAACATAACCACTATCCTTTGGTCCATTTGGTGGTAAGGTTCCTGTCCCTTTCTAGGCTCACGCATGATTGACCACTTAGGCGAGTCACCATGTCGTAAGAGAGTTTTAGGAGCAGGTACAGTTCTACGGGAGCTGGAAGCCCTCTGGTACCTCAACCAAGAAATTCTCTTAAAATTTTGAGAACCTGCAATACATGTAACAATGAAGAAAGAATACAACAGCTCCTTACTATAATAAGCCATACACTGTTCAGCTTCCTCATCAACAGAGAAACCCACACTTCTTTACCCAGAGAGTGGTGAGAATGTGGAACTCGTTACCACAGGAAGTAGTTGAGGCGAATAGCATAGATGCATTTAAAGGAAAGCTAGATAAACACAAGGGAGAAAGGAATAGAAGGTTATGCTGATACGGCAAGATGAAATAGGTTAGGAGGATGCTCATGTGGAGCACAGACCAGGCGGGCTGAATGATCTGTTTCTATGCCGTACATTCTATGCAATTCTAAGCAAAATGATCACCAGCATTCGGTATGGCTCGCATCATGGCCATTATATGGGGGAAGGGCGTTAACTCTGGGTCTATCCAGCTTGCTGCCTGCTTTACCACCAGTCACTGTCCTACCATAGCAAGTCCGGCCATCACCATAAAAGCCAGCGGAACATTCACAAGTGAACCGATTTCCCTGCTCTGGGCGGCAAGCTGCGTTGGTGTCACATCCATGGGTTCCGGTGTAGCACGGGTTCTGGTTCACCACACTCGAGTCAGCTAGAAAACAGGAGAGAATTAGAATTTCATTTTAAATTAGCGCCCATATACACCACTGTTGTCGTGACCTACCTGCCCCCGCACAAAAATAAAATGTATTATTGTGCTGCTTATTTCAATTGAGCTGAACAACTTTTACATAGATACATAGAAGATAGGAGCAGGAGTAGGCCATCCGGCCCTTCGAGCCTGCTCCGCCATTTAATGAGATCATGGCTGATCCTCCAATTCAGTATCCCGTCCCCGCCTTCTCTCCGTAACCCTTAACCCCTTTTGCCTGTAGAAATATATCTAATTCCCTCTTAAATATATTTAATGAGCTGGCGTACACTGCCCTCTGTGGCAATGAGTTCCACAGGTTCACCACCCTCTGAGTGAAGAAATTCCCCCTCATTTCTGTCCTAAATGGTTTAGCCCTTATCCTTAAATTATGTCCTCTAGTTCTGTTCTCACCCGCCAAGGGAAACATTCCTTCTGCATCTAGTCTGTCTAGACCTGTCAGAATTTTATACACTTCTATGAGGTCCCCTCTCAATCTTCTAAACTCCAGTGTGTACATCCCTAAACTACATAGTCTCTCCTCATAGGTCAATCCCGCCATTCCTGGTATCAGCCTGGTGAATCGCCGCTGCACCCCCTCCATGGCAAGAGCATCTTTCCTCAGATGAGGCGACCAAAACTGTACACAGTACTCGAGGTGTGGTCTCACCAGTGCCCTGTACAGCTGCAGCAAGGTATCCCTGTTCCTGTATTCCAACCCTTTTGCTATGAAGGCCAGCATACTGTTTGCCTTCTTGACCGCCTGTTGCACCTGCATGCTCGCCTTCAGTGACTGGTGTACAAGAACACCCAGGTCTCTCTGTACTTCCCCCTCTCCCAATTTATTGCCATTTAAATAATAATTTGCCCTCCCGTTCCTGCACCCAAGGTGGATAACTTCGCACTTGTCCACATTATAGTGCATCTGCCATTTATCCGCCCAATCACCCAGTCTGTCCAAATCGCTCTGGAGCTTCCTGGTCTCCTCCTCTGAGCCCACCCCCCCTCCTAGTTTAGTGCCGTCTGCAAATTTGGAAATGCTGCATCCGACTCCCTGATCCAGGTCATTAATGTAAATTGTGAACAGCTGGGGACCCAGGACAGATCCCTGTGGTACCCCACTTGTTACTGCCTGCCATTCAGAAAATGAGCCGTTTATTCCAACTCTCTGTTTTCTATCTGACAGCCAGTTCTCTATCCACGTCAATACTTTCCCCTTTATCCCATGAGCTTCAATTTTCCATGCTAATCTTTTATGTGGGACCTTATCGAAGGCCTTTTGGAAGTCCAGGTACACCACATCTACTGGCTCTCCCCCATCTATTTTACCAGTTACTCCCTCAAAAAATTCCAATAGATTAGTCAAGCACGATTTACCCTTTGTAAATCCATGTTGACTCTGTCCTATCCTGTCCCCATTTGCTAAGTGCTCCGCTATTTCATCCTTAATGATGGACTCCAGCATTTTGCCCACAACTGATGAAAGGCTTACAGGTCTGTAATTACCTGCTTGTTCCCTACCCCCCTTTTTGAATAGTGGGGTAACGTTAGCTACCCTCCAATCCATGGGCACTGTTCCCGAGTCTAATGAATTCTGAAAAATCATACTTAGTGCATCCACTATCTCTAGGGCCACCTCCTTCAGTACCCTAGGATGCATGTTATCAGGCCCTGGGGATTTGTCCGCCTTCAATCCCTTTAGCTTCCTTAACACCATATCCTTAGAGATATTGATTTGCGTCAGTTCCTCCTTTGCCAATGTCCCTATTTTTCCCGATATCCCAGGGAGGTTTTTTGTGTCTTCCTTCGTAAAGACTGACCCAAAGTATGCATTTAGTTGGTCTGCCATTTCCTTATTTCCCGTTATATATTCCCCCGTATCTGACTGCAATGGGCCAACTTTGGTTTTCAACAGTCTTTTCCTCTTGATATACTTATAAAAGCTTTTGGAGTTAGTTTTTATATTTTCCGCCAGCTTGCTTTCGTAAGCTATTTTGCCCCTCTTGATTAAGCCCTTTGTCCTCCTTTGCTCTATCTTAAACTGTTCCCAATCTGGCGCTTTTTTTGGCTATTTTATACGCCCTATCTTTGGATTTTATGCTGTCTCTAATTTCCCCTGTTATCCACGGTTGAGTCACCTTTTTAGATTTCCTTTTATGCCAGATTGGTATAAACAATTTTTGCAATTTTGTCATTCTATCTTTAAATGCTTGCCATTGTTTATCTACCTCCAGTCCTCCCAGGAACGTTGTCCAATCAGACCTACTCAGTTCCCGTCTAATGGCATCATAATTCCCCTTGTTTAAATTCAGGACCTTAGTCTCTGAGTCAATTTCTTCGCTCTCCATTTCGAGTGAGAAATCGATCATGTTATGATCGCTCTGACCCAAGGGTCCCCGTACAACAAGATTACTAATTAGTCCCTTCTCATTGCACAGTACCCAGTCCAATATAGCCTGTTCCCGAGTTGGTTCCTCGACATATTGATCCAGATAACCATCCCTTAAACACTCAAGGAATTCCTCCTCCTCATTATTTTTACTGATTAGGCTATTCCAATCTATATGTAAGTTAAAGTCACCTATGATGACAGCTGTGCTCTTATTGCACGCTTCTCTAATTTCCCTCGTGATGCCCTCCCCAACCTCTATTTTACTATTTGGAGGTTAAACATGCTTTCCAACCGTCAGCCGTGGCTCAGTGGGTCGCATCCTCGCCTCGGAGTCAGAAGGTTGTGGGTTTAAGTTCTACTCCAGAGACTTGAAAACAAAAATCTAGGCTGATACTCCAGTGCAGTACTGAGGGAGTGCTGCCCTATTGGAGGTGCCATCTTTCGGATGAGACGTTAAACCAAGGCTCCGTCTGCCCTCTCAAGTGGACATAAAAGATCCCATGGCACTATTTCGAAGAGGAGTAGGGGAGTTCTCCTCGGTGCCCTGGCAATATTTATCCCTCAACTAACATCACTAAATCAGATTATCAGGTCATTATCACATTACTGTTTGTGGAAGCTTCTTGTGATACATTTTAAATGTATTTTATTCCAATCTATCTTGGAAGGATTTTGAATGTGTAACTCAAGCTGACTTGCTCCAAGTCAACAATCCTCCTGAAGGTTTCAGAGCTCAAGAGGACGAGTGGGTAAGAGCGACTCAATTTCTCTGTACGACTGCTTGCTTATCCATTTATTGTTTAATAAACCTTAGTTAGTAGCCTGAACAATGACCCGAGAGTGTCTGCTTTACTGCTTTCTGAAGTCAAGGAAACTATATGGTGGTACGTGATGTATCCAGTAAACCAATTACTAGAGTCTGTGTTCGGCCCAGAGGCTCACTGTAATTAACTAAATATCAGACAGCTAAAGCGCACTCCAGGGAGTGAGTGCTCTTTGGTGCTGGAGAAAAATATCGGCGGTAAAAGCCTAAAAATGTAAGAGCACCTTTGGAACAGAACGTCCTAAAAATCAGACACGTTGCTAAATCAGTTACTGGAAAATCTGGGTGAATGAGCGTTCAATTTCCAATTATAGATCAACTCCAGTACGTCTGCCAATAATTAAAGGCATCATCATGAGCCATATTCCTCTAGGTATCAGAAGTAGAGAATTAATCTCCCCGTCTGATGACAATCCCTGTACCACCGGCCTCTGGGGTTCTATCAGTCAACCAATTACGAATCCATGCGAAAACATTTCCACTGATTCCCACTCTCTCTATTTTCAGTACCAGCCTTTCCAGAGGAACTGTATCAAAGACCTTACTGATATTGAGGTACACTACACCCACTGCCTTACCCCTATCAAGCTCCTCGTCACACCCTCAAAGAAAACCATTAAGTTACATTGACAAGACCGCCTCTTCATGAAGCCATATTGGTTATATTTTATTTCAATCCAGATGCTCCATGATCTTCTCTTTAATAAGGGTTTCCATAACGTTACCCACAAACTCACTGCTCTGTAGTTTCCTGGGTCAGTACCTCTAACAAAGCAGCACTCCCTTGATACTGCATTGAACTATCAGCCGGGATGTTGAGCTCAAGTCCTGAATGTAGCTTGAGCCCACTAGCTTCTGACTCAAGAAGCGATAGCGCTACCAACTAAGTCAAGTTGAAATACAGGACAACAAAGAACTACGGGGAAACAGGATTTTAGATATCTTGTTACGTTAACTCCATTAAGCAATTTGTGGTACTCTGAAATAATTCATTGGTTTCTTCAATTAAATCTCCAGCGACATTCTTGTAGTCAGATGAAGGTCAGATTTTGTATGGATACATACAACTAAGCGATCAGCTACCCTCAACGCTGCTTCAGCAGAACTGAACCACATTGCTGCTTGCTAGGCAACACTCTCTTGGCAGATCACTTGTCAATACAGATTGCAGGCTACCACGCCTCCGTTAAGAAATCAGCTCTGGTTTTGCATTGAAATATTTATCCACATTGAATTAGGTTAGCTTTAAACTGCTCCAGTACTGTAGAAAGGACAGAACCTGCCAATTCATCGGATTATGGAGCACAGGAGGCCACTCAGCCTATCGTGACAGCTTTGAAAGAACTAGCCAATTAATTCCACACCCGCGCTCTTTCCCCAAACCCTTGCTATTTTTTTCCCCTTTTCAAGTATATATCCAATTCAATGTTACTATTGAATCTGCTTCCACCACCCTTTCAGGAGTGCATTCCAGATCACAACAACTCTCATCGTTAAAAAAAAATTCTCATCTCCCTTCTAATTCTTTTGCCAATTACCTTAAATCTGTGTCCTCTGGTTACCAACCATCCTGCCAGTGGAAAGCTATTAAATCTCCAGTTAACTTTCACTGCTCTAAGGAGAACAATCTCCTTTAAAGGAAGGAAATCTGCCGTCCTTACCTGGTCTGGACTACATGTGACTCCAGACCCACAGCAATCTGGTTGACTCTTAACTGCCCTCTGAAATGGCCGAGCAAGCCACTCAGTTGTAAAAAACCGCGACAATAAACAGCAAGAATAAAACTGGACGGACCACCTGGCATCGACCTCGGCACTGGCTACGGACACGACAACAGCACACCCAGCCCAGTCGACCCTGCAAAGTCCTCCTCACCAATAACTGGGGACTTGTGCCAAAATTGGGAGAGCTGTCCCACAGACTAGTCAAGCAACAGCCTGACATAGTCATACTCACAGAATCATACCTTTCAGCCAATGTCCCAAACTCCTCCATCACCATCCCTGGGTATGTCCTGTCCCACCGGCAGGGCAGACCCACCAGGGGTGGCGGCACAGTGGTATACAGTCGGGAAGGAGTGGCCCTGAGAGTCCTCAACATTGACTCCGGACCCCATGAAGTCTCATGGCTTCAGGTCACGCATGGGCAAGGAAACCTCCTGCTGATTATCACCTACCGCCCTCCCTCAGCTGATGAATCAGTACTCCTCCATGTTGAACAACACTTGGAAGAAGTAGAGAGAGTAGCAAGGGCACAGAATGTACTCTGGGTGGGGGACTTCAATGTCCATCACCAAGAGTGGCTCGGTAGCACCATTACTGACCGAGCTGGTCGAGTCCTGAAAGACATAGCTGCCAGTCTGGGCCTGCGACAGGTGGTGAGGGAACCAACACGAGGGGAAAAACCTACTTGACCTCGTCCTCACCAATCTATCTGTCGCAGATGCATCGGTCCACGGTAGCAGTGACCACTGCACATTCATTGTGGAGACGAAGTCCCGTCTTCACACTGAGGACACCCTCCATCGTGTTGTGTGGCACTACCACCGTGCTAAATGGGATAGATTCAGAACAGATCTAGCAGCTCAAAACTGGGCATCCATGAAGCGCTGTGGGCCATCAGCAGCAGCAGAATTGTATTCCACCACAATCTGTAAACTCATGGCCCATATCCTTCACTCTACCATTACCATCAAGCCAGGGGACCAACCCTGGTTCAATAAGGAGTGTAGAAGAGCATGCCAGGAGCAGCACCAGGCGTACCTAAAAATGAGGTGCCAACCTGGGGAAGCTGCAACAAAAGCAGAAGCAGCATGCTGTAGACAGAGCTAAGCGATCTCACAATCAACGGATCAGATCAAAGTTCTGCAGTCCTGCCACATCCAGTCGTGAATGGTGGTGGACCATTAAACAACTAACGGGAGGAGGAGGCTCCATGAATATCCCCATCCTAAATGATGGTGGAGCCCAGCACGTGAGTGCAAAAGACAAAGCTGAAGTGTAACCATCTTCAGCCAGAAGTGCCGAGTGGATGATCCATATCGGCCTCCTCCTGAGGTCCTCACCATCACAGAAGCCAGTCTTCAGCCAATTCGATTCACTCCACTTGATATCAAGAAACTGCTTCGTGCACTGGATACAGCAAAGGCTGAGGGCCCCAGACAGCATCCCGGCTGTCGTGCTGAAGACTTGTGCTCCAGAACTAGCCGCGCCTCTAGCCAAGCTGTTCCAGTACAGCTACAACACTAGCATCTATCCGACAATGTGGAAAACTGCCCCGGTATGTCCTGTCCACAAAAAGCAGGACAAATCCAGTCCGGCCAATTACCGCCCTATCAGTCTACTCTCAACCATCAGCAAAGTGATGGAAGGTGTCTTCGACATTGCTATCAAGCGACACTTACTTACCAATAGCCTGCTCACCGATGCTCAGTTTGGGTTCTGTAAGGACCACTCGACTCCAGACCTCATTACAGCCTTGGTCCAAACATGGACGAAAGAGCTGAATTCCAGAGGTGAGGTGAGAGTGACTGCCCTTGACATCAAGGCAGCATTTGACCGAGTGTGGCATCAAGGAGCCCTAGTAAAACTGAAGTTAATGGGAATCGGGAGGGAAAACTCTCCACTGGCTTGAGTCAAATCGAGCACAAAGGAAGATGGTTGTGGTGTTTCACAGCCCCAGGACATCGCTGCAGGAGTTCCTCAGGGCAGTGTCCTAGGCTGAACCGTCTTCAGCTGCTTCATCAATGACCTTCCCTCCATCATAAGGGGGGATGTTCGCTGATGACTGCAGAGTGTTCAGTGCCATTCGCAACTCCTCAGATAATGAAGCAGTCCATGCCCACATGCAGCAAGACCTGGACAACGTTCAGGCTTGGGCTGATAAGTGGCAGATAACATTCGTGCCACACAAGTGCCAGGCAATGACTATCTCCAACAAGCGAGCGTCTAACCACCACCCCTTGACATTCAACGGCATTACCATCGCCGAATCCCCCACCATCAACATCCTGGGGGGTCACCATTGACCAGAAACTTAGCTGGACCAGCCACATAAATACTGTGGCAACAAGAGCAGGTCAGAGGCTGGGTATTCTGCGGCGAGTGTCTCACCTCCTGACTCCCCAAAGCCTTTCCACCATCTACAAGGCACAAGTAAGGAGTGTGATGGAATACTCTCCACTTGCCTGGATGAGTGCAGCTCCAACAACACTCAAGAAGCTCGACACCATCCAGGACAAAGCAGCCCGCTTGATTGGCACTCATCCACCACCTTAAACATTCACTCCCTCCACCACCAGCACACCGTGTCTGCAGTGTGTACCATCTACAAGATGCACTGCAGCAACTCACCAAGGCTTCTTCGGCAGCACCTCCCAAACCCGCGACCTCATCCACCTAGAAGGACAATGGCAGCAGGTGCATGGGAACACCACCATCTCCAAGTTCCCCTCCAAGTCACACACCATCCTGACTTGGAAGAATATCGGCCGTTCCTTCATCGTCGCTGGGTCAAAATCCTGGAACTCCCTGCCTAACAGCACTGTGGGAGTACCTTCACCACAAGGACTGCAGCGGTTCAAAAAGGCGGCTCACTACCACCTTCTCAAGGGCAACTAAGAATGGGCAATAAATGCTGGCCTTGCCAGCGACATCCACATCCCATGAACGAATGAAAAAATCTCAGCTTCTCTAGTCGCTCCACACAAGTCGTTTCATCCCTGGCACCATTCTGGTAAGTCTCCTTTGCACCATCCCCAAGGCCCGACATCCTTCCTAAAGTGTTGTGCCCTGAATTGAACACAATACTCCAGCTGGGGCCTAACCAGTGTTTTATAAAGGTTTAGCATAACTTCTTTGTTTTTGTACTCTTATGGTTACAGCTGCAGATTATTACAAGATCAACAACAGCAAGAGAATCTGTGGATTCTCTAGCTATAGACTTTGTTCAGTGATCTATGCGCACAAACAGCACCTTAGACTGGGCAGTAACTCATGCTTCCTTGAATATAGGGGGTATGATTAAGAAGTTTGCAGATGATACTAAAATCGGCTGTGTGGTTGATACTGAAGAAGGAAGCTGTAGACTGCAGGAAGATATCAATAAATTGGTCAGGTGGGCAGAACAGCGGCAAATGGAATTCAATCCGGAGAAGTGTGAGGTAATGCATTTGGGGAGGGCGAACAAGGAAAGGGAATACACATTAAATGGTAGGACACTGAGTAGTGTAGAGGAGCAAAGGGACCTGGGAGTGCATGTCCACAGATCCCTGAAGGTAGCAGGCCACGTAGATAAGGTGGTTAAGAAGGCATACGGAATGCTTGCCTTTATTAGCCGTGGCATAGAATACAAGAGCAGGGGGGGTTATGCTTCAACTGTATAAAACACTAGTTAGGCCTCAGCTAGAGTACTGCGTGCAGTTCTGGTCACCACATTACAGGAAAGATGTGATTGCACTAGAGAGGGTACAGAGGAGATTTACAAGGATGTTGCTGGGAGTGGAGAATCTTAGCTATGAGGAAAGACTGGATAGGCTGGGTCTGTTTTCCTTGGAACAGAGGAGGCTGAGGGGAGACCTTATTGAGGTGGAAGGTTTAGAGGGGATTTGAGGGGAAATTTCTTCACCCAGAGGGTTGTGGGGGTCTGGAACTCACTGCCTGAAAGGGTGGTAGAGGCAGGAACCCTAACCACATTTGAAAAGTACTTGGATGTGCACTTGGGATGCTCTAACCTGCAGGGCTACGGACCAAGAGCTGGGAAGTGGGATTAGGCTGGATAGCTCTTTGTTGGCCGGCGCGGACACGATGGGCCGAAATGGCCTCCTTCCGTGCTGTAACTTTCTATGATTCTATGATAGTCCAAGAGGGCATTGGCAAGGTCTAGAACGAGGCTCATCACACTTGGCATGAATCCAAGCAGAAAACTTAGCTTGGGAAAAATGACCAATCATGCCTCACATCACCTGCTCCATTAATACTTCTGCCACACACAGGTGTGCAGGAAGCTCCGATTTTGATAGCAAACCCAAAAAAACCTTTAACAACACAGGTCGTAATTCAAGTTGTTACAACCTTGTCCAAGCCCAGAAACTTCAACCTTAATGTTGAGTCTCGGGTTGGACTGAGAGACAGCAACAGTGCGCAAGCTATTTACAGAAATACAAGACCAATTCCACACTTCCTTTACTAGCTCCTTTCAGAGAGCACCAACGTTCTTCAGCTGTTCGATTTGTTGAAATGCAGCCAAGCTGTTCTCCTCCCCACAAAGATGTGAATGAACCAGCAGCTGCAGAAATATCTGTGGGTTCCCCACAAATAACCGGGCTGCTTTACTACATTTTGTTTGAACCCCTGCAATTTACTAGCAAATGGTAAATTAGGGTAACCAAAAATTCTGATCTAATTGCTCTCAACAATGTTTTGTTATTTTTTTTTTTAAAAAGAGCTTCCTTTTCCTCAATGACTATGACCATAAAAGCCCTCTCCCCTCAGGGCAACTTTGCAGGAAAACCCATCCTGGGCCCCTTAATGACTGGAGTCCAACAACTGCCTCTGACAAGGTTTACACGCTCGCCACAAAACATGCTGTGGAATCAGAAAAGGCTGCTCACAGCATGTAAAGCGAGCTTGTCTTATGCAGAAGCGAAGCTCACAGCAGTTAGTGGCACAGAAGAGAGCCAGCATTTTGCATGCATCGATTTAATGGGGAAAATAAGATAGAGTAATTCAAATTTTAGCTTTAAATGCAAATTTTGTTGCACATTCAGACTCCTTATCCCACAAAAGAAAGTTGCATTCTACAGCGCATTTCACAACCTCAGGACATCCCAAAGTGTTTTACAGCCAATGAAGTACTTTTGAAGTGTAGTCACTGTTGTAATGTAGGAAACGCGGCAGCCAATTTGTGCACAGCAAGTAGCAATCTGATAATGGTCAGATAATCTGTTGTCAGTGATGTTGCTTGAGGGATAAATATTGTCCAGGAGACCAGGGAGAATTCCCCTGCTCTTCTTCGAATAGTGCCATGGGATCTTTTACATCCACCCGAAAGGGCAGACGGGGCCTCGGTTTAACGTCGCATTCGAAAGAAGGCACCTCCGACAGTGCAGCACTCCTTCAGTACTCCACTGGTGTGTCAGCCTGGATTTTGTGCCCAAGTGTCAGGAGTGGAACTTGGACCTACGACCTTCTGACTCAGAGGCGAGACTGCTATCCACTGAGCCACGGCTGACACAGAGTTTGCCTCCTTCACATTGTTGGAAGAGCCATGTTGCCAACTCTTCACTACCAATATAAAAAGTCTATAAACTCTGTCTGTAGTACCCAGAACCTCAACTGAGATGGAACTACCCCAAAACAGAGTTCACAGTTCTACCGATAGAAATTTACGACATTTTGAATATTCATTACTTGCATTATCTTCTACCACTGAATAATTGAAGCTCTGGCTGGAAGCCAAGTGGGTTAATGTTATGGTAAAACAGAGCATTTTTGAAATAGTTTTGAGTTGCCCATTATTCTCGAACAAGAAGACAATGAGGATCAGATCAGTGGGAGGAATACATTAAATCTACATGTTAACTATAAAACCTCAAAGTGAGTCACACTGCTAAGCCCCCTTTTTAAAAAAACACACACCCAGGAAACTCTCAGCTGCTACGCCATTGGCTCTCACTCTGACATATGCAGATAAGGCTCACCAAGCACGAAGAAACTTGGGAGAAGTGTTTTAAAGGTGCGCAAGCAGCAGGAACAACTTCTACCTGAACTTCCTGTGCAGTTTTGAAGTGTCGTCACTATGGTAAAATAGGAAATGTGGCAGTTAATTTGCGCACAGGAAGCTCCCACAAATGAAGAACTTTTGAAATGTACTTTTAGACCTTGCTGTGTACAAATTGGCTGCCGCATTTCCCTACACTACAACAGTGACTATACTTCAAAAGTACTTCATTGGCTGTAAAGCGTTTTGGTACGTCCAGTGGTCATGGAAGGCGCTGTATAAATGCAAGTCTTTCTTTTTAAACAAAAATTGTGCTAAATATAAAAGCACCTTCCATCAGGGCATCACAACCAGGCTGTAGCCGGCCCTCACTCCCATGTCTGCACATTAATTCCAGCAGAGGTGGTTACAAGCCAATCCAACAACCTTTATAAAATGGAGATCTTAAATTGAACGCTAACTAGTTATAACCTAGAACAGTTAAAGTTTGTGCTTCGAGATGAGGAACCTTCTGTAAAACAGTAGCTCTGGAAACCTCTGCACCCTCTGGGACAACAGAATCGAGCTCAAACTAGGTGCTTGAAATGAATTCATACTAGGAACTGACATGGTTGGGCAAAGCACTTTTTTTTTAAGCAAGACAAATGTTCAATTAGACTGCAATATCCAGCACTAATACAGCCTGCATTCACACAAATGAACCAGTATGAGCCGACAGAGAGTGCAAGCCATTCATTGGTGTTTTACTAGGAATGTAAACTGCTCATGAGTTCCAGAATTAATTGGTTGCGTCAGTTTGGGGTCACGGAGAGGTTGGCTGCAGATAAACAGAAATGTTCCATTCTCAAGAGTCAGTTATCTAAATATCTACAACAAACTTCCCGGCTGATACAATTGACATGTATTTTTTTTTTAACACTACACAGCCACATAAATATACGGAAACCACATTTGTACCCAACTCATTGTGCCATTGAATGGTAGAACAAAGATTAATGCCAACAGTCCAGCATGTGCGCTCTTGACGCACTACATAGAATTACATAGCATTTACAGCACAGAAACAGGCCATTCGGCCCAACTGGTCTATGCCAGTGTTTATGCTCCACACAAGCCTCCTCCCACCCCATTTCATCTCATCCCATCAACATATCCTTCTATTCCTTTCTCCTTCATGTGTTTCTCTAGCTTCCCCTTAAATGCATCAATGCTATTCGCCTCAACTACTCCATGTGGCAGTGAGTTCCGCATTCTAACCACTCTCTGGGTAAAGAAGATCTCCTGAGTTCCCTATTGGATTGATTAGTGACTATCTTATATTTACAGTCCTTAATTTTGGACTTGCCCAGTGGAAACATCTTCTCTATGTCTACCCCTTCCTATCAAACCCCTTCATAATCTTAAAGACCTCTGTCAGGTCACCCCGCAGCTTTCTCTTTTCTAGAGAAAAGAGCCCCAGCCTGTTCAGTCTTTCCTGATAGTTGTAACCTCTCAGTTCTGGTATCATCCTTGTACTTTCAGTGCTTCTGTATCATTTTTATAATATAGAGGCCAGAACTATTCAGTGCTCCAAGTGTGCCAGGAAGAGATAATCTGAGATAGGTACTTCTCCAGAAACAGGGAGGGGATAAACAAGAAAGCCAGAAATGGGAACAGAAATAGAATAGGTTCTGTGAGTTTCCATGTTGACCAATTCTGTGAGCATAGGTCAAATTATAACCTGTTGTTCAGGGTTGAAAAGCCATTGCCAGAATACAACACATCTTTCCAACTTCAAAGTACCAACTTGCTGGAAATCCATGAGTGCAGATGAAAGGGGCCCAGGGAAACCCTCCCGACCCAGATTTATACATTCACTCCCACCAATTTCCCTTTTGGTGTTTGGGGATTTAAGATTTCTCTAAGATTGCGCTGTGCCGTGGAAATACAGTTGCCAGTTAGTGTTTAAGAGACTGCACATTAAGCTGGAATGTATTTAAAGATGCTTATCCTGGACGGGTGCGTTCAAAAGCAGGCGATGATTAAATATCTGGGTTTCTGCACAGGTCTCTGGAACCCCCTCCCTTTGGTCTCACACACATCATTTTAGGAATGGTACAGTGCGTCAATCCTCGACAGTTAAAGTTACTGATCATAATTGTACCGCTGAGACCCTCATCCATGCCGTCATCACCTCTAGACTCAACTATTCTAATGCTCTCCTCACCAGCCTCCCACCTAGCCCCCTCCGTAAGCTTCAGCTCATTCAAAACTCTGCTGCCTTTATTCTAACTCACAGCAAGTCCCGTTCACCCATCCCCCGTGCTTGCTGATCTACATTGGCTCCTGCAAACAAAAGTTCTGATGAAAGGTCATCAACCTGAAGCGTTAACTCTGTTTCTCTCTCCACAGATGCTGCCTGACCTGCTGAGTATTCCCAGCATTTTCTGTTTTTGTTACACTGGTTCCCGGTCCGGTAACGCCGCGATTTTAAAATTCTCATCCTTGTTTTCAAATCCCTCCATGGCCTCGCCCCTCCCTATCTCTGTAACCTCTTCCAGCCCTACAACCCTTCAAGAATTCTGTGTTCCTCCAATTCTGGTCTCTTGTGCATCCCCGATTTCCTTCACTTCATCATTGGTGGCTGTGCCTTCAGCTGCCTGGGCCCTAAGCTCTGGAATTCCCTCCCTAAACCTCTCCACCTCTCTCTCCTCCTTTAAGACACTCCTTAAAACCTACCTCTTTGACCAAGCTTTTGGTCACCTGTCCTAATACCTCCTGTGATACGCTTTGGGACATTTTAGAATGTTAAAGGTGCTATATAAATGCTAGTTGTTGTTGTTGTTGTGACAGGAAACTGCCAAGTGGAGGGAGGCTAGTTAATCTTACAGAAGGGAAGTGTGACCCAAGATGTTCTCACACCACAAGAGTACCAGGTTTCACAGCTGCACTGGCCGAGGGCTGGCAATAGCTACACATTCTCTTGGCTGGTTAGGGTGCGAGGATAATGAGAAAATGCCTCAAATAGAGAGTGTAAAAGAAAAAGAATGAAAGGATAAGCTAGGTAAATACATAAGGGACTAGGTCATTCTATTTAGTATAAAAGCCATATAGAGCAGCTTCTTGACATTTATGGAATGGAATAACTGAGCCAATGCCCTTGTACTCTCTGTTACCATTAACAGCTGATCAGTCACCAGGCTGCTATTTGTACAATACAAGAAAATACTTCAACTTAAAATTATACTTTTTTTTTTGGAGAGGTCATCAAAAACATTGGCTCAAACGGCAAAGGAATTTTTTGGATTATATAAAATTAAGAAATAAAATAGTCCTCAGGCTCCTGTTACAGTTGACATGAGGTGATGTGCTTAGTGAGCCAATGCAAACCAGGGAGCACCAGATTCAATCTCTGGTCTGTGTGGCTCTCAACTGGGGCTTCAGTGGAAGGTCTCCAGGGCATCTCTGGGACCCTAAACTTTAAGGGGGGGGGGGGGCGCGCAGGGAAAAAAAGAGCAAAGACAGCCAAGGCTGCAATTCACGATTGCCATCCAATGTCTACTGGAAATGAACAAGGTGGGATGTCGGGCAAGATTGGATGGGATGCCATTCATAAGTCAATAGTTAAACACTCATGGCCTGGACTCAGCTATTGGGAGCAGCAGTGAGAGCGGACCGACCTTTGAGGGAATAGGCGAAGGAGGAGCGAGGAAATAAAGCCCGAGGCTCGAAGCCCAGACTGAGCTATTGGGAGCAGCAGCGAGCGCGGACCTCAACAGGCAACATGCGAAAGTGACGTCAGAGATTAAAAGTGACGTCGGCACAAGGGAAGGAGCTGATTGGTAAGTAGGACCTGGTGAGTATTTCTACAGTCCAGTCGTTAAAGTAAAAGTAAGGTCTCTATAGTTTAGAGTAAGTAGTGTTTAAAGTGAAGTAAGGTCCCTAGTGTATTTAATATTCTTTAATTTAAAGGAAGTAAAGGGAGTAAATTAAGGGTAGGACATGGCAGGGCATCTCGGCAGCATGGAGTGCTCCTCCTGTGCTATGTGGGAAGTCAGGGACACTTTCGGTGTCCAGGGTGAACACGTGTGCAGGAAGTGTCTCCAGCTGCAGCTACTCGAAATCCGCGTTTCGGAGCTGGAGCTGCAGCTGGAGTCACTGTGGAGCATCCGCGAGGCTGAGATCTTCGTGGATAGCACGTTTAACGAGGTGGTCACACCGCAGCTAAAGAGTGCACAGGCAGACAGCGAATGGGTGACTGCCAGACAGAGTAAAAGAACTAGGAAGGTAGTGCAGAAGTCCCCTGGGTCCAACTCCCTCTCCAACAGATTTTCTGTTTTGGATACTGCTGGGGGAGATGGTTTCTCAGGGGAATGCAGCAAGAGCCAAGTCCGTGGCTCTACGAGTGGCTCAGCTGCACAGGAGGGGAGGAAAAAGAGTGGGAGAGCAATAGTGATAGGGGATTCTATCGTAAGGGGAACAGATAGACGTTTCTGTGGCCACAGACGTGACTCCAGGATGGTATATTGCCTCCCTGGTGCCAGGGTCAAGGATGTCACTGAACGGCTGCAGGACATTCTGAAGGGGAAGGGTGAACAGCCAGAGGTCGCGGTCCATATCGGTACCAACGACATAGGTAGAAAGAGGGACGAGGTCCTGCAAGCAGAATATAGGGAGCTAGGAAATAAATTAAAAAGCAGGACCTCAAAGGTAGTAATCTCAGGATTACTCCCAGTGCCACGTGCTAGCGAGAGCAGAAATAGAGAATAGACCAGATGAATGCGTGGCTAGAGAGATGGTGTAGGAGGGAGGAATTTAAATTCCTGAGGCATTGGGACTGATTCTGGGGAAGGTGGGACCTGTACAAGCTTGATGGGTTACACCTCGGCAGAAACGGGACCAACATCCTCTCAAGGGGGTTTGCTAGTGCTGTTGGGAAGGATTTAAACTAATTTGTCAGGGGGCTGGGAACTTAAGTGTGGGCCCAGAACGGAGAGAAACAAAGCTGGGAGTGCAAGTTAGAAAAGCAGTCAGCAAAACTAGTAGGGAGCAGAAACAAAGGCCAACAGTAAAGAGGGTCAAAGTGCAGAAAAATATTAAACAGGCAAAGTTGAAGGCACTTTAGCTAAATGCACGTAGCATTCGCAACAAGGTGAATGAATTAATGGCACTAATAGAAGTAAATGGGTATGATGTAATTGCCATTACAGAGACATGGTTGCAGGGTAACCAAAGCTGGGAACTGAATGTTCCAGGGTACTCAACATTTAGGAAGGACAGACAAAAAGGAAAAGGAGGTGGCGTAGCGCTGTTAATAAGGGATGAGATCGGTACGGTAGAGATGAAAGATCTTGGCTTGGCAGATCGTGATGTAGAACTGGAATCAGTTTGGGTGGAGCTAAGAAACAGCAAAGGGCGGAAAACATTGGTGGGAGTTGTGTATAGGCCACCAAACAGTAATGGTAATGTAGGGCACAGTATCAATCAAGAGATTAGAAGTGCATGTAACAAGGGCAATACAGTAATCATGGGGGACTTTAATCTACATATTGACTGGGCAAATCAAATTACCACAAATGGTGTGGAGGACGAATTCTTGGAATGCATGTGAGATGGTTTCCTGGATCAGTATGTGGAGGAACCAACCAGGGAACAGGCTATTCTGGATCTGGTACTGTGTAATGAGAAAGGGCTAATCAATAATCTTGTGGTAAAGGGGCCTTTAGGGACAAGTGACCATAATATGATTGAATTTTCACATTAAGTTTGAGAGTGATGTAGTCCAATCTGAAACTAAGGTCTTCAATCTAAACAGAGGAAACTACAAGGGTATGAGGGACAAGTTGGTCATGGTAGATTGGGAGACTACACTAAAAGGTATGAAGGTGGACATACAATGGCTAACATTCAAGGAAATAATGCATAATTTGCAACAAATATATTCCTCTAGGGCATAAAAACCCAAAAGGAAAAGTGATCCAACCATGGCCAACAAAAGAAATTAAAGCTAGTATTAAGTCAAAGGAGGAAGCTTATAAAGTTGCCAGAAAAAGCAGTCAGCCTGAGGATTGGGATCTTTTTAGAAATCAGCAAAGGGGGACCAAGAAATTGATAAAGAAAGGGAAAATGAGCACAAACTAGCGAAAAATATAAAAATGGATTGTAAAAGCTTCTATAGGTACGTGAAAAGGAAAAGACTGGCGAAGGTAAATGTAGGTCCTTTACAGTCAGAGACGGGAGAATTTATAATGGGGAATGAGGAAATGGCAGAGAAATTAAATAAATACTTTGTTTCTGTCTTCATGGAGGAAGACACAAAAAACCTCCCAGGAATACGAGGAAACCAAGGGTGTGACAAGAATGAGGAACTTAAAGAAATTATTAGTAGTAAAAAAAACAGTACCAGCAAAATTAATGGGACTAAAAGTCGATAAATCCTAAGGATTTTGATGACCTACATCCTAGGGTTTTGAAAGAGGTGGCCATTGGAATAGTGGACGCATTGGTTGTCATCTTCCAAAATTCTATAGATTCTGGAACGGTTCCTGCAGATTGGAGGATAGCAAATGTAACCCCGCTATTTAAGAAAGGAGGGAGAGAGAAAACGGGGAACTACAGACCTGTTAGCCTCACATCAGTAGTTGGGAAAATGCTGGAATCTATTATGAAGGATGCAATAACTGGGCACTTAGAAACTAATAGTAAGATTGGGCAGAGTCAACATGGATTTATGAAAGGGAAATCCTGTTTGACAAACCTATTGGAGTTCTTTGAGGATGTAACTAGTGGAGTAGACAAAGGGGAACCGGTAGATGTGGTGTATCTGGATTTTCAGAAGGCCTTCGATAAGGTCTCACACAAGAGGTTGGTGAACAAAATTAGGGCACATGGAATTGGGGGTAATATACTAACATGGATTGAGAATTGGTTAACAGACAGAAAACAAAGAGTAGGGATAAACGGGTCTTTTTCAGGATGGCAGGCTGTGACTAGTGGGGTACCGCAAGGATCGGTGCTTGGGCCCCAGCTATTCACAATCTATGTCAATGATTTGGATGAGGGGACTAAATGTAACATTTCCAAATTTGCTGATGATACAAAGCTAGGTGGCAGTGTCAGTTGTGAAGAGGATGTGAAGAGGCTTCAAGGGGATCTCGACAGGCTCAGTGAGTGGGCGAGAACATGGCAGATGGAATATAATGTGGATAAATGTGAAGTTATCCACTTTGGTAGAAAAAACAGAAAGGCAGAGTATTTCCTAAATGGTGAAAGATTAGGGAATGCAGATGCTCAAAGGGACCTGGGTGTCCTTGTACATGAGTCACTGAAAGTGAATGTGCAGGTGCAGCAAGCCATTTTGGAAGGCAAATGGTATGCTGGCCTTCATTACAAGAGGATTTGAGTACAGGAGTAAAGAAGTCTTACTCCAATTATATAGGGCCTTGGTGAGACCACACCTGGAGTACTGTGTACAATTTTGGTCTCCTTACCTAAGGAAGGATATACTTGCCATAGAGGGAGTGCAACGAAGGTTTACGAGATTGATTCCTGGGATGGCGGGACTATCGTATGAGAAGAGATTGAGTAAACTAGGCCTGCATTCTCTTGAATTCAGAAGAATGAGAGGGGATCTCATTGAAGCATACAAAATTATTACAGGGCTTGATAGGGTGGATGCTGGGAGAATGTTTCCCTTGGCTGGGGAGTCTAGAACCAGGGGCCACAGCCTCAAGATAAAGGGTAGGCCATTCAGGACTGAGATGAGAAGAAATTTCTTCACAGAGGGTGGTGAATCTTTGAAATTCTCTACCCCAGAGGACTGTGGAAGCTCAGTCATTGGGTATATTCAAAACAGAAGTCGATAGATTTGTGACTAGTAAGGGCATCAAGGGATATGGCGATAGGGCTGGTGAATGGAGTTGAGGCAGATGATCAGCCATGATCTCGTTGAATGGCGGAGCAGGCTCGAAGGGCCGAATGGCCTACTCCTGCTTCTATTTCTTATGTTCATGTCCTTAAGAGAGTGACTGGTGCCTGTGGAACTGTACCCAAAGGAGTCATTGCCTTCAGGAGTGGGGGAATCAAGACTGGCAGACTTCTTTCAATGGTCCGAATGGCTTGTTTCTGTGCTGTAAATTCTATGTAATACTAAGTACCAGGATGAACAACTATTTCTAAAATGTAAAAAAAATGCGGGGCTCTTGATGACTCTATTAGAGCAGATAATCAAGATCACAAGACGTTTATAAACCACCTGTTAAGTGAACACCTCAACTCCACTGTCATAAGCGCACAAAACGATCTTGCCTCACTCGACCCCCTCGAAGGCAAATGTTCCATCACGACCCTGATAACTGGCCAACAGCCATTGGTCATCGTGCATCTCTTACGTAGCTCCTTTCTAAAATGGACTTGTCTTGTTAAAGACTACAGACAGATACCTTGGACTGGTCCAATCTTGTTGCTCATTGCGTATCGGAGTATCTGTTCGTTTTTATCGTACAGGACGAATGTGCGATCCACGGACAGCTGCTGAGTGGCGGGTACCAGTCGTGTGTTGTCATCATGGATACAGCCCTGGAAGCTTAGGGTCTGTTTCAACTGGAAGGAATAGCTCTGTGAAGTTCCACCAGGAAATTCTACCGTGTACTGTATGTTTGAAGAGGACATGATCGCTGAAGGAAGAAAAAAATAGAACCCAGTCATTCTCAGCACTCAGGATCTTTGCTAGGAATTAACTACATTATTAAGCAAATATAAAAAAGAACTTGGATTTATATCGCGCCTTTCACGACCGCGGGATGATCCAAAGCGCTTTACTGCCAATGGAGTGCTTTTTTAAAAAAGTGTTGTTTTTGTAGGAAATGCGACTGCCAATCTGCGCACAGCAAGATCCCACAAACAGCAATGAGATAAACGACCAAATAATCCGTTTTGGTTAGGGATAAATATTGGCTAGGACACCGGGATGAACTCCCCTGATCTCCTTCGATTAGTGCAGTGGGATCTTTTACGTCCACCCGAGAGGGCAAACAAGACCTTGGTTAAACGTCTCCTCTGACAGTGCAGCGCTGACTCAGTACTGTACTGGGAGTGTCAGCCTGGATTTTGTGCTCAGGTCTCTGGAGTGGGACTTGAAGCGGAGATGCCGGTGTTGGACTGGGGTGGACAAAATTGAGAGGTCGCACAACACCAGGTTATAGTCCAACAGTTTTATTTGAAATCACAAGCTTTCGGAGCTATCGATTTGCTCCGAGAGGGCCATCAACTGAGCCACAGCTGACAGTAACAATAGCAGGGAGAGGGGACTGGTGTACCTATCTCTAAGTTTGTATGTGCAGAGTTCTCTCATAGCAGGCTGTTTCTTTTTTCCTCAACCAACATCACTATCAGGAGAAAGAACCTTGGATAACTTTTTCCCCTTCTCACTCCCTAGTTCAAACATGATGGAATACACTCCACTTGCCTGGATGGGTGCAGCTACAATAACACTCAAGAAGCTCGACACCATCCAGGACAAAACAGTCTACTTGATCGGGAGCCGATCCACCACCTTAAACATTCACTCCCTCCACCATCGGCGCTGCATTGTGTACGGCAGCAACTCGCCAAGGCTTCTTCGACAGCACCTTCCAAACCCGCAACCTCTCCCACCTGGAAGGACAAAGTCAGCAGGTGCATGGGAACACCATCACCTCCAAGTACCCCTCCAAATCACACACCATTCCGGCTTGGACGTATATTGGCTGTTCCTTCATCGTCGCTGGGTCAAAATCCTGGAACTCCCTCCCGAACAGCACTGTGGGAATACCTTCACCACACGGACTGCAGCGGTTCAAGAAGGCGGCTCACCACCACCTTCGCAAGGGCAACTAGGGATGGGCAGTAAATGCTGGCCTTGCCAGTGACGCCCACATCCTGAGAATGAATTTTTTTTTTTTAATAAATGTAGCACCCCATCTGTCGCCTCAGCCGAGATCAGCTAGAGAGTGAGTGTGAACCTGGGACTGCATGGCTCAGTTACCCAGTGACTTAACTAGCTGAGTCAACAAGGAAACAAACCCAATGTTAATGTCACAGGAATATTAATCCAAGAGACTGTTCACAACATCATAGAGTCATAACGGCACAGAAGGAGGCTATTCGCCCATTGAGTCCGCGCCGGCTCTCTGCAGAGCAACCCAGTCAGTTCCATTCCCCCGCTCTATCCCCGTACCCTGCAAGTTTATTTCCCTCAAGTGCCTATCAGTCTCCCCTTGAAAACATCGAGTGTCTCCGTTTCCACCACTTCCGTCGGCAGCGATTTCCAGGTCCTCAACACTCGCTGCGTAAAAGTTTTTCCTCACATCCCCTCTGTATCTCTTGCCCACCAACCACCCCCCCCCCCCCGCCTCTCTTGCCCAAAACCTTAAATCTGTGTCCCCTAGTCCTTGTACCATTAACTAGTGGGAACAGCCTATCCAAACCCGTCATAATCTTGTACACCTCTATCAAATCACACCTCAACCTCCTTTGCTCGAATGAAAACAAAGTCAGCTTCTCCAACCTGTTCTTGTAGCTAAGATCCCCCATCCCCGGAACCATTCTGGTAAATCTCCTCTGCACCCTCTCAAGGGCTTTCACATCCTTCATAATGTGTGGTGACCAGAACTGGATGCAATACTCTAGTTGTGGCCTAACCAGCACCTTATAAAGGTTCAGCATAACTTCTCTACTTTTGTACTCAATAGCTCTATTTATGAAGCCCAAGATCCCATATGCTTTGCTAACCACTCTCTCAATATGTCCTGCCACCTTCAGGGACCTATGCACATTAACTCCCAGGTCCCTCTGTCCCTGCACACTCTTTAAAACTGTGCCATTAAGTGTATATTGCCTCTCCCTGTTCCTTCTGCCAAAATGCATCACCTCACACTTCTCTGTATTAAATTCCATTTGCCACTTGTCTGCCCATTCTGCTAGCCTTTCTATGTCCTGTTGCAGTCGATTGATATCATCCTCACTGTTTGCCACACCCCCAAGTTTGGTGTCATTGGCAATTTAGAAATTCTACTCTGTATTCCAATATCCTGGTCATTATATATATAGGAAAAACAGCCATTTACCATAACTCTCTGTTTTCTGTCCTTAAGCCAATTCCTTATCCAAGCTGCCACTGACCCACCTATTCCATGAGCCTCAATTTTGTTAACCACCCTCTATGCAGTACTTTGTCAAACACCTTCCTAAAATCCATGTGGACAACATCCATTGCATTCCCTTCATCAATCCTCCGTTACTTTATCAAAAAATTAAATTAGATTAGTCAAACACGATCTGCCTTTTACAAATCCGTGTTGGCCCTCCTTAATTAGCTTAAACCTCTCCAAGTGACCGTTAATTTTTTCCTTGATTATTGTTTCTAAAACTTTACCCACCACTGATGTTAAACTGACCGGGCCTGTAGTTACTAGAATTGTCCTTACAATCTTTCTTGAACAATGGTGTCACATTTGCCACTTTCCAATCCTCAGGCACCTCCCCCGCATCTAGAGAAGATTGAAAAATTATGGCAAGCCCTTCCGCTATCTCCTCCCTCAATTCCCTTAGCAACCTGGGATGCAAACCATCTGGACCAGGCGACTTATCCACTCTAAACATACCCAGCCTTTCTAGTACATCCTGTCTATCAATTTTCACCCCTTCCATTGCTTCTACCTTATCCACTTCTACCAATATTTTGTCAGCATCCACCTTCTTAGTAAACACTTATACAAAGTACTCATTGAGTATTCTAGCCTTGCCCAGCGCCTCTAAGCATATATCACCTTCTTTGTCTCGAATAGGCCCCACCCCACCTCTTACTGCCTGCGTACTGTTTACATGCCGGTAGAAGATTTTTGGGTTCCCTTTTATGTTAACCGCCATTCTACTCTCATATTCTCTCTTTGCCAATCTTATTTTCATCTACACTTCCCCTCTCAACTTATTGTATTTGGTCTGGTTCTCCCTTGAAGAATTCACCTGACATTCATCATACACCCTCTTTTTTTGATTCATCATCTTCTCTATCTCCCTCGTCATCCAAGGAGCCCTTGCTTTGGTTCCTTACCATTCCCTCTTGTTGGAATGTACCTAGCCTGTACTTGGATCATCTCCTCCTTAAAGATCACCCATTCTTCCGTTACAGTTTTTCCTGTCAGTCTTTGGTTCCATTTTACCCTGGCTAGATCCTTTCGCACCCATTGAAGTTAGCCCTATTCCAGTTTAGAAGTTCCACTCTAGATTGTTCCTTGCTCCTCTCCATTGCTAATCTAAATCTTATGATACGATGATCACTCGTACCCAAGTGTTCTCCCACAGATACTTGGTCGACCTGGCCCACTTCATTCCCCAGCACCAGATCCAACAATGGCTCCTTCCTAGTTGGGCCAAGAACATATTGGTCAAGGAAATTCTCCTAAACACATTTCAGAAATTCCTCCCCCTCCTTTCCCTTTACCCTAGCATTATCCCAATCGATATTTGGGTAATTAAAGTCCCCCAATATCACCACTCTATAGCTCTTGCATATTTCTGCGATTTCCCTGCAGATTTGCTCCTCTACCTCTCTCTCACGATTTGGAGGCCTGTAGAATACCCCCAATAGTGTGATCATACCCTTTTTGCTCCTCAACTCTAACCAAATGGATTCTGTCCTTGTCCCCTCAAGAACATCCTCCCTTTCCAACACTACAATGTCTTCCTTAATCAGCACTGCCACCCCTACCTCCCTTTTTTCCTTCCCTATCTTTTCTGAACACCTTGTACCCTTGAATATTAAGTGCCCAGTCCTCACCGTTTTTAAGTCACGTTTCCGTTATTGCCACAGCATCATATTGCCACATGGCTAATTGTGCTTGTAGCTCACCAACCTTATTCACCACACTTTGTGCATTACGTACATGCATTCTAAACCCATTTTTGAATTTTTCATCGTCTGCTCCTATCTAATGTGGTACTACTTCCACCTCTAGTACTACTTTCTTCTCTAGTACTATCCAACACACTTACTCTTTTATGCACCTTATTCCTTTTCTACTCCTATATACTGGTGCCCATCCCCATGCCAAGCTAGTTTAAACCCTCCCCAACAACACTAGCAAACCTCCCGAGAGAATATTGGTCTCAGCTGTGTTGAGGGGTAACCCGTCCGGCTTGTACAGGTTCCACCTTCCCCAGAAATGGTCCCAATGCCTCAGGAATCTAAAGCCCTCCCTCCTGCACCATCTCTGCAGTCACACATTCATCTGTTCTATCCTCCTATTCTTGTACTCACTAGCACGTGGCACCGGGAGTAATCCGGAGATTACTAACTTTGAGGTCCTGCTTTTTAATCTTTTTCCTAGCTCCCTATAGACTGCCTGCAGGACCTCATCCCTCTTTCTGCCTATGTCGTTGGTACCGATATGGACAACGACCTCTGGCTGTTCACCCTTCCCCCCTCAGAGTGTCCTGCAGCCGCTCAATTACATCTTTGACCCTGGCACCAGGGAGACAACATACCATCCTGTGTCACGTCTGCATCCACAGAAACACCTCTCTGTTCCCCTAGCTAATGAATCCCCTATCACTATTGCTCTTCCACTCTTCTTCCTCCCCCCCCGTGCAGCTGAGCCACCCGTGGTGCCGTGGCCTTGGCTCTGGCTGCTCTCCCCAGAGGAACCATCACCCGCACCAGTTTCCAGAACTGTGAACCGGTTAGTGAGTGAGATGCACTCTGGGGATTCCTGCCCTACCTGCCTGGTCCTCCTTCTCTGTCTGGTGGTCACCCATTCCCTCTCTGCCTGCACATTCTGAGGCTGCGGGGTGACCACTTCTAGAAACATGCTTTCCAAGTATTTCTCAGCCTCGCGGATGCACTGTAGTGACTCCAGCTGCCGCTCAAGCTCCGAAACCCAGAGCTCGAGTTGCTGCAATTGGCGACACTTCCTGCACACGTGGTCGTCCAGGCCGCAAGAAGAGTCTAGGATTTCCCACATGGCACAGAATGTGCAAATCACGGGACTGAGCTGCCCTGCCATGCCTCTATTTACTAGACTATGGAGGTAATTTAGCAGAAATAACTTAAAACTTAACAAGAAACACTCAACAGCTAACCACCAATCAGCACTTCCCTCTATTAGATAGGCTATGATCTACTTAGCAGAAATATACTCAAAATAGAACAAAAAAAACTTACCACAAATACTCACCTCTCAGCTCCCTTGTGCCAGCGACACCTTTGAATTCTGACGTCACTCCTTCGTTGTCTCGCTTGCCGACTGTCGCCCTCACAGGTAGTCCACTCACTTGGGAAACTATTTGAATTTCTGGTCGCCATATTATAAAAAGGAAACAGAGGCACTGAAGAGGGTGCAGAGAAGATTTACAAGGATGATACCAGAAATGTGAGGTATACCTATCAGGAAAGGATGAACAGGCTGGGTCTCTTTTCTCTTGAAAAGAGAAGGCTGAGGGGTGACCTAATAGAGGTCTTTAAAATCATGAAAGGTTTTGATAGAGTAGACACATTTCCATTTGTGGGGAAGAGCAAAACTAGAGGCCATCAACATAAGATAGTCACCAAGAAATCAAATAGGGAATTCAGGAGAAACTTCTTTACCCAGAGAGTGGTAAGAATGTGGAACTCGCTATCACGGAATGGTTGAAGCGAATAGTATAGATGCATTTAAGGGAAGGCTAGATAAGCATATGAGGGAGAAGAGAATAGAGGGTTATGCTGATAGAGTTAGATAAGGAAACACGAGAAGAGGCTCGAGTGGAGCATAAACGCCGACATGAACTGGTTGGGCCAAATGGCCTGTTTCTGTGCCATATATCCTATGCAATCCTATGTAATTTCCTCAAGATTTTATATTAAAATAAACTAAACAGTTGCATTAGGAAAAAGCTGGGAGCAATTTAAAAGTTACACATGGTGCTCTGGGCAGTTTTAACATACCAATGGGTCATGGAACGCCAGAAATCCACTGAACGCTTTGTGTTTTTTGGACGGGGAAGAAGAAAAGAAACCTGAAGGAATTCCACCCCTCCTCCCCAAGAGGTCAACTACCATCGTGCCCTGCAGCAAAGGTGGGTCTCATTAGAGGCACATAACACAGAGCACCACAGTATCTACAATCGCAAAGAAGGTGCATTAAAGATGATTCAAGGATTTGATAGAGAGAAACTATTTCCTCTGGTGGGTGAGTCCAGAACAAAAGGGGCACAACCTTAAAATTAGAGCTAGACCGCTCAGGGGTGATGTCAGGAAGCACTTCAAGGAGCTGTGGGGAAAGATCACAACATTCGAAGACAAGTGCACAGGAAAGTTACGGGAAGATTCATTTTCTGAACTAGCACCATCGTTTAAAAAGCAGCAATCAATGATTGATAATGCTCATACAGCACAGAAGGAGGCCATTCAGCCCATCGTGCCTGTGCTGGCTCTTTGAAAGAGCTATTCAATTAGTCCCACTTCCCTGCTCTTTCCCCAGAGCCCTGCAAGTTTCTCCTTTTTAAGTTGATATCCATGTAAGTGATGCTGCTGTTATGACGTTCATCCTCGCAGCGCACCACCTTCCCACGCCCATTCAGAAGTAAACAGGATCTTAACTACCTGACCTATTGCTGCCTGACCTGCTGAGTATCTCCAGCATTTTCTGTTTTTATTTCAGATTTCCAGCATCTGCAGTATTTTCTTTTTGTCTTAATTACCCGATTGGATAATGCTTGACTGTCAGCCAAAGAAGCTTTTATCCCATCTCCAAGATTTTTATAACTTATAAATGTTTAAACAAAATGAAAAAATCTAAATATTTTTTTTTTTTTTTTATAAACGCCCCTATGATTTTTCTCCCTGGTTTTGCTCACAACAGTGTCTTGGAAATGAATCTTTAATTCCTGGATACTCCAGGACAATCCTGGAGGGTTGGCAACACTAGAATCCGGAGTTATCCGAAATTGGTATCGGCCCTTGTTTTAATAATGGAGGCGAGCTGCCGGCAGCTGTCAGCCCCTCCAGCTCACCCAATGTGGGGCGGTCGAATTTGGGCCTCGCTGGCAAGTCCTGGGAGGTGGGTATCGGAGGAGAATTCCCCAGAGGGGCTGAGTAGGGACCCACAGTGGTGTCGGGGGGGTGGGGAGGGCGCTCCTACTCCTCCCGGCTCCGCAGAAAATAAAAGGAACATTTTCCTGACCATTTCTCCAGGCCGACACAGAACAGGTGTCCTAGAAATTTAAGCCCAAAAACCGGGCAAAACACATATCAATTTTTACACCCGACCTGCCCAAATATCTTCTGCTGAATGTGGGCCTTGCCAAGTACCGGAATGTCAGATTAGACACCATGAGTTGACACATCTCTTACTCTAAACGCTTCGAATTCACCATTTAATGTTCCCTCCTCACTGCATCGGTAATAAAAGCAGAAAACACTGGAAATACAGAGGTCAGTCGGCACATGCAAAGAAAAGGATAGGTTCATATTTCAGAGGTGACCCCTCTGTAGAACTGGAGCTGATAAAGAGTTGCTACCCTAAATGTTGAGTTTTCTTTTCCCTTCCACCTGCTGACTGACTTCCAATCGCTCTTAACTTGGCAGTAATCTGGTCAATGTTCATCAGCATCGTTCAGCAAACACACCCAAACCAAAAGTGATGAAGAATGCTCCTCCACCTGCTTACCCGAGCTCGAGTAGTGGTACAGCTCGCTGTACGGCTCTATATGCACAGTTGACTCTTGCGGAATTTCAGGGACTCTCCCTTCCAGGGTGGTGGCGATGGTGAGGTGGTTATGCTCATCAATCCCGCTGAAGTGCTGGTTGATGGTAAGTTTCTCATTACCAGGTGTAAAGGTCACCTCCGCTCGACGAGTGAATTCACCACCTGGCCCAAAATAGAACACAGTCACAACCAAGCCCCACATGCACAGTTTCACTACATGGAACGACACAGAAATTACATCAACAACTTGCATTGATATAGCACCTTTAACGTAGTAAAGCCTTCCAAGACACTTCACAGGAGCGTAATCAAAGATTTGACAGTGAGCCACATAAGGAGATATTAGGACAGGTGACCACAAGCTTGGTCAAAGAGGTAGGTCTTAAGGAGCGTCTTAGAGGAGAGTAGGCAGAGAGGTTTAGGGAGGGAGTTCCAGAGCTTAAGGCCTTGGCAGCTGAAGGCACGGCTGCTAATGGAGGGGCGAAGGAAATCGGGGATGCACAAGAGACCAGAATTGGGGGAGCGCAGAGATCTCGGAGGGTTGTGGGGCTGGAGGAGATTACAGAGATACGGAGGGTTGTGGGGCTGGAGGAGATTACAGAGATCTCGGAGGGTTGTAGGGCTGGAGGAGGTTACAGAGATCTCGGAGGGTTGTAGGGCTGGAGGAGGTTAGAGATACGGAGGGTTGTGGGGCTGGAGGAGATTACAGAGATCTCGGAGGGTTGTGGGGCTGGAGGAGGTTACAGAGATCTCGGAGGGTTGTAGGGCTGGAGGAGGTTACAGAGATAGGGAGGGGCGAGGTCAGGGAGAGATTTGAAAACAAGGATGGGAATTTTAAATTTGAGGCGGTACTGGACTGGGAGCCAATGTAGGTCAGAGAGCACAGGGGTCAGGGGTGAACGGGACTTGGTGCGAGCACAGGGGTGAGGGGTGAACGGGACTTGGTGTGAGCACAGGGGTCAGGGGTGAACGGGACTTGGTGCGAGCACAGGGGTCAGGGGTGAACGGGACTTGGTGCGAGCACAGGGGTCAGGGGTGAACGGGACTTGGTGCGAGCACAGGGGTCAGGGGTGAACGGGACTCGGTGCGAGCACAGGGGGTGATGAGTGAACGGGACTTGGTGCGAGCACAGGGGTGATGGGTGAACGGGACTTGGTGCGAGCACAGGGGTGATGGGTGAACGGGACTTGGTGCGAGCACAGGGGTGATGGGTGAACGGGACTTGGTGCGAGCACAGGGGTGATGGGAGAACGGGACTTGGTGCGAGCACAGGGGTGATGGGAGAACGGGACTTGGTGTGAGCACAGGGGTGATGGGAGAACGGGACTTGGTGTGAGCACAGGGGTCAGGGGTGAACGGGACTTAGTGCCAGTGTAGGTCAGCGAGCACAGGGGTGATGGGTGAACGGGACTTGGTGCCAGTGTAGGTCAGCGAGCACAGGGGTGATGAGTGAACGGGACTTGGTGCCAGTGTAGGTCAGCGAGCACAGGGGTGATGGGTGAACGGGACTTGGTGCGAGCACAGGGGTGATGGGTAAACGGGACTTGGTGCGAGCACAGGGGTGATGGGTGAACGGGACTTGGTGCCAGTGTAGGTCAGCGAGCACAGGGGTGATGAGTGAACGGGACTTGGTGCCAGTGTAGGTCAGCGAGCACAGGGGTGATGGGTGAACGGGACTTGGTGCGAGCACAGGGGTGATGGGTAAACGGGACTTGGTGCGAGCACAGGGGTGATGGGTGAACGGGACTTGGTGCGAGCACAGGGGGTGATGGGTGAACGGGACTTGGTGCAAGCACAGGGGTGATGGGAGAACGGGACTTGGTGCGAGTGTAGGTCAGTGAGCACAGGGGTGATGGGTGAACGGGACTTGGTGCGAGCACAGGGGGTGATGGGTGAACGGGACTTGGTGCGAGCACAGGGGGTGATGGGTGAACGGGACTTGGTGCGAGCACAGGGGGTGATGGGTGAACGGGACTTGGTGCAAGCACAGGGGTGATGGGTGAACGGGACTTGGTGCGAGTGTAGGTCAGTAAGCACAGGGGTGATGGGTGAACGGGACTTGGTGTGAGCACAGGGGTGATGGGTGAACGGGACTTGGTGCGAGCACAGGGGTGATGGGAGAACGGGACTTGGTGCGAGCACAGGGGTGATGAGTGAACGGGACTTGGTGCCAGTGTAGGTCAGCGAGCACAGGGGTGATGAGTGAACGGGACTTGGTGCCAGTGTAGGTCAGCGAGCACAGGGGTGATGAGTGAACGGGACTTGGTGCCAGTGTAGGTCAGCGAGCACAGGGGTGATGAGTGAACAGGACTTGGTGCCAGTGTAGGTCAGCGAGCACAGGGGTGATGAGTGAACGGGACTTGGTGCCAGTGTAGGTCAGCGAGCACAGGGGTGATGAGTGCAGAAACATAACACGCAGATTGCAGACTTACCATGACAGAACAACACTATTCTGCAAACTCCCCAGAAAGTTCTGAACTCAGTTAATGTGGTAACCATATGGATGAAGACAAATGTTAAAAGTTCCCAAATGGTTATAGTAACTAACAATGACCTATAATTTTTGCAAATGTTACATTTTGGCTCTGCCAACAAGATTTCCACAAGGATTTCACAAATTTAATTACAAGACCAAACTCTGAATATTTGGAGTCCCTACTGTAATAAAGGGGCATTTCCTGTAATCTGACAGAGCAAACTATTTCACCTCTTCAGATTGCTCTCAGCTCAGTGTTTAAGAGGGTGGAACATAGTGCAGTTCTCATCAACAAAAATAATTCTGAGAGATACCTTCTGATAAAGATTTTAAGTAACATGCAACTTAAAAAGATAGGATAAACATATCAAAGGTTACAGTACTCTGCCAAGCACTGGAATGGATGGCTGCAGTCATCTTCATAGATCTTATTCAAGGGGCCTGAAGACATGAACGTGTTGGTACAATGGTAAACGCAATCTTAGTTACCAGTGCTTTGGAAAAGATCGGATTAGCCTAACTACCATCTTTGACACTCTGAAGATGAAGGAGTGCATACGAGAAAGTTTCCAGGCAATTGGTCTCCCCAAGAGACGAAGGGTAGATGTAGAGAAGATGTTTCCACTTGTGGGGGAGACCAAAACTAGGGGCCATAAATATAAGATAGTCACTAATAAATCCAATAGGGAATTCAGGAAAAACCTCTCTACTCGGAGTGTTGAGCATAGATGCGATTAAGGGGAAGCTAGATAAGTACACGAGGGAGAAAGGAACAGAACGATATATGCTGATAGGGTGAGATGAAGAGGAGTGGGAGGAGGCTCATGTGGAGCATAAACACCAGCATGGAATTGCCTGTTTCTGTGCTGTAAACGCTATGTAATTCTTTGCAGGAGACACAAAGTACAGGAATCAAGTTTAGCTCGACACACAGCACACAATTCAATTTTTGAAGGCATTTGTTGCTCAAGATGATTAAAGGAATTGGTAGGGTAGAGAGAGAGAGAGAGAGAGAGAGAGAGAGAGAAACTATTTCCTCTGGTGGGGGAGTCCAGAACAAGGGGGCATAATAAAATGAGAGAAAGACTTACATTGATATGGAGCCTTTCATGACCACAGGACGTCCCAAAGCGCTTTACAGCCAATGAAGTACTTCTTTTTTTTGGAAGTGTAGTCTCTGTTGTAATGTAGGAAACGCGGCAGCCAATTTGCACACAGCAAGCTCCCACAAACAGCAATTTGATAATGACCCGATAATCTGTTTTAGTGATGATGATTGAAGGATAAGTATTGGCTAGGACACCGGGAATAACTCCCCTGCAAGAGGCTCAAGAGCTAGGCCATTCAGGGGTGATGTCAGGAAGCACTTCTTCACACAAAGGGTAATGGAAATCTGGAAAACTCTCCCCAAAAAGCTGTTGAAGCTGGGGTCAATTGAAAATTTCAAAACTGGGATTGATAGATTTTTGTTCGGCAAGGGTATTAAGGGTTATGGAACCAAGGCAGGTAAATGGGGTTAAGTTACAGATCAACCATGATCTAATAATAGTCATAAATCATTTAAAATCTGAGATCAATAGATTTTTGCCAGCCAAGGTTATTAAGGAATATGGAGCCAAGGCATATGGAGTTAGGATACAGATAAGTCATGATCTCTTTGAATGGTGGAACAGGCATGAGGGGCTGAATGGCCTACTCCTGTTCCTATGTCCGGAACCTTCTCGTGTTCCTAAGGCTATGAACAATAGAGAGACAGAACGGTTTAGTTCCCTCCCTGACAAAACTGCACCAGCGTTGAGCAGTACTGTAAAAAGAGCTTCCAACAGCCAAGATGGAGCAGAAAGAGAGATTATAGTGGAAGTTGTACAATGGGAATCTTGTTATTACACTGTGGTGCTAAACATCAAAATATTTCAGATGGACAATCCAAAAATTGGCCCAGGGAAGAATAAAATCCTGACAAGATCTGCTCTAGGGAATGGAACAGTAGGACAGTGGTTGTTATATTTTCTTTAGCCCTTCCCTTCCTGTTGATGCCTCAAGTTTAATGGGGATACAATGAGGGTAGAAAATTGATCTGTCAGCTACAGTTTGCAAATATATTTTTCCATCTGGCTATCCAACTCTTCCACTCAGAGGAGCTGCTTTCCTCAAGTGGGACGACAGTTCTGGCACCATTCCAGCACTCTTGGTTTCTTGACTTTAAAGAGAAAGATCAAGTGGTTTGACGCCTGCACCAGAATTTGTTAACTTTTCTGGGAAAATCTACAACATAAACTAATGTCCAACTTTTGATCAGAGTAGTCTGTAGACCTAGCGAAACATGTTTGTTTCAAATTTTACAATGAGGGTCCCTCAACTTGCCATCAACTTAAACCTCATCATCGCCGACATTTAGATAAGCAACAAGATTACTTCATCTCCCTCACCATTCACATCCCCTGCCAACACCTCAACCTGCCTACCCTTATCCTCTCCTAGAAAATACACTATCCTCAGCTCCCCCACTAGCACGTGATCGAAAATCCCAAATCCCCTCCTCCGACCCTCCATCCATCAACATCGCCAGCCATCTGTTAAACAGTTGCTGCATTTCTGCTTTAGACGCTCTCATCTCCACCAGATCCTTCGTGTTCCCTCACTGCCCGCCATCGCTCCTTGCAGAGCATTCAAACTTCCTGGCCTTAAGCGGAGAACGCTTGATATGCAACCGGCCTTGTCGACCACCACCAGAACTGATTTGACCACCTCAAGCAATGTTTCCTCTTCCTCACTACTGCCAACTCTTCTTCCCAGTCTGCGATCTTCATAGGGTAAGGAAGACCTCAAACACACCTTCTCCACCACAACGAGAGGTGGAGAGGCGGTGAGGTTTAGGGAAGGAATTCCAGAGCTTAGGGCCTAGGCAGCTGAAGCCATGGCTGCCAATGGTGGAGTGATTAAAATCAGTGTCAATCCATCTCACATGAACATAACCCAATAGTTTGGGGTGGCGAGACTACTTACCAACAATACTGAATCCATTTTCATAGCCAGGCTGCTCCAGAGCAAACATCCAACCGATAATACTTCCAACAGAGGACAGTGGCAATAGAGACCAGCCCAGTGCTGCCGGGATTCTGCTTATAGCCGTGTACGACCGTCCATCATTTACCACCACATACGAATGAAGGTCGATGTTCTCAAACTGGACAGGGACCTGGTTGGTTCCTACAAATACCTTTCCATTCACCTTCCCATTCACACGCTGTGGGGACCCTGGAAAAAAAAAGAAAGTTATAGGATTTTTTAAACTCACTTCTGGGTTGAATTTGTTTGACTGAAGAATTTATAAAAAGCTTCTAAAAAAAAGTTTTGATGCTTGAATCATTTTCAAAAGGTCCCTGTAAAGGACAACAACTCATGCACTGGTGAAAGTTAACCTAATTTAGACACCATGGCACTAACGATGCACACACTGTAACTGTACAAAGGTCAAATGTCACCTCACCAAACTACTGCTCACGGGACACATTCCTAGTGTTCTGTGGTGAAACTTTACTTTTACAAACTACCAAGTTTCTTTCAGATAAAGTATCACAATGCAGACATTCCTACTTTTACAAACTTTGGGTTGTCTTCATTACATACAGTAGAGAAAAGTCCTTCTCCTCTGGCGATAATCTCCCAGTTTCAATCACCGTTCTGTGCTCACTCATCTGAACTCTGTCAGAGAAACGACTGGGGTATTGTATATGGTTCAGTGCCCTGGGGCAGGGTGGGTGGGGTTGGAAATATCAGTCAAGGCTTCCCACCCCTCGCTATCCCGCGATCCCTGCTGGAAAGCGTGTGGTGGACATCAAATGAGGATAAGATTACACTCAAATGCGATGTTCATTCTCGTCCCCAAAAGGCTGTGGAAGTTGGAGGACAACTGGAGCTTTCAGGACAACGATAGATTTTGGAAAAGTAAGGGTATCAGGGAATATGGAGCAAAGGGGGGTAAATAGCATTGTGGTACAGATCAGCCGCGATCTAATTGGAACAGGCTTGAAGGGGCTGAATGGCCAACTCCTGTTCCGATATTCCATTATGGTCAAAAAGCCTGTGATAGTCACTGTCTTAGACTCTCACATGAAGAATGAGCACTCCGATAAGTGCTGGAGCTCACCCGTGGAACAGGCCCCAGCCCACAGGAGCCAAACTCCCTCCCATTCACAAATCAAACAGTGTCATGGTCCCTGTCCTTATACAGTGTGCAAATAGCCCAAACAACTAGAGGGGGGTACCAAGTAGCATCACATTAGTGTAGACTTCAGCAGGGGATAAGGTAGATTTACAGATTTTCTCAAAGTCTAAATTCCAGATCACTGAAAATGTGAACTCATTTAATAAAAGAACACTTCCATCTTTAAACTAGGGCATTTTTTTCTAGTTGTTCATGGTTACATTCATCAGGGAGAATCCTTCTACCTTTGACTGTGTTTTTGTTCTGCCTGGTGTCCACTCGCTAACCCACCACCCTATAAAGGGCTCGGAGACGTCTCTTTGTAGGTAATAAGTGTTCAAGTCATGTGAGTCACCGTTGCTACAATTTTTACTTTCACATGATTAAGTTTTCTGGACTTGGAGTGAAAACTTAAAAACAAAAGTCTTACCTTCCGCGACGCACTGCTTGCCATTGCCATAATAACCGGGACTACAATGACAGCAGAAGCCTGCCACATAGTCCCTGCATTGGCCGTGAATCGAGCAGACATGATGACTGTTGGCGCACTTCAACTGCCTCTCTGTATTGTACGAGAAAACTGGTAGAGGAGAAAAAAATACCATGGTCAAACTTGCAGAACAAAGCACAGATTTTCAACTTTTGCAAGAGTTTGGTTGCATTTGGGCAACATTATTCATCCAGCAGGGGTTGAGTGCAGGGGTTAAAGAGAATGGGTCTTTGTTTCTTTCACTTATTTACAATGTTATCCTACAAGAGAGAAATTAATACAAGTAAATGCAGCCAATAAAAGACTCAGTGACAAGAGTATTACAACAAATGGTGCACTGAGGAGAAAAGATGTACAGATACAGCTGTGTCAATAAGCTATCTTATACAGAGGGTAGAATAAGGCAGGATACAGCTGGGGAAAGAGTGACTGGTTCCAATACTATCCCAGGAAAAGGACTGCAGAACCAGTCCCTTGCCTTGGATTTGCCCCAAACAGTCCCACTGAGAACGCTCCGTGGAGTTGACCCCGTTTTAAGCGTTGGGTCAAGCGCTGACAAACTGTCGGCAGTATTCCAGATAGGAGGAGCGTGCTTGGAGAAATCTGTTATACCAAATGCAGGATTCCGAGTGGATTCCTACAAGTAAATCCAGCCGGAATGAGAGAGGTCCACCTGGAGCCACATCACTGGCACACTCCACACTGTGGAATAGCGAGGGCAAACCTTTTATTAAAATGGAAATCTTTTATCAATGCATTCTAAAGTATCAGATTTAAAAAAAAAAAAAAATTTATTCGCTTATGGATGTGGGCGTCGCTGGCAAGGCCAGCATTTATTGCCCATCCCTAATTGCCCTTGAGAAGGTGGTGGTGAACCGCCTTCTTGAACCGCTGCAGTCCAGTGATGAAGGTCCTCCAACAGTGCTGTTCGGTAGGGAGTTCCACAATTTTGACCCAGTGACAATGAAGGATCGGCGATATACTTCTAAGTCAGGATGGTGCGTGACTTGGAGGGGAACTTGGAGGTGGTGGTGTTCCCATGCGACTGCTGCCCTTGTCCTTCTAGGTGGAAGAGGTTGCGGGTTTGGGAGGTGCTGCCGAAGAAGCCTTGGCGAGTTGCTGCAGTGCATCTTGTAGATGGTACACACTGCAGCCATAGTACGCCAGTGGTGGAGGGAGTGAATGTTTACGGTGGTGGATGGAGTGCCAATCAAGCGGGCTGCTTTGTCCTGGATGGTGTCGAGCTTCTTGAGTGTTGTTGGAGCTGCACTCATCCAGGCAAGTGGAGAGTATTCCATCACACTCCTTACTTGTGCCTTGTAGATGGTGGAAAGGCTTTGGGGAGTCAGTGAGACACTCGCTGCAGAATACCTAGCCTCTGACCTGTTCTTGTTGCCACAGTATGTGTGTGGCTGGTCCAGTTAAGTTTCTGGTTAATGGTGACCCCCAGGATGTTGATAGTGGGGGATTCGGCGATGGTAATGCCATTGAATGTCAAGGGGAGGTGGTTAGACTCTCGCTTGTTGGAGATAGTCATTGCCTGGCACTTCTGTGGCGCGAATGTTACCTGCCACTTATCAGCCCAAGCCTGAACGTCGTCCAGGTCTTGTTGCATGCAGGCATGGACTGCTTTATTATCTGAGGAGTTGTGAATGGCGCTGAACACTGCAGTCATCAGCGAACATCCCCATTTCTGACCTTATGTTGGAGGGAAGGTCATTGAAGATGGTTGGGCCGAGGACACTGCCCTGAGGAACTCCTGCAGCGATGTCCTGGGGCTATGATTGACCTTCAATCACCACAACCATCTTCCTTTGTGCTAGGTATGACTCCAGCCAGTGGAGCGTTTTCCCCGATTCCCATTGACTTCAGTTTTACTGGAGCTCCTTGATGCCACACTCGGTCAAATGCTGCCTTGATGTCAAGGGCAGTCACACTCACCTCACCTCTGGAATTCAGCTCCTTTGTCCATGTTTAGACCAAGGCTGTAATGAGGTCTGGAGCAGAGTGGTCTTGGCGGAACTCAAACTGGACATCAGTGAGCAGGTTATTGGTGAGTAAGTGCCGCTTGATAGCACTGTCGATGACACCTTCCATCACTTTGCTGATGATTGAGAGTAGACTGATGGGGCGGTAATTGGCCGGGTTAGATTTGTCCTGCTTTTTGTGGACAGGACATACCTGGGCAGTTTTCCACATTGTCGGATAGATGCCAGTATTGTAGCTGTACTGTAACAGCTTGGCTAGAGGCGCAGCTAGTTCTGGAGCACAAGTCTTCAGCACAATAGCCGGGATGTTGTCAGGGCCCATAGCCTTTGCTGTATCCAGTGTGCTCAGCCGTTTCTTGATATCACGTGGACTGAATCGAATTGGCTGAAGACTGGCTTCTGTGATGTCGGGGACCTCGGGAGTAGGCCAATATGGATCATCCACTCGGCACTTCTGGCTGAAGTTGGTTGCAAACGCTTCAGCCTTGTCTTTTGCACTCACGTGCTGGGCTCCACCATCATTGAGGATGGGGTTATTCTTGGAGCCTCCTCCTCCTCCCATTAGTTGTTTAATGGTCCACCACCATTCACGACTGGATGTGGCAGGACTGCAGAGCTTTGATCTGATCCGTTGATTGTGGGATCGCTTAGCCCTGTCTATAGCATGCTGCTTCTCATGGGCTGACAACTCTGGGGAGAGTCGAGTACTGGACTCTTACTTGGGACAACAACAATGTGCATTTATATAGCGCCTTTAACATAGTAAAACATCCCAAGGTGCTTCACAGGAACATGACCAAACAAAATTGGACACCGAGATACATAGAGATATTAGGACAGGCGAGAGGTAGGTTTTAAGGGGCACCTTAAAGGAGAAGAGAGACATGGAGAGGTGAAGAGATTTAGGGAGGGAATTCCAGAGCTTTGGGCCTAGGCAGCTGAAGGCACGGCTGCCAAAGGTGCAGGTGATGAAAATCGGGGATGCGACAGAGGCCAGAATTGGAGGAGTGCAGAGATCTCGGAGGGTTGTAGGAGGTTACAGAGATAGGGAGGGGTGAGGCCATGGAGGGATTTGAAAACAAGGATGAGTGTTAAAACTGAAGCATCAGCAACTACCCTGATACAGGGCATGGAAAGGTTCTGACGCAAAACTAAAGCCATTTATTTACCAGTGGCCCTCAGCCAACCCTTGTCTTATACCAGAGACTGCACACAGAGAAAACTTCAGGCAGAGTGCAATTTCAGCAGTGTAGAAACAAGGCGGTTTTAGCATATTTTAAGGTAAGGTAACAGTCAATCTAAAGGATAAATCTGAGATTGCTGCAGAAAATTACAGAACAAAAACTTGGAAGAACTGTTCATTTATCTTGCACATCATTATGCTTAAAGTTTACTCAAGAGAAAAGAACATATTTCAGCAGCAGCTTCTCAAGGGCTCCAGATGGTTAAGGCAGGGAGTAGCTGAGCCGGACCAGAAGAATCGACCTTCTATCACCGGTCTCCACTGAGTTAGCTGGTCTCAACTGTAGCAGTGATGAGGTTACTAACTACATACCTGGTGTCAGCTGTGGCTCAGTTGGAAGCACACTCGCCTCTGAGTCAGAAGGTTGTGTGTTCAAGTCCCACTCCATGGGACTTGAGCACATAAAGCTAGGCTGACACTCCAGTGCAGTACTGAGGGAGTGCTGCACTGTCGGAGGTGCCGTCTTTCAGATGAGATGTTAAACCGAGGCCCTGTCTGCTTTCTCAGGTGGACATAAAAGATCCCACGGCACTATTTCGGAGAACAGCAGGGGAGTTCTCCCCGGTGCCCTGGCCAATGTTTATCCCTCAACCAACATAACAAAAACAGATTATCTGGTCATTATCACATTGCTGTTTGTGGGAGCTTGCTGTGCTGTCCAGGACAAAGCTTGATTGGTACCCTATCCACCACCTTAAACATTCACTCCCTCCACCACCAGCGTACCGTGGCTGCAGTGTGTACCATCTACAAGATGCACTGCAGCAACTCGCCAAGGCTTCTTCGACAGCATCTCCCAAACCCGTGACCTCTACCACCTAGAAGGACAAGGGCAGCAGGCGCATGGGAACACCACCACCTCCAAGTTCCCCTCCAAGTCACATACCATCCCGACTTGGAAATATATCGCCGTTCCTTCGTCGTCATTGGGTCAAAATCCTGGAACTCCCTACCTAACAGCACTATGGGAGTACCTTCACCACACGGACTGCAGCGGTTTAAGGCAGCAGCTCACCACCACCTTCTCAAGTGCAACTAGGGATGGGCAATAAATGCTGGCCTTGCCAGTGACGACCACATCCCGAGAATAATGTTTTTTTAAATTCACTATAAATGGTCACTTGAGTGAGGTTCTAGAGTGTGCAATCCCCTGGTGGGATAGCAAGGAGTCTTCTGGGGAAGAGGGGAAAAAAGAAAATCAGTTGAAAAAAAAAGATAAAAAATAATTACAGAATGGAGGTTCTACATCCCAGAAAGAAAATCAATTTATAGTTTAGAAATATGAGGGTGAAAAGCAGGATTTAAGGAAAAACAAGAAAATAAATGTACATTCGGGTTTTTAAAATCACATTGCGGGCCATTTTCATATTCGGCTTTGCGTCTGGTGAAAATGATGAAGTACAATACACGCACGCATTGCTGGCCTTCGTGAAATACCTCGTTCACTGATCAGATTTTAAAATAAAGACCCAGAATTTGCTGGAGCAAGGCATCTCGCCGTCAATTGGATTTTTTTCCCTCACCCTGCAGATTGCATTATTTTTTGCACTGTAACTTACTGGGAGTGCGAGCTGATAACGGCACGTCGAGGGCAACTGGGACCTCCTGAAAGACAGGACCAACAGTCTATCTCCTTAACCAATGAGATTAAAGGACTGAGAAAGAAAAAGGAATAACGGAGAAGGAAATTGAGTGAATTAGAGTCAAACCAAGTACAGATCGAGAATTAGAGAGGAAAGATTGGATTAAGAGAGAGAGGAAAAAAAGACAGAAAGGAAAACTAAGACTTTTTTTGGTAAAACTTTAAACTTAAAATTTAAAAACCCTCTAGGAACAATTTACTACTGCAGAGTGTGACTCCAGAGTTTCATTGTTACCTTTCTGCGCCGGAGAGGTTGCGTTTCCTCTCAGGACCACAAACATTTCATTAACAAGGTCATTATGACATGAATTACCAGCCCTGAATGGCTGCAGCGAGATTCTGGTGAGGCTCAAGGTGAGATGGTCATTTTTTCGGTTTTTTGCGAGGCTAACGGCAAATCGTCCAGCAATTTGCCGTGATTCGCAACTCACAGCGTATCTCTTCCTCGCCGTAAGTTGCTGGGGTTTTTTTGAAACGCACTAATAATGGCGGACGTCTTGAACTCGCCTAACAGCTAATTACAGCACTTGTGGATTATAGTGATCTAACACTAGACCTCGAAAATTTCTTATAAAATTATAAAAAATTAAGCACGGAGTGGGACTCTTGTCAGTAAGTCACCATACCATTTCCAGTCACATCCAACTCTGTGTCCAACAGTTCAACTCTGCGTTGGGGAAACTGTGGATGTTGGAACTGGACTGGTTTTACTTCGATACGCGAGAGAACTGGAACCTGCTCCACATAGCGAGGCTCTTCCGGAGGAGAGTCTTCCACATTCTGCTGTGAAGCTACCCTGTAGACCACAGTTTCCTCCGGGCTCCCAACCTCTTCATCATCTTCAGGAATATCATATTCTGGGTCTGACCCATTCTCGGTTACATCCAAATAGGAGTTCCTTTGGTGGTTAACGGTTGTAGCAGTACTAAAAGTATTTGCAACAGAGTCATCAGCATGGATCGCGCTTACACTGGCAGGCACAATGGTGTGGTTCGAAGAACTCCCAAGTTGGAAGATCCAAACTCCTCGTTCTCCAGAATTACTGTTTCTGTGAAAATAAATTAGACAAACTTGTGAGAACTAATGGAGTTAGATTTTTTTTTACTGAATGTATTGAAGTTGTTACCTTACAAAACAGTCCTATGAGCAAGATTGATTTTTTACAACAGCAAACTAACCCAACTTGATCTTAAAGTAGCTCAGGGCAAAAAGTCCCTTTTTCATGATTAAAAACTAATTTCAGAAGTGGTGTATTATTAATAATCTACTTGTTTCCAAGTGGATTGGCCCATAAAGCACAGTCATTTTTTTTTTTAAAGAGTAAAACTAGTCAACGGATGCCTGGCTTAATAGTCCCAACACTGCCCCAACCCCATCCCAAATCTAACATTTATTTCCTCCTCGTACCCCTTTAAAATTTTTAGAATCATAGAATTTTAAAGCACAGAAGGAGTCCATTCAGCCCATCGCACCTGTGCCGACTCCAAGTGCTGTTTACTTTGTCCCTTGCCTTTTCCCCATTCTCTTCAATTTTTCCCTTTCCAAATGTTTATCAACTTTTTTTTTACAAAAGCCATTATGGAGCTTGCTTCTACCACAGCTTCTGGTAGGGCATTCCACAAATCACTAAAAGTAGCGACGCAGGATTTGTGCCTCTAGATCCCTTTGCTCCTCTATCCTATTTAGACTCTCATTGTCCAAGCAGTATGTGACCTCCTATTCTTCCTACCAAAATGCACCACCTCACACTTATCGATAGAGACATTCATTTGCCAATTAAACACCCATTCTGAAAGTTCATTAATGGCTTCCTGTATTTTGTCGCATTCTTCCTCTGTATTAACTACACCCCCAATTTGGTGTCGTCTGCAAATTTAGAAATGTTACTTCCGATTTCCAAGTCCAAATCTTTAATACAAATTGTTAACAACAGTGGTCCCAGCACCGATCCCTGCGGAACACCACTTCCCATCTTTTGCCAGTCTGAGTAGCTACCCTTAACCCCTATTCCCTGTTTTCTATTTTGTGACCAGCTTGCTATCCATTCTGCTACCTGTCCCCTGAATCCACATGCTCTGACCTTAGTTATGAGTCTACTATGCGGTACCTTATTGAAGACCTTTTGAAAATCCAAATATATTACATCTATGACATTACCCGTGTCTACTCTTTCCATTACTTCTTCAAAGAATTCAAGAAGGTTGGTCAAGCATGACCTTGCCTTTTGAAATCCATGCTGACTACTCTTTATTATGTATTCAGTTTCTAGATTTTTTCAATTATATCTTTGAGTAAGGATTCCATTATCTTTCCAACCACTGACGTTAAGCTAACTGGTCTATAGTTCCCTGGATTTGTTCTATCTCCCTTTTTAAATATAGTTATCATATTAGCGGTCCGCCAGTCCTCTGGCACTTTTCCCTTTTCGAATGAATTTTTATATATATATGTAATAGTGCCTCTCCCATCTCTTTCCTAACTTCTTTTAAAATGCGCGGATGCAATCGATCTGGACCTGGGGTTTTATCCTCTCTAAGTTTGATTAGTTTATCAATTATCTCCCCCCTTTCTACCTTAAATGTATTTCTATCTTTTTTGATCTCTTCTAATGTCATGCCCACCTTGTTAGACATCCTGGTAAATACTGAGGCAAACTAACTATTCAATATTTCTGCCATTTCGCTATCATTACCTGTGAGTTTATTGTGTGTACCCCTAGCCCTAACCTATTTCCTATTGTGATTTTTGTGTCTGTTGAATACTTTACTATTTCTTTTTATATTCCTTGATAATTTAATTTTGTGGTTCCACTTTGCTTTCCGAATTTTTTTAATTTTTTTTTACTTCTTTCCTTACCTCTTTGTATTCCCTTTCATCATCCTCGTCTTTATTGTCTATGTGCTTAGTGTATGCTTTTTCTTTAGCTTCAATTTGACCATTATCTCTTTATTCATCCATGGTATTGTTGGCTTGTTGATAGTGTAGACTGAAAGATGTATGCACTGCCTGATAAGGTGGTGGAAGCAGATTCAATAGTAGCCTTCAAAAGGGAATTGGATAAATACTTGAAGGAGAAAAAATTGCAGGGATAAATGAAAAGAGTGGGGAGTGGGATTAACTGGATTGCTCTTCGAAAGAGCCGGTGCAGACTCGATGGGCCGAATGGCCGCCTTCTGTGCTGTGCTATTCTATGATTCTATAACGGTAACTGTAGACATAATCAGCTCACCAACTAGGAGACATAACCATCTTACGAAGTTCAATGAAGGGTCATTGACCTGAAACGCTAACACTGTTTCTCTCTCTACAGATGCTGCCTGACCGGCTGAGTATTTCCAGCATTTTCTGTTTTTATTTAACCATCTTACTAACTAGGAGACATAACCATCTTACTAACTACAGTTAATCAGAAATCTCTGGAAGCCTACAAGTGCAGTAGCACACAGTCACAAGCTTGATGAGAACTACTGATTTTTTCAGTAGTAAAAGGATTTACAACCATTTTCAGAACGGAGGAAATGGTTTTAATAACAGGAAGCCCAGATTTGGAGAAAACATCCCTTGTTGGCAGAGAGACAAGGTTGAACTGTATGTAACCTTCAATGTAACCAGATTACAGTGAGAGATACCACTGTAGTAACCACCACGTTCACTATCCAGCACATTTACCCTTGAGGAAAGAATCATCAAAAATGTTAAATCATCTCACGGAGAAAGTTTTCAGCAATACCTTCTTGTTCTTTATCCCAACACATACTTAAGTGCTGGCTTTTCTGCAAATGTAAAAAGGGCAGCTACCACTTTAAACCAGTACATTTACACTAGAATTTAATGCTATTGTACAGTCCGCAGTAATATAAACATACCCTTGAACAAAAGGGCTGTCTGGAAACATCATCTCGCTTCCATTACATGCTGTTCCTGCTTGAATAATGAGTTAAACAGCTGTGAAGATCAGCACTGTCCTTCATATGTATCACAGCTGCATATATGTAATATATATATAAAACACCAATTTTCAACTCATGAGCTTAGCCAAGCCATGAAAAGTGGCCAATAAACAAAATTTATACACAAGACATACAGAAGTTCCGTTGGAAAGATTCAATTTCCACTATGCGTCCAGATGAGAAATATCGGAACAGAAAGAGGCCATTCAGCCCTTCGAGCCTGTTCCGCCATTCAGTTAGATCACAGCTGATCTGTATCTTAACTCGATCTACCCGTTTTGGTGCCAGAACCCTCAATACTCTTGTCTAAGAAAAATCTATCGATCTTAGTTTTGAAATTTTCAATTGTGCCTTGTGTGAAGAAGTGCTTCCTGACGTCACCCTTGAACGGCCTAGCTCTAATTTTAAGGTTATTCCCCCTTGTTCTGGACTCGCCCACCATGAGGAAATATTTTCTCTCGATCTACCCCATCAACTCCTTTAATCATCTTAAACACCTCAATTAGTTCACCCCTTAATCTTCTATGGAATACAAGTCTAGTCTATGCCAGTGGTTCTCAAACTTTTTTGGTTGAAGGACCCCTTTTCAAATCGATTAGTAATCATGGACCACCCCCCTCCCGCCATCTAAATTATAATACGATATAATACTCATAATATGAAAGTGCTGCATGTAAAGAGTGTTTTAGTAATGCTTTTATGAAAGCAGGTATTTACTTACAGATATCAGTGAGACGGGTGTGCCTGCTTCTCACACCAATTCTGGGTACTCCGCAGCAACAGATGGCCACTGTTAGCCACTTAGTGCTGGACAATTTTTAAAGCCGTCAGCAGGCTGGCCAAGGTGAGCGAGGGTGGGAGCACCCATGCACATGCTGGGATGCTGCTGGAAGCGCGACTCACCGCCACACTGTCCCTCTGGCATGTTCTGTAACAGCAGCACTGTGGGATTGTACGTGTTTGCATGAACACGTTCAGGCACTTATTTGAAGGGCCCCGCAGGCACTCTGATCACATGTCGGGAGGATGGCACAGGGTCACGTTGCCAGGGAGAGGAATCAGCTCGACCGGCAGGGAGCGCTCGTTGGAAAGTGAGAGCGCTGTGGGCCTCTGTGAGGAGGCGGGCCGAGCCGTTGAGAATAATTTGCAAGAATTGAATCAGTGTTGGTTTTATAAAGTTTTACCTCCTGTAATTATTTTTTAATATTTTTATATATTTTTAAATATTTAACCTTTTCAAAGGAGACATCACCCTCCAATGCCCTCCCCATAGAATTTAGAATCATAGAATCATAGAAAGTTACAGCACGGAAGGAGGCCATTTCGGCCCATCGTGTCCGCGCCGGCCAACAAAGAGCTATCCAGCCTAATCCCACTTCCCAGCTCTTGGTCCGTAGCCCTGCAAGTTAGAGCATCCCAAGTGCATATCCAAGTACTTTTCAAATGTGGTTAGGGTTCCTGCCTCTACCACCCTTTCAGGCAGTGAGTCCCAGACCCCCACAACCCTCTGGGTGAAGAAATTTCCCCTCAAATCCCCTCTAAACCTTCCCCCAATTACTTTAAATCTGTGCCCCCTGGTTTTCGACCCCTCAGCTAAGGGAAATAGGTCCTTTCTATCCACTTTATCTATGCTCCTCATAATTTTATACACCTCAATAAGGTCTCCCCTCAGCCTCCTCTGTTCAAGGAAAACAGACCCAGCCTATCCAGTCTTTCCTCATAGCTAGGATTCTCTACTCCCGGCAACATCCTTGAAAATCTCCTCTGTACCCTCTCTAGTGCAATCACATCTTTCCTGTAATGTGGTGACCAGAACTGCACGCAGTACTCTAGCTGAGGCCTAACTTGCGTTTTATACAGTTGAAGCATAACCCCCCCTGCTCTTGTATTCTATGCCACGGCTAATTAAGGCAAGCATTCCGTATGCCTTCTTAATCACCTTATCTACCTGGCCTGCTACCTTCAGGGATCTGTGGACATGCACTCCAAGGTCCCTTTGTTCCTCTACACTACTCAGTGTCCTACCATTTAATGTGTATTCCCTTTCCTTGTTAGCCCTCCCCAAATGCATTACCTCACACTTCTCCGGATTGAATTCCATTTGCCACTGTTCTGCCCACCTGACCAATTTATTGATATCTTCCTGCAGTATCAACCACACAGCCGATTTTAGTATCATCTGCAAACTTCTTAATCATACCCCCTATATTCAAGTCAAGATCATTGATATATACCACAAAAAACAAGGGACCTAGTACTGAGCCCTGCGGAACCCCACTGGAAACAGCCTTCCATTCACAAAAACACCCATCAACCATTACCCTCTGCTTCCGGTCTCCGAGCCAGTTTTGAATCCAACTTGACACTTTGCCCTGGATCCCATGGGCTTTTAACTTCGTGACCAGTCTGCCATGTGAAACCTTATCAAAAGCCTTGCTAAAGTCCATATACACTACATCAAATGCACTACCCTCATCTACCCTCCTTGTTACCTCCTCAAAAAATTCAATCAAGTTTGTCAGACACGACCTTCCCTTAACAAATCCGTGCTGACTATCCTTGATTAATCCGTATCTTTCTAAATGAAGATTTATCCTGTCCTTCAGAATGCTTTCCAATAATTTTCCCACCACTGAGGTTAGGCTGACTGGCCTGTAATTACGCGGTCTATCCTTTTCTCCCTTTTTAAACAAGGGTACCACATTAGCAGTCCTCCAGCACCACACCTGAAGCCAGAGAGGATTGAAAAATGATGGTCAGGGCCTCTGCTATTTCCTCTTTTGCTTCACTTAACAGCCTGGGATACATTTCATCCGGGCCTGGGGATTTATCCACTTTTAAAGCTGCTAAACCCCTTAATACTTCCTCTCTCACTATGTTTATTGCATCTAATATTTCACACTCCTCCCCCGATAGCAATGTCTGCTTCGCCCCTCTCCTTTGTGAAAACAGACGCAAAGTATTCATTAAGAACCCTACCACCTACGGTGGTGAAAGAACCAACACGAGGGAAAAATCTGCTTGACCTCATCCTCACCAATCTACCTGTCGCAGATGCATCTGTCCATGACAGCATTGGTAGCAGTGACCACCGCACAGTCATTGTGGAGACAAAGTCACGTCTTCACACTGAGGACACCCTCCCTCGTGTTGTGTGGCACTACCACCGTGCTAAATGGGATAGATTCAGAAAAGATCTAGCAGCTCAAAACTAGGCATCCATGAGGCGCTGTGGGCCATCAGCAGCAGCAGAATTATATTCCACCACAATCTGTAACCTCATGACCCGGCATATCCCTCACTCTACCACTACCATTAAGCCAGGGGACCAACCCTGGTTCAATAAGGAGTGCAGAAGAGCATGCCAGGAACAGCACCAGACGTACCTAAAAATGAGGTGCCAACCTGGGGAAGCTGCAACACAGGACTACATTCATGCTAAAAAGCGGAAGCAGCATGCTATAGACAGGGCTAAGCGATCCCACAATCAACTGATCAGATCAAAGCTCTGCAGTCCTGCCACATCCAGTCGTGAATGGTGGTGGAACATTAAACAACTAACGGGAGGAGGAGGCTTCATGAATATCCCCATCCTCAATGATGGTGGAGCCCAGCACGTGACTGCAAAAGACAAGGCTGAAGCATTTGCAACCATCTTCAGCCAGAAGTGCCGAGTAGATGATCCATATCGGACTCCACCCGAGGTCCCCACCATCACAGAAGCCAGTCTTCAGCCAATTCGATTCACTCCACATGATATCAAGAAACGGCTGAGCGCACTGGATACAGCAAAGGCAATGGGCTATCGTGCTGAAGGCTTGTGCTCCAGAACTAGCCGCGCCTCTAGCCAAGCTGTTCCAGTACAGCTACAACACTGGCATCTATCCGACAATGTGGAAAACTGCCCAGGTATGTCCTGTCCACAAAAAGCAGGACAAATCCAATCCGGCCAATTACCGCCCCATCAGTCTACTCTCAATCATCAGCAAACTGATAGAAGGTGTCAATAGCATGCTATCAAGCGGCACTTACTCACCAATAACTTGCTCACTGATGCCCAGCTTGGGTTCCGCCAAGACCACTCTGCTCCCGACCTCATTACAGCCTTGGTCCAAACATGGACAAAGGAGCTGAATTCCAGAGGTGAGGTGAGAGTGACTGCCCTTGACATCAAGGCAGCATCTGACCGAGTGTGGCATGAAGGATGCCTAATAAAACTGAAATCAATGGGAATCGGGGGAGAAACGCGCCACTGGTTGGAGTCATACCTAGCACAAAGGAAGATGGTTGTGGTGATTGAAGGCCAATTATCACAGCCCCAGGACATCGCTGCAGGAGTTCCTCAGGGCAGTGTCCTAGGCCCAACCATCTTCAGCTGCATCATCAATGACCTTCCCTCCAACATAAGGTCAGAAATGGGGATGTTCACTGATGACTGCAGTGTTCAGTGCCATTCACAACTCCTCAGATAATGAAGCAGTCCATGCCCGCATGCAACAAGACCTGGATGACGTTCAGGCTTGGGCTGATAAGTGGCAGATAACATTCGCGCCACAGAAGTGCCAGGCAATGACTATCTCCAACAAGCGAGAGTCTAACCACCGCCCTTTGACATTCAATGGCATTACCATCGCCAAATCCCCCACCATCAACATCCTGGGGGTCACCATTGACCAGAAACTTAACTGGACCAGCCACATAAATACTGTGGCAACAAGAGCAGGTCAGAGGCTAGGTATTCTGCGGCGAGTGTCTCACCTCCTGACTCCCCAAAGCCTTTCCACTATCTACAAGGCACAAGTAAGGATTGTGATGGAATACTCTCCACTTGCCTGGATGAGTGCAGCTCCAACAACATTCAAGAAGCTCGACACCATCCAGGACAAAGCAGCCTGCTTGATTGGCACTCCATCTACCACCTTAAACATTCACTCCCTCCACCACCGGCATACCGTGGCTGCAGTGTGTACCATCTAAAAGATGCACTGCAGCAACTCGCCAAGGCTTCTTCGGCAGCACCTCCCAAACCCACGACCTCTTCCACCTAGAAGGACAAGGGCAGCAGGCGCATGGGAACACCACCACCGCCAAGATCCCCTCCAAGTCACACACCATCTGACTTGGAAAAATATCGGCTGTTCCTTCAGCGTCGCTGGGTCAAAATCCTGGAACTCCCTCCCTAACAGCACTGTGGGAGTACCTGCATCACACGGATTGCAGCGGTTCAAGGCGGCGGCTCACCACCACCACCTTCTCAAGGGCAATTAGGGATGGGCAATAAATGTTGGCCTTGCCAGTGACGCCCACATCCCATGAACGAATAATTAAAAAAACAAACTGAAAAGCACAACCCAATTGGTTGTTAGCGGCGATTTAATAATGTGTTGCCATGCTCGTTGCGTGCCACGAGACTTCCTGTGCAATTGTATCCTGGCTACAATCTGTGGCTTTATATCTGCATTTTCCTTTCATTTTCTTTAAGACATGTTAGACGTTTTAGTTTTCAACTTTTGAATTACAGAGCAAGATGTACTATTCAATCATTTTTAATTTTTAATTACCTCCAGCCGCGGACCGCCTGGAAAGTCTCTACAGACAAGTTTGAGAAACACTGGACTATGCAACATGTCTTTATAATTAAAGTAGGAAAACACAGAAAACCAAAATCAGTGAGCTTACCTGACCACAGTAAACAGTATTCAATGGTTAAACCACATTTACTCTGGAGATCTCCATTATACATAAAAGTGTAAAAAGAAATTCTACACTGCAACATAGAAACAGCAATAACTTTTTTTTCCAATAGACAGAAATCGCTACAGGCTAGAATCATGGAATCTTACAGCACAGAAAGAGGTCATTTGGCCCATCATGCCTGTGCCAGCTCTTTGAAAGAGCTATCCAGTTAGTCCCACTCCCCCGCTCTTTCCCTATAGCCCGGCAAATTTCTCCTTTTCAAATATTTATCCAATTCCCTTTTGACAGAAGGAGCAACACTTAAGAGAAGTTTCAGATTAGGAAACGGTAAATTTGCTTACTGGTAAAGGTTTTTAACAGACTGTTCGCTGCTGGATGTAACTGCATAGGACGGCCCCTCGAGCGTAAACAGCACGAAACTGCTTTCCCCTCTGCTGAAGCCCACTCGGGCCGGTAGTTCTAAGTCAATGTTATTCGCTGCTTTGGAACGCGTTCCATAAAACTGCAAACCACTTTCGGGGTACAGAAGAATAGCGTAGGAGCTGGATTCATTGGAAGCCAAAACCGCTTGGAAGGTGTTTCTCTGATGACACAAAAACCCCATCAACAAATCAATGCATGTATAGGAACTTACAACATAGAGAACAGCTGTAGCTCAGTGGGTCGCACTCTCGCCTCAGTCAGAAGTTCGTGGGCTCAAGTCCCACTCCAGAGACTTGATACACATTATCCAGGCTGACACTCCACTCCAGTACTGAGGTCCGCTGCACTGTCGGAGGTGCCGTCTTTCAGATGAGACATTAAACCGAGACTCCGTCTGCTCTCTCAGGTGGATGTAAAAGATCCCATGAGACTATTCTGAAGAAGAGCAGGGTAATTCTCCCCAGTGTCCTGGTCAATATTTATCCCTCAATCAACATCACAAGCAGATTATCTGGTCATTTATATCATTGCTGTTTGTGGGAGCTTGCTGTGCGCAAATTGGCTGCCATGTTTCCTACATTACAACAGTGACTACACTCCAAAAGTACTTCATTGGCTGTAAAGCGCTTTGGGATGTCCTGAGGTCATGAAAGGCACTACAGAAATGCAAGTCTTTCTTTCTTTTTAATATCACCAGGAAATAAAATTGAATATGCACCAATGACAATCTAACCCTAACCATGGTCTACAGGGGTATTCAAGTTGTTTGGGCAGATACAGGAGTCCAAATAGTGACTTACCCAAATTATTAAACTGGTTGACCCCAAACTTAGCACAGTTATATCTGACAAAGCGCATGGATTTGGACAATTATTAGAGAAAGTCTATCACCCTTACTACCACTGTGAGTGATTGCAGAGTACGCGACTGTAACTCAAGATGACAGGTTAATATGTCCCATTTAACCAACATCACTAAAAAACAGATTATCTGGTCATTATCACATTGCTGTTTGTGGGAGCTTGCTGTGCGCAAATTGCCTGTCACTTTTCCTACATTACAACAGTGACTACACTTCAAAAAGTACTTCATTGGCTGTAAAGCACTTTGGGACGCCCTGAGGCATAAAAGGCGCTATAGAAATCCAAATTTTTTTCCCCCTCACTATTTCAATGCAAAGTGACGTTGAACATTTTACACACACACACACGCGCACGTATATTCATTGGGTGACTTTTTGTGAAAAAGAGCAAGGTGCAAGCATTTTAGATTCTCCCCAATATATCTGGGGTCCAGGATACTACTGTGGTTTTCTGTGAAGAAATGGGTATTTGAAAAAACTGTACCTCATGACAGTAATCACAGTAAAGGCAGATGGTTGGGTGGGATGGGGTTTAAAGCTTACAGCAGCCCAGGGATTCTGAGTCTCCACATTCTTTCCTGAGGGAGTAATTGAAGGGGCTGGCCAGGGGGTGGGTGGGGGGGGGGGGGGAGAGAGCATCCCATGCAATTGTTGAACAACTTGTGCACTCAAGTAACCCTGATGCTCTATGAAGCACTGATCTTAATCTCTTAGAATGAAAACACGCTGGACTATTACCACAGAGAAGCCAGTTGGAGAACAATTTATTCTCTGTAAGGACATTTTTAATGCAGAACATACATTTTCCCCTTCTTCACCATTTCTCTTACTGTTCCAATTCCCTAGTTTGTAACCTCTCTTTTGCTATTCAATCATGAGTACAGTTTCTAACAACAACTTGCAATTATATAGCAGACAAAAATTTGACACCGAGCCACATCAAGAGATATTAGGGCAGGTGACCAAAACCTTGGTCAAAGAGGTAGGTTTTAAGGAGAGTCTTGAAGGAGGAGAGAAGTAGAGAGGCCGAGAGGTTTAGGGAGGGAAATCCAGAGCTTAGCGCTGAAGGCACGGCCACCAACGATGGAGCGATGGAAATCGGGAATGTGCAAGAGGCCAGAGTTGGAGGAGCGCAGAGATCTCGAAGGTTTGCATGGCTGAAGGAGCTTACAGAGATAGGGAGGGGCGAGGCCACAGAGGGATTTAAACACAAGTTAATCACTAATTCTGAACAACTAATAACTTGGAGTACTATGCACAGTTCTGGTCTCCATATTATAAAATGGATATAGAGGCACTGGAGAAGGTTACAGAGATAGGGAGAGGCGAGGCCACGGAGGGATTTGAACACAAGGATGAGAATTTTAAAATCAATGAGGGTCAGTGGAATATTCAACAGAGGGCACATCCCTGTCACCCTCCAACACATACATGCACTTCTAGGAGTCTTCACTGGAAATAATCAGGAATTGATTCCTCTGCCACCATTCAACACAGGACATAACAGGCAAAAACTGGGACCTCCCAGGTCAGAAGTCCCATTCCAAAGACTTGAGCACCTAATCCAGGCTGACACTCCGGGTGCCAGTACTGAGGGAGTGCTGCACTGTCTGAGATGCCGTCTTTCAGATGAGATGTTAGATCGAGGCCCCGTCTGCCCTCACGGGTGGACGTAAAAGATCCCATGGCACTATTTCGAAGAAGAGCAGGGGAGTTCTCCCCAGAGGCCTGGCCAATATTTATTCCTCAACCAACATTACTGAAACAGATTATCTGGTCATTATCACATTGCTGTTTGTGGAATCTTGCTGTGCGCAAATTGGCTGTCGCGTTTCTTACATTACAACAGTGACTACACTTCAAAAGTACACCATTGGCTGTAAAGCGCTTTGTGACGTCCGGTGGTCGTGAAAGGCGCTACAGAATTGCAAATTATTTCTTCTTATACCTCAGTAAAGCCTCTCAAAGTGCCTTTATCCATTGAGCCACTAGGAGAGGAAGTGAACAGGAGAATGATGATGGGTGAAGGGGCCACTGATCATTCCAAGCACATTTCCTCGAACAAAAACTATGGATTACTGGGTTGTGGCAGTTCATAGCCTGGACTGTTCAGTGTTTGAGAATCTTTGATTTAAAGTATTTTGTTTTCTTTAAATCTGGAGCCAATCTAAGCTGTATTTGGGAGCTATATACCAACATTTTCCTCTCCCTCCCACAAAAAGAATCAACACAACTTAATGTTTTTTCATTATGAAGGAAAATTGACACAGTCGCACAGATAAGTGAAAAAAGGTGGATCATCATACTCGTCACTTCTCCAGTACCAATCGGATCGATCAGTCTGGGTGCAATCTTAGGTCTCAAGGTTTTTACCCGTCAATTTGCTCCCCCCTTCTTCCGAAGGAGTCTTCTCTCGTTACAGTCCCATAAACTCCAGCTGCCCTTCAGTATTTCAGCTGAGTGATCTGTGCTTTACCAGAGCCTCGACCCTAAACATCAGCAGGTCACTTAATTGCAGAAGGGAATTCACTAAAGCCCAATGGTTACCTCGCCCAAGTATATGCACATCCACACTGTATAGCAGGAGTCACTGGACAGCAATCAGGAATGTGTATCCGTGTCTTAACTTCCCCTCCCTAGCCTGGGGCATTCATTGTGATGGTGCCCCAATAGTTATCCTGAATGATCAGCTAACTCAGCACAGGCCAGGATTAAAAGTGGAACTTTTTGATCTGGATGAAGTAATGCTACACAGCCGTGCCCTCGGTCTCCAGTCCATCAGAAAGGCTGACATTTGAATCACTGATATTCAACACAAAAAAGTTGTCGCATTTGGTGAAAAAAGTGTTACCAAAACACTTAATATAAATTCCTGAACTTTAAAACAAAATTACTTCAACGTGAAGTACCCTTCCAAACCCAGAATGCCCAGTAAATAAATTCTCCCGATGATGTAAATCTTAATTCACCCTGGATTGCAACAACATAATTACCTTATTCTGTGGTTGGTCTCCTCGCCTGAGCTCCTCGTAAGCAGTCACGTTTTCCCAGGTGGCAATGAAAACATTGTCTGGATTGAAGTTTAGCCCGTTGAAGCGTTGGTTTATCATCAGTGCAACGCGGTGGAGGATTTGTGGCGAGGAGTCTTGCCTGTAGTAGACCTTCCCCACTTCATCGGAAGTGTCGAGATCAGCCAGAAATGGTGCAATTGCGCCAAACCTTGGTGGAAACGTGTCGATATAATCCACTTCTCTCGGGGGCTTGCTGATGGCGATGATTCCATTTGTGTTCACCTTGAGTCACACGACAAAGGATTAAAAATGAATTCTCAGCACATTTATTTGTTTTTTTTAAAAACAAGAGTATCACTGAACAATCCTCCAAGTACCAGTCCAATCACAAATGAGATTTTGGATACTTTAGAAACAGGAGGAGGCCATTCAGCCTCTCGAGCCTGTTCCTCCATTCAATTAGACCACGGTTGATCAGTATCTTAGCTCCATTTACCCGCCTTTCCTCCATACCCCTCGATACCCTAACCTAACAAAAATCTATCAATTTCAGGTATTGAAAGTTTCAATTGACCCCCAGCATCCACAGCCTTTTGGGGGGGAGAGTTTTCCAGATTTCCACTACCCTTTGTGTGAAGAAGTGATTTCGCTCCTAAACGGCCTAGCTCTAATTCCCCTCCTTCTGGATTCTCCCATCAGAGGAAATAGTTTCTGTGTATCTACCCTATCAAATCCTTTTAACATTTTAAACACCTCGATCGGATCACCCCTTCACTCAATCTTCTACATCTCCTGGACTGGAATGATTCAACCAGCTGGACAAATGATCAAACCTCGAGAATTATTGTCTCAAATCAACAGTAATATTCAGATATAAAAGACCAGTCACTGCTGGGCTTGAATTTCAGCCCCAAGATGGGTCTTAAACTCAAACTTGATCAAAAGACAATTGAGTCACAGAAAGAAACTTGGACTGAAAAGACACAACACAATGATTCCACCAAGCCTGGTAGAAAAACATAGAAAATGACGGAAATATTTAAACAAGTTCCTCAGGCATGTAAAACGGGAAATGGACAAGTTAACATTTGGGGTGCAGATCATTCCCGATTCACTCAGTTCTTCAGATGGAAGGACATTGATCACAGAACCCAACATCTGCAGTTTGATTCTTTTTATCTCTAGTGGGATGGGCACTGTACGAATTTCAGGCTTTAAGATAACAAATTAATCTTATTGGGGCAATAAAACCAAATCAACATAGATTATGTTCAACGTTAAGTAATAACCTTTGAACGACTGGCCCGAACTGAACGGTCGAAAACGAAGCAAAGTAAAATTTAAATGTATTTATTAATAGTGAGATGGCCGGAGCAAATCTCTCGATTCATTCCCTCGCCCTGGGGCCATTGGCAGACCAGATAGTAAAACATTTTCCCAGGTGTTTCTTACTGGAATAACCCAAACACCCCGCAGCCGGGGCTCTCTCCCAGCACCAGCTCCAACTCCTCACAGACACTTTGCACAAACTTTCTTCGGAGAAAAAATCTTTTTTCTCTCGTTGGCCAAGTTGCCAGATACTCACATAGAGGTTTCTAACTGTCCTGTCGAATAAATGCAAAACCTGGGCCAGCCTGACCGACTCCGAGGTGACATCGTCCCCGGGTCCCAGCAGTCGGTCCCCAGCCGGCTCCCCGTGAGAGAGCAGCTCCCCGAGGGAGAGGCCGCCGAGCCCGGCCGCCTGCAGCAAGAGGAGCGCCAGGAGCCGCACAGTCCCGGTCCACAGCATGTCCACAACCTCTCCCGCAATACTCGTCCCAACCCGTCCCGGACAACTCGCAAACTCCACTCCCTGCCTGTCCGTCTCTCCGCACCGCCCCCAGCGGAGGCGCAGCGCCCAGTCAGCGCAGCTCACTCCGCCCAATCCCCGCCCAGTCACCGCAGCTCACTCCGCCCAGTCCCCGCCTCTCACTCCGCCCAATCACTGCCCCTCACTCCGCCCAATCCCCGCCCCTCACTCCGCCCAATCCCCGCCCCTCACTCCGCCCAATCCCCACCCCTCACTCCGCCCAATCACTGCCCCTCACTCCGCCCAAACTCCGTCCCTCACTCATCCCAAACTCCGCCCAATCCCCGCCCCTCACTCCGCCCAAACTCCGCCAATCCCCGCCTCTCACTCCGCCCAATCACTGCCCCTCACTCCTCCCAAACTCCGCCCAATTCCCGCCCCTCACTCCGCGCAGTCCCCGCCCCTCACTCCGCCCAATCACTGCCCCTCACTCCTCCCAAACTCCGCCCAATCCCCGCCCCTCACTCCGCCCAGTCCCCGCCTCTCACTCCGCCCAATCACTGTCCCTCACTCCGCCCAAACTCCACCCAATCCCCGCCCCTCACTCCGCCCAGTCCCCGCCCCTCACTCCGCCCAGTCCCCGCCCCTCACTCCGCCCAATCCCCACCCCTCACTCCGCCCAATCCCCGCCCCTCACTCCGCCCAAACTCCACCCCTCACTCATCCCAAACTCCGCCAATCCCCGCCTCTCACTCCGTCCAATCCCCGCCCCTCACTCCGCCCAATCACTGCCCCTCACTCCTCCCAAACTCCGCCCAATCCCCGCCCCTCACACCACCCAAACTCCGCCCAATCATCGCCCAATCCCCGCCCCTCATTCTGCCCAATCCCCACCCCTCACTCCGCCCAAACCCACCACTCATTCCGCCCAATCCCCGCCCCTCATTCTGCCCAATCCCCACCCCTCACTCCGCCCAAACCCACCACTCATTCCGCCAAATCACCGCCCCTCAATCCGCCCAATCCCCGCCTCTGACTCTGCCCAATCCCCACCTCTCACTCCGCCCAATCCCCTCCCCTCACTCCGCCCAATCCCCACCACTCATTCCACCCAATCCCCACCACTCATTCAGCCCAATCCCCACCGCTCACTCCACCCAATCCCCGCTGCTCACTCCACCCAATCCCCGCCCCTCATTCTGCCCAATCCCCGCCCCTCACTCCACCCAATCCCCGACTGTCACTCCGCCCAAACTCCGCCCAGTCACCGCTACTCACTGCACCGAATCCCCGCCCCTCACTCCGCCCAATCCCCGCCCGACACTCCACTCAATCCCCGCCCCTCACTCTGCCCAATCCCCGCCCTCACTCCACCCAATCCCCGCCCCTCACTCCACCCAATCCCCGCCCAAACTCCGCCCCTCACTCCGCCCAATCCCCGCCCCTCACTCCGCCCAGTCCCCGCCCCACACTCCACCCAATCCCCGCCCAAACTCCGCCACTCACTCCGCCCAATCCCCGCCCCTCAGTCCGCCCAATCCCCGCCCCTCACTCCGCCCAATCCCCGCCCCTCACTCCGCCCAATCCCCGCCTCTCACTCCGCCCAGTCACCGCCCCTCACTCCGCCCAAACTCCGCCCAATTACCGCCCAGTCACCGCCCCTCACTCCACCCAAACTCCGCCAAATCACCGCCCAGTCACCGCCCCTCACTCCGTCCAATCCCCACCCCTCACTCCGTCCAATCCCCGCCCCTCACTCCGTCCAATCCCCGCCCCTCACTCCGTCCAATCCCCGCCCCTCACTCCGTCCAATCCCCGCCCCTCACTCCGTCCAATCCCCGCCCCTCACTCCGTCCAATCCCCGCCCCTCACTCCGTCCAATCCCCGCCCCTCACTCTGTCCAATCCCCGCCCCTCACTCCACCCAATCCCCGCCCCTCACTCCGCCCAATCCCCGCCCCTCACTCCGTCCAAACTCCGCCCCTCACTCCGTCCAAACTCCGCCCAATCACCGCCCAGTCACCGCCCCTCACTCCACCCAAACTCTGCCAAATCACCGCCCAGTCACCGCCCCTCACTCCACCCAAACTCTGCCCAATCACCGCCCAGTCACTGCCCCTCACTCCGCCCAAACTCTGCCCAATCACCGCCCAGTCACTGCCCCTCACTCCGCCCAAACTCCGCCCCTTACTCCGCCCAATCCCCGCCCCTCACTCTGCCCAATCCCCGCCCCTCACTCCGCCCAAACTCCGTCAATCGCCGCCCCTCACTCCTCCCAAACTCCGCCCAATCCCCGCCCCTCACTCCTCCCAAACTCCGCCCAATCCCCGCCCCTCACTCCGCCCAAACTCCGCCAATCCCCGCCCCTCACTCCGCCCCTCACTCCGCCCAATCCCCGCCCCTCACTCCGCCCAATCCCCGCCCCCTCACTCCGCCCAATCCCCGCTCCTCACTCCGCCCAATCCCCGCCCCTCACTCCGCCCAATCCCCGCCCCTCACTCCGCCCAATCCCCGCCCCTCACTCCGCCCAATCCCCACCCCTCACTCCGCCCAATCCCCGCAGCTCACTCCGCCCAATCCCCGCAGCTCACTCCGCCCAATCCCCGCCCCTCACTCCGCCCAATCCCCGCCCCTCACTCCGCCCAATCCCCGCCCCTCACTCCGCCCAATCCCCGCCCCTCACTCCGCCCAATCCCCGCCCCTCACTCCGCCCAATCCCCGCAGCTCACTCCGCCCAATCCCCGCAGCTCACTCCGCCCAATCCCCGCCTCACTCCTCCCAATCCCCCCACTCACTCCGCCCAATCCCCACCACTCACTCCGCCCAATCCCCACCACTCACTCTGCCCAATCACTGCCACTAACTCCGCCCAGCGCAGCCTGACCAACAGCCCGCCTCAGCAAGCACAAGCGTCAGACTCTTGGGGAATCGCCTTTAGCCACATTGAAGACCACACACTCACTGTCAATCACAGTCTTACACTCAGTCACACTGACACTCAGACTCAGTCACACAAACACGCAAAAACACTCTCACACAGATACACACACACATACACGGAAAGGGCAAGTGTTGCATTCAGTGTGTGTCCAACTTATAAAACTGTAAAAACAATTTTTAATGTCCAAAAATATAATTTTATGTATATTTGATACTGCCTACTGGTTACGGGGAAACTAAAATTCACTTGAAGAATAGAGTTTTGACCTGTCTTCCTCTCTACCTGTGAGTGGCTAAGCTTGAATCCATCTACACCGGCTCTTTAAATCGCCCAATACATGGGTGATCAATCGACAGCCCCCAGACTCCCTTATGATGAAGAGCAGCTCTCTTCTCCCTCTCCTGTCCCCCTCTTTTCTCCCTCTTCTCTCCCTCTCCTTTTCCCATCACCTCTCTTCACCCTCTCTTCTCCTCTCCCCCTCCTTTCCCAATCTTCTCTCCCCTTCCTTCCCCAATCTCCTTTCTTCCCTCTTCACCCTCTCTTCTCTCCTCTTTTCCCTCTCCTCTCTTCTCTCTCCTCTCTTCCCTTCTCCTCTCCCACCCTCTCCTCTCTCCTCTTCTCTTCCCTGTCCTCTCCCACCCTCTCCTCTCCCACCCTCTCCTCTCTCCCCCTCTCCTCTCCACTCCTCTCTGCCCCTCTCCTATCCCACTCTCTCCTCTCTCCCTCTCCTTTCACCCTCCTTCCCTTCTCCTCTCAACCTCCTTCTTCCCTTCTCCTCTCCCCCCCTCTCTTTCCCTCCCTCCACCAGTCCTGCCCATCTTCCCCTCCCCCCTTACCCCCATCCCCTCACTCCCTTCCCCTATCCCATCCCTCCCTTTCCCCCTACCCCATCAGGAAACCTGCCGTCCTTACCCGATCTGGACCTATATGTGACTCAGTCTCACACCAACGTGGTTGACTCTTAACTATCCTCTGAAGTGGCTCAGCTAGCCCCTCGGTTATATCAAACCGCTACCAGAAGGACCACCTTCTCAGGGAGACTATGGACTGGACAATAAATGCCGGCCTTGCCAGCGACACCCACATCCTAAGAATGACAGTTTTAAAAAAAGGACAAGTGAAAAGGTTCTTGTTGGATTCAGTCTATCTAACCTCAGTCTCTACTGTAGACATGAATTCAAAACAAAAACTGCTCTTTTATGCGGAACTGATTGACAAATGTTGGAGATTCGCCATGAATTGGAATAAGAATGGGAAGTTGGGAGATATTTTTCCTCAAGGTTTGAGATGTAGTAATACTGTACGATATTGTAGGATGAATTGTACTTGACCAGTTCCATATGTAGCCCAAGCATGGTTAATGATATCTATCCGTGTATTGTGGAAAATATTCCCCCAGCACTGCACTTCAGCTTGAACACAAATTACCGCTCACCGCTCACAGCCTTATACATCCTGGAATTTATGCAATTTATTGTAGCCAATAATATTCCATGTGAAGATAGAGAATGTTGATTTTAAATGGCCAGATATACCAATACAGACTAAACACTGACTGTTCTATATGGCGAGAGCAAAGTGCAATAGAAGTTTTGAAAAAGTATGCCAGATAGCGTACATACAGGAATCAGCTCTAATTATATAGCATCCAGTTACAAAGTTGTGTCTAAATGCCTGCTCTCAGCAAACAGAAGCAATGGTGCCAAGGAAGAATAGGCTGTATGAAATGACAAAAAAAGCAGAATTAGTTCATTAAAACAGCAGGCATGGTCACACAGCAATAATGGATGTCTGTCTGTTCTGTTATGTCCCAGAAAATGAGGATAACTGGTCAAACCTCAGTACAGTTGGCTGCCTATTATTGTTTGAGGTAGAAAGAAAACCCGAAGAGAATAGTTTTGGTGCAAATTACTTCCCCTCCTCTTTATCTGTACACCGTGACTGCAGTGTGTACCATCTACAAGATGCACTGCAGCAACTCGCCAAGGCTTCTTCGGCAGCTCCTCCCAAACCCGCCACCTCTACCACCTAGAAGGACAAAGGCAGCAGGAGCAGGGGAACACCACCACCTCCAAGTTCCCCTCCAAGTTGCACAGCATCCTGACTTGGAAGTATATTGCCGTTCCTTCATTGTCGCTGGGTCAAAATCCTGGAACTCCCTCCCTAACAGCACTGTGGGAGTACCTTCACCACACGGACTGCAGCAGTTCAAGAAGGCGGCTCACCACCAGCTTCTCGAGGGCAATTAGGGATGGGCAATAAATGCTGGCCTTGCCAGTGACCCCCATATCCAGAGAATGAATAAAAAAATATATAAATTATTATTTAAAAATAAATAATGAACTTATCTCTTATTTATTTTCAATTCAGTCACCAATTTTTTCTCCAGCGAATACTCAGCATTTTGGCCTCCATTTGAAGCCTATGCTGCACCAGCGGTGTGGATCGACTGGATAAACTACACAAACCAGGGGAGTGGGCCCACGGATAGCGTCAAAGCCATTGCTTTGGACTAGCCTGGGTATCAATCCAGGGGTTCCCCAGTCAGTAAATTCTTCCACTGGCTAAGTACACAGTGTTAGTGTTAACTCACTGTTAACTGAGTTAGTATTCAGGATCGTCTGAAACATTTATTTCCACATTAATGCATTGAATAGTTTCAAGGAGCCCACGGTCCATACCTGGGAACCTTTGTCAGCAGAACACAGTCTGGTGGAGACCTGAAGTGGACCAGGCCCCGTCTGCTCTCTCAGGTAGACGTAAAAGATCCCATGGCACCATTTTTAAGAAAAGCAGGGGAGTTCTCCCTGGTGTCCTGACCAATATTTATCCCTCAACCAACATCACTAAAACAGATTATCTGGTCATTATCACATTGCTGTTTGTGGGACCTTGCTGTACATAAATTGGCTGCTGCGTTTCCTACATTACAACAGTGACAACACTTCAAAAGTACTTCATTGACTGTAAAGCGCTTTGGGACATCCTGAGGTCGTGAAAGGCGCTGTAGAAAGTACAGGTCTTTCTTTCCTTAATTTTCAACCACTACTGATATCCTGCTGTGGAGATGCCGGCGTTGGACTGGGGTGGACAAAAATGAGAAGTCGCACAACACCAGGTTATAGTCCAACAGATTTATTTAATTTTACAAGCTTGTAAAATTAAATAAATCTGTTGGACTATAACCTGGTGTTGTGCGACTTCTCATTGATATCCTGCTGGTCATGGAATGGAATTACTGTTGTTGAAAAAAGGATGATGGCTCAGTTCTATTTCATTAACACAAGCCAACAAGTAAAGAAAATGGTAAGAAGTAAATTATTCTGCATTCCGACATCTGCAGCTTACATAAACCAAACTTCTGTTTCAATGTTTGAAAGACAGAAGAAATTTTTTTCAATCTGTTGTGTGGGGTTAGTGAGAGGCATTACTGATCTTTCATGAAAATTATTTTGGCAAATCTTTTTTTGTTTTAGGAGAGAGGAGGACAAATTAATTTTAACCTGCTTTACATCACTTTGCATATTTGTGAACAAAACAAGAAAAAAGATTTCATAGAATGATACAGCACAGGAGGAGGCCATTCGGCCCATCGTGCCTGTGCCGGCTCTTTGAAAGAGCTCTCCAATTAGTCCCACTCCCCTGTTCTTTCCCATAGGCCTGCAAATGTTTCCATTTCAAGTATTTATCCAATTCCCTTTTGAAAGTTATTGGCCCAGAAATTGATCTCGCTCTGTTCCCGCGGGGGTAAGCCTTCCCCGCGATGTCTCACCTCGCTTGTGCTTTTTCAGATCCAGCTCGCACGAACTTGATGTTCTGGACAGCTGCTGTGCAGTGCTTGCGTATCCCACCGGCGTAGTGAATTCGTGCGAGCTGTGGGATCACGTGACTCAGTTAGAGCCAATGGCAGCACACCATCTTCCATTCATAAGTTTCACAGACCTGCTGTGAAATCTATGAATCTTACACCCCCCCAAAATAACAGCTAAACCTCAATTAAATTAAAAAAAAACCCCATCACATTAATAAAATAAGTATAGTTAATTAAATTAACCATTTTAAATAAAAAATTAAATTTTTGAAAAAATTTAAAATCTTTTAAAAAGTTATAAAAATAAACTTACCTGTCTTTAAAGTCTCTAAAAAAGATATACCTGTTAAAAAAAATTCAAAAAAATACTTAATTCACTACTTACCTTCTTAAAAGTGGGTCTTACTCCTCCTTTTTACATTTCCAAAATCTTCAGTACTTACCTGCGCGTCCAAAGCATGAAGTGCACAGCGTGCGCGCAGCCTGTAGCGCGCAAGCGATGCACCGAGGACCCGCCCCCTTTTCAGAAGAGCAATTGCCGGTTTTCAGCGCATGCGCAGGGCATGCAGAAAACCGGCAATTGGAGTGGAAATACGTGAGAGTACGCAGTGCGTACTCTCGCGTCCCGGGATCAATTTTCGGCCCATTAAATCTACTTCCACCACCCTTTCAGGCAGTGCATTTCAGATCACAACAACTCGCTGCGTAAAAAATATTCTCTTCCTCTCGCCTCTGGTTCTTTTGCTGATTACCTTAAATCTGTGTCCTCTGGTTACCGACCCTCCTGCCAGTGGAAACAGTTTCTCCGTATTTACTGTATCAAAACATCTCAGAATTTTGAACACCTCTATGAAATCTCCTCTTAACCTTCTCTGCTCTAAGGAGAACCTCAGCTTCTTCAGTCTCTCTACTTGTGGAGAAAGATTTAGCGTGATCTCATCTTACTACTGTTTGAAGATGTAAGAAGATTTCTCTGAAGGAATGGGATAGAACCAGTAGCTAAAACAAATCTAAAGAAAGAACTTGCATTTCTATAGCGCCTTTCACGGCCCCAGGATGTCTCAAAGCGCTTTACAGCCAATGAAGTATTTTTGAAGTGTTGTCACTGTTATAACGTAAGAAGTGCGGCAGCGAATCTGCGCACAGCAAGCTCCCACAAAGAGCAATGTGATAATGGCCAGATAATCTGTTTTAGTGATGTTAAATGAGGGATAAATATTGGCCAAGACACCATTTCCTCCCTACAGTTCTCCCCTCCTCTCTCCTCCATGGGAATTTGTTCAGCTGTACTGGGAGGACAAGTGGTTCAGGCCACAGATGTTTCCAAGATCACTGTGTGTTCTGCTACATAATCAGCAGAAAGTTAGGCCTCTCTGTATCAGGGTCAGAAGGCCAATGTCAGAATTCCTTTTCTGAAGAACATTCCACCCAGACACATCACTGAGCAGCCCTGACCAACAACTGTTGAAATATCCCAGCTATGGCAGGGTAGTTTGAAAGATTAGCTTTTGCTGGATGATGCAGAGTAAAGGATTTGATAGGGTAGATAGAGAGATAACTATTTCCTCTGGTGGGGGAGTCCAGAACAAGGCGGCATTAAATTAGAGCTAGGCCATTCAGCACTTCTTCACACAAAGGCTAGTGGAAATCTGGAACTCTCTCCCCAAAAGGTTGTAGAGGCTGGGGGTCAATTCAATTGATAGATTTTTGTTGGGCAAGGGTATTAAGGGCTATGCAACTAAAGCAGATAGATCAAGTTAAGATACGGATCAGCCATGATCTAACTGAATGGTGGAAAAGGCTTGAGGGGCTGAATGGCCTCCTCCTGTTCCTATGTTCCTTCCTATGTTCCTAAATCAGCAGCCATCTGGATAAGAATCCAGCATTTTAACTATTAGGCTGTTGAGCCACAATTATACAGGGTAACATATATCTTTTAAATATCTATGGTTAAAATGGAAACTCTGTGCCAGCCACAGGTAGCACGTTTGAACTGCATGCTAGCCAGGATAGAAGGTGCAGGCTTGAATGTGTCAGCCTTGGCTCACTTCGTAGCACCTTGCCTCTGAGTCTGAAGGTTGTGGGTTCAAGCTCCACTCCAGAGACTTGAGCACATAATCTAAGCTGACACTCCAGGGCCATACTGAGGGAGTGCTGCACTGTCAGAGGTGCCGTCTTTCGGATGAAACGTTAAACCGAGGCCCTGTTTGCTCTCTCAGGTGGATGTAAAAGATCCCATGGCACTATTTGAAGAAGAGCATGGATTTGTTAAAGGCAAATCGTGTTTGACTAACTTGATCGAGTTCTTTTATGAAGTAATTGAGAGGGTTAATGAGGGTAGTGCATTTTTTTTAAAATTCATTTATGGGATGTGGGCGTCGCTGGCAAGGCCAGCATTTATTGCCCAACCCTAATGGCCATTGAGAAGGTGATGGTGTGCCGCCTTCTTGAACCGCTGCAGTCCGTGTGGTGAAGGTACTCCCACAGTGCTGTTAGGTAGGGAGTTCCAGGATTTTGACCCAGCGACGATGAAGGATCGGCAATATACATCTAAGTCAGGATGGTGTGTGACTTGGAGGGGAACTTGGAGGTGGTGGTGTTCCCATGCGCTTGCTGCCCTTGTCCTTCTAGGTGGAAGAGGTCGCGGGTTTGGGAGGTGCTGCCGAAGAAGCCTAGGTGAGTTGCTGCAGTGCATCTTGTAGATGGTACACACTGTAGCCACAGTACGCCGGTGGTGGAGGGAGTGAATGTTTAAGGTGGTAGATGGGGTGCCAATCAAGCGGGCTGCTTTGTCTTGGATGGTGTCGAGCTTCTTGAGTGTTGTTGGAGCTGTACTCACCCAGGCAAGTGGAGGGTATTCCATCACATTCCTTACTTGTGCCTTGTAGATGGTGGAAAGGCTTTGGAGAGTCAGGAGGTGAGACACTCGCCGCAGAATACCCAGCCTCTGACCTGCTCTTGTTGCCACAGTATTTATGTGGCTTGTCCAGTTAAGTTTCTGGTCAATGGTGACACCCAGGTTGATGTTGTATATGCGGACTTTCAAAAGGCATTTGATAAAGTACCACACAATGGACTTGTAGCAAAATTGAATACCGTGAGTTTAAAGGGGCAGTGGCTGCATGGATACAAAATTGGCTAAAGGGCAGAAAGCAGAGAGTAGATGTGAGCGGTTATTTTACAGACTGGAGGGAAGTGTGCAGTGGTGTTCCCCAGGGGTCGGCATTAGTACCACTGCTCTTTTTGATATATATTAATGACCTGGACTTGGATATACAGGGCATAATTTCAAAGTTTGTAGGTGACACTAAACAGTGAGGAGGATATTAACAGACTTCAGGAGGACATAGACAGACTGGTGAAATGGGCAGACACATGGCAGATGAAATGTAACGCAGAGAAGTGTGAAGTGATACATTTTGGTAGGAAGAATGAAGAGAGGCAATATTGACTACGCAGTACAATTTTAACGGGGGTGTAGGAATGAAGAGACCTGGGATGTATGTACACAAATCTTTGAAGGTAACAGGACAAGTTGATAAGGCTGTTAAAAAAGCATACGGGATCCTGGGTTTTATCTCCGCATCTTTATCAAAAGAGGCATACAAAAGCAAGGAAGTTATGCTAAACCTTTATAAAACACTGGTTAGGCCCCAGTTGAAGTATTGTGTTCAATTCTGGGCACCACACTTTAGGAAGGATGTCAAGGCCTTAGAGATGGTACAGAGGAGATTTACTAGAATGGTACCAGGGATCAGGGCCTTCAGTTACATGGAGAGATTAGAGAAGTTGGGATTGTTCTCCTTAGGGCAGAGAAGGTTAAGAGGAGATTTATAGAAGTGTTCAAAATCATGAATGGTTTTGATAGAGTAAATAAGGAGAAACTGTTTCCAGTTTTAGAAGGGCCAGTAACCAGAGGACACAGTTTAAAGTGATTGACAAAAGAGCCAGAGGCAACATGAGGAACAAAATGTTTAGGCAGTGAGTTGTTGTGATCTGGAATGCACTGCCTGAAAGGGTGGTGAAAACAGATTCAATAATAATTTTCAAAAGGGAACTGGATAAAGACTTGAAGAGGAAAATGTGCTGGGCTATGGAGAAAGAGCAGGGGAGTGGGACTAATTGGAGAGCTCTTTCAAAGAGCCAGCCCAGGCACGATGGGCTGAATGGCCTCCTCCTGTGCTGTATCATTTTTTGATTCTATGAAATGTGAGTCAGTTCCACACCAACCTGGGTGACTCTTAACTGCCTACTGAAGTGGCCTAGCAAATCGCTATAAAGACATGGACTGCAGCACAACAACAACAACTTGTATTTATATAGTGCCTATATAAATACGTTCCAAGGCGCTTCACAGGAGCGTTTAAAACAAAATTTGACACCGAGCCACATAAGGAGAAATTAGGGCAGATGACCAAAAGCTTGGTCAAAGAGGTAGGTTTTAAAGAGTGTCTTAAAGGAGGCAAGAGAGGTAGAGAGACAGAGAGGTTTAGGGAGGGAATTCCAGAGCTTAGGGCCGAGGCAGCTGAAGGCACGGCCACCAATGGTTGAGCGATTAATATCGAGGATGTTCAAGAGGTCAGAATTAAAGGAGTGCAGATATTTCAAAGGGTTGTGGGGCTAGAGGTTACAAAGATAGGAAGTCAATCTCAGGGCAACTAGGGATGGGCAATAAATGTCGGCCTTGCCAGCGAAGCCCACATCCCGAAAATGACAAAAAAGTAATTTTTCCAGGTCAAACACAAAAGATATGGGCCCGGATTTTGCGGTAAAAATAAGAGTGAGGCAATCAACACTCACCGTTATTAAAGAGTAAATTGGACAGCAACTTCCAGTGACCGCACATGCGCAGTTAAACGTGGAAATCAGGAAGTTGCTGTCCGAGTTGACATGCTCCTCCACAAGCTTCGCTCTAACGGTATCTCGCCAAATGACTCGGCATTGAAATACATGCAACAGTGTGAAGTTGCTGTAATTGCATGATGGATACACAATAAACTCGCCAGAAAAAGATAGGGCTTGTCCATTCCAGTGTAAGTACATTTTTAATGATGTAATAAGTCTTAATTAAAAGAAAGACTTGCATTTCTACAGCACCTTTCACGACCACCGGATGTCCCAACGTGCTTCACAGCCAATGAAGTACTTTTTGAAGTGTAGTCACTGTTGTAATGTAGGAAACGCGGCAGCCTATTTGCACATAGCAAGATCCCACAAACAGCAATGTGATAATGACCAGCTAATTTTTTTTTAGGGATGTTGATTGAGGTATAAATATTGGCCAGGAAAGCAGGGATAACGCCCCTGCTCTTCTTTCGAAATAGGGCCATGGGATCTTTTACGTCCACCTGAGAGAGCAGACAGGGCCTCGGCATCGAAAATTAACTTTTACAAGTGTGGAGTCTCATTCCTTCAGATTTTAATTATTGGTGGAGATTTTAAAAAATAAATACATTTAAATAATTTTTGAAAACTTTTTCTTTCTGTCATTTTCTTTTAATCCCATTTTTCTTTCCCTTTCTTTATTTCACCTTCTGTACATGATTTGGCATTGAATTAACTATTCTAATTGACACTTCCTGGTTCAGACTCTGCGCTGCTCAATAACGATTCTTCAATCTGATTGGTTAAGGAGATACATAGTTGTTTGCCTTGTTCACACAGGTACCATATTTCCTGTAGAGGGTGCTGCGCTGAAATGGCTTTCTAATCACTGTAACTTCCACTGCAAAAGCCTACAGAATGTCTGTGGGCAAGTTGGGGCAGATTTTGCGGTCGGCGGCACACCTACGGAGTACACCGCCGGCATCCAAATAGTTTACAAACTTATCTGATGGGGACCCTCCTTCGTGAATTTGCTCTCTGGCACTGCGTATTTGAGGGCAGTGTAATAGCCCACGGATCCCAGGGGCGCAGCGTGTGCGGAAGCACACTTGGGATCACATGGGCCTGGTGCTCCAATCAGTACACTGAAGGGAAAGTGTCTACCTCCAATACTGGTAACGTTCTTTATATTGCATTTCATCCAATGTTATATTTTTACAGACTTATCTGCAATTGGATGTATTTTCAGAATAATTATAAGGACTAGGAGAATAAATAATTCCAAAATGACCCACGCGCTCTCTCTCACACGGATGCTAATTGATATTAGATTTTTTCTTTTCATTAATTAAACTGTATTACAGTAAATTGTACTGTATTTATTCAAGATATCAAATTATATTACTGCCTGTCTATAATGAAAAAAACTTTTGATAACTTAAAAAAATACACTCCTTAAAGCTGTTGCTGAACTAACCTGGCTGGACGCAAACTCTTATTTATTTTCACCATTAACACGGCTTAACCTGCAAAAGAACTGAAAGGTGGTTCCTTTCGCAGTGAAACAGGTTCGGGCAACTTGCGCAACTTGCGGTCAATTTCAAGGCGGTATGATGTCGTATTCTCAGAGTACGCCGTCATACCCACCGCAAACATAAGAACATAAGAAATAGGAGCAGGAATAGGCCATTTGGCCCCTCGAGCCTGCTCCGCCATTCAATAAGATCATGGCTGATCTGGTCTTGGTCTCAACTCCACTTCCCTGCCCGCACCCCATAACCCTTGACCCTTATCGTTCAAAAATCTGTCTATCTCCACCTTAAATATATTCAATGACCCAGCCTCCACAGCTCTCTGGGGTAGAGAATTCCAAAGATTCACGACCCTCTGAGAGAAGAAATTCCTCCTCATCTCCGTATTAAATGGGTGATCCCTTATTCTGAAACTGTGCCCCCTAGTTCTAGATTCCCCCACAAGGGGAAACATCCTCTCTGCATCTACCCTGTCAAACCCCCTCAGAATCTTACACGTTTCAATAAGATCCCCTCTCATTCTTCTAAACTCCAATGAGTATAGCCCCAACCTGCTCAACCTTTCTTCATAAGACAACCCCTTCATCTCAGGAATTAACCTAGTGAACCTTCTCTGAACTGCCTCCAATGCAAGTATATCCTTCCTTAAATAAGGAGACCAAAACTGCACGCGGTACTCCAGGTGTGGTCTCACCAATACCCTGTACAGCTGTAGCAAGACTTCCCTACTGTTATACTCCAACCCCCTTTGCAATAAAGGCCAACATTCCATTTGCCTTCCTAATTACTTGCTGTACCTGCATGCTAACTTTTTGTGTTTCATGTACAAGGACCCCCAGATCCTTCTGTACTGCAGCATTTTGTAGTCTCCCTCCATTTAAATAATTATTTGATTTTTTATTTTTCCTACCAAAGTGGATAACCTCACATTTTCCCACATTATACTCCATCTGCCAAATTTTTGCCCACTCACTTAACTGATCTATATCCCTTTGCAGATTCAATGGGGGGAATTTTGCCAGACCTGGGGAGGCAGGTATGGAGGTGGAACTGCCAGGAAAATGGCAGAAACTGGGAGCGGATACCGAACCCGCCCCCAACCTGCCTCCGTGCCATCTTCCCAGGAGGCGGGTCCCCGACTCGCACTGGGATTCGTCTCCTCAAGGTGGGAAGGGGATTACAGCCAATTAACTGCCTGTTAACAGGTAGTTAACAGGCAGTTAAGAGGCGTATCCCCATTTTACCCACACAAGTGCGGGCTTCCTGACGTTGGGAAACCCCACCAGTGTCAACGAGGCGAGCAGTGGGTCTGCGGGTGTGAGAGGGGTCGAAAAGTGCGCTGTGGAGGTGAGTGGTGGGTGCAAGTGAGGAGAGGTAAGTATGTGAGGTGAGTGAAAAGTGTTAGAGAAAGTTTCCTTAACTTTGTTTCTTCCTGCAGGCTTCAACCCTTGGGGATCCGGAGGTGCCTCATCTCCATGGCAGAGATGACAGAATGGCTGCTGCAATCTCCGATGCAACAGCCATCTGATTTCTGCTCAGGAAAGAGGTTTGGTGAGTCTTGAGTACAAGGGCTCACCAAAGAACAAAGATTGTCAGTGTTTGACCGCTTCTCAAAGCTGTCAAATGATAACAATTCATCGGTCAACAAATTTTGACAGATGAAACGTCATACGCTGACGTTCTCTGTCACCGACTTTCCCTTAATTGGCCTGCTAAGCCCGCAGGGCGGGCTTAACAAGGCCAATCAAGGGAAAATAGCGTGGGTTGGCCGGACGTCGTTGGGGGTGGGACTGAAACCCAACAACCAGCAGTCCCGCCCCCAATGCACCCCCATTGATAAAATTCCCCCCTTTGTGTCCTCTTCACAACTTGCTTTCCCACCTATCTTTGTATTGTCAGCAAATTTGGCTACATTACACTCGGTCCCTTCATCCAAGTCATTAATATAGATTGTAAACAGCTGAGGCCCCAGCACTGATCCCTGTGGCACCCCACTAGTTACAGTTTGCCAACCTGAAAATGACCCATTTATCCCGACTCTCTGTTTCCTGTTAGTTAGCCAATCCTCTATCCATGCTAATATATTACCCCCAACCCCATGAGGTCTTATCTTGTGCAGTAATCTTTTATGTGGCACCTTATCGAATGTCTTCTGGAAATCCAAATACACTACATTTACTGGTTCCCCTTTATCCACCCTTACTCGTTACATCTTCAAAGAACTCAAGCAAATTTGTCAAACACGATTTCCCTTTCATAAAACCATGCTGACTCCGCTTGACTGTATTCTGATTTTCTAAATGTCCTGCTGCTACTTTCTTAATAATTTTCCCAATGACAGATGTTAGGCTAACTGGTCTAAAGTTTCCTGCTTTCTGTCTCCCTCCTTTTTTGAATAGGGCTGTTACATTTGCAGTTTTCCAATCTGCTGGGACATCTCCAGAATCCAGGGAATTTTGGTAGATTACAACCAATGCATCCACTATCTCTGCAGCAACTTCTTTTAAGACCCTAAGATGTAGGCCATCAGGTCCAGGGGACTTGTCCACCTTTAATCCCATAAGTTTGCCTAGTACTTTTTCTCTAGTGATGGTGATTGTTTTGAGTTCCCCCCTCCCTATAGCCCCTTGATTATCTATTATTACGGGGATGCTTTTAGTGTCTTCTACCGTGAAGACCGATACAAAATATTTGTTCAAGCAGAGTCAGCATAGTTTTATGAAAGGGAAATCATGTTTGACAAATTTGCTAGAGTTCTTTGAGGATGTAACGAACAGGGTGGATAAAGGGGAACCAGTAGATGTAATTACCTTCATTTAAGTTCAGGACACTAGTTTGAGACCTAGCTTTCTCACCCTCAAACTGAATTTGAAATTCTACCATGCTATGATCATTCTTCTCAAGAGGATCCTTCACTTCGAGATCATTAATTAATCCAGCCTCGTTACACATTAGCAGATCTAAAATAGTCTGCTCCCTGGTTGGTTCCACAACGTATTGTTCCAAGAAACCATCCCGTATACACTCTAAGAACTCTTCCTCAAGTCTACCTTTGCCAATTTGCTTTGTCCAATCAATATGAAGATTAAAATCTCCCATGATTATAGCCGTACCTTTCTTACAAGCCTCTGTTATTTCTTGATTTATACTCTGTCCTACAGTGTGGCTACTGTTTGGGGGCCTGTAGACCACTCCCACCAGTGACTTCTTACCCTTATTTCTTATCTCCACCCAAACTGATTCTACGTCTTGATCTTCTAAGCCAATATCATTTCTCACTACTGCACTGATCTCATCACAGAGCTACACCACCTCCTTTTCCTTTCTGCCTATCCTTACAAAATGGCAAATACCCCTGAATATTCAGTTCCCAGCTTGGTCACCTTGCAACCACGTCTCTGTAATGGCTATCAGATCAGACCCATTTATTTCTATTTGTGCTGTCAATTCATCTCTCTTGTTACGAATGCTGCGTGCGTTCAGATATAAAGCTTTTAATGTTGTCTTTTTACCATTTTTCCCTACTCTGACCCCTCTTTCTGATGCACTCTTAAGTGTATACGCTCTGTCCCTTCCTGTCACACTCTGGTTATCATTACCCCTATCGCTACCCTGTTCTTTTGCCTTCTCATTTTTCTTTGACTTTTTAAATTTCCGCTCAGCGGATCCCTCCCCCCCCACTATTTAGTTTAAAGCTCTATCTACAGCCCTAGTTATTCGATTCACCAGGACACTGGTCCCAGCCTGGTTCAAATGAAGCCCGTCCCAATGGAACAGCTCCCTCTTATCCTAGTACTGGTGCCAGTACCCCAGAAATCGAAACCCATTTCTCCCACACCAATCTTTGAGACACTCGTTCATCTCTCTGATCTTATTTACCCTATGCCAATTTGCACGTGGCTCAGGTAGTAATCCAGAGATTATTACCTTTATGGTTCTGCTTTTTAATTTAGCCCCTAGCTGCTCATACTCCCTCAGCAGAACCTCTTTCTTTGTCCTACCTATGTCGTTGGTACCTACATGGACCACCACAACTGGATCTTCCCCCACCCACTCTAAGTTCCTCTCTAGCCCAGAGGAGATGTCCTTTACCCTGGCACCGGGCAGGCAACACAGCCTTCGGGACTCACGCTCTTGGCTGCAGAGAACAGTGTCTATCCCCCTAACTATACTGTCCCCTACCACTATCACATTTCTTTTTGCTTGGATGGTTCCCTGTACCACGGTGCTGTGGTCAGTTTGCTCATCCTCCCTGCAGTCCCTGCTCTCGTCCACACAGGGAGAAAGAACCTCGTAACTGTTGGACAAGAGCAAGGGCTAAGGCTCCTCCACCACTACCTCCTGGTTCCCCATACCTGCCTCGCTGGTGGTCACACCCACTTGTCCCTGACCACGGACCAAATTTGAATTAATTAATCTAAGGGGTGTGACTGCCTCCTGGAACACAGCGTCCAGGTAACTCTCCCCCTCCCTGATGTGTCACAGTGTTTGAAGCTCGGACTCCAGCTCATCAACACGGAGCCGAAGTTCCTCGAGCAACCAACACTTACTGCAAATGTGGTCGCCGTGACCTCAATGGTGTCCACCAGCTCCCACATGTTGCAGCAGTAACGCATCGCCTGCCCTGCCATCTCTAATGTATTTAACAGAGCCATCCTGCACCCGCCCTTCCAGCTTCGCCATTGGAGGAAGTCGGGGATACATAATGTACGCCGGACAACCCAGAGTATGTCGAACCTGTGGGAAATCCGGGCACGTGGCAGCAAACTGCACAGTGGTCATCTGCTGGAACTGCAAGCAAGCAGGCCACCAGACAAAGGAGTGCAAGGAGAGTAAGTTCTGCAACCTTTGTGGTGAGGCTGGCCATCTGTACAAGGCCTGCCCCAAGCGCAGCCTCAGCTATGCCCAGGCGGCAAAAAACAACGTGGTGCACGAGGAAGCAAGTGCAAGCCAGGCCGTCTCAAAGGACACCTCTACCCCCACCAACACACCGTGCAAAGAAACCACGAGCCAGGAGGACACAGACAGGGACAAAGAGCAGGAAAACTCTGTCCCTACAGTATAGCTACTGTTAGGGGGCCTATAGACTACTCCCACCAGTGACTTATTTCCCTTATTATTTCTTATCTCCACCCAAACTGATTCTACATCTTGATCTTCTGAGCCAATAGCATTTCTCACTACAGCACTGATCTCATCCTTTATTAACAGAGCTACCCCACCTCCTTTTCCTTTCTGCCTGTCCTTCCGAAATAGCAAATAACCCTGAATATTCAGTTCCTAAGTGTAATGAACAGCTGACGTTCGTTCCCCACTGACTGCAAAATCCGGCCCATTATGTAAAAGGTAATTTTACTAAATACATTTTAATAATGAACCTTCTCAGTTGTGTTCTCTCTATGGAAGCGATAAATTAGTCAGTCATTGAAACCTGAACTAATGAAGCTAATGGGAATTGTTAAAATTGAAGATTTGGCAGTGCTTCCTGAACAACTGTGACCAAATCAGTTTGAAATGCCAGAGACCCTTCTATTTTTGTTGCAGTAATATCTCCTCCCTTGCTGGGTCCGTTTCAATGAGCCCAAGGCATAAATCTCAATTTTTAAAAGTAATAAGATCAACAAAAGTTGTAAAATTATATGGTTTCTCAAAACAATTTCCCTCTGTTTAAAATGGAATCAAGGCAGTATTTCAACTGAAAACACAAATATGAGATTTCTGGTGTAAAGCAATGATTCAGAGATCAAGAATCTGCCCTAAACTGACAACTGGGCCGTTTTTTTGCAGACAAGTAAATAGTTTGCCACAAAAACAGAAAATGCTGGAGATACTCAGCAAGTCAGGCAGCATCTGTGAAGAGAGAAACAGAGTTAACGTTTCAGGTCGATGACCTTTCGTCAGAACTGGAAAAAAGCAGGAAATGGAACAGATTTTTAAGCAAGTGTAGGAGCTGGGAAAGGGGGGAGGGGATGAAAGAACAAAAGGGAAGGTCTGTGATAGGATAGAAGGCAGGAGAGGTTAAGAGACATTAAGAGATATTCAAGGCAAAAGGAGATGGCAATGGGACAGGTTAAGAAACAAAAGATGGCTCTAGATGAAGTGTAAATTGCGCTGGCAGAATGAAAGACAGCTGCATGTGGGAGAAGAAAAGAAAACACAAACAAAAAAAAAGGTGTGGAAAAAAATATATATGATAGGGGCCGAGGTTATGATCTGAAATTGTTGAACTCTATGTTGAGTCCAGAAGGCTGTAAAGTACCTAATCGAAAGATGAGGTGCTGTTCCTCGAGCTTACGTTGAGCTTCAATGGAACAATGTAAGAGGCCGAGGACGGTGAGGTCTGAGTGGGAGTGGAGCGGAGAATTAAAGTGACAGGCAACCGGAAGCTCGGGGTCCCACTTACGGACTGAACGGAGGTGTTCCGCAAAGCGGTCACCCAATCTACGTTTGGTCTCCCCAATGTAGGGGAGACCACATCGTGAGCAGCGAATACAGTATACTAAATTGCAACATTGTTTGCCATGTTGGACGTCCCTCTTTCTATTGTCATCCCACTATCTGTCTGTTTTTAAATCCAGCATTGTAATGTATTTACCTGAAGGTATATTCTCTCAATTTTAGTTTTTTAATTCTTCTTCTAACGTACTTTTTATATGGGGTAAGATTTGCTCTGTGTTTATAAAGGGGTTTACATTTTGCTACACCCAACACCTGTTCCTTTGTGTTTAATTTTACAGCAAGTCTATTTACAACACTTTTAACACGTTTTAATAACACAAGGGCCCCAAATATCGCCTACCAATTATACCTTCTGTCTTTCTTATATACACACACATATATTTGCATATATCTGTAACAGACTGTTGGATTTCTGTGGAACTACAGGTATGACCGTGCCACAGGCCGAGTCCCTCTGTTGGATTTCTGTGGAACTACAGGTATGACCATACCGCAGGCCGAGGCCCTCTGTTGGATTTGGAGTTCTGTGCAACTGCGCCGCGGGACGATTGCCCCCTGTTGGATTTCTGTGCAATTGCAGACGTGGCCACACCACAGGTTAACGCCCCCCACCCTGTTGGTTTTATATTGAACTGCAGGCGCGATCGTGCCACGGGCTGACGCGAAGTGTTGGAAAAGGGGAGGGGTGGACTTCAACCTGCTGCAAATGCTTCGCTTATGTCATCTGATGGGTTTTCAGCTTCATTAGAAATCATAGTCATAACGGCACAGATTGCGGCCATTCGGCCCATTGAGTCCGTGCCAGCTCTCTGTAGAGCAATCCAGTCAGTCCCATTCCCCCGCTCTATCCCCATAGCCCTGCAAGTTTATTTCCCTCAAGTGCCTGTCCAGTCTCCCCTTGAAAACATTGAGTGTCTCTGCTTCCACCACTTCAGTCGGCAACGAATTCCAGGTCATCACCGTAAAAACGTTTTTCCTCACATCCCCCCTGTATCTCTTGCCCAAAACCTGAAATCTGTGTCCCCTCGTCCTTGAACCATCAACTAGTGGGAAGAGCCTTTCCCCGTCTAGCCTATCCAAACCCGTCATAATCTTGTACACTTCTATCAAATCACCCTCAACCTCCTTTGCTCTAATGAAAACAAATCCAGCTTCTCCAACCTGTCCTTGTAGCTAAGATCCCCCATCCCCAGAACCATTCTGGTAAATCTCCAGTTGTGGCCTAACCAGCGCTTTATAAAGGTTCAGCATAACTTCTCTACTTTTGTACTCAATACCTCTATTTATGAAGCCCAAGATCCCATATGCTTTGTTAACCACTCTCTCAATATGTCCTACCACCTTCAGGGACCTATGCACATTAACTCCCAGGTCCCTCAGTCCCAGCACACTCTTTTAAAACTGTGCCATTAAGTGTATATTGCCTCTCCCTGTTCCTTCTGCCAAAATGCATCACCGCACACTTCTCTGTATTAAATTCCATCTGCCATTTGTCTGCCCATTCTGCTAGCCTTTCTATGTCCTGTTGCAGTCGATTGGTATCATCATCACTGTTTGCCACACCCCCAAGTTTGGTGTCATCGGCAAATTTAGAAATTCTACTCTGTATTCCAATATCAGGTCATTTATAAATATCAAAAAAAGCAGTGGCCCCAGCACTGACCCTTGGGGAACACCACTATCTACCATCCTCCAGTCTGAAAAACAGCCATTTACCACAAGTCGCTGTTTTCTGCCCTTAAGCCAATTCCTTATCCAAGCTGCCACTGACCCACCTATTCCATAAGCCTCAATTTTGTTAACCAGCCTTCTATGTGGTACTTTGTCAAATGCCTTCCGAAAATCCAAGTAGACAACATCCATTACATTCCCTTCATCAATCCTCTCTGTTACTTCATCAAAAAATTCAATTAGATTAGTCAAACACGATCTGCCTTTTACAAATCCGTGTTGGCTCTCCTTAATTAGCTTAAACCTCTCCAAGTGCCCGTTAAATTTTTCCTTGATTATTGTTTCTAAAACTTTACCCACCACTGATGTTAAACTGACCAGCCTGTAGTTACTAGGATTGTCCTTACACCCTTTCTTGAACAATGGTGTCACATTAGCCACTTTTCAATCCTCAGGCACCTCCCCCGCATCTAGGGAAGATTGGAAAATTATGGCAAGCCCTTCCGCTATCTCCTCCCCCAATTCCCTTAGCAACCTGGGATGCAAACCATCTGGACCAGGCGACTTGTCCACTCTAAGCATACCCAGCCTTTCTAGTACATCCTGTCTATCAATTTTCACCCCTTCCATTGTTTCTACCTTTTCCACTTCTACCGATATTTTTTCAGCATCCACCTTCTTAGTAAACACCGATACAATGTACTCATTGAGTATTCTAGCCTTGCCCTGCGATTCTAAGCATATATCACCTTCTTTGTCTCTAATAGGCCCCATGCCGTCTCTTACTACCCACTTACTGTTTACATGCCGGTAGAAGATTTTTGGGTTCCCTTTTATGTTAACCGCCATTCTACTCTCATATTCTCTCTTTGCCAATCTTATTTTCATCTTCACATCCCCTCTCAACTTATTATATTTGGTCTGGTTCTCCCTTGAAGAATTCACCTGACATTCCCCCTCTTTTTTTGTTTCATCATCTTCTCTATCTCCCTCGTCATCCAAGGAGCCCTTGCTTTGGCTCCCTTACCCTTCCCTCTTGTTGCAATGTACCTAGCCTGTACTTGGAACATTTCCTCCTTAAAGATTACCCATTGTTCCGTTACAGTTTTTCCTGTCAGTCTTTGGTTCCATTTTACCCTGGCTAGATCCTTTCGCATCCCATTGAAGTTAGCCCTATTCCAGTTTAGAAGTTCCACTCTAGATTGTTCCTTGCTCCTCTACATTGCTAATCTAAATCTTATGATACAATGATCACTCGTACCCAAGTGTTCTCCCACAGACACTTGGTCGACCTGGCCCACCTCATTCCCCAGCACCAGATCCAGCAATGCCTCCTTCCTAGTTGGGCCAAGAACATATTGGTCAGGGAAATTCTCCTGAACAGATTTCAGAAATTCCTCCCCCTCCTTTCCCTTTACCCTAGCATTATCCCAATCGATATTTGGGTAATTAAAGTCCCCCAATATCACCACTCTATAGCTCTTGCATATCTCTGCAATTTCCCTGCAGATTTGCTCCTCTATCTCCCTCTCACTATTTGGAGGCCTATAGAATACCCCCAACAGTGTGATCATACCCTTTTTGCTCCTCAACTCTAACCAAATGGATTCTGTCCTTGTCCCCTCAAGAACATCCACCCTTTCCAACACTAAAATGTCTTCCTGCCACCCCACCTCCCTTTTTTCCTTCCCTATCTTTTCTGAACACCTTATACCCTTGAATATTAAGTGCCCAGTCCTCACTGTTTTTAAGCCACGTTTCCGTTATTGCCACAACATCATATTGCCACAAGGCTAATTGTGCTTGTAGCTCACCAACCTTATTCACCACACTTTGTGCATTTACGTACATGCATTCTAAACCCATTTCTGAATTTTTCGTAGTCTTTCTCAGTTTGCTCCTATCTAATATGGTCTTGACAAAAATGTTCTGCTGCTCCAAGTTGGGCGTCGATGCTTCACAGCTTGGTCACAGATTGCCGCACAAGAGGAAAGCCGAGGAAGACTGGAGTAGGAGTGGGAGGTTAACAGTATCGCCTCTTGGCCTTTGATTTAGCGAAAGTGGACTGGAAATGGCTACTTGAAGGTAAATCACTGTCAGAGCGGTGGGAGGCATTCAAGGAGGAGATAGTGAGGTTTCAGAGCAAATATGTTCCCACTAAGAAAAAAGGGTGGGACTAACAAATCTAGAGTCACCAGATGTCAAGGAGCATACAGAGTAGGATAAGGAAAAAAAGGGAAGCTTTTTTCAGATACCGAGAGCTCAATACTGCAGAAAGCCTAGAGCAGTATAGAAAGTGCAGAGGTGAAATTAAAAAGGAAATTAGGAAAGCAAAGAGACTTGGAGGGGAACTTGGAGGTGGTGGTGTTCCCATTCGATTGCTGCCCTTGTCCTTCTAGGTGGAAGAGGTCGTGGGTTTGGGAGGTGCTGCCGAAGAAGCCTTGGCGAGTTGCTGCAGTACATCTTGTAGATGGTACACACTGCAGCCACGGTACGCCGGTGGTGGAGGGAGTGAATGTTTAAGGTGGTGGATGGGGTGCCAACCAAGCGGGCTGCTTTGTCCTGGATGATGTCGAGCTTCTTGAGTATTGTTGGAGCTGCACTCATCCAGGCAAGTGGAGAGTATTCCATCACACTCCTTACTTGTGCCTTGTAGATGGTGGAAAGGCTTTGGGGAGTCAGGAGGTGAGACACTCGCCGCAGAATACCTAGCCTCTGACCTGCTCTTGTTGCCACAGTATTTATGTGGCTGGTCCAGCTAAGTTTCTGGTTAATGGTGACCCCCAGGATGTTGATAGTGGGGGATTCGGCAATGGCAATGCCATTGAATGTCAAGGGGAGGTGGTTAGACTCTCGCTTGTTGGAGATAGTCATTGCCTGGCACTTCTGTGGCGCGAATGTTACCTGCCACTTATCAGCCCAAGCCGGAACGTCGTCCAGGTCTTGTTGCATGCGGGCATGGACTGCTTCATTATCTGTGGAGTTGTGAATGGCGCTGAACACTGTGCAGTCATCAGCGAACACCCCCATTTCTGACCTTATGTTGGAGGGAAGGTCATTGATGAAGCAGCTGAAGATGGTTGGGCCGAGGACACTGCCCTGAGGAACTCCTGCAGCATTGTCCTGGGGCTGTGACGATTGACCTTCAACCACTACAACCATCTTCCTTTGTGCTAGGTATGACTCCAGCCAGTGGAGCGTTTTCCCCCTGATTCCCATTGACTTCAGTTTTACTCGGGCTCCTTGATGCCAGACTCGGTCAAATGCTGCCTTGATGTCAAGGGCAGTCACTCTCACCTCACCTCTGGAATTCAGCTCCTTTGTCCATGTTTGGACCAAGGCTGTAATGAGGTCGGGAGCCGAGTGGTCTTGGCGGAACCCAAACTGGGCATCAGTGAGCAGGTTATTGGTGAGTAAGTGCCGCTTGCTAGCACTGTCGATGACACCTTCCATCACTTTGCTGATGATTGAGAGTAGACTGATGGGGCGGCAATTGGCCAGGTTGGATTTGTCCTGCTTTTTGTGGACAGGACATACCTGGGCAGTTTTCCACATTGTCGGATAGATGCCAGTGTTGTAGCTGTACTGGAACAGCTTGGCTAGAGGCGCGGCTAGTTCTGGAGCACAAGTCTTCAGCACGATAGCTGGGATGTTGTCAGGGCCCATAGCCTTTGCTGTATCCAGTGCGCTCAGCCGTTTCTTGATATTACGTGGAGTAAATCAAATTGGCTGAAGACTGGCTTCTGTGATGGTGGTGATCTCGGGAGTAGGTAGATATGGATCATCCACCCGGCACTTCTGGCTGAAGTTGGTTGCAAACGCTTCAGCCTTGTCTTTTGCACTCACGTGCTGGGCTCCACCATCATTGAGGATGGGGATATTCTTGGACCCTCCTCCTCCTCCCGTTAGTTGTTTAATGGTCCACCACCATTCACGACTGGATGTGGCAGGACTGCAGAGCTTTGAGCTGATCCGTTGATTGTGGGATCGCTTAGCCCTGTCTATAGCATGCATGTAGTCCTGTGTTGCAGCTTCCCCAGGTTGGCACCTCATTTTTAGGTACGCCTGGTGCTGCTCCTGGCTCTTCTACACTCGTTGTTGAACCAGGGTTGGTCCCCTGGCTTGGTGGTAATGGTAGAGTGAGGGATATGCCGGGCCATGAGGTTACAGATTGTGGTGGAATACAATTCTGCTGCTGCTGCCCCACAGTGCCTCATGGATGCCCAGTTTTGAGCTGCTAGATCTGTTCTGAATCTATCCCACTTAGCACGGTGGTAGTGCCACACAACACGATGGAGGGTGTTCTCAGTGTGAAGACGGGACTTTGTCTCCACAATGACTATGCGGTGGTCACTGCTGCCAATGCTGTCATGGACAGATACATCTGTGACAGGTAGATTGGTGAGGACGAGGTCAAGTAGGTTTTTCCCTCGTGTTGCAGGCCCAGACTGGCAGTTATGTCCTTCAGGACTCGGTCAGTAGTGGTGCTACCGAGCTACTCTTGGTGATGGACATTGAAGTCCCCCACCCAGAGTACATTCTGTGCCCTTGCTACTCTCAGTGCTTCTCAACATGGAGGAGTACTGATTCATCAGCTGAGGGAGGGCGGTAGGTGGTGTTCAGCAGGAGGTTTCCTTGCCCATGCTTGGCCTGAAGCCATGAGACTTCATGGGGTCCGGAGTCAATGTTGAGGACTCCCAGGGCCACTCCTTCTGTACATTAGTGAACCAGATGGGTTTTTACGACAATCCAATAGTTTCATAGTTACCATTACTGATGCTAGCTTTTTATTCCAGATTTATTTAATTAACTGAATTTAAATTCCCCAGCTGCCGTGGTGGGATTTGAACTCACGTCTTTGGATCATTAGTCCAGGCCTCAGTGACATTACCACTACGCTACCATTCCTGGTTTAGCATTTTTGAAAGTAGATAGATCACAAGGCCCGGATGAAATGTACCCCAGGCTGTTAAGAGAAGCAAGGGAGGAAATAGCGGAGGCTCTGACCATCATTTTCCAATCCTCTCTGGCTACAGGTGTGGTGCTGGAGGACTGCTAACGTTGTACCGTTGTTTAAAAAGTAAGTAAGTGACTAACCGAGTAGTTACAGGCCAGTCAGCCTAATCTCGGTGGTGGGCAAATTATTGGAAAAAATTCTGAGGGACAGTATTAATCATCATTTAGAAAGGCACGGATTAATCAAGGACAGTCAGCATGGATTTGTTAAGGGAGGGTCGTATCTGACTCACTTGATTGAATTTTTTGAGGAGGTAACAAGGAGGGATTTTGAAACAGCACTTCTTGGGCCTTGATTGGTCTGATTGGTGGAATGAGCCACAAATCCTTTGTGGTGTGCCACAGGCCACATAACTTGCCATTGAGAGGGGCATCCACCTTATCCTCACTCAAGAACACATCCAGTCTCTGGTAAGTATGAGGAGGAACTCCAGCAATCTACACCAGGAGGTAATGCCCTTATACTGGCAAATCGTGTTTGACTAATTTGATGAAGTAACGAAAAGGGTTGTTGAGGGTAGTGTGGTTGATGTTGTGTATACGGACTTGCAAAAGGGGTTTGACAAAGTGCCACATAATAGACTCATTAGCAAAATTAAAGCCCATGGGATTAAAGCGGCAGTGGCTGCGTGGATATGAAATTGGCTAAGGGACAGAAAGCAGAGAGTAGTGGTGAACGGTTGTTTTTCAGACTGGAGAGAAGGGTGCAGTGGTGTTCCCCAGGGGTTAGGACCACTGCTCTTTTTGATATATCTAATGACCTGGACTTGGGTACACAGGGCATAATTTCAAAGTTTGCAGATAAGACGAAACTCAGAAATGTTGTAAACAATGAGGAGGACAGTAACAGACGTCAGGAGGACAAAGACAGACTGGTGGAATGGGAAGAAACATGGCAGATAAAATTTAACGCAGAGAAGTGTGAATTGATTCATTTTGGTAGGAACAATGAGGAGAGGCAATATAAACTAAATGGTACAATTTTAAAGAGGGTACAGGAACAGAGGGACCTGGGGGTGTATGTACACAAATCTTTGAAGGTGGCAGAACAAGTTGAGAAAGCTGTTAAAAAAACATATGGGATCCTTGGCTTTATAAATAGAGGCATAGAGTACAAAAGCAAGGAAGTTATGCTGAACCTTTATAAAACACTGGTTAGGCCTCAGCTAGAATATTGTGTTCAATTCTGAACATCGCACTTTAGGAAGAATGTCAAGGCTTTAGAGAGTGTGCATTAGAGATTTACTAGAATGGTACCAGGGATAAGGGACTTCAGTTACGTGGAGAGACTGGAGAACTGGGGTTGTTCTACTCGGTGTGAGCTGTGGCTCAGTTGGCAGCACTCTCGCCTTGGAGTCAGAAGGTTGTGGGTGCAAGTCCCACTCCAGGAACTTGAGCACATAAAGCTAGGCTGACACTCAAGTGGAGTGCTGCACTGTCGGAGGTGCCATCTTTCAGATGAGATGTTAAACTGAGGCTCTCTCTGCCCCCTCAAGTGGATGTAAAAGATCCCATGGCACTATTTCGAAGACGAGCAGGGGAGTTATCCCCGGTGTGCTGGGCCAATATTTATCCCTCAATCAATATCACTAAAACAGATTATCTGGTCATTATCACATTGCTGTTTGTGGGAGCTTGCTGTGCACAAATTGGCTGCCGCGTCTCCTACCTTATAACAGTGACTGCACTTCAAAAGTACTTCATTGGCTGTAAAGCGCTTTGGGACGTCCAGAGATCGTGAAAGGCACTTTGGAAATGCAAATCTTTCTTTTAGAACAGAGAAGGTTAAGAGGAGATATTGATAGAGGTGTTCAAAATTAGGAATGGTTTTGACAGAGTAAATAAGGAGAAACTGTTTCCAGTGCCAGGTGGGTCGGTAACCAGAGGAGACAGATTTAAGGTGATTGACAAAAGAACCAGAGGCGACATAAGGAAACATTTTTTTACACAGCAAGTTATTGTGATCTGGAATGCACTGCTTGAAAGGGCGGTGGAAGCAGATGCAATAACTTTCAAAAGAGAATTGGATAAATATTTGAAGGGAAAATATTTACAGGGCTATGGGGAAAGAGTAGGGGAGTGGGACTAATTGGATAGCTCCATGTAAGAGCTGGCTCAGGCATGATGGCTGAATGGCCTCCTTCTGTGCTGTATCATTTTATGACTCTGTGGTTAAGGGATAAATATTGGCCAGGACACCAGGAAGAACTCCCCTACTCTTCTTCGAAATAGTGCCATGGGATCTTTTACATCCACCTGAGTGGGCAGACAGGGCCTCGGTTTAAAGTCTAATCTGAAAGACAGCACCTCTGACAGTGCAGCACTCCCTCAGTACTGCACTGGGAGTGTCAGCCTGGATTATGAGCTCAAGTCTCTGGAGTGGGGCTTGAACCCACAACCTTCTGACTCAGAGGCGAGAGCGCTACCCCACTGAGCTATGGCTGATTATTAAAATGATAGAATCCTCCCCTGATGCCGGATACTCTGATGGAGTCGGCGATGTGAGCAACCGGTGGGCCGATCACGGTCAGGATCATTGGCCTGTGGGTTTTGGGCCCCAAGTACTTACAGCAAAAGGGGGAGAGCTGGGGTGGAGTTTTTGGCTAGCCAACAGGAGCAGAAACCTTGGGAGAATTTACTCATCCCTAGCTCAGGAGCAATGAGGCCTATTGTTTCCCTGGTTGAGCTCAGCAAACTGAGCACACATCAAACCTGGAACCTCCGGGTCTATATGGTTTAGTATAATAACAACAACAACTTGCATTTATATGGCACATTTAACATAGTAAAATGTCGCAAGGCGCTTCACAGGAGTGTTATCAGACAAAAAATTGGCACTGAGCCACATAAGGAGATATTAGGACAGAGGTCAAAGAGGTAGACTTTAAGTTACGTTTTATAGGAGGATGGAGAGGTGGAGAGGTTTAGGGAGGGAATTCCAAAGCTTAGGGCCTCGGCAGCTGAAGACACGGCCACCAATGGTGCAGTGAAAAAAATTGGGGATGCGCAAGAGGCCAAAATTGGAGGAGTGCAGAGATCTCGGAGGGTTGTTGGGCTGGAGGAGGTTACAGAGATAGGGAGGGGCGAGGCCATGGAGCGATATTGAACACGAGGATGAGAATTTTAAATTCAAGGCGTTACCAGACCAGGAGCCAATGTAGGTCAGCGAGCACAAGGGTGACGGGAGAACAGAACTTGGTGCGAGTTAGGACACGGGCAGCAGAGTTTTGGAAAAAAAACTCAGTACCGCATTAACAGTGCATTAACCCATTAAGCCACCAGAGGAGCTGTCGAGTCATGGTTAACTCTGCATTTTAAATACAAGGTACAAAGAACCAAGTACCAGACAAGAGCAGTGTCTGCGAGTGAGTACAACAGGCAGGAGAGGCGGCCAGTGACGTTTTGCTGCTGGTATTGTATATGGGCTTAAGGCTTTTTCTTCAAAGTTTTATAGATTGATCAATTATTTGTAAGCTTTATTTAAGCTCATTTATTACTATGCATAGTTTGTATCTATTTCTGAATGCGAGCAGTTCCCTTTATTCTCTGCCACTGAAAGTATTCAGCTTCCTCATCGAGTACTCATTTCACTCACACTTAAGCTGTTTGTTAAGGGATCCTAGCTACTTCCAGGTGATATAATTAGACTGTCGCGTGTTAAGTTGAAGGTTGAATACAGCAGTGGATGTGGAACACCAGACTTTTCAAATTTCATTCTCAGGATGAAGGCTGAGATTTACAAGGATGATACCAGAAATACGAGAGTATACCCATCAGGAAAGGATGAACAGGCTGGGTCTGTTTTCTCTTGAAAAGAGAAGGCTAAGGGGTGACCTAATAGAGGTCTTTAAAATCATGAAAGATTTTGATAGAGTAGATACAGAGAGTGTTTCTACCTGTAGGGAAGAGCAAAACTAAGATAGTCACCAAGAAATCAAATAGTGAATTCAGAAGAAACTTTAGATAAGCATATGAGGGAGAAAGAATAGAGGGTTATGCTGATAGAGTTAGATGAGGAAAGACGAGTGGAGCATAAACGCCGGCATGGACTGGTTGAGCCGAATGGCCTGTTTCTCTGCTGTATATCCTATGTAATCCTATGTAGGCGTCGCTGGCAAGGCCGGATTTTTTGGCCATCCCTAGGTTTGATACAACCCCATTGGCTTGCAAGGCTACTTCAAAGTGCAGTCAAGAGTCAACCACATTGAAAGAAAGACAGCACCTTTCGTGACCTCAGGATGTCCCAAAGCACTTTACAGCCAATTAAGTACTTATTTTGAAGTGTAGTCACTGTTGTAATGTAGGAAATTGGTATGGGACTGGAGCCAGACCAGGTAAGGATGGCAGGTTTCCTTTCCTAAAGGATATTACAACAACAACAAACAACTTGTAATTAAATGCCTTTAACGTAGCAAAATGTCCCAAGGTGCTTCACAGGAGCGTTATCAAACAAAATTTGACACCGAGCCACATAAGGCGATATTAGGTCAGACTTGGTCAAAGAGGTAGGTTTTAAGGAGCGTCTTAACGGAGGAAAGAGAGGTAGAGAGGCGGGGAGGTTTAGGAGGGAATTTCAGAGCTTAGGGCCTAGGCAACAGAAGGCACGGCCACCCATGATGGAACAATTAAAATCGGGGATGCTCAAGAGGCCAGAATTGGAGGAATGTAGAGATCACGGAGGGTTGTAGGGCTGGAGGAGGTTACAGAGATAGGGAGGGGCGAGGCCATGGAGGGATTTGAAAACAAGGATGAGAATTTTAAAATCGAGGCGTTGCTTAACTGGGAGCCAGTGTAGGTCAGTGAGCACAGGGGTGATGGGTAACGGGACTTGGTGCGAGTTAGGACACGGGCAGCAGAGTTTTGGATGACCTCAAGTTTACGGAGGGTAGAACGTGGGAGGCCAGTCAGGAGTGCGTTGGAATAGTTAAGTCTAGAGGTAACAAAGGCATGGATGAGGGTTTCAGCAGCGGATGAGCTGAGGCGGGGCGGAGACGGGCAATGTTACGGAGGTGGAAATAGGCGGTCTTAGTTATGCTGCGGATATGTGGTTGGAAGCTCATCTCGGGTTCAAATATGACACCAAGGTTGTGAACAGTGTGGTTCAGAATCAGACAGATACTAGGGAGAGGGATGGAGTCAGTGGCCAGGGAATAAAGTTTGTGGCAGGGACTGAAGACAATGGCTTCCCAATATTTAGTTGGAGGAAATTTCGGCTCATCCAGTACTGGATGTCGGACAAGCAGTCTGACAATTCAGAGACAGTGGAGAAGTGGTGGTGAGGTCGAGCTGGGTATCGTCAGCGTAGATATGGAAACTGACGCTGTGTTTTCGGATGATCTCACTGAGGGGCAGCATGTAGATGAGAAATAGGAGGGGGCCAAGGATAGACCCTTGGGGGCACTAGAGGTAACAGTGCAGAAGCAAGAAGAGAAGCCATTGCAGGTGACTCTCTGGCTACAACTGTATATATAAGAATGGAACCAGGCAAGTGCAGTCCCACCCAGCTGGGCGACGGTGGAGAGGTGGTTGGGTTTATACAGCAATCCAACAGCTTCATGGTCACTTTTACTGACACCCACTTTTTATTTCTAGATTTTTAAACTGAATTCAAATTCTCAAAACTGCCATGGTGGGATTTGAACTCTCGGTCTCTGGATTATTAATCCAGTAACAGAACCAATACTCTACCATACCCCGGACTGCTAAAGTGCAGCTCCTAAAGGCACTTTTCTTTAGGAAGCTCTGACTAGCATGAGTAGTATTGAAAGTGTTAGAGCTGTTTTTACTTGGCTTTCTTAAAGTTTTTAAGTTTATTCCAGCTAGGTTAGTAAATAGTCTGTTAATTAGAGGTATGACAGGGCAGCTCACACCTGTGGAATGCACATCCTGTGCCATGTGGGAAGTCCTGGACACCTCCTGTGGTCTGGACGACCACATGTGTGGGAAGTGTCGCCAGCTACAGCAGCTCGAGCACCAGGTTACGGAGCTTGAGCGGCGGCTGCAGTCACTGCTGTGCATCTGCGAGGCTGAGAGCTACGTGGATAGCACGTTTCGGGAGGTGGTCACTCGCAGCTTAAGAGTGTGCAGGCAGAGAGGGAATGGGTGACCGTCAGACAGAAGAGGAGGACCAGGCAAGTAGTGCAGGAGTCCCCTGAGCCCATCTTGCTCACCAACCAGTATTCGGTGTTGAGTACTGGTGAGGCCGATGGTTCCTCTGGGGAATGCAGCCAGAGCCAAGTCCACAGCACCATAGAAGGCTCAGCTGCACAGGCGGGGGGGGGAAGAGGAGAGGGAGAGCAATAGTGATAGGGGATTCAATAGTTAGGGGAGCAGACAGGCGTTTCTGCGGCCGCAGACGTGACTCCAGGATGAAACGTTAACTCTGTTTCTCTCTCCATGGATGCTGCCTCGCCTGCAGAGTTTTTCCAGCGTTTTCTGTTGTTATTTCGGATTTCCAGCATCTGCAGTATTTTGCTATCGTAATGGTATGTTGCCTCCCTGGTTCCAGGGTCAAGGATGTCACTGAACGGCTGCAGGGCATTCTGAGGGGGGAGGGTGAACAGCCAGAGGTCGTGGTCCATATCGGTACCAACGACATAGGTAGGAAGAGGAATGAGGTCCTTCAGGCAGAGTTTAGGGAGCTAGGAAAGAGGTTAAAAAGCAGGACCTCAAAGGTAGTAATCTCAGGATTACTACCAGTGCCACGTGCTAGTGAGTACAGAAATAGGAAGATAGAGCAGATGAATGCGTGGCTGGAGAGATGGTATAGGAGGGAGGACTTTAGATTCCTGAGGAATTGGAACCGTTTCTGGCGGAGGTGGGACCTCTACAAGCCAGACGGGTTGCAGCTCAATGGGAACGGGACTAATATCCTCGCGGGAGGGTTTGCTAGTGCTGTTGGGGAGGGTTTAAGCTAGCTTGGCAGGGGGATGGGAACCTAAGTATAGAGTCAATAGGGAGGGAAGAAAAACTGGAATTGGAAAACAAAAATGTAGAAAGTAAATTGGAAGGACAGAGGAATCAAGGGCTAGATAGTAGTCAACAAGGAGGTTTGCCTGTACTAAATGGTATATAATTCAATGCAAGGAGTATAGCGAACAAGGCAGATGAGTTGAGGGCACAGGTAGATACTTGGGACTATGATATTATAGCTATTACAGAGACATGGCTGAAAGAGGGGCAGATATGGCAGCTCAACATTCCTGGTTACAGGATTTTCAGACAGGATAGAGAGGGCGGTAAAAAGGTATTGATTAAATAAACTATTACAGCTGTGAGGAGGGATGATATGTTGGAGGGATCATCAAATGAGGCCATATGGGTCGAATTGAAAAACAAAAAAGGGGCGATCACACTGCTGGGAGTGTACTAAAGACCCTCAAACAGTGAGAGGGAGATAGAAGAATAAATATGTAGACAAATTTCTGAGAAGTGCAAAAACTATAGGGCAGTAATAGTAGGGGATTTCAACTACCCCAATATTAACTGGGATAAAATTAGTGTCGTAAGAATGAGCCTTACGCGTGGTGAACTTAAAGTAAGCTTTAATCAACTAAAAAGGTGCTACATACAAAAGAGGTCTTACTCTATGCCTCTCCAGGATCAAACTGATCAGCCCAGTATTTATCCTGGACTAATCACAGGAAGTGATGTAATAAAGTTCGAGTCACAGGAAGCTGTATTGTGTTACCACATTCTCCCCCCCCAAAAGATTAGGAGGCCGGGATGAAGTTCGAGTCACAGGAAGCTGTATTGTGTTACCACATTCTCCCTCCATTTCGTAGCCGCTGGACGAGGGAGAGCCGCACCCGTTTGGGTTCTCGTAGCGGTAGAGGGCCCCTAGCCCGTTTACCCGCCGCGGGCCGTGGACCAGAGTCCGAGTGATCCAGCCCGCTCTGTGAGGGGTCAGGACGATCCTGACTGTGTACTGGTGCCCGAACGGGTGTCGGGCAGGGCTGTGGCAGATCCGTTTCCGAGCGTATGGTACGGGGTGGATCGTGGCTGCGCGTGCGAGCCCCGACGGGCTCATAGTCAGTCTGCCCCAGGTCGGCACGCTGGAGTGAGGTACCAGCCGGCGTCAGATCCAGATCGTGATGAGAGGCACCTGGCGAGCCCAGAGATGTGCCTGGTACAATATCATCCCCTGGTGTCCCTCTATGTTTCGGCGGGCAGGGAGCCAGATCCCGCAATGACACGGTAGATTCCCGACCGTCAGGATACCGAATATAGGCGTAGGTAGGGTTGACGTCAGTGAGCTCAACCTCATCTACCAGGGGATCATTCTTAGACGCCCGAACATATCTTCGGAGTAGCACTGGTCCCGGTGCAGTCAGCCACGACGGGAGAGATATCCCATAGGATGAGCGACGCTGAAATCGGAAGAACCGTTCATGAGGCGTCGTATTTGTGGCAGTCGAAAGGAGGGACCGTGTGGAGTGTAATGCATCTGGAAGTACTGCTTCCCATTGCTGGTTGGGTAGGCCCCGAGATCTCAAAGCCAGACGTACCGCATTCCAGATGATAGCGTTAAAACGCTCGACTTGCCCATTCCCGACCGGATGATAAGGCGTCGTTCTGCTGGCAGCAATACCCCGTTCCGAGAGATAGGCCTTGAGTTCTCCTGACATAAAAGAAGGGCCCCGATCCGAATGAACATAGAATGCCATGCCACAGAAAGCAAATACCTGCTCAAGGCAGCTGATAACCGTGGTCGTCAGCATATTGGGGCAGGGAAAGGCAAACGGAAAACGGGAATACTCATCGACCATGGTCAATAGATAAGTGTTGCGAGTTGAAGAGGGCAACGGCCCCTTAAAATCGATGCTAAGCCGTTGCATTGGCTGGGTCGCATGTATGAGTATACCACCCGAGGGGCGGAAAAACTGAGGTTTCAATTCCGCACAGACTCTGCAGTCCGAGCACATCTTCTTTACATCCCCGGTAGAGAATGGGAGATTTCGGGACCGCACGAAGTGTAGCATGCGAGTAACGCCCGGATGACACAACCCATCATGGATGTCTACGAGCGTAGAGGGTGCCATGGCGGAGCAGAATGCTCGTGTGAGGGTATCCGGAGCCACATTCTCCTTGCCAGGTCGATAGTGGATGGTGTAACCAAAAGAGGCCAATTCCAGCCGCCAAAGCTGGATTTTATTATTTTTAATTTTGGTCCGTTTTCGATTATCGAGCATGAAGGCGACCGATCGCTGGTCCGTGATTAAGGTAAAGTGCTGGCGAGCTAGGAGATGAGTCCACTTCCGTACTGCCTCTATGATGGCTGTAGCTTCTTTCTCGACTGGAGGATAATGTAGCTCAGCCCCTTGAAAAGTCCTGGACAAAAATGCCACCGGACAACCTTCCTGATTCAGAGTGGCCGAGATCGCCACCTCCGAGGCATCACACTCAACGACAAAAGGAAGACTCTCATCGATGGAGTGAAGAGCCGCTTTCTCCAACTGTTTTTTCAGGAGGTTAAAGGCTGCAACAGCCGCTGTGTCTAGTGGGAATGTGCTGGCCTTCAGTAGAGGTTGGATTCGGTCCGAGAAGTTAGGAATCCATTTAGCATAGTATGCAAACAGGCCGAGGGCCCGGCGCAAGGAGGCCGGATTCTTAGGTGGCGGGAGTTCTTGGAGTGGGCGAAGCCTTTCAGGGTCAGGTTTAATGATGCCATTGCCCACACAATAGCCAAGGATGTTGATGGTTGGTTGTGACTCAATGGATTTAGCCGCATTTAATGTCAAATTACGGTGCTGGAGTGCATCCCAAAATCGTTGGAGATTGGCGTCACGTTCCCGCTGATTGCGACCTGCGACAGTAATATTGTCCAGATAAGGAAACGTATCCTTTAAGTCTTCCTGTTTGACCAGGTCATCCATTGCTCGCTGGAAGACAGCCACTCCATTAGTGACCCCAAAGGGGAGGCGACGAAATTGATACAGCCGTCCATTGGCTTCAAAGGCCGTATACTGCTTGTCTGAGACCTTCAAGGGTACCTGATGATAGGCACTTTTCAGGTCATATGTTGAGAACACCGTGTACTCAGCCAGTTTATTAACCATATCATCGATGCGCGGCAATGGGTATGCGTCCAAGTCCGTATATTGATTGATGGTCTGTGAATAGTCAATGCACAGCCGTTTCTTGTGAGGTTGTAGAGGGTTCTTAACAATAACGACCTGGGCGCGCCATGGCGACGAACAAGGCTCGATGATATCCTCTGCTAAAAGCCGAGAAATCTCAGCCGCAATAAAAGACTGGTCTTCCTGACTGAAACGTCGTGACTTTGTTATAATCGGTTTGCATTGAGGAGGGATACTGGTAAACAGTGAGGGTTCATCCAGTGAAGCTGCTGACAATGCACAGAACGGTAATCGAGGTCGTATATTAGAAATAGTGAGTTCAGGTTTGGATCCGCCGAACTCAATGGTGAGCTTCTTATGCTGCTTTTGAAAATCTAGCCCTAAGATAAGATCACTACATAAGTCCTTGAGCACCGAATGCCGGGTGGAGGGATACCTGTGACCATTAAGTGTTATTTCAACCATACAAAAGCCAGAAATTCTGGTATTAAGTGATGACTGAGCCATCGCAATTGCCTGGTCCGATGGGAAAACATGTAGCTTTAACTCTGCAACAATCTGTTCCCTAATGAAACTATCAGTGCTACCTGAGTCAATTAAGGCATCTAAAGTATGTCCATTAATTGATGCTTTTGTAGCTGCATGGAATAGGTTCTGAGGACAAGCAGCTGTAATTGGTGTCGTTGCACAAAGAGTGGCTGAAACTCTAGGTGTGTTTCTTCGAGAGAAAACCCGAGAGGAAGCACGATAGATTTTAGCTGGAACATCTTGATAGGCCCTTACCGGGGCAGTTCGGTAGGACTTAGCTTGATAAGCCCTCGTAGAGGCTCTTGATAGGCAAACCTTTGCAAAATGACCCTTTTTGTTGCAATGACTGCAAAACGCATTGCGAGCAGGGCAGAATTTCCGAGGGTGAAACTCATCACCACAAAAGAAGCATTTCTTAGATTGCCAAGAGGCTGCCACAGTGGGGTCATCATCCTCTTCATCAGTGAAGTCATCAGATTGATCGTCAGGGATAAAGTCCTCCCTAATAGAGTTCACCTGTGGCCTCTTAAATTGCCTGACTGTAGTTAAGGCAGCAGACCGAGGTCTGGGCACTGTATAAAGGTCTGCATTTCTTTTTGCCAGATCTAGAGAGCAAGCCATGTCATAAGCTCTCTGAAGCTCAAGTGTCTTACTTTCCAGTAGACGCTGGCGTATAAATGGGGAGGCAAGCCCGCAGATGAAAGCATCACGGATCATTTCTTCACGGTACAGCTCAGCTGAGGCCGCCTGAAAGTTACAGTCCATACTAAGTCTGCGAAGCTCTTGGAGGAATTTATCAATGGATTCCTCCGGCCCTTGTTGGGCTGTAGCTAGTAGATGTCTGGCATAGACCTCATTCGGTGTCTTAGTATATAGTCTTTTAAGCGTCCGAATTGCCTCCTCGTAACTGCCCCATTCCTCGACATACTGAAATACATTCGGGGTGACACAGTTGATGAGTATCCGCAATTTTGAGTCATCATCAGCCTTGCAATATTCGAGAAAATTGTCAAACGTGCGATACCAGTGTTTCCACACCTTACCGGCTGCTGGGGTGTTTGGGTCCAAGTCAAGACGCGATGGTTTAAGGATGTTTTCCATGATGGGTGATTCCCTGGATCCTTAGTTCCGAGTTCGTCCAAAAAGTTTGAGTGCGAAGTTTTTCAAAGTTGATTAAATTGTTGTAAGAATGAGCCTTACGCGTGGTGAACTTAAAGTAAGCTTTAATCAACTAAAAAGGTGCTACATACAAAAGAGGTCTTACTCTATGCCTCTCCAGGATCCAACTGATCAGCCCAGTATTTATCCTGGACTAATCACAGGAAGTGATGTAATAAAGTTCGAGTCACAGGAAGCTGTATTGTGTTACCACAATTAGTGTGAAGGATATAGAAGATGCGGAATTCCTAAAATGCACCCAGGAGAACTTTTTTAGCCAGTATGTAGCAAGCCCAACAAGGGAAGGGGCGGTTCTGGACTTAGTTTTAGGGAATGAAGCTGGGCAGGTCGAAGGCGTATCAGTGGGAGAGCATTTTGGTGCTAGTGACCATAATTCTGTTAGATTTAAGGTAGTTATGGAAAAGGACAAGGATAGACCAGGAATAAAAATTCTAAATTGGGGAAAAGCAAATTTTGCTAAGCTCAGAGGGGATTTAGCCATAGTGGACTGGAAACAGCTACTTGAAGGTAAATCAGTGTCAGAGCAGTGGGCGGCATTCAAGGAGGAGATCCGGAGGGTTCAGACCAAACATGTGCCCTTAAAGAAAAAAGGTGGGACTAACAAATCTAGAGCCCCCTGGATGTCTAGAGACATACAGGGTAGGATAAAGAAAAAAAGGGAGGCGTATGACAGATACCGAGGGCTAAATACTCCAGAATCTTTAGAGGAGTACAGAAAACGCAGGGGTGCAATTAAAAATGATATTAGGAAAGCAAAGAGAGAGCATAAAAAATTCTTGGCAAGTAAAATCAAGGAAAACCAAAAGATGTTTTATAAATATCTTAAGAGTAAGAGGATAACTAAAGAAAGGGTAGGGCCTATTAGAGATCATGAGGGTAATCTGTGGGTAAAGGCGGGAGACGTCAGTAGGGTTCTTAATGAATACTTTGCGTCTGTTTTCACAAAGGAGAGGGGCGAAACAGACATTGCTATCGGAGGGGAGGAGTGTGAAATATTAGATTAAATAAACATAGTGAGAGAGGAAGTATTAAGGGGTTTAGCAGCTTTAAAAGTGGATAAATCCCCAGGCCCGGATGAAATGTATCCCAGGCTGTTAAGCGAAGCAAAAGAGGAAATAGCAGAGGCCCTGACCATCATTTTTCAATCCCCTCTGGCTTCAAGTGTGGTGCCGGAGGACTGGAGGACTGCTAATGTGGTACCCTTGTTTAAAAAGGGAGAAAAGGATAGACCGAGTAATTACAGGCCAGTCAGCCTAACCTCGGTGGTGGGAAAATTATTGGAAAGAATTCTGAAGGACAGGATAAATCTTCTTTTAGAAAGACACGGATTAATCAAGGATAGTCAGCACGGATTTGTTAAGGGAAGGTTGTGTCTGACAAACTTGATTGAATTTTTTGAGGAGGTAACAAGGAGAGTAGATGAGGGTAGTGCGTTTGATGTAGTGTATATGGACTTTAGCAAGGCCTTTGATAAGGTTCCACATGGCAGACTGGTCACGAAGTTAAAAGCCCATGGGATCCAGGGCAAAGTGTCAAGTTGGATTCAAAACTGGCTCGGAGACAGGAAGCAGAGGGTAATGGTTGATGGGTGCTTTTTGTGACTGGAAGGCTGTTTCCAGTGGGGTTCCGCAGGGCTCAGTACTAGGTCCCTTCATTTTGGTGGTATATATCAACGATCTTGACTTGAATATAGGGGGTATGATTAAGAAGTTTGCAGATGATACTAAAATCGGCTGTGTGGTTGATACTGGAGAAGGAAGCTGTAGATTGCAGGAAGATATCAATAAATTGGTCAGGTGGGCAGAACAGTGGCAAATGGAATTCAATCCGGAGAAGTGTGAGGTAATGCATTTGGGGAGGGCTAACAAGGAAAGGGAATACACATTAAATGGCAGGACACTGAGTAGTGTAGAGGAACAAAGGGACCTTGGAGTGCATGTCCACAGACATGCAAGGTAGCAGGCCAAGTAGATAAGGTGGTTAAGAAGACAGACGGAATGCTTGCCTTTATTAGCCGTGGCATAGAATACAAGAGCAGGGGGGTTATGCTTCAACTGTATAAAACACTAGTTAGGCCTCAGCTAGAGTACTGCGTGCAGTTCTGGTCACCACATTACAGGAAGGATGTGATTGCACTGGAGAGGGTGCAGAGGAGATTTACAAGGATGTTGCCGGGAGTAGAAAATCTTAGCTATGAGGAAAGACTGGGTCTGTTTTCCTTGGAACAGAGGAGGCTGAGGGGAGACCTTATTGAGGTGTATAAAATTATGAGGGGCATAAATAAAGTGGATAGAAAGGACCTATTTCCCTTAGCAGAGGGGTCAAAAACCAGGGGGCACAGATTTAAAGTAATTGGGGGAAGGTTTAGAGGTGATTTGAGGGGCAATGTCTGCTTCGCCCCTCTCCTTTGTGAAAACAGACGCAAAGTATTCATTAAGAACCCTACTGACGTCTCCCGCCTTTATCCGCAGATTACCCTCATGATCTCTAATAGGGTGGTAGAGTCAGGAACCCTAACCACATTTAAAAATGAGAAGTCGCACAACACCAGGTTATAGTCCAACAGATTTATTTAATTTTACAAGCTTTCGGAGCTGTTCGCTCCTTCCTCAGGTAGAGTCGCTGTGAGAGAATCTCCCAGAATTCACAATATAAGCACAGAAAAAATCTATTCAAATCTTTCCCTACATCAAAGACACACTAAGAGCACAGCCAAGACAATGAGATGTGTCCCAGGGGGTCCAACGTGTCAAAACACCTGCTGGCTGCATATCCTGTCAATTTGTGTTGGTTCTTGTGTTAGTCTTTTTAAAAAAAAAAACCTGGAAAGACCGGCCATGATGTCAAGTCACGTTCTGTATCGTGACATGAACCCGATATCGCGATTGAGGCCATCCTCATGAGTGCGGAACTTGGCTATCAGTTTCTGCTCGATGATTTTGCATTTAAAAAGTACTTGGATGTGCACTTGGGATGCTCTAACCTGCAGGGCTACGGACCAAGAGCCGGGGAGTGGGATTAGGCTGGATAGCTCTTTGTTGGCCGGCGCGGACACGATGGGCCGAAATGGCCTCCTTCTGTGCTGTAACTTTCTATGATTCTATGATTCTGTACCAGTCCCCTATAATTGTCACCATAAAAATATCTTTTAACAGCTTCAAATAATTTCAAAATGTCTCCCAGAAGAATTGTGGAAAGGTAGACACTTGCTGATTTTAATATATCCAAATTGTTCTTTTCACATGGAAGAATTTTTTAGCATGGATTGATGGTAATAACCTTTACGATTAGATTCCTTAGCATTTTTGTGGGGGAAGGGAAGGGTTCTAAAATTGAAATGTCAGATCATTAAATAATCTCAAACTATTCAGTAATTTTGATTTTTAAAATGTGTATGTTCAAAGCTGGTTTTAGTAATAGTTTGATTATATTTCAGAAGAATGTCACAGTGTTAGGTTAGAGGTTCAAGCATAAGAACATAGGAACAGGAGGAGGCCATTCAGCTCCTCCAGCCTATTCCACCATTCAATTAGACCATGGCTGATCTATACCTCAACCCCAATTACCTGCCTTGGTTCTGCAACCCTTAATACCCATACACAACAAAAATCTATCAATCTCAGTTTTGAAATTTTCAATTGACCCCCAGCCTCAACAGCTTTTTGGGGGAGAGAGTTCCAGATTTCCAGTACCCTTTGTGTGAAGAAGTGCTTCCTGACATCACCCCTGAATGGCCTGGCTCTAATTTTAAGGATATGCCCACTTGTTCTGGACTCCCCATCAGGGGAAATAGTTAAATAGTTTCTCTCTATTTACCCTATCATATTGTTTAATCATCATAAAAACCTGAATTAGATCACCCCATAATCTCTACATTTGAGGGAATGTAAGCCTAGTGTGAGCAACATGTCCTCAGGTTTTTCGGGGCTCCCCCCCCCCCCACCACCCCCGGACACAGATGGCAGGATTTGGACCCCCAGCTGGGATCCACATCTGATGCAGACAAGATTGGTACAGCAGAACTCAGGCCAAGTGCGAGCAAACTCCTGGCCTGAGAGTCCCCTCCGTCCTTCCTGATGTAGAAGCGCATGTTTGGGGTGGTGGGAGGTACCAGCCCAATCATGGGCCACCCTGGGTACTTGCTACAGAGGGTGGGGCCTGACGGGAGTGCCTTGGGACGTTTTACTATGTTAAAAGCGCTACATAAATGCAAGTTGATGTTGTTGTTGTGACAGATTATCCGAACCAATGTTTGTACTTTGGGTGAGAATAGGGTTGCCAGTTTGGGTTGGATGTATACCTGGAGGTTTCATCACATGACCTCCTGCCGCCCCACCCGGTCATACAGCCCTTTTTCCCCCATCTCCAATATTGTTATACTTAATAAATGAAAGTATTCAAAGAAAATGAACAAAATACACCATTTTTTAACTTCCCCTATTGTTTTTGTACCAGATTTGCTTGCAGCAATGTCCAGTGGATTAATCTTTAATTCTGGGCGACTCCAGGACAATGATGGAGGGTTGGCAACTCTAGGTAAGGACTAGATTGAGCATGGCTGTGATATTACATCCTGCTGTCTAGGCTCATCTGTGAAAAATGATTCAAAAGCAAAATACTGTAGATCCTGGAAATCTGAAATAAAAACAGAAAATGCTGGAAATACTCAGCAGGTCAGGCAGCATCTGTGGAGAGAGAAACAGAGTTAATGTTTCAGGTCAATGACCTTTTGTCAGAACTGGAAAAAGTTAGAGATGTAACAGGTTTTAAGCAAGTACAGAGGCAGGGAAAGGGGGCGGGGAGGAAAGAACGAAAGGGAAGGTATGTGATAGGGTGGAAGGCAGGAAAGATTAAATGACAAAAGGGATGATGGTGCAAGGCGAAAGGAGATGGTAATGGGACAAGTAAAGAAACAAAAGCTGGGTCTAGAGGAGGTGTAAATGGGAATAGCAGCATCATAAACAGCTGCCGTCCGAAAAAATGAGGGCAGAGGTTATGATCTGAAATTGTTGAACTCGATGTTGAGTCCAGAAGGCTATAAAGTGCCTAATCGAAAGATGAGGTGCTATTCCTTGAGCTTACGTTGAGCTTCATTGGAACAGTGTAAGAGGCCAAGGACAGAGAGGTCAGAGTGGGAGTGGAGCGGAGAATTAAAATGACAGGCAACTGGAAGCTCGGGGTCACACTCATGGACTGAACGGATGTGTTCCTCAAAGCAGTCACCCAATCTGCATTTGGTCTCCCCAATGTAGAGGAGACCGTATCCTGAGCAATGAATACAGTATACAAAATTTAAAGAAGTACAAGGTAATCGCTGTTTCACCTGGAAGGAGTGTTTGGGGCCCTGTACGGTGGGAAGAGAGAAGGTAAAAGGGCAGGTATTGCATCTCCTGCGCTTGCACGGAAAGGTGTCGTGGGAAAGGGAGGGGGTGATTGAGGAGTGGACCGCGGTGTCGCGGAGGGAACGGTCTGTTCGGAATGCTGAAAGGGGAGGGGAAGATGTGCTTGATGGTGACATCATGCTGGAGGTGGCAGAAATGGCGGAGGATGATCCGTTGAATGTGAAGGCTGGTGGGTTGGAAGGTGAGGACAAGGGGAATCCTATTGTGGTTCTGGTAGGGAGGGGAAGTGGTGAGAGCAGAAGTGCGGGAAGTGGAACAGACATGGTTGAGGGCCTTGTCAACCATGGTGGAGGGGAATCACTCTGGTGAGTTACTCGAGGGCTCCAGGTGCCTGTGGAACTTTAGCCCATCAGGACTCAGGAGAGAAGGGAAAAAAAGGCACAAAATAAGGTTGTGATTAGATAGATACAATTGTCAGAGTGTCAGCTGTGGCTCAGTTGGTAGCACACTTGCCTCTGAGTCAGAAGGTTGTGGGTTCAAGTCCCACCTCAGGGACTTGTGTACATAAATCTAGGCTGACACTCCAGTGCAGTACTGAGGGAGTGCTACACTGTTGGAGGTGCCCTCTTTCGGATGAGATGTTAAACCGAGGCCCCGTCTGCTCTCTCAGCTGGATGTAAAAGATCCCAAAGCACTATTTCAAAAAAGAGCAGGGGAGTTATTCCTCAATCCACATAACAAAAACATTATCTGGTCATTATCACATTGCTGTTTGTGGGAGCTTGCTGTGTGCAGATTGGCTGCTGTGTTTCCCACATTACAACAGTGACTATACTTCATTATCTGTAAAGTGCTTTGAGATGTCTGGTGGTTGTGAAAGGTGCTATAATAATGCAAGTCTTTCTTGTTCAAGTTGTTTCCCCTGAAGGTGTTGACCGTAACACAGTGATTGTGTCTTACATTGACAGATAACACTGGGATTGTGCCTGGATTTGATAGCTACATGATTATCAAGTGGAATTAGGATATGTTTCCTATCTGGTATATTTGACTAGAGGAAACAGAATTATATCTTTATGGATGAGTAAAAGTACAAACCTGAATAAAAAAGTTCCTAAATTAGTTTTCAGCTCTCTGTTATAAACAGACGCAACCTGTTACATCTCCAACTTTTTCCAGTTTTGACGAAAGGTCACAAACCTGAAACGTTAACACTGTTTCTCTCTCCACAGATGCTGCCTGACCTGCTGAGTATTTCCAGCATTTTCTGTTTTTATTTCAGATTTCCAGCATCCGCAGTATTTTGCTTTTGGATTGTTTAGAGGTTAGCTGAGCACAGCCTGAGGCAGAGTGTGAGGAATCTTTATAGTGAATGTAGCCTACACTGTTTCATATTTGCAATGTCAGTGGATGCCCAGCCCGTGTGGATTTGCCAAAGATGTGAGTGCACTCTCAGTGCAGAAACGGATGTTTTGGGACTGCCTTGAAATGGGCAGCTTTCAGTTTCCTGCTGACAAAGCCTTATATTTAATGAATCATACTGGTTTGGTCATGTGCTTCTTCTGGCAGTCTCCAGCTGCGGGAGCAGGAAGTTGAGATTTGTTTAGATCGGCCGATGAAATGAAACGAATCTCATGCCTGGATGGAATGGAGAACTAAGAGTGAAGGAATGGATCTGGAGAGCGAGGAGCTGCTCCCTCCGACTCTGTCTCCAGCCGTCCCTTCTTTTGTGAAGCTGGGGCTGACTGTTGCCTACACTGTCTTTTACTCCTTGCTTTTTGTGTTTGTGTACGTACAGCTCTGGCTTATCCTACACTACAGACACAAGAGGTTTAGTTACCAGACGGTGTTTCTCTTCCTCTGCCTGCTCTGGGCTGCTCTGAGGACCATCCTTTTTTCATTTTATTTCAAGGACTTTGTGCAGGCTAACTCACTTGGTCCCTTCGCTTTCTGGTTACTTTACTGCTTCCCAGTTTGCCTCCAGTTCTTCACCTTAAGCTTGATGAATCTATACTTCACTCAGGTGAGTACAGATATGCTTGTTTCTTGTCCACAAAAGAATCCCAGTTATTGAAATATATTTTTAAAGGAATGTTTTCTGAAATTAGCCTGTTAAACCGGAAGAAATTAAATGCATTGTTTTTCAAATTTCTTTCCTTTCTCTCTCTCCTGACATTTTAAAAACTCTCACACCCTTGTGAATCAGTTTGTGGGAAGATTTGTCAAGTGACAATAGGCATGCAGTGAGCAGTATAACTGTGGTCACATTGTGCCTGAGACTACAGGGATGGGCACAGAGAGATGTGATTGGAGCACGAGGTAGTAGGTGGCCCACAAACGTAGTGCAAAATGAGTTTACATCTGAAAAAAGACTTGCATTTATATAGCGCCTTTCGCGACCTCAGGACGTCCCAAAGCGCTTTACAGCCAAGGGCAACACGGTGGCATACTGGTTTGCATTGTTGCCTCACAGCGCCAGGGACCCGGGTTCGAATCCGGCCTCGGGTGACTGTCTGTGTGGAGTTTGCACATTCTCCCCGTGTCTGCGTGGGTTTCCTCCGGGTGCTCCGGTTTCCTCCCACAGTCCAAAGATGTGCGGGTTAGGTTGATTTGGCTATGATAAATTGACCCTTAGTGTTAGGGGGGGATTAAATACGTGGGGTTACAGGGATAGGGTGGGATATGTGTCGGTGCAGGCTCGATGGGCCGAAATGGCCTCTATCTGCACTGTGGGGATTCTGGGATTCTGTGAAATACTTTTGAAGTGTAGTCAATGTTGTAATGTAAGAAATGTGTCAGCCAATCTGCACACAGCAAGCTCCCACAAACAGCAATGTGATAATGACCAGATGTTGGTTGAGTGACACCAAATAGTGCCATGGGATCTTTTACCTGAGAGGGCAGATGGGGCCTGTTCATCCGAAAGATGACACCCCCGAGTGTCAGTCTAGATTATGTGCTCAAGTCTCTGGAGCGGGGCTTGAACCCATGACTTTCTTACTCAGAGGCAAGAGTGCTACCCACTGAGCCACAGCTGGCACTGTGCCTTTTCACCAACTGATTACTTTCAAGACATTGACTAGACTATCGAGGGGAAAGGGGAATGGGGGAGGGGTAACCAAGTGAAGATTTGGAAAGGAGACAAATTCAGAGGACAATCTGCCCAGCTCATTCTCCTAACATGTGGCTGAAAAAAAGCATTTTTTAAAAATGTACTGAAAAATACTTCCAGTCCTCCGCCTATGCTTCTCTCTCGGTACCAGGCGTCGTGAAAGGTGCCCTTGCTCCATATTCCCTCTGAGTCTTCCTTTGTCCCTAGTGTCTCCAACTGGCAGCTGCCCATGTTAGCAGGACAGTGGCCGATGACTCAAGTGGCCATGGATCTGGATCCCATCAGTTCAGTATTCATTCTTAAAAACTCCTCCCTGTTAGGCATTGACTATCCAGTTTTTGGGAGCTATTAGTTTATTGGTTGTGATCTAAATGTCATGGTGAAAAGTAGAGGGTGTCCAACAAGTAAGCAGACAGACTTGCACTTATAGCCTCCCTGGTTGTTGAAGGTAGTAACTGGAGAGAAGGCATGAGCGGAAACTTCGCCATTAGGTTATAGAACTGTACAGGCTTAAGGAGGATCTTAGAGGATGAAACAGAGGGGGAGAGGCAGCGAGGTTTAGGGAGGTGATTCCAGAGTTTAGGGCCGAGACAGCTGAAGGCACTGCTGCCAATGCTGGAGCGAAGGGAGTCGTGGATGCACTAGAGGCCAGAATTGGAGGAGCGCAGAGATTTTGGAGGGTTGTCGGGCTGGTGGAGGTTACAGAGATGCGGATGAATTTTAAAATCGAGGCGTTGCCGGACCAGAATCCAATATAGGTAAGCGAGCAAAGGGTGATGGGTGAACAGAATTTGGGACGAGTTAGAATATGGGCATGAGAGTTTTGGATGAGCTAAAGTTTATGGAGTGTGAAAGATGGGAGGCTGGTCAGGAGAGTATTGGAATAGTCGAGTCTGGAGGTAACAAAAGCATGGACGAGGGTTTCAGCAGCAGATGAGCTGAGGCGGGGTGGAAACGGGCGCTAGTACAGATGTGGAAGTAGGTGGTCTTGGTGATAGAGAAGATATGGGGTGGGAAGCTCAGATTGGGGTTAAATCGGACACCAAGGTTGCAAACAGACTGATTCAGCCTGAGGCAGTGGCTGAGGAGGGGGATGGAGTCGGTAGCTAGGGAATGGAGTTTGTGGCGTGGGCCAAAGACAATGGTTTTGGTCTTCCCAATTTTAATTGGCTCATTGATTTAGAGAGGGGAAGAATATCATATCTAACATAGCCGGGATAGCTGTGTTACTTTTAACAGATTCTCACACTTCTTGAAATGCCGTGGGATATTTTTCTACGTTAAAGGCTGTATAAATGCAAGTTGTTCTTGTTACTGTGATATACTCTTTAACTTCCTGTCGTAAAGAGGCCTAGGCCTATAATGTAGTCTGAGTATAATGTTAAAAGAGAAGTTTGGTGTGGAGATTGGTGCTAAGGAATGCCGCCAATTGTAAACAGACCCATAAATTCGTTTGTTGTGCCATTAGTTACAGTGTTGAAAGGCTGAAGAGTGCAATTAAGAAAAAAGATGGGGAGGGAACATTTTGTTAAGAGCTTCTTTATGCCTGGGAAGGACTTGCTAAAGGCATAATTTTGAGCAAAAGATGATTAATTTCAGCAGGCATAATGTTAATGAATTTGCCATTGAGACCAGTCATTAATGGGTGGAAATGATCCATAGAGGAATATCACCAGAAGCTCTGGGGCAGGGGCAGGTGGGGTGATAATGTTGCCCAGATTCAACCTACCCACCCTGAAATACTGACCTGCTGTCACTGAATATGAAGTGCATCGGGTAAAGGGGAGTTAGCAATTGCTGCAACAAGGGTCGGTAATGTAGAAGGGGCAAGCTCGGGTCTGGCAGTGGGTCGCTATCGTCAGAAGACCTGGGGGTTCACATACACAAATCTTTGAAAGTGGCAGGACAAGTTGAGAAGGCTGTTAGAAAAGCATATGGGATCCTTGGCTTTATAAATAGAAGCATTGAGTACAAAAGCAAAGAGGTTATGCTAAACTTTTATAAATCACTGGTTAGGCCTCAGCTGGAATATTGTGTTTAATTCTGAGCACCACATTTTAGGAAGGATGTCAAGGCCTTGGAAAGGGTGCAGAGGAGATTTACCAGAATTGTACCAGGGACGAGGGACTTCAGTTATGTGGAGAGACTAGAGAAACTGGGGTTGTTCTCTTTAGAGGAGAGAAAGTTAAGTGGTGATTTAAGAGGTGTTCAAAATTATGAAAGGTTTTAATGGAGCAAATAAGGAGAAACTTAAGGAGAAATCAGGGATGCCCAAGAGCCCAGAGTTGGGGGAACGCAGAGTTCTCGGAAGGTTGTTAGGCTGGAGGTGGTTACAGAGATAAAGTAGACATATCCTGCTGGAGTGTCACGGGGGAAAAAAGCAGAAGCTTCAAAGTACGTCCTGGCAATGCTCCCATTTCTGCTGATTTCAGTTCTGTTTTTTGTGCCTTCATTACTCCGTGTCGGATCTGTCTAGCTGCCAGACTTTGAAAGTTCCTGCGGCAGCGTGAGGATTGTGGGGTCAAGCCTCATTCCAGAACTTGAATCTAGGCTGACACTTTAGTGCAGTACTGAGGGAGTGCTGCACTGTCGGAGTTGTCTAACTTAGAATGAGATGTTGAACTCTCTGCCTCTTCCAGTGGATCGGGTGTTAATGACTCTATGACACCATTTGATCAGGAGTAGGGGGATTCTTTGGTGACCTGGCCAGCATTCCTGCCACAACCAACACCACCAAAAACAAACTAACTGATCATTCATCTCATTGCTGTTTGTTACATACATAAGATTATCTGCACACTGTCAATCATTCCACATTAAATACTTTCGGGGTGTTTCTGAGTCAGGTAGTTTCTGGCAGGAGTTCCTGGGGAATTTCACATTCAGTATGTACCACCTTAGAACTGTAGCTCCAGGAATGAATGGTATTTAGAGTATTAATTACAGAGCTTTATATAACAATAGCGGAGGGATTACTGGGACTTTGGCCTGACATTCCTGCTGCTGAGAGAAAAGACACAGGAGCCCTGACTTTACAATGACAGAGCCTCACTGCGAGTGTGCTGAGCTCGAAAAGCCAGCTGTGGGACCTTGCGTGCCAGATTGGCGCCAGGCTACATTTCACGACTAGCGTTCATGGTAGATTAGTGGAGCCTGACAGGCAAAGTGCACTGCCATCCTCTGGGGAGGATGCCCTGAAGTGAAACCCTTCTCACACTCACCTCATGCAGCAAGATGCCAGCCATCAAACAGGGGCTTGGGTGCTGTGTATTCACTACAGGCTCCATCTTGTGCATTCACACTGGGTTTCCTTTCACTTCACTTTCTTTCCCCGTTGCCATGGCAAAGGCTGACAGATAATTTTGTTATATACTCCGGGGGTACAAGGGGAATTGTTAAGTATTCCCAGTTACTTCACACATAAGTGTTGAGTTTCGGTTCATAGGGGGCTTGGGCCAGCCTTAGGGTTGCTAACCCTCTGGGGTTGTCCTGCAGTCTCTAGGTATTAAAGATTGATCTCTAGGTCACTGTTACAAGCAACCTGGGAGAAAAATCATCAGGACATTAAAAAAAAAGTATTTTTTTTCATTTTCTTTGAACATATATTAGTTATAAAAATCTTGGAGATGGAATAAAAAAGCTTCTTTGACTGACAGTCAAGCATTATCTAATCGGATAATTAAGATCCTGTTGGCTTTCAGATGGGTGTGGGAAGGCGGGGTGCTGCGAGGACGGACGAGTCGGGTAACTAATAGCGAGAGAGTGGGGACAGGGTAGTTGGAGGCAGGAGGTGGTGTGATGAAACCTCCAGGAATAGATCCAACCAGAATTGGCAACCCTAGCCTGCCGAAGGAATCAGTGAGCATAAATAAATGGTTGGAAGGGAGCCGGCGTCGTAACCAGCTCCATTCAAAAGGGGCCACCAAAGAGTTTGTGCATGTAGGTGAGGTTCTAAAACCATGGGTGTATGTATTGATAAAGCCACAGTGCAGATATTTAGACCACACATCCTACAGGGCTGGGCAAACTCTGATACTGGTCTAATTTATTTAGTGAATCAAATCTGCAAACTAAGATCTGTCAGCTGTGGCTCAGTGATAACACTCTCCCCTCTGAGTCAGAAGGTTGTGGGTTCAAGTCCTACTCCAGATATTTGTGCACATAATCTAGGCTGACACTTCCACTGCAGTACTGAGGGAGTGCTGTGCTGTCGGAGGTGCTGCCTTTCAGATGAGACGTTAAACTGAAGCCCCGTCAGGCCTCTTGAATGAATGCAAAAGGGATTCTCTGTGCATTTACCAGATCACTGTTTGTGGGAGCTTGCTGTACGCAAATTGACTGCCGTGTTTCCTACATTACAACAATGGCTACATTTCAAAAGTACTTAATTGGTTGTAAACAGCTTTGGGATTTACTGAGGTTGTGAAAGGCACTATATAAAAGCAAGTCTTTCTTTCTTTACAGCCTGATTAAAGATTGAGGTGTCGTTTGAGTGTTGCAGGGGGCTGAACATGAATTACAGATGCTCAATTGACTGAGTTAACAATCAAGTACTTTTGAAGTGTAGTCACTGTTGTAATGTAGGAAACGCGGCAGCCAATTTGCACACCAAGCTCCCACAAACATCAATATGATAATGACCAGATAATCTGTTTTAGTGATGTTGATTGAGGGATAAATATTGGCCAGTACACCGGGGAGAACTCCCCTGCTCTTCTTTGAAATAGTGCCATGGCATCTTTTACATCCACCTGAGGGCAGACGGGGCCTTGGTTTAACGTCGCATCCGAAAGACAGCACCTCTGACAGTGCAGCACTCTTTCAGCACTGCACTGGAGTGTCAGCCTAGATTTTGTGCTCAAGTCGCTGAAGTGGGACTTGAACCCACAACCTTCTGACTCAAGAGGCGAGCATGCTACCCACAGAGCCAAGACTGACCCATCAGAGGCATACCTTCAGAAAATCCACCCGTGATTTTAACCATGGTTTCAGCACAGAACTGACCAATGAAAGCCAAGAAGAACTTGTGAGCTGATACATCAGAATCACAGAAATTTCAGCATCATGCCTATAATCAACGCTAATTCTTTAACTGGAGCGGTTTACTGTAATCCTAGTTCCTTGGCCTTTCTCCATATCCGTTTATATTCTTTCATTTCAAATACTTATTCAATTCCCTTTTAAATCATGTTAAAGCTTCTGCATCAATAGCCACTTGAGTTAAAGTATCCAATATTCTAATAACTCTGTGTGTATAATATGCCTGGGAAAGCACATGCTCACAAGGTAATTACAAATTAATAAGGCTATTCAACTCATCTGAGGTCATCCATCCAGAAACACCTTACAGATGGAAAACCTCCGTTGCAGCGCCCAACGTCCTGCCTTCAATACTCTCCAGGAGTCTTCATCCTGCCTTCAATATTCTCCAGGAGTTTCCATTCTGCCTTCAATACCCCAGGAATCTTCGTTCTGCCTTCAGTGCTCTCCAGGAGGGCTTGGAGGTCTGAATGAATGAAGTTGTGTGTTCTTCTCTAGATTGGTGCAACACCCTGCTGCCCTCTGAGCACAGATGGTGCTTGACTGTTCATAATAACTATAATAAAAATATTCCTATGACATGTAGTGAAGTTACTAGGGAGTGAAGCACTGTTCCTCTCTTATCTGCTTGTCGCCCAGTCTGCTGCTGAAGAGCCCAGCCTTATTAAAATCTACACAGAGGCTTCCTGGTAATTCAGCTGCTTTACACCAATGGGTAATGCAAATCAGCAGACCAGAAAACTGGTGTGCATCTCCTCTAGAGGCTATTTTGCATCTGTTTTGGTGAATTAATAAAATGAGTAGTTGGGCAATGCTGAAGGAAATATCAGTTTTCAAGGTTCAGATCGCCCCACTTCAGGTGTACTTAAAATCTGCCAGCTGATGACCAGTGTAAACTTCATCACGCAGAAGGCCAAACTCCGTATCATCTCATAACTCTGACCCTACCAACCTCACCTCTTCCCCATCTCACTCGACTATCCTCATCCACGTCAGCCGTGGCTCATTGGGTAGCACTCGCGCCTCTGAATCAGAAGGTCATGGGTTCAAGTACCCACTCCATGACTTAAGCACAAAATCTCGGCTGACACTTCAGTGCAGTACTGAGGGAGCGCTGCACTGTCAGAGGTGCCGTCTTTCGGATGAGAGGTTAAACCAAGTTTAATGTCTGTTCTCTCAGGTGGATGTAAAAAATCCCATGGCACTATTTCAAAGAAGGGCAGAGGAGTTCTCCCCGCTGTCCTAGCCAATATTTATTCCCCAATCAGCATCACTAAAACAGATTATCTGGTCATTATCACATTACTGTTTGTGGGAGCTTGCTGTGCACAAATTGGCTGCCACATTTCCCACATTACAACAGTGACTACACTTCAAAAGTACTTCATTGGCTGTAAAGTGCTTTGGGACGTCCTGAGGTCGTGAAAGGCGCGATATAAACACAAGTTCTTTTTTTCTCTCTATAGAACATGTTACAAAAGACACAATTATCTTTCTCTAGCTAGACATTTTTTTTGCAATTGGTAATTTGATTATGAGAAAGGCAATACTGCATCGTCAACTACAAAACTCACTTGTTGTGGTTGTCAGTTTTCCAATATATGACCAAAGAGCCTGAATTTTGGAGTTGTGCGATGAAACAAATGAAGCTGCTGACAATATATCAGCTACTTAACCCACAGTATTTAAGCATTTGGCCATGTGCATGTTTTAGCGAATTGTGTAACTGTCAGACACACTTCAATCCATTAGGGTTAATGTTACTAACAGTATTTGAGTAAATTAAATTCTAAATATTGCAAAGTTTAAATAGTTAAAAATACGTTATGTATTCCAGGTGATTTTCAAGGCAAAATCCAAGTACTACCCAGAGCTTCAAAAATACAGGTACTGTCACAGTCTACACTCTCTTACTATTATATAATAGTTATAATCTACACTGTATTACCATTAGACAGTGCAGTCAGTCTACACCCTATTACCATTATATAGTAGTCACAATCTACTCTATTGCCATGATATAGTAGTCAGTCTACATTACCATTACATAGTACAGTCAATCTATATTACCATTACATAGTAGTCAGTCTATATTACCATTATATAGTATGCTCTATATTACCATTATATAGTACAGTCGCTCTATATTACCATTACATAGTACAGTCTATATTACCATTATATAGTACAGTCATCAGTCTATATTACCATTATATAGTACAGTCATCAGTCTATATTACCATTATATAGTACAGTCACAGCATACCTTATAACAGGCCGGATCTTATTCATGCAAGCTGAGAGGAGTCGTTTAACTTAATGCTATTGTGAAGATCTCATTCTGATGAAAATAAGTGAGCTTTTTGTTACAAAATCATAAACATGAATGTAAAGAACGCTTTATAAATGCTGCATGTTGATAACTCAACAACAATAACTTGCATTTATATAGCACAAGTAACGTAGCAAAACATCCCTAGGCACTTCACAGGAGCGTTACCAAACAAAATTTGACACCAAGGCACATAAGGAGCTATTAGGACAGGTGACCAAAAGCTTAGTCAAAGAGATAGGCCTTAAGGAGGAGAGAGAGGTAGAGAGGTGGAGAGGTTTAAGGAGGGAATTCCAGAGCTTAGGGCCTAGGCAACAGAAAGCACGGCTGCCAATAGTGGAGTGCTGAAAATCGGGGATGCGCAAGAGGCCAGAATTGGAGAGGCGCAGATATCTCGGGTGGGGTGGGGTTGTGGGGCTGGAGGAGATCAGAGAGATAGGGAGGGGAGAGGGCATGGAGGGATTTGAAAACAAGGATGAGAATTTTAAATTCAACGTGTTGCCGGACTGAGAGCCAGTGTAGTTCAACAAGCACAGGGGTGATGTGGATGAACAGGACTTTGTGCGAGTTAGGATATGGGCAGCAGAGTTTTGGCTGAGCCTAAGTTTACAGAGGGTGTAGGATGAGAGGCCGGCCAGGAAAGCATTGGAATAGCTGAGTTTGGAGATGACAAAAGCATGGATGAGGGTTTTAGCAACAGATGGGTTGAGGCAGGTTGACTCAATGTTGAACTCGTGTTGAATCGATGTTTCTTTTCCATTCTAGGCTGCCCCTTCAGCTGGTTTTCCTGCTGGCCAGTCTCCTATTCCTTGTGGTAAACTTGACCTGCGCATTGCTTGTGAAGATCACACACACCGAAACCAAAACCATTGTGTATGTTCGTGTAGCCATCAACGACACCCTCTTTGTGCTGTGTGCAATCTCACTGTCTGTGAGCCTCTACAAGATTGCTAAAATGTCCCTGGCCAATATATATTTAGAATCTAAGGTTTGTTTTCCATAACAAAGTCATGGGTGAGAAATGACCTCATTTTCCTGTTTCAGACTTTACAGGCAGTTTTCTTCTGATCATTTTCTAACACCTCAGAAATGAATTATCTACGAAAACAATGACCTCAGGTCATGATGCTTCAGCAGAAATAATCGATTGGTAACAGTTTTAACATCCAATATGGTGGGGGGGGGGGGGGGGGGGGGGGGGGTGGGGGGGCAGGTAGAGAGTCACAGAGGCAGGTCCAGTGTAAGACCACTTCAGCTTCATTGAGTTGGTTCTGATTCCAGTGTTGTAATTTAATTTTACAGTTACTGCAGCAGGATATTACTTAATGACTGAGCCAGAGTGAACCGAAGCAGACTGTACCAGTTTGTTTCAGAATCAGCTTATTGGGATTAATACTAAACACATCTTTTATGCCTGGCCGTGTGTTAGAACTACTAAATAGGTGTTCCATACCATCTCCTCAGATCACAATGACCCTTGGTTTGCTTCTGTAAAGTGACCTGTCTCTCATTCTATTTATGATTATAAACCTGGGAATATTAAATCTCTACTTTAGGACTATGTTTCTGGCAGTGAGTCAGGCATAATCATGATTGGAATGTGAGTGAAGAGAATACTTGAATCTACCAAGGTTGCAACCATAGCCTTACCACCTTCCATAACCAAAATAAGCAACCGATTTGGGAACAAATATACAACTGTCTTCAATTGGTTTTGTAGACTCATCACTCTGATAGGCCTATCTCATTGCTTGGTACTGGCATTGCTTCAACTTCATCTTTGGAACTGGCTTCACGTCATATATATCATATTCAGGGCATGTTCTCTCCAGCCTCATGACGCCATCAGTATAATGGAACCATCATATCAAACCCCTCAATTTGTGTCTCCCATATTTCCCAGCAGGGAGATTTTCTATTCTATCATTTACCTCCTGTTTGTGTTCTTAATATTATACAGATTTTCACACAAATTATTAGCAATCAGTAACTCGAGCAGCCCTCTGCTCTCAGGAATGCGAAGAATATGCTCCCTTTTTATAGCCATTAATGTCCACTTACAACATGCTGCTCAGGACTCAAGCTACCACCGGTTATATCAAAAGACTCGAGCTTCTGAAATCCATTTACAATCCAGTTAGAATGGTGGGCTGCTGCTCGTTAACAATTTCTGCTAATTATTCTGCCTCTTGTAACACACACACAGAGTTGCAATGTGCTTTCTGCTGGCTTCATTTGAATTAGAGTCTGTAGGCTGGCACTGGTTGCAGACTACAGGAATCCACTCTAGCAACTGGTAGTGTATTTATTGAAAACTGCAAACCAATTGCATGGGAAATTCAGAGCACTCCAGTTTCAAATGACCTGGAATATAGAAGTGTTCCATTCCTGGTATTAACATCCTTCACCTTGATGCATACAGACTAATTTTTTTTTAAACCAGGAGAGGTGGGGTGGGGTACGAATTGCCCCCAGCTGTTTTCAACTTTCTCCTCAAGTCATGAAACAGTGTTGAAGCCAACACAGAATGAGTTTCAACACTGTCTTGAGTAGGAGTTCACTGTACTGAACTTCAACCTACCAAACCTCCAGATTTACCAAAGAGCTCCCAAGCCTTGGTGACCACAAAGAGTGAAGGAAGTAATGATAAATTTCTACATGCCAATGGCTAGGCCTCAGTTACAGCACTGTGTACAGTTCTGGGTGCCGCATTATAGAAAGGACATTAAAGCCAGAGACAGCATACATTCACCAGGATGATGCCAGAAGTAGGAAACTAGAGTTATGGGGGGAGGTTTGAGATATGGGGACTATTTCCACTGTAACACAGATGGCAAATGGGCGATTTAATAGACGTTTTTCAAATTATGAAATGTTTGACTGGGTGAATAGGGAAGTCTTTCTGTTTGTTAAGGTGTCAGTGACAAGGGTCATCAATTTAGAGTGGTGACTAAGAGTGAGGATTGGGAGAAATTTCTTTACACAAGAGTGTTGGGTCATGGAATCTTTTACCACAGGGACCGGTTGAGGCAAAGACCATGACATCTTTTAAAGAAGAAGTGGATTATTATTTGAAGCAGAAGGTGGTAGAGTGATCTGGGGAGAGCATGGGATAGTTTTGGTTTGCTCCAACAAAGAGCAATGACAGACACAATGGGCAGATTGGCCTCCTTCTGTGCTGTAAACATCTATAGTTCTTTAGTTCCCCAACCTCAGTAAATCGCTCCCACATGCATTACTCTCCACACCAAACCATCCTCATGACCTCTTGGAGAGGGCTACCAGTCTGTGCAGAACTATGCAACCTCATTTCAGTTAAGGACCCAGAGAGGGGAAGACTTTTTATCTATCAGTTTATGCTGGATTCAAACTCAGATCCCAGAGGTGTCAGGACAGTGTGCAAACCCACTGCATCACCTAGTTCACAATATTTCCCATAAGGAAACATTAACACATCTTTCTGAAATTTATCTGGTATCAAATATTGCTTTTTGTACATTCGAACGGAGATCTAAAAAGGAATGCATTGGCCATTGAATACCCTCCATTATTTTTGTATTTTCAGGGGACGTCTTTGTGTCAGATTGCAGTGGTGGGAGTGGTAATTATATTACTGTACACATCAAGGGCCTGCTACAATCTGGTTGCTATCACACTCACCTCCTATAACCACATCAACACGTTTGATTATGACTGGTACAACGTGTCTGATCAGGTCAGTACGCCTCTGGGTCAGGTCAGTCTCGAACTTTCACTAAATGTTTTCATAGAATGATACAGCACAGAAGGATGCCATTTGGCCCATCGTGCCTGTGCTGGCTCTTTGAAAGAGCTATCCAATTAGTCCCACTCCCTGCTCTTATCTCCATAGCCCTGCAATTTTTCCCCTTCAAGTATACATCCAATTCCCTTTTGAAAGTCACTATTGAATCTGCTTCCACCACCCTTTCAGGCAGTGCATTTCAGATCGTAACAACTCGCAGCGTAAAAGATGTCTCCTCATCTCCCCCCTGGTTCTTTTGCCAATTACCTTAAATCTGTGTCCTCTGGTTACCGACCCTCCTGTCAGTGGAAACAGTTTCTCCTTATTTACTCTATTAAAACCCCTCAATTTTGAACACCTCTATAAAATCTCCTCTTAACCTTCTCTGCTCTAAGGAGAACAATCTCAGCTTCTCCAGTCTCTCCACATCACTGAAATATCTCATCCCTGGTACCATTCTAGTAAATCTCCTCTGCATCCTTCTTAAAGTGTGGTGCTCAGGATTGGACACAATACTCCAGCTGAGGCCTAATCAGCAATTTATAAAAGATTAGAATAACTTCCGTGCTTTTGTACTCTATCCTTTATTTATAAACCCCAGGATCCCGTATGCTTTTGTAACAGCCTTCTCAACTTGTCCTGCCACGTTCAAAGAGTTGTACATGTGACCCCCAGGTCTCTCTGTTCCTGCAACACCTTTTAAAATTGTACCATTCAGAGTAGTTTTTAACTACTAGGTGAACCAGTCAGTCACCAACTGATTGTGGAAACCAGTGAGAAGTCACACAACACCAGGTTATAGTCCAACAGTTTTATTTGAAATCACAAGGCTCAATGTGGAAACCAGGCAGACTTCTTGGTGCATTCATTACAAAAATATTTTGAATAGAAGGACTGGGTGATGGAAGGGTTTAGACAGTACCTTTTAGACTGCTGGTTAGACAGATCACTGCCTGGTACAAATGAAAATTGTATTGCGGCGGGTGGGGGGGGCCTCCAAAGAGCGGCTCTGGTTTACCCCAACCCCCCGATTTTCAACTGCCAGCTGCCCGATTTTCTGGTATTTATTTATTCGTTCCTGGGATGTGTGCGTTGCAGGCAATGCCAGCATTTATTGCCCATCCCTAGTTGCCCTTGAGAAGGTGGTGGTGAGCCTCTTCTTGAACTGCTGCAGTCCCATAGTGCCATCAGGGAGGATGTCCCAGGAGTTTGACCCAGCGACAATGAAGGAATGGCGCTATACTTCCAAATGGTGCGTGACTTGGAGGGGAACTTTGAGGTGGTGGTGATCCCATGCGCCTACTGCCCTTGTCCTTCTAGGTGGTAGAAGTCGTGGCTTTGGGAGATGCTGTCAAAAAAGCCTCGGCGAGTTGCTGCAGTAGATGGTACACACTGCAGCCACGGTGCGCCAGTGGTGGAGGGAGTGAATGTTTAAAGTGGTGGAGGGAGTGCCAATCAAGCGGGCTGCTTTGTCCTGGATGGTGTTGAGCTTCTTGAGTGTTGTTGGAGCTGCACTCATCCAGGCAAGTGCAGACTGTTTCATCACACTCCTGACCAATGTTCCAGTCTCTCTCTCTACCCCCTCCCAGTTCCTCTCTCTGCCGCCAGTCTCTCTCTCTTCCGCCACCCATTCCCTCTCACCCCCCCCAGTCCCTCTCTCTTCCCCTCCCAATCCCTCGCTCTCCCCCCAGTCTCTCTCTCTTCCCCCTCCCAGTCCCTCACTCGACCCCCCAGTCTCTCTCTCCCCCCAGTCTCTCACTCTTCCCCCTTCCAGTCCCTCTCTCTTCCCCCTCCCATTCCCCCTCTCCCCCCAGTCCCTCTCTCTTCCCCCTCCCATTCCCTCTCGCTTCCCCAGTCTCTCTCTTCCCCCTCCCATTCCCTCTCTCCCCTCCAGTCTCTCTCTCTTTTCCCCGCAGTCTCCCTCTCTTCCCCCTCCCATTCCCTCTCTCCCCCCAGTCTCTCTTTCCCCCCAGTCTCTCTCTCTTCCCCCTCCCAATCTCTCTCCCCCCACAGTCTCTCTCTCTTCCCCCTCCCACTCTCTCCCCTCTCCCAGTCCCTCTCTCTCCCCTCTCCCAGTCCCTCTCTCCCAGTCCCTCTCTCTCCCCTCAGTCTCTCTCTTCCCCCACTCGCCCCCCGCAGTCTCTCTTCTCCCTCCCATTCCCTCTCTCCTCCCAGTCTCTCTCTCTTCCCCCTCCCATTCCCTCTCCCCCCGTCTCTCTCTTACCCCCCAGTCTCTCTCCTCCCGTCCCTCTCCCCCCGCTCAGTCTCTCTGTTCCCCCTCCTAGTCCCTATCTCCCCCCCAGTCCCTCTCTCTTCACCCTCCCAGTCCCCCTTTCCCCCAATTCTCTCTCTCCCCCCAGTCTCTCTCGCTTCCCCCTCCCCATCCCAGTCCCTATCTCCCCCCCAGTATCTCTCTCTTCACCCTCCCAGTCCCTCTCTCCCCCCAGTCTCACTCTCCCCCCGCAGTCTCTCTTCCCCCAGTCTCTCTCGCTTCCCCCTCCCATTCCCTCTCTCTCCCACCCAGTCTGTCTCTTCCCCCTCCCAGTCCCTCTCTCCCCCAGTCTCTCTCTCTTCCCCCAACCACTCCCTCGCTTCCCCCGCCAAATTTCCCTCTCCGCCCCGTCTCTCTCTCTTACCCAGTCTCCCTTTCTCTATCCCTACGTCTCCCTCTCTCTCCGTCCGTCTCCCTCCGTACCCCTCTCTCTCTCCCCATTCACTCTCACCAGTCTCTCTCTCTTCCCCCTCCCAGTCCCTCTCCCCCGTCTCTCTCTTCCCCCTCCCAGTCCCTCTCTCCCCCCGTCTCTCTCTTCCCCCTCCCAGTCTCTCTCTCCCCTCAGTCTCTCTTTTCCCCAGTCTCTCTCCCTGCAAGCTCTCTCTCTACCCCCTCCCATTCCCTCACTCTCCCCCCCCATTCCCTCTCTCTCCCCCCAGTCTCTCTCTTCCACCTCCCATTCCCTCTCTCTCCCTTCCCCCTCCCATTCCCTCTCTCTCACCCCGTCTCTCTCCCTTCCCCCTCCCAGTCCCTCTCTCCCCCCCAGTCTCTCTCCCCCACCAGTCTCCCTCTCCCCCACCAGTCTCCCTCTCCCCCCTCCCAGTGCCCCTCTCTCCCCAGTCTCTCTCTTCCCCCTCCCAGTGCCGCTCTCTCCCCCCAGTCTCTCACAATTCCCACTCCCAGACCCTCTCTCCACCCACAGTGTCTCACAATTCCCCCTCCCAGTCCCTCTCTGCCCCCAGTCTCTCTCTCTTCTCCCTCCCATTCCCTCTCACCCCAGTCTCTCTCTTCCCCCTCCCATTCCCTCTTTCTCGCCCCGTCTCTCTTCCACCTCCCATTCCCTCCCTCTCCCCCTCCCCAAGTCTCTCTCTCTTCCCCCTCCCAGTCCCTCTCTCCCCACCCTCCCAGTCCCTCTCTCCCCTCTCTCCCCCCAGTCTCTCTCTCTTCCACCTCCCATTCCCTAAATCTCCCTTCCTCCTCCCAGTCCCTCTTCCCCCTCCCAGTCCCTCTCTCCCCCCCAGTCTCTCTCTCTTCCTTCAACCACTCCCTCGCTTCCCCCTCCAAATCTCCCTCTCCCCCCCCAGTCTCTCTCTCTTCCCCAGTCTCCCTCTGTCTCCCTCTCTATCCCTCCGTCTCCCTCTCTCTATCCCTCCGTCTCCCTCTCTCTCTCCCTCCGCCCATCTCCCTTTCTCTCTCTCCGTCTCCCTCTCTCTCCCTCCGTACCCGTCTCTCTCTCACCAGTGTCTCTCTCCCCCCAGTCTCTCTTCCCCCTCCCATTCCCTCTCTCTCCCTTCCCCCTCCCATTCCCTCTCTCCCCCCTCAGTCTCTCTCACTTGCCCCTCCCAGTCCCTCTCACCCCCTCCCAGTCCCTCTCTCCACCCCCAGTCTCTCACCCCCCCAGTCTCTCTTCCCCCTTCCAGTCCCACTCTCCCCCCAGTCTCTCTCTCCACCAGTCTCTCTCTTCCCCCTCCCAGTGCCGCTCTCCCCCCAGTCTCTCTCTTTACCCCCTCCCAGTCCCTCTCTCCCCCCGTGTCTCTCTCTTTACCCCCTCCCAGTCCCTCTCTCCCCCCGTGTCTCTCTCTTTTCCCCCTCCCAGTCCCTCTCTCCACCCCCCCAGTCCCTCTCTCCCCCCCAGTCTCACTTTTCCCCCTCCCAGTCCCTCTCCCCCCCAGTCTCTCTCTTTTCCCCCTCCCAGTCCCTCTCTCCCACCAGTCTCTCTCTTCCCCCTCCCAGTCCCTCTCTCTCCCCTCAGTCTCTCTCTCTTCCCCAGTCTCTCTCCCCGCAAGCTCTCTCTCTACCCCTTCCCATTCCCTCACTCTCCCCTCCCATTCCCTCTTCCACCTCCCATTCCCTCTCTCACCCCAGTCTCTCTCCCTTCCCCCTCCCATTCACTCTCACCCCAGTCTCTCTCCCTTCCCCCTCCCATTCCCTCTCCCACCCCAGTCTCTCTCTCTTCCACCTTCCAGTCCCTCTCTCCCCCACCAGTCTCTCTCTCTCCCCCACCAGTCTCTCTCTCCCCCCTCCCAGTGCCGCTCTCTCCCCCCAGTCTCTCAATTCCCACTCCCAGACCCTCTCTCCGCCCAGTGTCTCGCAATTCCCCCTCCCAGTCCCTCTCTCTGCCCCCAGTCTCTCTCTCTTCTTCCTCCCATTCCCTCACCCCAGTCTCTCTCTTCCCCCTCCCATTCCCTCTTTCTCGCCCCGTCTCTCTTCCACCTCCCATTCCCTCTCTCTCCCCCCTCCCATTCCCTCTCTCTCTCCCCCCTCCCATTCCCTCTCTTCCCCCTCCCATTCCCTCTCCCCCCCGCAGTCGCTCTCTTTCTCCCCCAGTCTCTCTCTCCCCCCTCCCATTTCCTCATTCTCCCCCCGTCTCTCTTCCACCTCCCATTCCCTCCCTCTCCCTTCCCCCTCCCATTCCTTCTCTCTCTCCCCAAGTCTCTCTCTTCCCCTTCCCAGTCCCTCTCTCCCCCACCAGTCTCTCTCTCCCCTCCCAGTCTCTCTCTTCCCCCTCCCAGTGCCGCTCTCCCCTCAGTCTCTCTCTCTTCCCACAGTCTCTCTCTCTCTTCCCCCTCCCAGTCCATCCCTCTCCCCCAATCTCTTCCCCCTCCCATTCCCTCTCTCCCATTCCCTCACTCCCCCCAGTCTCCCTCTCTTCCCCCTCCCAGACCCACTCGCCTCCCCAGTCTCCCTCTCCCCCCCCCTCCCATGCCCTCCCTCTCCCCCCTCCCCTCCCATTCCCTCCCTCTCCCCCCCATTCCTCCCTCTCCCCCCTCCCATTCCCTCCCTCTCCCCCCCTCCCATTCCCTCCCTCTCCCCCCCTCCCATTCCCTCCCCTCTCCCCCCCTCCCATTCCCTCCCTCTCCCCCCCTCCCATTCCCTCCCTCTCCCCCCCTCCCATTCCCTCCCTCTCCCCCCCTCCCATTCCCTCCCTCTCCCCCCCTCCATTCCCTCCCTCTCCCCCCCCCATTCCCTCCCTCTCCCCCCTCCCATTCCCTCCCTCTCCCCCCTCCCATTCCCTCCCTCTCCCCCCTCCCATTCCCTCCCTCTCTCCCCCCTCCCATTCCCTCCCTCTCTCCCCCCTCCCATTCCCTCCTCTCTCCCCCCTCCCATTCCCTCTCTCCCCCCTCCCATTCCCTCTCCCCTCCCCCCATTCCCTCTCTCCCCTCCCCCCATTCCCTCTCTCCCCCCTCCCATTCCCTCTCTCTCCCCCTCCCATTCCCTCTCTTTCCCCCCTCCCATTCCCTCTCTTTCCCCCCTCCCATTCCCTCTCTTTCCCCCCTCCCATTCCCTCTCTCTCCCCTCCCATTCCCCCTCTCCTCCCCCATTCCCCTCTCCCCCCCCCATTCCCCCTCTCCCCCCCCATTCCCCCTCTCCCCCCTCCCATTCCCTCTCTCCCCCCCCCTCCCATTCCCTCTCTCTCCCCCCCCTCCCATTCCCTCTCTCTCCCCCCCCTCCCATTCCCTCTTCCCCCTCCCATCCCATTCCCTCTTCCCCCTCCCATTCCCTCTTCCCCTTTCCTCTCCTCCCCTTCCCATTCCCTCTCCCCCCTCCCATTCCCTCTTCCCCTTTCCTCTCCTCCCCTTCCCATTCCCTCTCCCCCACTTCCCATTCCCTCTCCCCCACTTCCCATTCCCTCTCTCCCCCAAGTCTCTTTCCCCTCCCATTCCCTCTACCCCAAGTCTCCCTCTTTCCCCTCCCATTCCCTCTCCCCCTAGTCTCTCTTCCCCCTCCCATTCCCTCTCTCCCAAGTCTCTCCCTCTCTTCCCCCTCCCATTCCCTCTCCCCCAAGTCTCTCCCTCTCTTCCCCCTCCCATTCCCTCTCTCCCCCCTCCCATTCCCTCTCTCCCCCCCTCCCATTCCCTCTCTCCCCCCTCCCATTCCCTCTCTCCCCCCTCCCATTCCCTCTCTCTCCCCTCCCATTCCCTCTCTCCCCTCCCATTCCCTCTCTCTCCCCCCATCCCATTCCCTCTCCCCCCTCCCATTCCCTCTTCCCATCCCATCCCATTCCCTCTCCCCCCTCCCATTCCCTCTCTTCCCCTTTCCTCTCCTCCCCTTCCCATTCCCTCTCCCCCACTTCCCATTCCCTCTCTCCCCCAAGTCTCTTTCCCCTCCCATTCCCTCTACCCCAAGTCTCCCTCTCTTTCCCCTCCCATTCCCTCTCCCCCTAGTCTCTCTTCTCCCTCTCTTCCCCCTCCCATTCCCTCTCTTCCCCCTCCCATTCCCTCTCTTCCCCCTCCCATTCCCTCTCTTCCCCCTCCCATTCCCTCTCTTCCCCCTCCCATTCCCTCTCTTCCCCCTCCCATTCCCTCTCTTCCCCCTCCCATTCCCTCTCTTCCCCCTCCCATTCCCTCTCTTCCCCCTCCCATTCCCTCTCTTCCCCCTCCCATTCCCTCTCTTCCCCCTCCCATTCCCTCTCTTCCCCCTCCCATTCCCTCTCTTCCCCCTCCCATTCCCTCTCTTCCCCCTCCCATTCCCTCTCTTCCCCCTCCCATTCCCTCTCTTCCCCCTCCCATTCCCTCTCTTCCCCCCTCCCATTCCCTCTCTTCCCCCCAAATCTCTCTCCCCCCTCCAAATCTCTCTTCCCCCTCCAAATCCCTCTCTCCCCATCATCCTCGTACTCAAACTCATGCTCCTCGTCCTCTTCCTTTGAAGTGGCTCTGCACCTTCTTCCTCCTGCATCGCTAATCCTCGCTGCTGCGCTATGTTGTGCAGGGCGCAGCAGACCACAACGATTCTGGAGACCCTGGTTGGTGCGTACTGCAGGGCTCCTCCCGATCTGTCCAGGCATCTGAAGCGTGTTTTCAGCATGCCTTTTGTTTGCTCTATGACACTTCTGGTAATGATGAGGTTTTGATTGTAATGTTCCTCAGCCTCGTTTGTTGTCCTCAACGGAGTCATCAGCCACGTCTTTAGTGGATAGCCCTTGTTGCCAAGCAGCCAGCCGGAAAGACTGTTTGGAGGTGTGAAGAGCTGAGGAACGGTGGATTGGCGCACGATGTAAGAGTCATGACAGCTCTCAGGGAACTTGGCACACACATGGACAATGATCTTCCTATGGTTGCAGACCAGCTGCACATTGAGAGTGTGGAAGCCCTTGCGGTTGATAAACATTGCTGGATTATGATGGGGTGCCCTGATGGCCACGTGTGCAGTCGATTATGCCCTGCACCTGTGGGAATCCAGCCAGAGCCGCAAAGCAACCGCGCGCTCAGCAGCACTGGCTTCATCAGTTGCAACGTTTATATAATTTGCTGACGTGTCAAATAGGGCATCGGTCACCTGCGTAATGCATCTGTGTGCAGCCGACTGAGAGATGCCGCAAATGTCTACTGCAGATGCCTGGAAGGAGCCTGAGGCGCAGAAGTGGAGGGCAAGGGTGACTTTCACAGCTACTGGTAAGGGTTGTCCACCCGCTCCTTTGGGCTGCAGCTCTTGCTCCAGCACTCTGCAAATGTCTGCCACGTCCTGTCACGATAGCCTTAGCCTCCGTTAGCAGTACTGCTCAGTCATGTTGAGGAAGCTCATCCTCTGCCTGTAAACCCTGTGTTGGGGGTAGCGCCTCTGGCGAAGTCCAGCCCTGCGCTGATGCCCTCTGCAGCATTATGTGGTTGAGGAGAAGGTTGTCGCTGTTGCTGCTGGGGTGTCTGGTTCTGCTGGTGTTGGGGGCTCATCACGGTCAGATTCTGAGGACCAAGGTGAGAGTGTGTAAACCGTACCCATTCTGATGTAATAGATGGCAGGCGATGGAGAGATGACAGAAGCAAATCCGTCAATGGTGAGAGGTTGTTCCAATGAGGTGCCACTGGATAGAGAGTTGGCTTTAAACACTTGCAACCTACAGAAAGCTCTATGGGGGGAAAAATTCGGTTGATTTTAAGAGGGCGCTAACGGGGCGCAAAGCAACTAGCTTCGGGGAGGTGGTGCCGCTAATGCCTCCTGTGAAATTCAGCGGGAGGTTAGCACGCTGTGGCGCTGCGCCACTGGCAATGACATCATCGCCATGCGCAGGGCCCCGCTCGCGATCTTCGGTAGCGCCCCTTGACTTACCGCCGGACGCTATGTCCGACTGGGTCAGGGGGGCCTACCTGCGGCCAGGGCGGTGCTAATTAAAGGGAAGGTGCCGGCGGCCATTTTTGTTGCTGGCCGTCTGCCAGCACCTGCCCGCTTTGCCGTCCCCGGCCTTCTGTGAAGCCCCCCCCACCCCCGGCGGAGTGCCGGCTGCGCTCCGTGAGCCCAGCACTTCGAGTGCGGGCTCTTTTGCCGGCACTCTGATCCCTGGTGGCCTAGCTGGGCCCCGGGTCACGCTGCGCTAGGCCCCTCCCCTTTAATAAGGGGAGAAAGGCCTGCAGTACCGCGGCATGCCGCAGAGCGTGGTGCTGCGGCACATTGTGCCGCGATATTCACTCGCAGCACCCAAAGAGGGAGGCGGGGCGCTTCCAGTAGCGCCCCGCCTCCCTCTTGGGGCGCAACCCAATTTTCCCCCCTATATGTCTTACAAATGCAATAACCAACAGTTTGAGCTCTGAAACTGAACAGCTGCAACATGGTATCCTTTATACCACTTCTGCAGCTGTCAGGTAATCAAATAAATCAAAGCAGACTCAACTCACGACAGGTGAGCTGTTGTGTTCCCCAAGCAGCGGGTAACCCGTGGCGGAGCACGTAAAATTAGAAGGTAGGCTCAAAATAGCATTAATTTGGCTGTTAACAAGCCATTTAATGATCTAAATTGTCTGTCCCACCGCTAAATTGTCTGCCCCACCGCTTGGTGTCGGGTCTGTCCTGCAGACAGACCAGACACCTGGGAGACTCGTGCAGAGGCGGTTTGACAGCGGGTTTCCTACCTGCTGTCAATCTTTGCTATTTTGACAGCTGACCCGCTTCTGAACCCGCCCTCTGAGCGCTGGCAAAATCCAGCCCATTGTTTATTGTGCCCCTCCCCCACCCCAGCTACTGTCCAGTTCTCTGCGCAGCATTTCAAATCAACTGCACGCAAGCTTGGGATCAGTGCGCACGCACCCACCTTAGAGAAAACAGTACTCCTGACTTGTGTCTTGTAGATGGTGGAAAGGCTTTGGGGAATCAGGAGGCGAGATACTCACCACAGAATACCCAGCCTCTGACCTGCTCTTGTAGCCATAGTATGTGTGTGGCTGGTCCAGCTAACTTTCTGGTCAATGGTGACCCCCAGGATGTTGGTGGTGAGAAATGAGCAGTTGAAAATTGTCCCCATCATATCTTATCCAGTACTTTCATTTTTAGGAACTTTTAGGGGAATCTTGTAAAGGAATATAGATCCTGTTACAGAGAACAAACTATTGAGAAGCCTCTGTGCTCACTGACCTACATTGGCTCCCGATGCACCAACGCCTCAATTTTAAAATTCTCATCTTTGTGTTCAAATCCCTGCAAGACCTAGCCCCTCCCTATCTCTGTAGCCTCCTCCAGCCCTACAACCCACCAAGAACTCTGTGTTCCTCCTTATTGCTCCACCATTGGCAGCCGTGCCTTCAGCTGCCTAGACCCCAAGCACTGGAATTCCCTCCCTAAACCTCTCTGCCTCTTTCTCCTCCTTAAACACTATCCCACTTGTCCTAACGTCGTCTTTGGCTTGGTGTCAAATTTTGTCTGATTATACTCCTGTGAAGCTCCTTGGGACGTTTCACTACATTAAAAGGTGCTATATAAATGTAAGTTGTTGTTAAGGTGCTGACGTTATTATTGGTCTCACACAGGCAGATCTACAGATCCAGTTGGGAGATAAAGGGTACCTGGTATTTGGGGTGATCCTATTCATCTGGGAACTGCTGCCCACGACTTTAGTTGTCTTGTTCTTCCGTGTAAGGAGACCCGTCCAAAGTCTGGTAAGCAGGTCGGAACTTGGTCTTCCAGTACTCGGGCCACCTGCGGTGTGCTGAGCATTAGTTTAGTTTGTGCAAATCCCAGTAACAGGAGCACATATCAGGAATTCAGGTGTGGGGACTGTACAAATTTTCAAACATTAATTTCTATACATCCAAGGAGGGTTCATATAGGGAAGAAGAGTCACACTGAGACAGGAGGGTCAAAGAAATAACAGGGTCACAGTGACACAGGAAAGTCATAGAGGGGGAATAACAGGGTCACATTGACACGAGTATCACAAAGGGAATAACAGCGTCACTAATTACACAATAGATATGGAATCACACTCCGTAGTCATTGTTTTAACCATTACAACGATGTTTAAAAATGTGGAACTAATAAACTGAACTTGTACGCTTGGCTCCCTTATGGTACATATGGGTTACTTTGAACATGCTATTCTGCCAGACTCACTGCCCAGGTGTTCCTGTATTGTTGCAGATGGGGAATGGATCATCATACAGTCATGGATTCACTCCCAGGGCCTTTTTCTTCGATAACCCTCGACGGTACAACAGTGATGACGACTTAGCCTGGAATGTCACATGTCACAGCGCACTCAGCAGGTAATTACTAGAAACTGATATCTGGTTCCACTGCAACTCGAGAGAATCACAGAATCAGACAGCACAGATGGAGGCAACTCGGCCCATTGTGCCTGCTCTTTGAAAGAGCTATTCAATTAGTCCCACTCCCCTGCTCCACACACACACACACACAAATATATATATATATATATATTTCTCCTTATTTACTCTATCAAAATCCTTCATCATTTTGAACACCTCTATTAAATCTCCCCTTAACCTTCTCTGCTCTAAGGAGAACAACCCCATTTCTCTCATCTCAACATAAATGGTACCAAGGATGAGGGATTTCAGTTAAGTAAATCTCCTTCCTAAAGTGCGACATCCAGAATTGGACACCATACTCCAGCTAAGGTTAAATACCTAATTATTCCTTCAATTTTTCTTTTAAATTTCTCACCAATTTTTCTCCCTGTCCAACCGCTCCCAAAAATATTGACTGATTCCTCGTTGGGTGAGGGTACAATTCCACAGGCGCCTGGTACTCCCTGATACCTCACCCAACTATCCGAGTTTTGTGACAGTAATTGTCAACAGGCTGTTCGGTTTTGGGGGGGGCGGGGGGAATGTAGTCAAGGTCGAGGCCAATTCTCACCCGATATTCACACACCCACCTCCAATAGGGGTTCACTGTATGATGATCAGGATTATGGGAATCCTGGCCAACCCGTCCCCTCTCATTGAGGACAACTGCAGCTCCACTTAAATAGAGAACTCAGCAGAGAGAAGCAAACCTGGCACCTTCCTAACTTGGCTGAGTCAGCTCCTCACTAGAAAAAGTCACAAGCTATCAGAGCCCAAATGAGGCTCATGTGGTCTAGTGACCTTCTCGTCCTAATTAACTTTCTACCTTAAATTCACTGTATTCTAAAGTATGATATTTTGTTTTATGCTGGACAAGACGGTAGCACCTTAATATTTAGTTCAGCATCTTGGGCTGCAATTTACTTTGTATGAAGTTTGCTCATTGGTTCCTCCTTTAAGCAGTTGATGTCTCCCCCAATGGCCCAGCTGGTTGTCAGTGTATCACAGAGCCATAAGGTCCCAGGTTCAATTCTGGTCTATATTAATTAGCAGATCTCAGCTGGGGCAGTAGTAAATATACTGCTGTTGGCCCTTAGTGCCCTGGGTTCCACAAGAGAAAATTGCTCAGGCTTCCCATTCCTGATTGATGTACAGTGATAACCGCTGGAAGTATGTGTGTATGAATGTAAGGAGAGAACAGGACCAGACCGGGCTGTGCTGCCCTGTAGTCAAATAGCCTGTATGAATTTGCTGTAGGGAGATGATGTATGAATAATGAATAACAACTTAGGTGAGGTGGTGATGGGTGCCTGGGATCTGTGGAATGGAAGCCCAGCAAGGAGATAACACCTTCAGGGGAGGGAAGCAGAAAGCAACAAAGTGTATGACTAACTCCACAAGTACCACAGATCTCACCATTATTTATTATTAAAAGTGCACTGGCTGTGAAGAATGGAATTAGTGGCTAAGTAACATGAACCCTACTGATGAATGGGATCATATTTTCTTTTACAAAAGCACCATGCTTCGTAATCTCAGTTACAATAACAGGTTTAAGGCTACCAAACTCTTGTATTTTCCACAGGAGGAATAGGTTGTGTCAGTTCTGAGTTACATTGCAGTCACAGTCCATCCTATCTCTGATTAGGAAGTGACTATTCTCTTCCTCCAGTATTCAGTTTCCTCCTCTCATCTATAGGCATTGGGGAACAGTTCCCTGGTGCTGCATATGCAGCCAGGTGCTCATTCTTCATGTGCGACCCTAGACAGTGACTGTCAGCAGGTTATTAGATTGTGCGAGCCCTAACCTGGCTTCATCCAATGTCAACAAATGTCAACACATGCACACATTCTAGCAGGGGGCTAGGGGTCCCTGCAGAGTGATCTGGAATGAGAATCCTGCTGATTTTTTTTTTTTTAAACTCATTGGACAGTAGGCACTGAGGCCAAATCTATCACCCATGGCTGCTGTGCTAGCTGCGATTTCAACAAACACCAGGGATAAGACTTGGAACTTTCCTAGTCAGTGTTGCCCAGTTGCTTTACCGACTGCGCCACGGTGGAGTTTTAGGAAATTACTTTCACGTTACTCTGGCATGAGGCACATAATCACAGTCCCTGAATTCATGGTAATCTTTCTTTGTAGCACGTCAAGCACCTCCTACATTACTGATCAATATGGAACCAAGAACCAAAGCTGTGAAGAATTTGCTTCCTTCGCTTCAGATTCCCACGTGCCAATAGACGCAGAGATTCACCGGTATAACTCCTCCCCTTCACTCATGATCTGAACAGGGATCACTTTTCAATAAGCTTATCACCCACACTTCAACAATCAGGTATTTCAGAATCAAGCACTGTGAAAATGGATGACTGGAATGGCGGCTTTTTCTAGTTGATTTGTGTAAATACTTGAAAGGCTTGTACTGAACATTGTTTTACTGACGATGCTAACTTTGTGAAGGTGATTTTTAAAAAAAACAAAATTATCCATTTGTCTGTGATTAACTAATATAACTGCTTCTGTAAAAGTTTGTGATTAGAATGGTTTCAGTTTCTGTAAATATTATACAGTTACCACTATAGAGCCTACAATGCAGTGAATCACATAATAAATTGTAGCCAGTTTTTTGACAATATCTTTCTGGTCTCCAGTGCTATGTGTTTTCTAAAGGAGTGGACACATTATCCTCGACAGTCTCAACAACAAGTAAAACATCCCAAGGCGCTTCACAGGAGCGTTATCAGACAAAATTTGACACCGAGCCACATAAGGAGATAAGGGCAGATGACCAAAAGCTTCTCTCGATGCCTACTCTTATATTTTGTTTATGATTGGGCACCGAGCCAGAAACTAGCCCCAGTCAAAAGGCACAAATCCACTTGGGTACGGTACCCAAGAGGTTACGATTCTAGACGAGCAACCCAGAGATCATGAGTTTAAAATACCACCGTTGAAAGTTGTGAAATTGAATTCAATAAATGTGGTAATTTGTTGGCTAGCACTAGATAAAATAATCAAAAGCTGCTGGATTGGAAAAACCCACCAATGTCCTTCAGAAAGAACTTGAATTTATAGCACCCATCACGACCTCAGGACATCCCAAAGTGCTTTAGTCAATTTGCACACAGAAAGGGCCCAAAAACAGCAATATTATAATGAGCCAAAAATTGCAGTCAGAGGCGTACCTCTGGAGTGCGGCTCCGACCCGCGAAAGAATTAAACATACCTGTGGTGGCGAGGCTGCGAAAACTTACGGTCTCTGGCCTCGAGGCGGAGGGCAGCGTAATGGCCCACGGATCCCAGGGACGCAGGCGGTGCGGAAGTGTACTTGGGCTCACGTGGCCTGGTCCTCCAATCACGAAGCAGGATTCCATTTTAATCATTTCCGAAGGGAATCCCAAAATCTGATCCAATTACAATTTACAGAATTGGAATTTTATTTGTAATTATCTTCATTCCACCAACCTCACAAACTTTAATTTTGATAATTTTAGACATTAAAACTGTAATCCAGGTCAATATTTGCATAAACTCCTTTGATAGTGTATGTGCATAATTTACGATATAAAAGTGTTTAATTAATGGCTTGGATATCCCGGTTTGCATCAACCGTAACGTGTGTGTGTGCGCAATTGAGAGATAAATATTGGCTAGGACACTGGTGAGAACTGCTCTGCTCTTCTTCCAATAGTGCCATGGGATTTAACGTCTATCCGAGAGGGCAGATGGGGCCTTGGTTTAATATCTCATGCGAAAGACGACACACCTCCGACAGTGCAGCACTCCCTCAGTACTGCACTGGAGTGTCAGCCTAGATTTTGTGCTGAAATCCTTGGGCTTGAAACCACGACCATCTGACTCAGAAGCCAGAATGCTGCCATTGAGCCACGGCTGACAATTTATAGAAAGTTTTGGGTTGCTGTGTTGTGGCCTGTGGAGCAGTTAGTGTGTCAGAAACACACAAGTGGTCTTGCGCTATAATTGAGGTACTTTACATATTAATGGTAGGCTCACAAAAGAGTTGTCAGATTGCTCCAGAGTCCATAACCATGGTTCAGAGGATTGGTGTGCTGGCCGATTTAAACTTTCTTCCTTTTCCCCACGATGCTCCATATCGAATGTGTATTTACTCAAGATCCCCATCTTCCTGGATCCAGCAAAGAGTTTACATTCTTAATCGAATACTATCACCTTGCATTCTTAAGTGCACCCTCTCTCAGCTCCTTCCCAAGGCTATCTAAACCTTCCAAGAGTTTCATCTTGAAAGACTTCATAAACCTTTTCCTGACCTATAATTCATAAACATTCCACAATCTTTTCCTAACCATTGACATTTAGGTGGAGGAGTATGATCTTTAATTTTTTACACTACTGTAAAGAGAATCCCACTTACGAACATACGAAACTGACGGGCATGAAAAGACCAGCTGGTCCATCAAGCCTGCCCCAATGATTAAACACTTCCCCGTTCAGGGCCAATAAGAGAAAAAGTACTCTGGAAAATTCCTCTCCGACCCCCTTAGGCGATCAAAACCAGTCCACGAGATCACATGGACCAAGTTTTATCTATAAAGGCACTTACCTTCTATATGATGCAATCTCTGCCCCAGTCAAGAACCGGTCCAGCTCCCTCTTGAAGGCGCTTCAGGTGACTTAACCACCAAAGGCCAATTGGGTTGTATAAACCCCCTTTCTAAAGGTGTCACTGAAGCAACAGACATGGCTTAAAAGATTGCAACTGTTGGAACCTTAGCAGAAGAGCATGCTATAATGAAAACACAGATGAGAAGACTCATCACACAATGCCCTCAGTCATAAGGTTCTTCTTTCTTATCCCAGGCTTAAGGCCGCTTGATTCAAAGAGAAGCCCTTCTTTGACTAGTTAATATATTTAGTGAACTGCCATTTTGTCTTAACCCTGAAAATCACATTAGGAAATTAGCCCCTTTGATTCAGTTGCAGCAATTTTACATGCACCAGTGATAATTACAGCACGGGAAGAATTACATTTTTTGTATAGATTACTTGTTAGGCTGCATCCCTCCTTTTTAAATTATAGAATTAAAAGAGCTGATAACACACGCACATCAATTTTCCAGTTTATTACTGCAAAGGAACAATATCCACAGCTACATAAATGCACAAATCCAAATGCAAGATAAAATGTCACAACAGTGCTCGTGATGTGGATCCTTCAACAGGCAGTTCTTAAAACAAGATGACAGGTTTTCAAAGTGGATAGCCAGGAAAATTTATTTTTCTTTAAATAAATACATCGGACAAGTGCAGTAAACACAAGAGGTGCGATTCAACATTTTCAAAATATTTTGCTCTCTTTATGCTTAACAGATGTACAGTACATAAAGAACTTAACTAGGAAAGGTTTGGAACCAGGCGAGTAGTGATCAAAGATTAAAAGAAAAAAAAATGTATTTTACAATCAGTTTTGTCACATTGACCAAGCAAGCACTTCTTTTGCTTAAGGCAGGGTATAGATAGAGTGAAATATTAGTGCTGATCATGCAAATGAAAGTCAGGCAAGTGTTATAGCAACTTGGTGCAGAATCTGCTGCGAAAGATGACAGTTGTTTGAATTTTCTTTAGAAGTTGTAAAGCAGTAGTTGGACAAAGGAAACAAATGCTTGGTTCACAGAGCTCAGGTTATTCCAGCCAGCATTTGCAAAAATGTGTTCAAAATAAATTACTGATTAGCATTAAAAAAAATCTGCTGTAATTTAAAAACAAATATATGCAATTTTGTTACTTAGATGCCTGCTCTTCTCTACCAAGAAATTGCAAGTAAATAAAACTGCATGTTGAGAAACTACAATGGCCCTTCACTGCTAGTTTCTTCTGAATCTGAACATTGCAAAACTACAGAATAAAGGTGGCTCAGTGTCTGGTTTCTTCCCTGAAATCGCAACTAAAAACGTAACATTTATTGCGTCTGCTTGTTTAACTTAACCTGTCGAAATATATCGTGTGCAGTCAGCTAGACTGCTTAGGTACTTGTCATTACTGTACCACCTATTTATTTATCCTTTGGTGCCCACTGTTAAGTTTACACATGGCTTCAGCAGCTTGTTTCTCTGTACACGGGAGAGATTTTTCATATTCAAAACCATAGTGGATCATTACTTAGGGGCTGCCTTATGTCATTAATTAAAAAGTTCTATGATAGCAGAGATCGCGAGTGGAGAAAATTGATACTCCAATTATAGCTCGAACCTACATGAATTTTCCAGTTCTATGCCATGTATCTGTGCCAAAAGACAAAAATCCTGCTGGTTTAAATAGCCGGTTTTAAAAAGGCCAAGATTTAAAATCCTCTGTAAAATAGCGATTAAGATCATTACTGTAGGAGACACATTGGAGTTCAATTTAAAACTGGAGATTTTTTCTTTGGTCTTTCTGGCTCTACAAATTATTATTTTTTTAAAAAAGCAGCCCTTTTCTCTCCCCCTTCCAATGCACCATTCTCTAATGAAGGTGCCCTTCTGCAGGCCACATGCCTATGCCACTCTCCAGACGTAGAGAAGATGTTTCCACTTGTGGGGGAGACCAAAACTAGGGGACATAAATACAAGATAGTCACTAATAAATTCAGGAGCAGCTTCTTTACTGAGAGTGGTAAGAATGTGGAACTCGCTGCCACAAGGAGTAGTTGAGGCGAATTGCATAGAAACATTTAAGGGGAAGGTAGACAAGTACGTGCGAGAAATGAATAGAAGGTTATGAACACAAGAAATAGGAGCATAAATAGGCCATACGGCCCCTTGAGCCTGCTCTGCTTTTCCAAGAAGATCATAGCTGAACTTCTACATCAACTCCCACCCTACCAGCAAAATGTTTTATTCCTTTCTCCCTCATGTATTTATCTAGCGTTCCCTTAAATACATCTGCGCTATGCGCCTCAACTACTCTGTGGTAGAAAGTTCCTCATTCTCACCACTCTCTGGGTAAAGCAGTTTCTTCTGAATTCCTTATTGGATTTATTAGTGACTATCTTATATTTATGACCCCCAGTGAGAGAAACTTGGTTTAGCATGTGGTGGCCATTATAATTACATATAATGGACAGATCGCATTTGCACAAACACACCCGCTATATAGGGTTAGATGATATGGTGGAAGGAGGCTCGTGCGGAGCATAAATATCGGCATGGACCAGTTGAGCTTAATGGCCTGTTTCTGTGCTGTACATTCTACGTAATTCTAGGCTAATGGGCACGCAAGTAGCCCAGAGAGAGAGTCTACATCCAAATTCTTTGTTCTCCCTTGGTGCATTGGCCAGCCTCTACTTAACACCTTCTCCTCCCAAGAACCCAGCTGGGTTTAAGAATGCTCGGTTCAACTACTTGACATGTAAGCTGTAGATTTGGAAGTACAAGCTTGCAGATGGCAAAGACTAATGGTCTTAACCTGCGAATCCTTTAGCAAAGGCACAGATATAGAGATAGGACTTTACTAATGGCATATAATCTTTTCTTAACTTTTATAGATTTTAATATTTTGAACCAGGTGTGTATGTGAACCAGGCAAAGTTTCACACCAACAATACAGGGGTTGAAAAGGCTTCAGCAGCAACCAAGCACAAGAGGTTAAGACACAAACATAAAGCAGAAAGTACAGTTTACGTAACAAAATATATTCACTATTATTTGTGCCATATATATTGATATCTTTGCTGCAGGTGCTCCAACAATAACTTATTTTATACCCACATTTAGCTTTTAAACAGTCACATTGCTTTGATCCTCGCTTCAAAAAAGATGCTGCCCATCAAGTACGTCAGCAGGTTAGGCAGTTATATTTGGTCAATTCAGAGTGACCTGCCTAATACAGGATGCTAAAATCTGAAATAAAAGCAGTCATTGGAAACAAACTACATCATGATACTGAAATCTATTTTATGTGGAAAGCAAATCGAATCATATATATATTCAAATATATTATTGCTTTTTTGCTTCGGAAAACCATCGTAATTTAGAAGTGTAGGGTTACCAAAATGTGAAGGAGACATTCCTTACATTTGATATCTGATGTGAAGAGTTCTAAAGATCCTTACAACAGTCACTGAATGGTTTTCTAAAGTGGTCTTAAAACCCCCCATTACTTGAGTGGATCACCAGCTTGTAAAAACTGCTTACATTTCTCCACAGGATTTAACTATTAAACATTTCTCAAAAGCCCAATTAGCTCATTGTGCAGGAGCTGAAATAACATTTTTTCCAACAGTTGCTTTTATTTTTATTTACAAAAGTCTCATATCCTCACTTAATATACAAATGCACAATCCGACAGTTATGTACCCCGGAGTAACAGGAATTATTTTTGACGGGAAAGATTCAGAACCTGCATCCTTTATGCACTCTGATCATTTTAACAGGTTAATTAGAACTTTATGAAGCCAATGATCAAAGATATTAAAGTACTTCCCAAGAACGCTCAGTTTGTAATACTGACACAGTTGGGATCCGGTTTTGGGGGGGGGGGTCCTCTCAAGCCATTGGGGTTAAAAATAAAATTACGCTTCCATTTTAATAGATTACTACAGACAAATCCACAACTGTACAGAGTTATCATTTTCTTAATGGATAAGGTTTGTTAGTCTTTGAAATCAAGCAAATTCATATATGTGGTAAGTAATCCAGAAAAAGCATGTACACCGTAGGTTTGGGAATAATCAAGAACCTTAAGAGCACTTCATTACATCAGGCTCACAAGGAAATGCGATCAAATGAAATGTACAAAGTTGTTCACTATTACCAAATCTAATTAATCTCTCTACCTTTCGCTGAATGTAGTTAAAGCCAATGCAATACTGTAAAGTGTGCAACAGCTACTGGATCCCTGAAGAGTCTGAAGTTCTGCCAAGTGCCAGAGACTGGGACAATGCTACAAGTCTCTACACAGCACCCATCATTGGCGTTTCCGCAGCATTTGTTACCTCTTGTCCTTTAACAGCATTTTGAAAATCTGTAACTCTTGTATACTTGTTGAAAGCCTGAAAGAGCAAAGCACCAATACAAAGTTACACTCCAGCCTCAAGACCATATGGAGTTAGGCATTTTTATAGCTGTAGTATACAAATCAAGTGCAACACTTCACTAGCTAGAACCTCCCTTTTTCAGGAATGAACTTGTGCATCCCTACGGTAAGTTCAACAGCAGCGTGCTGCCTCTTAGAATCCCTCCCTAAAGAGCATTTTAATGCCTTCTCAGAAGTTAATGAGCACACAATTTAAATGATTTAACAAGTATTGAAGCACAAGGGTGCATATTTCTTTGGTAAAATGGAGCCCAAGAAGAAATAATTTTAACGTTCTTACAATATCCCCTCTGTCGCCTCCACCACCAGATATTGCCATTTAAGTGACAGGAAACCTCATAATATAATGACTAATTTGTTCTGTTAACAGCTCGTTATATCCACAACTCTGTTCAACACAAGTTTGACAGTACGCCTGGAAATACTTCACAGTCTCAACTTAATAACTAGGTAAAATTTATTTAAATCTGAATGTTAGAAATGATAGTGCTGCAATTAACGTCTGTCATCAGCATAATCCATCAGCACAGAATGTCATGCCACACATACTTGCATTTAAAGTTAGTGATCAGATCGCAGTCCATGACGGGCAACAGAACAGCCACTTTCAGCATGCGCGGGTGGATAAAGACGTTCCAGTCTGGGCCTTGGGCATGCAGGAAGGGGACCCAAAGAACACGCTGCCCATTGAACTCATTATATATGAGCCATAGAAGTAATGCAGCTCTCAAATGCTCTGTCATGGTGCTTGGCAGAGCTCAATCTGCTCCCGAGTTTCCCACCTTATGAATCACAGCACACTGGCTGAAGTCATACCTAGCACAAAGGAAGATGGTTGTGGTAGTTGGAGGTCAATCATCACAGCCCCAGGACATCACTGCAGGAGTTCCTCAGGGTAGTGTCCTAGGCCCAACCATCTTCAGCTGCTTCATCAATGACCTTCCCTCCAACATAAGGTCAGAAATGGGGATGTTCGCTGATGACTGCACAGTGTTCAGTGCCATTCGCAACTCCTCAGAAAATGAAGTAGTCCATGCCCGCATGCAACAAGACCTGGACGACATTCATGCTTGGGCTGATAAGTGGCAGGTAACATTCGCGCCACACAAGTGCCAGGCAATGACCATTTCCAACAAGCGAGAGTCTAACCACCGCCCCTTGACATTCAACGGCATTACCATCGCTGAATCCCACACCATCAACATCCTGGGGGTCACCATTGACCAGAAACTTAACTGGACCAGCCACATAAATACTGTTGCAACAAGAGCAGGTCAGAGGCTAGGTATTCTGCGGCAAGTGTCTCACCTCCTAACTCCCCAAAGCCTTTCCACCATCTACAAGGCACAAGTAAGGAGTGTGATGGAATACTCTCCACTTGCCTGGGTGAGTGCAGCTCCAAAAACACTCAAGAAGCTCGACACCATCCAGGACAAAGCAGCCTGCTTGATTGGCACCCCATCCACCACCTTAAACATTCAGGGGGAAGATTCGGTTGCTTTGCACCTCCAGTTAGCACCCTAAGAGGGCGCTAATGGGGCGCAAAGCAACTAGCGCCCTGGCGCAGCGATATTTACGCTGCTCGCGAAATTGACCAGACATTTTACAGCGGCGCTAAACACTACCACCACGATTTCCTGCGCCCGCAGATCATGACGTTAGTCGAGCATGCAACGCCCCGGACCGGATATTGAGTGGCGCCCCCTGCCTTTCCACCTGCCACTAGCAACGACAGGTTGAGGGGAATGTTTTGCAGTCGGGAAGGGACTGGGGGAGCGCTATTTAAAGGCGACCGCTTCCTGCCTTTTTCTATCGGCGACATTTTTGCACCACGCATTCTGAGAGAGAGAGAGAGAGAGAGAGAGAGAGAGAGAGAGAGAGAGACTGACTTCTGGAGAGATTCAATGCTGTATGAAGGAGTTTTGGGTACTGGGCAGCACTTTACAGGTTCATTTTGATTTGACCTTCCTTGCATTGATTTAGAAGAGACTATGGGGACTGTACGCTGAGCTCTTTCCCTGGGTGCCTCCATTGTTCTTTCCAGCAGATTTAATGTACAGGTCTCTCCAGGCCGAGATTCAAGGCTGCAATGAGCAGGGCGTGGATGGAGAGCAAGATCGACCCTCCCCTTTAAGAACTGGCGGCGCCAGTGCGTGTTCCATTGCCGACTGACATCACAGGAGCTTTGCCAGCGCTCTGCGGTAGCGCCTCGCTCCTCGGCGTTAGCGCCTTGAGGAGGTGCGTAGCGCCTGATTTAGCGCTCCAATCACCTCCAGGGGCGATAGAAGCAAAGTTTGCAGTTGGAGGCGGTAATTAGCGGCAGGTGCTAAACTTTGCGCCCGGCCGATAATTGCGCCCCAAACGGGGCGATACCGAATTTCTCCCCCCCACGCCCTTCACCACCGGCGTACCGTGGCTGTAGTGTACACCATCTACAAGATGCGCTGCAGCAACTCACCAAAGGCTTCTTCAGCAGAAGCCCCTAAACACGCGACCCCTTCCACCTAGAAGGACAAGGGCAGCAGGCGCATGGGAACACCACCACCTCCAAGTTCCCCTCCAAGTCACACACCATCCTGACTTGGAAGTATATCACCGTTCCTTCATCGTCGCTGGGTCAAAATCCTGGAACTCCCTCCCTAACAGCACTGTGGGAGTACCTTCACCACACGGACTGCTGCGGTTCAAGAAGGCAGCTCACCACCACCTTTGAGGGCAATTAGGGATGAGCAATAAATACTGGCCATGCCAGCGACGCCCAGATCCCATGAATGAATAAAAAGAGAGGCCATTTGGCCCACTGTGCCTGCGCCAGCTCTTTGAAAGAGCTATTCAATTAATCCCACTCCCCTGCTCGTTCTCATCACCTTGAACATTTTTCCTTTAAGTATTTATCCAACTCCCTTTTGAAAGTTACTATTTAATCTGCTTCTAAGGAGAACAATCCCAGCTTCTCTAATCTCTCCACATAATTGATGTTTTGAAGTTGACTTGATTTGATTTTGAAATCTCGCAATTTTAAAGAACATGAACATATTGTGAAATGTTATTATCTGAAACTTGCAGACATGTCGAATGGGAGTCGGACCAAGTCTTAAGTTAATCCCATGAGAGATGGGTAGTGCCCTTTTTGTTAATAACGTTCTTGCTCTCTCCAGAATTAAGTGTTTAAATCTCTAGATATCTCAAATATTATAGTTTTGTTATTTAAAAATAATCTCAAAGGCAAAATGAGATTAGTACAGCTCACCAGTCAAGCTGCTAATTAGTCTCAGTGCTAGACTTCCTTTTCTTTGCACCGAGCAGCTTGCTAATTCTTTTTTTTTTACAAAGTGTAAGAGTGGTTCGGGGGTGTGAGGGGAAGGGGGCCAAACCAGCAAAATAGCCACCGACAAAATAAAGGGGGCCCTCGAGGACCTCCTCTCAGTCAGGAACCCTGCAAGGAGTTTACAACAATAATGGAGAGACAATTCCTCAGTTCCTCCTGGGCTTTCCTGTTATGTCTAAAATAATTAAACTGGCTTCCTGGTCCTTGGGGCATTTGAGCTCAAGTCAGCTCCTTGCTTTTAGTTTTGAGACAAAGTTGCAAGACAATCAAAAATTTTCCAATTTATTGTAGGTGATAATTTATTTCCTTCTAGTTCTACACTTCTTTCCCTAGTGTGGGAGGGGAAGCTAAAAACAGAGGACAGAAAACAAAATAACTTACAAACTAAAAATGAACTAAGTTGACTAAGTGAGCAGAGTGGATAAACTGAAATCTTATTGAAACCTGGCTCCATGCAGGCTGTTTCCACGTTGGGGTTGAGTGGGAACCAGGCAGAGTGTAGTGCACAAGTTGTGTGGAGATGAAGACATGCAGATGCTGAGCTGCAGTGTAGTTTGCAAACATGTGATTGCGTGCCTTACTGATGTTTAGATTTTCTTGTTGTTCTTAATTATGTTGCTTTGTCTAACCATTGGGTTTAATTTTTTTGTGGGTCTGTGGGGGAAAAAAACGCAGATTATCGTTAATGCCCTGATTTCGGTTTCTTTTTATAAACTTATTTATGGCGCACGCACTATTGCTAACAAGTAAGGACATGACAAAGTAAGCAAGGTTTTTGGTGGGATTGCGAGTGTGGGTATCAAGTCAGTCATTGCTTGGGATGGTGATCCTCAATCAAAAGGTACCCTGATCCAACCCTAATCTCATGGCACCCAGAGCTCCCACCTCCCTGCCATCCCTGTTGGCTCACAGTCTCTCCAATAGAGGAGCTCACATGCACTATTGGCTTCATTGACTGTAAAGCGCTTTGAGACGTCCAGTGGTCGTGAAAGGCGCTATATAAATGCAAGTCTTTCTTTCATTATTGGCTGTCAGTCACTGCACCCGGCTCGTTTCCCTTCCCTCCGTGGCTTCCTCCATGCTGGGTTAGGTCATAGTGGGAGCCTACTGCTGCAGGAGGGCAACTTCGAGCCCATTATCCCCAATGTTAGCTAGTCATACTGCGGTCAAATCCTTTACATCACAGCAGCTCTCGGCATTGGTGATCAGTTTGGAGGGAGTAAGCCAGTCCGGCTTCTCCCGTCTCCATTTTGCTGCCAGGCTTCCGTGTCCTGGGATACCCAGCTGGCAACTGATTTAAATATTATAATGAAGTGTAGTGCCACTCCAAGACAGGAGACATGCACGGTTCGAAACCCACGGCTGTACAAACGGCAATGGGCACATACAGTGGGCTGGGGATGCGTTCCCTGATTTTTAATTTTTAATCTTTAATCTCCCGTCATTGTTTTGGGAGGGGGGGGGGAAGAGAGAGAGAGAGAGAGAGAGAGAGAGAGAGAGAGAGAGAGAGAGAGAGAGAGAGAGGAGCAGGAGGAGGAGTTAATAGCAACCCCAACAACTCGACTTCAACAGATCAAACTTTTCCTGTTGCTTCCCCTGCTCAGCTTTGGCATCTAGCTCACGTACCGGCACATTGTGGCATGGAATGAATGCTAAAGCTGCACTGAGCCTAGTGGTGTGCTCCTGGCTTATAAATGCACTAACTAAATAAATATAATCAAGCCTCAAAATTGTTTTCTTGGGGTCTACTGAATTAAGTATGGTGGAATATAGGAAACCTCACGCTGTGCTTTGGGCAAAATAAATCCCCAGTGTAGGCTTGAGAATTATGATGTGATGAATCGGAGCATGGGGCTGAATGATCACGCAACCTGAAACTATATGAGATCACTGGAATTCCTTGAGAGAATGAGGTGGTCCAGGCAGCATGAGGTGTTGTCTATCCTACATGCTGTATGGAAGGAATCCACAGAGGAAAAAGACAGCACAGGCATTGATTAACAGTATATTATTTAATGCGTACTACAGGGATGTTTGCGGTCTGGTGTGGGGCTCGAGCTCCATGCTACAGATAGGGGACAAGATTTGGCTTTGAAAAACAGATTTAAATGTCTCAAATTGCATGGCAATACTACTCATGTAGAACTGCATAGCTTCACAGATAACCCATTATTTGCATTATCACAGATCGACAGCACACAGAGTTCAGGCCATACACGCCTTGTACATTAGAGCGAGACTTATTAAAACAGGTATTCAGTTGAGAGTTGACTGCATGAACTCACTTTATATTGGAGAGCTGCCGGATATAAATTTCTCTCCCCTCTCTTCCTGAAAAAATGTGCTCATTGTGGGGGTATTGGCCGACTGGTGCCAGTGGGCTTCCAGCACCTCAAAGTGGTCATTATTCATGTGTGTGCTTGACAGTGTCAGAGGGTCAATCAACTGTAAAGGCATCACAGCCAAGCTGGATCCTGTCCTCACTCGATGCCCACAGACGCACACATCCAGCAGTGGTTACTGAAAAGCATTGCTGGCTAATCTTTTCCCGGGGGCATGGAGACCATTTTTAAATACCTCTGCAGCTGCCCTGTAGGGGGATCAGCTAACCCACAGAGACCAGAGATGAAAGCTGGGTCCTTCTTGCTCTATGTAACCATAGATGGCAATTTACTGGGCCATTAGGGGCGGAATGATTACATATGAATTTGATAAGTTAGGTGAACCCTCTTCACTTGATAAGTAAATCCATGAAAATTCAGCACATTCTGGAAGTAGTTCTTACCTGCCAAAAGCATTCAGAAGAGCGACAACCTCCTGCCGGGAGAGCTGAAAGCCTGATGAAGGGCTGCGCTCGGGGAGATTCTTGATTTCCCGTTCAGAAAATAAAATCTTCAGAGCAGTACCCAAACCCTGAGTCTGGAGAGGAGAGCAGAAGAATTTATTTAAAATATTATATATAGTGCTCTGCTCTCGTCCCTAAAAAGGTCAGACGTTGGAATACTTTCCAGACTTTCAGCAGTTTAATTTTGACATACGATTAGAAAATAGCTCATTTTGAAGCTCAGTTTTGACAAAGGTCATCGACCTGAAACGTTAACTCGGTTTCTCCCTCCACAGATGCTGCATGACCTGCTGAGTGTTTCCAGCATTTTGTGTTTTTATTCCATTTTGAAGTATAAGTAGTTACAAGTTTAAGTAGTATTGTGTTGTTGGTTTACTAAACTCTACAATAAACCAAACTTTCTATATAATACTGCATCTAGGACTCTTGGAGAGTATTATAATGAGTGATATAGATATAGAGAAAGACTTTCAGTTGTCTGTTATTACGGTGGGGGGGGGGGTTATAAGACATCTCTCTGATATCGTTGGTTATGATACATCAGAATGTTATGGTAAGGAGCTGGTATACGAGCACTTATGTATATTTTTAAAAATTACACTCATTACTTTCAATAATTATAATGAAACAAGATCTGATAGACAATCCATTTTGTTATTTAGGTAACACACGACTTGAAGTAGTCCCTAGTTTCCACAGTAATGGAGGCGCTGCACAAGTGATTGCTACTGGTCATGAACTGGTATCTAATTTGAATACATATGCTATTCTGTGAAGATCAAGACTTAAAGGCTTGCACACTTAAAAAGTATTACAAAAAAACACTTCTTCACTGGCCTCTGGTGTTTCTATGGTGGTTGAATTCCTCCAAAAGGAATTTGAGGATTAGGTAGCTGTGACTTAGTACACAGACAGAATGGATCAGAGGCCTGTCAGAGTCTGGCTATAAGCCTCTGGGAGGAGAGGGGAGAGAGAAGGGAGAAAGAGAGAGGAGAGAATGGAATTAATCATCAGGAATAAATGGGAGGATTATCTTGCTGACTATAACCTAATGTTAACAGCTGTCAACAAGGATTCACAGAGGGAAGATCTTGCTGGACCAACCTCCTCATTGTCACGGAAGTAACAACCCAAGTGGACAGTGATAAGCTCCATCACAGTGCATCTTGACTTCCAAAAGGCTTCAGATGAAGTTCCACCTGAAAGACTATTACTTAAACTCAAAATTGTGGAGATTCAGGGTTTAAGTGTAGGAAACAATGAGGACAAGTTAGAGGAGTTATGTCAGTGTGGGGGAGGGGCAGGAGGGAGAGTGTATTAAGTGGGCTACCTCAGGGTTCAGTGGTGGGACCACTACTGTTTCCAATTTACATAAATGACCTAGATTTGGAAACTCCGTGGTAAAATTTGCAGTTGATACCAAACTAGGAGGGGGCAGTGAACTCAGAAGAGGCAGCTCAGAAACCACAAAAAAAAACTGGACAGAGAATGGCAGATGAAAATTAATACAGACAAATATTAAGTGCTAAGCATAAGAAAAAGAGACGACGTGCATATTCTACAAGTGGTGCTGAAATAGCTAAGGATGGACCTGAAAGAAACCGAGGAGTCTTTGGAGACTCAATGCTCAACATGGCCAACCAATGCAGAGCAGCAATCTACAATTAGAACATTGACCTACATAGCCAAAGCAGTGCAATTTAAGTCAGAGGAGGTAATGATCAAACTTTACAGTGCCCTAGTCTAACCACACCTTGAATACTGCGTCCAATTCTGGTCATCAAGCGCTGGAGGCAGTGCAGAGAAAGACCGACAAGGCTGATCCGCCAGTGTCAGGGGTCTGAGTTATGAGGAAAGATCAGTGGGACTAGGGTTTCTCAGCCTGGAAAGAAGGCACCCGAGAGGTGATGTTATAGAGGATACAAGATTGTTCAGGGTATAGAAAAAGTTAAACTAGAATATTACTAAATTAAACTGCAGCAGTGGAACACTGGAGAAGGGTACTTTTGGGAGAGATTTTGGGAAATGCTTCTTCACAGAGTGATCAAGGTGTGAAATGGACTCCCAGATAGAGCAGTGGAGGTAAAAACCCTGGACTCATTTAAGAAACAACTGGATGCTATAATGGAGAGGATGTTAGGATCTCTCTGAATGGTGGAACAAAAATGGCCAGAATGGCCTCCCTCATCCTCCTCTGAGGAGAAGAATTCTTTCCCGTGAGCAATGGCTAGATCGATTAATCATCCAGGAAAGATGAAAGATTTGGGTACTTGAAATGTAACAAGGATCAAGGAGACTGGCAAAAAAATTCTACACATGAAGATTTCGGCTCCTGGTCCAGCCCTGGTGTCCTGGGCTCTGCAAATTTGGTCTCCCACCCCTTCAGGTTGCAGGGCCCACTGACCTCTGCACAAAGCTCCACAATGGTCTACAAATTCATAAAATCTACCTTTAGGTGCAGAGTGAGACTCAAATTTATTATTCCACATTTTCTGCAAATAGCTTATGGTTTAGAATAAGCGCTTTTTGAGACACTACAATTTTTACTTTGTGAAGCATGATCGTCTTTCTGTAGCAATGTTTTTCAATCACTTAACTAGGAGCGGGAAACAGATATTTCAAATCCTACTAGAAGCCATGCTCGTGATTAATGCAATATTGTCATTAAGTTGCAAAAAGGTGAAGTGAAATAGAAATGTTTCTCAATCTCATCTTGAAGTTAACATACATCAGTAATATAAAATAGTCGGTGGTTCACTGCAGGCGCTCTCAAATTTGCACCACACCCTGACAAAAGTTCACAACCTCTTGAAGGGAGATGATCACAATTCTTACAGCATTTTTGGATTATTAATGTTCAGGGCAGTGCTCCTTAGTGGTTGCACCTGGTTTAACACCTCTGAAGGAGCCTTTCAATTTGAACTGAATTGATATTCAGCAGGATGCACTGAAATGTGGTACCCTTGGTGTGTATGTTTGTTTCCTATTAGCTCTTGTATTTTCAAAATAAAATATAATAAAATGTTTCATTTTACTCATCTGTTCTGTACTTTAACATCCAATTACAGCACTATGCTAGCCATTTCATTCTGTAATGATAATCAGGCAACATCTAGATATGCAGCTAACTTTGTAACACTGATGAGTTTCTTTCGACTTGGTCAATTCCAAGAGTCTGCATTAATTCAGTAAACTTGAAGTTAGATTCACTGGATCTTGCGTTTCAATTCATATTGTTATTGTTACCTGCTATGACTAGAAGAACAAGCTTGTATTTATAAAGCATATTTCACAATCTCAGCACATTCTAAAGCACTTCATAGCCAATGAGCTACTTTTGAACTGTAGCCATTGTTGTAATGTGGGGAAACACAGCAGCCAATTTGCACACAGTCGTCAAGTCCCACATACAGCAAAGAGACAAATGATCAGATAATGTTTTAGTGAGGTTGGTTGAGGGACAAATATTGGCCTGGACACTGGGAGAAAGAACTCTTCGAATAGTGCCATGGAATCTTTTACCTCCACCGCAATTTAACATCTGAAAGATGCCATCAACGGTAGTGCCGCACTCCCTCATTACAGCATTGAAGTGTCAGCGTCTGATTATGTGCTCAAGTCTCTGGAGTGGGGCATGACCTCCTGACTTAGAGGAGTGCGCGCTACCACTGAGCCATGGCTGACACCTGACTACAAGGAGAACGCAGCCATTCCAAAAATGTTTAAAGAATTGTGATCGCACTCTTCCAGCAGAATCATAGCAGTTAAAAATTAGGGATTGAAAATAATCTTTTGATCCTACAATGATAAATCCAGACATTCAAACCAGCCAAGAATATATTGATCCAGAAATAATTAAAATACTCAAGTTACTGTCTGCCAGTAGTAGATTTGTATTAACGATTTGGACTTTGGAATCGAACACAATTTCTAAATTTGCGGACACCAAATTGGGGGGGGGGGGGGGGGGCGGGGGAAGAGTCAATACTGAGGAGGACTACAACAAATTACAAGACGACATTAATAAACTTGCAGAATGGGCAGATAATTGGCAAATGAATTTCAACAGAGATAAGTGTAAGGAATTACACATTTTGGTAAGAAAAATAAGGAGGTCACGCATTACTTGGAAAGTAAGAATCTAAATGGGATAGAGAAGCAAAGGGATCTGGGAGTACGAAAAATCACTAAAAGTAGCGATGCAAGTTAATAAGGCCATTAAAAAAGCAAACCAAGCACTAGGGTTTATTTCTAAAGGGACAGAATTGAAAAGTAGAGAAGTTATGCTAAACTTGCATCGAACCTTGGTTGGACCACACTTGAGTGCGGTGTACCCTTCTGGTCGCCATATTATTAAAAAAAGGATATAGAGGCACTGGAGAGGGTGCAAAATTGATTCACAAGGACGGCACCAGAACTGTGAGGTTATATTTATCAGGAAAGGATGAACAGGCTGGGTCTCTTTTCTCTTGAAAAGAGAAGAGAAGGCTGAGGGGTGACCGAATAGAGGTCTTAAAAATTATGAAAGATTTTGATAGCGTGGATACAGAGAGAGTGTTTCCACTTGTGGGGAAGAGCAAAACTAGAAGCCATCAATATAAGATAGTCACCAAGAAATCAAATTGGGAATTCAGAAGAAACTTCTTTACCCAGAGAGTGGTGAGAATGTGGAACTCACTACTACAGGGAGTAGAGGCAAATAGTATAGATGCATTTAAGGGGAAGCTAGATAAGCATGAGGGAGAAGGGACTATAGAGGGTTATGCAGATACAGCTAGATGGGGAAAGACAGGAGGAGGCTTGAGTGGAGCATCAACACCGGCATGGAATGGTTGGGCCAAATGGTCTGTTTGTGTGCTGTATATTCCATGTAATTCTATGTAACATACCAAGTAATTTTGATGGTGACTCCATCTTTTTCTTTAATAAATGAATAAAAAGTATTAATTTTTTATTATTCGTTGCCATGTTTGTGAGTTGCATTAAAGTGAGAGAATCAACAGTTTATGTCGGGAGATTGTTGGGGAGGTGTCCAACAGTGGTGGGTCAGTTTCAATTTGTTAATATTTTACAGAAAGAGAACTAATTGTTCACCATGTGGCACCTTTATCAATCACACACGAATTTAGGAAACAACATAAGGGAACAAAATAAAAATATTCCACTCCTGTTTAAAAAGGTTGCATCTCTGTCCAGATCAGGCTGCACTGCAAACTGTACTCACAGGTAAGTTTCCACTACTCACTGGTGCAGAGGGTTTTGACCTGTTCCATTTTTCATCTCAGTGCCCCCAGCGGTTTGAGAATCATTGATTTATCACAATGCACATAATTCCATTTGCACATGCAATGCTTTTAATCAGCACAGATTGTTCTCCAAATCACTTGCATTACTTGGGAATGTCTTGTGAAACAAACCTGCAGTTTACCCCATAATCTGCACTTGTCACATCCAACACAGTCCATTATACGAGAGATATTCTTAAAATGGAGCCTGAATTCCTCCTATGAAAAAGGATTAAAAATCATAATTCACTAGAATTTAACTTTGTACAGTCAGGCAAGATTGATTTGTTAGCACAAGTCGAGCACGCAATATGAAACAGGTCATATAATGCTTTATATATAATATATATATCCATCCCTCACTCAGATCTCGTGATATGCTCATTGCAAGTTGGAGGCGCATGTATTTCAGGAGCATTCTAGGTCATCATTTGTATTCTGTTTTGTGCCATCTCGGAGTCCTGTCTTTATTTTTCCTGTCGTTTTAGTCAGGTGCTCGAGAGTCTAGCTTCTACTGTGCGCTGCGCCATGTGCAGCATCAGAGCACAGAGATTCTCCTACATTCAATGTCTCTTCTCCAATTAGGCAACAGTGCCTCTGCTTTGAATGCTCGCTGAAGGTTGTTGATATGAATCCAGGCTGTGCTGGGCCGATTGGAGTGGCAGCCACTAAATATAGAGCAATTGGCAATAACAGCTTGCATTTATACAGCACCTATAACGTAGAAATACATCCCAAGGAGCTTCACAGAAGCATAATCAGATTAAAAATTAACACCAAGCCAAAAGGAGGAAATATCGGGAGGTGTGATGAAAAGCATGGTTAAAGAACTGGTTCTTAAAGGAGGAAAGGGAAGTGGATAGGTGGAGGGGTTTAGGGAGTGAATTCCAGAGCTTAGGGCCTAAACTGCTGAAGGCAAGGGCAAAAGTGGAGGTGAGGGAGTGGTTGAGAAAATCAACAGCTGCAAAAGTATAGGTGGTGACTGGAGGGCCAAAGGCTTGGCAGTTTGAGTTTGAAAGTGCAAGTGACTTGTGGTAGATGCAGAATCAAGTGGAATTGGAAAGGGGGTAGGAGAATGTAGGTGCTGAAGGATACAAGGAAGTGGTCAGAGAAGAGGACGGGAGTAGGGAGGCCACACGAAATGGCAGGATCAAGGGGGTGGCTGTGAATACGGACAGGAGAGTTTATATGGAAGCAGAGATTAAGGGTGGGCAGTGAATTCAGAAGAGAGGGCGAGGGGAGCAGAGACGGAAATTCGAATCAGAGGATGAGGAGTCCCTCAGTGCAGAACCAGAGAGAGGTTATGTCAAGGAGAGACTCGGAGTGGGTCTTGGGGTTGGTAGACAATGAGCATTTTGAAGGAGATACCAGAGGGGTGGAACAAGATGAGGTGCTCGAAAGAGAGAAGGTAGGAGAGCAGTAGGGGGAAAGACCAACGCAAGATTTGGTGATACGAGCCACACTGCCACTGCAGCGGTTTGGGCAGGGCAGGGCAGGTGGTGGAAGCCATCATCGCGCGGGGAGAGAGGCAGAGAGGGAAGCGGTGGGCTTATCCAAGGGGGAATCCAGGCCTGGGATGGCAGCAGCAGAGCAGGCAGCCAGAGAGTAGTGATGGGCTGGGTAGGGAATTGTGGGGTGGGAGGAAGCAAAAAAGCTCTGTAGAATCAGACAAATACAGTAGCATTTGTATGGAACCCAAAATGCAGGGACTACACAAAGATGGGAATTCTGAAAAAAAGTTTTGCCAAATCAGAAAAGGATGGATGGTATAACTTATCAATTAATTACACAAAACTTTCTAAATTAAGTTTTGTACATTATAAAGAAACCTTCTGAATTCTTTTGTATAATTAATGTCCTTAACACAAGATACTACGCCAACATTTTACCTTCAGTGTTTTAGCTTCTTTCTTGTTGCCTGCAAACATGGACCTCTCATCAAAATGCATAGGAAATGACCTATTGAAAAGGAAAATGAGTTACAGTAGTCAGAGTAAATAAAATAAGGTACTGATTTGACTTAAAACACTTTCCCAATTTTTTTGCATGCAGGTGAATGAAATGAGAAAATTTGCTTTAATCTACCAACTACCAATAATAGTTATATTTTTTAAGTTCTCTACATTACACAGATGTGTTAAATGGAAAACTTAAATGTCAAAATATAAACAACATTGAAACAAATTCCCCAAGCACTGCAGTAATGTATCACAAATATCAAAAGCACAGTGGGAGGGATGGATAAACAAAGCTCGCACTGGTATGTGAATCTGGAACTAAAGAACCACAGTTAATCAAACACCATTTATTGCCTAACATTAAAATAATTTATTAAAAATATTCGTTCATGGGATGTGGGCATCGCAGGCAAGGCCAGCATTTATTGCCCATACCTAGCTGCCCTTGAGAAGGTGGTGAGCCACCTTCTTGAACCACTGCAGTCCGTGTGGTGAAGGTACTCCCACAGTGCGGTTAGGGAGAGAGTTCCAGGGTTTTGACCCAGCGACGATAAAGGAACGGCGATACACTTCCAAGTCAGGATGGTGTGACTTGGAGGGGAACTTGGAGGTGGTGGCGGTGTTCCCATGCGCCTGCTGCCCTTGTCTTTCTAGGTGGTAGAGGTTGTGGGTTAGGGAGATGCTGCTGAAGAAGCCTTGGCGAGTTGCTGCAGTGCATCTTGTAGATGGTATGCACTGCAGCCCGGTACACCGGTGGTGGGGGGAGTGAATGTTTAAGGTGGTGGATGGGGTGCCAATCAAGCGGGCTGCTTTGTCTTGGATGGTGTCGAGCTTCTTGAGTGTTGTTGGAGCTGCACTCATCCAAGCAAGTGGAGAGTATTCCATCACACTCCTGACTTGTGCCTTGTAGATGGTGGAAAGGCTTGGGAGAGTCATGAGGCGAGATACTCGCCGCAGAAACAGCTGAAGATGGTTGGGCCTAGGACACTGACCATAGGAACTCCTGCAGTGATGTCCTGGGGCTGTGATGATTGACCTCCAACCACCACAACCATCTTCCTTTGTGCTAGTTATGGCTCCAGCCAGTGGAGAGATTTCCCCCCAGATTCCCATTGATTTCAGTTTTACTAGGACTCCTTGATGCCACACTCGGTCAAATGCTGCCTTGATGTCAACGGCAGTCACTCTTTTGTCCATGTTTGGACCAAGGCTGTAATGAGGTCTGGAGCAGAGTGGTCCTGGCGGAACCCAAACTGGGCATCAGTGAGCAGGTTATTGGTGACTAAGTGCTGCTTGATAGCACTGTCGACGACACCACCTTCCATCACTTTGCTGATGATTGAGAGTAGACTGATGAGGCGGTAATTGACCGGATTGGATTTGTCCTGCTTTTTGTGGACAGGACATACTTGGGCAGTTTTCCACATTGTCGGATAGATGCCAGTGTTAGAGCTGTACTGAAACAGCTTGGCTAGAGGCGCGGCAGCCTTGATGTTGTCGGGGCCCACAGCCTTTGCTGTATCCAGTGCACTCAGCTGTTTCTTGATATCATGTGGAGTGAATCGAATTGGCTGAAGACTGGCTTCTGTGGTGGTGGGGACCTCAGGAGGAGGCCGATACGGATCATCCACTTGGCACTTCTGGCTGAAGATGGCCACAAACGCTTCAGCTCTGTCTTTTGCACTCATGTGCTTGGCTCCACCATCATTGAGGATGGGGATATTCATGGAGCCTCCTCCTCCAGTTGGTTGTTTAATGGTCAATCATCATTCATGACTGGATGTGGCAGGACTGCAGAGCTTTGATCTGATCCGTTGATTGTGGGTATGCTCAGCTGTGTCTATAGCATGCTGCTTCCGCTTTTTAGCATGCATGCAGTCCTGTGTTGCAGCTTCCCCAGGTTGTCACTGCATTTTTATGTACGCCTGGTGCTGCTCCTAGCATGCTCTTCTACACACTCCTTACTTAACCAGGGTTGGTCCCCTGACTTGATGGTAATGGTAGAGTGAGGGATATGCCGGGCCATGAGGTTACAAGTGGTGGAATACAATTCTGCTGCTGCTGATGGCCCACAGCGACTTATGGATGCCCAGTTTTGAGCTGCTAGATCTGTTCTGAATCTATCCCATTTAACACGGTGGTAGTGCCACACAACACGATGGATGGAGGGTGTCCTCAGTGTGAAGACGGGACTTCGTCTCCACAATGACTGTGCGGTGGTCACTGCTACCAATGCTGTCATGTACAGATGCATCTGTGACAGGTAGATTGTGATGATGAGGTCAAGTAGGTTTTTCCCCTCGTATTGGTTCTCTCACTACCTGTCGCAGGCCCAGGCTGGCAGCTATGTCCTTCAGGACTCGGCCAGCGCTCAGTCAGTAGTGGTGCTACCGAGCCACTCTAGGTGATGGACATTGAAGTCCCCCACCCAGAGTACATTCTGTGCCCTTGCTACTCTGCTTCTTCCAGGTGGTGTTCAACATGGAGGAGTACTGATTCATCAGCTGAGGGAGGGCGGTAGGTGGTAATCAGCAGGAGGTTTCCTTGCCCATGCTTGACCTGAAGCCATGAGACTTCATGGGGTCCAGAGTCAATGTTGAGGACTCCCAGGGCCACTCCTTCCCGACTGTATACCACTGTTCTGCCACCCCTGGTGGGTCTGTCCTGCCGGTGGGACAGGACATACCCAGGGATGGTGATGGAGGAGTTTGGGACATTGGCTGAAAGGTATGATTCTGTGAGTATGACTATGTCAGGCTGTTGCTTGACTAGTCTGTGGGACAGCTCTCCCAATTTTGGCACAAGTCCCCAGATGTTGGTGAGGAGGACTTTGCAGGGTTGACTGGGCTGGGTGTGCCGTTGTGTCCGTAGCCGGTGCCAGGTGCTCCGTCCGGTTTTATTCTCGTTTTGCGTCATGGTTTTTTACAACTGATTGGCTTGCTAGGCCATTTCAGAGGGCAGTTAAGAGTCAACCACATTGTTGTGGGTCTGGAGTCACATCGGCCAGACCAGGAAAGGATGGCAGATTTCCTTCCCTAAAAAGGACATTAGTGAACCAGATGGGTTTTTCCCAGACAATCCGGTAGTTTCACGGTCACCACTGCTGACACTAGCTTTTTATTCCAGATTTATTTAATTAACTGAATTTAAATTCCCCAGCTGCCGTGGTGGGATTTGAACTCACATCTCTGGATCATTAGTCCAGGCCTCTGGATTACTAGTCCAGTAACATAACCACTATGCTATCGTTCCCGTATTATTTTTCACAGAATACAAGAGCAAAAAATACATAACACACACACACATTAATAATAAAAAAAAGAAAATTATGTACTGGTCAAAGTCCTCAATTCTGGCCTACAGGGATCTGCATTTTGAGGATGTACTAAAACTGGACCTAAAGAAAAAAGAAATAACCTGTGGGGACAACCAAAGTACATTGTTCACACGACCTATCTTCTGCTTACATGTCAAGCATTCAGACTCAAATGTAGCAATTCAACTAAAGTAAAATGTGCTTTAAAGTCAGCAATACTGATTATAGAAAGGTAAATTGGTATTTTTATTCCTAGATACATTTTTGGACTATTTTGTGGTAAGTTTTGTCTTCTCATCTTATCACTGAGGCACAAAATATGTATGAACAGCGGAATATCATTCTTGCCAGTTAGCACTGAATTCTGCAATACTTCTGTTATCATCCAATTTTCTCCCAAATGCTGACTGCCCTTGGGGTACAGCTCCACAGGCAGTGCCAGCCTGCCAGTCCCTCGCCCACATGATCTTTCTTCATATGTGAGCCTAGACAGCGAGTGTCAGCAAGTTATTTGGTTGTGGGTCCAGGTATCAGAGCAGAGCCCAATCCTGTTCTCACCAAACAGCCATACACACACATTTTCCTGCACGAGCAATCAGGAGCAGGAACCCTGGCTCATTTGCCCTCTCTACCCCAGAGAGAGAGAGTCTGTGGAAGGGGCCAAAGACAGTGGCTGTTATTTTCCCAATGTTAAGCTGGAGAGAGCTATAGTTCATGCAGGTGGCTTGCCATCAAGAAAAGTTGTTTGCACCCTTTAGATAAGGACAGGGAAGTAAAAATATTGCGTCACATGATTGAGCCATTTGCCAGTGAACGACCAGATAAATTGTGCACAATGTGCGCTCTGCACTCAGCATTCAGGAGATGAAAAGGAGAATTTTACCAGAGGGAACAGTAAAGATGAGAGATAACTTGGTAGGGATGATAAAGCCTCGAAGGCAGGAACAAGGAAGCTATTGAGCACAGAGACGTCAAGGTGAATGGAAGCCCAGAGGATAGGAAGTTAGGAGTTTGGGAGGGTGTTGAAAAGGGATAGGGTTTTTCTTCCCAAAATAGGGAAGAGGGTGAGTGTAGAGGTGTTTGAAGCAGGCAGCACATGGATGTTAAGGGAAATGAGGAATTGATCAGAAATGCCTTTGTGAAAGACACAGATCTCAGAGGTGGCAAGACCTCTTGGATGATAAGGTCAAGGAGGCAGTTTAAGGAGTAAGGAGAGGAGCGAGGAGATTTCAGCTTGGAAGTTAGCAGGTTAGTTTTAATGATAGTAGAAAAGAAAGATTTTGAAGAAGAAATGAGAGATGTGATAGAGCGAGAGATGCTCAAAAGAAGGGGATAGAGTAGAGTAAAGTGCCAGGTCAAATAGGACCTTGTGATGAGAGCCGTACCGCCACCAAGTTTTGGTAAGGTCCAGGTTATCAATGGCCTGATCTAGGATGAGGTTGTGGATAATGAGTGCCTTATTTTCAAGCAAGCATACATTGTTAGAGGTTGATCTGGAATGGATGGGTAGTAGGAGACTCAGAGCTGGTCGGGTGGGAGGAACAGCGAGGAGGTTGTGGCCTGGTGTCAATTTTTGTCTGATTACCCTTCTGTGAAGCACTTTGGATCATTTTACTACATTAAAAAGGAGCTATATAAACGCAAGTAGTTGTTGTCATTGAGAGGTTTGTTCCCAGGGGAGACAACCATAGGTAAAATGTAACATTTCTCCCTGAACATACCCTCATTTTAGATATTATAGAATTTTACAGCACAAAACAGGTCATTCAGCCCAACAGGTCTAAGCCAGTGTTTATGCTCTGCACGATAGGATATCAATTTAATCTCAGAAACAATACAATTCAAGCTTGATTAGCTAGGATTAATGATGCCCAGCAGGAGCAGAATCACTGGATCACCCATATCTAAGCTTGTGCTCACAACCTGCGAATAGGGTGTGCTGTCATACAACAACTGAATTTGATAAATCATCAAGTATCAACCAAGTTAATTTTGATAACGGAGGGCAGAATAAATATTAGGTGCCAATTCCACTTGCTGTGTGAAGATTAAAGCAGCGGCAGGAGGATAAAGAGCGGTACTGAATTAAAGCAGCGGTAGCGGCGAGAGGATAAAGAGCGGCCCAAGAGCGGACCTGAATTAAAGCAGCGGTAGCGGCGAGAGGATAAAGAGCGGCCCAAGAGCGGACCTGAATTAAAGCAGCAGCATCGCGAGGCTCCGATTAAACAACAGTGATGTCACAGGAGAGCAGGTAGGTGATTGGTTGGTGAGTATTACAGCTCTTTTTTGCTCTAAGTTAGGAAAGGGGATTAAATTAAGAGCTGAGAAACTGTAACTTGCTAGTACTTATTAAATTAATAACTTAAACTAAATACAATAAATAAACCTAAAATATCGATTGAATAAAATCTTTAACTAATTAATTAATAAATAAAACAAGGTTAGAGATGGCAGGGCAGGTGGTGTGTCGTAACTGCAGCATGTGGGAGTTTGTGGAGAGCATAGCGATCCCGAGCAACCATATCTGCAGTAAGTGTCTGCAACTCAAGGAACTTCGGCTCCGAATTGTTGAGCTGGAGTACGAGCTGCAGACATTGAGATGCATTAGGGAGGGGGGGGGGGGGGGGGGGGGAGGAAAGAGTTACCTGGACACTTTGTTCCAGGAGACAGTCACACCCTTTAGGTTAAGTAGTACTTTAGAGTTAGTCAGTGGTCAGGGACAGGAGGGTGTGACTGCGAGTCAGGAAGGTATGGGGACCCAGGATGTAGTGATGGAGGAGCCTCGGCCCTGGACCTTGTCCAACAGGTACAAGGTACTTTCTACCTGTATGGATGAGGAAAAGGACTGCAGGGAGGATGGGCAAACTGACCACGGCACTGTGGTACAGGGGGCCATCCAAGTGGGGGGAGAAGGAAGGAATGTGGTAGTAGTAGGGGACAGTATTGTCAGGGGGATAGATACTCTTCTCTGCAGCCGCAAAAGAGTGTACCGAAGGCTGTGTTGCCTGCCCGGTGCCAGGGTTAAGGATATCTCCTTGCGTCTGGAGAAGGACTTGGAGTGGGAGGGGGAGGATCCAGTTGCTGTGGTCCATGTAGGAACCAACGACATAGGTAGAACTAAGAATGAGGTTCTGCTGAGGGAGTTTGAGGAGCTAGAGTCTAAATTAATAAGCAGAACCACAAGAGTAATAATCTCTGGATTACTACCTGAGCCACGCGCAAATTGGCATAGGGTCAAGCAGATCAGTGAGTTAAATGCACGGCGCAAAAGAGTGGTGTGGGAAAAAGGGGTTTCAATTCATGGGGCATTTGCACCAGTACTGGGGAAAGAGGGAGCTGTTCCGTCGAGACGGGCTCCACTTAAACCGGGCTGGGACCTGTGTCCTGGTGAATCGAATAACTAGGGCTTTAAACTAAAAAAGGGGAGGGGTCAGGTGAAGGGAAATTTAGAAATCTAAAGAGAAAGGTCAAGGCAATAGAGCAGTGTAGCGATTTGGGTAAAAATAAGCAGTGTGACAGGAAGGGACAGAGAGTTTAACGTTAGCAGTGCAGCAGAGAATAAAGTCAAGGCAGGGAATAATGGTAAAAAATTTAAATTAAAGGCTCTTTATTTGAATGCACGACGCATTCGTAACAAGATAGACAAACTAGTGGCACAAATGGAGATAAATGGGTTTGATCGAATTGAGAGGTCGCACAACACCAGGTTATAGTCCAACAGTTTTATTTGAAATCACAAGCTTTCGGAGCTATCGATTTGCTCCTTCCTCAGGTGATCGAATAGCCATGAGGGCAAAGAGCTTGAATTCACAGACTTTGGCTGAGAGGTAGCAATCTCACCAATAAGAAGTTGTAGTCCTCTAGAGAAACTTTACTGACACAGGGAGTGGTTGAAGCGAATAGTATAGATGCATTTAAGGGGAAGCTAGACAACCATATGAGGGAAAAGTGAATAGAGGGTTATGCTGATAGATTTAGATGAGGAAAGACGGGAGGAGGCTCGTGTGGATCATAAACGCCGGCATGGACTGGTTGGGCCGAATGGCCTGTTGCTGTGCCGTATATCCTATGTAATGTAATCCATTGCAGAGACGTAGTTGCAAGGTGGCCAAGGTTGGGAACTAAATGTTCCAGGGTACTTGAAGTTTCGAAAAGACAGGCAGAGCAGCCCTGATAATAAAGGATGACATAAGGACAGTAGTGAGAAAGGATCTTGGTTCGGAAGATCAGGAAGTAGAATCAGTATGGGTGGAGATAAGGAATAACAAGGGGCAGAAAACACTGGTAGGAGTAGGATATAGGCCCCCTAACAGTAGCTATACCGTTGGACAGATTAATCAATCAAGCAATAGTAGGAGCTTGCAACAAAGGTAATGCAATAATCTTGGGGGACTTTAATCTTCATAGACTGGACAAATGAAATTGGCAAAGGCAGTCTGGAGGACGAGTTCATGGAATGCATTCGGGACAGTTTCCTAGAACAATAGGTCATGGAACCAACCAGGGAACAGGCTACTTTAGATCTTGTATTGTGTAATGAGATGGGGTTAATTAGCAATCTCATAGTAAAGGATCCTCTGGGGCAAAGTGATCATAATATGATAGCATTTCACCTTAATTTTGAGAGTGACTTGCCTAAGTCCAAAACTAGAGTCTTAAATTTAAATAAAGCCAATTACATAGGTATGAGGGGCGAGTTGGCTAAGGTAGATTGGAAAAATAGATTAAAAAGGTATGGCGGTAGATAAGCAGTGGCTAGCATTTAAAAGAAATATTTCATAAGTCTCAACAAAAATACATTCTATTGAGAAACAAAAACTCCACAGGAAAAGTGATCCAACTGTGGCTAACTAAATTAGTTAAGGATAGCATTATACAAAGAAGCTTATAATGTTGCAAAGAATAATAGTAAGCCTGAGGATTGGGAGAGTTTCAGAAACCTGCAAAGGTCGACCAAAAAATTGATAAAAAGGGAAAAAAATCAAATATATGAGAGAAAACTAGCAAGAAATATAAAAACAGATTGTAAGAGCATCCACAAGTATGTAAAAAGAGAATAGCAAAAAGTAAACATTGGTCCCTTAGAGGCTGAGACAGGAGAAATTATTATGGGGAATAAGGAAATGGCACAAGATATTAGTTTAATTTTTTTATCTGTCTTCACAGTAGAAGACACAAAAAACATACCAAAAATGGTGGGGAACCAAGGGTCTAATGAGGGTGAGGAACTTAACGTAATTAATATAAGTAGAGAAAAAGTACTAGAGAAACTAATGGGACTAAAAGCCGACAAATCCCCTGGACCTGACGGCCTACATCCTAGGGTTCTAAAAGAGGTGGCTGAAGAGATAGTTGATGCATTGGTTTTGATCTTCCAAAATTCCCTAGATTCTGGAACTGTCCCAGCGGATTGGAAGGTCGCAAATGTACCACTATTAAAGAAAGGAGGGAGAGAAAAAACAGGGAACTACAGGCCAGTTAGCCTGACATCAGTCGTCAGGAAAATGCTGGAATCCATTGTTATGGAAGTGGTATCAGGGCACTTAGAAAATCATAACATGATTAGGCAGAGTCAACACGGTTTTATGAAAGGGAAATCGTGTTTGACAAATTTATTAGAGTTTTTTGAGGATGTAACTAGCAGGTTAGATAAAGGGGAACCAGTGGATGTAGTATATTTGGATTTCCAAAAGGCATGCGATAAGGTGCCACATAAAAGATTATTACACAAGATTAGGGCTCATGAGGTTGGGGGTAATATAGTAGCATGGATAGAGGATTGGTTTAACAGACAGAAAACAGAGTAGGGATAAACGGATCTTTTTCAGGTTGGCAGGCTGTAACTAGTGGGGTGCCGCGAGGATCAGTGTTGGGGCCTCAGCTATTTACAATCTATATTAATGACCTAGATGAAGGGACAGAGTGTAATGTATCCAAATTTGCTGAAGGTACAAAACTAGGTGGGACAGTAAGTTGAGAGGAGAACACAAAGAATCTGCAAAGGGATATAGATAGACTAAGTGAGTGGGCAGTAAGGTGGCAGATGGAGTATAATGTAGGGAAATGTGAGGTTATTCACTTTGGTAAGAAGAATAGAAAAACAAGTATTTTTTAAATGGTGAGAAACTTTCAAATGTTGGTGTTGAGAGAGATCTGGATGTCCTCGTGCAAGAAACACAGAAAGCTAGCATGCAGGTACAGCAAGCAATAAGGAAGGCAAATGGCATGTTGGCCTTTATTGCAAGGGGGTTGGCGTATAAGAGTAAGGAAGTCTTGCTACAATTGTACAGGGCCTTGGTGAGACCACACCTGGAGTACTATGCACAGATTTGGTCTCATCTAAGGAAGGATATACTTGCCTTGGAGGCGGTGCAATGAAGGTTCACTACATTGATTCCTGGAATATGAGGGCTGTCCGATGATGAGAGATGGTGTAGAATGGGCCTATACTCTCTGGTGTTTAGAAGAATGAGAGGTGATCTCATTGAAACATACAAGATTCTGAGGGGGATTGATAGGGTAGATGCCGAGAGGTTGTTTCCCCTGGCTAGTGTCTAGAACTAGGGGGCATAGTCTCAGAATAAGGGGTAGACAATTTAAGACCGAGATGAAGAGGAATTTCTTCACTCAGAGGGTGGTGAATCTTTGGAATTCTCTGCCCAGAGGGCTGTGAATGCCGAGTCTTTGAGTATATTCAAGGTTGATAGAGATAGCTTTTTGGACTCTAGGGGAATCAAGGGATATGGAGATCGGGCGGGAAAGTGGAGTTGAGGTCGATGATCAGCCATGATCTTATTGAATGGCAGAGCAGACTCGAGGGGCCGTATGGCCTACTCCTGCTCTTATTTCTTATGTTCTTATGTTATAAGAACATAAGAAATAAGAGCAGGAGTAGGCCATACGGCCCCTCGAGCCTGCTCCGCTATTCAATAAGATCATGGCTGATCTTCTCCCTAATCTCCACTTTCCTGAACTATCCCCATATCCCTTGATTCCCTTAATATTCAAAAATCTATCGATCTCTTCAATATACTTAACGACTGAGCCTCCACAGCCCTCTGGGGTAGAGAATTCCAAAGATTCACCACCCTCTGAGTGAAGAAATTTCACTTCATCTCAGTCCTAAATGGCCGACCCCTTATTCTGAAACTGTGACCCCTGGCTCTAGACTCCCCAGCCAGGGGAAACATCCTCCCTGCATCTACCCAGTCAAGCCCTGTAAGAATTTTGCGTGTTTCAATGAGATCACCTCTCATTCTTCTAAACTCTAGTGAATATAGGCCTAGTCTACTCAATCTCTCCTCATAGGACAATCCCCCCATCCCAGGAACCAGTCTGGTGAACCTTCGTTGCACTCCCTCTATGGCAAATATATCCTTCCTTTGGTAAGGAGACCAAAACTGTACACAATACTCCAGGTGTGGTCTCACCAGGGACCTGTATAATTGCAGTAAGACGTCCTTACTCATACTCAAATCCTCTTGTAACAAAAGGCTAACACACCATTTGCTTGCTGTACCTGCATGTTAACTTTCAGTGGTTCGTGTACAAGGACACGCAGGTCCCTCTAAACACCAACATTCCCCAATCTCTCACTATTTAAAAAATACTCTGCTTTTCTATTTTTCCTACCAAAGTGGATAACTTCATATTCCTCCACATTATATTCCATTTGCCATGATCTTGCCCACTCACTTAGCCTGTCTATATCCCCTTGAAGCCTCCTTGTATCCTCCTCCCAACTTACATTCCCACCCAGCTTTGCATCATCAGCAATCTTGGATATATTACATTTGGTCCCCTCATCCAAATCATCGGTGTGGTTTGTGAATAGCGGAGGCCCAAGCACTGATCCTTGCGGTACCCCACTATTTATAGCCTGTCAACCCGAAAATGACCCGTACACTCTGTTTTCTGTCTATTAACCAATCCTCATCAGTCCTAAATGGCCGACCCCTTATTCTGAAACTGTGACCCCTGGTTCTAGACCCCCCAGCCAGGGGAAATATCCTCCCTGCATCATCCATGCTAGTATATTACCCCCAATACCATGAGCCCTAATTTTGTTTAATAACCTCTTGTGTGGCACCTTATCAAATGCCTTCTGAAAATCCAAATACACCACATCCACTGGTTTCCCCCTCATCTATTCTGCTAGTTACAAACTCAAAAAACTCAGATTTGTCAAACACGATTTCCCCTTCATAAATCCATGTTGACTCTGCCCAATCCTATTATTTAAGTGCCCTGTTACCAGGTCCTTAATAATAGATTCTAGCATTTTCCCTACTACTGATGTCAGGCTAACTGGTCTGTAGTTCCCAGTTTTCTATCTCCCTCCTTTCTTAAATAGTGGGGTTACATTTGCTACCTTCCAATCCGCAGGAACCGTTCTAGAATCTATGGAATTTTGGAATATGACAACCAATGCATCCACCATCTCTATAGCCAACTCTTTCAAAACCCTAGGATGTAGGCAATCAGGTCCAGGGGATTTATCGGCTTTCAGTCCCATTAATTTCTCCAGTACTACTTTTTTTTTACTAATACCAACATCTTTCAGTTCCTCATTCTCGCTAGACCCACCATTTCCGGGAAGTTTTTTGCGTCTTCTTCCGTGAAGACAGACACAAAGTATTTGTTTAATTTCTCTGCCATTTCCTTATTCCCCATTATAATTTCTCCTGTGTCTCAGCCTGTAAGGGACCCACATTTACTTTTGCTAATCTTTTCCTTTTTACATACCTTATAGAAGCTTATACAGTCTGTTTTTATGTCTCTCGCTAGTTTACTCTCATTCTATTTTCCCTTTCTTTATCAATTTCTTGGTACTCCTTTGCTGAATTCTAAAATCCTCAGGCTTACTACTCTTTTTGGCAGCATGATAAGCCTCTTCCTTTGATCTAATACTATCTTTAACTTCTCTCGTTAGCCACGGTTGGACCACTTTTCCTGTGGGGTTTTTGTGCCTTAAAGGAATGTATATTTGTTGTAAATTATGTATTAATTTTTCAAATGCTAGTCATTGCTCATCCACTGTCATACCTTTTAATGCAGTTTCCCAATCTACCGTAGCCAACTCGCCTCTCATACCTACGTAGTTTGCTTTGTTTAGATTTAAGACCCTAGTTTCGGATTGAACTAAATCACTTTCAAACTCAATATAAAATTCTAGCATATTATGGTCACTTCCCTAAAGGCCCCTTTACTGCAAGGTTATTAATTAACCCTTTCTTGTTGCACAATACTAGATCTCAAATAGCCTGTTCTAGTTGGTTCCTCAACATACTGATCGAGAAAACTATCTTGCATACATTCCATGAATTCGCCCTCCACACTATTACTGCAAATTTGGTTTGCCAGTCTATATGTAGATTAAAGTCCATGATTACTGTATTACCCTTGTTACATGCGCCTCTAATTTCCTGATTTATACTCTGCCCTACATTACAACTACTGTTTGGGGGGCCTATAAACAACTCCCACCAATGTTTTCTGCCCCTTGCGGTTTCTTAGCTCCACCCAAACTGATTCTAATTCTTGATTTTCGGAGCGAAGATCCTTTCTCTCTACGGTCTTTATCCCATCCTTTATCAGGGCTACTCCTCCTCCTTTTCCATTCTGCCTATCCCTTCTAAAAGTTAAGTACTGTACCCTGGAATATTTAGTTCCCAACCTTGGCCACTTTGCAACCACGTCTCTGTTATGGCTATTAGATCAAACCTGTTAATTTCTATCTGCGCTATTAATTCATCTATTTTGATGCGAATGCTTCGCACAGATATAGTGCCTTTAGCTTTGACTTATTTCTCTTTTTCCCTGATGTCACCTTAATCACTGATGCCTTATTACCTTTGTTACTCTCTGTCCCTTCCTGACCCACTCTGCTTATTTTTACCCAAAACTCTACTCTAGAGCCTTGACAATTCTCTCGCTGCTTTTAAATTTACTCTTTCCTGAATCCTCCTGCCCCCCACCCCCCTTCATTAGTTTAAAGTCCTGTCTACTGCCCCAGTTATTCAATTCACCAGGACACTGGTCCCAGCCCAGTTTAAGTGGAGCCCGTCCCAACAGAACAGCTCACTCTTGCCCCAGTACTGGTGCCAGTGCCCCATGAACCGAAACCCCTTCCTCCCACAGCACTCTTTGAGCCACGCATTTAAACCTCTAATCTGGCTGTCCCTCTGCCAATTTGCACGTGGCTCAGGTAACAATCCAGAGATTGCCTTTGAGGTTCTGCTTTTTAATTTGGATCCTAGCTCCTCAAACTCCCTCAGCAGAACCTCATTCCTAGTTCTACCTATGTCGTTGGCACCTCTACACCTCAGACTCCAGCTCAAAAACTCTTGAGTTGAAGTTCTGCAAGATGCAGGCAGTTACTGCAAACGTGGTAGTCCGGGATCACAATGCTCTCCACAAACCCCCACATGCTGCAGTTGCGGCACACCACCTGCACTGCCATCCCTATATGACCTTGATTTATTTAATTAAATTTGTAATTAGGCAACTTAGTTTAGTGTAGTTTCCTGACTACTTACTTGATCTAGATTAAGTTAAGGGTACTGAAATTAAATATCTACCTGTAACACAAAGCACTACAAGTAGTGTAGGCAAAAAGCAACTCCTTCCCTCTCTTCTCCGAATTCCCACTCTTTCCAAATTCCCAACCAAAGCACTCTGTTCAAGTCCACTCTGTTTAATCCCGCTCTGTGCAAACCCGTTGCTGCTTCTTTCCTTCCCACATGTTTTGAAACTGAATTTTAAATTACAGCTAAAAATTAAGCAATAATTTTGTAATCAGTAACTTTAAACACAATCATTCTTGTGTCACATGCCATTATTTTAAGTATTTTTCTTACTTGGTTTCATTAAGAGCCTCCAACAGCTGCTTTTTGGTAATTGTATCTTCTGTTGCATTTCCAGTGTACAAGTCGACAATCGAACGTTCAAAATACAGAGCTACTTTGGATAAAGCTCTCAGTTGAATTAAGTACAAAAAATAAAGGTTTTTCAACCTTCTTGGGCCTTCTCCTTTTGTTTCAGTAGGGTGAAACCGACATTGGAATTCTTCTAAATTTGGTCCCCATCTAGTTCTTCCCCACCCATCTGAAACAACAGGTCAGATAATAGTTAAAGTGACACATTCAGAATATCATCAATTATAACACATTTCAACATAGTATAACAATTAGATAAACAATATGACTGCGACTGGTCAATGAATGCACATAATTTTGCAGTGCGTAAAGACTAACTGTCTGGTAAGGTATAACATGTATTCACTGCACTGAATTCCCGTCACTCTTCAATCCAGCAGCCTACGCTCAATTAAATGGCACACTCTGCATCAGTAATAATTATTGCTCTTTTGTTCCTTATTGAACAAACTCAGTTGTAAGAAAGCACTGGGGGGGGGGGGGGGGGGGAGGAGGGGAGAAAGAGAGCTGGAGAATGATCCATCTGTGCTATGGTGCGATTACTAGAACCTGTATTACTATTGCAAAGTACATGGTTAGGAGATATCATTGCTAAATTCATGTTTCCTTAAAGCACAAAAAGCATGGGGTTCATTTTTACCTTTACCGGTTGGGTGGTAAACTGGTGCAGCAGAGCAGATTTCAATGGAAGTGAAAATCAGGCAGGTTCCACAGCGGGCCAACAATCCACTCTGCCAGATTACTGTCCATGTAGTGAAAGTGAAAAGGACTCCCTACCAGAGCTATTTTGAGTATCTTCTTCTGGTTTCACAGTTTACAACGACATTTAAAAACAAAATCCTCATTGCATGCTGCGCCTTTAAAAACAAACTGAAGTATCGCCAGTTCATGGAGAAGGCTGTTGCTGCATTTGCCAACTAATTGGTCTTCTGTGCCAGAAATAAAATAAAGTTGTTCTCATTTCCCTCTAAGAGGTCTGTAAAGTTATTGTGAGTCAAGCCCTCAGAGGGACAATGTAGCATGATTTTGCCTGTTTGTTCAATAACTTGTCCAAATGTATGTAGAGAACAAATAAAGAATCATCCACATTTTTAGCACTTATTCCAAGATAAAGGCTAATCAAATAACAAATAAATTACAGACTTGTACAAGATTTGTTTGGTAGATTTTCATGCGACAACCTGGACAGTAACTGTTGGTAGCCAAGTCATCCAACAAGCCCAGTCCTGTCCTCACTCAATACCCATACATATGCACCTCCTGTATGGGTCATTAGATCGCTTAGATCAAATGCAAGAACCATGATTCATTCCCCTGTCCCTAACCCTTGATGCTGAGGTTTACTGCACCACTCCTATCCTGCCATGTGAGTTGAGAGCAACTAATCGCATAGAACAGGGTTTTAACCCAAGACATTCTTGGTTTATATGACTCGGCTATACACTGGATAACCTTGCTGAGTTATTCCTGCCCTTGCTCAACCAAAGCAATTTAATTAGGCCCTACAGATGTAAATAGACATTTTACAAGTTTTTTCTCCTCTCCATTTCTCATCATTCCCCACTTGAGGTTACACAGGCAATTTGCTTCTAAGCCACTGCTCTTGAACGAATTAGGAGGAACTGCAGGTGTTAACTTTCCTTGCATCAGCATGTGAAAATGCCTAGCGTCCACGTCCCACCCGAGGAAAAAAAATAAAATCGGACAATGTAAATTTACATCCCAACACTCCACAACACAACATGTTGAAACATACTGCGTGTTAACCATTAAATAGCTCTCTGACCAGTGATGAAATATTTCAAATTGTTTTTAAAATGAGAAAACTATTTGTACATACCATCAAGGAGATACTTTGCACTAAGGTGCAAATTGATACTAGCATGGAGTCCAGAAATCAGCCTGTAAAATACTCTCTTTTCAAGGCAAAGACCTACAAACATAAAATTCGCACAATCAGTAAAATTCAGAGCGGCTCATTTATTTTACAGTGCAGAAAATATAGTATTTTATTTACGGTATATACAAATCTACCATCACATTCAACTTTAAGACTTCTGCTGATATTCCTTCACAAACTAGCCCAGGAGAGAGTTCTTTAAATGGAATATTCAAGTTACAGATGAGAATTATCCACATCTTATGTAACCCTTTCATCAACTCATTAAATAAATTTAAAACAGAAATAGACAGTTTCCCAGAAGTAAAGGGAATTAGGGGTTACGGGCAGGAAATTGGACATGAGGCTGAGTTCGGATCGGTCAAGGCCCTGTGGGTGGCGGAGCGGGCCCAGGGGCTGAGTGGCCGGGTCCTGCTCCTACTTCTTGTGTTCTTTAGATTTGAGGTTAGGATCAGATCAGCCATGATCTTATTGAATGGCAGAGCAGGCCCGAGGGGCCGATTGGCCTACTCCTGCTCCTATTTCTTATGTTCTTATGTAACTCCAATATCTAAATTGGTACCTGCAGCCAGTCAATCTTTTTTTTTTTAAATCCCTCTCCAGATAACCCACTTACACCCTTAAGATACACCCCAGAACAGTATACTTTTTGGTCACTTTACTAACATTAGAAAGCTTCCACTGTAGCTTTGACAAATAATCACGACCATAAACTTAGTTCTTCATCCTATCTGAATGAAGAATCAGGTGCTCTCATTCTTCAATGGAGCAAGAGTCTTAACTGGCGAGATGATGTCTCACCCATTGCAGGCTACCGAAAGTTAATGCTGAAAGGTCATGGTTTACGGTACTTATCTGATAAATACAAAACCTTACACTATGAATTCTGTTTTTCCAAGATAAATATTACTAATGTGCAAAAAGGGTAGATGATACTGATGTTCACTCATAAGCTCAAGTGATACATAATGGTGACAAGATTTCAATATTTCACAGATATTTGAGTAGCGGTTTAAACCGTAGAGCTTTGGATCCCTCCTGGATGTAAATATTAAGACAGTGACTATCTCAAGATTATTAAGAAATTGCTACGGTCCTACACAAATTGGAAAGCCCCCGAGGATTGTTTGCAGCCTTGCTACATCCAATCTATAGTAAAGTCCCAGAGACATTACTAGCAGCACTGAACTGCATGAAATTTATTTTGAACTGAACCCATCAACAAAGCCTTTGAACTTCTAATGATTAACAGAATGTAATTTTTTTTGTCTCCGTCATCTGTTCCATTAAGTTAAGAAATCAAGATCATAAAAGATACGGTTGCCGTCACACTTGAGCACCTACTGAACCATGAAATTTCAGTGCTAGATATGGGGTGGATTAGGAAACCACTCAAAAATGTTGGCCGCATTTCTTTATTTACATTTCCATCTTGCTGGTCAACCAGCTCAATTAGGCCTGTTCCAGATAGCTTTAACTTAATGGATTTTTGAAACATTTCAGATATATGTTCTGACATTACCTTCCAACCACGTGTAGAAGGACTCACCTGAGGACGTAAAAATAAATCACTATTTATGGCAAAAAATATGAAACTCATCTTAGCACATTAAACAAAGCCAACACAATTATTCCACCCATTTTTTTTCCCTCCTCTCCCAAAGGTGCGAACTCATGCTGGAGTATGGTTTCACTAGCACCAGTTGCCCTTTGGAACCTTACCAAAAGGGTCACAGTCATATGTAAGCCAAGGCAGAAAGTGCTGGCAGGCTGTTTGACATGCTAGGACATCACAGCTGAGCTTATGCTGTTCTCACCTTACTGAATGTACACGTGTATGTATCTTCCAGCAAGAGAGTCACTGAGCACCAACCTATAGTACTAGGAACCCTAATTTTCCACTTCCTAAATCAGAGACACAGAGACCAGTTGTAGCATCACCACTGTCACTGCTGCCCCAGCTGAGATCAGCTAACTGAGCACAGTTCAGAGATCAAACCAGTGATTTTCCTGGTCTGCAGAGCTTTTTACAACACCACTTGGAGCATTTACCCAAGGCATCAGGGTAGTCCTGTAAAACACATTTACACTATTCCTTTAAAAGCTGTTGAGGGTGCAAAATAAGCACATTTGTTTCATCAATATTGCATTGCTGTACACCAGAGTCAGTATATACAACTGCAGGGATAACCCCTAGAATAAATTCCTTGTTCTAGTGCAGAAATTCTCTTTTTTACTCTTGAGTTGAGGGCAACATGCTTATCTATAAATACATTTTAATTCTCATTATATTCTAAGTAAACTTAACAAGTATAATTAAGTTGTTCCATCCATCACAGGAGCATTTCTTTTCAAGCTGTATTTTTGTAAAAAAAATGCAAAAAAGGAAATTAATTATAAGTACCTAAAATAAAGGAAATGTAATATTTACAAGTTAACAAATATGTTTCATTTCAGTGCACTATAAAAATGATTTCTGAATCAATTTTCTGATTAAAATTCCTTTAGGTAAATCATTTTACCCACCATTAAAAGTGCATTTATATATATATATTTTTTTTTTAAAAGGTGGAATACAAAAGTGGTTTACATTGCAAACCAAAGCGCAGAAGTATGTTGCATCAATAATTTAGTTCATACATATTCATATCCATCTCTTCTGCTCTTACCATCGTCGTCTCCTGAAAAAAGAAAATTAGGTTTTTAAAAATAAAAATCAGCTCAATTAGTACCATTTTCATTATTTACAAAAACGAAGTTAATATATAAAAATAAAAACAGCTATTCTCCTTAGCTTCCTGTATAAGTATTGTGTTAGACTGGCTCAGTTGGTAGTTAGTTACCTCTGGTCAGAAGGCTTTGGGTTCCAGCCTCACTCCACAACTTCTAGGCTGACATTCCAGTGAGGCACTGAGTGCATGCTGCAATGTTACAGGAGCCAATAAACCAAGGCCTGTCTACCTGTTCTGGTGGTTCAGGTGGACAATAAAGATCCCATGGCACTATTTGAAGAAGAGGGAGTTCGCAGTGTTGCAGCCAACATTCCTCCCTCGAGATCACTAAAAATAGATTAGCTGGTCATTCATCTCACTGTTTGTGGGATCTCGCTGTGCGAAAAATGGCTGCCACATTTATCGACAACTACCAGTGCACTTCAAGGTAATGCATTATAAGCAAAACACTTCGGCACGAGAGACATTTAAGATGCATAATGTAAATGCAATTTTTTTCTTTCTATGCCTATATCCAATACAATTTTTAAAAAATAACTTATTTCAATGCATAGTTATCACCTTTACATTTTTTCATGTCATGCACTCCTCTTAGGCCAAAAGCATGATCAGGCCAAGCTCCTGTTAATGCCACTCGTGAGCTGAATATTAGGAGGCACTTTAAAGTACCTGGGATAACAACTTGCATTTATATAGCGCCTTTAATGTAGTAAGATGTCCCAAGGCAGTCAGAGTTTGCCACCTTCTCTCAATGTATATATCCTCTTCTCAGTATCTCCACTGCCAGTATAGAGAATATTGAGAATTCACCTCTTTGGAAAATTGCAGGTGAATTGCTTGTAGGTTTCCATCCATTAATGACAGACAGAGAAAATTGTGAGCATTGCACCCATGATTTTCTAATCAGTCACCCGTTCTGCCCATCGAATACAAGCACCATCAACTTCTTAGGGCAACTAGAGATGAGCAATAAATGCAGCCATGCCAGTGTGGCCAACAAATTAAAAAAAAACTTTTGCTTTGTCTGATGCAAAGTTACTGCTGAGCATGCAGATAAAGCAAGGGTCAAAACAGGTTTTATACATAAACTCACCTCTGCTAGGTGCTAGTGGATTCAGAGGACGATATACAGAACGAGGCCTGCGAAAGATATTTAAAGTTTATTTATATTAGTTGCTTATTGGAATAGGTTTCAACAATGCTGTAACATTTTGGGACACACTGCTCGAGTGGCAAGACGTTCTTCAATAATCACAGATTGGAATTTCAGGCTATGTTCTGTCCTAAGCTAAACTGAACTCCCCTCTGCAGAGTAAGGTGGATGTCAAAGCTCCTATGACACTATTTCAAGAGCAGGAGGTAAGTTTTCTCAGTGTCCTGACCAGCATCCCTCCTTCAAATACCAAAAAAGATCACTGGGTCATACATGTCACAGCTGTTTGCAGGGCGATAATGGTGGAAAATAGCCACCTCATTTGCCTTCATACCAGTCACCAAAATCCAAAGGTAGTGCATTGTGTGATGCACCAAGATGTTTTGACATAAGGCACTGTACAAGTGCACCTTAAATAAAAACTTTTTGCATGTGCACACTGCCCATTAGTCACATTTCAGATGCTATTCCAATGCTCTCCTGGCCAGCCTCCCATTCCCCATAAACTTCAGCTCATCCAAACTCTGCTGCTATAGTATCCTATTCCGCACCAAGTCTCGCTCATCCATCACCCAGAGGTTGCTGACCTGCAATGGCTCCGTCCCCAACACCTCCAATTTAAAATTCTCATCCTCATATTTAAATCCCTCCATGGTCTCGCCCAATGTTCCCTCTAATTTTTTTTTGTACTGAGCAGGCCACGAACTCCTTTGAGTACGACCTTTTTGTCCGTGGGCAAATTTTACAACAACTTTCACAACAATGACACCAACAACCACCACTTAAAAGCATGTATACAGTAATACCATATTGCCACCCCACTGACCCAAATCATGAGAATCAGATAAGATTCTGTACAGTTTAAAATAACTTCTTTGCTTTTGAATTCTATTCCTCTAGAAATGAACCCCAGTGCTTTATTTGCACTTTTATGGCTTTTTTAACCTGCATTGCTACTTTTAATGATTTGTGAATCTATACCCCTAGATCCCTTTGCACCTCTACCCCAGTTAGACTCTTATTTTCCAAGGAGTAGATCGCCTTCTTATTCCTCCCACCAAAATGCACCACCTCACACTTACCTATATTGAAATTCATGTGTCATTTACATGCCCATTCTGCAAGCTTGTTTATGGCAGAATTAATTAAAAGCTTTTAGTTTGTCATGTACAAACTCTATTTAATAAACAAATTACTAGTCAGAAATGACAGATATAAAAGATCTGCATAATAATGCATTAACACTTCAGAAACGTCACTCAGTTACACGGTTATACATCGACAAACAATCCAAAAGCCCAAAGTGAGCTGAAAGAGGTATATCTATTCGTGCAATTTGTATTAATTTTAAAGTTTTCAACTTATTAGCCCATCCCTCAGGTCACTATAGCACAAGCAGCAGCTTTCCTAGGGCACTGACTCAATTACTTCCATTAATAAACATTGTCTTCTTGAACCAGCACACCCACCCACCCTATAACAGGTTAGAAATGCAGTACTTCACAAGTGCAGAAAAACACATACACAACTTGAGTCACCAAATTAAAAACAAAAAGCAGGAAAAGCTATGATTTAACAGAAATAAACATTCATCTTTCTTCCTGGATGGGAGAACCAATCAGACTGACTTGGAAATGTTTACTAATGTGTTGACATAAAAATGTTAATTTACAAATTTCGCTTCTAATGTTTTTCCCTCAAACATTCTCCACAATATTAACCCCGGCTTTGATCACGAAAATTGTTGAATTATTTTAGGTACTTTGCAATTAGATAGCGGGAAACAAACTTCATTGCAGTCTCAATTTTTGATCTCCTATTTCAAACATTTACATCAAATCGAAATTGTACATGATCAGGTTAATCAAAGTATTTTCTGTGACTTTCTCAATAAACAAATAGTGGTTTCTACTAAAGTAGCTTCTTGTCATTTTTATACATCATTACATAACTCTTCTTTCTATTAACACTCCTCTAAACGTTGAAGAGGAAATCAATATTATTATTCCTGGGACTTGTTTGGACTATAGAGCGACAGACAAAGTAAAATGGTTTGAATTTTTCCCCTTTTTTGGTTCTCTTCAAAAACATCTTAAATTTTTGTTTTAAGTCAATATAAAGTAATAGGTAACTCCTACAAATCCTCCCCCACCCTCCCCCTCAAAAGCATGGTTGCATGTTTGTGTAAAGCTGCTCACTTCAGTCAATCGCTCAAAATCAAATATTCAGAAATTTCATTTATAAAATGTTTCAGAACTTCAAGACCTGGTTGAAACTTGTTTAGATGAGGGGAAAATTGTTTTTTGCTTGTTTATTTCAAAATCATATTAGAAACTGAGGGGGGGAGAGAGAGGGGGTAAAGTGTTTTTAACACTCATTTTTTGTGAAAAGTTCATGTCTCATTGCAGCTTTGACAGAAGAAGTTGCTCCAAGTTTTTCTTTCCATTTTCAATGCTGTTGTTAAACATATAACAAAAAAAATAAAATAAACTAATTCCAAACGGGAGCTCAAATAAGAAAGTGAATAAAGTGGTTAAACTTCCGAAGGAGTGCAGTCCATTCCCGGGGTCTGATCTGCAGCCACATGTTAGCTATCCCCAGCCTTGCCGATGAGTTGGGAACAGTTTGGAGAAGTTGTTTCCTCTCTTTCTGCAGCCGTTCCCTCCGTCTCTCACAAACTGAGGTACAAACTTTCCCCCCTCTCTAATAACATGATTTAAATAACCATATAACTGGAAATTACCGCAGGACATTCAACATCACTTGCCATATTGTTTCCTGGCTTTAAATAATTTTCCAAATCTGGAGTATAGAATCCTCAGGCGATACAGAGGGGGGTGTCGCAATATTAATCAAGGAGTCAATTACTGCTGTAAGGAGGGATGATATCTTAGCAAGTTCCTCTAATGAAGCCATATGGGTAGAACTTAAAAACAAAAAGGGGGCAAGCACTTTGCTGGAAGTGTACTATAGGCCCCCAAACAGTCAGGGGGAGATAGAGGAACAGATATGTAAGCAAATCTCAGAAGTGTAGAAATAATAGGGTAATAATAGTAGGGGATTTCAACTTCCCCAATATTAACTGGGATAGTCAGAGTGTGAAAGGCTTAGAGGGTGCGGAATTCTTAAAGTGCATCCAGGAGAGCTTTTTGAGCCAGCATGTAGAAAGTCCAACAAGAGAGGGGGCGGTACTGGACCTAATTCTAGGGAATGTAGCCGGGCAAGTGGTAGAAGTGTCAGTAGGAGAGCATTTTGGTGACAGTGACCATAATTCGGTGAGATTTAAGGTAGTCATGGAAAAGGACAAAGATGGACCGGAAATAAAGGTTCTAAATTGGGGGAAGGCCGATTTTAATATAAGGCAGGATCTGGCCAAAGTTACTTGTAGGAAAATCCACATCAGAGCAGTGGGAGTCTTTCAGAAAGGAAATAGAGTACAACGCCAACATGTTCCCGTAAAGGTCAAGGGTGGGACCAAACAAGTCCAGGGAACCCTGGATGTCAAGGGATATACAAGAATGGATTAGGAAAAAAAGGGCGGCTTTTGGCAGATACAAAGGACTAAAAACAGTGGAAGCCCTAGAGGAGTATAGAAAGTGCAGGGGGGTACTTAAAGAAATTAGGAGAGCGAAGAGGGGGCATGAAATAACACTGGCGGGCAAAATAAAGGAAAATCCCAAGGTGTTTTAAGTATATTAAGGGCAAGAGGATAACCAGGGAAAGAGTAGGGCCCATTAGGGACCAAAGTGGCAATCTGTGTGTAGAGCCGGAAGATGTGGGTGAGGTTTTAAATGAATATTTTGCATCTGTGTTCACTATGGAGAAGGACGATGTAGGCATAGAAATCAGGCAGGGGAATTGTAATATACTTGAACAAATTAGTATTGAGAAGCAGGAGGTACTAGCGGTTTTAGCGGGCTTAAAAGTGGATAAATCCCCAGGCCCAGACGAGATGTATCCCAGGCTGCTGTGTGAGGCAAGGGAGGAGATTGCAGGGGCTCTGACACAAATTTTCAGAACCTCTCTGGCCACAGGGGAGGTGCCAGAGGACTGGAGGACAGCTAACGTAGTACCATTATTCAAGAAGGGTAGTAGGGATAAACCAGGGAATTACAGGCCAGTGAGCCTAACATCAGTGGTAGGGAAATTATTGGAAAAAATTGAGGGACAGAATTAGTCTCCACTTGGAGAGGCAAGGATTAATCAAGGATAGTCAGCATGGCTTTGTCAGGGGGAGATCATGTCTGACCAATTTGATTGAATTTTGCGAGGGGGTGACTAGGTGCGTGGATGAGGGTAGTGCAGTTGATGCAGTCTACATGGACTTCAGTAAGGCTTTTGACAAAGTCCCGCATGGGAGACTGGTCAAGAAGGTAAGAGCCCATGGGATCCAGGGCAATTTACATAGAAACATAGAAGATAGGAGCAGGAGTAGGCCATTCGGCCCCTCGAGCCTGCACCGCCATTCGATGAGATCATGGCTGATCATCCAAACTCAGTACCCTGTCCCTGCCTTCTCCCCACATCCCTTGATACCTTTAGCCTTAAGAAATATATCAAACTCCTTCTTGAATATATTTACTGACTTGGCCTCCACTGCCTTCTGTGGTAGAGAATTCCACAGGTTCACCACTCTCTGGGTGAAGAAATTCCTCCTCATCTCTGTCCTAAATGGCTTACCCCTTATCTTTAGACTGTGACCTCTTGTTCTGGACTCACCCGCCATCGGGAACATCCTTCCTGCATCCAGTCTGTCAAGCCCTGTTAGAATTTTATAAGTTTCAATGAGATCTCCTCTCATTCTTCTAAACTCCAGTGAGTATAAGCCCAATCGACCCAATCTCTCCTCATACGTTATTCCTGCCATCCCAGGTATGAGTCTGGTAAATCTTCGCTGCACACCCTCCATGGCAAGAACATCCTTCCTCAGATAAGGCGACCAAAACTGCACACAGTACTCAAGGTGTGGTCTCACCAAGACCCTGTACAACTGCAGCAAGACATCCTTGCTCCTGTACTCGAATCCTCTCGCTATGAAGGCCAACATACCATTTGCCTTCTTAACCGCCTGCTGCACCTGCATGCTTACCTTCAGCGACTGGTGCACAAGGACACCCAGGTCTCGTTGCACTTCCCCTTCTCCCAATCTATTGCCGTTCAGATAATAATCTGCCTTCCTGTTTTTGCCACCAAAGTGGATAACCTCGCATTTATCCACATTATACTGCATCTGCCATGCTTCTGCCCAATCACCCAACCTGTCCAAATCATACTGGAGCTTCTCGGCATCCTCCTCGCAGCACACACGCCCACCCAACTTTGTGTCATCTGCAAACTTGGAGATATTACATCTAGTTACCTCGTCTAGATTAATATATATAGTGAATAGCTGGGGTCCTAGGACCGATCCCTGCGGAACCCCACTAGTCACTGCCTGCCACTTGGAAAAAGACCTGTTTATTCCAACTCTTTGCTTCCTGTCTGCCAACCAGTTCTCTATCCAAGTCAGTACCTTGCCCCCAATCCCATGTGCCTTAACTTTACACGCTAATCTCTTATGCGGGACCTTATCGAAAGCCTTTTGAAAGTCCAAATACACCACATCCACTGGTTCTCCCTTATCTATTCTATCCAGTTACATCCTCAAAAAATTCCAGTAGATTAGTCAAGCACGATTTACCTTTTGTAAATCCATGCTGACTTTGTCCAATCCTGTCACTGTTTTCCAAGTGCTCTGCTATTACATCTTTTATAATGGACTCTAGCATTTTCCCCACAACCGATGTCAGGCTTACCGGTCTATAATTCCCTGTTTTTTCTTTACCACCTTTTTTGAACAGTGGGGTAACATTAGCTACCCTCCAATCCATGGGAACTGTTCCAGAGTCTATAGAATTTTGGAAGATGACCAGCAATGCATCTACTATTTCTAGGGCCACTTCCTTAAGTACCCTAGGATGTAGATTATCAGGCCCTGGGGATTTATCGGCCTTTAATGCCGTCAATTTCCCGAACACCATTTCCCTACAAATACTGATTTCATTCAGTTCCTCCCTCTCATTAGACCCTATGTTCCCCGACATCTCTGGGAGGTTATTTGTGTTCTCCTTTGTGAAGACAGAGCCAAAGTATGTATTTAATTGGTCTGCCATTTCTTTGTTCCACATTATAAATTCCCCTGATTCTGACTGCAAGGGACCTACGCTTGACTTCACCAATCTTTTTCTCTTCACATATTTATAAAAGCTTTTACAGTCAGTTTTTATGTTCCCTGCAAGCTTACGCTCGTACTCTATTTTCCCCCTCTTAATTAATCCCTTTGGCACATTGGTACCAAAATTGGCTTAGTGGCAGGAGGCAGAGGGTGATGGTCGAAGGTTGTTTGTGACTGGAAGCCTGTGTCCAGTGGTGTACTGCAGGGATTGACACTGGGTCCCTTGCTGTTTGTAGTGTACATTAATGATTTAGATATGAATGTAGGAGGTATGATCAGTAAGTTCGCAGATGACTCAAAAATTGGTGGAATGGTAAATAGCGAGGAGGGAAGCCTCAGGCTACAGGACGATATAGACGGGTTGGTCAGATGGAATTTAACCCTGAAAAGTGTGAGGTGATGCATTTTGGGAGGACGAACAAGGCAAGGGAATACACAATGAACGGTAGGACCCTACGAAGGACAGAGGAACCTTGGTGTGCATGTACATAGATCCCTGAAGGCAACAGGACAGGTAGATAAGATGGCTAAAAAGACATATGGGATACTTATATTCTATGCCTTGGCTAATGAAGGCAAGAGCAGGGAGGTTATGATGGAGCTGTACAAAACGCTAGTTAGGCCACAGCTGGAATACTGTGTGCAGTTCTGGTCACCACACTATAGGAAGGATGTGATTGCATTGGAGAGGGTGCAGAGGAGATTCACCAGGATGTTACCTGGGCTGGAGCGCTTCAGCTATGAAGAGAGACTGGACAGGCTGGGGTTGTTTTCCTTAGAGCAGAGAAGCTGAGGGGGGACCTGATTGAGGTGTACAAAATTATGAGGGGCATAGATAGGGTAGATAGAAAGGAACTTTTCCCCTAAGTAGAGGGGTCAATAACCAGGGGGCATAGTTTCAAGATAAGGGGCAGGAGGTTTAGAGGGGATTTGAGGAAAAACTTTTTCACCCAGAGGGTGGTAGGAATCTGGAACTCACTGCCTGAAAGGGTGGTAGAGGCAGGAACCCTCAACATTCAAGAAGCATTTAGATGAGCACTTGAAACGCCATAGCATACAAGGCTACGGACCAAGTGCTGGAAAATGGGATTAGAATAGACAGGGCTTGATGGCCAGCGCAGACGTGATGTGCCGGACTCTGACTCTCTGCCCCGTCTCTCTCTCTCCCCCCTCCCCATCTCTCTCCGCCCTCTCCCTTTGCACCCCCCGTCTCTCTCCGCCCTCCCCCCACCCCCGTGTGTCTCTCTCTCCGCGCCTCCCCGTATCTCACTCTTTGCACCCCCCCTCTCTCTCTCTCCGCCTCCCCCTCTCTGCACCCCATCTCTCTCTGCACCCCATCTCTCGCTCCCTCTTCACCCCGCCTCTCTCCACCCCATCTCTCTCGCTCTCTTCACCCAGTCTCTTTCGCTCTCGCTCTCCCTCTATCTCTTCACCCCGTCCATCTCTCTCTCTCCCTCTCTTCACCCCATATCTCTCTATTCACCCCGTCTGTCTCTCTCTCTCTCTCCACACCGTCTCTCCTCTTTCGATCCTCTCTTCCCCCAGCCACCAACAGATCCAGTGACTGTCCCCTTATGGAGCAGAGGAAAGCGTGGGGGTGCACGCCACAACTGTGGGGTACTGCGCATGCGTGGCTTCGGCGACCAGCGTGCATGCGTAGAAGGGGATCGGGTGTGCATGTACGGCTCCGAAATACTGCATGCATGCGCGGCTCCGAAATACTGCACGCATGCGCAGAGGGCCGCAAGGCTTTTGCTGTTGTGGATTGGCCCCCCTCCCTCATTCCAGCTGCTGTCCAGTTATATACGAGGCCTTTCAATTGAAGTGCGCAAGAGCTCAGGGATTAGTGCGCGGCAACTTAGAGGGAATAGTGGTCCTCCCCATCTCTAACCTCCTCCAGCAACTATGTTCCTCCAACTCTGGCCTTCAGCCCAAATGTTTCCCTTACTTTAACTTGGCTTATAAGTTAACACCAAATCAGAATTTGCTTCCCCATTGTGGGTTTATTCACCCGTGAGAAGATATTCTTGAAGTGCTTCAATAAACTCCCACATGCATACAGATTGAGATTTAGTGGGGACAATGTCAGGAAAATTAAAATCTTCCATGATTACAACTAAGGCCTTCCTCCAATCTTCACCTTCTGCAGTAGCATGTCTATCTCCTCAGTTTTAATTATTAGAGACTTGCAGCATATTCATACCACTAACATTTTTCCTTTTCTATCTTCCCAATCCACCCAAAGATACTGCACCAAATTGTCTTCCACTCAGTGTATGAACCTTTCCTGATAAAGACTGCCACCACACTCCTTTCCTTCCCACAGCATTTGTAAATTTATTCCCTACTCATTCTCTCTTAATAAGGTTTCAGTAATTGCTATGTTATCAATTAGCTCCTTAATTTACCAACTGAATTCCAGAGTAGTACAGTGGAAGAGATGGGTAACCAACTTAATCTAGAGCACAGAAGTATCCTAAGCAATCATGGTCAGAATGCTATATGAAAACTTGAAGGTTAAAAGAAACCTGCTGCATAATGAATTGACTGTAGACAGAGAATGAGTCTCAGTTTTACTTGTTGAATCATTCATGAACATCTAAACTAATGCACAGTGACAATGCCTGCTACCCATTTGGTCATTTGACTTTACATAACATTTGATTACCAAATGGAACATGTTGAGAGAAGTAAACAGCCTTGCGCTCCTGTCTTATATAGAATGTCAAGGATAGGAACAGAAGGGCATGCAGTAGCAGGAAAAACTTAAGCATTTAAATCTCTCAAAACAAGTGAAACTCAGACCATTTTGGACAAAAACTTCTGATGCTGTCTTGGAACCACCTCATCTACATGCCAAGCACAGTAAGATGGGTCTATCACTAAAGCATGAAGCTCGCTCACTCTGTGCCGATAAGAACAAAGTCAAACAAGTTTATGGAGAATAAGATTCAGGCCCAGATAGGAGACATTTCAATGATAGAAGCTTTAAGCTACAATTTTATTCAATTCTCTTTCAGACATGGAACTACTGAGCTTGTGTTCTGAAAGCGAACTGGACTGAAACAACTCAATAGAAAGTGGTGAGTATTAACAGCTGGATAAATTGGCATAAATTTTACAACTCGTCAAACAGCCATCTGAACCAATTATCAAATGCACCATTAAATCCAACAAATCAATGAAGAACCAAACAATGGCACCTGAAAAACTCTCCCTGTGGAGCAAAGAGACTCTATATTTAACTTGGGCTGGAGAGATCACATGCCTAACTGAGGATCCAAACGTCCTGAATGGACAGAGTTCAGAGATTTCCGCTATGGCCTAATTTATTAATATTAATCTGTTGTATACCTGAAAAATATGCATATTCATGTAACGTATGAAGCAGGAATTTAGTCAACTTGGGGACACGAAAATGTGGTCGTCACTGTCAACACAAAGATACAAAGCCTGAACAGCTGGGCTGATGCAAGAAACCTGGTGTCCATTGATCACAAATTTAAAAAAATGAAAATAGTGAAGAGTCCTCTAATATAATTTTGAAGACAAATACTCAAAATACATGCACACGTTTTCTAGTGGCAATTCTAACCCTACCCCACCAAGAGGAAACAAAGTAGCTTCAAGGAGTATTAGAGGAAATTAAAAGGAAGTACTTGAAGCAGTTCTCTTCATAAATGCTGTTCCACACCCTCCAAGCTGATGATCCCCTGTATCCAGTGTAACGCTCTGGATTTAAGAGGAGATCCACATATTCTGCATCAGGCGACAACTCATCTGCAGGGAGAGATTAATTATCACCGTCAGGAAATATTCTTCATTTTATTTACAAATAAAAAGTAAAACATCAGGTGAGTCGGCATCTGTGAAGAGGAAAGACAGATTGACATTTCAGGGGGGGGGGGGGGGGGGGCGGGGGGAAGTACCCTTCATTAGAACGGAAGACAACTTAGTAAGGTTGGAAAGAGAGAGAGAAAAGAAAGAGGAAGCGAATCAACACAAACGCCAATCGCAGAAAGGGGGTTAATAGGTGGAATAACCAAAAGTCTGCTTGTAAAAAGACAAGTGAAGCAATGTGGAAAAAGGACAAAAGAATGTGTAAATAATTAGAATGGTAAAAAAGACATGGGAAAATGGGGGGGGGGGCAGGTGAGAAAGGGGAAAGGAAGCTGCAAATGCAGAAGTGAAATTAGAATAGACAAAGTTGGGAAAACACAGTGGATCTGCCAGGCCTGAAAAGAGAAAGAACAGGTCAACACCACATGTCTAGACCTCCCGCTCTGACAAAGGGTCTCTACCCCAAACATCCACCTACCTCCGCTTCCCCCCAGACATCAACAGACCTGCCACATCAATCGCAGCCCCGCGGTGAAGAAAACGGAGCCAAGAGCCAAGGTCTAAAGTTACTATAGTCAGTGTCCAAGAAAAGGATGAAATACTGTTCCTGAACTTGTATTGAGTTCAATTGGTACAGCATAGGAGGCCAAAGACAGAGGTTAAGCATGAATGGGACAGGGAATTCAAATGGCAAGTCACAGGGAGGTCAGGGTCATGCAGACAGAACGGAGTAACACGGTCATCTATTCTGTGTTTGCTCTCCCCAGTGTAGAGCAGCAAATACAGTATAGTAGTGCACTCCCAACTATATTGAAATAGTCTGCTTATCTTTTAATCTTCTATTCTAATGAAAGGAACGTACCACAAACATCAAAACCGGTCTTTTCTCTTTACAAATGTTGACCTTGCTGCTATGTATTTCCATCGTTTCTGGTTTCACTCCACTTGATAATACTTTATATAAAATGACCTGTATTAGCAACACAAATGTACCCATCTCAGCCCTATATAATTTGGCACTACATCATACAAATATGAATTAAAAGCAAATTTCCTTTTGGTAGATACTACAAAAATGAAACTGCATAATTCAATGAATTTGCAATTAAATCATCTGGTGGCTGTGAAAGTAGCTTTGTTAAAATCTAACTGAATCACAGAAATTACAGCACAAGCTGTCATTATACCAGGTGCAGCTACACTGGTGCTGGCTCTTCAACTGCAGCATCTAATCTAATTCCATTCCCCTGTATCCTTTATATTGTTAATTTCAAATACTTAACCAATTCCCTTTTAAATCTGGTTATAGTTTGTCTCAATAGCCACTTGCAGTAAAGTATTCGTCTTGTTTTAATAAACGTCTGTGGAAACAAGTTTTTTTTAAAACTTCCCCTCCATTGTTAGTGCTAACCCTGACTACATGCCCCCGGTTACTAATTTGCCTAACAATGGAAATAGTCTTTCACTATTTACCCTCTCCAAACCATTCATAATTTTGAAAACTTATTAGATTTCCTTTAACCATTGCTGCTTGTGAAAAAAAGACCCAATTTTTCAAGCCTCTAACATCTCATTCCTGATACAGTTCTAGTGAATCGTCACTGCATCCTTTCCATTGCTCCAACATCCTTCCTGTAATGGAGTGCCCAGAACTGCACACAGTACCCCAACAATGGCATAACCAATGAAACAAATCCAACACATCTTCCTTCCTTTTGTATTTAACATCCTTGTATACAAAACATCCACAATCTCATTTGCCCTTTTATGCCTTTCTATCTGCACTCCCAACTTTAAAGTTTTAATCTTCTGTAAAAGTCAAAAAGTGAACAAAAAAAACGGAGGGCAGATTCTTACCAAGTACCCTTTTAAAAACAGTAGGAATGACAATAGGCCTGGATAAGATAATGAGCTTGAGAGAGAACTGACTTAACATGTACGCTGTTGAAATGAAGCATCTGGATTAATGTCAATCTCTACTGATGCTAATTCAGCTATCTTCAACTGCAGATGCTAACTAATTCCCCCATGTCAGTTCCTTCGGACACGAAGAGCATTCCCTGTTCAAACGAAGTTATTCACAGAGAAAAGAATCTAATTTAACAAAGCACTTTGGTATTTAATAGACTGTTTAAAATAGAGAATACACACACATATATATTTTAAATAATTGCTAGTCAGTCTCTTGGAGCATTGCTCATGGGGAATCAAGGCATAGTGTGATCTTCAGGCGAAGTGGGCTTAGAGGGCGAGGAATAATTGGACCAGGGTGTGCAGATGTAATTCAGTGTCCCGTGTAAAATCATACATTATGTCTTTATTTTTATGCATTGGAATTATATATTCCTATATCCACATTTAGAATGGAAACTGCCTATGTAAAGGCGTCACACTGGAATCACACCATTCTACTGGTGGTCAACATTGATCTCTGCAATTGGCTAGTTTCCAGACAGACAATTAGGGGCAGTTTTTTTGACCACTGATTATTATTGAGCATTTGTAGTGTTTTTGCTTAAATTTCATTTAATTGTTAAACATTTTTATAAAAAATATTGTGGAATTGCTAGGCACGAACACTGCACCAGAAGTTCAAAAGATCCTTACCATCAAGTTCACAAAAATGGTCTTGTGCATCATCATATCTTGCCCAATCAATGAAAGCTTCTTTTGTTTGGTTACTAAGGACAAAGGAAGAGTGTTTTGGTACAGGAATACAAACACATCAACCAAGTACTACATTATAATCATACCGTTATATAGAACGCATATAGTACTAGTAAGTTGTCTATGATGTTGCCGAGTCAATTGAGTTTTCTTTTTAAAATATAAAAGATAGGAAAAAGAAAAACTTGAAAGACTTGCATTTATATAGCACCTTTCACAACCTCAGGACATCCCAAAGTGCTTTACAGCCAATGAAGTACGTTTGAAGTGTAAACACTGTTGTAATGTAGGAAACGCAGCAGCCAATTTGCACACAGCAAGCTCCCACAAACAACAATGTGATAATGACCAGATTATCTGTTTTAGTGAAGTTGATTGTCCTGACCAATATTTATCCCTCACTGAGGAAAACACCTTGCTCTTCTTCAAAATAGTGCCATGGGATCTTTTATGTCCATCTGAGGGGGCAGACGAGGCCTCGATTTAACATCTCATCCGAAAGACGGCACCTCTGACAGTGCAGCACTCACTCAGTACTGCACTGGAGTGTCGACCTAGGCTTTTGTGCTCAAGTCTCTGGAATTGGACTTGAACCCAGAACCTTCTGACTCGGAAGCGAGAGTGCTAACCACTGAGCCACAGCACAGTTGGAAAAGTAAACTTTAGAACCTCACGCCACAGAGCCACCCAATAGCCAAAGCGTGCATCTATTCTGTGATAGTTGACAGAAAAATTGAATGGGAAATATTAACACAAAAGCATGGCCAAAAATCTTGATAAAGTATGGTTTGTGGACAGGAAGTGAACAGGAAATATTGACAAAATCATGACCAAAAATCTTGATAAAGTATGGTTTGTGGACAGGAAGTGCACATCTTATGCAAGATTTTTAATAACATAGATTGATACAAGACACAGCACATTAGAGGTACTAACAGAGGAGTTGCGATTCAGGAACGAATAAATACAATTCAATTGATTGAGATTTTACTACAGTAAGTTAAAAAAATATACAATTAACAATGCACAGAATAGGAAGTTATTAAACACCAACACACCCTCATTATTAATTCGATATGGGGGGGGGGGGGAACATGAGAGGGGGGGGGGGGAAACACGAGAGAGAGGGGGGGGGGGGAAACGAGAGGGTGAACGAGAGTAGAGATGGAGAGAAAGAAAGAACCTGGTGATGCTTTTAGATTTCTTCTAATAAATAAGCATGAGCACATTCTGCAGAGACTACATTTTTCTGAATACTCCAATCCACTTTCCACATGTTCAACGTCATTTAGCTAGTTTACCAATGCCAAAAGTCATAGTGGGCAGTGGCCATCACGTGTTTCCCCAGGTCCCCAGTGATGTGCGCGAAGAAAAGCTTTTCCTCGACTCTAACATCGATGATTAAGACTTTAAGACTTGAAGATCAGTGAAATTTGTAAATGCAGAGAGCTATGTCATTTTAAAGCCTTATATAGACATAATACCATCTTGATTTCTGCTGCCACATTCATGCTGAAATAAAGCAGGTCCCCAATGTGGACTTGACAGTAAAATTTGCAGGACTGTTTATACCTTCCAAGATTTTCTAAATGCCAGTAAAAGCATGGGGTTGTTCAGCAGTAAAATACAGTAACAGTAAAAATAGAACAGAAGTTGAACCAGAAGCTAGCTTACCCGCCTAGCACCATGTGTTTCATTTGTAGCATCCTGCTTTCCATTGGTTGAAAAACAATGTTTTATGCTCTATTTATTAGAAATTTGCTTTGTTTAAGAAACTAAACCAAAATAGTGACAGCCGTGGCTCAGTTGGTAACACTCTCGCCTCGGAGTCAGAAGGTTGTGGATTCAAGTCCCACTCCAGAGACTTGAGCACAAAAGTCTAGGCTGACACTTCAGTACAGTGCTGAGGGAGTGCTGCACTGTCGGAGGTTCTGTTTTTCGGATGGGACATTAAACCGAGGCCCCGTCTGCTCTCTCAGGTGGACATAAAAGATCCGATGGCACTATTTTGAAGAAGAGTAGGAGTCATCCCTGGTGTCCTGGCCAATATTTATCCCTCAACAAACACTAAAAAAAAGATTATCTGGTCATTATCACATTGCTGTTTGTGGGATCTTGCTGTGCACAAATTGGCCACCGTGTGTCCTACATTACAACAGTGACTGCACTTCAAAAAGTACTTCATTGGCTGTAAAACGTTTGGGACGTCCGGTGATCTGAAAGGCGCGGTATAAATGCAAGTTTGTCTTTCTTTTCAAATTGATTAATTTCACGAGTAAAAAATTCTACATGTTCAAAGTGCACAAACTATTTACATCCTAATGCATGCATAGAATACTGTTGCATCCTTTTATAGTAAACAGTGGGCTACATATATGTTCAAAAAGCACCATAATTCACCAAGTTGTCTTGATTAATTGCTACATGTAGAGAATACTCGTGGCAGGAATGGAGTGGTTGGAAACGAAGAGAACTACTAGAATCAGAAGCAACAAAGCTAATCTCAGATACCAAAAGTTAGCACAAATAAAACTGCAGCAGGCTAAATCATCGAATATTTAGTCTCACCTCAATGTGCTGTTGACAGCTCCAAGCTTATTCGCTTCCTTGCAGTCTTGCAACTCTTCTACTGCATTCGCTTCCTCAGAGTACTAACACACAACAAAAAAATGAGCAAATCAGCAATGCATCTGGAAGGAATTATAAATCCACTGTATTTACTGCAATGACTGAAAACATAACTCTGGAATCAGTTTATTATACCAGGTTCAGAAAAATGTGCATTCTGGATTTGAACCATATCCTTTTAATCAGGAAATACATTTAAAAAACACGTACTGTGAAAAATGTCTATACGTCAAGAACATTCAATGTATAAATACAGGGATTAGGGTATTCTGTGCTATTTTGGCACTTTTGCAAAAGCTTGCATTTGTATTTAGATATTTTGTCACTTTAAATGCTTTAATCATGACCTACATTGCTTTCTGCTTAACATACCATAACTAGTCCTCTGTACAAGTGATCAGACACAAAAGTTAATTCAAATATATTTACATAAAACATCAGCTTTTGACTTACTTTATTGTAATTAGCTGCTTTAATTCCAATTGGAATCTCACTCTAAAAATGAAGACAAAGAGTGTTAAAATAGCTGCTCAAATTGAAATTAGTACTTCAAGAAGTCTCCTCAGAATATGGCCAGCAAATTACTGGATTAAGTGCATAGAATTTTCATCCATCTATTACAAATCATTTAAAATAAACTTGGAGTAATTACACCACAAAGCAGAACACCTGACTATTATAATAATGTGAAAGTTTCCAGAATGCTCGCTGAAACAAAAAATTATGGAATTTTTCAACAACAAAAAAAAGGGTGAGGGGTTTAAACTTAACTTGCTTGACAGCAGGATAATGTTACCTCACATCTACTCTTTCACATTGGTGTGATGATATTTAAACACGATATTCAATTTAATTTATTTGAGGATTTATTCCAGGGATGCCTGCTGGCTGTCCTGCTGCAGGCTCTTCTCCAGCTTGCCTGCTCACTACTGGCTTCTGCCCAGCCCCTTCAGCTCCCCGTACCTCTGGCACCCACTCTTGCTGCCTTGGCTCAGGCCATGATTCGTATATGGGAGCGCCGTATCATTAATATGCTATCTGACCACATCACTATTCAAATTTTTTTTCTGCTCTGCTCGCTTCCGTGTTTCTTGGGCGCTCAGACCGCGATTAACAGATTACAATGGAATTTCTGAGGGTTGAGTAAGGGGCTGTCATGTAACTTTTGGTAAATGTTCTGAGCACTGCTGATATACAAGTAGATATTACTTAAGATTTCCCTTATCAAAATCCTGCACAACAATTTCTATTTAATATAAAAATATTGACCTTCCTCATCAAGCAACATCCAGACACTTTACCTCAGAACAAGGCTCTACATGACAGTCCTTAATCGAGCAGTGCCCATCGTCTAACCAGAAGGGACAGGGTCTCTTCAAATTAACCTATTAAAAAAAAAAGGTATACATAGTAATTTAATCAGCCTACATCTGAACATTTACATATATTACATAGGATAAACGGCACAGAAACAGGCCATTCGGCCCAACCAGTCCATGCCAGCGTTGATGCTCCACTCGAGCCTCCTCCAGTCTTTCCTCATCTAACTCGATCAGCATAACCCTTTATTCCCTTCTCCCTCATATGCTTGTCTAGCCTCCCCTTAAATGCATCTATACTTTTTACTTCAACCACTCCGTGGTAGCAAGTTCCATATTCTTACCACCCTCTGGGTAAAGAAGTTTCTTCTGAATTCCCTACTAGATTTCTTGGTGACTATCTTCTTTTGATGGCCTCTAGTTATGCTCTTCCCCACAAGTGGAAACATTCTCTCTGTAGCCACTCTATGAAAACCTTTCATAATTTTAAAGACCTCTATTAGGTCACCCCTCAGCCTTCTTTTTTCCAAGAGAAAAGAGACCCAGCTTGTTCATCCTTTCCTGATATGTATACCCACATTTCTGGTATCATCCTTGTAAATCTTCTCTGCACCCTCTCCAATGCCTCTATATCCTTTTTATAATATGGCGACCAGAACTGTACGCAGTACTCCAAGTGTGGTCTAACCAAGGTTCGATACAGGTTTAGCATAACTTCCCTACTTTTCAATTCTATCTCTCCAGAAATAAACCCTAGTGCTTGGTTTGCTTTTTTTTTTAATGACCTGTGTCGCAACTTTTAGTGATTTGTACTCAGAGATCCCTTTGTTCCTCTACCCCACCTAGACTCGCACCCTCCAAGTGATAAGTGACTTCCCTATTCTTCCTACCGAAATGTAATACCTCACATTTATCTGTGTTGAACTTCATTTGCCAATTATATGCCCATTCTGCAAGTTTATTAATGTCCTCCTGTAATTTGTTGCACTCCTCCTCAGTATTGATTATCCCCCCCCCCAATTTGGTGTCATCTGCAAATTTAGAAAGTGTGTTTTTAATTCCAAAGTCTAAATCGTTAATGTAAATTGTGAACAGCGGTCCCAGCACTGATCCTTCTGCCACTGTGAATAGCTACCCTTTACCCCTACTCTCTGCTTTCTGTCTTGAAGCCAGCTAGCTATCCATTCTGCTACTTGTCCCCCGACTCCGCATTCTCTGATCTTGTTCATCAGTCTGTTATAGGGTACCTTATTGAAGGCCTTTTGAAAATCTAGATAAATTACATCTACTGCATTACCATGGTCTACACTCTTACCTCTTCAAAAAATCCATTGAGGTTGGTCAAGCAAGATTTTCCCTTTTGAAATCCATGCCGACTATTCCTTATTATATTTTTGGTTTCCAGATGCCAGCATTGGACAATGTAGGAAAATTTACAGGGCTATGGGGAAAGAGCAGGGGAGTGTGACTAATTGAACAGCTCTTTCAAAGAGCCGGCACTGGCACCATGGGTCTAATGGCCTCCTTCTGTGCTGTATGATTCTATGTCCAGAGACCAACTATGCAAATCATAGGTTTCATTTTAACCCAACTCTGTTATATTATAGACCATGACTCACCTACTCAGATTTTTACGGCAAAACAAAACCAGGTTTCCACTGAATGCATCGGTAACTATAATCTACTACAGGGACTTTGACAGGGTTTACACTTGAGCGGACCAGTGGCAAATGATGTTCAATACAGACAGATGAAGAAAAAGCATGTGGAAGTAGGAGGCATATGTACACCACATGGACAGAAATTTTTATTCATATTTTAGTTGTAGTCTGAAAAAATTACCCCATTCTGCCAGTGGCATCATAGATATCAGCCATCTCAGGCAAACTTCCATCAGACCGATTGTAATTTACTCCAACCTAGTGGCCACCCATCAAAGCCATCAATAATCTGAAAACATGCTAGACTATTCCCAGTATTAGCCATTCATGAAGAAACCATTTCAATCAATGCACACATGGCATCTTGTAGTCACAGAATACTACTTGAAATCTTACATGAAACACATTTAACTCCGAATGAAAAAGAATCCTTATTTTATCAAGTCCACACATCAGGATGATGAACCAGTCAGTTTTACCGAGTGGTAAGTAGAGTAAAAGAATCCCCCCCACCCCCCAAAAATAAGTAAACTCATCTTGGATCTGTTGTCATGAGAACTCAGCTACAATTAAACTTGAGTTTAATACAAAACAGCATACAAAACCAACATGCATTTCAAAGTACCTTATGCAAAACATTATATAGTTAAAAGTTAAGCAAGATAAGGATCTTACTTTGTAATATCTGAAGTAGTCCCTTTCTAGCAATTTTTGTAATTTAGGGAAGATCTTGTAGCTGTTGAAATCATCAATACTTTCTATGTCACAGAAGCAGTCATCCAAGACACCGGTCAACTATAAAAGATCAAATTTTATTTTCATGCATATAAATTTAAGATACGCTTTTAATAAAATCATGTAATTGGTTTATAGATAAAAACTGTAAATGCTGGAAATACACAAGAGATATCTAAAAAAAACATTTCCGGTGCAGACTTTGAAACAGACTGAAAAACAGCCAACCAGAACAAAATGGGGAGGGAAGGGGAGAAAGTAGAGTCAGATAAGCTACTATAAAAGAAGTTATGGGTTTAATTCACAACCTGACGGAGGCCACATACAGTAGATCATCCAGCACTATACAGCAATCAGCTACTTTTAATAAAGGCGGAGGAAGTGCTGGACGGTATACAAAACATGACCTCAATCTGGTTGTGAAATGGCATTAGAAAAAAGGCAAATAAAACTCCCAAATGAAAGGCAACAAAATGGCATGTGAAACAAAAGCTGGCAGGAAAGAAATAAAGTTGCTAAAGTAAATTTTCAGAGCATGAGTGGCCAGGAGGAAGAGAAGTTAATGCTGAGCTTGGTTGCAGCAGTCTAGGAAGTTAAAGACAGAAATGGGAGGGAGGTGAATCTGAAGTGATGAACCACAGAGAAATAAGGATGCTGGTTGCAGACAGAGTGGAGATGTTCAGCAAAGCAGCCACTAAGCTGTGTTTGGTGTCCGTGAGCAGTAAATATAATACCACATTGAAGGAAGTATATGTAAATTACTGTCTCACATATGCTTTAAGCCCCGGACAACGGTGTAGGAGGAAGTGAATGGACAGGTGCTGTGTCTACTCAATTGGGAGAAAACACGCGGATGTGAAAGTGACAAGGGTAAACAAGGAGGACATGGTTACAATGGTCCCTCTGGAAAGCAGACAGAACAGGGAGGGAAAGATGTATTTGGTTCCAAGATGATGATGTGGGTGGCAGAGGATGACCAAAAGGCTATAAAAGACTAATGGGATGGAGGATGAGAACAATAGGGACCCTTTTGTCACTGGAAGGGTAGAGACACCACAATACGGTCAAGATCCTCAATGTTTCTTCCCACCCTTCTTTCTGTAGTGACTCATTCAATCCCACTAGCTGCTGCATCTGCCAGATTATCTTCCACCATTTTTGGTGTGACTCCAGCACTGAGCATATCTTCCTCTCCCTGGAGGGACCATCATCTCTGTGATACTCTTCTCAATTATTCCCACTTGCAGCTGCCAAGCCACTTCATTCTTTTACATTCTATATAGAATTGCTAATCCATTCACAATTAAAATACAAAACACGGACCCATGCATAAAAGGTTCACGAGTTATCAATTTATAACTGTCATTGTGCTAACAGTTAATCACTCTCAAATGTCACCGAATGGCAGAAGATTCAAGAAGTGTTTTGTTGTTTTTGTTCAAACGGATTTAGGGATTAATAATTGACTAAATTGGAACAGGCCAAGATCTTTATCTGAAATTTCTGATAAAATAAGTTAATGGCCCTGAATTTGCGGTCGGCGGCATAACTAAGGAGCACACCGCCGACATCCATAGGAAATCCGCACTTGCCTTGTGCGAACTTTCAAGAGCTTGCTTTCAAAAGCTGCAGAGCTGTATGCAGCGTAGTGCCCCACGGAGCCCAGGAGCACACCGTTGTGCGTATCCGAACCGGAGATCGCATGGGGTAGTGCTCATTTCACTTCCTGACTCTTAGCCAATCAGGAAACAAGAGGAGATTGCTGATTTGTATGATTTATAGAAAACAAGGCAGCATCAAGCATTCTTTAAAAAGCACAGACCTAAGCTTCATGCAGTACAAACTACGAGCTGACAGGAGTACATCACATTTACATTTATAGTATCAGCTGAAGTAAACTGCATAAGTTTGACAGCAACTGAAATCTTCAAATCAAAAAATAATGGGGCAATATTTATTTTAACATTCTGAAACTTTGTCTCTCCTTTATGCAGATATACTTGACTCCAAAGTGGAATCTAACAATAAAAGGCTGCCATTATAATAAATTCTGCAACTGCAATCTTCTCATGATAACAATCGGTCATTGTAAATCTCTCATTAGAACAAAGTATGTTTATTCAAAATTCACAAACATTAGTTGTTACAAACGTCATAACACATACTGGCAATACAAGTCTCATTACTTTACACTGGTGATTATTCACTTCTCATTAAAAAAAGTTACAAACCACTCATTTAATGCTTTATTCAGTGTGCTTACAAACACTTCATTCTGATAACCTCTTTAAAAAAAAATACTCTGCGAGTACGCCGTCATACTGATCGCGAATTCAGGGCCAATGAATCAGAACTAAGATGCGCCAGTTCAGATGAAACTAGCAAGTCCCTGATTGCCCAGCATACTGAAAAATCATAAATTCACTGCAGCAACAAATTCAATTTCTAGGACCACATTAGAGGTGGCCAAGTGCTCAAGATCTCTTGATTTCAGCCAGGCCAACAGGTAGACCAACTTTATGTTTGGAGGTGGGGGGGTCAGGGGAAGGAAGACAATGGATAGAAAAACTGACATGCTCTTCATCTCACTAGAATCACACATCCTAGCAAATAACTTCACAGGAGCACGGGATAGTTGTGGAGCAGTCCACATTCAAGTTCATCCCACTATAGGGAGGATGTGTGGGGTGATTAACCTGCAAGGTAAGAAAGGGTGAAAAAAGCGGTTTCGCTGCAAAAGGTATATTTTAAATAAGAGTCAAGTTAGGTGCTTTTTAAAAAAAAGTGTTGAAATAGAATTCACCATCTCTGTAATCACAGAATTACAGGCACAAATACTCAAGCTAAAAATTTGTGCCAAACAAAAATAGAAAGCTCTTGAATTCCACTGCAGGCCAGACAGCTACCAGGTCTTTACTAGAACTCTGCTAGTATACATGAGTTAATGCACCAATGCAGTGCACTATTCATTTACCGTAATCGGTACATTTTACTTGTACTTAATATTTTTACACTTCAAAATTTAGCAACATAGGAGGATGATATAACTTTGTCAGAAGTCCTATACTATGAAGAGATGGGGATTCTCCCCGGTCCTGGCCAATATTTATCCCTCAATCAACATCACAAACAGTTTATCTGGTCATTATCTTATTGCTGTTTGTAGGAGCTTGCTGTGTGCAAATTGGCTACCATGTCTCCTACATTACAATAGTGTCTACACTTCAAAAAGTACTTCATTGGTTGTAAAGCACTTTGGGACGTCTGGTGGTCGTGAAAGGCGCCATATAAATGCAAGTCTTTCTTTTTAGTTACCCTTATGGATTATATACAGGCCATGCATTTAAAATACATGTTTTTCCAATAGACGGCAAGCTACAAAAAGCAACGCATGTCAAATCTACTGTCCCCCTACTTATCACATTCCATCTATACAAGCTTCTTACATAAGAGTTCTTTTGGCAAATCCCAAAATATATTTTTCAGTGATTGGCGATGGCTCCTCTGATTCAGAAGTTAGATAAATTATCAAAGCTACGTTTGTTTTTAAGGTTATCAAGCAGAACAACTTTATGGTATGAAAAATACAAAAGAAGCTTCCTGACTATGTACCACTTCATTAATACTGTATTATAAACTAAACTGGAAGCTTCTTACTCTTGTGATGCAACAACTCAAAAGTGATAACTAATGTATGAAGAGCATCTTCACCTGCTCTTAACACCAGACATTTTAATCAAGACAGATCCTGCACTTTGAATTGCTTCAGTTAAATGAAAAGCAATTGAAGATTGCAAAACTAATTTAAGATAGTGAAATTTAGTAAAACTCTGGCCAGTCCAAAAAAAGGCCCATTTTTCAATGTTAATAAAATTGTAGTTTTTTTTGAAATTAGGGTATTCTGTATAAACCAGAGAGGGAAAAACTGCACACAGGTCTATTATAAAAGCACTGAAGTATTAGGGGCAACTAAGTCAGCAGTATCCAGAGTTTCCAAACCCTTGGAAATTTCCTTGTTCATCCTATCCCCAAGAAGGGTGCTCCCTTTTACCATTCCACTACCACCTTACTTTTTTTTGATTCATTCATGGGATGTGGGCGCCAGTGGCAAGGCCATGATTTATTGCCCATCCCTAACTGCCCTTGAGAAGGCGGTGGTAAGCTGCCTTCTTGAACCGCTGCAGTCCATGAGGTGAAGGTACTCCCACAGCGCTGTTAGGGAGGGAGTTCCAGGATTTTGACCCAGCAACGATGAAGGAACGGCGATATGTTTCCAAGTCAGGATGGTGTACGACTTGGAGGGGAACTTGGAGGTGATGGCGTTCCCATGCGCCTGCTGACCTTGTCCTTCTAGGTGGTAGAGGTCACGGATTTGGGAGGTGCTGTCGAAGAAGCCTTGGCAAGTTGCTGCAGTGCATCTTGTAGATGGTACACACTGCAGCCACGGTGCACGCCGGCGGTGGAGGGAGTGAATGTTTAAGATGGTGGATGGGGTGCCAATCAAGCGAGCTGCTTTGTCCTGGATGGTGTCGAGCTTCTTCACTGTTGTTGGAGCTGCATTCATCCAGGCAAGTGGAGTATTCCATCACACTCCTGACTTGTGCCATGTAGATGGTGGAAAGGTTTTGGGGAGTCAGGAGGTGAGACACTCGCTGCAGAATACCTAGCCTCTGACTTGCTCTTGTTGCCACAGTATGTGTGTGGCTGGTCCAGCTAAGTTTCTGGTCAATGGTGACCCCTAGGATGTTGATGGTGGGGGAATTCAGAGACGATAATGCCGTTGAATATCATGGGGAGGTGATTAGACGCTCTCTTGTTGGAGATGGTCATTGTCTGGCACTTGTGTGGCGCAAGCGTTACTTGCCACTTATCAGCCCAAGCCTGAATGTAGTCCAGGTCTTACTGCATGTGGGCACGAACTGCTTCATTATCTGAGGAGTTGCAAATGGAACTGAACACTATGCAATCATCAGCAAACATCCCCATTCTGACCTTATGATGGAGGGAAGGTCATTGATGATGTCCTGGGGCTGAGATGATTGACCTCCAACAACCAGAACCATCTTCCTTTGTGCTCTGTGTGACTGCAGCCAGTCGAGCGTTTTCCCCGATTCCCAATGGCTTCAATTTTACAAGGGCTCCTTGATGCCACACTCACAAATGTTGCCTTGATGGCAAGGGCAGTCACTCTCATCTCACCTCTGGAATTCAGCTCTTGTCCATATTTGGACTAAGGCTGTAATGAGTTCTGGAGCCAAGTGGTCCTGGCAGAACCCAAACTGAGCATCGGTGAGCAGGTTATTAAGTGGCACTTGATAGCACTGCCCTTACATGCACTACACTTACATCTGTACTTTCTGAAGCTGCTGTTAACTCTCAAATATCTGCCTTGAAAGTTCTGGCATAATCACCACAATGGTATTCAACATAGATGTTCCACTGGTGATCTCAGGTGTGTTAAACACCTCTGGAACTGCACTCTTCAATGTGTCATTATTTTGATCATCTCCAGAGTGTGGCATTGTACATTTCAAAATGCGGTGCTATCATGTGATTTAATATGTGATACAATGCCTCTCTTCATTCCTTGCTTGCCACTCAAATTACCCTCTGTGCCAAAGTTAATGTATGCGTAGACGAGTTCTCCTCCGACCCCCTCCCAATAATCATTAGGATACCCAGAGCCGGGCTAACTAGGGATGGGCAATAAATACAGTCGGCAACATCCCGAGAACAAGTTAAAGAAAAGGTCCCTGTTCTCTCTCCCACTGTTTATCATCTGCATCAGGAAGCCCTTTAAATCATTTAAGCCTATCCACTCTTTAGCTGACAATCTAACTACATTTATCAAATGCCTTCAGGCTGCACGCCATTGGTATTCAGAACCTTTATTCCTTAGCACCCCTGATGATCTAAAGGTAAAGGTACAAAAAGGCTAATGGAAAGTTGGCCTTTATCCAAGTGAGGAAATGATGCTTTAGTTGTACAGAGTCTTGGTCAGACCTCATCCAAAGTGTCATGTTCAGTTTTGGGCACCTAACCTCAGGAAAGATATACTGGCCTTGGAGTGGGCACAGTGCATGCATATTCACCACAATACCAAAGGGTTAATTATGAGGACAGGTTGCATAAACGCGATGCATTCCCTTGAGTTTAGACGGTCGAGGGGGTGATAGAATTGAGGTGTTAAAAATGATATGGGGATTCGACAGGCTAGGTAAAGAGAAACTATTTCCTCTAGTTGGGAAATTCAGAACAAGGCGGCATAATCTTAAAATTAGAGCTAGGCTATTCAGAAATTCAGAACAAGGCGGCATAATCTTAAAATTAGAGCTAGGCTATTCAGGAATGAAATCAGGATGCACTTTTTCCACACAACAGGTAGTGGAAATCTGGAACTCACACCCCCAACAAGGCTGTGGATGCTGTATAAACTGAAATTTGAGACTGAAATCGATAGAATTTTGTACGGTAAGGATATCAAGGGATATGGAGCAAAGGAGGGTAAATGGTGCTGAGGTACCGAACAGCCACGATCTAATTGAATAGTGGAACAGGCTCACGGGGCTGAATGGCCTACTCCTGTTCCTATGTTTGTATGTAAAGGCCAGACAGACAAGACTGGTCCAGGTTCGACTGCCGGTGTGTGGAGGATTATCTGATTTCAACTGAAGCATTATAATTGCATGTTGTACAATTGGCCTTAGCAGCCCTGGGTTGAAGAGCGAGCAGAGAAAAAAGGATAATCAGACAGAATTACAGCTCTTGACTGTTATCCAGTGGCTCCACTGCCCTACATGGTAGAATAGTTTTCTGATATTCACCATGTGGGTTAATTACTGAAAGTTGCTGGTGCCTGCAGAACTATTTATCGAGACAATACAGTACTGTACCACAAATGAGGAAATTGTCTAGAGTTCTGAAATTTCAACATCCTGGACTTTAGAAGATGACAGACTGAATGGCCTTCTTCTGTGTCGTAAATTTCTATGATTGCAGAAGAGTGGAAGTGTAAATAGTTATTTTTCATCTTTTTAAACTTACGTAATTTTGTAGCTACAGCATTGATAGTACTGGCAATTCTTCACAGGGCCCAAACCCCCCTCCCACTAGCTACCATAAACTGGCACACAAAATGTAAAACTGGAACAGATAACTGATGAAATGGCTGGTTCTGTTGTGCAACTGATTGAACTCGACAAGCCTTGCTCAATAAATAGCCCTGCCCATAATGTTGAGAACGGCTGGGGGGGTCTAGAACAAGGGGTCACAGTCTCAGGATACGGGGTAGGGCATTTAGGACTGAGACGAGGAGAAATTTCTTCACTCAGGGTGGTGAACCTGTGGAATTCTCTACCACAGAAGGCTGTGGAGGCCAAGTCACTGAATATATTTAAGAAGGAGATAGATAGATTTCTAGACACAAAAGGCATCAAGGGGTATGGGGAGAGAGCGGGAATATGGTATTGATATAGAGGATCAGCCATGATCATATTGAATGGTGGAGCAGGCTCGAAGGGCCGAATGGTCTACTCCTGCTCCTATTTTCTATGTTTCTATGTGCCTATTCTTCAGAGTTCACTCAAAATTATAAGTGACTATTTAATAGTTTTAACTTGATTGCTCTGCAGTGACCACTTATTCCCCTCCCCACTGCAAAATAACTGGACAATGCATAGTGGTCAGAGATGGATTTAGGGTAGTGACCAAGACACAGTGTAGGTTTTGAGGAGGCTGCTGAAGGTGGAAGGAGACATAGCAAGTTGGAGGAGTTTAAGGAAAACCTTCCAGAATGTCAGACAGAGATAGTTAAAGGTTCTGCAGCCAAAGGGACATGAAATGCAAAAGAGGCCAGAGTCAGAAGAATGCAGTGTGTACGCCAAAACCTATCTATTGCAGAGATAGGGAGGGGCAAGACCCTGGAGGGACAGGTAGAGGATTACAAAGATTTCGAAATTGATGTAAATGGGCGAAAGGGAGTCAACGAAGGTTGGTGAAAACAAGAATGATGGGTGAGCAGGCACAATTTTGGAAAAGGTAAGAACATAAGAAATAGGAGCAGGAGTAGGCCATATGGCCCCTCGAGCTTGCTCCGCCATTCAATAAGATCATGGCTGATCAACCACCTCAACTCCACTTTCCCTGCACAATCCCAAATCCCTGGATTCCCCTACAGGATAAATTTGCGCAAAGAACATCATTTTGAAGGAACATTATTTCCATCAGCCTAGAAAGAATGAGATTTAAAGTATTTTTGAGCAAACAGAAGATGGATGAATGGCAATTCTACTTCCCCGCCCCCCCCCCCCCGCCACCCCACCCACAGAGATGAATGCCATCATGATGGTGGTTTGGGTAGAACACGGAACACAGATCTGGGCTTCCAATACAATGTAGCAATCTTGCTTTATGGAAACTATTGACCGAAGAGTTGTATTCTATTTTGAATTGGTTACTATAGATTCCAGGAATAACCAATGCATTTAGGTTTCCATACTTCATTAACTGTAAAATGGATTACGGTGTGGTAGTGTTTCAATACATGGCTGCTGTGTGTGCAGTCAATTCTGAGGAACTATTCTAGCAAAACACAAATCTAATTGTTTTTGTTATAGTCGCAACAAATACTGCAGAACAATAGTGTCTTTCTTTCTTCAGCTTGAAATCCCCAAGGCCAGTTTAAGAATGTACCTGTTTACTATTTGGCATTAATGCTCAAGTCTCCAGGTGGCAACTGCAGTGAGAGTCCCAGTGCATTACCACACTATGGGATACAGCAAACACTCATCAACAATTTATAGGATGAGGCCTTGGGAATTATCTAGGCTCCCTGCCACACACACAGCAGTGCACTTCTCCTCCACCTTCTGCTGTTTTTGAGTGGCAATTACAGACATCCAGCATCATCCTCCAAAGCAGTCAGTTGTGCCAGTGATGGAACAAACTTGCAGCATTGTCTGCTCCACTTCCTTTGGAAACATCTCAGTCCATCTCGAAAGATAACTAAACCCTCATGCACCTGGTGAAAAAGCAACTTACTAATGAATCAATGGCCAACTGGTTGCCCCAGCATAAGACACATTGAAACACGATAAGGCAGCCCTCAAGTAAAGGCAGTGTATGGTGTGGTACTAAACCATGAAGACCAGAAGGTTTCAGATTTGATTTCTGGTCTGTGTCGAGTTATCTGATCTGAGCCAGGGTAGCAACCGAGGTGCAATATTACAATCATTCAACTGGGGGAGGGGAAAATTGTTATTCGACATTCCTGCTTCGAATCACTGTCCAGTAACTCATACTGGAAAGTACACATATGGACACTGGGTAACAGGTCTTGACTGTGTTGCCCCCCACACTCAAACGGTCTACTGACACATGCTGTGTAGGCTCACAAGAAGGCCACTTCAGCAAGGTACTGGAGGATGCCCAGCAGTCACAAACATATTCCAAGCAGGAGTCAGCAACTACAGGAGAGAAAGTTGGGGGAAATAACCATGTCTGTATAAGGACCATTTTAAAATTAACAAGAGTGCAGCAGCCCCATTTTTGACCCACTGAGCTAGTTGAGGAATACAGCTCTTCCTACACATTACTGGAAACAAACAATCCAAATCGAGCAGGAAATGTAATCTTCCAAAGTGGAATAATCCTTTTACAAACCAGTCTGCAAGTATTCCTCCCCCAAGACTGGCCTTTTCAAATAAAATTTGGATAATCCTCCACTTTACGTCAAAGCACATTTAAATAGGAGAGACACAGAATTTATAGTAGCTAGAATGATAGCCATCAAATTATAAGATTTAAGTGGAAAAATCACCCCCCCCCCCCCCCGCCCCAAATCAGCACTGCTCAGTTGATTGCATACTCGCCTCAATCAGAAGGTTGTGGGTTCAAGCTCCATTATGGACTTTTAGCAATCTAGGCTGAGACTCCAGTGCCGTACTGAGGGAAATGCTGCACAGTCAGAGGTGCCATCTTTCAGATGAGACATTAAACCAAGACCCCATTTGCCTGCTCAGGTGGATGGAAAAGATTCCATAGCACTATTCAAACAAGAGCTGGGGAGTTCTTCCAGTGCTCCATACCAACATTTATCACTCAACTATCCACCAAAAACAAAATATGGAGTACTTGAGTTTCTGTTTACGAGACCTTTCTGTATGCAAACTGACTTTTATATTTGCCTATATGGTAATGATTGCACTTCAAAACATAATCCATTCGTTATGAAGCCCATTCCTGACTTCAGCTTCTTGTGCATCCCCTATGCACCGCCATTTAGCAGCCATGCCTTCAGCTGTCTAGGTCCATGCTCTCGAATTCCCTCCACCCCCCTCTCCTCCCTTAAGACTGTCCTTATAACCAAGCTAATATCTTTCTTTGGCTTGGCATACATTTTTGTCTGTTTACGCCTTTGTGAAATGCTGTGGGACAATATTCTACATTTAATGAATCTTTGGAATTCTCTTCCCCAGAGAGCTGTGGAGGCTGGGTCATTGAATATATTTAAGGTGGAGATAGACAGATTTTTGAACAATAAGGGAGTCAAGGGTTATGGGGAGTGGGCAGGGAAGTGGAGTTGAGGCCAAGATCAGATCAGCCATGACCTTATTGAATGGCGGAGCAGGTTCGAGGAGCCAAATGACCTACTCCTGCGTCTTATGTTCTTATGTACATTTAAAAGGTGCTATATAAATGCAAGTTGTTGGAAGTTTAAAATTATTCACAGCTCTGTGAAACTTTGAGGCCCTAAATGAAATGTGGCAACATGGGGATTAAAACATGGCCACATTCTTATGGAAATACTAAACAGAACAAGCCCTCAAACTTCACATGCAACTCGTCAAGTGCTTCATCACTTGAATCTTCAAAGATTGTCTCATCATCACTTGATGATCTAATTTTCTCATGCAAAAAGCTCAATATACAATTTCTGCTATATTGATTGGCTTTAACATCTGCTAGACTCAAAGTATTCAGCAATTTCATTATATTAGGGTAGCATACAGATTATTGTATAGTTAGCTGCACAACAATCATGAAATAATGATTGAACATGCAGGAATAGATTCATACTGGAAGACAAGTGGGGCTACAAAAATTAAAATGCAAGTGAAAAAAGTAATATGTACAAAACACCTTTAAATTTGCAGAAAAATTTAATATTAAGCTGACAAGTAATATTCCTAAAATGACAGGAATAAATTGCACACCATATGATTGAAGAGGAAAAGAAATAGAAATAAGGTATTATCGAAATAAATTGTTAAATAACCTTCATTTTCATTGCAGTTGCTATGGACTGAATAATCCTTATACAAGTTAACTCTTGTACAAGTTAACCTTTGTTGGAAATGCACCAAGTTTGAAATTAAGTCAATAGGTGCAATCATTCTGAATCCTTGCAATCAGCTAGTGAGTGGTATGGTCAGGAACCTGGAAGGAGGACATCTCACAAACTCCTCTGATAAAGAAAAGTGCAGAGATCAAATGGGCAACGGGGAAGCTACAGCAATACCAACATGGATTTTGATAGTGTCTTTAACAGAGAAAAATGTTCCAATAAAAAAAAATGGACGGCAAGCCAAATGAGAAGCTTGGTCAGAGGTGAGATTTAAGGAGGGTCTTAAAATGCAAGAAGAGGGAGAGGCAGAGGGGTTTAGAGGCAATTCCAGAGTGTGGGGCCTAGACAGCTGCCAATGGTGGGGTGAAGGGAGGGGAGATGGATCAGGTGTAGAGAGTTTGTGAGGCGAGGGGTTTGTAAGGCTAGAGAAGGTTACAGAGATAAGGAGGGTAAAGGCCATGAAGAGATTTAAACATGACGAGGAGAATTAAAAAAAAATCTTTACAGGTGATCTATTTACTTGAAAAAAATGCAGTGAATGTAAAGTTCTCTATGTACCTTACATTTGTCAAATTCACAGCATTCAGCTTCAAAAAGAAAAAGACTTGCATTTATACAGCACCTTTCAGGACCAAAGTACTTTACAGCCAATGAAGTACTTTTGAAGTGTAGTCACTGTTGTAATGTAGGAAAATCTTATTACAAAGCATTTTACACATTTTAGTAGAAGACAAAAAGGACTTTTCAAATGCAAGTTGAAAATTGGCAGAGCCTTTTGTTCTTTGTGGGATATCTATTCTGAAAATACAGATTCACCTTTCAACATATGTTACAGCATTGCTTTTAGTCCAATACAACAACCATGTAGCACACATATGTTGACTTGGTACAATACATGTGCTTACTATACATAGACTTTTACGAACATTAATGAGACATTTGCATAAAGTTGCCCTCAATCACGTTCCATAGCATTAACACCTGCTATTTAATATCTTGGCATCTACATATTCCGTACATTTTCGACTAGTATGGTAGGAATCCACATCAACGCTTACTGGATCTTCCATATGCCTTACATAAAGAATTAAAACACATCCAATTCAAAATCATCGATATGCATAAATGAACACAATTATAATGCTTCTAAATAAAACTCCCCATCCATCGACACAACTAACGACAAGATGTTCTTCAGGGTGCTAAATTATACACAAAATACAAAGCAATTCTTGACAAGTCTACTTAGTACTTAAAATCAACCAGTTTTATTTATTACTTCAACTGTTGCGCCAATTATGTTAAAAAATACAAGCCCTCCTGTGACTAATTCTGGATTTTTTGACGAGATGAAACGCTCGCCGCAGTTGCATGCAATGACGTTTGATAAAATTCACACAAGTTTACTTCAGAAAAAAAAAACTGAAGCGCAAATTTTTCTTCATTTCCATGAATTGGGATTTTTTTTTGAAGTCACACGATATTAAAAAAAATCCTCTGGAGACAAACGTCATTTACAAAAAGCTGTTGCTGAGTGCTGGAGACCAGCGACCCTATTCCGGGGGCACGGCTAATCCGGTCACCGACCCCGGGAAACCCCGACCGCACCGTGCGGATGGCAGTGGCTGTACCTGGCGGCTGATGGTGCTGCCGGCATCCCAGAGCAGGCACAAACTGAAGAGGGCGGCCAGCACCGCTCGGACCGCGCTCATCGCCGCCATTACCGTTAGCTCGCGGCGTCGTCGCCCGGCGTCTTCCCAACCGTAACTGACGGCGGGAGTCCAACCGTCAACCTGGCGATGGACGAACAGACTGTGACTGGCTGTCGAGGGGTCGGCGCGCGTTGAAACGCTCGACACCTCGCCCTCTCTCCGTCCTGTACCCTCTTACACACGCCCACCCGATGTACCGGGGGCGTGGTAGTGGTGCGCACACTCGGCCCTTGCCGACTTCTCGCCCATTTCAGCACTCTCTGCTCTCCAGTCAACGCCACTGCGCAGGAGCCGCGCGCGCTCGACCTCACGGGAACTGTAGTTGGTTTTCCAAACGGGCCGGCTCCGGGAAAGATAACTACAGTTCCCGGCGTCCTTCGCGCAGCATCACCACTTCCCCCACCCAATCACCACCGCACTAACCCCACTGGACCGGCGTCTACGCGGTGAGCCTATGAACGTTGGCCACATGTACCACGCGACGGAAACGCGAGCAAGACCCCCCCGAAAACAAGGCGCGAGCACGTGAGTTGAGCCTGCCACCCACATATTGCAATTTCACGCACGCTGCGTCCCATTCCCCGCAATCAGCTGGGGCATGAATGGCAAAATTAGAAACAACCCGATGACTTGCCGAAGAGAGATGCAAATCTTAAATTAAAACAGAAAATTCTGGAAATACAAGACGATGGGGAAAGAGCAGGGAAGTGGGACTAATTGAATAGTTCTTTCAAAGAGCCCACAATGCAGCAACAACTTGTATTTATATAGCACCTTTAATGTAGTAAAACATCCCAAGGTGCTTCACAGGAGTGCAACCAAACAAAATTTGACACCAAGCCACATAAGGAACTATTAGGGCAGATGACCAAAAGCTTGGTCAAAGAGGTTGGTTTTAAGGGTCTTAAAGGAGAAAGAGAGGTGGAGAGGTTTAGGGAGGGAATGCCAGAGCTTAGGGACTAGGCAGCTGAATGGTGGAGCGATTAAAATCTGGCATGGTCAAGAGACCAGAGGAGCACAGATAGCTCGGAGGGTTTTGGGCTAGAGGAGATTAGAGATAGAGAGGGGTGAGGCCATGGAGGGATTTGAAAACAAGGATGAGAATTTTAAAACCGAGACGTTGCTTAACCGTGAGCCAATTTTGGTCAGCGAGCACAGGGGTGATGGGTGAATCACGCACTATGGGCTGAATGGTCTTATCTATGCTATATGATTCTATGAAATGCCCAGTAGGTAGGTCAGTCAGTATCTGCAAAGAGAAAAGACAGGCAAATACTTTGGGTCTACACACACCCTGGTCCCTTCCTCAGAATCTGTCTTTTCTCATTTCAATAGCTTAGAGGCTTGTATACATTGCATTTAACCAAGGTGCCAGTGTTGGCTCAGTGGTAGCATTCTCGCTTTGGATTCATAAGGTCATGAGTTCAAATCCCACTTCTGACACTTGAGCACATAACCGTGGCTCCCAGTGCAGTACTGAGGGACTGCTGTATTATTGGAGGTGCCGTCTTTCAGATGAGACGTTAAACTGAGGCCCTGTCTGCTCTCTCAAGTGGCACTATTTCGAAGAAGAGTTCTCCCTGGTGTCCTGGCCAATATTTATCCCTCAGCCAACATCACTAACAGATTATCTGGTCATTATCACATTGCTGTTTGTGCGACCTTGCTGTGCGCAAATTGACTACCGTGTTTCCCCGCATTCCAACTTCAAAAGCTGTAAAGCGCTTTGGGATATCCTGAATTGTGAAAGGCTCTCTTTCTTTCTTTCTTTCCTACTTTGCAATTCTGACCATTATTATAATCAAGCACTCAAATGATAGTCTACAACATAATTAATTGTTTCCGCACCACCACATATGGAACTTGAAACTGATAAATCCTATTGAGCAACTGTAAAAAGTGATCAGTAGTTGAATTTGTCACAAAACATTCCATTACCATCTTTAAAATGAATCTAAAGAAACTTCAACCAAGTATGCATTCTTATGTTACTAAAAGTAAAGATAAATCAAATTTGTACAATAAATGTCTGAATTTGAGTTCATCTGAGCTTATCTTTGCTTAAAAATACAGGCCACAATAGAATCATACAGCATAGGATGAGGCCATTTGGCCCATCGTGCCTATGCCGGCTCTTTGAAAGAGCTGTCCAATTTAGTCCCACAACCCAGCTTTCTCCCCATTACCCTGCAAATTAATCCTCTTCAAGTACATGTCCAATTGCCTTTTCAAACTTCCTATGGATTCTGCTTCCACCACCCTTTCGGGTAGTGCATTCCAGGTCCTAACAACCCTCTGTGTGAAATAATTTCTCCTCATTTCTAGTTCTTTTGCCAATTATTTTAAATCTATGACCTCTGGTTACCGACCCACTCACCAGAGGAAACAGTTTTATCAAAACCCCTTATAATTTTGAATACCTCTATTAAATCTCCCCTTAACCTTCTCTGCTGAGGAGAACAATCCCAACATCTCCAATCTCTCCCCATAACTGAAGTCCCTCATCCTGGTAAACCTTCTCTGTACCCTCTCCATAGCCTTGACATCTTTTCTAAAGTGTAGTGCCCAGAATTGTACACTGTACTCCAGCTGAGGCCTAACCAGAGATTCATAAAGGTTTAGCATGACTTGCTTGTTTTTGTATTTAATGTCCCTATTTACAAAGTCAAGTATCTCTCCATTTCTTAAACCCCTTATCTACTTGCCCTGCCACCTTCACAGATTTCTGAATAAGCACCCGCCAGGTCCCTCTGCTCTTGCACCCCCTCAAAATAGAACCATTTAGATTATACTGCCTCTCCATGTTGCTCCTCCCAAAGTGAAACACTTCACACTTATTTGCATTAAATTACATCTGCCATGTATCTGCCCATTTCACCAGTCTGTCTATGTCCTCCTGAAGTCTGCTACTATCCTCATCACGATGCCAAGAATGTTTAAAATTATACTCCCTATACCCAAGTCCAGGTCATTTACATACAACAAGAAAAGCAATGGTCCTAATACTGATCCCTGGGGGACCCCACTAGACACTGCACCCCAGTCAGAAAAACATCTGTTCACCACTACTTTCTGCCTTCTGCCTCCTATCCCTTTACCAATTACATACCCAAGTTACCACCGTCCCTTTAATCCCATGTGCTTCTATTTCTGAATAGGATTGTTATGCGGTATTTTATCAAATGCCATTTCAAAATCTATATATATAACATCGACTGCAGTACCTTAATAAGAACATAAGAAATCAATGCTCTCTGTTACTTCATCAATAGATTAAAAAAGACTGATTACCTACCTACCAAGTAAGGCCATCATTCTGGGACAGAATGCATAATCCACATATCACCGGAGTTGAGTTAGGCCTGGCCTGGTTTGACTTCTGGGGAAAATCATAAGAGGCACGACTCCTTAAGGCATTTCTGCTGAAGCCCATCCATGTGATTTGCCTGCTCCTATGTAATAGGGACCCTTATACCCCTACCCCCCACCCCACCATACTCAGAAACTGTCTGACTTCCTTTAACGAACAGAAAGAACTTACATTTATACAGGCATCACCACCAATTGATTCCAGCAATGGCCTGCCACCTCGATAGTCTAAATCCCCAGAATGGTGGTCCAAGCACTGAGGGAGGACACAGGTCACCAAAACCACCAATCCTAGTTTGGCACTGCCTGAACAACAGAATAAGATAGTTAACCTCCTCTTGGTGGGGGGAGTTGAAACCGCTCTTGGTTAGTATTGACTGTGGATGCTGGGGTTTAATTGAAATGTTCAAGACCAAGATCAATAGATTTTTGTACAGTACAGGTATCAAGGAATATGGAGCAATAGCGAGTAGATGGAGTTAAGATACAGACAGCCATGATCTCATATAATGGCGGAACAAGCTCCAGGGGCTGAATGGCCTCCTCCTGCTCCTATCAGGGATGAATTAGGTGGTGCTCACCAAGGCATCAATTGATGTTAAGACAGAAACTTCTTATAAAAAACAGTAATTATTTAAGAATCTAAGATTAAATACAAAAGTTGAGCTATATGAAAAATAAACCATTGGGAACTCATGAACAGGGTGTGTAGAGCAGAGAATATAGCTCTCCCGGTAGAGGGGAAAAATCTGCTGCTATGTTGCAGGGTTTTATAACACGCAGGAGCAGACTACGCCAAGTACTTGTCATGTGAAAGCACAACAAGACCTTCTTAGAAACATCTCCAAAGGACACCATTTCTTGCAGATGTTCCCACGGGCTAGATCAACTCCAGACTGGAGTTAGTAACCCAAATACTTCTGTAAAAATACAGAACTTTGCTACGAAGCAGGTGCTTTGGCTAATCGCTCAGCTGAAACCTTATTACACCAAGACTGTATGTAGCTTGATGTAATCTGTAATTTGTAATGCAAATACTACAGCTAGAGGCGCTGGCATTGGCACCAGTTAGAAAAAAATATCTGATATACAAATCAGAAAAACAATGAAGTGTGCAAAAAGGCTTGACACTGTTGCCCTAAATTTTCCTTTTCGCACGCACGCTATGAATAATACCTGTTCTAATATCTCCTTACGTGGCTCAGCGTCAACTGTTTTCTCGTAACGCGACTGTGAAATAGATTTAATATATTTGGATTTTCAAAATGCCTTCTTCAATAAGGTACTGCATAGTAAACTCTTGACTAAGGACAGAACATGTGGAAGTTGGGGGACAAGCAGCAGAATGGATAGCAAGCTGGCTACAAAACAGAAAACAGAGCAATGGTTAAAAAGGTCACTCAGACTGGCAAAAGATAGGAAGTGATGTTCAATAGGGATCGGTGCTGGGATCACTGTCGTTCACTATTTACATAAACTATTTGGACTCGGGAATCGGAAGTACAATTTCTAAATTTGCAGATGATACCAAATTGGGGGGTGTAGTTAATACAAAGGAAGATTGTAACAAAGGAACATAAGAATTAGGAGCAGGAGTAGGTCATACGGCCCTTCGAGCCTGCTCCGCCATTCAATAAGATCATGGCTGATCTTCAACCTCAAATCCACTTTCCCACCCGATCCCCATATCCCTTGATTCCCAGAGTCCAAAAATCTATCTATCTCAGCCTTGAATATACTCAACGACTCAGCATCCACAGCCCTTTGGAGTAGAGAATTCCAAAGATTCACAACCCTCTGAGTGAAGAAATTCCTCCTCATCTCAGTCTTAAATGGCCAACCCCTTAACCCAAGACTATGCCCCCCTAGTTCTAGACTCTTCAGCCAGGGGAAACAACCTCTCAGCATCTACCCTGTCAATGCCCCTCAGAATCTTGTATGTTTCAAAGACATCACCTCTTATTCTTCTAAACTCCAGAGAGTATAGGCCCAATCTACTCAATCTCTCCTCATAGGACAACCCTCTCATCCCAGGGATCAATCTAGTGAATCTTCGTTGCACCACCTCTAAGGCGTGTATGTCCTTTCTCAGATAAGGAGACCAAAAATAAGGAGACTGGAGCACAGTACTCCAGGTGTGGCCTCACCAAAGCCCTGTACAATTATAGTAAGCATTCCTTACTCTTGTACTCCAACCCCCTTGCAATAAAAGCCAACATGCAATTTGCCTTCCTAATTGCTTGCTGTACCTGCAGGTTAACTTTCTGTGTTTCCTGTACGAGGACACCTAAATCTCTCTGAACACCAGCATTTAATAGTTTCTCACCATTTAAAAAATATTCTGTTTTTCTATTCTTCCTACCAAAATGAATAACCTCACCTCACAGTATACGCCATCTGCCACCTTATTGCCCACTCACTTAACCTGTCTATATCCTTTTGCAGGCTCTTTCTGTCCACGTCACAGCTTACTTTCCCACCTAGCTTTGTATCGTCAGCAAACTTGGGATACATTGCACTCGGTCCCTTCATCTAAGTCAATAATATAAATTGTAAATAGCTGAGGCCCAAGCACTGATTCTTGCAGCACCACAGTTTATCCCTACTCTCTGTTTACTGTCCATTAACCAATCCTCTATCCATGCTAATATATTACCCCAACCCCATGAGCCCTTATCTTGCGTAACAACCTTTTATGTGGCGCCTTATTGAATGCCTTTTGGAAATCCAATATCCACTGGTTCCCCTTGCTAGTTACATTCTCAAAAAACTCTAATAAATTTGTCAAACACGATTTCCCTTTCATAAAACCATGTTGACTCTGCCTAATCATTATGATTTTCTAAGTACCCCGTTACCACTTCCTTAATAATGGATTCCAGTATTTTCTCAATGACTGATGTCAGGATAACTGGCCTGTAGTTCCCCATTTTCTCTCCCTCCTTTCTTGAATAGCGGGGTTACATTTGCTACCTTCCAATCCGCTGGGACCTTTCTAGAATCTAGAGAATTTTGTAGGATCATAACCAATGCATCCACTATCTTTGCAGCCACCTTTTTTAGAACCCTAGGATGTAGGCCATCAGGTCCAGGGGATTTGTCAGCTTTTAGTCCCATTAGTTTCTCAAGTACTTTTTCTCTACTGATATTAACTACTTTAAGTTCCTCACTCTTATTAGCCCCTTGGTTCCCCATTATTTTTGGTATGCTTTTTGTGTCTTCTACTGTGAAGACAGATACAAAATATTTGTTTAAAGTCTCTGTCATTTCCTTATTCTTCATTATAATTTCACCTGTCTCAGCCTCTAAGGGACCAATGCTTACTTTTGCTACTCTATTCCTTTTTACATACTTGTAGAAGCTCTTACAATCTGTTTTTACATTTCTTGCTTGTTTACTTACATATTCTATTTTCTCCCTTTTAATCAATTTTTTGGTCATCCTTTGCTGGTTTCTAAAGCTCTCCCAATCCTCAGGCTTACTACTATTCTTCGCAACATTTTAAGCCTCTTCTTTTAATCTAATACTATTGTTACCTTCTTTAGTTAGCCACGGATGGATCACTTTTCCCCATGGAGTTTTTATTTCTCAATGGAATGTATATTCGTTGAGAATTTTGGAATATTTCTTTAAATGTTTCTCACTGCTTATCTGCCGTCATACCTTTTAATCTAATTTCCCAATCTACGTTAGCTATCTCGCCCCTCATACATATGTAAATGGCTTCATTTAAGTTTAAGACTCTTGTTTCCAACTGAAGTATTTCACTCTCAAACTCAATGTGAAATTTTAGATTATGATCACTCTTCCCCAGAGGATCCTTTACTATGAGATTACTAATTAACCCTGTCTCATTACACAATACAAGATCTAAAATAGCCTGTTCCCTGGTTGGTTCCATGACGTATTGTTCTAGGAAACTGTCTCAAATGCATTCCATGAACTCGTCCTCCAGACTACCTTTGCCAATTTGATTTGCCCAGTCAATATGAAGATTAAAGTCCCCCATGATTATTGTATTACCTTTGTTACAAGCTCCTGTTATTTGTTGATTGATACTCTGTCCAACGGTATAGCTACTGTTTGGGGGCCTATAAACTACTCCCACCAGTGTTTTCTGCCCCTTGTTATTCCTTATCTCCACCCATACTGATTCTACTTCATGATCGTCCGAGCAGAGATCCTTTCTCACGACTGTCTTTATGTCATCCTTTATTATCAGGGCTACCCCCCCCCCCCCCACCGCCGCCTTTTCCATTCTGCCCGTCTTTTCTAAACATCAAGTACCCTGGAATATTTAGTTCCCAACCTTGGTCAGCTTGCAACCATGTCTCTGTAATGACTATTAGATCAAAGCCATTTATCTCTATTTGTGCCACTAATTCATCTTATGAATACTTCGTGCATTCAGATAACAAGTCATTAATTTTAATTTAAACTTTTTACCATTATTCCCTGCTTTCACCTTATTTGCTGATACACTTTTACCATTAAACTCTCTGTCCCTTCCCGTCACACTCTGCTTTACCCAAATCACTACACTGCTCCATTGCCTTGACTTTTCTCTTTAGATTTCTAAAATTTTCCCTCATCTGACCCCTCTCTTCCCCCCCACCTTTTTAATTTAAAGCCCCATCTACTGCCCTAGTTATTCGATTAGCCAGGACACTGGTCCCAGCCGGGTTTATGTGGCGACCATCCCAACACAACAGCTCCCTCTTTTCCCCAGTACTGGCGCCAGTGCCCCATGAATCAAAACCCCTTTCCTCCCACACCGCTCCTTGAGCCACGCATTTAACTCTCTGATCTGCTTGTCCCTATGCCAATTTGCACGTGGCTCAGGTAACAATCCAGAGATTATTACCTTTGAGGTTCTGCTTTTTAATTTGGACCCTAGCTCCTCAAACCCTCTCAGCAGAACCTCATTCCTAGTTCTAGCTATGTCGTTGGTTCCTACGTGGACCTCAACAACTGCATCCTCCCCCTTGCACTCCAAATTCTTCTCCAGTCACGAGGAGTTATCCTCAACCCTGGCACCGGGCAGGCAACAGAGCCTTCGGAACTCCCGGTCAAGGCTGCAGAGAACAATATCTATCTCCCTGACTATAATGTCCCCTACCACAACTACATTCCTTTTCACCTTCACCACACGGACTGCAGCAGTTCAAGAAGGCGGCTCACCGCCACCTTCTCAAGGGTAATTAAGGCAATAGGGAATGAGGGCCCTTTCTATCAAGAGAAATTAAAAAGTAGCAAATCCACCATAAATCATATTAAGTAAAAGGAGTGAAGAAATAAAGTCCATGATGTTCAGCAAACTTGAGTAGGCTGTAATAAAAGGGAAGACGTAGACAGACCTACTCTGCCCCCTCGAAAGGTAAAAGATAAGCATCAGCCATCGTGCTCTCAACGTATAATAAAGCCAACAAGACCTATTCTCAGACACAGCCTAAATGCATAAAAAGGATTAAACAAGTCCAACGACAAACCTCAAGCACAACGTATGACAGATATAAACAACGCACCACCCAGATACCATCCGCTCCTCTACCCGCTCAACGCTAGTACAATGTGAAATCTGTGCAGGAATGCCAAACCAAAAACTGTGGCCTAGGGTCCTCATCTTGCAACCAACATGTGACAAAACATACACTGTATGCCTTCCCACGAATGCCGGCAAGGAAAGAAACAGTTTACTATAAGAAAGGGTGGGACTTGAACCCACAACCTTCTGACTCAGAGGCGAGCATGCTACCAACTGAACCACTGGTTGACACTGGCATCCCGCCTGTAGTGCTGAAGACCTGTGCACCAGAGCTAGCTGCGCCCCTAGCCAAGCTGTTCTAGTATAACTCTGGCATCTACCTGACAGATTGCCCAATGTCCCATCCACAAAAATCAGGGCAAATCTAACCAGGCCAATTACCGCCCGATCAGTCACCTCCCAACCATCAAGAAAGTGATAGAAGAAGTTCGCAACAGTGCCATCAAGTAACATCTGCCCACCAATGCTCAGATCAGGTTCTGCCAGAACCACTCTTCTCTGGGCTTTATCATAGCATTGATCCAGACATGGGAACCAGAGCTAAATGCCAAAAGATAGGTGAGAGTAGTCAACTGAGTATAGCATCAAGGAGCCCTAGCAAAACGGAGGTCAACTGGATTCAAATGGAAAGCCCTCTAGTGACTGTAGTCATTTCTATCACAAAGGAAGATGGTTGTGGTTGTTGGAGGCCAATCATCACAGCCCCAGGACATCACTTCCAGAGGAGCTCCTGCAGCGTTCTAGGCCCAGCTATCTTTAGCTGCTTCATCAGTGACTTTCCCTTTGTCATAAGGTCAGGGGTGGGGCTGTTCACTGACGATTTCAGTGTTCAGATCCATTCACAACTCCTCCAATAGTGAAGCAGCCCATGCCAATCCACAGCAGGACCTGGATAATATCCAGGCTTAGATTGACAAGTGGCAGGTAACATTTAAGTCACATAAATGCCATCGTGATCTTCAATGGAGCCATCATCACCAAGTTTCTCACCATCAATATCTTAGGGATCACCATTGACCAGAGGATTAACTGGACCAGCCAGATCAGCACAGTGGCTACAAGGGCAGGGCAGAGGCTGGCTACTCTGTAATGAATGGGTCACTTCCTGACCAATGTTCCCTTTAAGCTGCACGGCTGTGCAGCGTTCTGCTGGTCCTGCACAGCCGGTGAGTTGGCTTTTAAATAGAAAAACCACGCATACGCGGAATTTTGAATGGCCCGCACAGTCCGTTAAAAGAGCCGCACGGGCGAAAAAAAATTAGAGGAACCGTTCCTGACCCCTCATGGCCTCATCACCATTTACTAAGGTTGAGTCAGGAGTGTGGTGGAATACTCACCATTTGCCTGGATGAGTGCAGCCACATCATCATTTAGGACAGAGCAGTTCATTTTGATCAGTGTTCATGCTACTGCACTCAATATTCTCCACCACCACCGGTGCACCTTGGCTGTAGTATGTACAATCTACAGGATGCACCGAAACAACTCACCTAGGGTACATCAACAGCACTTCCCTCCCCTGTGATCTTTAACACTGAGAAAGACAGGAGTAGCAACTATCACCTCCAAGTTTCCCTCCTAGGTATCCTGACTTAGACATGTATTTGCCATTCCTTTGTCGTTCCTGGGTCAATATTCTGGAATTCCATGCCTAACACAATTGTGGGAGCAGCACCATCAGCACAAGGACTGCAGCGGTTCAAAGAGAAGGCCTACCACCACCTTTTTGGGCAACTAGGGATGGGTTGCAATTTACTGCCTTGCCAATGTTGCTCGCATCGCGAGAACACTGGCAAAACCTTGTGTCATGAGCATCTAGAATTTATGACACTAACTCTCATGCCCTTCCACACTAAAAGCCCATCTGAGTGGTTTAGTCGATCCAAGTACGTTGGGGAAACCCAATCCTGGCAACTTGGCAAAAATCAACATTCTTGTGAGACATCAATTCATTACATCAAAATTGAATAAAAACAAATTGACTAGCAATTCATTATTGACGTGCATCCCTTCAGTTCAGCCAGAATGCAGTGTGCTTTTAGTGTACTATAACACAAGTGCTGTCGCCGTCAAATTGAACAATTTGAGTTTTCTTCAAGTGTTTCACTGAGAAATATATCACAATTGAGCTAAAAAAAAAACTTCAGTGCCAACATTTCCCCCAGTGATAACTGTGGCCAACAATTCAGCACCAGTCAGTGGCTTTAATTGATCCAAGTGATAGTGAGCCAACTGCGCACAGCGAGCTATTAAATGCTAGCATGCGTGCAGCCAGGTCAGTCCAGCAGGCACAAGGTGCCAATTGGCCTCCACATTTAAGAGTTCAAAACCATGGAGATCTGATGTTTGGTGTTCACTTTCATTGACACCAACTTCGAAGTGGACGTGCACAAACCAGTCATGCAAATAAACGATGGTCTAGGCTTGCAGTGAACAAGGTATTATTGCCTTCGAAAGCGTGCACTTCGATGAAAGTTGGAATAAACACACCCAACTGTTCAAAACACCAATTTACCACAAACATTAACAGGATGTAAATGGGTATCCCGTCATTCTGCATTTAAGCAAAATATAACAGTGTACACAAATTCCCAGCAAAAAGCATTGCACAAATTGTCTTCTCAAGAGCACATCAACAGAACAAATAAGGGAATCACCAAGCAACCTAGAAAAGCAACAAAACATCTGATCAGTCCAACGAACAAGCTGAAAACAGAGACAACAATAAAGTTGTTAAGTCTTAAAGACAGGCCCAAGTAGGTGTCAGCTGTGACCCAGCAGTAGCACTCTTGCCTCAGTCAGAAGGTCATGGGTTCTAGTCCCACTCCAGAGACTTGAGCACATAATCTCGGCTAACACTCCCAGTGCAGTACTTGAGGTAGTGCTGCACTGTCAGAGGTGCTGCCTTTCAGATGAGACGTTAAACCTGCCCTTTCAAGTGGATGTAAAAGATCCAATGACACTATGAAGAGCAGGGGAGTTATTCCCGATGTCCTAACCAATATTTATCACTCAACCAACTAAAACAGATCATCTGGTCATTATCACATTGCCGTTTGTGGGACCTTGCTGTGCCCAAATTGGCTGCCGCGTTTCCTACATTAGAACAGTAACTACACTTCAAAAAGTACTTCATTGGTTGTAAAGCGCTTTGGTGCATCCCGAGGTTGTGAAAGGCATTCTATAAATGCAAGTACTGACCGGAGTAACCTGAAAAGGATCAAACCCAGAGCGGTCAGTCTAATTTGCACATTGCAATGATGATAAAGGCCAGAGTGTTTGGCTTGGCTGCTGGGGAAGATCATTACCAGGCCTGATGTTCAAGGCACCAAACGGCTTTGAGGTGTGAATCCTTTCTCCACAACAATTTCCATGCAGTTGGCAGCGGTATGAAGGGTGTTGGGGCTCCTGCTGTCAACGTGCAGGTTAAACCGGGGAATATCGGGTGCCTTTTCCCACTCAGAACTGGTTTGATTTTATTAAATAGCTAAAGCTTCTCAAGAACATAGGAACAGGAGTAGACCATTTAGCCCTTCGAGCCTGTTCCACCATTCAATGAGATCATGGCTGATCTGTGACCCAAGTCCACATACCTGCCTTTGTCCCATATCCCATTAACAAAAAGCTATCAATCTCAGATCTAAAATTAACAAATGACTTAGCAGCAATTGCCGTTTGCGGAAGAGAGTTCCAAACTTCCACCACACTTTGTGTGTAGAAGTGTTTCCCAACTTCACTCCTGAAAGGCCTGGCTCTAATTTTTAGACTATACCCCTGTGTTCGAGACTCCCCAACCAGCGGAAATAGTTTTTCTCTATCTATCCTATCAATTCCGCTTAATATCTTGAAAACTTCGATCAAATCACCCCTTAACCTTCTAATTTCCAGGGAATACAACCCTAATTTGTGCAATCTCCCCTCGTAATTTAACCCTTGAAGTCCAGGTATCATTCTGGTAAATCTACACTGCACTCCCTCCAAGGCCAATATATCCTTCCTAAGGTGTGGTGCCCAGAACTGAACACAGTACTCCAGGTGTGGTCTATCCAGGGCTTTGTATAGCTGTAGCATAACTTCTACCCCATTGTATTCTAGTCCTCTAGATTTGAAGGCCAGCATTTCATTAGCCTTTTTGATTATTTTCTGTACCTGTTCATGACATTTTAATGATCTATGTACATGGAACCCCAAGTCTCTTGGACCTCCACTGTTTCTAGTTTTTCACCATTTAGAAAGTACTCTGTTCTATCCTTTTTAGGTCCAAAGTAGATGACTTCACATCAAAATCCATTTGCCACAATTTTACCCACTTAATCTATTAATATCTCTGTAATTTTATGCTTCCATCTACTCTGCTTACAATGCCGCCTATCTTTGTGTCATCGGCAAACTTGTATATGTGGCTTTCTATCCCATTATCTAAGTCGTTAATAAATACAGTTGAGGTCCCAACACAGATCCTTGTGGGACATCACTAGTCACATCCTGCCAATTAGAGTACCTGCCCATTATCCCTACTCTGTCTCCTGCTACTCAGCCAATTTCCTAACCAGGTCAATAATTTGCCTTCAATTCCATGAGCTTCACCTCTTATGAGGAACTTTATCAAATGCCTTCTGGAAGTCCATATAAATAATATCCATAGACATTCCCCTATCCACTACTTTAGTCACCTCTTCAAAAAATTCAACTAGGTTCATCAGGCAGGCATGGCCTACCCTTTACAAATCCATGCTGGCTCTCTCTGATCAGCTGAAAATTTTCAAGGTGTTCAGTCACTCTATCCTTAATTATAGACTCGAGTAATTTCCCGACAACAGATATTAGGCTAACTGGTATATAAGCGTCAACTGTGGCTCAGTTGGTAGCTTGGCAGGGGGATGGGCACCAGCATATAGGAGTAGAAAAGAGGAATATGGTGCATAAAAGAGTGAGTGTACTGGATAGTACTAGAGGCGGTAGTAGTACCATATTAGATAGGAGTAGACTAAGAAAGACTACGAAAAATTCAAAAATGGGTCTAGAATGCATATACGTAAACGCACAAAGTATGGTGAATAAGGTTGGTGAGCTACAAGCACAATTAGCTGTGTGGCAATAACGGAAACGTGCCTTAAAAACGGTGAGGACTGGGCACTTAATATTCAAGGGTACAAGGTGTTCAGAAAAGATAGGGAAGGAAAAAAGGGAGATGGGGTGGCAGTGCTGATTAAGGAAGACATTGTAGTGTTGGAAAGGGAGGATGTTCTTGAGGGGACAAAGACAGAATTCATTTGGTTAGAGTTGAGGAGCAAAAAGGGTATGATCACACTATTGGGGGTATTCTATAGGTCTCCAAATTGTGAGGGGGAGGTACAGGAGCAAATCTGCAGCGAAATCGCAGAGATATGCAAGAGCTATAGAGTGGTGATATTGGGGGACTTTAATTACCCAAATATCGATTGGGATAATGCTAGGGTAAAGGGAAAGGAGGGGGGAGGAATTTCTGAAATGTGTTCAGGAGAATCTCCTTGACAATATGTTCTTGGCCCAACTAGGAAGCAGGCATTGCTGGATCTGGTGCTGGGGAATGAGGTGGGCTAGGTCGACCAAGTGTCTGTGGGAGAACACTTGGGTACGAGTGATCATCGTATCGTAAGATTTAGATTAGCAATGGAGAGGAGCAAGGAACAATCTAGAGTGGAACTTCTAAACTGGAATAGGGCTAACTTCAATGGGATGCGAAAGGATCTAGCCAGGGTAAAATGGAACCCAAGACTGACAGGAAAAACTGTAACGGAACATTGGGTGATCTTTAAGGAGGAGATGTTCCAAGTACAGGCTAGGTACATTCCAACAAGAGGGAAGGGTAAGGGAACCAAAGCAAGGGCTCCTTGGATGACGAGGGAGATAGAGAAGAGGGTGTATGATGCATGTCAGGTGAATTCTTCAAGGGAGAACCAGACCAAATACAGTAAGTTGAGAGGGGATGTGAAGATGAAAATAAGATTGGCAAAGAGAGAATATGAGAGTAGAATGGCGGTTAACATAAAAGGGAATCCAAAAATCTTCTACCAGCATGTAAACAGTAAGCGGGTAGCAAGAGGCGGGGTGGGGCCTATTAGAGACAAAGGTGGTGATATATGCTTAGAGGCGCAGGGAAATGCTAGAATACTCAATGAGTACATTGTATCGGTGTTTACTAAGGAGGTGGGTGCTGACAAAATATCGGCAGAAGTGGAAAAGGTAGAAGCAATGGAAGGGGTGAAAATTGATAGACAGGATGTACGAGAAAGGCTGGGTATGCTTAGAGTGGACAAGTCGCTTGGTCCAGATGGCTTGCATCCCAGGTTGCTAAGGGAATTGGGGGAGGAGATAGCGAAAGGGCTTGCCATAATTTTCCAATCTTCCCTAGATGCGGGGGAGGTGCCTGAGGATTGGAAAGTGGCTAATGTGACACCATTGTTCAAGAAAGGGTGCAAGGACAATCCTAGTAACTACAGGCCGGTCAGTTTAACATCAGTGGTGGGTAAAGTTTTAGAAACAATAATCAAAGAAAAAATTAACGGGCATTTGGAGAGGTTTAAGCTAATTAAGGAGAGCCAACATGGGTTTGTAAAAGGCAGATCGTGTTTGACTAATCTAATTGAATTTTTTGATGAAGTAACAGAGAGGATTGATGAAGGGAATGCAATGGATGTTGTCTACATGGATTTTCGGAAGGCGTTTGACAAAGTACCACATAGAAGGCTGGTTAACAAAATTGAGGCTCATGGAATAGGTGGGTCAGTGGCAGCTTGGATAAGGAATTGGCTTAAGGGCAGAAAACAGCGAGTTGTGGTAAATGGCTGTTTTTCAGATTGGAGGATGGTCGACAGTGGTGTTCCCCAAGGGTCAGTGCTGGGGCCACAGCTTTTTTTGATATATAAAAAATGACCTGGATATTGGAATACAGAGTAGAATTTCTAAATTTGCCAATGACACCAAACTTGGGGGTGTGGCAGTGACGATGATATCAATCGACTGCAACAGGACATAGAAAGGCTAGCATAATGGGCAGACAAGTGGCAGATGGAATATAATACAGATAAGTGTGAGGTGATGCATTTTGGCAGAAGGAACAGGGAGGCAATATACACTTAATGGCACAGTTTTAAAGTGTGTGCAGGGACAGAGGAACCTGGGAGTTAATGTGCATAGGTCCCTGAAGGTGGCAGGACATAGTGAGAGAGTGGTTAACAAAGCATATGGGATCCTGGGCTTCATAAATAGAGGTATTGAGTACAAAAGTAGAGAAGTTATGCTGAATCCGGCCCTTCGAGCCTGCTCCGCCATTTAATGAGATCATGGCTGATCCTCCAATTCAGTATCCCGTCCCCGCCTTCTCTCCGTAACCCTTAACCCCTTTTGCCTGTAGAAATATATCTAATTCCCTCTTAAATATATTTAATGAGCTGGCGTACACTGCCCTCTGTGGCAATGAGTTCCACAGGTTCACCACCCTCTGAGTGAAGAAATTCCCCCTCATTTCTGTCCTAAATGGTTTAGCCCTTATCCTTAAATTATGTCCTCTAGTTCTGTTCTCACCTGCCAAGGGAAACATTCCTTCTGCATCTAGTCTGTCTAGACCTGTCAGAATTTTATACACTTCTATGAGGTCCCCTCTCAATCTTCTAAACTCCAGTGTGTACATCCCTAAACTACATAGTCTCTCCTCATAGGTCAATCCCGCCATTCCTGGTATCAGCCTGGTGAATCGCCGCTGCACCCCCTCCATGGCAAGAACATCTTTCCTCAGATGAGGCGACCAAAACTGTACACAGTACTCGAGGTGTGGTCTCACCAGTGCCCTGTACAGCTGCAGCAAGGTATCCCTGTTCCTGTATTCCAACCCTTTTGCTATGAAGGCCAGCATACCGTTTGCCTTCTTGATCGCCTGTTGCACCTGCATGCTCGCCTTCAGTGACTGGTGTACAAGAACACCCAGGTCTCTCTGTACTTCCCCCTCTCCCAATTTATTGCCATTTAAATAATAATTTGCCCTCCCGTTCCTGCACCCAAGGTGGATAACTTCGCACTTGTCCACATTATAGTGCATCTGCCATTTATCCGCCCAATCACCCAGTCTGTCCAAATCGCTCTGGAGCTTCCTGGTCTCCTCCTCTGAGCCCACCCCCCCTCTTAGTTTAGTGTCGTCTGCAAATTTGGAAATGCTGCATCCGACTCCCTGATCCAGGTCATTAATGTAAATTGTGAACAGCTGGGGACCCAGGACAGATCCCTGTGGTACCCCACTTGTTACTGCCTGCCATTCAGAAAATGAGCCGTTTATTCCAACTCTCTGTTTTCTATCTGACAGCCAGTTCTCTATCCACGTCAATACTTTCCCCTTTATCCCATGAGCTTCAATTTTCCCTGCTAATCTTTTATGTGGGACCTTATCGAAGGCCTTTTGGAAGTCCAGGTACACCACATCTACTGGCTCTCCCCCATCTATTTTACCAGTTACTCCCTCAAAAAATTCCAATAGATTAGTCAAGCACGATTTACCCTTTGTAAATCCATGTTGACTCTGTCCTATCCTGTCCCCATTTGCTAAGTGCTCCACTATTTCATCCTTAATGATGGACTCCAGCATTTTGCCCACAACTGATGTAAGGCTTACAGGTCTGTAATTACCTGCTTTTTCCCTACCCCCCTTTTTGAATAGTGGGGTAACGTTAGCTACCCTCCAATCCATGGGCACTGTTCCCGAGTCTAATGAATTCTGAAAAATCATACTTAGTGCATCCGCTATCTCTAGGGCCACCTCCTTCAGCACCCTAGGATGCATGTTATCAGGCCCTGGGGATTTGTCCGCCTTCAATCCCTTTAGCTTCCTTAACACCATATCCTTAGAGATATTGACTTGCGTCAGTTCCTCCTTTGCAAATGTCCCTATTTTTCCCGATATCCCAGGGAGGTTTTTTGTGTCTTCCTTCGTAAAGACTGACCCAAAGTATGCATTTAGTTGGTCTGCCATTTCCTTATTTCCCGTTATATATTCCCCCGTATCTGACTGCAATGGGCCAACTTTGGTTTTCACCAGTCTTTTCCTCTTGATATACTTATAAAAGCTTTTGGAGTTAGTTTTTATATTTTCCGCCAGCTTGCTTTCGTAAGCTATTTTGCCCCTCTTGATTAAGCCCTTTGTCCTCCTTTGCTCTATCTTAAACTGTTCCCAATCTTCCGCTCTGGCGCTTTTTTTGGCTATTTTATACGCCCTATCTTTGGATTTTATGCTGTCTCTAATTTCCCCTGTTATCCACGGTTGAGTCACCTTTTTAGATTTATAAAGCGCTGGTTAGGCCACAACTGGAGTATTGCATCCAGTTCTGGTCACCACACTTTAGGAAGGATGTGAAGGCCCTTGAGAGGGTGCAGAGGAGATTTACCAGAATGGTTCCAAGGATGGGGGATCTTAGCTACAAGGACAGGTTGGAGAAGCTAAATTTGTTTTCATTAGAGCAAAGGAGGTTGAGGGGTGATTTGATAGAGGTGTACAAGATTATGACGGGTTTGGATAGGCTAGACGGGGAAAGGCTGTTCCCACTAGTTGATAGTACAAGGACGAGGGGACACAGATATAAGGTTTTAGGAAAGAGATACAGGGGGGATGTGAGGAAAAACTTTTTTACGCAGCGAGTGGTGATGACCTGGAATTCGCTGCCGACAGAATCCCCACAGTGCAGATAGAGGCCATTTCGGCCCATCGAGCCTGCACCGACGCATATCCCACCCTATCCCCGTAACCCCACCTATTTAATCCCCCTAACACTAAGGTTCAATTTATCATAGCCAAATCAACCTAACCCGCACATCTTTGGACTGTGGGAGGAAACCGGAGCACCTTGAGGAAACCCACGCAGACACGGGGAGAATGTGCAAACTCCACACAGACAGAAGTGGTGGAAGCGGAGACACTCAATGTTTTCAAGGAGAGACTGGATAGGCACGTGAGGGAAATAAACTTAGAGCTACGGGGACAGAGCAGGGGAATGAAACTGACTGGATTGCTCTACAGAGAGCTGGCATGGACTCGACGGGCTGAATGACCTCCTTCTGTGCCGTTATGACTCTTGTCTCCGAGTCAGAAGGTTGTAGGTTCAAGTCCCACTCCAGAGACTTGAGCACAAAAATCTAGGCTGACACTCCAGTGTAGTACTGAGGGAATGCTGCACCATCGGAGGTGCCATCTTTTGGATGAGACGTTAAACCGAGGCCTCAACTGCTCTCTCAGGTGGATGTAAAAGATCCCATGGCACTATTTCGAAGAAGAGCAGGGTAGTTATCCCCAGTGTTCTGGCCAATGTTTATCCCTCAATCAACATCACAAACAGATTATCTAGTCATTATCACATTGCTATTTGTGGGACCTTGCCGTGCGCAAATTGGCTGCCATGTTTCCTACATTACAACAGTGACTACACTTCAAAAGTACTTAATTGGCTGTAAAGCACTTTGGGACATCCCGTGGTCATGAAAGGTGCTGTATAATTTTTTATAAAATTCCCTGGTTTCCCTCTCTCACCTTTCTTAAATAGCAGAGTGTCATGCCAATTTTCCAATTTAAAGGAACAGGTCCCGAATCAAGAGAACCTTGGAAGATTATATTTAGGGCATCTGCAATGTTCTCATCTTCCTTTAATACCCTGGGATGGAAACTATCTGGTCCTGGGGATTTGTCACTCTTTAGTGCCATTATTTTCTTCATTAGTTATGCTGCCTACGTTAATTTTGGTAAGTCCCTGTCCCTGATTCAATATTAGTTTCCTTGGGATTTCTGGCATGCTGACCTCTTCCTCTACTGTAAATACTGATGCAAAGTAATTATTCAACATGTCCACCACTTCCTTATTTTCATTGGCAGTATCACCGATATCAGTTTTCAAGGGGCCCACATTGCTCCTGACTACCCTCTTTTTCCTAATATAATTGTAAAAATTGTGTTGATTTTGATATCCCTTGCAAGCTTCTTTTCATACTTACTTTTTGTAGCTCTTACTATCTGTTTTGTGACCCTTTGTATCTCTCCCAGTTGCCAGGATCTGTGCTAGTTTTTGCATTTTTGTATGCTTTGTCTTTTAGTTTTATATTGTCCCTTACCTCTTTAGTCATCCATGGCAAGGAGAGCTCTTGCCCTTTAGGGGTATAAACTGGTTCTGTATCACATTAAATTCTTTTTTGAACACCTCCCACTGATGATCTGTTGTTTTACCCATTAACAGATTTACCCAGTTTACTGTCGTCAGCCTTACCTAAATCTAGAATCTTAGTAGCTTTTTTTTTTCCCACGATTCTCCCTTTCAAACACTACGTTGAACTCGATCATATTATGATCGCTATTAGATAAATGTTCACACACCGTTAGGCTGTTCACTAAATCTGGCTCATTACTAAATCTAATATGGTCTGCCCCCTTGTTGATGCTAGGATATATTGTTGCAGAAAACTATCCTGAACACACTCCGGAATCTCTAGGTCCCATAGAAGGACAGGTGGTGATTCTGCCAGTCAACACCAGACCTTGCACAAGCTTGATTTCTCCTTTGGTTTGATAAAATAAGAACTGAACCCCGATTGGATGAGCACCGAGGTGAGTTTATGGGCACTCGGTTAGACAGGCCTCATACCCGATATATTGCCTCGAGCAATCCCTAAATCACCAAATATTGAAAAGGAACTTCTCCCACTGAAAACAGGTAAGCAATTTTCTCCTCTGAATATGCAAAAACTCATTGTTCGTAGCATATCAACTCTCCACCTCTTCAAAGCGAGTAACCATTTTCCTCATGCTAGATTTAAGATGCTTCATCTTGGAGCTCAATGAAGTTTGAGAAACTTAAGACTTCCTGCACGATGGTACTGGATGAAATTCAGACAGTCATAGCAATAGATGGCAGGAGCTGTATATCTGATCCAACATGCACAGCCCCTCCCCCCATCAGCCGGTATAACAGGCAGGCAAGACAATACATTAAAATATTTCAACAGTTTTTTTCTCTCCTCTGGTCACGATGCAACAGTGATACTGTAATGTCAAAAAACTAGAGTAAAGTTTGGCAAGGATAAGTAATTAAAAATAAAGTGCAAGAAAAGCGAGACACACAACCATCACCAAAATTTCCTTGATATTTCCTTCCTTCACCACTGCATTTCGTGTCACTCATTTCTCTCTTCCTTCACTCACATCTGGCTTTCCCCTACAGCTATTTTTTCCTCTCCAGCTGCATTTTATTTATACCTTCTCTCTTGCTTGTCTTTCTTGATACCTCCTACGTCCCTTGTTTGGTTCTATCTTATTGAGTAATCGAGCTACTACATGGGAGGCTGCAGCGAGCAAGTGGCCCAGACAGAACTTGGATGAATTTTATTTTTTTATCCCCACTAATAAAACACACTACTCTTCTGATCAGTGAGGCAGCAAGCATTTAATCCCACATGGACAAATGTAAGGGACGGATGGGCTGTTAATAGTTCCAGTGAAAGAAAGCTGTTTCTGTTGAAGTACCAGTTATATAGATTTTTATGCAATAATTGAGATACAGTATACGAGTAATTTGAGACATGACATGGTAAGTGTAGCTTGCTTGGGAGAAAGTGACTGTGGACCTGTGGTTCCCAAGGCTCTCCACCACTGGGATTTTCCTCACGTATTGTCGAAGTCTGTTGTAGACTAATTGATAGAGATTGATTGCGAAGATTAGTCAACAATCCATTACCCTTGTATGATGTGACTACCAGGATGGTAAAAGACAAATTAGATGGACCTCGGATTTTCTTCGTCTAACTGTTCCTATGTAATGCTTTTATGTTGACACCTGAAACATCTCCCTTCCCAATTCTCCGCCTGCAAATAGTTGAACATGACATGACAATGAATCCTGTGTAGGGATCCACCCAGATAGTGGAACTACAAACCCACTGGAGACTTGAGCACATAATCCAGGCTGACACGCCCAGTGCAGAGGAAGTGCTGCACTGTCGGAGGTGCCGTCTTTCAGATGAGATGTTAAACCGAGGACCCGTCTGCTCTCTCAGGTGGCTGTAAAAGGCACGACTGGAAGAAGAGCAGAGGAGCTCTCCCACCCCTGTCCTGGCCGATATTTATCCCTCAATCAACATAATTAAAAAACAGATTATCTGGTCATTTATCACATTGTAGGATCTTGCTGTGCCCAGTTTGGCTGCTGCGTTTCCCTAGAATACAAACGTTAGGGTAAAGGCATTTCCAAAACTACTTAATTGGGGAGGCTCCCAGTGAAAGAAAAGCAGATCGCGGGTCTGAGAGTCTCCGCGCCCAGGTAAGTGGAAGGAAACTTACGTGACAGAAGCAGTCCTCGGCCTCGGGGTCCGTGCCCCAGCGCCCGCTGCCGGTGTGGCTGCCGGGCGGGGCCCGTGGGTTGCTGAGCCAGGCACCGCCGCCTGCCACACCGACCAGAATGAGCAGCAGGGAGACGAGCGCAGCGCCACTCCTCATCGCCCCTTCGGCCGCAGCTTCAGCTCATCACACGCACACAGCTTCTAGGCTCCACTGCACTCTGCGGCCGCCGCCTGGTCACTGAGGCGAGACCGGAAGAGGAAGTGGGAGGAGACACTGGGACCCCGTGGCTCCTCCCGCTGAAGGAGCAGCCAAGCAAATATTGACCAAGAGCAACTATCGGGGCACGAAATATATCATCGATATCGGGCATCAATAAACTGAAATAAAAACAGAAAATGCTGCAAATACTCAGCAGGTCAGGCAGCATCTGCCGAGAGCATCTCCATAACATCCTCGGTCTCCGCCCTCCCTCAGCTCATCCGCTGCTGAAACCCTCATCCATGCCTTTGTTACCTCTACACTTGACTATTCCAACGCACTCCTGACTGGCCTCCCACATTCTACCCTACGTAAACTTGAGGTCATCCAAAACTCAGCTGCCCGTGTCCTAACTCGCACCAAGTCCCATTCATCCATCACCCCTGTGCTCGTTGACCTACATTGGCTCCTGGTTAAGCAGCGCCTTGATTTCAAAATCCTCATCCTTGTTTTCAAATCCCTCCATGGCCTTGCCCCTCCCTAGCTCTGTAATCTCCTTCAGCCCCAGAACCACCGCCCCCCGAGATATCTGCATCCTCTAAATCTGCCCTCTTGAGCATCCCTGATTATAATCGCTCATCCATTGGTGGCCGTGCCTTCAGCTGCCTAGGCCCTACGCTCTGGAATTCCCTCCCTAAGCCTCTCCGCCTCTTTACGTCATTTAAAACGCTCCTTAAAACCTATCTCATGGACCAAGCTGTTGGTCACCTGCCCTAATTTCTCCTTATATGGTTTGGTGTCAATTTTTTTGTCTTATAATGTTCCCATGAAGCACCTTGGGTCATTTTACTACGTTAAAGGTGCTATATAAATGCAAGTTGTTGTTGTTGAGAGAGACACAGAGTAAACACTTCATTGAGTGAGTCAGGGAGTCTCAACTGTTTGCTAAAATCAAACTTTTGTTTGTTTCACATTTACTGTTACTGTTTAAAATCTAAATTTCCCAGCTTTAAGCAGGGTTATAAAGGGATATACAAGGCCTACGGGACTGGAGTGCATCGTCTCCCCGGACAATGTTATTTTAATTTAATGTGATAAGTTTTATTTGAAGTTCTGTTAATTTACTGTAGTTTTATGTTTACTCAAAAGAGTACAAGGCCTACAATTCAGAGCAGCTGAAGGCAGTTAATTAGGGAAACTAGATTAAACTGGTTCTCCTGTAACAGAACCCAGCAAGCTCTTTTGTTTCAGGGCCTATAAAAACAGGCTTTGCAGTGCGATTTTGCACTGAGTGTGGTTTAAACAGAGTGCTGCGAGTTGGGTGAGTCAGGGAGTTATGTGAGGAGTGGAAGAAGGAGCTCCCTTGCTTCGCCTTTGTTGGAGAGACACAGGCTGCGAGATTCTCAGCTCAGCTCGGTGCTCTGTGAACGGGTGAGCGAGCATACCCCGGCTGCTTGCGGGGAATGCTAGTGCGGAGGGCCCGGTACAGAAGGCCCGGGGCGGGAAGGCTGTGAGATTCTCAGCTCAACTTGGTGCTGTGTGAGCGGGCTGTTCCACACCCCGGCTGCTCGCGGGGAATGCCAGTGCGGAGTGCCCAGTGCAGAAGGTCCAGGGTGGAAGACCCAGAGGAGTGGCCTAGGTGGGAGGCCCAGCACGGAGAACCCCAGGCGGGGGGCCTAGGGTGGAGCGGCTGGTCGGCAGAGGTGGAGTCAGGAGATGCTGTGGGTGAACATGCAGCACTGGTTCTAAAAGTTGAAGAATGGTCTCGGGCCCGGATGAGTTCCAGCGGCCCCGTATGTGCTCCGTCTGGCGGCAGCTGTGAGGCTTTTCTCGGTGGCGGGATCGGGTTTGTGCGCCGCCATTTTGGTGGAGGAAAGACAAACTGTTTCCATCTGTAGCATAGCGCGTGGCGGTCACAAGATGGGAAATGTGAATGGTTAAAAGTGGGGGGAAAAAAGGAAAATAAAAGGAAGATAAAAGACAAAACAAAGTAATATCGGTAAGGAATAATGAGTTTTTTTGATGACTGGGTCCTGTGAGCGACAACAGCAAGTAGAAGAAAATCTGAGTTTATTGATCTTTTTTACGGGATTGAGAAAGTGGATGGTTTCTTTTCCGTGGAAAAGCTGAAGACTGTGGACGAGGACTATGACATCACATGGTTTGACAAACATCAAGTGAAAACGAGGAGTTATTAGATTGCCAATAGGACTGGCGTACAACTGGTATTTACTTGTTTTTTTGAAAAAAGTTTCAGGTTTTCTTGTTGAAAGCAGTCTACTTGAAGCTTTAATTGATTTCTGATAAGGTTATGGGATTTTGCACATTTTGTTGTTAATTAGTGGTTATGTAGAATTTGCTTTGCGATTATTGTCCAGTAAATGGCATGAATTTATATTGGTAAGAAATTTATGGCTGGCTTTCGGGGGGAGAAAATTTCCTTAATGAACGAACTATTGAACGGATGGATGCTTGAGTGAACGAACGATCGAACGAACGCACGCATGCACATTGGAACTTACGCTTGATCGAACGAACAATCGTTTGGAAAGCGATTGAACGAGCGAACGCACGCATGCACGCACTTAGACAAATGGTACGCACGCACGCATACATATTGGAACTTACACTCGATCGAACGAACGACGTTTAGTTGCGGGCCGGGCAATGAACGATCGAACGAACGGACGAGCGAACGCAAGTATGCACGTTGGAACTTACACGTGATCGAACGAACGGTTGTTGGCCTCTGATCGAACGAACGAGCGAACGCATGCATGCACGCACTTAGACAAACGGTACGCACGCACGCACGCATGTACATTGGAACTTACGCTCAATCGAACGAACGAATGCTCGAGTGAACGAATGAACGATCGTATGAACGATTGAATGAACAAACGATGCTAGTAGGACTGGCGTAAAACGGGTAGTAGTATATTTGTAGCATTTAATTGAATTATGATGGTGCTATGTGATTTGTACACTGGTGTTAAACTGTTTTCTTTTATGTGGAGTTTACCTTGAGATTTATTGTTTTAAATCTACAGAGTTTGTGTGTGATTTATTTAAGGGTATTTGTACTGTAAACTTTGTTGATTTATCTGTAAAATGTTATCATTGCATCTATATTGTTAATCATAAAGCTGTTCTTAAGGCTTTATTGTTTATTGTGATCAATGAATGTAATGGTTTACTATGTAATTGATGAGTTGTATAAGTACTATTGTACTTGAATAAAAGATTAACAAGTTTGTGTGAGATTATTTAGGGTATTTGTACTGTAAACTTTGTTGATTTATTTGTAAAATTTTATTAATGTATTTACATTGTTAATTGTAAAGCTGTTCTTAAGGCTTTATTGTTTGTGATTAATGAATGTAATGGTTTACTACACAATTGATGAGCTGTGTAAGTACTATTGTACTTGAATAAAAGATTTACAAGGCCTACAATTCAGAGCAGCTGAAGGCAGTTAATTTAGGGAAACTGGATTAAACTGGTTCCCCTGTAGTAGAACCCAGCAAGCTCCTTTGTTTCAGGGCCGAAAAAAAACAGGCTTTGCAGTGCGATTTTGCACTAAGTGTGGTTTAAACAGAGTGCTGTGAGTTGGGTGAGTCAGCGAGTTGGGTGAGTCAGGGAGTTAGGTGAGGAGTGGAAGGAGGAGCTCCGTTGCTTCACCTTTGTTTTTCCTAACTTTTCACCCTGTAGGAATTGGTTCTTACTTTACACCAAGGAAGAGTCCGCGAGCGGGAGCAGTCAAACAACAACAACTGCGAAATCACTAAAGTGACGTCACAACCAGGGAAGGAGCTGATTGGTAAGTAGGACCTGGTGACTATTTCTACAGTCCAGTCGTTAAAGTAAAAGTAAGGTCTCTAGTTCAGAGTAAGTAGTGTTTAAAGGGAAGTAAGGTCCCTAGTGTATTTAATATTCTTTAATTTAATGAAAGTAAAGGGAGTAAATTAAGGGTAGGCCATGGCAGGGCAGCTCGGCAGCGTGGAGTGCTCCTCCTGTGCTATGTGGGAAGTCAGGGACACTTTCGGTGTCCAGGGCGAACACGTGTGCAGGAAGTGTCTTCAGCTGCAGCTGCTCAAAATCCGCGTTTCAGAGCTGGAGCTGCGGTTGGAGTCACTGTGGAGCATCTGCGTTTAACGAGGTGGTCACACCGCAGGTAAAGAGTGCACAGGCAGACAGGAAATGGGTGACCGCCAGACAGAGTAAAAGAACGAGGAAGGTAGTGCAGGAGTCCCCTGGGTCCATCTCCCTCTCCGACAGATTTTCCATTTTGGATACTGCTGGGGGAGATGGTTTCTCAGGGGAATGCAGCAAGAGCCAAGTCCGTGGCACTACGACTGGCTCAGTTGCACAGGAGGGGAGGAAAAGAGTGGGAGAGCAATAGTGATGGGGGATTCTATCGTAAGGGGAACAGATAGATGTTTCTGTGGCCGCAGACGTGACTCCAGGATGGTATATTGCCTCCCTGGTGCCAGGGTCAAGGATGTCACTGAACGGCTGCAGGGCATTCTGAAGGGGGAGGGCGAACAGTCAGAGGTCATGCTTCACATTGATACCAACGACATGGGTAGAAAGAGGGATGAGGTCCTGCAACAAGAATTAAGGGAGCTCGGTAGCAGATTAAAAAGCAGGACCTCAAAAGTTGTAATCTCTGGATTACTCCCGGTGCCACGTGCTAGTGAGTATAGGAATAGGAGGATAGAGCAGATGAATGCGTGGCTAAAGAGTTGGTCCAGGAGAGAGGGCTTTAGTTTCCTGGATCACTGGGTCTGCTTCTGGGGAAGGTGGGACCTGTACAAGTCGGACGGGTTGCACCTGAACCAGAACGGGACCAACATCCTTGCGGGGAGGTTTGCTAGTACTGTTGGGGGGGGTTTAAACTAACTTGGCAGGGGGATGGGATACGGAGTGGAGCTATAGTAGGGGGTGATGCACAGCCAAATATAGAGGAAAAAACAAGTCAGCCTGGAAGGCAGAGCAAATATGTAACGGCACAAGGGAGTATGGCAAGGCTGGATGGCATTTATTTTAATGCAAGGAGTCTTGCGAGTAAGGCAGATGAATTGAAGGTGTTGATGAACACATGGGAGTATGATATTGTTGCTATCAGAGACATGGTTGAGGGAGGGGCAGGACTGGCAGCTCAATATTCTGGGGTATAGAATCTTCAGGCGAGACAGAGGGGGGTGTAAAAGAGGAGGGGGTGTTGCAATATTAATCAAGGAGTCAATTACTGCAGTAAGGAGGGATGATATCTTAGCAGGTTCCTCTAATGAGGCCATATGGGTAGAACTTAAAAACAAAAAGGGGGCAAGCACTTTGCTGGGAGTGTACTCTAGGCCCCCAAACAGTCAGGGGGAGATAGAGGAACAGATATGTAAGCAAATCTCAGAAGTGTAGAAATAATAGGGTAATAATAGTAGGGGATTTCAACTTCCCCAATATTAACTGGGATAGTCAGAGTGTGAAAGGCTTAGAGGGTGTGGAATTCTTAAAGTGCATCCAGGAGAGCTTTTTGAGCCAGCATGTAGAAAGTCCTACAAGAGAGGGGGCGGTACTGGACCTAATTCTATGGAATGTAGCCGAGCAAGTGGTAGAAGTGTCAGTAGGAGAGCATTTTGGTGACAGTGACCATAATTTGGTGAGATTTAAGGTAGTCATGGAAAAGGACAAAGATGGACCGGAAATAAAGGTTCTAAATTGGGGGAAGGCCGATTTTAATATGATAATGCAGGATCTGGCCAAAGTGGACTGGGATCAGCTACTTGTAGGAAAATCCACATCAGAGCAGTGGGAGTCATTCAGAAAGGAAATAGAGAGAGTACAGCGCCAACATGTTCCCGTAAAGGTCAAGGGTGGGACCAACAAGTCCAGGGAACCATGGATGTCAAGGGATATACAAGAATGGATTCGGAAAAAAAGGGAGGCTTTTGGCAGATACAAAGGACTAAAAACAGTGGAAGCCCTAGAGGAGTATAGAAAGTGTAGGGGGGTACTTAAAAAAGAAATTAGGAGAGCGAGGAGGGGGCATGATAAATTACTGGCGGGCAAAATAAAGGAAAATCCCAAGGCGTTTTATAAGTATATTAAGGGCAAGAGGATAACCGGGGAAAGAGTAGGGCCCATTAGGGACCAAAGTGGCAATCTGTGTGTAGAGCCGGAAGATGTAGGTGAGGTTTTAAATGAATATTTTGCATCTGTGTTCACGATGGAGAAGGACGATGTAGGCATAGAAATCAGGCAGGGGGATTGTGATATACTTGAACAAATTAGCATTGAGAGGGAGGAGGTACTAGCGGTTTTAGCGGGCTTAAAAGTGGATAAATCCCCAGGCCCAGATGAGATGTATCCCAGGCTGCTGTGTGAGTAAGGGAGGAGATTGCAGGGGCTCTGACACAAATTTTCAGAACCTCTCTGGCCACAGGGGAGGTGCCAGAGGACTGGAGGACAGCTAATGTAGTATCATTATTCAAGAAGGGTAGTAGGGATAAACCAGGGAATTACATGCCAGTGAGCCTAACATCAGTGGTAGGGAAATTATTGGAAAAAATTCTGAGGGCAGAATTAGTCTCCACTTGGAGAGGCAAGGATTAATCAAGGATGGTCAGCATGGCTTTGTCAGGGGGAGATCATGTCTAACCAATTTGATTGAATTTTCCGATGGGGTGACTAGGTGTGTGGATGAGGGTAGTGCAGTTGATGTAGTCTACATAGACTTCAGTAAGGCTTTTGACAAAGTCCCGCATGGGAGACTGGTCAAGAAGGTAAGAGCCCATGGGATCCAGGGCAATTTGGCAGGAGGCAGAGGGTGATGGTCGAAGGTTGTTTTTGTGACTGGAAGCCTGTGTCCAGTGGTGCACCGCAGGGATTGGTGCTGGGTCCCTTGCTGTTTGTAGTGTACATCAATGATTTAGATATGAATGTAGGAGGTATGATCAGTAAGTTCGCAGATGACACGAAAATTGGTGGAATGGTAAATAGCGAGGAGGGAAGCCTCAGGCTACAGGACGATATAGACGGGTTATTCAGATGGGCAGAACAGTGGAAAATGGAATTAAACCCTGAAAAGTGTGAGGTGATGCATTTTGGAAGGTCTAACAAGGCAAGGGAATACACAATAAATGGTAGGACCCTAGGAAGGATAGAGGATCAGAGGGACCTTGATGTGCATGTACATAGATCCCTGAAGGCAGAAGGACAGGTAGATAAGGTGGTTAAAAAGGCATATGGGATACTTGCCTTCATTAGCCGAGGCATAGAATATAAGAGCAGGGAGGATATGATGGAGCTGTACAAAACGCTAGTTAGGCCACAGCTGGAATACTGTGTGCAGTTCTGGTTGCCACACTATAGGAGGGATGTGATTGCATTGGAGAGGGTGCAGAGGAGGTTCACCAGGATGTTACCTGGGCTGGAGCGCTTCAGCTATGAAGAGAGACTGGACAGGCTGGGGTTGTTTTCCTTAGAGCAGAGAAGGCTGAGGGGGACCTGATTGAGGTGTACAAAATTATGAGGGGCGTAGATAGAAAGGAACTTTTCCCCTTAGTAGAGGGGTCAATAACCAGGGGGCATAGTTTCAAGGTAAGGGGCAGAAGGTTAGAGGGGATTTCAGGAAAGACTTTTTCACCCAGAGGGTGGTTGGAATCTGGAACTCACTGCCTGAAAGGGTGGTAGAGGCAGGAACCCTCTCATTGAAGAAGCATTTAGATGAGCACTTGAAACGCCATAGCATACAAGGTACGGTCCAAGTGGTGGAAAATGGGATTAGAATAGACAGGGCTTGATGGCCGGCGTGGACACGATGGGCCGAAGGGCCTCTTTCTGTGCTGTATAACTCTATGGCTCTATGACTCCAAGACAACTGATCCCCACTGTCAAGGGCATGAGTTATGAGTAAAGATTAGACAAGGTCCAGCTCAATGCTTCCCCAGCCACCTTCTTCCTAGGCTCGGAGGGAAGTGCAGTGCAGTCAACAGTCACTAATCCGAACTGTTATTAACAGAGATTAGATACATATTTACCCATGTTTCCATCATCCTGCTTCATGCTAGGTAGATTAGCCCGGAGGAAGACTTTTGCATACAAATACCTACCAATAACATCATGAATTTTTATTCAATTACATTATGAATGGGGCAGAGGATTGTGAATAGCATTTTCCATCTTGGAGATTTCCAGAATGGAACCTCATGATGTTAACACAAAAGGGAAGTCCCATTCATTTCCAGGATGCCTTTCACCTTTAGAGCAGGAGAACAGGAGTTACCTATCACTACGTGTTAACGTATCTTCTTCTAGAACACTCAGGATTACGTAACAATTCAGTGCACCCCTTTAGTTCCTCCAATTTTTGTTTCCTCATTTCTCTTGTGGGTGTCAGCCGTGCCTCAGTGGTAGCATTCTTGCCTTGGAGTCAGAAGGTTGTGGGTTCCAATCCCACTCCAGACACTTGAGCACATAATCTAGTCTGACACTCCAGTGCAGTACTGAGGGAGTGCTGCACTATCAGAGGTGCTGTCTTTTGGATGAGATGTTAAACTGAGGCCCCGTTTGCCCCCTCAGGCTGATGAAAAAGATCTCACTGCACTATTTCGAAGTGGAGCAGCGGCGTTCTCCCCAGTATCCTCAACCAGCATCACTAAAACAGATTACATAGAAACATAGAAGATAGGAGCAGGAGTAGGCCATTCGGCCCCTCGAGCCTGTTCCGCCATTTAATGAGATCATGGCTGATCATCCAAATTCAGTACCCTGTCCCTGCTTTCTCCCCATATCCCTTGATCCCCTTAGCCTTAAGAATTATATTTAACTCCTTCTTGAATATATTTAATGAATTGGCCTCAACTGCCTTCTGTGGTAGAGAATTCCACAGGTTCACCACTCTCTGGGTGAAGAAATTCCTCCTCATCTCAGTCCTAAATGGCTTACCCCTTATCCTTAGACTGTGACCCCTGGTTCTGGACTCCCCCGCCATCGGGAACATCCTTCCTGCATCTAGTCTGTCTAGTCCTGTTAGAATTTTGTAAGTTTCAATGAGATCCCCTCTCATTCTTCTAAACTCTAGCGAATATAAGCTTACTCGACCCAATCTCTCTTCATACGTTATTCCTGCCATCCCAGGTATCAGTCTGGTGAATCTTTGCTGCACTCCCTCCATGGCAAGAACATCCTTCCTCAGATAAGGCGACCAAAACTGCACGCAATACTCAAGGTGTGGTCTCACCAAGGCCCTGTACAACTGCAGCAAGATATCTTTGCTCCTGTACTCGAATCCTCTCGCTCTGAAGGCCAACATACCATTTGCCTTCTTAACCGCCTGCTGCACCTGCATGCTTACCTTCAGCGACTGGTGCACAAGGACACCCAGGTCTCGTTGCACTTCCCCTTTTCCCAATCTATTGCCGTTCAGATAATAATCTGCCTTCCTGTTTTTGCCACCAAAGTGGATAACCTCACATTTATCCACATTATACTGCATCTGCCCAATCACCCAACCTGTCCAAATCATACTGGAGTTTCTCTGCATCCTCCTCACAGCACACACGCCCACCCAGCTTTGTGTCGTCTGCAAACTTGGAGATATTACATCTAGTTCCCTCGTCTAGATCATTAATATATATTGTGAATAGCTGGGGTCCTAGCACCGATCCCTGCGGTACCCCACTAGTCACTGCCTGCCACTTGGAAAAAGACCCGTTTATTCCAACTCTTTGCTTCCTGTCTGCCAACCAGTTCTCTATCCAAGTCAGTACTTTACCCCCAATCCCATGTGCTTTAACTTTGCACGTTAATCTCTTATGCGGGACCTTATCGAAAGCCTTCTGAAAGTCCAAATACACCACATCCACTGGTTCTCCCTTATCTATTCTACCAGTTACATCCTCAAAAAATTCCAGTAGATTTGTCAAGCACAATTTACCTTTTGTAAATCCATGTTGACTTTGTCCGATCCTGTCACTGTTTTCCAAGTGCTCTGCTATTACTTCTTTTATAATGGACTCTAGCATTTTCCCCACTACCGATGTCAGGCTTATATTTCCCCATTTTCTCTCTACCACCTTTTTTAAATAGTGGGATTACATTAGCTACCCTCCAATCCATGGGAACTGTTCCAGAGTCTATAGAATTTTAGAAGATGACCAGCAATGCATCTACTATTTCTAGGGCCACTTCCTTAAGTACCCTAGGATGTAGATTATCAGGCCCTGAGGATTTATCGGCCTTCAATCCCGTCAATTTCCCTAACACCATTTCCCTACAAATACTGATTTCATTCAATTCCTCCCTCTCATTAGACCCTATGTTCACCATCATCTCTGGGAGGTTATTTGTGTCCTCCTATGTGAAGACAGAACCAAAGTATGTATTTAATTGGTCTGCCATTTCTTTGTTCCCCATTATAAATTCCCCTGATTCTGACTGCAAGAGACCTACGTTTGACTTCACCAATCTTTTTCTCTTCACATATCTATAGAAGCTTTTACAGTCAGTTTTTATGTTCCCTACAAGCTTACTCTCATATTCTATTTTCCCCCTCTTAATTAATCCCTTTGACCTCCTTTGCTGAATCCGAAACTGCTCCCAATCCTCAGGTTTGCTGCTTTTTCTGGCCAATTTATATGTCCTCTCCTTGGATCTTATGCTATCCCTAATTTCCCTTGTTAGCCACGGTTGAGTCAACTTTTTTGTTTTATTTTTATGCCAAACAGGGATGAACAAATTCTGTAGTTCATCCATGCGATCTTTAAATGTTTGCCATTGCCTATCCACCGTCAACCCTATAAGTAACGCTCTCCAATCCATCCTAGCCAACTCACGCCTCATACCATCATAGTTTCCTTTTATTTAAATTCAGGACCCTAGTCTCTGAGTCAACTACTTCACTCTCCATTTTAATGAAGAATTCTATCATATTATGATCGCTCCTCCCCAAGGGGCCTCGCAGAACAAGATTGCTAATTAATCCTTTCTCATTACATAATACCCAGTCTAAGATGGCCTGATCTCTAGTTGGTTCATCGCCATATTGGTCCAGGAAACCATCCTGTATACACTCTAGGAATTCCTCCTCCACAGTATTGTTACTAATTTGGTTAGCCCAATCTATATGTAGATTAAAGTCACCCATGATAACTGCTGTGCCCTTATTGCACGCGTCTCTAATTTCCCATTTAATGCCATCCCCAACCTCAGCATTACTGTTTGGGGGTCTGTATACAACTCCCACTAACGTTTTCTGCCCCTTGCTATTTCTCAGCTCTACCCATACAGATTCCACATCATCAGAGCTAATATCCTTCCTTACTATTGTGTTAATCTCCTCTTTAACCAGCAATGCTACCCCACCTCCTTTTCCTTTTTGCCTGTCCTTCCTGAATATTGAATACCCCTGGATGTTGAATTCCCAGCCTTGGTCACCCTGGAGCCATGTCTCCGTAATCCCAATTATATCATATCCATTTACATCTATATGCACAGCTAATTCATCCACCTTATTATGAATGCTCCTCGCATTAAGACACAAAGGGGGAAAAATTCAGTTGGTTGCACCTCCTGTTAGCGCCTTAAGAGGGCGCTAATGGGGCGCAAAGCAACTAGCGCCCGGGTGTGGCGATGTTTGCGCCGCTCACAAAATTAACTCGACAATTTGCAGTAGCGCTAAACACTACCGCCACGATCTCCTGCGCCAGCAGATCGTGATGTCAGTCGAGTGCGCAACGCCCCGGTAGAGCCCCGGAGCCGATATTGAGTGGCGCCCCCTGCCTTACCGCCTGCCGCTAGCAACGACAGGTTGAGGGGAGCGTTTTGCAGTCAGGAGGGGACTGGGGGAGCGCTATTTAAAGGCGAACGCTTCCTGCCTTTTTTTGTTGGTGACATTTTTACACCACGCATTCTGAGAGAGAGAGACTTCTGGAGAGATTCAATGCTGTGTGAAGGAGTTTTGGGTACTGAGCAGCTCTTTGCAGGTTCATTTTGATTTGCCCTTCCTTGCATCTATTTAGAAGAGACTGTGGGGGCTGCACTCTGAACTCTTTCCCTGGTTCTCTCCATTGTTCTTTCCAGCAGATTTGATGTACAGGTCTCTCCAGGCCGATATTCAAGGCTGCAATGAGCAGGATGTGAATGGAGAGTAAGATCAACCCTCCCCTTTAAGAACTGGCCGGGGCCATTGTGTCTCTGTTCCATTGCTGACTGACATCACATGAGCTTCGCCAGCGCTCTGAGGTAGCGCCTTGCTCCTCGGCCTTTGCGCCTTAAGACAGGTGTGAAGTGCCTGATTTAGCGCTTCAATCACCTCCAGGGGCGATAAAAGCCAAGTTTGCAGTCGGAGGCGATAAATAGCGCCAGGCGCTAATCTTTGCGCCCGGCCGATAATTGCGCCCCAAATGGGGCGATACTGAATTTCTCCCCCTTAGTCCTTTTAGAATTATTATTTACTGTAGCCCTGTTTGATTTACACCTTTGATTTCTCTGCCTTCCACTTTTGCTTTTCTCCTTCCTGTCTTTTGTTTCTATCCTTGCTTCCCTTTCCTCTGTCTCCCTGCACAGGTTCCCAACTACCTGCCATTTTAGTTTAAAGCCTCCCCAACAGCACTAGCAAACACTCCCCCTAGGACATCGGTCCCGGTCCCGCCCAGGTGCAAACCGTCCAGTTTGTACTGGTCCCACTTCCCCCAGAACCGGTTCCAATGTCCCAGGAATTTGAATCCCTCCCCCTTGCACCATTCCTCTAGCCACGTATTCATCTGAAATATCCTTCTATTTCTACTTTGACTAGCACGTGGCACTGGTAGCAATCCTGAGATTACTACCTTTGAGGTCCTATTTTTTAATTTACCTCCTAACTCCCTATATTCAGCTTTTAGGACCTCATATACGGGCAACACGGTGGCATAGTGGTTAGCACTGTTGCCTCACAGCGCCAGGGACCCGGGTTCAAATCCGGCCTCGGGTGACTGTCTGTGTGGAGTTTGCACATTCTCCCCGTGTCTGCGTGGGTTTCCTCCGGGTGCTCCGGTTTCCTCCCACAGTCCAAAGATGTGCAGGTTAGGTTGATTTGGCTATGATAAATTGACCCTTAGTGTTAGGGAGGATTAAATACGTGGGGATAGGGTGGGATATGTGTTGGTGCAGGCTCGATGGGCCGAAATTGCCTCTATCTGCACTGTGGGGATTCTGTGATTCATCCCGTTTTTTACCTATATCGTTGGTACCTATATGCACCACGACAACTGGCTGTTCACCCTCCCCCTCCAGAATGCCCTGCAGCCGCCCCGAGACATCCTTGACCCTTGCACCAGGGAGGCAACATACCATCCTGGAGTCTCGTTTGTGGCCGCAGAAACACCCATCTATTCCCCTTACAATAGAATCCCCTATCACTATAGCTCTCCTGCTCTTTTTCCTCCCGTCCTGTGCAGCAGAACCACCCATGGTGCCAGGAAGTTGGCTGCTGCTGCCTTCCCCCGATAAGCCATCTCCCTCAACAATATCCAAAGTGGTATATCTGTTCAGAGGGGGATGGCCACAGGGGACCCCTGCACTACCTGCCTGCGCCTACTACTCTGCCTGGCGGTCACCCATTCCCTTCCTGCCTGTGCAGCCTTTACCTGCGGTGTGACCAACTCATTAAACGTGCTATCCATGATGTCCTCAGCATCGCGAATGCTCCAGCGCCGCAATGCAGTCTGCCAGTAGCTGCAGCTGGATACACTTCCCGCACACATGGTCATTATCTCATTGCTGTTTGTGGGAGCTTGCTGTGCACAAATTGACTGCTGCATTTCCTAAGTACTTATCCTGATGTCATTAAAGGCAAGGGGGTAAAAATTGGGTAGTGCCCCCTTTCGGACGCTATCTTCGCCGGGGCGCTAATTTTAGTGACCCGAAAAAGTTAGTGCCCCCGCGGCCGATTTTCCCAGGTAGTGCCCCGAGAGGGAGGAGGGGCGCTACTGGAAGCGCCCCGCGTCCCTCTTGGGGCGCTGCGAGCCAATATCATGGCACTACGTGCCGCAGCGCCATGCGCTGCAGCACATCACACCACAGTAGTGCAGGCCTTCCTCCCCTTATTAAAGGGGAGGGGCCTGGCGCAGCACGTCCCGGGGCCCAGCTGGGCCACCAGGGATCGGGAGTGCTGGCAAACGAGCCCGGCACGCAAGAGGCGTGCCGGGCTCACGGAGAGCAGCCGGCACCCTGCGGCGGGGCTTCAGTGGGCCGGGGACAGCAATGGGGGCAGGTGCTGGCAGGCGGCCAGCAACAAAAATGGCCGTCCGCCACCTCCCCTTTAACTAGCGCTGCCCCGGCTGTAGGTAGGCCCCCCTGACATAGCATCCGACGGTAAGTCGGGGGGGCGCCACCCAATATTCCCGCCAGGGCGCGAGCAGGGCGTTGCGCACGGCGATTACATCATCGCTAACGGTTAGCGCCGCCGCTAACCTCCCGCTGAATTTTGCAGGAGGCGTTAGCGGCGCCGCGCCCAGGCGCTAGTTGATTTGCGTCCCTTTAGCGCCCTCTTAAGTCGCTAACGGGAGGTGCAAATCAACCGAATTTAGCCCACAAGGTCTTTTATTTTCTTGCTGAAGCAAATATGGAGGGTCTATGAACTAGTTTTGAAACAACCTTCTTGGCTTCTCAAATGACCCTGGAGAGCTCACTGACCTGTTGACTTCATAATATATGGATTGTTTTTATTTTAATATGAAGCATTCAAATTCTGGGGCCTGTAAAAACCTTTAGCGAAGGATTTTTCCCTTTGATCACTTTACAAATAGAGTAACACTGACCCCTGAGGCAGCTGTAAGTTGAGCAAAAAAACAATTTTACTTTATTTAGAGCTGAAAAGGATCCCAAGTTAAGTCTGGCACAGTTCCCTCACCATTGAAGGACAATGGATTTGGCTGACAAAGCATTAGAGATTAAAAGGCATCTAGCAGACAGATTCAGGCATTCAGTCTTCACAAGTGCAGACAACATTGCTCCATTTACCCAAGGATTCCCCAAAAAAATCAGTACCCAAAGGAAGGAATGACATTATTAAACTTTCTGAGTAAAAGATCAAAGAGTATTCAGGAGGCTTGTTTCCTTTAGCACTGTTGACACGAGTGGAGAATCATAGAAGTGCGGATCTAAAATGGGTAATCTGACTGTCCGACTCTCCAGCAGAAAGATATTCATTACCTGATCAAAGAACTTTGTGGGATCAGTAAATTGATCTGGGATTATTAAGTTTTGAAATTGAGTCAAACCTGGTGATGGCTCGCAACTGACCTCTATATTGTAATGTAGAGAATAGAAAGACTTACATTGATATCAGCATCTTCACGTCTTTTAGAAATATCCCAAATCCCTTCACATACAATGAATTAATTAGTAATCTTATAGTAAAGGATCCTCTGCAGAAGGGTGATCATAATATGATTGAATTTCATATTACGTTTGAGAGTGAAGTGGTTAAGTCCGTTGGGACAGACTACACCTGAAACATGCTGGGACCAGAGTTCTAGCGAATCGAATAACTAGGGAGGTAGATGGGGCTTTAAACTAAATAAGGGGGGGCGGGGGGGAGGGTCCCGGTGGAGAGAAATTTAGAATGCTAAAGAGAAAAGACAAGGAAGCAGTGCAGGAAAGTGATTGGGATAAGGATAACCAGATTGTGTCAGGAAGGAATAGAGCGTACAAACAAAAGAGTGCACTAACAAATAGGGTCCGGGTAAGAAAAAATGGTAATAAGCCAAATAGGGCCATTGTACAAAAAAATGTTAAGATCTCTAAAAATGTTAAAAAGACAAATCTAAAGGCACTGTATCTGAATGCATGAAGCATTCGTATTAAGGTAGACGAATTAACAGCGCAAATAGATGTAAACGGATACGATATAATTGCAATTACGGAGCCTTGGCTGCAGGGTGACCAAGGCTAGGAGCTGAATATCCAAGGATATTCGATATTTAAGAAGGACAGGCAAAAAGGAAAAGGAGGTGGGGTGGCGTTGTTAGTGAAAGATGAAATCAGAGCAATAGTGAGAAAGGATATTGGTTCAGAAAATCAAGATGTAGAATCAGTCTGGGTGGAGCTAAGAAGCACCAAGGGGCAGAAAACATTGGTGGGAGTTGTCTATAGGCCTCCAAACAGTAGTGGTAATGTAGGGGATGGCATCAAACAGGAAATTAGAGATGCATGTAACAAGGGTACTACAAATCTTGGGCGACTTTAATTTACATTTAGACTGGCCAAACCAAATTAGCAATAATACTGTGGAGGATTAATTCCTGGAGTGTGTACAAGATGGTTTTTTAGACCAGTGCGTTGAGGAGCCAACTAGGGAACAGGCTATCCTAGATTGGGTATTGTGCAATGAGAAGGGGTTAATTAATAATCTTGTTGTGCAGGGTCCTTTAGGGAAGAGTGACCATAACATGATAGAATTCTTCATTAAAATGGAAAGTGAAGAAGTCCAATCTGAAACTAGGGTCCTAAATCTAAACAAAGGAAACTACGATGGTATGAGGAGTGAGTTGGCTATGATAGATTGGGGAGCTTCATTAAAAGGCTTGACGGTGGATAGGCAATGGTTAACATTTAAGGAACGAATGCATGAATTGCAACAGTTATACATTCCTTTCTGGTGCAAAAACACAAAAGGAAAAGTGGCCCAACCATGGCTAACAAAAGAAATTAAGGATAGTATTAGATCCAAAGAGGAGTCATATAAAGTTGCCAGAAAAAGTAGCAAGCCTGAGGATTGGGAACAGTTTAGAATTCAGCAAAAAAGGACCAAGAGATTGATTAAGAGGGGAAAAATAGAGTATGAGAGTAAACTTGCAAGGAACATAAAAGTGGACTGTAAAATCTTCTACACTAAGTAAAAATAAAAAGATTAGTGAAGACAAATGTAGGTTCCTTACAGTCAGAAATGGAAGAATTTATAATGGGGAACAAGGAAATGGCAGAGCAATTAAACAAATACTTTGGTTCTGTCTTCACGGAAGAGGACACAAATAACTTCCAGAAATGCGAGGGAACAAAGGGTCCAGTGAGAAGGAGGAATTAAAGGAAATTAGTATTAGTAAAAAAATAGTGCTGGAGAAATTAATGGGACTGAAAGCTGATAAATCCCCAGGGCCTGATAATCTGCATCCCAGAGTACTAAAAGAGATAGCCATGGAAATAGTGGATGCATTGGTTGTCATCTTCCAAAATTCTATAGATTATGGAACAGTTCCGGCAGATTGGAGGGTGGCAAATGTATCCCCACTATTTAAAAAAGGAGGGAGGGAGAAAACTGGGAACTACAGACCAGTTAGCCTAACATCAGTAGTGGGGAAAATGCTAGAGTCTATTATAAAGGTTGTGATAACAGGACACTTAGAAAATATCAACGGGATTAGACAAAGTCAACATGGATTTATGAAAGGAAAATCGTGTTTGACAAACCTACTGGAGATTTTTGAGAATGTAACTGGTAGAATAGATAAGGGAGAACCAGAGGATGTGGCGTATTTGGATTTTCAGAAGGCCTTTGATAAAGTCCCACATAAGAGGTTAGTGTGCAAAATTAAAGCACATGGGATTGGAGGTAATATACTGGCATGGATTGAAAATTGGTTAACAGACAGGAAACAGAGAGTAGGAATAAATGGATATTTTTCGGGGTGGCAGGTGGTGACTAGTGGGGTACCGCAGGGATCAGTGCTTGGGCCCCAGCTATTCACAATATATATCAATGATTTGGATGAGGGAACCAAATGTAATATTTCCAAGTGTGCTGACGACACAAAACTAGGTGGGATTGTGAGTTGTGAGGAGGATGCAAAGAGGCTTCAAGGCGATTTAGACAAGTTGAGTGAGTGGGCAAATACATGGCAGATGCAGTATAACGTGGATAAATGTGAAGTTTAAATGGTGATAGATTGGGAAATGCTGATGTACAAAGGGACCTGGGTGTCCTTGTACACCAGTCACTGAAAGCAAACATACAGGTGCAGCAAGCAGTTAGGAAGGCAAATGGTATGTTGGCCTTCATTGCAAGAGGATTTGAGTACAGGTGCAAGGATGTCTTACTACAGTTGTACAGGACATTGGTGAGACCACACCTGGAGTACTGTGTGCAGTTTTGGTCTCCTTACCTAAGAAAGGATATACTTGCCATAGAGGGAGTGCAGCGAAGACTGATTCCTGGGATGGCAGGACTGTCGTATGCGGAGAGATTGGGTCAACTAGGCCTGTATTCACTAGAGTTTAGAAGAATGAGAGAGGATCTCATTGAAACGTATAAAATTCCGACAGGGCTAGACAGACTGGATGCAGGGAGGATGTTTCCCCTGGCTGGGGGATCTAGAACGAGGGGTCACAGTCTCAGGATGCGGGGTAGGACATTTAGGACTGAGATAAGGAGAAATTTCATCACTCAGAGGGTGGTGAACCTGTGGAATTCTCTACCACAGAAGGCTGTGGAGGCCAAGTCACTGAACATATTTAAGAAGGAGATAGATAGATTTCTAGACACAAAAGGTATGGGGAGAGAGCGGGAATATGGTATTGAGATAAAGGATCAGCCATGATCATATTGAATGGCTGAGCAGGCTTGAAGGGCCGAATGGCCTACTCCTGCTCCTATTTTTCTATGTTTCTATGTCTAAGTCCGAAACTAGAGTTTTAAATTTAAACAAAGCCAATTATGGAGGAATGAGGGGTGAGTTGGTTAAGGTAGATTGGGAAATTGGATTAAAAGATATGATGGTAGATAAGCAAAGGCAAACATTTAAAGAAATAATTCATAATTCTCAATGAATATACATTCCCTTGAGGAATAAAAACTCCACTGGAAAAGTAGTACAACCATGGCTAACTAGAGAAGTTAAGGATAGTATTAGATTAAAAGAAGACGTTTATCATGTTGCCAAAAAGAGTAGTAAGCCTGAGGATTGGGAAGGTTTTAAAAATCAGCAAAGGATGACCAAGAAATTGATAAAGAGGAAGAAAATAGAATGAGAGTAAACTAGCAAATATTTAAAAAACAGATTTTAAGAGCTTTTACAAGTACGTAAAAAGGAAGAGATTAGAAAAAGTAAACGTGGGTCCCTTAGAGGCAGAGACAGGAGAAATTAAAATGGGAATAAGGAAATGGCAGAGACATTAAACAAATAATTTGTATGTCTTCTTAGTAGAAGACAACAACAACTTGTATTTATATAGCACCTTTAACGTAGTAAAATGTCCCAAGGCGCTTCAGAGGAGTATTATAAGACAAAAAATTTGACACCGAGCCACATAAGGAGAAATTAGGGCAGGTGACCAAAAGCTTGGTCAAAGAGGTAGATTTTAAGGAGCATCTTAAAGGAGGAAAGTGAGGTAGAGAGGCGGAGATGTTTAGGCAGGGAATTCCAGAGCTTAGGGCCGAGGCAACAGAAGGCATGGTCACTAATGGTTGAGCGATTATAATCAGGGATGCTCAAGAGGGCAGAATTAGAGGAGCGCAGATATCTCAGGAGTTGTGGGGCTGGAGGAGATTACAGAGATAGGGAGGGACAAGGCCATGGAAGGATTTGAAAACAAGGGTGAAAATGTTGAAATCGAGGCGTTGCTTAACTGGGAGCCAATGTAGATCAGCAAGCACAGGGATGATGGGTGAATGGGACTTGGTGCGAGTTGGGACATGGGCAGCCGAGTTTTGGATGACCTCAAGTTTGCGTAGGGTAGAATGTGGGAGGCCAGCCAGGAGTGCATTGGAATATTCAAGTCTAGAGGTAACAAAGGCATGGATGAGGGTTTCAGCAGCGGCTGAGCGGAGACGGGCGATGTTACGGAGGTGGAAATAGGCGGTCTTAATTATGCCATGGATATGTGGTCGGAAGCTCATTTCAGGGTCAAATATGACACCAAGGTTGCGAACAGTGTGGTTCAGCCTCAGACAGATGTTTGGGAGAGGGATGGAATCAATGGCTAGGGAACGGAGTTTGTGGTGGGACCGAAAACAATGGCTTCGTTCTTCCCAATATTTCATTGGAGAAAATTTCTGCTCATCCAGAACTGGATGTCGGACAAGCAGTCAGACAAATTAAAGACCGTGGAGGGGTCGAGAGAAGTGGTGGTGAGGTAGAGCTGGGTGACGTCAGCGTACATGTGGAAACTGTCATAAAAACATACCAGAAATTGTAGGGAACCAAGGGTCTGAGAGTGAGGAACTTAAAGTAATTAATATTAGTAAAGAAAAAGTACTGGAGAAATTAATGTGACTAAAAGGTGACAAATCCCCTGGACCTGATGGCCTGCATCCTAGGGTTTTAAAAGAGGTGGCTGCAGAGATAGTGGATGCATTGGTTTTGATCTTCCAGAATTTCCTAGATTCTAGAACGGTCCCCGTGGATTGGAAGGTAGCAAATGTAACTCCGCTGTTCAAGAAAGGAGGGAGAAAGAAAACAGGGAACTATAGGCCAGTTAGCCTGACATCAGTAGTCGGGAAAATGCTGGAATCTATTATTAAGGACGTGGTAACAGGGCACTTGGAAAAATCACAATATGATTAGGCAGAGTCAACAGTTTTATGAAAGGGAAATCGTGTTTGACAAATCTGAGTTTATTGAGGGTGTAAATAGTAGGGTAGATAAGGGCGAACCAGTGGATGCAGTATATTTGGATTTTCAGAAGGCATTCAATAAGGTGCCACACAAGATTAGGGCTCATGGGATTGAGGGTAATATATTAGCATGGATTAAGGATTGATTAATGAACAGAAAACAGAGAGTAAGAATAAACGATCATTTTCAGGATGGCAGGGCATAACTAGTGGAGTGCCACAAGGATTAGTGCTTGGGCCTCAGCTATTCATAATCTATATCAATGACTTAGATGAGGGGACCAAGTGTAATATATCCAAGTTTCCTGATGATACAAAGCTATGTGGTAAAGTACACTGTGGAGGAGGATGCGGAGGCTGCAAAGGAATATAGACTGGTTAAGTGATTGGGTAAGAAGGTGGCAGATGGAGTATAATGTGGGGAAGTGTGAAATTATCTACTTTGGTAGGAAGAATGGAAAAACAGAATATTTTTTAAAAGCTGAGATTAGTAAATGTTGATATTCAGAGGGATTTGGGTGTCCTTGTATACAAATCACAAGTTAGCAAGCAATTAGGAAGGCAAATGGTATGTTAGCCTTTATTGCAAGGGGGTTGGAGTATAAGAGTAAGGAAGTCTTGCTGTAATTATATAGAGTTTTGGTGAAACCACACCTGGAGTACTGTGCAGAGTTTTGGTCTCCTTACCTCAGGAAGGACATAGTTGCCTTAGAGGGAGTGCAACAAAGGTTCACTAGATTGATTCCTGGGATGAGAGGGTTGTCCTGTGAGGAGAGATTGAGTAGAATGAGCCTATATTCTCTGACGTTTAGAAGAATGAGAGGTGATCTTATTGAAATGTATAAAATTCTCAGAGGTCTTGACAGGGTAGATGCTAAGAGGCTGTTTCCCCTGGCTGGAGAGTATCGAACTAGGGGTCATAGACTCAGGGATTGTAGTCATAGGGGTTGGCCATTTAGGACTGAGATGAGGAGAATTTTCTTCACGCAGATGGTTGTGAATGTTTGGAATTCTCTACTATAGAGGGCTGCAGATGTTCAGTCGATGAGTATATTCAAGAATGAGATCGATAGATTTTTGGGTATTAAGGGAATCAAGGTATATGGGGATAGGGTGGGAAAATGGAGTTGATGCAGAAGTTCAGCCATGATCTTACTGAATGGCGGAGCAGGCTCAAGGGACTGTGTGGCCTTCTCCTGCTCCTATTTCTTATGAATTCCTTTAAAGTGGAGTGACATAGGCAAAGGTGGCTGCCAATTTACACATATCAGATCCCTAAAACAGGAGTGAATTGGGAAAAACAAACTAGTAAGTGAGCTTTAAATGACCAGTAACATCCCCAAAATCAGTTCATCACTATCTGGCACTTGAAGCCTTGGGATGGTTACCAACCATTTGTGTGCTTTTATATATGCAAATTTTTTCTGTTGGTTGCATTGTTTTGAACTTTGCAGGCTTGGGGAATTATAAAAGGCTGCTCTCTCACTGGGGAATTTTATCCAAAGCAGGAGCAGCCTTTATCAATCCTCCAGTCCCGGTCTGGTCAAAATGTTGCAGCCTAGAAGAGAAGCAACAGCATCTTCAGAGGGCAGCCAGCTAAAAAGCTAAGTAGCAGCCAGTTACTTTTACTGCAAGGGCAGGGTGAGGGTTGAATTTTAGTGCAAGAGTGTCCTGATTTCTTACGAGTGTCCACAGAGAACAGTGTGTAGTGTTGCCACACTTAAATTCTGTGATATTTGGAATAATTTAGAATAACATTAATATTTACAGCACAGAAACAGGCCATTTGGGCCAACATGTCTATGCTGGTGTTTGTGCGCCACATGAGTCTCCTCCCACCCTTCTTCACCTAACACATCAACATATCCTTCTATTCTTTTCTCCCTCTTGTGTTTGTGAAGACTGAATGCTTCTTCTATAAATGTGGAAGTGTTCATTTGAAAAATAAGGGAACTGGGTTAGACATTGGTCTTTCATCTGCGCCCTGGGTTCAAATCCAGCTGATGGGTTGAAAATATCCTGTTTGCTGGCCTTAAGGGTCCTATGTAAACTGAGCTTGGGCAGTCTCCACCAAGTTCCTAGTGGGCATAGGCCTACAAACACAAAACTATCCCCAATTCAATTGGCAATCTGGTGAGTTAAATAACGTAATAAGGGTTTCTGCTTGCCCCCCAGGCAAAGCTACATTACTAGATATTGTGCAAAGTCACACTTCAGTTTGTAGAGCGTGAAGGCTTGCTCACAGGTGTGATCTCTGGTGGGAAAAATGTTGATAGTAAAGCATTAAATTTTATAATAATACTCAAGTTGTCTAGGTCAATAAGGAACAAACAAGAAAGGATTTGTTCTCCCTTGTCTTGTGGTTAGCAACAATAAAGTTTATAGAGATTTAAAAAAATCAATGTGATAGATATTGCTTCTGGTGCATTTGTGTAGCTCAAAGTCAAATAAAATGCATTTATTCTCTTTAGTCTTGTGGCTGAGAACAGTGTAAAATCCTTGAAAAATAAATGAATTTGTAAGAATGTCTTTTCCAGCTGAATCATCCTTTTTTAAAATGATTGACGGCAATGGATTCATTTGCTGCGACTGTCCAACCTGAAGTAATGAAATTGGGAGAAAGTTTATAAAGACGACTTTGAGGTAAAGATTGAGAAGGCTAAGAAGAATGAAAAGCAGGAAGGGAAGAAAAGGCATCACTGAAATCAACTGAACTGTTCAACATTCTAGCTAATCTGCTACTACATAAAAGGCGATGGGGTAGAAAGTAGTCTCTGCCTGTTTTCGGACCGGAAATGGTCAGCATGCTCCCAGAGCACACCAGAAGCTCTCCTGAAATTGGGCCTCGGATCTCATCTTAGGAATCGTGGCAAGCTGCACAGAGTGGGATTAAATGGAGTGGACTTGAATAGAGTGCTTTGTTTGGGAATTTGGAAAGAGTGGGAATTCAGAGGAGAGGGAAGGAGTTGTTGCTTTTTGCCTACACTACTTGTAGTGCTTTGTGTTACAGGTAGATATTTAATTGCAGTACCCTTAAGTTAATCTAGATCAAGTAAGTAGTCAGGAAACTACACTGTAAACTAAGTTACCTAATTACAAATTTAATTAAATTTCAAGGATGGCAATGCAGGCGGTGTGCCGCAACTGCAGCATATGGGAGTTTCTGGAGAGCATTGTGATCCCGGACAACCACGGTTACAGTAAGTGCCTGTATCTTAAGGAACTTCAGCTCAGAGTTTTTGAGCTGGAGTCTGAGGAGCAGACATTGTGGAGCATCAGGGATGGGGAGAATTACCTGGACACTTTGATCCAGGAGGCAGTCACACCCCTTAGGTTAGGTAGTGGTACAGGTCTGGTTAATGGTCAGGGACAGGAGGGTGTGACTGCAATTCAGGCAGGTAAGGGAACCCCAGGTGCAGTGCTGGAAGAGCCTCAGTCTTTGCCCTTGTCCAACAGGTATGAGGTTCTTGCTGCCTGTGTGGACGAGGGAAAAGCCTGCAGGATGGATGAGCAAGCTGACCATGGCACCATGGTGCAGGAGGCCATTCAAGTGGGGGAGAGTGAAACGGAATGTAGTTGTGGTAGGGGACAGTATTGTCAGTGGGATACATAATTTTCTCTGCAGCCGCGACCGAGAATTCTGAAGGTTGTGTTGCCTGCCTGGTGCCAGGGTTAAAGACATCTCCTTGCGGCTGGAGAAGGACTTGGAATGGGAGGGGGAAGATCCAGTTGTCATGGTCCACGTAGGAACCAACGACATAGGTAGAACTAGGAATAAGTTAAAAGCAGAACCTCAAAGGTAATAATCTCTAGATTATTACCTGAGCCACACGCAAATTGGCACAGGGACAAACAGATTAGAGGTTTAAATGCGTGGCTCAAAGAGTGCTGTGGGAGGAAGGGGTTTTGGTTCATGGGGCACTGGCACCTGTACTGGGTAAAGAGGGAGCTGTTCCGTTGGACAGGCTCCACTTAAACCGGGCTGGGATGAGTGTCCTGGCGAACCGAATAATGAGGGCAGTAGACAGGGCTTTAAACTAATGAAGGGGGGTGGGGGCGGGGGGCGGGAGGATTCAGGAAAGAGTAAATTTAAAAGCAGCGAGAGAAATGTCAAGGCTCTAGAGCAGAGTAGAGTTTGGGGTAAAAATAGGCAGAGTGGGTCAGGAAGGGACAGCAAGAGTAACAAAGGTAATAAGGCATCAGTGACTAAGGTGACATCAGGGAAAAAGAGAAATAAGTCAAATCTAAAGGCACTATATCTGAATGCGCGAAGCATTCGCAACAAAATAGATGAATTCATAGCGCAGATAGAAATGAATAGATTTGATCTAATAGCCATAACGGAGACATGGTTGCAAAGTGGCCAAGGCTGGGAACTAAATATTCCAGGATACTTAACTTTTAGAAGGGATAGGCAAAATGGAAAAGGAGGAGGGGCAGCCCTGATAATAAAGGATGGGATAAAGACAGTAGAGAGAAAGGATTTTGGCTCCGAAAATCAAGAATTAGAATCAGTTTGGGTGGAGCTAAGAAACAGCAAGGGGCAGAAAACATTGGTGGGAGTTTTTTATAGGCCCCCAAACAGTAGTTGTAATGTAGGGCAGAGTATAAATCAGGAAATTAGAGGCGCATGTAACAAGGGTAATACAATAATCATGAGGGACTTTAATCTACATATAAACTGGGCAAACCAAATTTGCAGTAATAGTGTGGAGGACGAATTCATGGCATGTATGCAAGATAGTTTTCTAGATCAGTTGAGGAACCAACTGAGGAACAGGCTATTTGAGATCTAGTATTGTGCAACAAGAAAGGGTTAATTAACAATCTTGCAGTAAAGGGGCCTTTAGGGAAGAGTGACCATAATATGATAGAATTTTATATTGAGTTTGAAAGTGACTTAGTTCAATCCAAAACTAGGGTCTTAAATCTAAACAAAGCAAACTACGTAGGTATGAGGGGCGAGTTGGCTACGGTAGATTGGGAAACTACATTAAAAGGTATGACAGTGGACGAGCAATGGCTAGCATTTAAAGAATTAATACATAATTTACAACAAATATACATTCCTTTAAGGCACAGAAAAGTGGTCCAACCGTGGCTAACAAGAGAAGTTAGATAGTATTAGATCAAAGGAAGAGGCTTATAATGCTGCCAAAAAGAGTAGTAAGCCTGAGGATTGGGAGGATTTTAGAATTCAGCAAAGGAGGACCAAGAAATTGATAAAGAAAGGGAAAATAGAATACGAGAGTAAACTAGCGCGAGACATAAAAACAGACTGTAAAAGCTTCTGTAGGTATGTAAAAAGAAAAAGATTAACAAAAGTAAATGTGGGTCCCTTACAGGCAGAGACAGGAGAAATTATAATGGGGAATAAGAAAATGGCAGAGAAATTAAACAAATACTTTGTGTCTGTCTTCACGGAAGAAGACACAAAAAACTTCCTGGAAATAGTGGACAACCAAGGCTCTAACGAGAATGAGGAACTGAAAGAAATTAGTATTCGTAAAAAAGTAGTACTGGAGTAATTAATGGGACTGAAAGCCGATAAATCCCCTAGACCTGATGGCCAACATCCTAGGGTTTTGAAAGAGTTCATTATAGAGATAGTGGATGCATTGGTTGTCATTTTCCAAAATTCCATAGATTCTAGAACGGTTCCTGCGGATTGGAAGGTAGCAAATGTAACCTCACTATTTAAGAAAGGAGGGAGAGAGATAACGGGGCACTACAGACCAGTTAGCCTGACATCAGTAGTAGGGAAAATGCTAGAATTGATTATTAAGGATGTGGTGACAGGGTACTTAGAAAATAATAATAGGATTGGGCAGAGTCAACACTGATTTATGAAAGGGAAATCGTGTTTGACAAATCAGTTAAAAGTTTTTTGAGGTTGTAACTCGCAGAATAGAGAAGGGGGAACCAGTGGAAGTGGTGTATTTGAATTTTCAGCAGGCATTCGATAAGGTGCCACACAAGAGGTTATTAAACAAAATTTGGGCTCATGGGATTGGGGGTAATATACTTGCATGGATTGAGGATTGGTTAACGGACAGAAAACAGAGAGTAGAAATAACCGAGTCATTTTTGGGTTGGTAGGCTGTAACTAGTGGGGTACCGCAAGGATCAGTGCTTGGGCCTCAGCTATTCACAATCTACATCAATGATTTGGATGAGGGGACCAAATGTAATATATCCAAGTTTGCTGATAATACAAAGCTGGGTGGGAACGTAAGTTGTGAGGAGGATGCAAGGAGGCTTCAAGGGGATATAGACAAGCTAAGTGAGTGGGCAAGAACATGGCAAATGGAATATAATGTGGAGAAATGTGAAGTTATCCACTTTGGCAGGAAAAATAGAAAAGCAGAGTATTTTTTAAATGGTGAGAGATTGGGTGTTGGTGTTCTAGACACAAAAGGCATCAAGGGGTATGGGAAGAGAGCAGGAATATGGTATTGAGATAGAGGATCAGCCATGATCATATTGAATGGCGGAGCAGGTTCGAAGAGCCGAATGGCCGACTCCTGCTCCTATTTTTCTATGTTTCAGAAGGACCTGGGTATCGTTGTACACAAATCACTGAAAGTTAACATGCAGGTACAGCAAGCAATTAGGAAAGCAAATGGTATTTTGGCCTTTATTACAAGAGGATTTGAGTATAAGAGTAAAGACATCTTACTGCAATTATATAGGGCCCTGGTGAGACCACCCCTGGAGTATTGTGTACAGTTTTGGTCTCCTTACCGAAGGAAGGATATATTTGCCATAAAGGAAGTGCAACAAAGGCTCACCAGACTGGTTCCTGGGATGGGGGGATTGTCCTATGAGGACAGATTGAGTAGACTAGCCCTATATTCACTAGAGTTTAGAAGAATCAGAGGTGATCTCATTGAAACGTACAAAATTCTTACAGGGCTTAACAGGGAGGATGTTTCCCCCGGCTGGGGAGTCTAGAACCAGGGGTCACAGTCTCAGAATAAGGGGTCGGCCATTTAGGACTGAGATGAGGAGAAATTTCTTCACTCAAAGGGTGGTAAATCTTTGGAATTCTCTACCCCAGAGGGCTGTGGAGGCTCAGTCATTGGGTATATTCAATATTCTTAGGGGGAAAAATTCAGTTGGTTGCGCCTCCCGTTAGCGCCTTAAGAGGGCGCTAATGGGGCGCAAAGCAACTAGCGCCCGGGCGCGGCGATGTTTGCGCCGCTCGCGAAATTAACTAGACATTTTGTGGCGGCACTGAACACTACCGCCACGATCTCCTGCGCCAGCAGATCGTGACGTCAGTCGAGTGCGCACCACCCCGGTAGCGCCCCGGAGCAGATATTGAGTGGCGCCCCCTGCCTTACCGCCTGCCGCTAGCAACGACAGGTTGAGGGGAGCGTTTTGCATCAGGAAGGGACTGGGGGAGCGCTATTTAAAGGCAACCGCTTCCTGCCTTTTTTTGTTGGTGACATTTTTGAACCACGCATTCAGAGAGAGAGAGAGACTTCTGGAGAGATTCAACGCTGTGTGAAGGAGTTTTGGGTACTGAGCTGCACTTTGCAGGTTCATTTTGATTTGCCCTTCCTTGTATCGATTTAGAAGAGACTGTGGGGGTTGCACTCTGAGCTCTTTCCCTGGTTCTCTCCATTGTTCTTTCCAGCAGATTTGATGTACAGGTCTCTCCAGGCCGAGATTCAAGGCTGCAATGAGCAGGATGTGGATGGAAAGCAAGATCAACCCTCCCCTTTAAGAACTGTCCGGCGCCATTGTGTCTGTGTTCCATTGCTGACTGACATCACATGAGCTTCGCCAGCGCTCTGAGTTAGCGCCTTGCTCCTCGGCCTTTGCGCCTTAAGACAGATGTGTAGCACCTGATTTAGCGCTGCAATCACCTCCAGGGGCGATAAAAGTCAAGTTTGCAGGCGGAGGCGATAATTAGCGCCAGGTGCTAATCTTTGCGCCCGGCCGATAATTGTGCCCCAAATGGGGCGATACTGAATTTTTCCCCCTTAGTTTCTTATGTCAGTGTTCATCGTCCCTCAAGAGGCAGTTCGCCAGTTGCAATGGGATCCATTTGGGGCAACTGCCTTACTGGCAGAGGCCCCAAGTTAAGTCCTCGGGGTGGGGGTGGGGGTGGGAGAAGGGTAGGGGCCTAGTTTTAAAAGATTTACTTACCATTTTTGGTGGTGGCCTCCAGCGGTCCCTTTAATGATCACTGGTTAGGTCACATTATGAACCAAAAAATTAAGCAGAGCAGGGCCAGCACCTGCTCCGCTCCCATTCATTTAATGTAAAGGTCCACAAACAGGCGATATTGCCCCTTGAATATGTTAATGAGGTACCCATCGTTTGTTTTAGCCGGCTGCCAGGAACACCTGCATATCGCTCACTCTAATATGGGGTCGGTGTATTGGAGCACGAGACAGTGTGTCCCAAAATTGGTCCTTTTGCCCTCGTTTTCAGCCTGGAGCACAGACACAATGAGGTCTAATTTCTCCCGTCTTTTATAATTAAAAAAAAACAAATTACAGGATTAACCTGAAAGTACACTTGTGCTCATTTGCACTTTGAACTCTGCTAAGTACATGCTATAAACTAGAAAATGTTAGTGTTTAGTTCAACCCAACTAATGGCAAGATATTGTATAATTTAGATTCTGTTGACTGTACTAAATATTAGTTATTTTTTACTATCATTGTTAATCAAACCATATAATGGTAATATTGTTATAGATGTAATTAAAAACATTTGTTGGTAGTACATCGTGTTTTGTGTCGTGTCCTTTAGGCTTTCTCTAAGTGTGGTGGGACATTATAACACAATTCTGTGAAGAATTACTATTCTCACATTAGTCACTGGCTGTTAAAGTTTTTTTTAAGGGAGTCATAGGAACAGGAACAGCTCCTCCACGGCTCCCAATATCTCACCATTAAGAAAATATTCCGATTTCTCTTCCTTGGATCCAAAGAATTGTCGAATAAATACACTTCCCCGCATTGAACTCCATCTGCCATAGTTTTGCCGACTCACTTGGATATGGAACTCTCTATTCCTTCATCCAAGTCATTAGTATATATGGTGAAAAGCCAAGGCCCAGTACGGATCCCTGGGAAACACTACGGCCGCGATTTTGCCGGCGCTCAGAGGGCGGGTTTGGAGGCGGGTCAGAGGTTAAAGTCATTTTGATTGACGGCGGGTTTCGCACCCTCTGTCAACCCGCCTCCAAACAACTTTCCCAAGTGTTGGGTCCCCGATTTGCGAATGGACCCGACACCTAGCGGCGGGAAATGGATTAAATGGATTAACTGCCTATTACCAGGTACTTGTCAGTAGTTTTCAGGCGGTTTTTCGATTTTCCAGCTTCTGCGTCGGGTTTCACGGCATCCGGACAACATGCCAGGTAAGTGTGGCGTGTTGAGAGTCTGGTCTAATGTTTGTGAAAAGATGACAGTTGCAGAAGTGGTGTCAAGGATGCAATGTTGCACATGGTGAGTTTCAGAGCAAAGAAAATGTTGATTACTGCATTTTTAATACAGATACAGATTTCTTTAGCTTACAAGTTTTTAAATCCAACTGTATGTCCAGTGCCACCTCATTGGGACAACCTCTCTCACCAGTGACAGATTGCCTCTGTCATCTCACCTGCAGCTGCCATCTATTCCAGCATTTGGAGGGAGTCATTGGAGAGCCTGGGTACAAGAGTTCACCTTTGTGCAGTGATTGTCAGTGTTTTCAGCACCTTAATGCTGTCAAACACTGAAAAATCAACTGTCAAAATAAAATTGTGCATGGTCCCTTTAAAGAAACCGGCAGATGACGCATCATCAAATGACGTCATCAGACCCGCTTCCTGTTAATTGGCCGGTAAGCCCGCAGGACGGGCTTAACAAGGCCAATCAAGGGAAAATCACGTCTGTGGAGTGGAGGCAGCTGGGGGCGGGACCGGAACCACACCCATCCCGACACCGAGGAGAAAATCGCGGCCTTGTCACATCCCACCAGAGAACTTTCCCGTTATATCTAGTCTCACTCCTACTTCCCAGTCAGTTTAAGCAGAACACCACCCCAAGCCAAACACATCACATAAAACCTCAGACTTAATCCCAATCCAGTTCTTTATTTTCAATTCAGTTTTTCCTACATAAATAGGTCTCATTGAATAGTAGATCCCTGCTTTTGTGTGTCACTGTTCCAACTACGTACACTAACTTTTCTACTCACATTTTCATTGAAACAGTTGCAAAGAAATTATTTAGCTTCTGAAAATTAGACACAATTGGAGTAGACATTACACCAGATCTATTTTTACTATTAAGTTTTCTGGATCAATTTTTCATAAAATAGTTACACTATTATTCAAGAGTAATACAAAACTTGTATAACAAAAGTTGAGGTGTTCATACCAGATGCTAAAATGATTGTAGAATAAATACTAATGAAGGATACTGATTCTTGGGAATTTCAAACTATAAATATTTTAAATATATGCTAGTAGAAAAAAATCTGCATTTACAATATACAATGACTCAATATTTTGCGAAACGTATTAAACGCAAGGATCCAATTTTTGAAGCAGAGTAAAAGGGGTGATATTTGATTGTGTTTCAAATTTAAATTGCTCCAGGTGTAACCAATGGATAAAAGTGCTGTTTGTTTCAGTTCTCATCAAAACATTATCACCAAGCACCCATTATCATTAATAAATGATTATCTTTTACTCCCTCCATCACTGATGCACTGTGGTTGCTGCGTGTACTACCTATAGGATGCACTGCAGCAACTCACCAAGGCTTCTTCGACAGCACCTCCAAAACCCCAACCTCCATCACCTAGAAGGACACGGGCAGATGGTGCATGGGAACAGCATCACCTTCAGGTTCCCCTCCAAGCTTCACACATCCGAACTTGGACCTATATTGCTGATTCTTCATCGCTGGGTCAAAATGCTGGAACTCCCAACCCAACAGCACTGTAAGAACACAAGAAATAGGAGCAGGAATAGGCCATTTGGCACTTCGAGCCTGCTCCGCCATTCAATAGTCAGAGTGTGAAAGGTTTTAGAGGGTGCGGAATTCTTAAAGTGCATCCAGGAGAGCTTTTTGAGCCAGCATGTAGAAAGTCCTACAAGAGAGAGGGCGGTACTGGACCTAATTCTAGAGAATGGAGCCGGGCAAGTGGTAGAAGTGTCAGTAGGAGAGCATTTTGGTGACGGTGACCATAATTCGGTGAGGTTTAAGGTAGTCATGGAAAAGGACAAAGATGGACCGGAAATAAAGGTTCTAAATTGGGGGAAGGCCGATTTTAATATGATAAGGCAGGATCTGGCCAAAGTGGACTGGGATCAGCTACTTGTAGGAAAATCCACATCAGAGCAGTGGGAGTCATTCAGAAAGGAAAGAGAGAGTACAGCGCTAACATGTTCCCGTAAAGGTCAAGGGTGGGACCAACAAGTCCAGGAACCCTGGATGTCAAGGGATATACAAGAATGGATTAGGAAAAAAAGGGAGGCTTTTGGCACATACAAAGGACTAAAATCAGTGGAAGCCCTAGAGGAGTATAGAAAGTGCAGGGGGGTACTTAAAAAAGAAATTAGGCGCGCGAAGAGGGGGCATGAAATAACACTGGCGGGCAAAATAAAGGAAAATCCCAAGGTATTTTATAAGTATATTAAGGGCAAGAGGATAACCAGGGAAAGAGTAGGGCCCATTAGGGACCAAAGTGGCAATGTGTGTGTAGAGCCGGAAGATGTAGGTGAGGTTTTAAATGAATATTTTGCATCTGTGTTCACTATGGAGAAGGACGATGTAGGCATAGAAATCAGGCAGGGGGATTGTGATATTCTTGAACAAATTAGCATTGAGAGGGAGGAGGTACTAGCGGTTTTAGTGGGCTTAAAAGTGGATAAATCCCCAGGCCCAGACGAGATGTATCCCAGGCTGCTGTGTGAGGCAAGGGAGGAGATTGCAGGGGCTCTGACACAAATTTTCAGAACCTCTCTGGCCACAGGGGAGGTGCCAGAGGACTGGAGAACAGCTAACGTAGTACCATTATTCAAGAAGGGTAGTAGGGATAAACCAGAGAATTACAGGCTAGTGAGCCTAACATCAGTGGTAGGGAAATTATTGGAAAAAATTCTGAGGGACAGAATTAGTCTCCACTTGGAGAGGCAAGGATTAATCAAGGTCAGCCAGCATGGCTTTGTCAGGGGGAGATCATGTCTAACCAATTTGATTGAATTTTGAGAGGGGGCGACTAGGTGTGTGGACGAGGGTAGTGCAGTTGATGTTGTCTACATGGACTTCAGTAAAGCTTTTGACAAAGTCCCGCACGGGAGACTGGTCAAGAAGATGCAATTGTAAGGTACACATGCATTGTTCTCTATCTATATATGCTTTGGCGATTCTGTATCTTTTTACTTCACCCGACGAAGGAGTAGTAAGCTCCGAAAGCTTGTGATTTCAAATAAAACTGTTGGACCATAACCTGGTGTTGTGCGACCTCTCAATTTTGTCCACCCCAGTCCAACACCGGCATCTCCGCATCATGACCACTATCAACACCACAAACTGCCGGCTCAAAGTGGAGAGAATCGCCAAGAAGATCGCGCATATCGACACCGACATCAAGTATCTACAGAGATGCAAGAAAGCAGACAAGATCCCGAAAGGACTACAGATCACGAACCCACTCAAGTCGACATACAACACAGACTACGCTGAGAGACTCTGCCATCGTACCTCTCGCACACTCCTCAACCATCTCGTACACCAGCTCTACAGCAAACGCCACAACCTCGAAACCAAGATAGAGTCCATGCTCTCAGCCTGTGCTCAGGACACAGCAGACCAGTTACGAGACACCGCCAAACAGACGAGGCAACGGAACTACGCTGCCTACATGCGCATCAAGAACAGGAAGCTTGAGAAACTCGGCATCACCACCAGCAGCAACCAAGCCTCCCCCGGTACCACGGCTGCAACCACAGGGAAGTCCATCGTCAACTTGTCCGACCATACCCTTCAACCAGACGAAATCGAAGTTCTCGCCCTAGGGCTCAAGTTCTGCCCAACCACCAAAATGGACCCCATCGGTCTCGCGGCAGACACAGAGGAATTCATCAGGAGAATGAGGCTCCGGGAATACTTCCACAAATCCCAAGATGTCAGCAACAAACCCAATGAGACAATCAATGATCCAGAACAGCAGACAGAGGGACTCGCAGTGCAGCAACCGAAGAAAAAAGAGTCAAACTGGACCCCTCCGGAGGGTCGCTGCCCCAAGCTTGACATGTATGCTCAAGCTGTCAGGAGATGCATCAACGCCAGATTCATCAGCCGCACTCACAAGACAGTCCAGAATGTCACCCGAGCACAACGCAACGCCATCCACGCTCTCAAGACCAACCGCAACATCGTCATCAAACCAGCGGACAAAGGAGGAGCCATCGTCATACAGAACAGAACGGACTATTGTAAAGAAGCATACCGACAACTGGACAACCAGGAACACTACAGACAGCTACCCGCAGATCCGACCAAAGAACACACCCGCCAACTCAATAGACTGATCAAGACCTTCGATCCAGACCTTCAAAACATCCTACGCGCTCTCATCCCACGTACTCCCCGCGTGGGAGACTTCTACTGCCTCCCAAAGATACACAAAGCCAACACACCCGGACGTCCTATCGTATCAGGCAATGTAACCCTGTGTGAGAACCTCTCTGGATACGTTGAGGGCATTCTGAAACCCATCGTACAGGGAACCCCCAGCTTCTGTCGCGACACTACAGACTTCTTACAGAAACTCAGCACCCACGGACCAGTTGAACCAGGAACACTCCTTGCCACGATGGACGTATCGGCACTCTACACCAGTATCCCCCACGATGACGGCATCGCTGCGACAGCCTCAGTACTCAACACCAACAACAGCCAATCTCCAGACGCCATCCTACAACTCATCCGCTTCATCCTTGACCACAATGTCTTCACCTTCGACAACCAGTTTTTTACCCAAACACACGGAACAGCCATGGGGACCAAATTCGCACCCCAATACGCCAACATCTTCATGCACAAGTTCGAGCAAGACTTCTTCGCTGCACAGGACCTCCAGCCAACGCTGTACACCAGATACATCGACGACATTTTCTTCCTTTGGACCCATGGCGAAGGATCACTGAAAAGACTACACGATAATATAAACAAGTTCCATCCCACCATCAAACTCACCATGGACTACTCCTCAGAATCGGTTTCATTCCTGGACACACGAATCTCCATCAAAGACGGACACCTCAGCACTTCACTCTACCGCAAGCCCACGGACAACCTCACGATGCTCCACTTCTCCAACTTCCACCCTAACCACGTTAAAGAAGCCATCCCCTATGGACAAGCCCTGCGAATACACAGGATCTGCTCAGACGAGGAGGAACGCGATGGACACCTACGGACGCTGAAAAACGCCCTCGTAAGAACGGCATATGACGCTCGACTCATCGATCGACAGTTCCGACGGGCCACAGCGAAAAATCGCATAGACCTCCTCAGAAGGCAAACACGGGACACAACCAACAGGGTACCCTACGTCGTCCAGTACTTCCCCGGAGCGGAGAAACTACGCCATGTTCTTCGCAGCCTTCAACATGTCATCGATGACGACAAACACCTCGCTAAGGCCATCCCCACGCCTCCACTACTTGCCTTCAAACAGCCGCCTAACCTCAGAAGTACCATCGTTCGCAGCAAATTACCCAGCTTTCAGGATAACAGCGACCACGACACCACACAACCCTGCCACGGCAAACTCTGCAAGATATGCCAGATCATCAACACAAATACCACCATCACACGTGAGGACACTACCCACCAGGTACATGGTACATACTCATGTGACTCGGCCAACGTTTTCTACCTCATACGTTGCAGGAAAGAATGCACCGCGGCATGGTACATCGGCGAGACCATGCAGACACTGAGACAACGTACGAACGAGCACCGCGCAACAATCGCCAGGCAGGATTGTTACCTCCCAGTCGGGGAACACTTCAGCAGTCAAGGACATTCAGCCTTGGATCTGCGGGTAAGCGTTCTCCAAGGCAACCTTAGGAACACACGACAACGCAAAATCATCGAGCAGAAACTGATAGCCAAGTTCCGCACTCATGAAGACGGTCTCAACCGGGATCTTGGGTTTATGTCACGATACATGACGTGATCCGGACTCGAGTCGTCGTTGGCTTGTTCACAGATGTGATTCCCAGTAAAAAAGTAAAAATTTTAAAGCTTATCGTTTTACATACAGACGGCAGCTTTTGACACGTTAGACCCCCTGCGACTCCACTTAATTGTCTCAGTTGTATCTTGCTATGTCTTTGATGTGGTACCTTCCTGGCTGACCTGATTAACTTTATCACACCTCGGCAGATAAACAGTCAGGATGATTTAATTTAGTTGTCTGCAATTGTAAGGTACACATGCATTGTTCTCTATCTATATATGCTTTGGCGATTCTGTATCTTTTTACTTCACCCGACGAAGGAGTAGTAAGCTCCGAAAGCTTGTGATTTCAAATAAAACTGTTGGACTATAACCTGGTGTTGTGCGACCTCTCAAAGAAGATAAGAGCCCATGGGCTCCAAGGCAATTTGGTACATTGGATCCAAAATTGGCTTAGTGGCAGGAAGCAGAGGGTGATGGTCGAAGGTTGTTTTTGTGACTGGAAGCCGTGTCCAGTGGTGTACCGCAGGGATTGGTGCTGGGTCCCTTGCTGTTTGTAGTGTACGTTAATGATTTAGATATGAATGTAGGAAGTATGATCAGTATGTTCGCAGATGACACGAAAATTGGTGAAGTGGTAAATAGCGAGGAGGGAAGCCTCAGGCTACAGGACGATATAGACGGGTTGGTCAGAAGGGCAGAACAGTCGCAAATTGAATTTAACCCTGACAAGTGTGAGGTGATGCATTTTGGGAGGACTAACAAGGCAAGGGAATACACAATGAATGGTAGGACCCTAGGAAGGACAGAGGATCAGAGGGACCTTGGTGTGCATGTACATAGATCCCTGAAGGCAGCAGGACAGGTAGATAAGGTGGTTAAAAAGGCATATGGGATACTTATATTCTGTGCCTCGGCTAATGAAGGCAAGAGCAGGGAGGTTATGATGGAGCTGTACAAAACGCTAGTTAGGCCACAGCTGGAATACTGTGTGCAGTTCTGGTCGCCACACTATAGGAAGGATGTGATTGCATTGGACAGGGTGCAGAGGAGATTCACCAGGATGTTACCTGGGCTGGAGCGTTTCAGCTATGGAGAGAGACTGGACAGGCTGGGGTTGTTTTCCTCAGAGCAGAGAAGGCTGAGAGGGGACCGGATTGAGGTGTACAAAATTATGAGGGGCATAGATAGGGTAGATAGAAAGGAACTTTTCCCCTTAGAGGGGTCAATAACCAAGGGGCATAGTTTCAAGGTAAGGGGCAGGAGGTTTAGAGGGGATTTGAGGAAAAACTTTTTCACCCAGAGGGTGGTTGGAATCTGGAACTCACTGCCTGAAAGGGTGGTAGAGGCAGGAACCCTCACAACATTCAAGAAGCATTTAGATAAGCACTTGAAACGCCATAGCATACAAGGCTACGGACCAAGTGCTGGAAAATGGGATTAGAATAGACACGGTTTGCTGGCCGGCGCAGACATGATGGGCCGAAGGGCCTCTTTCTGTGCTGTATAACTCTATGACTCTAATAAGATCATGGCTGATCTTCTACCTCAACTCCACCTTCTCGCACTATCCCCGTATCGCTTGATTCCCTTAATATCCAAAAATCTATCAATCTCTGCCTTGAATATACTCAACAACTGAGCATCCACAGCCCTCTGGGTTAGAGAATTGCAAAGATTCACAACCGTTTGAGTGAAGAAATTTCTCCTCATCTTAGTCCTAAATGGCCGACCCCTTATTCTGAGTCTGTAACCCCTAGTTCTAGACTCCCCAGCCAGGGTAAATATCCTCCCAGCATCTACTCTGTCAAGCCCTGTAAGAATTTTATACATTTCAATGAGATCACCTCTCATTCTTCTAAATTCTAGGGAATATAGGCCTAGTCTCCTCAATCTCTCCTCATAGGACAATCCCCCCATCCCAGGAATCAGTCTGGTGAACCTTCATTGCACTCCCTCGAAGGCAAATATATTCTTCCTTAGGTAAGGAGACCAAAACTGTACACAGTACTCCAGGTGTGGTCTCACCAATGCCCTATATACAGGAAACTCTCTTTTAACCGGCACCCAAATAACTGGAAATCTCTCTTAACCGGCAAAATTCTTGAGTAGGTAACCGGGGTTTTCCTTCATCTCTCCTTTAAAAATAACTTTAAAAAAAACCCCGAGGCGTTTGCCTTGTATCGGAGCATGTAGATTGGGAGGGGAATGTGCAGCCTGGGTAGGCAGCGGACACGACAGATGGTCAGCTGGCGGTCCCCGGGGAGACGGAGCTCCGAATGCAGGTGCATGTCAGTGTGTACGGGGCTCTCGTACGTTGGGAGATATAACTCTCCATTATCCGGTACTTTCGATAAACCGGCACCACGCCAGTCCCGTCGGTGCCGGTTAATAAAGAGTTTCCTGTAATTGTAGTAATACTTCTTTACTCAACACTCCAATCCCTTTGTAATAAAGGGTAACATACCATTTATTTTCCTAATTGCTTGCTGTACCTGTATGTTAACTGTCAGTGATTCGTGTACAAGGACACCCAGGTCCCCCTGAATACTAATCTTTCCCAATCTTTCACCATTTAAAAAATATTCTGCTTTTCTATTTTTCCTACCAAAGTGGATAACTTCACATTTCTGCACACACTGTGGGAGCAACCTCACCACAAGGACTGCAGTGTTTCAAGAAGGCAGCCCACCACCCCCACCTTCTTGAGGGCAACTAGGGATGGACAATAAATGCTGACCTTGCCAACAATGCCCACATCCAGAGAATTAATTTAAAAAAACCTCTCCCTTCTAGGTCTTTATGACATTCCCTCTGTGAGAAAGTCGGCAAAAAACGCTCAGACTTCTACTGGTACTTTTGAGCTCGATGTTACAAGGTGGAATAAAATAGTCCGAGCTAATCACTCTCCAATTTTCCCTCCCTCGTGTTGATTCTTTGGCAGAAATGTCATCTTGAATTTTCATCAGTATAGTTAGTCACATTATTCTGCTATCTCATTAGCCATCTCAACTGTGTTTGAAAAAATGTTGATATAGTCAAGGAAATCACACTTGATTTCAGTAAACAACAACAAAGGATTTAATTTTTTGCAACTTTTACAAGCTGGCATTTCATTTCATTTCATAATTAACACTGTTTTATATTATAATGTTCAAACAATAGTAAATAGCAACTCTATTTACCTGCATGCTGTTGAACTCTTTGCTATGCAGCTCTCATGTCACAGGGCATTTTAAAATACAGTCAGAAAAAGAAAACAGGCAGGTGCTTACCATGTGGAAAAGGCACCAAAGCACCACTGTATTGACTCATCTGTAAGTGCTGAAAACATGGGACATAACATTATGTAGATGCAGCTTCAAAGAGAAAAGTACCCAAACTGAGTACCGTCAGGAAGGAATATCTGGAATCAAAAATGCAACTGTGTATAGAATTGGTTCATGGTTTATTTTTCATTCAAATGAGAAACTTTAAAATGATTGAAGAAAACGAGGAGTCATTGATGTAGTGGAACACGGTTTCAAAACAATTCAGTTTAAAAAGTATACAACGTAAAAACAAAGCAGCATTCAAGTGTTTGACATCTTGGTTGAAGATTATGTAAATATTCTAGTCACTGGCTAACATGTTCAAAAATGTTTTACAACTATTTTTTTTCCAGGAGAACCATCTCTACGTCACAAATAGTTTATCTTTCAAATGCCTCAAACTGTCACTCTAGGTTCAGGAATAAAATCTTGTTCAGTCCCTCCCTCCAATACTTGGTGCCTTACCATAAACCTCAACACTGGTCTGGTAGTAAACCTTTCCAGTGACAGAGAAGCTGTAATTGCAGCAAATTCACTGCAACAAATGTTAGGGCACGAATGATGGCAAAAGTTGCAAAATTAAAAGTAGTTAAAAAAGAAAGGAGAAATATAAACCTATATGGAGGATGGTCAAGGAATTGAATAAAACAAGGGAAAAACAGAAGATAGGCCAAATGGAGAGAGAGTGTTTTTGCTGCTCAAAACTGGAGGAATGGTCATTATTTTCTTTTCGGCTTGTCACTAAAGTTATCGAGTACTAGATATGTTGCATTTAAATCTAAAATGCTCGTGTTTTCTCTCCAGTGAATTAAGTTACTATACTGGTGAAATCAGGCAGAAAAATCAATACTTTCCTCATGGATATCAATACTGCAGTTTTCTTGTGCTAACCTCACCATGAATTTTATTAATCAAATTATCCCAAATTCCAATCAACAAAAAGAGAGGAACTGTAGTCTATAACTACCAGATAAAATATAATTGACAAATTAAGAGCATTTGAACAATTCGAGGCACCACTGTGCCACAACTCCCTTCCAACTTGGGAATTTCCGTTACTGCTCCAACCGTGGCGTTCTTCACTTAAAACGAGTACATCCAAGAGATAGTTAATACAGTGCGAAGCCTTGGCATTCAAGGTCCACTCTCGCAAAAGACTTTGTTGCTGAGTTTCCATCTTCAATCACGAGCAGCAGATATTGTAATCTTCATCCACTCACTCGGCGACATTCGTGAGATAAATCTTGTATCTCAGTGGAAGGAGGAGGAGGAACTGTCAAACTTCTTTCAAACTGTGTTCCGAAGGTTTATTTAATTCAACTTTTACTCCCTTTTCACCTGCAGCCACAAAGAAGTAAAACAAAATAAAACTAATACTAATACTTGTACCTCATAGTAGAATGTTGCAAAGTACACAAGCAGTATGCATAATTTAAATACATTTTCTCCTTTCACGTAATCTACTGGTGCCCACTACACCACTTCCTCCTTCAGGCAGAAGCTGAATGGCTCAGTCTTGCAACACTGCTCTGTGATCAGCTGGAAATAGATACAAATCCACAAGGCCTTTTCTCAACAGACGCACATATCCAGATTTTAAATTTCAAATTGTTCCAATAAGTAACCAATCCAAGACCTCATCAGATTCACCAAATGAATAAATGAATTCTAGACAGATTAACAGAAACATCTACAACAACAACAACTTGTATTTATATAGCGCCTTTAACGTAGTAAAACGTACCAAAGCGCTGCACAGGAGTATTTTGAGACAAAAAATTTGACACCGAGCCACATAAGGATAAATTAGGGCAGGTGACCAAAAGCTTGGTCAAAGAGGTAGGTTTTAAGGAGCATCTTAAAGGAAGAAAGAGAGGTAGCGAGTCAGAGAGGTTTAGGCAGGGAATTCCAGAGCTTAGGCAACAGAAGGCACGGCCACCAATGGGTGAGTGATTATAATGCGGAGATTATAATCAGGGATGCTCAAGAGGGCTGAATTAGAGGAGCGCAAATATCTCGGGAGGGATTGTGGGGCTGAAGGAGATTACAGAGATAGGAAGGGGCGAGGCAATGGAGGGATTTGAAAACAAGGATGAGAATTTTGAAATCGAGGTGTTACTTAACCAGGAGCCGATGTAGGTCAGCGAGCACAGGGTGACGGGTGAACGGGACTTAGTGCGAGTTAGGACACGGGCAGCCGAGTTTAGGATGACCTCAAGTTTACGTAGGGTGGAATGTGGGAGGCCAGCCAGGAGTGCATTGGAATAATCAAGTCTAGGAGGTAACAAAGGCATGGATGAGGGTTTCAGCAGCGGATGAGCTGAGGCAAGGGCAGAGATGGAGGGGGAAGTAGACGGTCTTTGTTATGCTGCGGATGTGGTTGGAAGCTCATTTCAGGGTCAAAAATGACACCAAGGTTGTGAACAGTGTGGTTCAGCCAGATGTTAGGGAGAGGGATGGAGTCAGTGGCGAGGGAACGGAGTTTGTGACGGGGGACCGAAAACAATAGCTTCGGTCTTCCCAATATTTAACTGGAGAAAATATTTGCTCATCCAGAACTGTATGTCGGACAAACAGTCTGACAATTTAGAGACCATGGAGGAGTCTAGAGAAGAGGTAGTGAGGTAGAGCTGGGTGTCGTCAGCGTACATGTGGAAACTAACGCTGTGTTTTCGGATGATGTTGCCAAGGGGCAACATGTAGATGAGAAATAGGAGGGGGCCAAGGATAGATCCTTGGGGGACACCAGAGGTAACGATGCGGGAGCGGGAAGAGAAGCCGTTGCAGGTGATTCTCTGGCTACGATTATATAGATAAGAATGGAACCAGGCGAGTGCAGTCCCACCCAGCTGGACGACGGTGGAGAGGCGTTGGAGAAGGATGGAGTGGTCAACTGTGTCAAAGGCTGCAGACAAGTCAAGAAGTACGAAAAGGGATAGTTTACCTTTGTCACAGTCACAAAGGATGTCATTTGTGACTTTGATGAGAGCTGTTTCTAGACCCAGCTTTTGTTTCTTTACTTGTCCCATTACCATCTCCTTTCACCTTGCACCATCATCCCTTTTGTCATTTAATCTCTCCTGCCTTCCACCCTATCACAGACCTTCCCTTTTGTCCCTCCCCTTTCCCTGCCTCTGTACTTGCTTAAAACCTGTTACATCTCTACCCTTTTCCAGTTCGGACGAAAGGTCATCGACCTGAAATGTTAACTTGGTTTCTCGCTCCACAGATACTGCCTGACCTACTGAGTATTTCAAGCATTTTCTGTTTTAATTTCAGATTTCCAGCATCCGCGGCATTTTGCTTTTGTGTTAACAGAAGCATTACTGGCTACAATTAAGATTGTAATTATAACAAGCATAACATTTTTACACTGCCTGTTTTAAGTTGGATTTCCCGGAAGGAACATTATGCACAAGACCCATATCACCACAACTTAACTTCTACATGGGAGTTGGAAAATCATGCTTTTCTTTTCTTTTTAAATCTGTGAGGGTAAATTTTGTGAGGCCAGCCTCCTAAAGCACAGCATCGCTTTCCAGGAGCACAGATCAGAAAATTAGGTGCAGAGGTCATAGCACCTGCACTTATTATTTAATAATTCTAACCTCCACACTTGTTTCTTTCATTGCACTCCCACCGCACTGGAAGTCTCGCCTCACAGAACTTACCCTTTTCTGTTTTAAAAACACTTAAGGGAAACAGAAACAAAGTATAAAGAAGTAATGCAATGGTCATACAGTTAACACAGACCAGGTGTACCAACGGAAATGCACATGATGTATTTAATTATCATCACTCTGGCAAACAACAGCAGAACCTAGTGTCAATCATTTCTTGCATGCAATTAAGTTGACGGATAAATCCAGGTTCTTGAGCATGATGGTCCTCTTCATAAAATTACCTCCAGCATTAAAGCAGTGTTTGAGAATGTACATTGAACACAGAATGGATATTTTAAGTACAAATTAATGTTTGTTTTATCATTTGGGTACTTATTTTGCAATTTCCAGTGAATATAACAAATTAAATTATAAAGGGATGGGCTCCCCTAATGATGGCTAAAATCACCATCAGTCAAGTCTAGTGTTATTCTGCCACCTTCCATATACGAGATCATATTAAATCATAGGAAAGAAACAGTAGCTGAGATAAATTGAAGATTCTTCGTTCATTCTCTGGGTACACTATAAATTTACCTAGAAATCTGGGCAAGTGAAAAACACTCTCTGGAACATAGGGAGCTAGGATTCGCCTACGAGAGTAGTCTGAAACATGGAAGTCAAAAATATCCAAAGTTTAAAAAAAACGCTGTGATTATCTGCGCGAACATCTTTGCGGCCTTCTGCGTATGCGTGCGATATCCCGGAGTCGTGCATGCACCGATCTCCTTCTGCGCACGTGCACGGTATCCTGGAGTCGCGCATGCGCACACAATCCCCTTCTGAGCATGCATTTAGCGAAGCCACGCATACGCAGTACCAAACAGTTGCAGTCTGTACTGTGGGCCCCGCTTTTATCGACTCCGTGCGGAGAAGGTCACTTTGGGTTTTGGGGAGGGGGGGCAGGGGGTGTGGCGGGGAAAGAGAGAGGCTCGAAAGGAGAGAGCGAGAATCGGGGAGGAAAGAGAGCGAGGTGATCGGAGGGGGGAGAGAGAGGGAGCAAGGTGATCGGAGGGGGAGAGAGAGTGTGAGGGGATCGGAGGGGGGGGAGAGAGAGAGGGACAGCGCGAGGGGGGAGAGAGCGAGGGGATCGGAGGGGGGGAGAGAGAGCGGGCGCGAGGGGATCGGAGGGAAGAGAGCGCGAGGGGATCGTAGGGTAGAGAGAGCGTGAGTGCGAGGGGATCGGAGGGGGGAGAGAGCGAGGGGATCGGAGGGAGGAGCAAGAGAGCGCGAGGGGATCGGAGGGAGGAGCGAGGGGATCGGAGGGAGGAGCGAGCGAGAAGTTCGGAGGGGAGAGAGCGCGCGAGGGGATCGGAGGGGGGAGAAAGAGCGCGAGGGGATCGGAGAAGGGGAGAGAGAGGAGGGGATCGGAGAAGGGGAGAGAGAGAAGGGATCGGAGAGGCGAGAGAGAGCGAGCGAGGGGATCGGAGGAGGGAGAGCGAGGGGATCGGAGGAGGGAGAGAGGGATCGGAGGGGGGGAGAGCGCGAGGGGATCGGAGGGGGAACAGAGGATTGAAGGGTGAGACGATTGTAGGGGGAAGAGAGGGGAGAGGAGAGGAGAGGAGGTCAGGAACTCGCCGGGGGTGGGGGGGGGGAAAGAGAGAAGGTCTGGAACGCGACAAGGGTTGGGGGTAAAGAGCACAGTGGGGATGGGGGAAGAACATAATCCAGGTCTAAAGGGCAGCGGGGGGAGATGAGAGCGAGAACGTGATCCAGATTGTAAGACGTATCACGTTCTTCCAACCCCACCCCCTTTCCACCCGCACCATGTTCTCCCTTTCCTCCCCCTTGACCTGGTTGATTTCTTGGAGAGCTCGGTGTGTGTGTGGCAAGTGACATTGGACCGGACGAAATCCGGAAGTCATGACACTATTCACTTCATACCCAATAAACCTGTTAACAATCCGTGACCTACACACGATGGCCCATCTATTGGGGAGGGGGGGGGGGGGGGGGGGGGAGGGGGAGGGGTCAGGAACTTGGGCAGGGGCAGAAGGTCAGGAACTTGGGGGCGGAGGGGAAGATCAGGAACTTGGGGGCGGGGGAGAGAAGGTCAGGAACGTGGGCAGGGGGGAGGCCAGGAACTTGGGCAGGGGGGAGGTCAGGAACTTGGGGGGCAGGGGTGGTGGGGGGGGGGGGGGGGGGAAGGTCAGGAACTTGTTGGGAGGGAAAACGTCAGAAACTTGCGGGGGTGGGAGGAAGGTTAGGAACTTGTTGGCGGGGGGGGGGGTGCAGGAACTTGTTTGGGGGGTGGGAGAAGGTCATTACCCATGAGGGTGAGCACTGTCTGTTCTATGTGAGCTCTTCTGTCTGGAGCCTGAAGAATGGCTCGAATTACACTTTGTAAAGTACTTGATTACTTAGGCAGGCAGGATCTAATTACACATTCCCGATAAACTGCTTGGTGTGTCTTGTCCTCCAAAGAGACCAATCAGAAATCTGGTGTTGGAAATAAACACGACCTTTAAAAGTGTTGTCAGCGTAGGTGGATTAGAACATCACTCACAGGCCAACAAGTTAAAAATGTCCATTAGGGCTCAGAAAGACAGATGGAGCTAGCCCATTTATTGCTGAGGAAAAAGCAATGGAAATGTGCGCGGTGAAAGGTACGGAAACCGGAGACCGATGCAACAACACAGGGTGGAGAAGAAACGTTGCGGATCAATCGAGGTCCAAGATAGAGGAACAGGAAGAACAGCAATGATGCAAGGCAGAGGAAAAGGAGAGCCTGATAGGCTCTTGAACTGCCAACACACTACGATGTCAGAAATAAACAGTCTTGGTCAAAGGTTCTTTCTCCTAATTACCACACAGTGACCCCTGCAGGAAACTGTGAAATGTCAGGGAGGACAGGATCAAGCTGATGCCCTGCTGACAATCATTGTCGGCTCACAAAAGAGGAACATCCACTCAGGTGAGCTACCCGAGGGCTGCCAATGATACTGTACAAATCATTGCCTCAAGAGATGGGGAAGGGAAGAATACTGAAGAATGTTAAACACTACATAGCAATTTGTTTCATTTATTTTTGCTGGTTATGGTTAAACATTGAATAACATAACTTTCCCATATAGCTCAATGGATAAAAGCACTGTATAGTTGGAACTGAGCAATACAGGCCAAGGAAATCCTGGTTTAGTCCCCAGTCTGGGTCAAGTTAGCTAATTTTAGCTGGGGCAGCAGTGGGGATGCCACAATTGTATACATATCAACTAAGAAAACTAGCAAAAACTGACCAACAGCTTCAAGAAAGCAGACACAACCCCCGCACCCCTACCCGCCCCCCCCCCCCCACAAAAGGTGACAACTAAAGAGAGGCCCTATTACAAGTCTGTGACATGTAACCACATGACTTTCTAACTTAAGCTGTACATACACCCAACATTCCTTCACTTGTATTGGAGGGAAGAAAATGAAAGCCAAAGGTGGAAAAATACAAATGTTGGAGGAACAAAATTGGTGGTGCGTGTCGGGGGGTGGTGTCCTGGGGAATGCTCTCTTGGAAAAAAAATTAAGTCTTTACAAAGGTGCTATATTCTGGATAGTTTGGATTTTCAACAATCGAGAACATCACTTCCCCAAAGGTTAGCTCGACCATCCCAGTTCCAAGGTGCATCTGCCTTCTCCAGATACTGTACTCCATCCAACTCCACACTGTTGTAGAGACTCTCCTCTTTCAATTATCCTAACCACCCAATCAAATGGCACTCTTATTCCAACCCCCAGTTGAAGTTGGCAGTCCTCTTCCTAAGTTCATGGTGGCACTATAGGCAGGAATTACTGTTTTGGCAAGAATTTCACATTTTTCTCCCGGCTCAGTTAATGCTGCCACTCCCCCAAACCAAAGTGCTGCCCTTCCTCTTTCCCTCCCCCAAAGCGCCACTCTCAGCTTCTGCCCCTTCCCTCAATTCTTCATACCTTCCCTTCATTGCCATCCATTTCCCTTCCCTTTCTCACTCCCATCAGTGCCATCCATCACCCTCACCCATCCCTGCAATCCATTTACCTCTCCTGAGTGATGCTGCTAATGGATCAGGCCCCCTCTCCCCTCAGCATGATCCTTAGTGAATAGTCCATCAGCATTCAGTACTGAGGCTTACACAGGACTGATCACTTTGGCAAGATACTAGAGAACTGCCAGCACACACAGAATGGTTCTCCAGTACCAGCTGCTTTCTCCAGTAGTGAGGGGATAACTGCAGAAGGAATAATAAACTTGGAATAAAATTAAATTGTCCAGAATTTATTTTTAATTCAGTCATTCCACTAGTGTATTGCATGAAACTTCCACGACCATTTTAGTAGCCTAGAAAAATTGATTTAAACTGGTTTAGCCATTCACCGCCAGATCTGGCTGGACCACATAAAGCATTACCAGGGTTCTGCTCTCATCTGCCAAAACTGCTCGCTATTCCAGAATCATTCTGGAATGCAAAGATAAACCCCGGCTTCTATTCTCCACTGCTAACCATCTTCTTAAACCCCTCTCTCCTCCACCCTCACCTCCGACAACAAGTGTGAGAAGCTCATGGACTTATTTGTCTCTAAGATTGAGACCATCCATTCAGCTGCCTCTGCTACTTCCCTTCCTTCCCCTAGCCCTGAACTTGCATCTTTCTGCAGTTTCTCTCCAATGTCCCCTCATGACCTCTCCGCACTCATCTTGTCCACGAGACCCACTTCCTGCTCCCTCGATCCTATTCCCACCAAACTGCTGACCACCCAACTTCCTTTTCTGACTCCCATGTTAGCTGACATTGTTAATGGTTCGCTCTCCTCAGGTACTGTCCCCCTCTCCCTCAAATCTGCCGTCATCACTCCTCTCCTCAAAAAACCAACCCTTGATCCCTCCGTCTTTGCAAGCTATCACCCCATCTCCAACTTCTCTTTCCTCTCCAAAGTCCTTGAACGTGTTGTTGCCTCCCAAATCCGTGCCCATCTTTCCCGCAACTCCATGTTTGAATCCCTCTAATCAGGTTTCTACCCCTGCCACATTACTGACACGGCCCTCATCAAAGTTACAAATGACATCCTTTGTGACTGTGACAAAGGTAAACTATCCCTCCTCGTCCTTCTTGACTTGTCTGCAGCCTTTGACACGGTTGACCACTCCATCCTCCTCTCCACCGTCGTCCAGCTGGATGGGACTGCACTCGCCTGGTTCCATTCTTATCTATCGAATCGTAGCCAGAGAATCACCTGCAAAGGCTTCTCTTCCCACACCCGCATCGTTACCTCTGGTGTCCCCCAAGGATCTATCCTTGGCCCCCTCCTATTTCTCATCTACATGCTGTCCCTTGGCGAAATCATCTGAAAACACAGGCCGGAATTTTCAGATGTAAGAACAGGTGAGTTGGAAGCGTGGCGGGGGGGGGGGGGGGGAGGTGAAGTGAAAGTTGAAAAATGTGAACCCTGACCCCAACCCACCCACTTTCACCTTTCACTCAGGCGGGACGGGGTGGGCGGGCAGCCAACCCGCTGCCAGGAGGCGGGTGGCAATTTAAATATTATAATGAGGCCTGAAGCCTCTACTTTTAACCTGCTTTGCAGGTTTTACTGCAGGCGGCCGGGGATCCTGGAGCTCGGGATTCCCGGTGGCTGCAACGAGACGGCCTCAGCCTCGGGGAACAATCCTTGTGGGCCGGGAGGAGCAGGAGTGCTTCCTCCTGGCCCCCCAAGCTCCCCCACCATCAGCCTGGCCCTCCCTGGGGTCAGAGTTCACCTCCACCCCCGTATTGCGACTTGGCCCCAGGGATCAGACCCCCCCCTCTGGGCTTGGACCACCCACCTCCCCCGCCACCACCATCCTGGGTCCAGCACTTACCTGTTGCTGCGGCCTCCTTCTCCTCCTTCTCGGTGTCAAATTTTTGTCTTACAATACTCCTGTGAAGCGCCTTGGGATGTTTTACTACGTTAAAGGCGCGATATAAATACAAGTTGTTGTTGTTAAATTGGCAATCAGGCTGGCTTCTGGGCGGGGAACCTGCCTCTGACGTCGCACACATGCTGTCTCCAGGGTCCCCCTGCACCGTGCAGGTGGGGCCAGGGAAAATCTAGCCCACAGCGTCAGTTTCCACACATACGCTGACGACACCCAGTTCTACCTCACCACCACTGTCTCTAAATTGTCAGACTGCTTGTCCGACATCCAGTACTGGATGAGCAGACATTTTCTCCAATTACATATTGGGAAGACCGAAGCCATTGTTTTTGGTCCCTGCCACAAACTCTGTTTCCTAGCCACTGACTCCATCCCTCTTCCTAACATCTGTCTGAGGCTGAACTACACTGTTCGCAACCTTGGTGTCATATTTGACCTTGAAATGAGCTTTCGACTACATATCCTCGGCATAACGAAGACCGCCTATTTCCACCTCCGTAACATCGTCCGTCTCCACCCTGCCTCAGCTAATCCGCTGCTGAAACCCTCATCCATGCCTTTGTTACCTCTAGACTTGACTATTCCAATGCACGCCTGGCTGGCCTCCCACGTTAACTTGAGGTCATCCAAAACTCAGCTGCCCGTGTTCTAACTTGCACCAAGTCCGTTCAGCCATCACCCTGTGCTCGCTGACTTACATTGATTCCCGGTTAAGCAACGCCTCGATTTCAAATTTTCATCCTCGTTTTCAAATCCCTCCATGGCCTCGCCCCTCCGTATCTCTGTAATCTCCTCCAGCCCCACCGCCAACCTCCCAGCTCCCACCCCCCACCCCACTGAGGTATGTGCGCTCCTCTAATTCTGCCCTCTTGAGCATCCCCGATTATAATCGCTCAACCGTTGGTGGCTGTGCCTTCTGTTGCCTAAGCTCTTGAAGTTCCTCCCTAAACCTCTCCGCCTCTCTTTCCTCCTTTAAGACGCTCCTTAAAACCTACCTCTTTGACCAAGCTTTTGGTCATCTGGCCTAATTTCTTCTTATGTGGCTCGGTGTCAAATTTTTGTCTTACAATACTCCTGTGAAGCGCCTTGGGATGATTTACTACGTTAAAGGCACTATATAAATACAAGTTGTTGTTGTTAAATTGGCAAGTTTGCTGGAGCTTATTTTTGTGCTAAATTAATAACTTAAAACACTTGTAGGGAAATGCAATTTAAACCCCGAGCTGACTAACAAACTTACTTTGTGGTTTCAAATAATCCTTTACTTTTAAAAGGCAGTGACTGAACTATAAAAAGGAAAAGTTGCAAATGCTAGAAATTGGAGATGAAAACTGAAAATGGAAGTTGCGGATGCAGCAGATCTGAAAGTAAAACAGAGGATTTAAGCAAAACATGGTAAATTCACCAGTCCCAAGAAGAGAAAAGGAACAGGCCCACACCACGGGCACAGACCCCAACCCCGAGCACGGAGCTCCACCCCAAATGTGAACCTGCTTCCCCTCATTTGCATGTCATTGAACCCAGCCCTTCTCTGCGATTGGTGTATCAATTGGTTCTCATCCCCTCCCCCATTTTTCTCTCGATATTGTCCAACCTTACTGAAATGCTTGTCTTTCTGTCTTCAGTTTTATCGACACCAACACCATGGCTGCCTGTGCTTGCAAACATCGCACCACCACACCTACGGCGTGAATATGCAGTCTCTAGAGAAAACAACCGCTACACCAGCAAAGACATGCCGATCCAGGCCGACTTGAATAACCTACCACCAACCCGTCCCAAATCTAGACGGCCATTTTGAACCGTCGCCGAATCCCTTCAGCGATCTCCCCTCAGCCTTGATGACCGATGGCAAAATGCTTGGAAGAACTGTGACATACGGAATGGATTCCTTATAGAGGACCCCACAGTACAACCTGAAGGATCAAACCTTCCTCGCAAACAGTGGAGAACCATCAACCACCTCAGAACCGGTCATGGTAGATGCTGCCACCTTCTCCATAGATGGAAGATTAAAGCATCCCCATCATGCGACTGTGGAGCTCCAAATCAGACCCTGGAGCACATCATTGAGCACTGCCCTCAGAGGAAATTCACAGGCAGCCTACGAGAAATCCACGCTGTTACACCAGAAGCTTTGGCCTGGATATCTGACTGAGATATTGACATTTGAAAGAAGTAGTAGTAGTCTTCAGTTCTGATGGAAGATTACACACCTGAAATGTCATTACCTGTCTTTCTCTTTACAGAAGCTGACTGACCTGCTGTGCATTTCCAACGCTTTGTTTTCAATCACATAACTATTGCTTTTGCAAAGGATATCTGCTAGAATATGTGTAAAAGGTTCTCTCAGAAAGGGGAAATATGATATTACATAGTATTACATAGAATGTACAGCACAGAAACAGGCCATTCAGCTCAACTGGTCCATGCCGGTGTTTATACTTCACACGAGCCTCCTCCCACCCCTCTTCATCTCACCCTGCCAGTATAACCTCCTATTCCTTTAATTCTCATGTGTGTATCCATATACAGGAAACTCTATTAACCGGCACCCAAATATCCGGAAATCTCTCTTAACCGGCAAAATTCTTGAGTAGGTAACCGGGGTTTTCCTACATCTCTCTACACTGGATCGTAGCATTATATGGGCCAAGTCTTTGCAGAATGCTCGCTGTAAGATCTGTCACAAGAAGGGAGATGCAGAAAACATGCTGTTGTGTGATGGCTGTGATCGAGGGCACCACACATACTGTTTGAGACCAAAGGTTAAGGTTTGTACATAGTACTTTTTAAATCAAAAAAAGCTGGCTACTCAAAAGAAAATTCTTTAATGTGACCGGGGTTCTTGCACCTGTGGCCGTGCACCAGGGACTCCTGGATCTGTGGCCATGTACGGGGCTCTCGTACCTTGGTAGATATAACTCTCCGTTATCCGGAATTTTTGATAAACCGGCACCACGCCGGTCCCGTCGGTGCCGGTTAATAAAGAGTTTCCTGTATATATACCCATTTTTTTCTGTCAAAACTTTTACTGTCAGAATTTACATCCTGTAACCATATTACCATTAGAAATCAGAATTATATTTAAAAAAAACTAAAGAGTATTTTGTAATCTATAGTATTTTGCAAAGGAGAGCAGTTAGTCTTAATTAGCATAAAATGTTGCATCTTAGAGATGTCTGCATACATACAATTCTCCCTTTCCGAGCTTCATGCTTGAAAACTAATGGCGAAGCAGCCTCGGAGCAGGCATTTTGTGTAGAATGCCTCAGTAGTATCACAAATGGGGAGTAAAATTCACTCAGCAGGTTAGCTAATTCTTTCTTCTCCTCTCGCTTCCAACCTCTCTGACCATCACAACCTTTCTTGTCTCTATATTCTCAGCACAGTATACGCTTCTCCTAATGTTTTAAAATAACATCGTCTCCCACTCCAACTCATTCTTGAAATTTTGGATCTCAACTTCACTCAGTCTTCCTTTCCTTCTACAATCTACAAGCTTTCAATAACGGAGTTTGGCATCAGAATTATTACTTCTCAATTTATTTTATCTTCTCTTCACCTGTTTCTTAATTTAAAAAAAATCAGTGGAATACATATTTCAGAAACAGGGGAGGGCCATGGCACCAGTGACTGTTCATGTATATTTAACAATGTGGCAACTCAGACAAGTAGCTACTTTAAGTACAACTATTAAAATGATTTAATAGAGAAATGCTAGTACCATCTTCAGTGGGTAATACTTATTACAATTTATGATGTGGCTGGTAAAATACTTAAAAATTCAGAGTTGACTATTTAACTTTAATACCATCCAGAAATTATTTTAATAAAAACATAAGGTAAGTACTCAGATGAGGCCACTTTACCTGTTGAATATTTGTCTTTAGCTCGTGTTCGCTCATCTGCATCAAAATACCAGACTGTTATGGCGTACCTAAAGTTTAATATAAAAGAGGTTAATGTTTCTCTATATTACCCCAGTACAGACTGTTTACAGTTAAATGAGTTCGAGACATGCATCATCCCCACTAATCACACAGAGCACCATGGCTGCTGAATAATGTATTGTAAACCCAAAATTTGAACACCAAGTGTCAACGCTTTGCTTCATGATGTACTATATTATATTTGTAGCAAGCATAGCTATACTTTAACAGTGGAAGACAAAGGATGGGTAAATCTGACTAGATGTCTCATGAGGCAATGCTGTGAGGTTCTGTTTAACCTCACAACTGGACAGGTTGTTTCTCACAGCTGACCATGATATTTGGTGTCAAGATTTTGTAAGGTTTGGTGTTGTTTTAAACAAAAAAAAATTCTCTTGCTCTGCAACAAATATATTCATATATTAAAATTCACATGTAAGGCATGCATTTCTTGTTAACCAACATTACTTTAGGATTTTTGGTTATGTTTTTCTGTCAAAAATTTACCATGGCAAAACATCACCCTCCATCTCCAGTCTGATTAGAAAAATATGTGGCTCAGTTAGTGCATAGTTGCTATTTTGTATGCAGTATGAAGGCTGATCCATGTCATCCATTACAACAGTGGTTACACTTCAAAAGTACTTAATAGGCACTTTGGGACACTCTGAGGTCATGAAAGGCGCTTTATAAATCCAAGTCAGTCTTCTTTTAATATAGGTATTGATTATTGCAACACAATCACTTGAAATGTGTCAGCAGTGTTGCTGAACCAGCGTAGGAGCCAAGTTACCAACTTTGCTGATCGTGCCTGTGTGGCTGCTGATAATTTGTGCATATGCACTTAATGTTGGTACACACTAAGTGCCACCTGGCCACCTTTCAAAGTTTTACTGAGGAATTGATTCAAAGGACATGCTTTTTAAAAAAAAAGCAAATCATCAGTTTGAATTGAGGGTGTGTCCAGGGGAGGGGCGCTTAACACAGAGAATGGAAGAATCTTTAGTGCTCCACAGCCAGCTTGAAGCATCTTCTAAATGGAGATCGAGCTCAGCATTACTCAAAATATCTGCCTAGTGTCATGGTGAAAAATATCCTTGTGTGGCTCAGAACTACGAGCTTTGACACAATCCAGAATGTCAGCAATCAAAGGATACTGAACAATACATAATGTCAACCTTTACAGACAAAACTTGATAAGAGTTTTGTTTCCACATGGAGCAGTCCATTCCACATATTCACCACCTTCTGCTTAAAGTTAGTTAAATCAAAATTATTCATGCACCGCCCATCTTCTAAGTTTGCGCCCCTGTCCCCAGTTCTAGAGCAGTGTCATCCAACAGAAACTTCTGACTAGCCACAAGTGTGGTTATGGTCACAGTTTAACCAACATGCACTCATTTTAGCAGAAAACACTTTACACACAATACAGATAAATGTACTTCACATGTGTATATTTACTTAACAAACATCTACCACCATTCAATAACCAAGGAAGGAAAGCACTCACAATGATCAAAAAAACACTCCGACACTCTGCTTTTTATCTTACCATTTTACCAACAACTGCATAAAAAGATTAAAGTTCGCACGCATACGCCATATGCAAATATGAGTATTGAGATCACATGCCCAATGACCGTGTCTATTACTCATTTTTATTTATTAAATCAGAAATGCAATTAGCCACATCCGGATTCCAAATTAGCCACATGTGGCTAGTGTTAATATATTAGACAACACTGTACCAGAGTTTGCAGAAATCATTTTATCGGAGTTCAATTTATCAATTTCCTTAGGAATCTTTAATAATATTCCCTTAGAAGCTGCTCTTCTCCAGAGTAAACAATCCCAAGCTCTTCAACCTCTCCTCATACCTCAGATGCCTTAAGTTTGCTTACCCTTTTCTGCACTGCCTTCAATGCCTGGATATCCTTACTATAGTAAGGACACCAGAATTGTACAGTATTGCAGGTGAGGCCATACCAGTGGCCTGAACAGACTCATTATCACCTCCTATGCTTCGTGCTCTACCCCTCTGCCTATACATGCCAGGGTCCAGTTGGCTTTCCTTAATGCTGCTACACACTATCCTGTTGGTTTCAGTGCGTTTTCCACTAATACCCCAAGGGGGAAAAATTGAGTCACGCCCCCTTTGGGGCGCTAACTTCGCCGGGGTGCTACCTTTAGCGCCCAGAAAAAATTAGCGCCCCCCGCACCCGAAATTCACCGGTAGCGCCCCAAGAGGGAGGGGCCTTGCGCAGCGCGACTCAGGGCTCAGCTGGGCCACCGGGGATCGGAGTGCCGGCAAATGAGCCCGGCACTCAAGAGAAGTGCCGGCTCATGGAGCGCAGCTGGCACTCCGCCGGGGGGGGGTGGGGTGGGTGCTCAGGAGGCCAGGGACGGCAACGGAGACAGCTGCTGGCAGGCGGCCAGCAACAAAAATGGCCGCCCGGCACCTCGCCTTTAATTAGCGCCATCCCGGCCACAGGTAGGCCCCCCCTGACCCCGTCAGACATAGCGTCCGGCGGTAAGTCAGGGGGAGCTACCGAAGATCACGGCCGGGGCGCGAGCGGGGTGCTGACGTCATCGCAGGTGGCACAGCGCCGCAGGGCGCTAACGGTTACCGCTGCCGCTAACCTCCCGCTGAATTTCGTGGGAGGCGTTGGCGGCGCCACACCCGGGTGCTAGTTGCTTTGCGCCCCGTTAGCGCCCTCTTAGGGCGCTAACGGCAGGCACAAAGCAACTGAATTTCTCCCCCCAAGATCCCTCTTCAGTGTTGTGTCCTGTAGCATAGATTAATTTAGTTTATATTCCCACGGTTTCCTTCTCTTCCCCAGTTTCATTATCTTGCATTTCTCCACATAAAGGACAGAATTGTCCGGGGGGGGGGGGGGGGGGGGGGGGTCAGCGGGCGGGATCAGTGACAGGTCGGGTGGGAAATTTGATATTTTCGACAGTGGGTCGGAAACCCGCTGCCATCCCGCCGCAGCGCGCCTTTCCCAATGGCGTGTCTGTGATCTCGGATCGGACCCGACCCGCAGAGGCGGGCGACCCAATTAAAGCAATTATCGGCTTGTTGACAGGCCCTTAATAATGGTTTTAACCTTACCTTTTAACTTTAACTGCTCGCCCATGGGGTCACACTGCTCGTGAACCACATCTGTTAACCTGAGGCGGGAGTTGAATGACCACTGAATCAGCTGATTAGTTGACAGCTTGAAATGTACTATAAAAGCTCCCACCTCACAGCTGTTCACTTTCCAAGTGCAGAAGCTGTTGCTTACTCCATTTGAACACAGATTGAGCTTTATGCAGGCTGTAAATGTTTGGAACAAACTCTCCATCTATTGTCACCTTATTGGAACAACCTCTCTCACCACTGACAGATCGCTTCTGAAATCTCAACTTCATTTGCTGTCTATTCCATCAGCATGGGTACCATTTATGCTGTTGCACCTTGGTCCTCAGAATCTGACCATGATCAGCCGCAACACCAGCAGCACCAGGCACACCAGCAGCACCAACAACACCACCAACCTTCTCCGCAATCAACTGATGCTACACAGGACAGAGGGCGTCAGCACCCAACCACATTGCTGCCCGGGAGGCCAAGGATGGCCTCACCATGGCCAGCTTTACTTCACTTGACGCTGTACAACCTGGCTGCCACATGATGTGCCAGGTTGGCACCACCCCACACCAACACCATAAAGCATCCCTACAATGTCCAAGCCATTCCTTTCACACTCAACCATTGCGGGGGTACCGTTATGTCTCACCATTCACTGCAACTCACTAAGCCACTTCCAAAGGTGCAAAATGTTGAAAATAAAGGTTTCAATGTTTGACAGCACATTAACAGAAACTTTACATGAACATTGGATAAAACACCCTTGTGTGTTGTTAGTTGGCATGACTGCACTAGGATGAGGGCGAGTGTGAGGGGTGGCTAGTGAGATAGGGATGTGATAATGTAGATAGAGAGAGAGGGATGGGTGGAGATGCAAGGTAAGTTGGTGTGAGTAAAGATGTGCAGGAGTAGGGTAGGGAAGGCAGAGTGATGGGGATGTGATCAGAGGCACAGCAGGATGAAGGGGAGTGTGGCTTTGTACTCATGTTTCCTGATCTAATGAGATCATTGAAAGGTCTGCGCCACTGCACCCAGGTCCTCCTGACAACATCCCTGCTTGTGACCTCCTCTGCAATGTGCAACCAGACTGTCTTGGTCTCTTGGGTGGTCTCTACCGTCCATCGGAAGGGAAGAGGACCTCTCTGCGTGCTCTGACTCCTTCCATAAGCATATGGAGGGAGTCATGGGAGAACCTGGGTGCAGCCCTGCACCTCTGCGCAGTGACTGTCAGTGTTTGCAGCACTTCAATGCTGTAGAACACTGACAGCACAAAAGTCAAAAATAAGGTGGCCATGGTCCCTTTAAGGAAACCGGCTCAAGACACGTCATGAATGACGTCACCAGACCCGCTCCATCTAATTGGGTCGGGAAACGTGCTGGGCGGGCTTAACAAGCCCCATTGAGGCAAGTTCATTTTCGGCAGTGGGATGGAGCCAGCAGCGGGGCCGTGACCCGCCACCGACTGCACCGGACCCGCCAAGGTGAGCAAAATCTTGGCGTAAGTGTCATTTGCCACCTTTTCAACCTATCCAGGTCTTTATATTAGGTTTGTCTGTTCCGTATTATTTGAACCCCTAATTTGTTGTCATCCACAAATTTAGATAGCTTTGTTCCTACTCTAACTCCATATCATTTATACACACTGTAACTAGTAATGAACTCAGCACTGATCCCCGTTTTACCTTGCCAGTAATCCTTTGACCTGCTAAAATCATACAGCACAGAAGGAGGCCATTTAGCTCATCGTGCTTGTGCCGGCTCTTTGGTAGAGCTATCCAATTAATCCCACTCCCCAGCTCTTTCCCCGTAGCCCTGTAATTTTTTTTCCTTCAAGTATTTATCCAATTCTCTTTTGAAAGTTACTGTTGAATCTGCTACCACCGCCTTTTTATGCAGTGCATTCCAGATCACAACAACTCGCTGTATAAAAAAAAAGTTTCCTCATGTTACCTCTGATTCTTTTGCCAATCACCTTCCAACTGTGTCCTCTGGTTACTGACCCTTTTGCCACTTGCAACAGTTACTCCTTATTTACTCTTATCAAAACCATTCATGATTTTGAACACCTCAATCAAATCTTCCCTTAACCTTCTCTGCTCCAAGGAGAACACCCCCAGTTTTTCCAGTCTCTCCACAGAACTGAAATCCCTCATCCCTGGTATCATTCTAGTAACTCTCTCCAGCACCCACTCCAAGGCCTTGCCATCCTTCCTAAAGTGTGGAGTGCCCAGAATTGAACACAATACTCCAGCTGAAGCCTATCCAGTGTTTTATAAAGGTTTAGCATAACTTCCTTGCTTTTGTACTCAATTCCTTTGTTAATAAAACCAAGGATCCCATATGCTTTTTTTAACAGCCTTCTCAACTTGTCCTTCCAACTTCAAAGATTTGTGTGCATACACCCCCAGGTCTCTCTGTTCCTGCACCCCCTTTAAAATTGTATAATTTAGTTCATATTCCCTCTCCTCATTCATCCTATCAAAATGTATCACTTCATATTTCTCAGAGTTCAATTTCATCTGCCATGTATCTGCCCATTTCACCAGTCTGTCTATGTCCTCCTGAAGTCTGTTACTGTCCTCCTCATTGTTTACTACATTTCTGAGTTTCGTATCATCTACAAACTTTGAAGTTATGCCCTGTATACCCAAGTCCAGGTTATTAATATATATCAAAAAGAGCAGTGGTCCTAATACTGACCCCTAGGGAACACCACTGTATACCTCCCTCCAGTCCGAAAAACAACTGTTCACCACTACTCTCTGCTTTCTGTCCCTTAGCCAATTTTGTATCCATGCTGCCACTGTCCCTTTAATCTCATAGGCTTTAATTTTGCTAACAAGTCTGTGGTACTTCGTCAAATGCCTTTTGAAAGTCCATATACACAACATCAACCGCACTATCCTCATCAACCCTCTCAATTACTTCATAAAAGGACTCGATCAAGTTTGTCAAACACGATTTGCCTTTAACAAATCTGTGCTAACTTTCATTTATTAGCCCATACTTTCCAAATACCAATTAATTTTGTCCTGGATTATTGTGACTAAAAGTTTCCCCACCACCGACATTAGGCTGACTGGTCTGTAGTTGCTGGGTTTATCCCTCTCCCCTTTTTTAAACTGGGGTACAACATTTGCAATCCTCCAGTCCTCTGGTGCCACCCCCACATCCAAGGAGGATTCGAAGATTGAGGCCAGAGCTTCCGCAATTTCCACCCTTAATTCCTTCAGTAATCTAGGATGTATCCCATCCGGACCAGGTGACTTTTCTACTTTGAGGACTGTCAATCTTTTAAGTACCTCCTCTTTATCTATTTTTATCCTATCCTCCTCCAGTTAAGCATTTTTATGCTTGATTGTACCATGTCTTTTTCCATAACTATTCTAAACCCAAATGCTCTCCCAGTGAAACATGCTCCACTTGCCCCACTTCATTCCTCAGAACTAGATCCAGCACTGCTTCCGCCCTCGTTGATCTGACAACACAATGATCAAGAAAGTTCTTTCTGTAATTTGCCTGCAAATTTGCTCCTCTATCTCCTTCCCACTATTTGGTGGCCTATAGTATACACCCAGTAGTGTAATAGCTCCTCTATTGATCCTTAATTCTAACCAAATCGATTCTGTCTATGACCCCTCAACTACATCATCCCTCCCCAGTGCTATAATAGTTTCTTTGATCAATACTGCCACTTCCCCCTCTTTTTTTCCTTCTCCATCTTTCCTGAATACCTTGTAGCCAGGAATTTTAAGATCTCAAACCCTTCTTTGAGCCAGGTCTCTGTTATTGCCACTATATCATAGTCCCATGTGGTGACTTGTGCCTGCAGCTCACACCCTTATTTACCACATGACATGCACTCCAACCCCATCTTAGACTGCCTCGCATTTGGCCCCTGTATGAACCTTCCTATTTCTGAACTATTCTTTACTCTAGTGCTATTTGCTTCTCCCAGTCCTCTGTGCACTTTGTTTCTCCTCTCTACCGGTGCCCATCCTCCTGATGCAGCTCCATTCACAACCATCTTTGCTTTTTCCGGTTGAGCCTATCTCGTCGACTATTCACTTGTGTGCATTTGTCACAAGATGGTTTACCTCTGAACAAGGCCCATCATTTCTTCACAGGTGTGAATGTGCAAATGTGTAGCATAATAAATGTACAATGATGAACAGGCATCTAGTAAATAACGAGGGTTGAATAGAAACCAAAGAGAGCACTCTATATTGGTATCTGTGACCCTTGAAATTGAACACGAGAAATCCTGACAAGACTGTAAACTTGACATAAAAGTAGGCACACAGACGTCCATTACAGTCAAATTCCTGAAGAAAAAGCCTGACTGACTTGAGGTAACGTGGCCACCTTGAATTTCTCCTTTTGAGAAATCTGTTCAAAGGTCTCAAGTCTAAAAGCAGGACTATTTTTTGAGGATTACAAAGTAACACAGTAGAACCTGTTCATTATTGTTTTATGGGAACTGGCGGTATGGATACAACAGCTAGCATAGTGCAAATCTTGGCTGCTATAAGAGAGTTCAAGCTGGTAGTCCAGATAATTGATGCATAGATCTAATTCATAAGAGGGTCAACTCCTCCTATTGGTTTGCCTGACCCACACATTTGCTGTGATTATCTCTCAGTTTGTCACAAAAAAGCAATTCATTCCTGCTTTCAAAATCCTGGCTTGAAAGCAGGGAAAATATTGTCACGGGCCCTGGGATGCCAAAGAATCCACAAAGCTGATTCTTCACAGACCCATAGGTTAGGCAAACTTGACTAGCAGGTGTAGATCTATCTCTAGGTGCCTACGCCAAGGAAAGCCTGACAGTTCTGCTCATATCATTTGCTCCTTTCTGTCAAAGGACATCTGCAAAAGTACGGGAAGCTCGAAACATGAAGGCAAGTGTGACTATATAGCAATATCCCCGAGCGATAGGTTGAGCTTGGAGGTCCAGGACATCCACTACAGCCTGCTCTTGCATTAAGACCACCTGTAACAGTCTTTTGATTTGTTGACAAAATAAATTGACCAGCAAACATCTCGATTAGTGTGTGGAATGCTCACCAGTCAATACTTCGCTGAATGGGCTCTTGACAAAACCAATCCAGTGGAACCCGATTACTCATTGTGCTGGCTCTTCCTGTGGCTACAATAATGATTTCCTCAAGCTTTTAAATGCAGTCCATGCAGAACTTACAATCTACTACATGTGCACAACAGGTCCCATGGATACTTATGGTCTTTTTAAAATGGCTGTACTTAGTGCAATGTTTAAGATCTGTTCAGCCAGGGAGATATGATGAAAGATGCTGAATAAAATCCAATCCAAAAGCAAAATCAGTTATGGTGTAACACAGGAACAAATTTTTTGCAGCATGACAGGGGTATCCAAACTTATTTGGGCCACATAACTCTAACATCCCTGCCTCTGTCCACCTGCTACTGCAAACCTCATCCGTCTTATTGTCACCTCTAGACTCGACTATTCCAATGCTCTTCTGGCAGGCCTCCCATCCTCCATAAACTTCAGCTCATTCAAAACTCTACTGCCTGCTTCCCATACTGCACCCAAGTCTCAATCATCCATCACCCCTGTCCTTGCTGACTTACATTGGTTCCCAGTCCCTGCCAACACCTCCAATTTAATGTTAACCCGGTGTTCAAATCCCTCCATGGCCTCGCTCCTCCTTATTTCTGTAACCTCCTCCAGCTCTACAACATCCCAGAACTCTCCGCTGCTCCAATTATAGTCTCTTGTGTATCCTTCCCTCCCTTTGCTGTGCCTTTAGCTGCCTTGGTGGTATGAAGGTGTGTGAACTGCTTGCCAGTTTTCCGGGAGATCGCCCTGCTACTTTTGAACCTTACTTTGATTGACAGTTTTGTTTAATTGTATAGGATGCCTTGACCTTCTGGTGCATTACCTTAACTTCAATGGGAATGAGAAATATATAACACAGTATTCTAGCACTTGTTTTTCAGTTCTCTTCTCGCTATATGGGCGGAGGTTAAAAAAACGACTCCGCGAGTTGCCTTGCTCACCAGAAGTGTTTCATCGAGGGCACAAGTTGCGAAAGTTACTAAAGAATTGCTAAAGATTCACAACATCCATTGTTCTGAAAGAGATACCAAGTTAAGTAAACTAGCCAGATCTGTTGTTTGTTTAAATTTGCTTCTTAATAAACTTGATTTGTAGTTTTTAATCTGAGATATATAGTTTTAGAGTTATTTGTCCACCAGCTGGAGATCAGGAGTGTGCAGTAACATCTCCTATTGGTTACAGAGCACATATTGAATGTAAATGGGTTTATTGTTTCCCCTTAGCAAAACACAGCCCAGATTAAAGTCACAATTCTGTCATAAGGAGTGAGGGCTCACCTGTGGAAGGACACTTTGGCGCTGGGCACAAGAAAAAGCCATAAAGAACTCTAAAAACCCCTATCCTGTAGGTTGCAGTGAGAGATTCCTGGGCATTCAAGCATGTACAGCCTTAACAGCACATTGAGTGCACTTGCATTACGCATCAATGTGTGAAGTACCATGTTAAACTAATGTAAATGGAGTAAAATTCTGCAAGAACGTGGTTAAATTAAAAAAGCCTCAAACACCGAACTGTCTCTTTAGCTTGGTTGGTATATAAAATTTCACATTGACACACTCCATAATCTGTATTTTTCCACATTCTGTATATCTGTCTTTTTATGAGAAGTAAAGATGCACCCTACCCCCATTTGTGTTAAGATTTTAAATCTGAGCATTCTGGAAATCAGAGTAATCGGAATCTTGAACACTGTCTCAGCCAGTACTGTTTCTTATCTGGGGTTCAGTGGCTTCAAAGTTCCATCCCCAATGAACAATTACAACCACTTTTGGAACATGGCCCAGCCCTGCAATTGACCAGAAATGGTGGTTCTCTGTCAGCTAAGAAATTTGATGGTGTTATTTATTTTTATGCTTATTATTTTTCCCATGAAGATTGGAGGAGTGGGAAGAGGCAGAAAGTACTTTGAACAGAAAGTATTTCCATGCACTTTCCTTCCTATTTAACCCTGCAGGATTGACCTGACGCCATTTTATCAGGGACATTCCTTGTACATAGATGCTCGAGACAGGAGGCTGCGTGTGTTCTGATTTCATTACAGAAGGACTTGCTATAATTAGTTTGTGCCTCAAGACTACGAAGGAATCTATAGGTAGTTGATGAACATGGTATAGTAAGTGACCTGAAGTACTCAGTACATCTCGTCTAGCCAGGATGATTTTGCAGCATACAGCAGATTTTTCTACCTAATTTTGGTTGCTGCCTATACGGACATGCTCCAGTTGGCTATGGGAATTCCAGCCATCAAGTGAGCCAATACTTACTACACTGAAGGCCTCCTAGGGAGAATTGAGCATGCGACATCTTAAATGGGCATTGTCCATGTCAATTTCCTTCTGACGGATGCACCATACTGTGCCTACTCCTGAGGTGAATGGAGAATGATGACTATGAAGGTGATCATGCAACTTCAGCCCCCTTCCCAATAAAAGCACTTCATAGAACTTACCTTGTGGCAAAAGCTGGTTGTACTTCATGAGGATTGCGTCGATCAGACCAAAAAAACAGCAGCCTATCAAACTTTGGTTCAATATCAGCAAACTGTAATTTGCCTTCTGGAAAAATTCGAAGAAGACCTCCATTCACCTAACAAAGCAAAGGAAATCTTTAGCTACTAATCCTCATTAGTGCACTTTCTTTAAAACCCTAGATACAAAGCAGGTCATCACTAAACTAGGGAACATTTTGTAGTATTTGAAGTTTGTGCCAGGTTATATTAATTCAGTGCATTTAATCTGTTTAGTACAGATCACTTTTCCACTGCTGCAGATTTTTAAGAAAAAAACTCATCTAAAATTTCCAGTATAACAGTCAGAACCAAAAATCATTCCCTCCAATTGGGTATTTCAAAATCACAATTGTATATTTCCATTCATCACAAGATCATAACATAGATATGAATGGAAAAGGTCTAAACTCATCAATTCACAAAGAACCTATAGTCCCCAATCACAGCACTTAATTGTTTCTAAATTAATTCAAGGTTTTGCCACCATTGCTCTACCCAGCAGTCCAACAAAAATGAGAATTTGTGTCTCTAAGGTTTGTATAGTTTCAAGGAGCTATGGAGACTGTTCTCTTTACGAGATACAAAACACGAGTGAGAAAGGGGAAATTTCTTTTGATCAGGAATCAGTCAAGATAAATTGCTTATATGGTGGTACAGTATATTTAAAATGTTAATGATGCAGTATTCCATCAAATGAAAATGTAATTTCTGATTGACAGTTCTTAAAGTAAGCAGCTATTATATGGGGAAACCGTCAATTATGTCACTGTGGACACTTAACATTTTGTTTGCTTGACTGTTTCAAAGAAAAATATATTAGACAGAATAAATATTCCAGTTCTAGCTGTTAGTTGCCACTTCTGGTGAGAAAGCATCAGTCTCTGTGGGTACGAGAAGCTCATATATTCTAAATGTATCAACTTACTCCAGAAGATACATTTCAAGACTGTGGACTGCGTACAAGGAAAAGGGAAGGCTCAGTTGATTCGTCTAAAGAAACTGTTACATTCCAAGCAGCTGTAAAAATACAGCTTACTAAAAGGGTATTATTAATGCCTTGTGGACCAATTGCCGTTCTTCATAGAAATGTTGGCCTAAAATTTGCGCCGTAGTAATGGTGCATCTATGATGCATGCCATTACTATGGCTCAAATTTTCCAGGAAATTATGGCGTGAATGACGGGCCATTAATTGCGCCATGCCAAAATTTCCTGGGACACTTTGCGTGCACCTGGCCGAAACAGTGAGAATTCAATTTTTATAGCTCCACCCAACTTATAAAATCAATGGCCATGTCCAATTTGTTGCATTAATGTTGCTTTGATTGCCACTGCCACTTAGACTGAACCAGAACAGTGCCGGTGACCTGGCAGCGGTGTGATTTATTGCTCCAAAATCGCTTTTCCTTAAACATAGATGACTTTTTACTGAGCTTTGCCAATTTATTTTAACAAAAATAATTGGCTTTTGGACATCCGAGCTGGCTTAAATGTTTCCTGTGAAATGGAATTGAATTTTTGATAGCCATTTAATGTTTGTACCCATTCACTGATCTCTGGTTCCTTAACAGTTTCAATTGGTACTTCAGAATATCGATTTAAAGAGTTATGATGACTATTAGAGACCATGCAGCTGCTCTGAATCTAAATGCAGCAATATCTGAAATATGAATTAAATACATCGTACAGATCTTACATTGAGTTTTTAATATATTTCCCCTGCAAAACACAGGACACACGCTTTGAAATGAATTTGCCCACCAACATCTGAAAATGATTACCATTCAGAAGCCTTCAATTAGCTCAGGAACCTGCAGCCACACACGCTGCCCCCATATTACACCCAGGAATTATATTTCCACAACTTTAGAAAACAAAATAAATAACCTGACCAACATAGCATGGGGACTTCACGAAACAGGGCTCATAGGTCAAACATGCGCTTTTATAAACCGGTATAACAAGTGGATGAATACTGTGACACTGTTCATATGATCAAAATCAGAATCGAGATCTTAATGGCGTCGCTTCCGAATCGCCACTACCCTTGCTGTGGCGCATTCTAATGAGTTCTCCAGCAAATTTTGCCGTAAATTTGCCATTGAAGGCTCAACGGCCAAATGCGCCAGTCCAACAAATTCTGGGCCAATGTTGGCCCAAACATTGCTGTGGCAGGCCAATGAACGGCAACCGCTGTTGGTTAGCCCTTGCCCATTTAATCTCCATGCTATTTTGCCCTGCAAGTTGGTGGAAGTGCAAGATGGAAACTGCACGCACCCTCTACAGGGCATTTGGGATCTGAGTGAACAGGGCAAGCAACAGTGTATATCTTTAACCAATCAGATTGAAAGATTGTGAAATTAACAGCGCACGGTCCAAACAAGGAAGTGTAAGTTAGAATAGTGAATTCAACGTAAAGAGAAATAAAGAGAGGGAAGAAAGATTTGATTAAGAGAAAGAGAAAAAAGACAAACTAAAGGAATAAGACTCCATGCTTGTAAAAGTTAATTTTCAGTGCTAGAGAGATTGACTGGCAGTAATTAACATTTATCATGGCGTTCCTCTAGCCTTCAAATAGCTTCTGGATTTCACTCACCCGTTACACCCTTCTCCAAACTTGGACAACAGTTCGTCGATGCTCCATGCCGACTCCACCCTCCCTACATCAACTTTATCCCACCACCGAACCTGACTTTAACTCTGGACTCCCTCTTGTCTCCTCTCTATTCCCTGTTACTACCAGGATACATGTATCCTAATAATTGCTACGTAACCAGGCCTATGTAACTTGAGTTTTTCCCGTGTCCATTCGCGTGCGCATCTTGGCTGCCGCTCTGGATGCGAGCCCATCACTCCTATTTCCACTTTTTTCTCTCCCCCCACCCCCCCCTCACTTTTCTTTTCTCTCTACCCCTTCTTCACTACGCTCTCCTGTCATTATGCCTCCGTTCATTTCTCCCCTCTCAGGTACTCCCAAATCCCTACCCCAACCCTTGATTACTATTCCACCTTCCTACTCTCCTGCCATAGTCCCAGGCTTGACTCCATATTAGATAAGCCTACAGCTTCCCTTTGTGCCTCTCTTGGCATCCTCTGAAGGGCCCATCGAGGCACTCATCGGTGCTTCCTTAAGAGCAGAAACCCCCAACTGCCTCATCCTACTCTCTCGCCAACCTTCCAGCCCAATCTTGCCAATCTCCTCCCCGTCCAACTCACCCCTCAGAGCTGACCCTGTGGACTCTAGCAGTGGATCAGCTATCGTCGCCCCTCTCCGCATATCCCTCCAGAATGTCAGTTCACTTGTGAATAAGACCCTTGCCAACCATGAGCTTATTGTGGATGACTGCATTGACGGAAACCTGGCTGAGGGGTGATGACACCTTTCCCCTAAATGAAGCCTCCCCACCTGGCTATACCTTCCACCCCATGAAAAAACTCTCTCCCAACTCACTTACAACTCCACTTTCAAATTCTCAACTGTCTCGCCTTTGGCCCTCCATTCACCACGACATTTCTGCAGCTACCGATCTGCTCAACCACACCCTCACCACCACCTTTGATGCTCTAGTCCCCATTAATCACCCTGGCCATTTCTCCGGTACGGCCCTCATCTCCGCTCCCTTACGTCCAAGGGACGCAGACTTGAACGGATATGGCGGACAACTGGTTTAGCCATTCACCACCAGATCTGGCTGGGCCACAAAGTACTATGGGGGCCTGCTCTCGTCTGCCAAAACTGCTCACTATTCCAGGATCATCCTAGAATGTAAAGATAACCTCCGGCTTTTTTTCTCTACTGCAAACTGTCTTCTTAAACCCCTCTCCCGTGTCCTCCACCCTCACCTCCAACAACAAGTGCGAGGAGCTCATGGACTTCTTAGTCACGAAAATTGAGACCATCCGATCAACTGCCTCTGCCACTTCCCTTCCTTCCCCATGCCCACCAGGCCAAACTTCCTCTAAGGTTCCCCCTGTCCCAGCCTTGAACTCGCACCTTTCTCCAGTTTCTCTCTGATCTCCCCTCATGCCCTCTCCGAGCTCATCTTGTCCATGAGACCCACTTCCTGCTCCCTCAACGCTATTCCCACTAAACTGCTGACCCCAACTTTCTTTTCCGGCTCCCATGTCAGTGGATATTGTTAACGGTTCTCTCTCCTCAGGTACTGTCCCCCTCTCCTTCAAATCTGCAGTCATCACCCCTCTCCTCAAAAAAACAACCCTTGACCCCTCCGTCCTTGCAAACTACTGCCCCATCTCCAACCTCCCTTATTTCTCAAAAGTTCTTGAACGTGTTGTCGTCTCCCAAATCTGTGCCCATCTTTCTGGAAACTCCATGTGTGAATCCCTCCTATCAGGTTTCCGACCCTGCCACAGTACCGAAACGGCTCTTATCTCCATCCTCCTCTCCACCGTTGTCCAGCTGGGTGGGACTGCACTCACCAGTTTCCATTCTTATCTATCTAATCATAGCCAGAGAATCACCTGCAATGGCTTCTCTTCCCGCTCCCGCATCGTCACCTCTGGTATCCCCTAAGGATCTATTCTTGGCCCCTCTTATTTCTCATCTGCATGCTGCCCCTCAGTTTCCACATGTACGCTGACGACACCCAGCTCTACCTCATCACCACTTCTCTTGACCCCTCCACAGTCTCTAAATTGTCAAACTGCTTGTCCAACATCCCGTACCGATGAGCAGAAATTTCCTCTGAACAAATATTGGGAAGAACGAAGCCATTGCCTTCGGTCCCCGCCACAAACTCGATTCCCTAGCCACTGACTCTATCCCTCTCCCTAGCATCTGTCTGAGGCTGAACCAGACTGTTTGCAATCTTGGTGTCATATCTGACCCTGAAATGAGATTCCAACCACATACGCGTGCCATCACCAAGACCGCCTACTTCCACCTCTGCAACATCGCCCGACTCTGCCCCTGCCTCAGCTCATCTGCTGCTGAAACCCTCATCCATGCCTTCATTACCTCTAGACTTGACTATTCCAATGCAGTCCTGGCTGGCCCCCCACATTCTACGCCCCGTAAACTTGAGTTCATCCAAAACTCTGCTGCCCATGTCCTAACTTGCACCAAGTCCCGTTCACCCATCACCCCTGGGCTCGCTGACCTACACTGGCTCCCAGTTAAGCAAGCCTCAATTTTAAAATTCTCATTGTTGTTTTCAAATCCCTTCCTGGCCTCACCCCTCCCTATCTTAGTAATCTTCCCCACCTCCACAACCCGCAGAGATATCTGCGCGCCTCTAATTCTGGGCTCTTGAGAATCCCTGATTTTAATTGCTCAACCATTGGTGGCCGTGCCTTCAGCTGCCAAGGCCCTAAACTCTGGAATTCTCTCCCTAAACCTCTCTACTTCTCTTTCCTCCTTTAAAACACTCCTTAATACCTATCTCTTTGACCAAGTCTGCCCTATTGTCTCCTTGTGTGGCTCGGTTCAGATTTTGTTTTATAACGCTTCTGTGAAGTGCCTTGGGATGTTTTACGACATTAAAGACACTATATAAATACAAGTTGTTGTTGTAAAGGGGTACTTAGAATTGAAATAGCTTGACTTAACTTCCTGTGGCTAGTTTACTTCATATCTACCATCCAAGTACAGGAACCTCACCTCACGCTGCTCAATGCATTTGAAAGGGGAGCCAGACAGCGAGATGCCATTTTTGTGAAGCTAACAATGAAGCGTCGTATCTCCGACAGCAACTTCTCAATTTCCGCGTTGAATCACGCATCTGCCCTCACCTGAAATTTCTGTGGCATTTGCACATAATTAACAGCAAGCGCCATTAGCCTCGCCGTTATTTTGACAGCAATTTTTGGGCCGCTGTGTTTCGTATTTTGCTTATGCGTTTTATTTGCTTCCATGCATCATTTTATTTGTAAGTAAATCCACACTTCTACATGGTCAACCATCTTCACAACCTATAAACAGAAAGGCGCTGATACTCGATTTAAAGCACCATTAACTCAATTGACCCCTTTGGATCAGGACAATAGCAGTCTCCTGGATTGGATTAATGATCATTTCTAGTGGGACATTCACTTGGATTTTTGCACTCAAAGCATTTAAGTATTAAGAATACTTTGTCCCTTCACAGCGTTACTGCAGACCTCTTGACTCTGGCCAGCGGACCTGGGCGGAACCGGAGCGGCAGCAAAATAAAGAGCGCGGCAAGAGGAGGCCTGAGAGCAGAGCCAGCGGGGGAGGAGCAGCGAGGCTCCGATTCAATAACAAAAAAATCAAAATGTGACGTCCCAGGTAAGTGATTGGCAGTGAGTATTTCTTTTCTCTTAGAACTGAGGGCTAAGTTACAGTAAAGACCTATAGCATATAACTAAATTTATAACTAACTAAACTTATTTTAATAAATTAAACAAGATTATTACCTAGTTTACCTAGATTAAAAACTATAAATAGACAATTGACGTAATTAATTAAATAAAATACAATAGGGATGGCAAGGCAGGTGATGTGTTGCAGCTGTAGTATGTGGGAGCTGGTGGACACCAGTGTGATCCAGGGCAACCACAGCTGCAGTAAGTGTCTGCAGCTCGAGGAACTTGAGCTGGAGTCTGAGCTGCAGACATTGCGATACATCAGGAGGGAGAAAGTTACCTGGACACATTGGCCCAGAAATTAAAGACGGAGCCTTCGTGCGGGGGTAAGGCTTCCCCGCGATATCTCACTGCGCGCCTGCCTTTTCATTCCGAGCTCGCACGAACTTGATTTTCTAGACAGCAGCTGTGCAGTGCTTCCGTATCCCACAGGCGCAGTTAATTCGTGCGAGCTGTGGGATCACGTGATTCAGTTAGAGCCAATGGCAGCACACCATCTTTCATTCATAGTTTTCACAGCAAGTGCGTGAAAGCTATGAATCTATACCCCCTCAAAAGAACAGCTAAACCTCAATTAAATTTTTTTTCAAAACCATCACATTAATAAAATAAGTATAGTTAAATAAATTAACCACTTTAAACAAAAAATTAAATATTTGAAAAAATTTAAAATCTTTTAAAAAGTTATAAAATAAACTTACCTTTCTTTAAAGTCTCTAAAAAAGATATACCTGTTGAAAAAAATTCAAAATAATACTTAATTAACTACTTACCTTGTTAAAAGAGGGTCTTACGCCTCCTTTCTTTATGTGCAAAATCTTCCATGCTTACCTGCGCGTTCAAAGCACTAAGTGCACTGTGTGCACGCAGCCTGTAGCGCGCACGCGGTTCACTTAGGAACCGCCCCCTTTTGAAATCACCAAGTGCCGGTTTTCAGCGCATGCGCAGTGCATGCAGAAAACCGGCAATTGGAGACAGAATACGCGAGAGTACACAGTGCGTACTCTCGCGTAGAGACACTAATTTTTGGGCCAATGTTTCAAGAGGCAGTCACACCCCTTAGATTAAGTATGTGACTGCGAGTGAGGCAGGTATGGGGATCCAGGAGGTAGCATTGGAGGAGCCTCAGCCCTTGCACTTGTCCAACAGTTATGAGGTTCTTGCAACCTGTGTGGACGAGAGCAGGGACTGCATGGAGGATGAGCAAACTGACCACGGCATCGTGGTACAGGGGGCCATTCAAGTGGGGGGCGTACAAAGGAATGTCGTAGTGGTAGGAGACAATATAGTTAGGGGGATAAATACTGTTCTCTGCAGCCAAGAGCGTGAGTCCCGAAGGCTATATGCTATAGGTCTTTATAGGGTTAAGGACATCTCCTCGGGGCTGGAGAGGAACTTGGAGTGGGAGGGGAAGGATCCAGTTGTCGTGGTCCACGTATGAACCAACGACATAGGTAAGTCTAAGAAAGAGGTTCTGCTGAGGGAATATGAGCGGCTAGGGTCTAAATTAAAAAGCAGAACCACAAAGGTAATAATCTCTGGATGACTATCTGAGCCACGAGCAAATTGGCATAGGGTCAATAAGATTAGAGAGTTGAATGCATGGCTCAAGGATTGGTGTGGGAGAAATGGGTTTCGATTCATGGGGCACTGGCACCAGTACTGGGGAAAGAGGGAGCTGTTCCGTTGGGATGGCCTTCACTTGAACCATGCTGGGACCAGTGTCCTGGCGAATCGAATAACTAGGGCTGTAGATAGGGCTTTAAACTAAATAGTCGGGGGGAGGGTTCAAGTGAGGGGAAATTAAGTAAGTTAAAGAGAAAGGACAGGGCAATAGTGCGGGGTAGCGATATGGGCAATGAAAACCAGAGTGTGACAGGGAGGGACAGAGCGTACAAACATAAGAGTGCACCAGCAAATAAGGTCAGAGTAGGGAAAAATGATAAAAAGACAAAATTAACGGCTCTTTATCTGAATGCACGCAGCATTCGTAAGATAGATGAATTGACGGCACAAATAGAAATAAATGGGTATGATCTAATATGATGCGGAGATGCCGGTGTTGGACTGGGGTGGACAAAATTGAGAGGTCGCACAACACCAGGTTGTAGTCCAACAGTTTTATTTTAAATCACAAGCTTTCGGAGTTACAACTCCTTCGTCAGGTGACGAAAGCTTGTGATTTAAAATAAAACTGTTGGACTATAACCTGGTGTTGTGCGACCTCTCAAATGATCTAATAGCCATCACAGAGACGTGGTTGCAATGTGACCAAGGCTAGGAACTGAATATTCAGGGGTATTTGACATTTCGGAAGGATAGACAGAAAGGAAAAGGAGGTGGGGTAGCTCTGTTAATAAAGGATGAGATCAGTACAATAGTGAAAAATGATCTTGGCTCGGAAGTTGCAGATGTAGAATCAATTTGGGTGGAGGTAAGAAATAGTAAGGGAAAGAAGGCACTGGTGGGAGTAGTCTATAGGCCCCCTAACAGTAGCTACACTCTAGGACAGAGTGTGCTCCAGAACTAGCCGCGCCTCTAGCCAAGCTGTTACAATACAGCTACAACACTGGCATCTATCCGACAATGTGGAAAACTGCCCAGGTATGTCCTGTCCTGTCCACAAAAAGCAGGACAAATCCAACCTGGCCAATTACCGCCCCATCAGTCTACTCTCAATCATCAGCAAAGTAATGGAAGGTGTCATCGACAGTGCTATCAAGCGGCACTTACTCACCAATAACCTGCTCACTGATGCCCAGTTTGGATTCCGCCAAGACCACTCGGCTCCCGATCTCATTACAGCCTTGGTCCAAACATGGACAAAGGAGCTGAATTCCAGAGGTGAGGCGAGAGTGACTGCCCTTGACATCAAGGCAGCATTTGACTGAGTCTGGCATCAAGGAGCTCTAGTAAAACTGAAGTCAATGGGAATTGTATGGGGAAAACGCTCCACTGGCTGGAGTCATACCTATCACAAAGGAAGATGGTTGTGGTGGTTGAAGGTCAACCATCACAGCCCCAGGACATCGCTGCAGGAGTTCCTTAGGGCAGTGTCCTAGGCCCAATCATCTTCAGCTGCTTCATCAATGACCTTCCCTCCAACATAAGGTCAGAAATGGGGAAGTTCGCTGATGACTGCACAGTGTTCAGCACCATTCACAACTAATGAAGCAGTCCATGCCCGCATGCAATAAGACCTGGACGACGTTCGGGCTTGGGCTGATAAGTGGCAGGGAACATTCACGCCACAGAAATGCCAGGCAATGACCATCTCCAACAAGCGAGAGTCTAACCACTTCCCCTTGACATTCAATGGCATTACCATCGCCGAATGGCTAGGATGGATTGGGGAATGTTACTTAAAGGGTTGACGGTGGATAGGCAATGGCAAACATTTAAAGATCGCATGGATGAACTACAGAATTTGTTCATCCCTGTTTAGCATAAAAATAAAACAAAAAAGGTGACTCAACCGTGGCTAACAAGGGAAATTAGGGATAGCATAAGATCCAAGGAGAGAACATATAAATTGGCCAGAAAAAGCAGCAAACCTGAGGATTGGGAGCAGTTTAGGATTCAGCAAAGGAGGACAAAGGGATTAATTAAGAGGGGGGAAATAGAGTAAGAGAGTAAGCTTGCAGGGAACATCAAAACTGACGGTAAAAGCTTCGATAGATATGTAAGGTTTCCAAAATTTACAGATCCCCAAAATCTAAGGAAAAAGGACTTTGGAACTACCTCAGTGATAAAAATGCATTTGGGCCTAACCTAAGGAATATAAGACCAAAACCCAAGTTTTGGCATTTTAAAAACATGTCTGGGCCTGTAAAGGGAGAAAAGGCTGTGAAGGAAGTTGGGCTCGACCTCTGTAAAAGCAGTTTTGGGTATTGCAGTTAATTGCATTGTCTGGGGAACCGAAATGACCTCACTCAAAGCCCTAGCACGCATTAACATTTTGACAATAGACCCTAGGAGGAGACAGTCCCACCCAAAATAACAGGCCCCATCAAAACTGTTTACAGAACCCATTAAAGACATGCATAAAGCAAATATTCTAACGAAGTCCTAGGCCCAGTCAAGAAACCCAAAACATGAGGACAATTCAAACTCCGATTAAACAACAGATTGACAGGATGGAGCTATCCTGAAACCACTTCACACATTTACAAAAACCAGTTAACACGCTAGTAAAGTCGTTACTGTTAACGAGGCCTTACAATGACCGGGATTTGATTTGGTTTTGATAAGGCCACTTCAATTTAGTATAATTGAAGGCCCATCAAGCAGTCAAGCAGTTACAACAGTTACAAGTTCGAGTTCTCCAGTAACAACAGTTCAAGTTCAACAGAAGGCAGTTCTGCAGTTTCGAGTTCAATATTGAAAGCCTGTTCTGCAAGAAGACAGTTACAGTTCTGCAAGAAGGCAGTTCCACAGCTCAGAAGAAGACAGTTTAAACAGAGGCAGAGTTCAACAGAAACAGTTCAACAAAAAAGGCCAACAGCTCCAGAAGCAGGCTGACACACAAGAAGAAACCAGAGCGACCGCCTCAGTGACCATCGGACACCTCGCGGCAACAAGAGCCTTACGAAACTTTTTACTCAAAAGACTCTAAACCCTAACTCTCAACTGTCAAGGATTCGTTTGGTTAGCATTATCCCTGGTTCTCCAGAGTCCAACCTAGCTAGTGAAGTGGGATTGGGAGGGGTGAAGTATTCTTCTAATGTTATTTCCCTCGCTTGTACTGAAGTGTTCCCCACCTTTTAGAGTGTTAAGAGTGTTTGTGTTGTGTTTTATTTTCTTGAATAAAGATCGAAGTTCTTTCATCAAACTCAGTTGTCTGCTGCACCTTTGTATCACAACCCCCAAATAAGTCCAGGGTCTAGAACCAAGGGAGTGGGAGCGATTTGAACCGCTCAGAAGTCAGAGGTGAAGCTGACACAAAAACACCACCCCCTACAGATATGTGAAGAGAAAAAGATTGGTGAAGTCAAGCGTAGGTCCCTTGCAGTCAGAATCAGGGGAATTTATAATGGGGAACAAAGAAATGGCAGACCAATTAAATACATACTTTGGTTCTGTCTTCACAAAGGAGGACACAAATAAACTCCCAGAGATGTCGGGGAACATAGGGTCTAATGAGAGGAAGGAACTGAATGAAATCAGTATTTGTAGGGAAATGGTGTTAGGGAAATTGACGGGATTGAAGGCCGGTAAATCCCCAGGGCCCGATAATCTACATCCCAGGGTACTTAAGGAAGTGGCCCTAGAAATAGTAGATGCATTGCTGGTCATCTTCCAAAATTCTATAGACTCTGGATCAGTTCCCATGGATTGGAGGGTAGCTAATGTAACCCCACTATTTAAAAAAGGTGGGAGAGAGAAAACCTGACATCGGTTGTGGGGAAAATGCTAGAGTCCATTATAAAAGATGCAATAGCAGAGCACTTGGAAAACAGTGACCGGATCGGACAAAGTCAACATGGATTTACAAAAGGTAAATCATGCTTGACTAATCTACTGGAATTTTTTGAGGATGTAACTGGTAGAATAGATAAGGGAGAACCAGTGGATGTGGTGTATTTGGACTTTCAGAAGGCTTTCGATAAGGTCCCACATAAGAGATTAGCGTGCAAAGTTAAAGCACATGGGATTGGGGGTAAGGTACTGACTTGGATAGAAAACTGGTTGGCAGACAGGAAGCAAAGAGTTGGAATAAACGGGTCTTTTTCCGAGTGGCAGGCAGTGACCAGCGGGGTACCGCAGGGATCGGTGCTAGGACCCCAGTTATTCACAATATATATATTAATGATCTAGACGAGGGAACTAGATGTAATATCTCCAAGTTTGCAGACGACACAAAGCTGGGTGGGCGTGTGTGCTGTGAGGAGGATGCAGAGAAACTCCAGTATGATTTGGACAGGTTGGGTAATTGGGCAGATGCATGGCAGATGCAGTATAATGTGGATAAATGCGAGGTTATCCACTTTTTGGTGGCAAAAACAGGAAGGCAGATTATTATCTGAACGGCAATAGATTGGGAAAAGGGGAAGTGCAACGAGACCTGGGTGTCCTTGTGCACCAGTCGCTGAAGGTAAGCATGCAGGTGCAGCAGGCGGTTAAGAAGGCAAATGGTATGTTGGCCTTCATAGCGAGAGGATTCGAGTACAGGAGCAAGGATGTCTTGCTGCAGTTGTACAGGGCCTTGGTAAGACCACACCTTGAGTATTGTGTGCAGTTTTGGTCGCCTTATCTGAGGAAGGATGTTCTTGCCATGGAGGGAGTGCAGCGAAGATTCACCAGACTGATACCTGGGATGGCAGGAATGACGTATGAAGAGAGATTGGGTCGATTAGCCTTATATTCACTAGAGTTTAGAAGAATGAGAGGGGATCTCATTGAAACTTATAAAATTCTAACAGGACTAGACAGACTAGATGCAGGAAGGATGTTCCCGATGGCGGGGGAGTCCAGAACCAGGGGTCACAGTCCAAGGATAAGGGGCAAGCCATTTAGGACTGAGATGAGGAGGAATTTTTTCACCCAGAGAGTGGTGAACCTGTGGAATTCTCTACCACAGAAGGCAGTTGAGGCCAATTCATTAAATATATTCAAGAAGGAGTTAGATATAATTCTTAAGGCTAAGGGGATCAAGGGATATGGGGAGAAAGCAGGGACAGGGTACTGAATTTGGATGATCAGCCATGATCGCATTGAATGGCGGAGCAGGCTCGAGGGGCCGAATGGCCTACTCCTGCTCCTATCTTCTATGTTTCTATGAATCCCCCACTATCAACATCCTGGGGGTCAACATTAACCAGAAACTTAACTGGACCAGCCACATAAATACTGTGGCAACAAGAGCAGGTCAGAGGCTAGGTATTCTGCGGCGAGTGTCTCACCTCCTGACTCCCCAAAGCCTTTCCACCATCAACAAGGCACAAGTAAGGAGTGTGATGGAATACTCTCCACTTGCCTGGATGAGTGCAGCGCCAACAACACAAGAAGTTCAACACCATCCAAAGCAGCCCGCTTGATTGGCAGCCCATCCACCACCTTAAACATTCACTCCCTCCACCACCAGCGTACCATGGCTGCAGTGTGTACCATCTACAAGATGCACTGCAGCAACTTGCCAAGGCTTCTTTGGCAGCACCTCCCAAACCCACAACCTCTTCCACCTAGAAGGACAAGGGCAGCAGGCGCATGGGAACACCACCACCTCCAAGTTCCCCTCCAAGTCACACACCATCCTGACTTAGAAACATATCGCCGATGCTTCATTGTCGCTGGGTCAAAATCCTGGAACTATCTCCCTAACAGCACTGTGGGAGTAAATTCACCACACGGACTGCAGCGGTTCAAGAAGGCAGTACACCACCACCTTCTCAAGGGCAATTAGGGATGGGCAATAAATGCTGGCCTTGCCAGCAACGCCCACATCCCAATTAAAAAAATAATGGGGGCTTGTAACCAAGGTATTGTAATAATCGTGGGCGATCTTAATCTTTATATAGATTGAACAAATCAAATTGGCAAAAGCAGCCTTGAGGACGACTTCATAAAGTGTATTCGGGACAGTTTCTTGGAACAAGTTATGGAACCGACCAGGGAACAGGCTATTTTAGATCTGGTAATGTGTAATGAAACGGGTTTAATTCATGATCTCGTAGTAAAGGATCCTCTAGGGACGAGTGATCATAACATGATAGAATTTCACATTCAGTTTGAAGGTGAGAAACTTGGGTCTGAAACTCGAGTATTAAACTTAAATAAAGGCAATTACAAAGGTATGAGGAGAGAGTTGGCTAAAGTGGACTGGGAAAATAGATTAGAAGGTAAGATGGTAGAAAAGCAGTGGCAGACATTTAAAGAGATATTTCATGACTCTCAACAAAGATATATTTCAGTGAGAAAGGAAGACTCGAAGAGAAGGATGAACCAACCATGGCTAACCAAGGAAGTTAAGGATGGTATCAAATTGAAAGAAAAGGCATACAATGTTGCAAAGATTAGTGGTAGGCCAGAAGATTGGGAAAATTTTAGAAACCAGCAAAGGATGACTGAACAAATAAAAGGAGAAAATAGATTGAGCGTAAACTAGCAAGAAATGTAAAAGCAGACAGCAAGAGCTTCTACAAGTATATAAAAAGGAAGAGAGTAGCTAAAGTAAACATTGGTCCCTTAGAGGACAAGACTGGGGAAATAATAATGGGAAACAAGGAAATGGCAGAGGCATTGAACAAATATTTTGTATCTGTCTTCACAGTAGAGGACATTTAAAACATCCCAGTAATAGTAGAAAATCAAGGGGCAAAAGGGAGGGAGGAACTTAAAACAACCACTATCACTAGAGAAAAAGTGCTCGGCAAACTTATGGGTCTAAAGGTTGACAAGTTCCCTGGACCTGATGGCCTGCATCCTAGGGTCTTAAAAAGTGGCTACAGAGATAGTGAATGCATTGGTTGTAATCTTCCAAAATTCCCTTGACTCGGGAAAAGTCCCAGCGGATTGGAAAACCGCAAATGTAATGTCCTTATTCAAAAAAGGAGGGAGACAGAAAGCAGGAAACTATAGGCCAGTTAGCCTAACATCTGCATTGGCAAAATGTTCGATCCATTATTAAGGAAGTAGTAGCAGGGCATTTAGAAAATCATCATAAAACCATGTTGACTCTGTTTGATTGTATGAAAGGGAAATTGTGTTTGACAAATCTATTAGAGTTCTTTGAGGAGGTAACGAGTAGGGTGGATCAAGCGGAACCAGTAGATGTAGTGTATTTGGATTTCCAAACGGCATTTGACAAGGTGCCACATAAAAGGTTACTGCATAAGATAAGAGCTCATGGTGTTGGGGGTAATATATTAGATTAGATAGTGGATTGGCTAACTAACAGAAAACAAAAAGAGTCGGGATAAATGGGTCATTTTCAGGATGGCAATCTGTAACTAGTGGGGTGCCACAGGGATCAGTGCTGGGGCCTCAACTATTTACAGTCTATATTAATGACTTGGATGAAGGAAGCGAGTGTATTGTAGCTAAATTTGCAGATGATACAAAGATAGGTGGGAAAGCAAGTTGTAAGGAGGACATAGAGAGTCTGTAAAGGGGTATAGATAGGTTAAGTGAGTGGGCAAAAATTTGGCAGATGGAGTATAATGTGGGAAAATGTGAAGTTATCCACTTTAGTAGGAAGAATAGAAAAGAAAAATATTATTTAAATGAAGACTACAGAATGCGGCGGTACAGAAGGATTTGGGTGTCCTCGTACATGAAACACAAAAAGTTAACATGCAGGTGCAGCAAGTAATTAGGGAGGCAAATGGAATGTTGGCCTTTATTTCAAGGGGGATAAAGTATAAAAGTAGGGAAGTCTTGCTACAACTGTACAGGGCGCTGGTGAGACCACACCTAGAGTATTGCGTACAGTTTTGGTCCCCTTATTTAAGGAGGGATATACTTGAATTGATCTCATTAAATGGCGAAGCAGGCTCGAGGGGCCGAATGGCCTGCTCCTGCTCCTATTTCTTATGTTCAATACATTAAATACTGCTGGACATAGACAAGCAGGATGGGCAGGTAGATAGCAGATGTGATGTAAAGCATTTTGGAAGCAAGAATAAGGGGAAGAAAATACACTTTAAGTGATAACATTTTAAATCCAGTAGAGGAGCAGAGGGACCTTGTTTTGTAGATACACAGGTCACTAAAAGGTGGCAGCTCAAGTAGATAAGGTCAAAAAGAAACTGGAATCCTTGGTTTTGTATGAAGAGGCATAAAATACAAAAGCAAGAAAGTAATGTTTATCTTATGCAAAACCTTAGTTAGATCACAGCTGGAAGTATTGTTTACAGATTTGAGCACCCCATTATAGAATGGACATAAAAGCAATGGGCACATTGCAGTGTAGATTAATAAGGCAAATACCAATAATATGCGCTTACAATTATGAAGGTAAACTTAAGTTAGGGAATTCTCATTACAACCGAGAAGGTTAAAGAATGACCCGGGTGGACACCTAAAATTGGCGCTGGGGTCCTTGATTATGTAAATTAGCGACCCCTTTTCAAAATTAGTCAGCGATATTCTTCAGCAACCCCCATGGCTGTCAACAAAAGATAAGTTGTAAAAAGATTTAAAAAAACACCTTCCTGTGAAGCCAAGAGGAGCAGTACACCCCCGCTCCAACCCTCCTTGAGACTTAACAGAGGGCGGCGGCCAGGCATTCATGTCTGCTTCGCTGACGAGCTTCACGGGACACGCAGCAGGCATCAGCAGCTCGCCGGTCTAATCAAATGAGGCCCGAAGCCCAATTTCGATCAGGCCTCTGGTTCATCTGTTCCAGTGCAGGGATCATTCCCTGAGCGAAGTTCGTGCCGGCAGATCGGCGTGATGTAGTTTCTACCTCCATGGAATGCAAAGTTAGCCTCCGGCTTCCTTTCTCCATGACAAACAGTCTCCTCAAACTTCTCTCCCTTGCTCTGAGATCCAACAAGAGCAAGAGCTCATGGACTTCTTTGTCACAAATATGCCGCATTGCCTTCCCCCAAGCCAAACTTCCTCCAAAGTTACCCTCCCTGCCTTAGCCCTGAACCTGTGTTTTTCTCTAGCTTCACTCCTCATGCCCTCTACGAGCTCATCTAGACAACAGACACACCTCCTGCTTGCTCAACCCACATTCCCACTAAATTGCTGGCCACCCAACTTCCCTTCCTGGCTAGTTGACATTGTAAATAGTTTCCTCCCCTCAGGTACTTTCCTCTGCCTTTCAAAACCACTGTCATCACCCCACTCCGCAAAAAAACCTAGCCTTTCCTCCTCTGTCCCTGCAAACTACCGTCCCGTCTCCAGCCTCCCTTTTCTCTACAAAGTCCTTGAATGTGTTGTCGCCTCCTAAATCTGTGCTCATCTATCTCACAACGCCATGTTTAAATCTCTACAATCAGGTTTCTGCCCCTGTCACAACACTGAAACAGTACTAATCAAATGACATCCTATGTGACTAGGATTGTGGTGCTTTATCCATCCTTTTCCTGTTCAACCTCTCCACAGCATTTGAAATAGTCAACCAAACCATCCTTCTTCAATCTCTTTTCTCCGTTGTCCATCTCAGTGCTTGGTTCCACTCTTAACTGTCCAATCATAGCCAGAGCATACTCAGCAATAGCGTTTCTTCCTGTTACCTCTGGAGTCCCCCAAGAATCTATTCTTGGCCCCCTCCTCTTTTTTACCTATGTGCTGCCCCTTGGTGAATTCATCCAAAGACATGGCATCAGGTTCAATATGTGCACTGATGACAACAAGCTCTATCTCTCCACCACCTCTCTTAATCCTTCTACTGCCTCTGTGTTGTCAGCCTGATTGCTTGACATTCAGTTCAGGATGAGCTGTATGTTCCTCCAGTTAAACACTGGGAAGACTGAAGATATCGTCTTCACCCCCCACAACTCCGTACTCTTGCCACCGACCCCCCTCCCCATCCACTGTCTCAGGTTGAAGCCGACTGTTCACAATCTTGTTGTATTAATCTCCACTTCAATCCCTAATAACTCACCCTCTAGACCAGTCCACTTTCCTGACATGTGGCGGCTCTTCTAAATTCTATCCACTCCCTCAATAATCCCCTTGCAGTTCTGTGCCCCTGTAAGTTCGTAAACATGCAACTGCAAATAAACCTCATACCCAAAGTTAAATGAGTATGTTTTCTGCTTTTTTCATGGAAACATACACATCAGAAATGCAATTTGCTTTTATTTATTTTTAATGTCTAGCAAGAGGGGTTAATAACTTCAAGTACTGTAACCATTGCTTATTCCTCCATGTTTATGTGCAGAGACTTGGGGAGTAATGTTGCTTCAGCCAGAAGACAAAAACTTCAATTTCTGCAAGATGGTATCGTGCTCTTGTTGACTTCCATTTTTGTCTCACCTCTCCAAAGAAATAGAACGACTTCCTGCTCAGAATCTCCCTGAACATCAACAAGAGCAAGATATTATCCTACAGAATGCAAAGGTGGCATTGTTGATCAAAAATCCACCTATAAAGTTGAATAATTTTTAACGGTTGAATCAGAGCAACTCTTTTGTGTGTGCATGTGTAGACGGACATCAATTGATGACAGAATTCGGCCTGATGTGCCGGTGGTAACCTGCTGACCCTCATCATCAATGCTCGTACGTGGATAATGGTCACTTGGGCAAGAAACCAGAGGGTGACATCAAGAGTGGAGGGCTGGGAGAGAATTGGTAAGAAAAAAGTCAAATACTAACCCTTACGATTTGTGGAGGAAGAGAAAAAAAGGGTCAGAGGGCTAATTTTCCATAATTTTTCATTGGCGCTGTGATTCCTAGTCCATTACTGATGATTAGCTAGAAAATATGAAGGATAATTTCTAATGGGTGCACATCTCCTTCAACAAAACTGCAGCATAGTTGGGGAAGCTAAAAAGGGATAACTAGATTATGTACATCTACACACCTTAAACAAAAAGGGATTATTTTTTTTTTGCCTAGCATCCATTTAATTTAGTTTAAAATTTAGAAATAATTCATACACTCACAAACATATGCAGGAATGGTGAAGCATATTGGGTTTAATGCCAAGACACTCGAATCAACTTATAGTGCAGGAGGAGTCAACCAATTGCGTTTTTGTTCGCTCTGACTGGAGCAGTTCACTCTAACCGCATCTCTTTGCCTTTTGCACATACTCTTTTCTTCATGTTCAAGCACTTATCCAATTCCATTTTAAATTATGTTACTGTTTCTGCCTCAATAGCCACTTGTGGTAAACCATTCCTTCTTTTAAATAACCTTGTGTGAGAGGGGGAAAAAAGCAACTTCTCCTTCATTTTGCGAGTGAGAATCGTAAATTTATGTCCCTTGATATCAATTTACCAACCAGTGGAAGCACTCTTTCACTATTCATTCTGACAAAACCTTTCATAATTTTGAAAACCTCTATTAAATTCCCCCGTAAGCATTACTGTTCCGGTGGGGGTGGGGGGGGACATTTTTTGAGCCTTTCTTCTTAGCTATATAGCCTTTCATTGGTTCCAATGTCCTTCCCATAATGGGGAACCCAGAACTTCATGCAATACTCAAACTATGGCCAAACTAATGCCTTGTACAAATTTAACATTTTCTTGCTTTTATGCCCCCATGCATAAAATCCAGCATCGCATTTGCCTTAGTATGGTCCTTTACATCTGCACTCCCACCTTTAAAGATCCATGCATCTGCGCCCCTAGATCTCTCTGTGCCTCTACTCTTAAGAATCTTACCATTGTTTTCTGCAAAATGCGCTATTTCATATTTGTATTTGTTACCTATGTGCCCTCTCCACTAATTATCTATGGCAGTTTGCCATGTCCTCAAACTTGGATATCATTTCCCTTGTTATGTTTTTGTATTTAGGTAATTTTCTTGTGCTCAGTGCCAAATAACACTCCAATAAGCAAGCTGCTGTCCTTTGGGAATCACAGTGCATCTTTACTATACCTGGTCACACCTATGTTCGAATATTTTATATAAATGGAAAACAGAGGTCCCACCACAGATCCATGCTGCACACCACAAATCCCACGATCCATGTCCACGCCTTTGTATCCCATAGTCTTCCCTCTATCCGTGTGACCACTTTCCTTTTAATACAATATACCTTAATTTTCATAACCAGTCCCTTGTGCAGCACTTTGTCAAATGCCTTCTAAAAATCTAAATACTACAATATCCATTGTGTTCACTTTATCTATACATTCTGATTTCCTGAAAAAAAATTAAAATCAGTCAAGTATGGCCCACCCATTACAAATCCATGCCTACTATTCCTGTCAAGCCTATGCCCTTCTAAGTGTTCACTAATTTCATTTCATATTATAAACCTCTAGAAACCGGGACAGACACGATGGGCCGAATGGTCTCCTTCTATGCCATAAATTTCTATGATTCTAAATTTGCCCACTACCGAAGTAACACTAATTGGCTTGTAATTTTCTGGCTTATCCTTTTTCTCTTTCTTGAACAGCCTCATTTAAGAAACAGCTAGATGCTGTAATGAGGGGGCAGTTGGGTGGATGAGATAAAAAGGCCCATTTCACGCAAATCTACCAATTCATAGAATCATACAGCACAATAGGAGGCCATCTGGCCCATCGTGCCTGTGCCGGCTCTTTGAAAGAGCTATCCAATTAGTCCCACTCACCCCCTGACCTTTCCCCATAGCACTGCAAATTTTTCCTTTTCATGTACAGGAAACTCTTTCGTATCCGGCACTGACGGGACCGGGATGGTGCCGGTTGATTAAAAATTCCAGATAACGGAGAGGTATATCTACCGAGGCTATTTTTAACAAACAAAAATTAAAAAATCAAGAAATGTGCAGTATAATTGGGTACTCCCCTACAGAAAGTGGTGTTAAATGGATGGTGGAAGATGCTTGATTAAGTACAGTAATGCCAGTTGAGGGTAATCCATAACTCTTTACTTAACAGTAAAACAAAACTTATAAACGACTGTATACTGTAGTTTTCGGAGTATGAATTCTGCCGGTTATTAGAGAATTCCGGATATTTAGGTGCCGTTTAAACGAGAGTTTCTTGTATATATCTAATTCCCTTTTGAAAGTTACAATTGAATCTGCTTCTACCACCCTTTCGGGTAGTACATTCCAGATCATAACAACTCGCTACGTAATTTTTTTCCTCATCTCCCCTCTGGGTTTTCTTGCCAATTAATCTTAAATCTGTGTCCTCCAGTGGAAAATGTTTCTCATTTACTCTATCAAAACCCTTCATAATTTTGAACACCTATTAAATCTCCCCTTAATCTTCTCTGCTCTAAGGAGAACAATCCCAACTTCTGTAGTCTCTCCACATAACCGAAGTCCCTCATCCCCGATATAATTCGAGTAAATCTCCTCTGCACTATCTCCAATTGCATACATGGAATTTTTTTTTTTTACCATTTCTAGGGAGGCAGTGATTTCAAAATTATAGGAAATGCACTGAAAATTTGAAACGAACAGTAAAGGAAATGTTTCAAATAAATTGGAAGGTTTACAGATAATACAACTTAAGTGCATCTATCTGTACCAACAATGCACAGCAGGTGGCATTGAAACTCAATTCTGCAACGTTCTCACTAAAATTTCAGTAGCTTGATGATGCATGGCTGAAATTTTCAAACTATTGTCCATGTGCTCAAAATACTCAGAAGTACAATTGTAGATTTTGTCTTTCCAAACTTGGCTGTGCCCAAATATAGCATTTTAAGCCACAGGCAGTAGCGTAAAGTATTATTAGTAGTTACAGATCCATCAACCATGTTGTAAGAATTTGAGGTAATGAATTAAACCATCACACAAAATGCATATGGTTTAAGAGCGGGATGAATATGTTAAACAAGTCTTGTGACAGCACTGTTCAGTTTTACAATCTTAGTCTCAATACTGCATAACTAGCTTGATGAAGAAAATTGTCCCTCATATTCGATGTGAAAAGCTTCTCTTCAAAATAGAAAACAAGATAAAAAATAAAAGCACATCCATTGTTCCACACCACTTACCATACTCAGGATGGTAGATATAGTTGGAGTGCCTAGCATAACTCTCTATAAATATTACAGTTGTGGAAAGCCGAATATTTTTACAACAACGAATACTAATGCAAGCTGATTCCCAAGACACTCATCCAGTGAAAACCTTATGACTGAACTAACAGATACTGCAAAGTGAGCAGTTTTATATAATGGATTAATTCAACACATTATCTTGAATTTTTTTGAATGGCTTTATTTATACATGTCAGTTGCAAATAAAGAGCATTAGTATAAAATACAGCAAGCATAAAAAATTAAATGACGCAAATGGATTTGCACCTCCTAACCTTCTTTGTAAAGCTTCCCGTAAATCTGCCTTCATTTGGATATATCTCAACACTGTGACTCTTGTGAAATTGTGTGATGACATTATACAGCTCATAAGGCTGCTGATTCGCTTTCTATCAGATTATCAGTAAATTATCACACATAATTCAGCAATGGAAGGATTGAATTTTGAGATTGTTTTATTAAATCCTATATATTTCTTCCTAATCAACTTTTTTCCATAGCTCTGAGCTGGTAGGGGAAGGATTACCCCATAGTTAATTACCAATTTCCTCATAGGTTTTGAGGTGAAAATGCTTTTTGAACAGCTTTTTTGATGTCAGATCAGCCGCCCTTTACACATCTCTCCCACTTTGAAGTCAATAGAGAGATGTATAATGATCGGCCAATCTGATATTGCCCATTTTACACCATTGCCAAAAGTTAAAATGACCTCCACTGAGTTAGGAGTCAGAGTCCAGGACCTTTTTTTACTGTTTAATGCCAATCTCCAAATTAAAGATACAAAACTTGTTGTTCTTCTGAATACTACTACTAAATTTCCAGTCAGCTCAGCAGGGATGATGGAGCCGAATTAATTCACTCCATTGCCGCTATAGTCACCTGTGACAAGTCACTGTTGACATTAACTATCCAGAGCTTCCTTCGTCCTCCTCAGCCTCTTGTTCCATGTACCTCTGTAGGCAGGGCCAAGAAAGGTATTCCAGCTGTTTCCATTCTTGAAACCAGTCATCTTTCTTAGATCTTCTGTATAAGTGTTTTTTCTTATTGTATCATCCTTGAATCTCCCAGCATTCCTCTCAACCAACTCATCTCTTGGTTTTACTCACCAACTTTTCTCACATTCCAGCACTCAGATCTAAGGACAACTCTTACCTTCAATTTTACCAAAATATCTTTAGCCTTCCATATCCTGGTTAATCTTCCAAAAACAGTAGAAGTCCAATCCTTCTTTTGATGTCTTCTTCACAACTCCCATTCTCGGATATTAACCCACCAAGGCATACAAACTTTTCCACCTGTTCAACTGCATCCCCTCCAACTGTAATATGTACATCTTCTTGCTGTTTCCCAAAGGACATGATTTTTGTTTTCCTTGTGTTAATCTGTAATCCAAATTTTCTGTTCTCCACGTACACCTCATCAGTTAGTCTCTGCAAATCTGTTTTAGTGCAAGATTCATTACTGTTTCCAGTACTAGATTAAATAAATTAGGAGACAGTGTGCATCCTTGTCTCACCCCAAATGTTGATCTAAAACATTCCATCAGTTTCCTATCCACTCTAATAGCGCGCAAGGACTTGTTATAGATGTTTTCCAGCAGTCTGAAGTTTCTCAGGAATACCATACATCCTCAGGACATGCCAGATCCCTTCTTGCCACACTGTCAAAGGTCTGCTTAAAATCTATGTAGTTGTTGTAACAATGGATGTTACGTTGTATAAATTTCTCCAAAATCTGTTTCATCTATTGTGCTTGGTTCTGGTCAAAAACCAGCATCTTCTCCATGCAGTATCACTTTTACGTATGTTTTCATTCTCCTCTGCAATGTCTTAGTAAATACTTTTCCGTATATACTCAGTAAGCCGATTCCTCTGTAATTGCTGCATTCGCTCGGGGGTTCTTATTTGAAGATCGGTGTTATTATCGCCTTTCCCCAGTCTTCATGTATTTGCCCCCTTCACGAATTTTGTTAAAGAGTCGTTGCATTACTTTCACAGTATGTTCCTCACCCGCCTGCAACAACTCAAGTTTTTGAACTACTAGTTGTACTAGATGCAGGAAGGATGTTCCCGATGGTCGGGGAGTCCAGAACCAGGGGTCACAGTCTAAGGATAAGGGGTAAGCCATTTAGGACAGAAATGAGGAGGAATTTCTTCACCCAGAGAGTGGTGAACCTGTGGAATTCTCTGCCACAGAAGGCAGGAGAGGCCAATTCATTAAATAGATTCAAGAAGGAGTTGGATATATTTCTTAAGGCTAAAGGGATCAAGGGATATGGGGAGAAAGCAGGGACAGGGTACTGAATTTGGATGATCAGCCATGATCGCATTGAATGGCAGAGCAGGCTAGAGGGGCCGAATGGCCTACTCCTGCTCCTATCTTCTATGATTCTATGTACTACAATTTCCAATTTTGGGGGGGCTCAGGTGGAAATTGTAGTACAAATAGTAGTTCAAAAACAAACGAAAGGGAAGAGAGTAGAGTAACAGTCAGAAATTGTGCTTTAGGCACTACATGTAAAGGGAAAACTAAAAGATGTAATGTGATTAAACCAGGAGAAAGAAATAAGAAACAAGTGAGTAAAACATTAGAGCTGAAGGACAGGCTAGGGTGTGTGGCCCAAATAAACGTTCTTTATACAAATGCACGGAGTATAAGGAATAAATTGAATGAACTGCAGGCATGAATTCAAATTGGAGGGTATGACACGGTAGCCATTACTGAGACATGGCTGCAAGACGGTCATGACTGGGAACTAAATATACCAGGTTATAAGTTCCATAGGAAAGATAGGGAAAATGGCAGAGGGGGAGGAGTAGCCTTAGCGATTAAGGATGAAATTACTTCAATGATAAGAGAGGACATAACGAGAGGTAAGCAGGCAGTGGACACTTTATGGGTAAACTTAAGAAATGGGAAAGGATTTAAGACTGTAGTGGGAGTTGTGTATAGGCTGTGAAGTGCTAGATTGCATAAATGCAGAGATTAGACAAGCATGTAGCAAAGGCAGAGTGGTTTTAATGGGGGATTTTAACTTTCATATAGATTGGGATAAACAGACTAGCACCTGTCAGAAAGGTAGTGAATTTCTTGAGTGTGTCCGGGATAGTTTTCCACAACAATATGTCCTAGAGGCAACAAGTGGGCATGCCATATTAGATTTAGTAATGAGTAATGAGCCACATTTAGTTAACAGCTGAACTGTGTGTGAACATTTATCCAATAGCGATCATAACATGATCGAGTTCAACGTAGCATTTGAAAGGGAGAAACGCGAAACAGCTACGAAGATTCTAGATTTGGGTATGGCCAACTTCAACAGGATGAGACAGAAACTGTTCACAGTAAACTGGGCAAATCTGTTAATGGGTAAAACGACAGAAGATCAGTGGGAGATGTTCAAAAAAGAATTCAAGGTAATACAGAACCAGTTTATACCCGAGGGGCAAGAACTCTATTTGCCAAAAAAAAAAGCCATGGACGACTAAAGAGGTAAGGGACAGCATAAAACTAAAAGAAAAAGAATACAAAAATGCAAAAAATAGCACAGATCCTGGCGAATGGAAAAGATACAAAGAATAGCAACGGGTCACAAAACAGAGAGCTATGAAAAGAAACTTGCAAGGGATATCAAAATCAACAAAGAATTTTTACAATTATATTAGGAAAAAGAGGGTAGTCAGGAGCACAAATTGAAAGTGGTAATATTGTCAATGATAATCAGGAAATGGTGGACATGTTGAATAATTACTTTGCGTCAGTATTTACAGTAGAAGAGGCTAGCAAGCCAGAAATCCCAAGGAAACTAATATTGAATCAGGGACAGGGACTCAATAAAATTAATGCAAGTAAAATAACAGTAATGAAGAAAATAATGGCACTAAAGAGTGACAAATCCCCAGGACCAGATGGTTTCCATCCCAGAATCTTAAAGGAAGTAGGTGAGTACATTGCAGATGCCCTAACTATAATCTTCCAAAGTTCTCTCGATTCAGGAAACGTTCCTTTAGATTGGAAAATTGCACATGTTACTCCGCTATTTAAGAATGGCGAGAGAAGGAAACCAGGGAAGTATAGACCAGTTAGCCTAACTTCTGTTGTCGGGAAATTGCTAGAATCTATAATGAAGGATAGGGTGACTGAACACCTCCAACATTTTCAGTTGATCAGAGAGCCAGCCTGGATTTGTGAAAGATAGGTCATGCCTGACAAACTTGATTGAATTTTTTGAAGAGGTGACTAAAGTAGTGGACAGGGGAAATGTCTATGGATGTTATTTATATGGACTTCCAGAAGACATTTGATAAAGTCCCACATAAGAGACCGTTAACTAAGGTAGAAGCCTAAGGAATTGAGGGCAAATTATTGACCTGGTTAGGAAATTGGCTGAGCGGCAGGAGACAGGCAGGAGGGATAATGGGTAGGTACTCAAATTGGCAGGATGTGACTAGTGGTATCCCACAGGGATCTGTTCGGGCCTCAACTATTCATGGTATTTATTAACGACTTAGATGATGGCATAGAAAGTCATATATCCGTATTTGCCGATAACAAAGCTAGGCGGCATTGTAGGCAGTATAGATGAAAGCATAAAATTACAAAAGGATATCGACAGATTAAGTGAATGGGCAAAACTGTGGCAAATGGATTTCAATGTCGGAAAATGTGAAGTCATCCACGTTGGACCTAAAAGGATAGAACAGGGTACTTTCTAAAAGGTGAAAAGCTAAAAACAGTGGAGGTCCAAAGAGACATGGGGGTCCAGGTACATAGATCATTAAAATGTCATGAACAGGTACAGAAAATAATCAAAAAAGCTAATGGAATGCTGATCTTTACATCTAGGAGGACTAGAATACAAGGAGGTAGAAGTTATGCTGCAACTATACAAAACCCTGGTTAGACCACACCTGGAGTCCTGTGAGCAGTTCTGGGCACCACACCTTAGGAAGGATATATTGGCATTGGAGGGAGTTGAGTGTAGATTTACCAGAATGATACCTGGACTTCAAGGGTTAAGTTATGAGAAGAGGTTATACAAATTAGGGTTGTATTCCCTAGAATTTAGAAGGTTAAGGGGTGATCTGATCGAAGTTTTCAAGATATTAAGGGGAACAGATTGGGTAGATAGAGAGAAACTATTTCTGCTGGTTGGGGATTCTAGGACTAGGGAGTATAGTCTAAAAATTAGAACCAGATCTTTCAGGAGTGAAATTAAGAAACACTTCTACACACAAAGGGTGGTAGACGTTTGGAACTCTCTTCCGCAAATGGCAATTAATGCTAGATCAATTGTTAATTTTAAATCGGAGATTGATAGCTTTTTGTTAACCAAAGATATTGAGGGATATGGGCCAAAGGTGGGTATATGGAGTTAGGTCGCAGATCAGCCATGATCTCCTTGAATGACGAAACAGGCTCAAGGGGCTAAATGGCCTACTCCTGTTTCTATGTTCCATCATGGTCTGTACATTGTATAAACCTTCTTCTGAATACTTATCATCTCCCACACTAAATCCTCTTGGGTATCAAATATTTCCCAGCCATCTCATATTGGCATAACCATGATTAATATATGCTCTGCTACTCAAGTATCCTGGACTGCACAAGTTAAGTTTTGTTTTCCCCCCACCTATCCAACAAATTTTTAAGAACTGTATACCTGCTAGACAAATACAACGTATGTAAGATAATGACGTATACAACTTTCTATTTCCACTTATGATGCACACCATAATTCACTTGCAAGTTCTTCAGTCACCCCCTCATGAAAATAAAAATCTTTTCTCCTCTTAAGTGTTCTCTCCATTTAAACAATTTGATGGTTTTATTTTCCATAAAAAAGGGAAAATATCTTCATGATTTTGGAGAGTTCTTCAAAAATGAATACCCATAATTTAAGAAAATAGTTGAACTTTAACTCAATATTGAAACTTCAGTGATTTCAACTATATAGGTAAACAGAGAAATCTTTCAAAAGTAAAAGATTATGCATAACTATTCTTTTATCAGTGGGATAGGTATGAATGAGTAAAAATGTCTAGCACTTCCAGTCATTGGCTATTCTATTTTAGAGATGCAAGTCTCCCATTAAAACAGGTAAGAGTATTAAATTCACGGACAAAGATGCAGAACAGTATCAACTCTTCCACAGTAGGTGCTACTGCCATTGAACAGAGATGGTGTGTACTGTGGCAAGTGACTTCAGTATCTCAGTAGAAAAGAAATAATCTAAAATATTTGAACAACTGTCAACTGTTTGATTCACATACAAATAATGATTAAATTCAGTTTTTGATGCCAATTTAAAAACCCTGGGGGTTTTTTTTTTTTTGAGTGCTTTTCAGTTTTTATTTTAACATCAAAAATGAAAAGAAATTTAGAGCCCAAAAAAAGTGACATGACAGTATAATAATGGAGTGTTGCATTGTTATAGGTACTGTCCTTTGTATAAGATGTTGAACCTAGATGTCTAGCTGTGTTGTTGTTAAAGATCCCATATCATTATTTGAAATAGATCAGGAAGGTCTCCCAGTGCCTTGACCAACATTCCCCTCTCAACCACCACCAAAACAAATCTATTGATCATTCACCTCATTGTTTGTTGGATCTTGCTTTGCAGAAGGTGGCTGTCATTGTTGCTCATATAAGAGTCACTACACTTCAAAGTAATTAATCCTTGTAAAGTATTTAAGATGTTTGAGAGATATGATAGCATAGATTCCACGATCCAAACTGGGAAGCTGCGCTGGAAGGGTGTACAGGTCAGAGATCAGACTACAATGTTGCAGCCTCAATTCTCTGACCCCTTGCATGGCCCCCAGCTTTACTCCCTCAAGTCCAAGCGCTGCAGACTGTACCTGGCGCACCACTGGTTTAACCATACGTTACATGATCTGGCTCGACCACTTCAAAGTGCCATTGGGCCTCACTCTCCTATAACAAAATCACCCATTACTCCCCGGCTTCTTTTCTCCAATTCCAATCATCTCCTCAAACCCTTTCCCCCTGCCCCTCCAATAAGTGGAAGGAGCTCATGGATTTTTCAGTCACTTAGATCAAGACCATTTGTTCAGCTGCCTCTGTTGCTTCAGTCCCTCTCTCATCAAGCCAAACTCTCCCAGAGTCCCCCCCACCATTGCCCTAACCCTGAACTCAAGTCTCTCTCTGGTTTCTCTCCCATCTCCCTTGATGCTCTCTCCAAGCTCCTGCTGTCAATGAGACACACCTCCTACTCCCTTGACCACATTCCCGTTAAACAGCTGACAATCCAACTTCTCTTCCTGGCCCCCATGCTAGCAAACAGTGCAAATGGTTCCCTCTCTTCAGGTACTGTCTTCCTTCCTTTCAAAACCATCATCATTATTTCTTCAATACAAAAGGTTAACTCTGTTTTTCTCTCTCCACAGATGCTGCCTGATCTGCTGAGTATTTCCAGCATTTTCTGTTTATGTATCATTATTTTTTTCATTCTCATGATGTGGGTGTTGCCAGTAAGGCCGGCATTTATTACCCATCCCTGATTGGCCTTCTTGTTGAACTGCTACAATCTGTGTGGTGAAGGTGCTGCCGGGCCAAGTGTTTGATTTGTATGTGGGAGAGCACTTTGGAGATAGTGACCACAATTCGGTAACTTTCACTATTGCAATGGAGAGGGATAGGGCCATACGGCAGGGCAGGGTTTATAATTGGGGGAGGGGTAATTATGATGCGATTAGGCAAGAATTAGGGAGTATAAGATGGGAACAGAAACTATCAGGGAAAGGCACAAACGAAAAGTGGAGCTTTTTCATGGAGCAATTACTGCGTGTCCTTGATAGGTATGTCCCTGTCAGGCAGGGAGGAAATGGCCGAGTGAGAGAACCATGGTTCACAAAAGAGGTTGAATGTCTAGTCAAGAGGAAAAAGGAAGCGTATGTAAGGATGAGAAAACAAGGTTCAGTTGGGTCGATTGAGGGGTACAAGGTAGCAAGGAATGAGCTAAAAAAAGAGCTTAGGAGAGCTAGGAGGGGGCATGAGAAGTCCTTGGCGGGTCGGATCAAGAAAAACCCCAAGGCTTTTTACTCTTATGTGAGAAATAAAAGAATGACCAGGGTGAGGGTAGGGCCGGTCAAGGACAGTAGTGGGAACTTGTGCATGGAGTCAGAAGAGATAGGAGAGGTGATGAATGAATACTTTTCGTCAGTGTTCACCGAGGAGAGGGGCCATGTTCTTGAGGATGAGAGTGTGATAAAGGTGGATAGGCTGGAGGTGGTAGATGTTCTGAGGGAAGATGTTTTAGCAATTTTGAAGAACCTGAGGGTCGATAAGTCCCCTGGGCCAGATGGGATATATCCTAGGATTCTTTGGGAGGCAAGGGAGGAGATTGCAGAGCCTCTGGCTTTGATCTTTGGGTCCTCACTGTCCACGGGGATGGTGCCAGAGGACTGGAGAGTGGCGAATGTTGTTCCTCTCTTCAAGAAAGGAAATAGGAATGACCCTGGTAATTATAGGCCGGTTAGTCTTACTTCGGTGGTTGGTAAGATAATGGAAAAGGTCCCGAGGGATAGGATTTATGACCATTTGGAAAGGGGCAACTTAATCAGGGATAGTCAACACGGATTCGTGAAGGGTAAGTCTTGCCTAACAAATTTGATTGAATTCTTTGAGGAGGTAACTAAGTGTGTAGATGAAGGTAGAGCAGTTGATGTCGTATACATGGATTTTAGTAAGGCGTTTGATAAGGTTCCCCATGGTCGTCTCATGAAGAAAGTAAGGAGTTGTGGGATAGAGGGAAATTTGGCCGATTGGATAAGTAACTGGCTATCTCATAGAAGGCAGAGGGTGGTGGTGGATGGAACATTTTCGGACTGGAGACCAGTTACCAGCGGTGTGCCACAGGGGTCGGTGCTGGGTCCTCTGCTGTTTGTGATTTTTATCAATGACTTGGAGGAGGGGACTGAAGGGTGGATCAGTAAATTTGCTGATGACACCAAGATTGGTGGAGTAGTGGATGAGGTGGAGGGCAGTTGTAGGCTGCAAAGAGACATTGATAGGATGCAGAGCTGGGCAGAAAAATGGCAGATGGAATTTAACCCTGATAAGTGCGAGGTGATTCATTTTGGTAGGGCAAATTTGAATAAGGATTACAGGGTCAACGGCAGGGTTCTGAGGAACGTGGAGGAGCAGAGGGATCTGGGGGTTCATATCCACAGATCTCTGAAGGTTGCCACTCAAGTGGATAGAGCAGTAAAGAAGGCCTATGGTGTGTTGGCGTTTATTAACAGAGGGTTTGAGTTTAAGAACCGTGAGGTTATGCTGCAACTGTACAGGACCTTGGTGAGACCACATTTGGAATATTGTGTGCAGTTCTGGTCACCTCACTATAGGAAGGACGTGGAAGCATTGGAAAGAGTGCAAAGGAGATTTACCAGGATGCTGCCTGGTTTGGGCGGGGGGGGGGGGGGGAGGTCTTATGAGGAAAGATTGAGGGAGTTGGGGCTTTTCTCTTTAGAGCGGAGGAGGATGAGAGGCGACTTAATAGAGGTTTATAAGATGATGAGGGGGATAGATAGAGTGGATGTTCAGAGACTATTTCCTCGGGTAGAGGCAGCTGTTACAAGGGGGCATAACTATAAGGTGCATGGGGGGAGATATAGAAGGGATGTCCGAGGTAGATTCTTTACTCAGAGAGTGGTTGGGGTGTGGAATGGACTGCCTGCTGTGATAGTGGAGTCGGACACTTTAGGAACTTTCAAGCGGTTATTGGATAAGCACATGGAGCACACCAGAGTGATAGGGAGTGTGATAGCTTGATCTTGGTCTCGGACAATGCTCGGCACAACATCGAGGGCCGAAGGGCCTGTACTGTTCTATGTATCTATGTAAAACTGTAGCGATTTGATACAACTGAGTGGCTTGCTAAGGCATTTCAAGAGTCAACCATTTTTTTGTGGGACTGGAGTCACGCAAAGGGCAGACCAGGTAATGACAGCAGGTTTCCTAAAGACACATTAATGAACCAATTGGGTTTTTAATGGCAATCCGACAGCTTCATGGACATGTTTACGGATATCAGCTTTTTATTTCAGACTGAATTAAAATTCTCAAACTACCATGGTGGAATTTGAATTTATATTCTCTGGATTACTAGTCCGGTAACATAACCACTACACTAATGTACCTGGTCACCAACCCCATCCTCACAAAACCTACCATCAAACCTTTATCTCCAACCTACCTTTCCTCTCCAAAAGCCTTGAACATGTTGTTGCCTTCCAAATCCATTTTTTCTGCAACTCCATGTTTGAATCTCAACCATCTAGTTTTTGTCCCTGCCAAAGCATTGAAATGGCCCTAGCCAATGTCACAAATTACATCCTCTATGACTGTGGCTGTGGTGCATTAGCCCGCTTAGATCTCTTTGCAGCTTTTGGCACATTTGACCACACTATCCTATCCTCCTCCAATGTTTTCATCAATGTTATTCAGCTCAGTGCGTCTGCCTATGCTTGGCACCACTTTCATCTCCCCAATCATAACCAAAGCATCTCCAGCAAATGGTTCTTTTCCATCTTGTGAACTCAGAAATCCTCCGAGGCTCTATCCTTGGCCCACTCCTCTCCCTCATCCACATGTAATCCCATGGCGACATTATCTGCAGACATGGGGTCAGCTTCCACATGTACACTGATGGCACCCTGCTCTACTTCTCCACCACCTCTCTCGACTCCTCCACTGCCGTCAGAATCCCTGTCTGACAATCAGTCTTGGATAAGCTACAATTTCCTTCAGTTAAACCCTGGAAAGACCAAAGTCATGCCTTCAACCACCACTTCATTCCTCTCCCTGGCCACTGTCTCAGGTTGAACTAGAGTGTTTGCAAACAAAACGCCATATTCATTCCTGTGCTTTGCTTCTAACCCCATAGCTTTTCCATCACAAATACCACCTACTTCCACCTCCGTATAGTCGTCTGCCTCAGCCCATCTGCTGCTGAAACGCTCATCCATGCAGTTGTCACCTCCAGGCTCAAGTATTCCAATGCTCTCCTGGTCTGTCTCACATCCTCCACCCTCCATACACTTGCTCATCCAAAACTCTGCTGCCCATATCCTATCCCACAGCAAGTCCCACAAACATATCACTCTGTCATTGCTGGTGATTCAAATTAATCCTAGATTCTCCATAAATCTTACTGAAAAATTGTACAAAACTTCAAATCCATTGGTTTCTCTTTTTGATCAGTTAAAGTTTCAATGTTTGTGGGGAAAACTCTCACTTTAGAAACTGCTCACCTTTAATTTTTCTGTTCTGCATTGATCACAGGAAATTCAAAGAGTTAATTGAAGCTGTTGGGTACCCTATGCCTTCAACAGAGGAGATCCTGATGAAACTGGAGAACATATTTCAACCTGACCAAAGGATGTTAGCAGTTTACTCTTGAGCTTCAAAGCCCAAATGCATGCCACATTATTCAGCCCTAATTGCATGACTATAAACTAAGAGCAGTAACAACATCATCTTGCATTTATATAGCGCCTTTAACATCGTAAAAAGTCCAAGTCACTTCACAGGAGCGTTATCAAACAAAATTTGACACCGAGCCACATCAGGAGATATTAGGACAGATGACCAAAAGCTAGGTTGAAGAGGTAGGTTTTATGGCGTGTCTTAAAGGAGGAAAAAGAGGTGGAGGGGCTTAGGGAGGGAATTCCAGAGCCTAGGGCCTAGGCAGCTGAAAGCATGGCTGCCAATTGTGGAGCAATTAAAATTGGGGCTGCGCAAGAGGCCAGAATTGGAGGAGCACAGAGATCTCAGAAGGTTGTAGAGCTGGAGGAGGTTACAGAGTTAGGGAGGGACTTAGCCACGGAGGGATTCGAAAACAAGGATGAGACCAGGAGCCAATGTAGGTCAGTGAGCACAGGGATGATGGGTGAATAGGACTTGGTGCGAGTTAGGGCAGCAGAATTTTGGATGAGTTCAAGTTTACAGAGGGTGGAAGATCGGAGACCAGCCAGTGGACCATTGGAATAGTCTAGAGGTAACAACGGCATGGATGAGGGTTTCAGCAGCAGATGAGCTGAGGCAGGGTTAGAGACGGGCGATATTACGGAGGTGGAAGTAGGCCGTCTTGGTGATGGAGCTGATGTGTGGTCGGAAGTTCATCTCAGAGTCAAATAGGACGCTAAGTTTGAGAACAGTTTGGTTCAGCTTCAGACAGTGACAAATCAGAGACAGTGGACTGGCAGGTTCTGTCCCGATGGGGCCCCAGGATTACGCAAGGCATAGACAATGTTACCTTTTTAAAAAATCAGACATGGGGAGACTACAGTATCCATGTCACAGTTCTATTGACCCAGTTACAACAGGGTAAACAATAAAGGCTGTGAATAGTTGCATTGATATGGTTGAGATGCTGCATTTTAGTCAGTGTTTTAAGGGGGCAAAACAGAAATTTGATCAGGCAAAAGTGGATGCCATCTCACAAAGATACGGCATTACGACAAAGTAGCAGGTACGTGCTTTTTTGGGACTGCAGGCTATTATTGGAATTCTACGTTGAATTATAGCAAGTTAATGGACCGCAACAAAAGATGACACCCAAACCAGGTGGTCTGCTTACAGAGCTGAAGCAGGGTCTCAGCAGATCATGTTGTTTTTGCACGAACAAGCGACCTATACTTTATGTAGTCTGTATGCCCCAGTCGGAGTCAAGGGAAACTGACCAGGACCATTCTACATTGAGGGCGAGAGAACAAATCATGAGAAACCCCAAAAACAGGTCCACTATGCCAGATTTTTAGTGAGAGCTTGAGGAAGTTGTGTGAGCCTTGGAGGACCCAATACCTTTTCCTACAAGCTAATGTATAATGCATCTCAGTTGGTGCATGTGGAGTACCAAAGACGAGTTACAATGACCTAAATTCAGTTCTCAGTCTGGCCTGAACTGCTTTGTGCTTCAAATGCTAACTGGACTCAATGTGAGCCTGTGGTGATTCCAGGGCACTATTCTTTTCTCCAGGATCACTTTTCATTGTTTCAAGTGTACATAATGAACTCCGAGAGTTTGGAACAATCAATAAATGTTAAGTTATGTGATATGAAAAGATAGCACAAGTACCTGGAAAGCAGAGTGACAGGATTGACAACTTTTATAATTGATGTCATCTTCAAGGTGACAAGAGTTGCATTTCAACTGAAACAATGCCGTAAAAGGAAGTATCAACTGGCACATTTAATACAGAAAATAAACTTAGACTGCTACAGAGGAACTAAGAAAAGTGCAAGCCCAGGAAAAAAAAATTCCAACCAATATCCCACCATGGCTGCTGAGGAGATGGGGCCATTCAATTATATAAGTACAATTTATATAACTATCCAGTTTTAAAAGCCAGAGGATCAGTGATGGTAATTATTGTAGAGTTACTAGAATTTTAAAAAAGCACACTCGATTATTTGAGTTACTTGTGGCATATCCACCTTCACTCCCCCACACCAAAGTTTTAATTGGCATTTTAAGCTTCACGAGTGCAAGTAATTGTGATGCCATAATTGTGCTGTACATTACCAATACACTTAGCCCTCTGAGCAGAGAAAAATCCTCCCTAACTTTAAATACTTTTTCTGCACTCCAGACAATCTTTTCTGCCTATACCCAATTTCTCATTCCTTCTCATGTAATTTCTATTTCAAATTTTTGCAGTGTCACCCATTTAAATGCTATTACCTTCATTTGTCCACCCTGCAAAATGTACAATACCTTTTCCACTTGAGCTGTTTCTAGTACTACATTGCACTATCACTGTAGGCGAGGCTCATGTGCGCACACCCAGTGCTGGAGAGCTATTCTTTTGTTATTAACCCTTTCTCATTCACGCCATAATTCAACTGACAGATTCCTGGCATTATTTGATAGGGGACTGTATCTGATTTAATACCTTGTTTATTTTCTCAACTTTATCAATTACCTCTTCCTATAAATATCCGATGATTGCAGCATTCTCACAACTAACGTACATTATCCTGCTTTTTTCTCTACGATCATCAACCACGCGAATGTATCGTGAACCACCTGCAGGAGTATTGGTGTTGCCATGTCCAACACAGTACTTTCAATTATATAAACTTTTCATGCATGCAGGATGTGCGAGCATGTCACATCTGCTTTAATGCTACCATATATTTGTCGATCTCTTATTTTTCACATTTTTCTGCTTTGTTCGGTCGGGTCAATCCTCCCTGAATTCAGAATGGCATACACAACCCGTGTTGCTATGTAGGTCTATAGCATACAATCCCACACCTTTTGACAACACACTTGTGGATCAACTTCCTTTCTATCTGTATCTACAACACTTTCACTGTTTCCTCATCCCCTCCAGCACCTTAAACTGAAATTATAGTGGCATATTTTTGAATCAGGCAACAAGAACTCCTCTATTTCTCCTATTGATTTGTCCATGTTAATTCAGGTTCCCAGACTGCCCACACAGGTCAACATGTAGTTTTTCACACTCCTGGCCTATACACACTTTCCCCTAATCAGGAAAGTTTCATGGCTTGATATAATGAAAATAGAAGATATAACTTTTGAATTAACTGCATGCAAGATTCCTGCACATGCACAGTTGTTTTGGTGTCGCATGCAGTGGTTGAAAGTCCCATTGTATAATTTGGGGAGTTTAGAACACCTGCAACACCATATTTCAGAATCTTTCGTTAACTATGAATCTTTCCAAAAAAAACACATGGTCAGCCCATCAAGAGGAATTACTACAATTCAAGTCACTTGGTTTTCATATGTGGCATGCATCATTTGCCTGTTATCTGCTGAGTCTCCTTTTACAATTAATCACAAATATTAGTACCATTCTCATAAGGCAAACCAAAACCCACATCAGAATTTTTCTATTATTGCACCGCTATTAAATTTGTGTGTTACTTTCCACCCTGTTGCCCCATTTAAAAAAAAATCTCAGCAATATTTCTGCAAATAATGAATGTTACATACCTGTGCATCCCAGTTTTTATTTAGATAATATATACATGTGACACATCGTCCATCTCCATTAGGGTTATCAACATGACGTACATATCCTGTTCCATTGCCCGGGTAACATGCCACCATTGCCTGTAAATCAGTAAACAAAAATGTAAAGAGAACAGTTACATTTTGAACTGGAGCTGAATACTTTTCCTGTTCCATGCTTTCTTATTGTCACAGTCTATGAGATTAGGGTTTGGTCCACCGAGCTCGTGATCACAGTTACCACCCTGTAGTGAATGCCTACCTTTTGATGTGTGAGCAGTGGTCTACCAGTGTTTGCTTTCGCTAAGCCCTCTGCTATGTGAATGAACTCAGCACCCATGGACCAGTTGAACCAGGAACAATCCTCGCCACGATGGACGTATCGGCACTCTACACCAGTATCCCCCACGATGACGGCATCGCTGCAACAGCCTCAGTACTCAACACCAACAACAGCCAATCTCCAGACGCCATCTTACAACTCATCCGCTTCATCCTTGACCACAATGTCTTCACCTTCGACAACCAGTTTTTTACCCAAACACACGGAACAGCCATGGGGACCAAATTCGCACCCCAATACGCCAACATCTTCATGCACAAGTTCGAGCAAGACTTCTTCGCTGCACAGGACCTCCAACCAACGCTGTACACCAGATACATCGACGACATTTTCTTCCTTTGGACCCATGGCGAAGGATCACTGAAAAGACTACATGATAACATCAACAAGTTCCATCCCACCATCAAACTCACCATGGACTACTCCTCAGAATCGGTTTCATTCCTGGACACACGAATCTCCATCAAAGACGGACACCTCAGCACTTCACTCTACCGCAAGCCCACGGACAACCTCACGATGCTCCACTTCTCCAGCTTCCACCCTAACCACGTTAAAGAAGCCATCCCCTATGGACAAGCCCTGCGAATACACAGGATCTGCTCAGACGAGGAGGAACGCGATGGACACCTACGGACGCTGAAAGACGCCCTCGTAAGAACGGCATATGACACTCGACTCATCGATCGACAGTTCCGACGGGCCACAGCGAAAAATCGCATAGACCTCCTCAGAAGGCGAACACGGGACACAACCAACAGGGTACCCTACGTCGTCCAGTACTTCCCCGGAGCGGAGAAACTACGCCATGTTCTTCGCAGCCTTCAACAGGTCATCGATGACGACGAACACCTCGCTAAGGCCATCCCCACGCCTCCAAACAGCCGCCTAACCTCAAAAGTACCATCGTTCGCAGCAAATTACCCAGCTTTCAGGATAACAGCGACCACGACACCACACAACCCTGCCACGGCAACCTCTGCAAGACATGCCAGATCATCAACACAGATACCATCATCACACGTGAGGACACTACCCACCAGCTACATACTCATGTGACTCGGCCAACGTTGTCTACCTCATACGTTGCAGGAAAGGGTGCACCAGAGCATGGTACATCGGCGAGACCATGCAGACACTGCGACAACGTATGAACGGATACTGCGCAACAATCGCCAGGCAGGATTGTTACCTCCCAGTCGGGGAACACTTCAGCAGTCAAGGACATTCAGCCTCGGATCTGCGGGTAAGCGTTCTCCAAGGCGGCCTTCGAGACTGTGGAAGTGCAGTTTTTCTCTCGGACAAAATGGCTTCCTTGAATTTAAACTGATATAAAATGGCCGACTTTGACTTGTTTGGAAAGCAAAGAAAAATCCATTGTTATGTTTTTCGTGAAAATAAATTTAAAGTTTTAGACTATGCTGTCAGCAAAAGTCTGCCAACACAAAAGAAAACAGGCTTAAATTGAGATAACCAAGGGCTAGTAAAGTAAACATCCAGGGCCTTGGCCTTGGCGAGAAAAGAACAAGATAGATAGACTCCATTTTCTAGGGATTAGTTAGTTTCACCGTAAGGCATTTCTTATGTGTTTTTTTTTAAATTTTTAAACTTAGCTTACCTTAAACAACATGTCATGTGATATTATCAGTGTATAAGAATACTCCATTTTCTGTGATTCTGCAGTCTGTCATCATAGCTAATTGGGCTATGGTTGCAGTCTCCTTGCAAGTAAAATATAATAAAAAGCCTTCTTTGACGATATTATTGTTTAAAGAGTCTTACTCGGAAGTCGAAACTGCGACAAGACACACGACAACGCAAAATCATCGAGCAGAAATGAGGACAGCCTCAACCGGGATCTTGGTTTCATGTCACGCTACATGACGTAGAGTCATCTAGACTCGAGTCGTCGTTGGCTTGTTCACAGATGTGGTTTCCAGTTTTAAAAAAAGTAAAAAGCTTAACCATACAGACTGCAGCATTTGACACGTTGGACCCCCTGTGACCCCACCTCATTGTCTTAGCTGTATTTTGCTGTGTCTTTGATGTAATGCCTTCCTGACTGGCCTGATTGTATCTCTGCCGAGGTGTGATAGAGGGCAGTCAAAAAGATTTACTGTAGTCGTCTGACATTGTACGCTACACATTGTTCTCTGTCTATATATGCTTTGCTGATTTGTATTCCTTCACTTTACCTGACGAAGGAGCAGCGCTCCGAAAGCTCGTGATTTAAAATAAAACTGTTGGACTATAACCTGGTGTTGTGCGACTTCTCATTTATGTGAATGAAACACATGGATCCTTAGATATCGCAAGAGTGATCTTCTTATAATAGCCCAAATTGTTTAAGATATAGAACGACCCTCCCTTTGAACAGTTAATTGACACTTCAAATCACTATTGTTGAGACTAGTCCTATGCTGTTAGTGTTGAGATAAAATGTTAAAACCAGCATTACAGAAATATTATGTTGAAAAAATCCAGCTCAGGCAACCCAAGCAAAATCCAATATAACACATTTATGTTCTTAAGTGGATAAGTTGCAGGAATGTCTATTTTCTATGGAATTCAGAAACAATTTTAAGAGAAAAAATGAGAATAGCCTAGTTATCATGTTAAATCATGCACGGCTGATTCTTAACAAATCCATTGTTGGCATATGTGTCATTTTCCAGGTGAGAAACTTAATTTCACAACACCATAAAGGCCTCAAATGAGGGCACTTCAAAAGTAATTCATTTGATGTGAAACATTGAGTATCCTGGGAATATCATAAGGCATCTACAAATAAAAGTTTCTAAAATGCATGTGAAAAATTGCAAGTTCAAGTACTGGTTGTACTTCAAAGATATTAGAAATCACAGACAAAAATGGATCCTTTTTGCAAATGCCAAACTTCTATTTTGCACTGTATTGTTACTGTTTTCTGAAACTCACCACTGATGGTAGTAAACCTTTGGCTCATAACTATTCTTTCAATAGCCAAAACATCAAAGTGAGGAGGATAGTAACAGACTTCAGGACGACATAGAAAGACTGCTGAAATTGGCAAGCACATGGAAGATGAAATTTAACGCAGAGAAGTGTTAAGTGATTAATTTTTGTAGGAAGAATGATGAGACAATATAAACTAAATGGTACAATTTTAAAGGGGTACAGGTACAGAGAGACCTGGGGGTGTATGTACACAAAACTTTGAAGGTGGCAGGACAAGGTGAGATGGCTGTTAAAAAGGCATATGGGACTTTCTAAATAGAGGCACAGGAATACAAAAGTAAGGAAGTTATGCTAAACCTTTATTAAACACTGGTTCGGCCCCAGCTGGAGTATTGTAGACAATTCTGCATTCCACACTTCAGGAAGGATTTCAAAGCCTTGGAGAGGGTGCAGAAGAGATTTACTAGAATGGTGCCAAGGATGAAAGACTTCAGTTACGTGGAGAGATTAGAGAAACTGGGGTTGTTCTCCTTAAAGCAGAGAAGGTTAGGGGAAGATTTAATTATGGAGTTCAAAATCACGAAAGATTTTGATAGAGTAAACAAGGAGAAACTGTTTCCAGTGGCGGATAGTTCAGTAACCAGAGGACACAGATTTAAGGTCATTGGCAAAAGAACCACAGGCGACATGAAAGGGAACAATGTAACAAATTTTCACAGTGAGTTGTTATTATCTGGCATGCACTGCCTGAAAGAGTGGAGGAAGCAGATTCAATAATAACTTTCAAAAGGGAATTGGATAAATATTTGAAGGGGAAACTTTGCTGGGCTATGGGGAAAGAGTTTTCAAGCACTGTGAGCTTACTGCCAATTACGCACCTCTGGCACGGTGCTCTTCATCATTTTGATAAGAGTCCATTATAAAAGATGTAATAGCAGAGCACTTGAAAAACAGTGACAGGATCGGACAAAGTCAACATGGATTTACAAAAGGTAAATCATGCTTGACTAATCAACTGGAATTTTTTGAAGATGTAACTGGTAAAATAGATAAGGGAGAACCAGTGGATGTGGTGTATTTGGACTTTCAGAAGGCTTTCGATAAGGTCCCGCATAAGAGATTAGCGTGTAAAGTTAAGGCACATGGGATTGGGGGCAAGGTACTGACTTGGATAGAGAACTGGTTGGCAGACAGAAGGCAAAGAGTTGGAATAAATGGGTCTTTTTCCGAGTGGCAGGCAGTGACTAGTGGGGTACTGCAGGGATCGGTCCTCGGACCCCAGCTATTCACAGTATATATTAATGATCTAGACGAGGTAACTAGATGTAATATCTCCAAGTTTGCAGACGACACAAAACTGGGTGGGCATGTGTGCTGTGAGGAGGATGCCGAAAAACTCCAGTATGATTTGGACAGGTTGGGTGATTGGGCAGAATCATGGCAGATGCATTATAATGTGGATAAATGCGAGGTTATCCACTTTGGTGTTAAAAACAGGAAGGCAGATTATGATCTGAATGGCAATAGATTGGGAGAAGGGGAAGTGCAACAAGACCCGGGTGTCCTTGTGCACCAGTCGCTGAAGGTAAGCATGCAGGTGCAGCAGGTGGTTAAGAAGGCAAATGGTATGTTGGTCTTCGTAGCGAGAGGGTTCGAATACAGGAACAAGGATGTCTTGCTGCAGTTGTACAGGGCCTTGGTGAAACCACACCTTGAGTACTGTGTGCAGTTTTGGTCGCCTTATCTGAGGAAGGATGTTCTTGCCATGGAGGGAGTGCAGCGAAGATTCACCAGGCTGATACCTGGGATGGCAGGAATGACGTATGAGGAGAGATTGGGTCGATTGGGCTTATACTTGCTGGAGTTTAGAAGAATGAGAGGGGATCTCATTGAAACTTATAAAATTCTAACAGGACTAGACAGACTAGATGCAGGAAGGATGTTCCCGATGGTCGGGGAGTCCAGAACCAGGGGTCACAGTCTAAGGATAAGGGGTAAGCCATTTAGGACTGAGATGAGGAGGAATTTCTTCACCCAGAGAGTGGTGAACCTGTGGAACTCTCGACCACAGAAGACAGTGGAGGTCAATTCATTAAATATATTCAAGAAGGAGTTAAATATATTTCTTAAGGCTAAAGGGATCAAGGGATATGGGGAGAAGGCAGGGACAGGGTACTGAATTTGGATGATCAGCCATGATCTCATTGAATGGCGGAGCAGGCTCGAGGGGCCGAATGGCCTACTCCTGCTCCTATCTTCCACGTTTGAAGAATCATTTCTCATTGCCTTGGATATCTCTGAAGCTTTCCTTCCTCCTGTACTCTTCAGGCTTTTAAACCCCAACCATGGTATTACCAAATTATAACTTCCTGATTTAACCAGTCTTTTCTTTTATATGTTTTAACCTTACCCTATGAGCCTTGCCCTTCACTTTGGTGCTGTAATCTTAAAAACAAAAAAGCTAGCAACAAGGCTTGGGAATCCAGGTCAACTACAAAAATCATTCTTATACAATTTTCAACTGTATTTGAGAATTACTGAAGTATTACTTAATTTTAAGTGTTTACATTTTAATGATGCAACAAAGTATTGAACAAGTTCAATGGACTTTTTAAGTTAAACTGGTGTCCTTCACTGGAAGGGAGGATTGGAGAAAAATTGTAACTAAATATATCCAACTTTACGTGCCTCCAAGAACTTTCTATATACTGTAGTACTTTTAAGGACGGTCTCAGGATTTTGTCAATGGAGTGGAATTCCCTACCTGTCCCCTCACCTAAGCAAGGAGAAGAGTTTCTGAAGTTATTTTTAATTTTGATATTTCCATACATATTTCTCAACTGACTAGATGGGTTTGAGACCAGCTTCCAGGCATGAGCCAATAGCACTAACTGGCTATCTGAGGATCAACCACCCCCAGTTAATTTTATGTCCCAATGACTTTCTCTCCCTCTTTGCTGGGAATGCCCACCTTCACTTGCTAATTCACCACAATTGCATAGCTGAGTGGAAAAACACTTTGGGGGAATCACAGGCATAGATTCAAGTACTGTACCTTAGCGTTTCAAGCTACTTTACCACCCTTGAAGTGGAGTGCCCTTATAAAAATGGATTCTCAGTCTCACTGTTCGTCTATCTAGTTTGTGTATTGCTTTTATTTTTGTTTTGATTTCTAATCTTAATTTTTTTAAATCTTTCCCACTTTTATTTGTCCTTGCACGAAGGAATAAGTAACAGCCAAGTGAAAGAGATGTAGCAAAAACAAAATCTTCACTTTATGGGAGTGGCAAGACTCAAGGAGGGAGAGGGAAGGGAAGCGTTTAATGCCCATATAGCAATACACATGATGTTTTCATGATGGCAAAGTCAAATAGGAATGAAGTGCACTGAAACAAGGAATGCAGCAATCGTAGTCAACTAGGTGGTTCCAGAGTAAAATGCACAGTAAACATATGTTTTACAAGACTATCATAATATACAAAATGATTCATTGCAATAAAACAGCATCATGCAAGGGAACAGCCAAATGTAAAATCTACTTAGCTGAACAGTGGATTCGTAAATTTATGATTTAACAGTCAACTTTATTATTTGTAACAGCTGCATACCCAGCCTTACACAGCAACTCATATCAAACAAATTAATCCATAGATATCTGAGTTAAGAGGGAGACAGAGAGACAGAAGAAAAAGGGAGAGAAGAGAGAGAGAAAAAGAGACATGCACACACAGACTGAAGGCAGTCTGAGAGAAAAATAGTTTTAAGGAGACTTTTAAAGAGGGAGGAAGGTAGGGAAGCAAAAGTGGTTTTGGGAGAAATAAGAGAACAAGGGCATAGTTACTGAAAAATTGGTCTTCAATGGTTTAATAGAGAAGCAGTAATTCAGAATCAGAGGAGTGGATAATGCAGATAGGCACATGGTTTAATATGCTGAACACCAATGTTAAGTCAAACAGTAACAGCACAAACAAATGACAGGTTCAAAGATAACGGTGCACTAACACTTTCTACAAGAGTCCTTAATCACTATGCGGCAGCGTATGCATTTATATTGTGCCTTCTACATGCAAAGGGTGGTAGAGAACTCTCTTCCGCAAATGGCAGCTGGTGCTAGGTTAATTATTAATTTTAAAATTTGAGATTGATAAATTTTTGTTAACCAAAGGTATTAAGTGATATGGGGATATAGGGCAAAGGTGGGTATATGGAGTTAGGTCACAAATCAGCCTAATCTCATTGAATGGCGGAACAGGCTCGCAGGGCTAAATGGCCGACTCCTGCTCCTATGTTCCTTATTACATCCCTCAAAAGTCTCAAGGTATTTCACGTATGATGAATTTCTTAAACTGTGGCATCTGTTATGTAGATAAACACATCAACTATTTTGTGCAGAATAAAATTCCACAAATGACCAATTAATCTGTTTTTGGTGGTGTTGACTGAGGGAGCAATGTTGGCATGGTAAGCAGAATAACTCACTGCTCTGCTTGAAGTAGAGCCACAGGATCTCTAAATTCCATTGGAACAAGAAAACATGACTTTTCTAATGTCTCATCAAAAGTACAGTGTCTCTGCCAATACATAATTCCTTCAGCAAGGCACTCATGTACCAGCCTAGATTATGCGGTCCAGTTCTGCAGTGGAGCTTCAATCCAACTGAACCTAAACTGAAGGTGGAACTTCTTTCTTCCCGACTCTGTACTGACTACACTCCAAGGGACACTCCATTCGCCTTATACACCAAAGGAGGTGTTACTTCATGGACTGTCTGCTGGTCAAGGCAGCCCATGTTTTGTGCTCAGCCTTTCAAATAAGGCTCTTCAAGATGATCGCTGTATTTGCTTATAGGTTCTGCTTATGTTTTAAGCTACCAATAGTAAAGACTCACAGTAACAGGTTCAAAGATGACAGGGTGCACTAACACTTTCTACAAGAGTCCTTAATCACTATGCGGCAGCGTATGCATTTATATTGTGCCTTCTACATGCAAAGGGTGGTAGAGAACTCTCTTCCGCAAATGGCAGCTGGCGCTAGGTCAATTATTAATTTTAAAATCTGAGATTAATAGATTTTTGTTAACCAAAGCTATTAAGTGATATGGGGATATAGGGCAAAGGTGGGTATATGGAGTTAGGTCACAAATCAGCCTAATCTCTTTGAATGGCGGAACAGGCTCGCAGGGCTAGATGGCCGACCCGGAGTGCCAAAATACCCAGTGCGCTTAAAAGACAACACCATCAACTGTAGTAGTTCAATCTCGGCAGCTTCCTCATTACAAGTTCCATCCAATGTGTGGGATGAATTACATATGACTTTTTAAAAAGGGAAGGAATGTCTAGGGAAGTACTTTCAACAAAAAGTACTCACTATTTTTATAGAAGAAAATAACATTCAATTGAGAGCTCCTCAGTTTTTTTCAACATTATTAGTGCTTGAAGGCACACAAAGAGTTCTATTTCAATAAGCAAGGGCTATTCTGGTAGTTGGTCCAAAAAAACCATGGCACAGGCTGGGAGATCTGTAATGGAGCCACTCCCAAGAAACTCTTTGTAATTAAAACAACAGCTGTAACCAACAGCCACCACCACAACAACTTTCACTTGTAGAGCGTCTTCAACGCAGAAAAATATACCACAGTGCTTTACAGAGGCGTAATCAGACAAAAAGGGAGATATTTGGGATGACCAAAATCTTGGTTAAAGAGATTTTAAGAGTTTTAAGCAGGTTCTTAATGGATGAAAGGGAGGTGCAGAGGCAGAGGGATTTAGGGAGGGAATTCCAGAGCATGGGGTCTAGGCAGCTGAAGACACGGCCGTCAATGATGGGGTGAAGGGAGGGATGCACAAGAGGCCAAAGTTGGAGGAATGGAGAGTTCTGGGGGAGATTATAGGACTGGAGGAGATTACAGAAATAAAGAGAGGCAAGGCCATGAAGGGATTGAAACACAAGGTTGAGAATTTTAAATTGGAGGCTTCAGAGGATAGGGAGCCAATATAGGTCAGTGAGGGATGGTGTCATTAAAAAAAAAACTTGCATATAGTGTCTTTCATGACCACCGGACGTCTCAAAGCGTTTTACAGTCAATGAAGTACCTTTGAAGTGGAGTCACTTTGCGGACAGCAAGGTCCCACAAACAGCAATGTGATAATGACCAGATAATCTGTTTTTGTTATGTTGGTTGAGGGATAGATATTGGCCAGGACACCGGGGATAACTCCCCTACGCTTCTTCGAAATGGTGCCATGGATCTTTTACGTCCACCTGAGCGCGCGGACGGGACCTCGGTTTAACGTCTCATCCGAAAGACTGCACCTCCGACAGTGCAGCACTCCCTCAGCACTGCACGGCACTGGAGTGTCAGCCTAGCTTTATGCGCTCAAGTCCCTGGAGTGGGACTTGAACCCACAACCGTCTGACTCAGAGGCGAGTGTGCTACCAACTGAGCCACAGCTGACTCATGGGTGAGATGCAGCACTCGGTGTGGCAGAGGATGTGGACAGCAGAGTTTTGGATAAGCGGAAGTTTACAGCAGGTGGAGGATGGGGGCCCAGCCAGGAAAGCATTGGAATAGACAAATCTGGAGATAATAAAAGCATGGATGTGACTTTCAGCAGGAGACAGACTGAGGCAGGAGCGGAAGCAGGTGATATTACAGAGACGGAAGTGGTCTTTTGTGATGGAGAAGATATGGGTTCGGAAGCTGCGCTCAAGGTCAAATAGGATTCTGGGGATGCAAACAATCTGGTTCAACCTGAGACAAATGGAATCAGTGAAGAAGGTACAGAGTTTGAGGTGGGTGCCAAAGATGAAGGCTTCCCAATGTTTAACCAGAGGAAATTGTGGCTCAACCAAGACTGTCAGACAAGCAATCTGACAGCACAGAGGCCTTGGAGGGGTCAAGAAAGGGGTTAAGAAATTGAGCTGGGTGATTTCAGTGCACATGTGGAAGCTGAACCCATGTCTGCAGATGATGTCAAGGATAGATCCTTAGGGGATTCCAGTAATGGTACAAGGGCGGGATGAGAAGTCATTGCTGGAGATCCTCTGGGTACGTTGGATAGGTAAGTGTGGAACCAAGTGAGGACAGTCCCACTCAGTTGGACAATGGAGGAGGCGTTGGAGGAAAACAGCGTAGTCAGCTGAGTCAAAGGCTGCATAGAGGTCGAGAAGGATGAGGGGGTGAAATGCTCCATGGTTACAGTCAGAGGATGTAATTTGTGACTTTTATTAATGCTGCTTCAGTGCCATAACAACGGTGGAAACCTCATTGGAGAGATTCAAAAATAGAGTTGCAGGAGAGATGGGTTTGAATTTGGAAAGCAACAGCACGTTTAAGGAATCTGAAGCAGAAAGGGAGGTGAGAGATGGGGCAGTAGTTTGCAAGGATTGAGGGGTCGAGCGTAGCTTTTTTGAAGAGGCCTGATGGCGGTTTAAAAGGGAAGTGGACAGTACCCGAGGAGAGAGAACCAGTTACAATATCAACTAGTATGGAGACCAGGAAGGGAAGTTGGGTGGTCAGCCACTTCGTGAGAATAGGGTCCAGGGAGCAGCAGGTGGGTCTCGTGGACAGGATGAGCTCAGAGAGGGCATGATGGAAGCTAGGAGATAAGCTATAGAAGAACACAGGCCCAGGTCTAGGTGGGCAAGGTGAAGGGGAGGAGTTGTTGAATGGATGGTCTCAATCTTAGTGACAAAGAAATTCATGGCTCTTTGTACTTGTTGTTAATTAATGTTATTTGAATCAGCCAAGCAAGGATGGAGATTCTATTAGGCAGTCTTCACACAGCAACAAAATTGTTTTGTTTTTTTTAAATTCAGGTAAGAGTATTATATTCTAATATAAAACTTCAAAAGTTTGCCAATGGTTTATTAATTTTATTCAGTGAATAACATGGCTGGGGGGTGGGCGAGGAATAAGATATAGAAGGCGTAATCAAAAATTTAAGCAATAATAAAGTCCTTACCAGCTGTTACAGGTTTTGGGTCTGGCTTAAATATTTTCTCAGATACAGAAGTGCTAGTCACTCCCATAAGTGGTAAGGTGTTTTCTAAAGGGGAAAAAAAAGACTTGCATTTATATAGTGCCTTTCACAACCTCAGGACATCCCAAAGCGCTTTATACCCAATGAAGTACATTTGAAGTGTTGTCACTGTAATGTAGGAAATGCGGCAGCCAAATTGCACACAGCAAGCTCCCATAAACAGCAATTGTTACAATGACCAAATAATTTGTTTTTTTTTTTTTAATGTGATGTTCGTGGAGGGATAATATTGGCCAGGACACTGGGGAGAACTCCCCTGCTCTTCTTTGAATAGTGCCATAGGATTTTTTACATCCACCTGAGAGGGAACACGGGGCCTCGGTTTAACGTCTCATCTGAAGTGTGCTCAGACATATGCTCGTATTGCCCCAATATCTAATTGTACAATAGCATAACCAGCGCTACAACAATAGGACCTGCTTATGATGTGAAATGAATAGTGCGTCTTTTGTAGGTGCCCTTACGTTCATTGCTGCAATCTCTGAAGGCAGACTGAAACACTTAAGGAGACAAGGCCAGATACACATCGTTAAACTACTTTATTTTATAGATAGCGAATGAAATATAGAGTAACTAAATCGCACCTTAATTCAACTAACAACAGAACACTCCGAGAACAAGAAAAATATTGTTTAAAAAGCCATTCTATCCCCTTGCTTAACTTTTCCTAGTCAGCCTTCTGATCCTGCAAGTCTCTCAATCGCAGCCAGACTTCATTTGCAGACCAACCGGCTGACGGACTGTCCTTGTGTCCCTTTGTCCTCTGTTTTTGCAGCAAGTAGGAGGGCTATTGCACAATGATATGGAAAAGATCGAATGCTAATGATAAGATACAGAATGAAGCACTTTGAGAAAGTACATGATATTAAAAGGCCAAGCCCAACCCACATGATGGAAATATCCCATCTTTGTGGAGATACCACATAACTTCCCATCATGAGACAAAGAACAACATGTGTGACACGATATATATTCCAATGGGAAACCTCTGAAAAGGGTAATTAATAAAAATACATATTTGGACAGGTCTTCAAAGGTCAAACACACTCCACCACTTAGTTTATTCCATAGGGAATACTTCTGCACAAAGCTTGATTCTTAACTATTTTTCAAAGCAATTTGATTCATACAAGACTCCCCATTTATTTTCTGCTAAACAGTAAATTCTCAGCAAGAACTCAGTGCGATTTCAAATTGTACGAAAATCGGGCAGTTCTACAACAGGTGGATGATGATATGCTCTGCCAGATTACCAACCAGGCGGTGAAGACAAAAATATATCCCGCTGTGCTTAAAACATTGGAGATGAATTATTTACATTATAGTTCACATAAAGCAATACAATAATACATGCCAGAAAACAAACCTTAGCAAACATGTCAGTCAAACAAAATTAAATGGTGTACTGCACAATTTATGACAAAATGCAAATTACTGATGTTTGGTTGCAGGAATTGGTCACAGGAGTGGCTAAAAACCAGTAAAGCTCTGCGCTGCTAAAGTATCTTTCCGACAGCTTACTATTTCCCTTATCAGTGGACAACTGCAAGAGTTGGCAAATACAGATAAAAATTTTTGGTGGGGTGGAGATGGAGGGAGGGGGAAAAAAATGACAGCTACAAATGCAACTGACATCTGTCCCATATGGCACACAAACTCACTCTGTTAGCATTGCAAAACCTCAAACTATGTCAAAAAATCAGCAGTATCTTATTGAATTAATGCTATTTTTGCAACAGTCGTTCTGTTTTCCTCTTCTCACACACTATTGTATATGAATACAGCCGCCACCCCAGAGTAAGATGAACTCAAGTAAACTTCCTGGTATTGGATTTATGCCAGACAGGCGCTGTTCTTAATGGTCTTGCTACGTGCAGTGCGTGAGGCAGCTTGCTGCTGATCTACAACTATGCCGGGCACTGAGAGGAAAACTCAAGGATGAGTAAACACATCAGTCAATGTCAGGGCGGGCAAGAGGGCTGAACTTAGCAAGCTACATTCTTACTGGGTTTCTATGTGACAGTCTCAGAATAACATACAAAATTTAAGATGCATGATTTTGAAATCACTTCAAACGTGTATAGCACAAAAAAGGAAAAACCCTTGTCTCTTTCAAAAAAAAAATCACTGGAGTACAAACACCACAATTCATCGAGACAGATCTGTGACTTCATATAGAGATACTACTCTGCGCCAAAACAAAAACAGTGGAATGTCATTCAGTACTACTGTGGGATTCAAAAATGTCAGCATGACTCTGTTAAATTGTTGAAATTAAAGTCATCAGGATCTGCATTAGTGTTTTGCAGAAAAAGATTGTGGAATGTTTCATTACTTCATTTTTCAATCTATGCAACAAATAAATTCTACAATATTGTATGGCTAAGTCACTACTATAATTTAGTCCAGGAAGTCACGTGTGCAAAGTTACCGTGTAAAGAACCAAAATGGTGCATTGAAATAATATTTTCAACCATTAACCATTTTAAAACAAAGTAAATTTGAAATAACTCACTCAAAACATTAATAGAAAGTCTGTTTTGTAGTCAAGCCTAAATATTTAGATTTTTTTTTTTGTTTTCCCCATTTCCTTCAGTTCCAAAAAGAACAAAATGACCAGGGTATTATGTCTAAGGCTGACTACAATTTTGCACTTTATTCTTTGCTTCTGTATACAGTTCAAATATTTTGGGGATCACTAATAAGTTACCCTGCTAAATAATGCTCAGTTTTACCAGCATTAAAAATTCCAAGCAAAAATGCAAAACTGAACAGCTTGTAAAAGAAAATATTACAGAAAAGAGCTGGATTTGGAATTGAAAGTATAAGTAAATTAATATTTTGATTTTACTTGCAAAGTAACACATTGAAATAAAATATAGCTAGCCATACAATAGTAAACCGTCTTAATTTTCTGCGTCTTTTTAGATTTCCCCATTAGAAGTAACTTTGCCAGTCTTCTCCAGGTTTGTAGAAGAGAGGAATAGTAGCAGCAAGGTAGCACCTCCCAAACCCGCGACCTCTACCATCTAGAAGGACAAGGGCAGCAGGCGCATGGGAACACCACCACCTCCAAGTTCCCTTCCAAGTCACACACCATCCTGACTTAGAAGTATATCGCCGATCCTTCATCGTCGCTGGGTCAAAATCTTGGAACTCCCTCCCTAACAGCACTGTGGGAGTACCTTCACTACACCGACTGCAGCGGTTCAAGAAGGTGACTCACCACCACCTTCTCAAGGGCAATTAGAGATGGCCAAAAAATGCTAGCCTTACCAGCAACGCCCACATCCTAAGAATGAATTAAAAAAGGTAGTGGGGAGTCTTTCCCTTACCACTCAAGCAGGTTGATTAAAGAGTAGTACTTTTTTTTTTTAATTGAGAAACAATGGTGACGTGCCAAGGCAAGTACCAAGACCCACAGTGCAGGACGGCACCAAACTGGGTAGAAAAACCAAGATAAAACAGGAAGCAGTGATTAAGAAATGGCAAGCTTTGGAGGAAGGAAAACGATTGGAATTTTGAGGCACTGGGAAAGAATGAGTTAAGTCAGCATATTTGGAGCTTAGAAGGAACAAGAGAGTGAAGTTCAGAGAAGCAGTGACCATAATAATATGTATTAAATAGATAAGGACAGAGAGAAGTGTCCACTGAAACACAATGAATTGAATCACAGCACCATTGCAAAATGAGACAGCATTAATGGGTAAAGGGCTTGCGGCAAAAATGCACTATTTGTTGGTGTCGAATTTTTAACTTGTATTTTGTATTTCCAGAAATGGCAATAACACCCAAGGATATCGAAAAATATATTTCAACTGAAATGCCATCAGCTCAGAACAGACAAGTTGGCTGAAGAGGGCCCCACAAAGTGCAAACCCACGCGGCAAACCCAACAGCTCATTCAAAGTGTTAACTATTTAATCAACCCAGGGCCATTATATTCAACACAAATCATTTTTACCACTGTCAAAAGGTTAGCTAGACATTTCATATTGATGAATGTCTGTTTAATCTAATGCAATAATTAGAGGTGCAGTCGATGACTGCTTTTTATTTCACTATAGCTACAGAAGTGGAACCATAACACCTGGACATAGATCAAAGAATCAGTCCCCCACCTGGGGGTAATGGCTTTGATTGATAGCGGAGTCAATTTTGAAAGACAACTTGATGAATTATAGATTATATCAGGTCACATGCAATTCAATAGTCTGCCTTCAGTTTTTCAGTCTTGCAGCCTAAAGTTATAGGCCAGCAGAACAGCTGAGCTTGTTTTCTAATAGTAACATGTTCCACAGGGTAAGGAATCAGTCTATATTTTAAAGTCTATGTTGAGAAAAAGAACAAGTGATGCCTTTATTATTTTACACCTCAAGGATGGCATATTTCACCATGCTATACTGTTTATTAATCTGTTTCATTTAAATAGAGCCACTTGATGGTTCAAAGCCTGTGTCTGGAGAAGTGTGTATTCAGTTCATTTTTGAAGAGAGAAGAATCACATGATGATGTAGGATACATTCCAGTCGTCCATGTATCTGTTATGATCATTGGATGTTGCTATCATTTACCCAGATATTGTGTAGAAAAGGCATGCTCCTGATTGTAGGAGACAAGGGAATCATTTCTGGGAGTAGCCAATTACAATGAATCTGAGAAAACCAAAAAAACATGACAAGCACAGAGGGGTAAATTTTATTCTTCAGAATAATATGGAGGAGATACTTGCTGAAACCTGCAGAAGAGAGTGAAAGGAGAAAGGCCATGACTGCAGACAGCTAGCCACAGTGGAGCAGCAGTGGAGGGCATGTATGTTGAGTTCCGTAGCAGGGGCGCCGATCAAGCGAACGACTCTGTCCTGGATTGGGTTAGAGCTCCTGAGTATTATTGCAGTTGCACCCATCCAGGCGAGAGGCGAGTTTTCCATCACACTCTGACTGAAGCCTTGTAAATTTTTATGGGGTTAGAAATGACCCACTTATTGCAAAGTACCCCAGCTCTAATCTGTTTTTGTAGCTACACAGTGTTGATATGGCTGGTCCAGTTAAGCTTCTGGTCAATGTTGATGGTGGGGCAATTCAGTGATAGTGCTGCCATTGAAGGTCAGGGGGAGTAGATGACCAAATATCTTGTTAGATATGGTCATTACCTGGCACTTATATGGAGCAAACGTTACTTGCCACTTCTCAACCCAAGCCTGAATGTTGTCCATGGCCTCCTGTAAGTTATCATGGGCTGCATCATCATCAAAGGAACTAACTGAATAGTTATTTATTTTATAATAGAAGTATAATTGGCTGCTTGAGTGTTTCTTTTCAATCTTTACACTGAATGGGGAATGTGAGGGGCAATTTTTATTCTAAGTATTCCCCCAGTTTATTCTGAAATAAAGATAAGCTTACCAAAATCTGTTTCTTTTTGAAAATGACAATTTTCTTACCTGCAGGAAGTAGTTACGGTTGGATCTACTACCCTGAAAAGTCTCTGATATCAATGACAGGGAGCAACCAGTGTATTCTAAAGTCATTCCATTGGACTTCTGACTGGCCAATAAACCAATGTGGAGACGCAGGACCCCCCGAAACTGGAGACACAGAACACCTGGAAATCACACCTGAAAACCACACTACCAGCAGGATACCCACCATCCAGGAAACCTTGCTATCAATGTCAAACTATTAATTTCTGCAACATCAGCAGCATCGTAGTGTCGTGCAAAAGACTGGACCATGTCAAACAGAGGGCATATAACTGGGACATTAAACTTTATACCAATCTATATAGCATGTATCAGCAGCGACTAAAACTAGCAAACCACAAGTATTCAACCCACTTAAAGACTGCATAAGCTTTCCAATGGTTATAGAGTGAAGTTAAAACTGAAGTTTCCTCATGCCGATAATGTCTAACCCGTTGTATTTGCATTGTGATTGGCTGTGGCTTTGTTGGTAGCACCCTTGCTTCCCAGTCAGAAGGTCGTGGGTTCAAGCTCCACACCAGAGAATTGAGCACATAATCTAGGCTGACACTAAGCAGATGAATGCGTGGCTAAAGAGTTGGTCCAGGAGGGAGGGCTTTAGTTTCCTGGATCACTGGGTCTGCTTCTGGGGAAGGTGGGACCTGTACAAGTCGGGCGGGTTGCACCTGAACCGGAACGGGATCAACATCCTTGCGGGGAGGTTTGCTAGTACTATTGGGGGGGGGGGTTTAAACTAACTTGGCAGGGGGATGGGATACGGAGTGGAGCTATAGTAGGGGGTGATGCACAGCCAAATAGAGAGGAAAAAACAAGTCAGCCTGGAAGGCAGAGCAAATATGTAACGGCACAAGGGAGTATGGCAAGGCTGGATGACATTTATTTTAATGCAAGGAGTCTTGTGAGTAAGGCAGATGAATTGAAGGTGTTGATGAACACATGGGAGTATGATATTGTTGCTATCACAGAGACATGGTTGAGGGAGGGGCAGGACTGGCAGCTCAATATTCCGGGGTATAGAATCTTCAGGCGAGACAGAAGGGGGTGTAAAAGAGGAGGGGGTGTCGCAATATTAATCAAGGAGTCAATTACTGCTGTAAGGAGGGATGATATCTTAGCAGGTTCCTCTAATGAGGCCATATGGGTAGAACTTAAAAACAAAAAGGGGGCAAGCACTTTGCTGGGAGTGTACTATAGGCCCCCAAACAGTCAGGGGGAGATAGAGGAACAGATATGTAAGCAAATCTCAGAAGTGTAGAAATAATAGGGTAATAATAGTAGGGGATTTCAACTTCCCCAATATTAACTGGGATAGTCAGAGTGTGAAAGGCTTAGAGGGTGCGGAATTCTTAAAGTGCATCCAGGAGAGCTTTTTGAGTCAGCATGTAGAAAGTCCTACAAGAGAGGGGGCGGTACTGGACCTAATTCTAGGGAATGGAGCCGGGTAAGTGGTAGAAGCGTCAGTAGGAGAGCATTTTGGTGACAGTGACCATAATTCGGTGAGATTTAAGGTAGTCATGGAAAAGGACAAAGATGGACCGGAAATAAAGGTTCTAAATTGGGGGAAGGCCGATTTTAATATGATAAGGCAGGATCTGGCCAAAGTGGACTGGGATCAGCTACTTGTAGGAAAATCCACATCAGAGCAGTGGGAGTCATTCAGAAAGGAAATAGAGAGTACAGCGCCAACATGTTCCCGTAAAGGTCAAGGGTGGGACCAACAAGTCCAGGGAACCCTAGATGTCAAGGGATATACAAGAATGGATTAGGAAAAAAAGGGAGGCTTTTGGCAGATACAAAGGACTAAAATCAGTGGAAGCCCTAGAAGAGTATAGAAAGTGCAGGGGAGTACTTAAAAAAGAAATTAGGAGAGCGAAGAGGGGGGCATGAAAAAACACTGGCGGGCAAAATAAAGGAAAATCCCAAGGTGTTTTATAAGTATATTAAGGGCAAGAGGATAACCAGGGAAAGAGTAGGGCCCAAAGTGGCAATCTTTGTGTAAAGCCGGAAGATGTAGGTGAGGTTTTAAATGAATATTTTGCATCTGTGTTCACTATGGAGAAGGACGATGTAGGCATAGAAATCAGGCAGGGGGATTGTGATATACTTGAACAAATTAGCATTGAGAGGGAGGAGGTACTAGCGGTTTTAGTGGGCTTAAACGTGGATAAATCCCCAGGCCCAGACGAGATGTATCCCAGGCTGCTGTGTGAGGCAAGGGAGGAGATTGCAGGGGCTGTGACACAAATTTTCAGAACCTCTCTGGCCACCGGGGAGGTGCCAGAGGACTGGAGGACAGCTAACGTAGTACCATTATTCAAGAAGGGTAGTAGGGATAAACCAGGGAATTACAGGCCAGTGAGCCTAACATCAGTGGTAGGGAAATTATTGGAAAAAATTCTGAGGGACAGAATTAGTCTCCACTTGGAGAGGCAAGGATTAATCAAGGATAGTCAGCATGGCTTTGTCAGGGGGAGATCATGTCTAACCAATTTGATTGAATTTTGAGAGGGGGTGACTAGGTGTGCGGATGAGGGTAGTGCAGTTGATGTAGTCTACATGGACTTCAGTAAGGCTTTTGACAAAGTCCCACATGGGAGACTGGTCAAGAAGGTAAGAGCCCATGGGATCCAGGGCAATTTGGCACATTGGATCCAAAATTGGCACATTGGATCCAAAATTGGCTTAGTGGCAGGAGGCAGAGGGTGATGGTCGAAGGTTGTTTTTGTGACTGGAAGCCTGTGTCCAGTGGTGTACCGCAGGGATCGGTGCTGGGTCCTTTGCTGTTTGTAGTGTACATTAATGATTTAGATATGAATTTAGGAGGTATGATCAGTAAGTTCGCAGATGACACGAAAATTGGTGGAGTGGTAAATAGCGAGGAGGGAAGCCTCAGGCTACAGGACGATATAGATGGGTTGGTTAGATGGGCAGAACGGTGGCAAATGGAATTTAACCCTGAAAAATGTGAGGTGATGCATTTTGGGAGGACTAACAAGGCAAGGGAATACACAATGAATGGTAGGACCCAAAGAAGGATAGAGGATCAGAGGGACCTTGGTGTGCATGTACATAGATCCCTGAAGGCAGCAGGACAGGTAGATAAGGTGGTTAAAAAGGCATATGGGATACTTGCCTTCATTAGCTGAGGCATAGAATATAAGAGCAGGGAGGTTATGATGGAGCTGTACAAAACGCTAGTTAGGCCACAGCTGGAATACTGTGTGCAGTTCTGGTCGCCACACTATAGGAAGGATGTAATTGCATTGGAGAGGGTGCAGAGGAGATTCACCAGGATGTTACCTGGGCTGGAGTGCTTCAGCTATGGAGAGAGACTGGACAGGCTGGGGTTGTTTTCCTTAGAGCAGAGAAGGCTGAGGGGGGACCTGATTGAGGTGGACAAAATTATGAGGGGCATAGATAGGGTAGATAGAAAGGAACTTTTCCCCTTAGAGGGGTCAATAACCAAGGGGCATAGTTTCAAGGTAAGGGGCAGGAGGTTTAGAGGGGATTTGAGGGAAAACTTTTTCACCCAGAGGGTGGTTGGAATCTGGAACTCACTGCCTGAAAGGGTGGTAGAGGCAGGAACCCTCACAACATTCAAGAAGCATTTAGATGAGCACTTGAAACGCCATAGCATACAAGGCTATGGACCAAGTGCTGGAAAATGGGATTAGAATAGACAGGGCTTGATGGCCGGCGTGGACACGATGGGCTGAAGGGCCTCTTTCTGTGTTGTATAACTGTATGACTCTATGACTTTAGTACAGTACTGAGGGAGTGCTGCACTGTTGAAGCTTTCGGATGAAATGTTCAACCGAGGCCCCATCTGCCCTCTCAGAAAGATCCCGCGGCACTACTTCAAAGAAGAGATGGGGAGTTCTCACCAGTATGCTGGCCATTATCCCTCAACCAACACTGCTAAACCAGATTATCCGGTCATTATCTTGTTGTTTGTGGGAGCTTGCTTTGCGCAAATAGGCGGCTGCGTTTCCTACATTATAACAGTGACTACGCTTTAAAAATATTTCATTGGCTGTAAAGCGCTTTGGAATGTCCCAAGGTCATGAAAGGCGCTATAATGATGCAAGTCTTTCTTTTTTTCCTTTTACTGTTAAACACAATAACCTTTACTTTCCTAGTTGGTAAATATTCACAGTTGCAAAGTTATTATTGTCTTATAAATTGTTTAAAGGTCACATGAAATACACGTAGATGTTTGTTCTACAATAGGTCACTCCAAAAATCATACGCACTTGATGGTACAGCAGATTTTTGCAGGGGTTGACTTATAAAAATGTACCCATGATTAACTGGCTGTATCCCAAGAACTTTCACATGAAATATTCACATTAGCCCACAAACAGTATTTCCACTAAATATGAATGATGCAGAAACAAGATAATATGACTACTTGGTAGTAACACTCAGGACTAAAAGATAAAAGTTGGTGCATGCCTTTCAAAAAGAATGAAGAATTGATAATAGGCATCTGTAAAATTAGAGGTTAAATGATTCCCAGTTAAAGGGACAAAGGCACTAGATGGTTTGTCTACAGACATAAGTGGCAATTCAAAGAACTTAACGCTTTCAACAAATAAGTTAACTTAAGGGTACACATAACATTACAAAATCAGAGCTTTCATGAAGATGTGAGCGATGACTGAGACAAATCTAAAAAAGAAACAGAAACACTGAGGGAATTTCTTATGTTCCATCTTATGTTCAACAAGTCAAACTCCCTTTGACAAGTCTAAGGAACAATCTCAAATCATTCAGGTTATTAGACAATATATTAATGATTCCCTCCAAATTCCATAAATCCTGCAAGTGTACAGAATGTCTTTAGAACAATAACTCAATTTTAATATCCGTTTCAGATTCTGCAATTTCCTTCTTTGAATATCTAATTTCTTTTGACCATTTAAATGTACAATTATTAATAGAGTAAAAGAAAAATCCTCCAACTATGTGATAACTTTTAGTTCCACTCGAGAAGATGGTCTTCTTTGGAAGCAGCCATTTTCACATTTTGAAAGTTCTAATTTCCTCCCCAGATAGTTCAGTCAAAAAATGAACTGCTTGGTGTGGTACTAAGCTATGCAGACTATGAAGGTCCCAGGTTTGATTGAAAGTCTGTACTGAAGTAGCCAACCTAAGCTAAATGTCATAATCTAGCCGGACACTCCATTGCAGTACCGAGTGAGTCATGTATTGTCAAAGACAGTATCTTTCAGATAAAACATTAAACTGAAACCCCACCTACCTGATAAGGTACACATAAAAGATCTCAATGTACAATTTACAGAGCAGGATCTGTCCTGGCCAATATTCCTCACTCAATCAACAACATTAAAAAAACGGATCAACTAGTCCCTTATCTCATTTATTGTTTGCGGGACCTAACTGTGTGCAAATTAATTGCAACATTTACCCACATAACTTGAGGCACTTTGAGGACGTGATAAGCCACTATATAAACGCTAGTTTTTTGGCAGTAGTGGAGAGCTGCTAAAATTGGCTTCAGTATTTATGGGGTTGGCTGGAAATGTATACATGTGCACTTCAGGCAAATACAGAATCAAATACAGCTGTGGCACTCCCTATATTTGAATAATCTGCTGACATTCATTATTTAGGCTTGTGTGTGCAGAAAGTTCACTGGGGCAAGTTCTGGAGGACTGAACTATATCTCAGCAAAACTCACAGCTTTCAGGAGAGGAGGAATAAGAAGAGAAGGTTTTTTTTAAAAAAGCCATTGTCCGGTTGTACAGCTTAGCAGTCACCTTAGACATTGTAACCCAATGTAACAAAAATAAACTTTGCATCCCTTACAATCAGGAGTTTGCCTGCACTGCCCAATATCTAACTTTATGATAGCATTACCCGGGGCGCAACAATGGAACCCCTCGTTATATGAACTAGTAACTGCAAACTCTTACTTGCCCTCAAGCATGTTTCGCCAATCTTACAAGAGGCAGATTAACATCTCAGGAGATGAAGCCAGATATGAATCATTAAGCTTCTTTTTTTTATATAATCAGTAAGTGGATGTACACATAGAAACATAGAAAGATAGAAACATAGAAAACTAGGAGCAGAGTAGCCCATTTGGCCCTTCGAGCCTGCTCCACCATTCAATATGATCATGGCTGATCTCAATACCATATTCCCGCCCTCTCCCCATGCCCCTTGATTGATGCCTTTTGTGTCTAGAAATCTATCTATCTCCTTCTTAAATATATTCAGTGACTTGGCCTCCACAGCTGTCTGTGGTAGAGAATTCCACAGATTCACCACCCTCTGTGTGAAGAAATTTCTCCTCATCTCAGTCTTAAATGTCCTACCCCGAATCCTGAGACTGTGACCCCTCGTTGTAGACCCCCCAGCCAGGGGAAACATCCTCCCTGCATCCAGTCTGTCTAGCCCTGTCAGAATTTTATACGTTTCCACGAAATCCCCTCTCATTCTTCTAAACTCTAGTGAATACAGGCCTAGTCGACCCAATCTCTCCTCATAAGACAGTCCTGCCATTCCAGGAATCAGTCTGGTGAACCTTCGCTGCACTCCCTTTATGGCAAGTATATCATTTCTTAGGTAAGGAGACCAAAACAGCACACAGTACTCCAGGTGTGGTCTCACCAAGGCCCTGTATAACTGTAGTAAGACATCCTTGCTCCTGTACTCAAATCCTCTTGCAATGAAGGCCAACATACCATTTGCCTTCCTAACTGCTTGCTGCACCTGCATGTTTGCTTTCAGTGACTGGTGTACAAGGACACCCAGGTCCCTCTGTACATCAACATTTAGACATAGACATCGAAGATAGGAGCAGGAGTAGGCCATTTGGCCCCTCGAGCCTGCTCCGCCATTCGATGAGATCATGGCTGATCATCCAAACTCAGTACCCTGTACCTGCCTTCTCCCCATATCCCTTGATACCTTTAGCTTTAAGAAATATATCTAACTCATTCTTGAATATATTTAATGAATTGGCCTCAACTACCTTCTGTGGTAGAGAATTCCACAGGTTCACCACTCTCTGGGTGAAGAAATTCTTCCTCATTTCTGTCCTAAATGGCTTACCCCTTATCCTTAGATTATGACCCCTGGTTCTGGACTCTCCGACCATCGGGAACATTCTTCCTGCATCTAGTTTGTCCAGACCTGTCAGAATTTTATATGTTTCGATGAGATCCCCTCTCATTCTTCTATCCTCCAGTGAGTATAAGCCCAATCCACCCAATCTCTCCTCATATGTCATTCCTGCCATCCCAGGTATCAGCCTTGTGAATCTTCGCTGAACTCCTTCCATGGCAAGAACATCTTTCCTCAGATAAGGAGACCAAAACTGCACACAGTACTCAAGGTGTGGTCTCACCAAGGCCCTGTACAACTGCAGCAGGACATCCCTGTTCCTATACTCAAACCCTTTCGCTATGAAGGCCAACATACCATTTGCCTTCTTAACCGCCTGCTGCACCTGCATGCTTACCTTCAGCGACTGGTGCACAAGGACATCCAGGTCTTGTTGCACTTCCCCTTCTCCCACTCTATTGCCATTCAGATAATAGTCTGCCTTTCTGTTTTTGACACCAAAGTGGATAACCTCGTATTTATCCACGTTATATTGCATCTGCCACGCTTCTGCCCACTCACCCAACCTGTCCAAATCATCCTGGAGTTTCTCGGTATCCTCCTCGCAGCACACACGCCCACCCAGCTTTGTGTCATCTGCAAACTTGGAGATATTACATTTAGTTCCCTTATCTAGATCATTAATGTATATTGTGAATAGCTGGGATCCAAGGACCGAACCCTGCGGTACCCCACTAGTCACTGCCTGCCACTCGGAAAAAGACCCATTAATTCCTACTCTCTGCTTTCTGTCCGCCAACCAGTTCTCTATCCAAGTCAATAACTTGCCCCCAATCCCATGTGCCTTAACTTTACACGCTAATCTCTTATGCGGGACCTTATCGAAAGCCTTTTGAAAGTCCAAATACACCACATCTACTGGTTCTCCCTTATCTATTTTCCCAGTTACATCCTCAAAAAATTCCAGTAAATTAGTCAAGCACGATTTACCTTTTGTAAATCCATGTTGACTTTGTCCGATCCTGTCACTGTTTTTCAAGTGCTCAGCTATTACATCTTTTATAATGGACTCTAGCATTTTCCCCACTACCGATGTCAGGCTTACCGGTCTGTAATTCCCCGCTTTCTCTCTACCACCCTTTTTGAATAGTGGGGTAACATTAGCTACCCTCCAATCCATGGGTACAGTTCCAGATTCCATCGAATGTTGGAAGATGATCAGCAATGCATCTACTATTTCTAGGGCCACTTCCTTAAGTACCCTAGGATGTAGATTATCAGGCCCTGGGGATTTATCGGCCTTCAATCCCGTCAATTTCCCTAACACCATTTCCCTGCAAATACTGATTTCTTTCAGTTCCTCCCTTTCATCAGACCCTATGTTCTCCAACATCTCTGGGAGGTTATTTGTGTCCTCCTTTGTGAAGACAGAACCAAAATATGCATTTAATTGGTCTGCCATTTCTTTGTTCCCCATTATAACTTCCCCCGCTTCTAACTGCAAGGGACCTACACTTGATTTCACTAATCTTTTTCTCTTCACATATCTATAAAAGCTCTTAGTCAGTTTTTATGTTCCCAATCTATCACCATTTAAATAATACTCTGCCTTTCTGTTTTTCCTACCGAAGTGGATAACTTCACATTTATCCACGTTATACTGCATCTGCCATGTATTTGCCCATTCACTCAACTTGTCTAAATCGCCTTGAAGCCTCTTTGCATCCTCCTCACAACTCACAATCCCACCTAGTTTCGTGTAGTCAGCAAACTTGGAAATATTACATTTGGTCCCCTCATCCAAATCATTGATAGATATTGTGAATAGCTGGGGCCCAAGCACTGATCCCTGCGGTACCCCACTAGTCACCGCCTGCCACCCCGAAAAAGACCCATTTATTCCTACTCTCTGTTTCCTGTCGGGTAACCAATTTTCAATCCATGCCAGTATATTACCCCCAATCCCATGTGCTTTAATTTTGCACACTAATCTCTTATGTGGGACTTTATCAAAGACCTTCTGAAAATCCAAAAACACCACATCCACTGGTTCTCCCTTGTCTATTCTACCAGTTACATCCTCAAAAAAACTCCAGTACGTTTGTCAAACACGATTTCCCTTTCATAAATCCATGTTGACTTTGTCTAATCCTGTTGATATTTTCTAAGTGTCCCTGATCCCATTGATATTTTTGTTATATGAACTAGTTACTGCAAACTCTTACTTGCCCTCAAGTATGTTTCACCAATCTTACAAGAGGCGGATTAACATCTCAGGAGATGATGCCAGACACGAATCATTAAGCTTTTTTTTATATATAATCAGTAAGTGGATGTGCACAGTAACAGCTATAGCAAATCTCACCTTTCATTAACTTAATTTCACCTTTCATTAACTTAATTTCAGAGTCTCAAAATCATGATGAGAGTATAATAAACCACTACACACTATCCCAGTTAATGTGCGGAGTAACACTTTCTTTTATTCAGCTCCATCACCGAATTGGACCAAGGCTTGTTCTGTGTTTGGTTTGCTCAAGATAGATAGGCCTAGGCTCTTACCTGCCTCTCTCAACAGAGCTTACCAACTGCCCCAGAATGTGTGTTCCCCCATTCCATTGTTCCCTTTCATGTCGCCTCTGGTTCTTTTGCCAATGACCTTAAATCTGTGTCCTCTGGTTACCAACCCTTCTAAAACTGGAAATAATTTCTCCTTATTTACTCTATCAAATCTCCTCAACCTTCTCTGCTCTAAGGAGAACAACCCCAGCTTCTCCAGTCTCTCCACATCACTGAAGTCCCTCATCCCTGATACCATTCTAGTAAATGTCTTCTGCAACTTCTGGCGGAGACTTTGAACAAATATTTTGTATCGGTCTTCACGTTAGAAGACACTAAAAGCATCCCAATAATGGGTAATCAAGGGGCTATTGGGGTGGGGGGTGGAGGGGGAAACTTAAAACAATCACTATCACTAGAGAGAAAGTACTAGACAAACTAATGGGACTAAAGGTGGACAAGTCCCCTGGAACCAATGGCCTGCATCCTAGAGTCTTAAAAGAGGTGGCTGCAGAGATAGTGGATGCATTGGTTGAAATCTTTCAAAATTCTCTGGATTCTGGAGAGGTCCCAGCGGACTGGAAAACCGCAAATATAACGCCCCTATTTAAGAAAGGAGGGAGACAGAAAGCAGGCAACTATCGACCAGTTAGCCTAACATCTGTCATTGGGAAAATGCTGGAGTCCATCATTAAGGAAGTGGTAGCAGGACATTTAGAAAATCATAATATAGTCAAGCAGAGTCAGCATGGTTTTATGAAAGGGAAATCATGTTTGACAAATTTGCTGGAATTCTTTGAGGATGTAACGAGCAGGGTGGATAAAGGGGAACCAGTAGATGTCGTGTATTTGGATTTCCAGAAGGCATTCGATAAGGTGTCACATAAAAGGTTACTACACAAGATAAGAGCTCACGGGGTTGGGGGTAATATATTAGCATGGATAGAGGATTGGCTAACTAACAGAAAGTCGGGATAAATGGGTCATTTTCAGGTTGGCAAACTGTAACTAGTGGGGTGCCGCAGGGATCAGTGCTGGGGCCTCAACAATCTATATTAATGGACTTGGATGAAGGGACTAAGTGTAATGTCGCCAAATTTGCTGATGATACAAAGATAGGTGGGAAAGCAAATTGTGTGGAGGATTCAAAGAATCTCCAAAGGGATATAGATAGGCTGAGTGAGTGGGCAAAAATCTGGCAGATGGAGTTTAATGTGGGAAAATGCGAGGTTATCCACTTTGGTAGGAAAAACAAAAAAGCTAATTATTATTTAAATGGAGATTACAAAATGCTGAGGTACAGAGGGATCTGGGGGTCCTTGTACATGAATCACAAAAGGTTAGCATGCAGGTATACCAAGTAATTAGGAAGGCAAATGGAATGTTGGCCTTTATTGCAAAGGGAATGGAGTATAAAAGTAGGGAAGTCCTGTTACAACTGTACAGGGCATTGGTGAGACCACACCTGGAGTACTGTGTACAGTTTTGGTCTCCTTATTTAAGGAAGGATATACAGGAAACTCTTTGGTATCCGGCACCGACGGGACCGGGATGGTGCCGGTTGATTAAAAATTCCGGATAACGGAGCGGTATATCTACCGAGGCTATTTTTAACAAACAAAAATTAAAAAATCAAGAAATGTGCAGTATAATTGGGTACTCCCCTACAGAAAGTGGTGTTAAATGGATGGTGGAAGTTGAGGGTAATCCATAACTCTTTAGTTACTTAACAGTAAAACAAAACTTATAAACGACTGTATACTGTAGTTTTCGGAGTATGAATTCTGCCGGTTATTAGAGAGTTCCGGATATTTAGGTGCCGTTTAAACGAGAGTTTCCTGTACTTGCATTGGAGGCAGTTCAGAGAAGTTTCACGAGGTTGATTCCGGAGATGAAGGGGTTGTCTTATGAAGAAAGGTTGAGCATTGGAGTTTAGAAGAATGAGAGGGGGTTTTATTGAAACATACAAGATTCTGAAGGGGCTTGACAGGGTAGATGCAGAGAGGATGTTTCCCCTCGTGGGGGAATCTAGAACTAGGGGGCATAATTTCAGAATAAGGGGGCACCCTTTTAAATTGGAAATGAGGAGGAATTTCTTCTCTCAGAGGGTCGTGAATCTTTGGAATTCTCTTCCCCAGAGAGCTGTGGCGGCTGGGTCATTGAATATATTTAAGGTGGAGATAGACAGATTTTTGAAAGGTAAGTGAGTCAAGGCTTATGGGGAGCAGGCAGGGAAGTGGAGTTGAGGCCAAGATCAGATCAGCCTTGATCTTATTGAATGGCGGAGCAGGCTCGAGGGGCCAAATGACCGACTCCTGCTCCTACGTCTTATGTTCTTATGTTCTCCAAGGCCTTGACATCCTTCCTAAAGTGTGGTGCCCAGAATTGAACACAATACTTCAGCTGAGGCCTAACCAGTGTTTTATAAAGGTTTAGCATAACCTCCTTGCTTTTATACTCTATTCCTCTATTAATAAAGACAAGGATCCCATATGCTTTTTAAACAACATTTGAAAATGACACAAAAGTGAATAAAGCGGCCCTGACAGCCTGTGAACACCATCATTCAATGGCCATTTGCCGTGCTGCTTTGGATTCACTGCTATGCTCGCTGCGGCATATGCCAATTAGAAAACCAGCAAAATAAGGAGTTAGTTATTAATTGCGAAACCGGCACGCTGGACAGCGAAGTTTACAGTGCACATTGCCGATCTCACCATTGCAGGAAAATCTGGCCCAGTGACTTTTGAGCAAAGGTTCAACTTCTGGTAAAGGGACATCTGGAGTTAAGAGGTTCAGACTCAGTTACCCTAATGTTGAACACATCAAATAGCTGTACCAACCTATTTTGTGGATGGTCAGCAAAGAGCTGCAAGTTACCATCATCCTCCCCTCCTCTTGGTCAAATTCAGACTTCCAATTACCTTCCAGAGGTGGAGTGGTCTGTGGAACTGAAAGAAGGTTGCACAGGGATTGGTCTTAATTCAGGGTAACAGGTACAAGTACAAGAATAAATTAAGACTTGCATTTATATAGCCCCTTTCACGACCTGAGGACGTCCCAAATCGCTTTACAGCCAATGAAGTACTTTTGAAGTGTCATCACTGTTGTAATGTAGGAAACGCTACAGCCAATTTGTGCACAGCAAGGTCCCACATACAGCAATGTGATAAATGATCAGATAATGTTTTAGTGATGTTGGTTGTGGGATAAATATCATCAGGAGAACTCCCCTGCTCTACTTCGCAATGCTGCCATGGGATCTTTTACGTCCACGAGAGGGGAGATGAGGCATCGGTTTAACGTCTCATCCGAAAGACAGCACCTTAGACAGTTCAGCACTCCCTTAGTACTACCCTGGTGTGTTAGCCTAGATTTTGTGCTCAAGGGGCTTGAACTCACAACCTTCTGGTTCAGAGGCGAGAGTGCTACCACTGAGTCATGGCTAACATGGCGGCAGTAGAAGCTCCCCAAGTGTTCGATGGTATACAGCAACATGGTGACTAACGAAGCACATCAATAACTACTGCTTCTCAAACTACAGGGTACTAAAAGACTATCTGCTCCCGATGGTGCTTAAGCCACCCAAAATCAATAACAAATATCAGTTGACGGTGACCCCTCGGTGTCGACTGGTGACCAAGGAGGATTCCTTTTGTTGACAATACCCTATTTTTGGATTAAAAACCAAAGATAAAGTCATGGGTAAGGAAAACCATGTAGCCTATTGAAGTTAATACCACCAGAACTCCAGCTTAACATCTAGGTACTACCCTAAATGCTTATGGTATTAAAGCCCACCTTTAACAAGGAACAAAAAAGTAAACCTTGGAAACAATAACTGTCAGTCCCAGTTGATGAGTGGCCAGGTTGCTTTTGGGAATTTGACGGCCCTGCCCGGCACACACGCACACAGCAAGCAGAGGGAGAATGAACATACATCTGGCAAGTACAGATAGAGCTCCCATAGAACTCGCCCAGCCCCCACCAACCAAATAGCCTGTCATAACTCATATGCATTAATGTTCACATGGGCATGGTACCACAAGGCAACAGGCACCTTTGGAGTTGTACCCATTAAGCAATCATGCCTTCAGGAGAAGAGCATAGAATTACATAGAGCAGAGGGGCGAAATGGTGTCGTCACAGACCAGCCTCCAAGCGTGAACCAGACACAGAGACAAAGAGCATCACAAGCTCAATTATTGTGAGGATCTGGTAAGAGATAAGAGGTTTCATGACCTGGACAGGGAACTGAAGACAGTCAAAACCATTGCTGTAACAGCAGCAAACAGATAAAGAGATGCAAAATATATATGGCGATGAAATGCAGTGGTAGTTATTAAAGATATATGCACAAAAAATACTTTATTTACAGAAATAGTATGTTAGGGCAATTTATTTAGCACATCGAAATTTTCAGGGCAGTTGCAGAACCAATGACAAAAATTGCTCAACATGTAATTAGATCTGCTCTGCTCATCAGCATTTGAATTCAGACTTTAAATAGTAACAGTGAGTAAACTGGAACTGAATGCACTGGGGTGGGGGGGGGGGGCGGGGGGGAAATGTTTTTCTTGTGGGGTCAACAGCATTTTGATTTTAACCATGAGCACTTTTAAAGTACACATGCTTTGTTTTCTATCTATATATGCTTTGGCGATTCTGTATCTAATTTACTTCACCTGAGGAAGGAGCAATCGATAGCTCCGAAAGCTTGTGATTTCAAATAAAACTGTTGGACTATAACCTGGTGTTGTGCGACCTCTCAATTTTGTCCACTTTTAAAGTGCCACTGTTATGCCTCTTTTTGCCTAACAGTGAAATAAATTTCCAGTTAATTATAGTAATCATTATAGTAAACATATATTCAGTAACTGTATGCTCAATGTCATTATTTAACATTAGTATCTGAATTGAAGTGCTGGTGATCAGAACAGATCAAAGCATGTGTTGAGGCTGCATGACGAATTGGTAACTTTAAAAGCTGGACTCACAGACAAACATACGCTCAGCTCCACTCTGCTCATTGGCACTTTAATTTAGCCTCTAATTTTAAACAGCGACAGTAGGTGCCGACTAAATCCAGGAATTACAGTAACCAGCTGGAAACTTCCTTCACTGTTCGGTAGGCAGAGAAGGACAGAACACTGGTACTTTAAAACACCAAGTACCAGCAAGGCAAAAAATTACTGGGGAGGTTGCGCTGTAATGTGAAAATCGTGGATTTGCACAGGATGCCGCAGCTTGACCAGCATCACTGGTTTAATGAATGTACAAGGGCCAAATCAACTAGTCTTAATATGGAGATAAAGAACATATGTGGAATGACATTAGTAGCTGCTGGAAATATGCAAAAAAGGCCTCCATTCACAGGGAAACAAATGATTATCAATGTGGCCCGGTTTAAATCTACACTGCTTTTACGTTTAAGGCAAAAAACTCGTAGGTACTAGGAGGCAAGGAGTTGAACAGGTGGTGAACCCTCCCAGGAAAAACCAATAACGTCATGGGAAATAAGAACTGTTCAATAGGAAGGGAGGCTCTTAAGGCAGTATCCTGAAGATGTTAGATCCATGCACAGATCAATTGGATAGGTACCATATTAAATCATATATTCTGCAATCTGCACTATATGTTACATCAACATACACAGTGAATGTGCACAAGTGATTAATAATTCACACAATGAAAATATAATACCCAAATGGACAAGTCGGATTACATACTTAACGTTCCAGCTCAGATCTCTTCATATAGCAAGGAGGGTCAAGTGATATGCAGCAACTAGTCAGAGAGGATCAGTGAGCAGAACATTGCGCACGCCTCACAGCTAATATACAGTGATGTGGAAGCACAAAGTAAAGCACAGGGCACTGTGAAGAGTTAGTAAGAGGTGAGAGTTGAGAAGGGAAACAGCAGTAGGACAAAGCTGAGGGGTACTACCTGCTCCAGCCAAGTCATCAAATATATACAGTCTACTCTGGATAATTGTCATTTTCTTAATACTAAATAAATTTTAGTTATTCAATAATTTGAATTAAATAACAGCATAGTGTTAAAAAAATGGTACATCAGACAATTCGAATTAAGCAACTTCTAATTATGAGTAATAGACCTCAATAGGTCTGCTTTCCAGTGGAGGATGTTACAACACATACACTGACATAAGAAAACTACTAGGCACTTGGTCTAAGCGTTAAACAAAGCTTTACTCAACTGTTTTTCAACATGGAGATCTAGTTGTGTCCTTCACTAGTTCCTGTTAAAGAATGTCCTGAGCAAGCTGGGCCCATGCCCGAGTATTTATACTCTCCTTGGACAGCGCCACCAGCAGGCTGCCCAGTATTATTTCATAAGTCATTTCCACATGAATGACAAGATTCATGTCATACACCATCTTGAGCAGGCATAAGAAATAGGAGCAGGAGTAGGCCATCCGGCACCTCGAGCCTGCTCCGCCATTCAATAAGATCATGGCTGATCTTCAACCTCAACTCCACTTTCCCGCCCGATCCCCATATCCCTTGATTCCCCTAGAGTCCAAAATTCTATCTATCTATCTCAGTCTTGAATATCAACGACTCAGCATCCACAGCCCTTTGGGGGTAGAGAATTCCAAAGATTCACAACCCTCCGAGTGAAGAAATTCCTCCTCATCTCAGTCTTAAATGGCCAACCCCTTATCCTGAGACTATGCCCCCTAGTTCTAGACTCTCCAGCCAGGGGAAACAACCTCTCAGCATCTACCCTGTCAATCCCCTTCAGAATCTTGTGTTTCACTGAGATCACCTCTCATTCTTCTAAATTCCAGAGAGTATAGGCCCAATCGACTCAATCTCTCCTCATAGGCCAACCCTCTCAACCCAGGGATCAATCTAGTGAACCTTCATTGCACTGCCTCTAAGGCAAGTATGTCCTTCCTCAGATAAGGAGAGCAAAACTGTGCACAGGTGTGATCTCACCAAAGCCCTGTACAATTGTAGTAAGACTTCCTTACTCTTGTACTCCAACCCCCTTGCAATAAAGGCCAACATGCACATTGCCTTCCTAATTGCTAGCTGTACCTGCATGCTAACTTTCTGTGTTTCCTGTAAGAGGACACCTAAGCAGGCACTTGGCTTGGTAGACTTGGCTATGGAAGATGGTATGAATAGGTTGCAACAAGCAATCAAGGTTTCAGTACACCTGGAAAATAGATATAGGCAATTATGAAGGAATATTTCAGAGCACAGCTGTTCACTGCTACACACAGAGAAGTGTGCCTGGTGATCACATAGAACCATAGAATAGTACAGGACAGAAGGAGGCCATTTGGCCCAGAGTCTGCGCCGGCTCCTTCGAAGAGCAATCCAGTTAGTCCCACTCCCCCGCTCTTTCCCCACATCCCTGCCATTTTTTCTCCTTCAAGTATTTACCTAATTCCCTTTTGAAGGCTAATATTGAATCTGCATCCACCATCCTATCAGGCAGTGCATTCCAAATCCTAACCACTCGTTGCGTAAAAATGTTTTTCTTCATGTCACCTCTGGTTCTTTTGCCAATCACCTTAAATCAGTGCCTTCTCGTTATCGCCCCTTCAGCCATTGGAAACAATTTCTCTTTATTTACTCTATCTAAATTCTTCATGATTTTGAACATCTCTATCAAATCTCCTCTTAGCCTTCTCTGCTCCAAGGAGAACAACCCCAGCTTGTCTAGTCTATCCATGTAACTCATCCCTGGAACCATTTTAGTAAATCTCTTCGGAACCCTCTCCAAAGCCTTCATGCCCTTCCTAAAGTGTGGTGTCCAGAATTGGACATAATACTCCAGCTGCAGCCGAACTAGTGCTTGATATAGGTTTAGCATAATTTCCTGGCTTTTGTACTCTATGCCTCTATTTATAAAGTCCAGGATCCCATATGCTTTATTAACTGCTTTGTTAACCAGTCCTGCCACCTTCAAAGATTTGCGCACAAGCACCCCCAGGTCTCTCTGTTCTTGCACCACCTTTAAAATTGTACCATTTAGAGTGTATGGTCTCTCCTCATTCTTCCTACAAAAATGGATCACCTCACACTTCTCTGTATTGAATTTCAACTGCCATACGCCCGCACATTCCACCAGCCTGTCTATGTCTTCTTGAAATCTATTACTATCTTCCTCACTGTTTACTACATCCACCAGCAACGGTGAAGCGCAAGAGCAGCGGCTGCCACTTATATCAGCAGCAGTACGGTCATCATATAGGAGTGCACAAGTGACTGCCTCCAAATCCAATAATCACCCAGCCATTTGAACAAAGGACACCAGTGGTACTGATACAGGCACACTGAGGGAAGTTGCAAAGAGAGGCATAGAGTACAAAAGCCAGGAAGTTATGCCAGGTAGTAGCCATTCAGTATCCTCTGGAACTCATCAGTTAGTTAAGTAGATAGCCATCATCTACTTCCTCAATTAAGTGCATACTCAAGAGAGAGGTCACATACACAAGGCACACACAGAGGTAGGGATCAAAAATAAACGAAGATTAAACACACACACACTGAAAATGTATATGCATGCCAAAATTCGTTCACTTTAAATATATCTTGCAATGTCATTGTACAATATTGTGCAGAAAAGGAAAGCAAATTTAAAATATTCAATTCTTAGCAAAAACTGGACAGCTAAAGCAACCATCAGTTCTGTGGTGCAGCTACTGCACACATGTTGCGGAGGTGAAAAATCCTTCATACCATACTCTCATCAATCAACATGGTAATAATCTGAATTTTTTGTTCGAATAACACCAGTTCTGGCCAAGAGTTCAAGAATAGCTTTTTATTTATATCTCTCCCCAAGTAATTCTGTACAAGTTTCTAATAATTAGCCTTAAACAGCTCTTAAAATAATTTTTGTAGCTTTTTTCCACTCATTCTAGCATGGTGTAGAAATTGGCTAACTCCCAAACGCATGGCTTGCGGTTTGCACAGAGCAGGATTAAACAGAGTGGACTTGAACAGAGTGTTTTATTTGGGAATTTGAAAGAGTGGGAATTTCTGGTAAGTATTGGGTAAGTAGAAGCTGTAAAAAGTGAAATTTAGTTTAGATATAAACCTAGGACTTTAAAAACTGTAGTTAATAGAAGCTGCCTGTCAATGGCAGTCAACTGTCAGTCAGCTGTAAGTGTTTGTCTTGAATAGGTGCTAATCACCAGGAGCAGGGGAGCTGAGTCAACACTTATACACTCGGAGCCTCACCTAATTTACAAGAGTAAAAATTTCTGCAGAGCAGAGAGTGGTCTTCACAGAGCGGGATAAAACGTAGTGGACTTCAACAGAGTGTTTTATTTGGGAATTTGGAAAGTGTGGGAATTTTGGGCCGGGGCGGGGAGGGAGGATCCAGTTGTCGTGGTCCATGTAGGAACCAACGATATAGGTAGAACTAGGAATAAGGCTCTGCTGAGGGAGTTTGAGGAGCTAGGATCCAAATTAAAAAGCAGAACCTCAAAGGTAATAATCTCTGGATTGTTACCCGAGCCACGTGCAAATTGGCATAGGGGCAAACAGATTAGAGGTTTAAATGCGTGGCTCAAAGAGCGGTGTGGGAGGAAGGGGTTTCAGTTCATGGGGCACTGGCACCAGTACTGGGGAAAGAGGGAGCTGTTCCGTTGGGACGGGCACCACGTAAACCGGGCTGGGACCAGTGTCCTGGCAAACCGAATAACTAGGGGAGTCGACAGGGCTTTAAACTAATGAAGGGGGAGTGGGAGGATTCAGGAAAGAGTAAATTTAAAAGCAGCGAGAGAAATGTCAAGGCTCTCGAGCAGAGTAGAGTTTTTGGTAAAAATAAGCAGAGTGGGTCAGGAAGGGACAGAGAGATTAACAAAAGTAATAAGGCATCAGTGACTAAGGTGACATCAGGGAAAAATAGAAATACGTCAAAGCTAAAGGCACTGTATCTGAATGCGCGAAGCATTCGCAACAAAATAGATGAATTAATAGCGCAGATAGAAATTAAAAGGTTTGATCTAATAGCCATAACGGAGACGTAGTTGCAATGTGGCCAAGGTTGGGAACTAAATATTCCAGGATACTTAACTTTTAGAAAAGATAGGCAAAATGGAAAAGGAGGAGGGGTAGCCCTGATAATAAAGGATGGGATAAAGACAGTAGAGAGAAAGGATCTTAGCCCCGAAAATCAAGAAGTAGAATCAGTTTGGGTGGAGTTAAGAAACAGCAAGGGGGGGAAAACATTGGTGGGAGTTTTTTTTATAGGCCCCTAAACAGTAGTTGTAATGTAGGGCAGAGTATAAATCAGGAAATTAGAGACACATGTAACAAGGGTAATACAGTAATCATGGGGGACTTTAATCTACATATAGACTGGGTAAACCAAATTTGCAGTAATAGTGTGGAGGACGAATTCATGGAATGTATGCAAGATAGTTTTCTAGATCAGTATGTTGAGGAACCAACTAGGGAAAAGGCTATTTTAGATCTAGTATTGTGCAATGAGAAAGGGTTAATTAATAACCTTGTATTAAAGGGGCCTTTAGGGAAGAGTGACCATAATATGATGGAATTTTATATTGAGTTTGAAAGTGATTGTTAAATCCGAAACTAGGGTCTTAAATCTAAACAAAGCAAACTATGTAGGTATGAGGGGCAAGTTGGCTACGGTAGATTGGGAAACTACATTAAAAGGTATGACGGTAGACAAGCAATGGCTAGCATTTAAAGAATTAATACATAATTTACAACAAACATACATTCTTTTAAGGCACAAAACCCCACAGGAAAAGTGGTCCAACCGTGGCTAACAAGAGAAGTAAATGATACTATTAGATCAAAGGAAGAGGCTTAAAATGATGCCAAAAGAGTAGTAAGCCTGAGGATTGGGAGGATTTTAGAATTCAAAGGGGGACCAAGAAATTGACAAAGAAAGGGAAAATAGAATATGAGAGTAAACTAGCGAGAGACATAGAAACAAACTGTAAAAGCTTCTATAGGTATGTAAAAAGGAAAAGATGAGCGAAAGTAAATGTGGGTCCATTACAGGCTGAGACAGGAGAATTATAATGGGGAATAAGAAAATGGCAGAGAAATTAAACAAATACCTTGTGTCTGTCTTCACAAAAGACGACGTAAAAAACTTCCCAGAAATAGTGGAGAGCCAAGGCTCCAGCGAGAATGAGGAACTGAAAGAAATTATTAGTAAAAAAATAGTACTGGAGAAATTAATGGGACTGAAAGCCAATAAATCCCCTGGACCTGATGGCCTACATCCTAGGATTTTGAAAGAGGTGGCTATAGAAATAGTGGATGCATCAGTTGTCATTTTCCAAAATTCCATAAATTCTGGAATGGAAGTTAGCAAATGTAACCCCACTATTTAAGGAGGGAGAGAGAAAATGGGTAACTACAGAGCAGTTAGCCTGACAGTAGTAGGGAAAATGCTAGAATCTATTATTAAGGACATGGTAACAGGGCACTTAGAAAATAATAATAGGATTGGGCAGAGTCAACACGGATTTATGAAAGGGAAATCGTGTTTGACAAATCTGTTAAGAGTTTTTGGAGGTTGTAACTAGCAGAATAGAGATGGGGGAACCAGTGGATGTGGTGTATTTGGATTTTCAGCAGGCATTCGATAAGGTGCCACACAAGAGATTATTAAACAAAATTAGGGCTCATGGGATTGGGGATAATATACTAGCATGGATTGAGGATTGGTTAACGGACAGAAAACAGAGAGTAGGAATAAACGGGTCATTTTCAGGTTGGCAGGCTGTAACTGGTGGGGTACTGCAAGGATCAGTGCTTGGGCCTCAGCTATTCACAATCTACATCAATGAGGGGACCAAATGTAATATATCCAAGTTTGCTGATGATACAAAGCTGGGTGGGAATGTAAGTTGTGAGGAGGATGCAAGGAGGCTTCAAGGGGATATAGACAGGCTAAGTGAGTGGGCAAGAACATGGCAAATGGAATATAATGTGGAGAAATAGGAAGTTATCCACTTTGGTAGGAAAATTAGAAAAGCAAATATTTTTTTAAATGGTGAGAGATTGGGAAATGTTGGCGTTCAGAGGGACCTGGGCGTCCTTGTACACGAATCACTGAAAGTTAACATGCAGGTACTGCAAGCAAGTAGGAAAGCAAATGGTATGTTGGCCTTTATTGCAAGAGGATTTGTGTATAAGAGTAAAGACATCTTACTGCAATTATATAGGGCACTGGTGAGACCACACCTGGAGTATTGTGTACAGTTTTGGTCTCCTTACTGAAGGAAGGATATACTTGCCATAGAGGGAGTGCAACAAAGGTTCACCAGACTGGTTCCTGGGATTGGGGGGGGGGGGGGGGGGGGTGGGGGAGTTGTCGTATGAGGAGAGATTGAGTAGACGAGGCCTATATTCTCTAGAGTTTAGAAGAATGAGAGGTGATCTCATTGAAACATACAAAAAATTTTACAGGACTTGACAGGGTAGATGCAGGGAGGATGTTTCCCCTGGCTGGGGAGTCTAGAACCAGGGGTCACAGTCTCAGAATAAGGGGTCAGCCATTTAGGACTGAGATGAGGAGAAATTTCTTCACTCAGGGGGTGGTTAATCTTTGGAATTCTCCACCCCAGAGGGCTGTGGAGGCTCAGTCGTTGATTATATTCAAGACAGAGATCGATAGATTTTTGAATATTAAGTGAATCAAGAGATATGGGGATAGTTCAGGAAAGTGGAGATGAGATAGAGATCAGCCATGATCTTATTGAATGGCGAAGCAGGCTCGAAGGGCCAAATGCCTTACTCCTGCTCCTATTTCTTATGTTCTTATTTACAATGAGCATTATGGATAAAAGAAGTTAGCCGAAGTGCAGACATGCAGCTGGACACATTCACATAATAGATTTTTGCTGCCACAGGAAGAGACACCCTTGAGGAAACCAGTCAGACTGGATGAGATAAAATAGGAAGCAGAAGTAAAGTCAGCTGAGACACACTAGATAGAGCAACAATAGATATAAAACAATAGAAGGGAACGAGATTAAGTTAACTCGGTGTCTCTGACGAAACATCATCAACCTGAAACGTTAACTCTGTTTCTCTCTTCTCAGATGCTGCCTGACCTGCTGAATATTTCCAGCATTTTCTGGGGTTTTTTAAGTTAACAATGTATGATTCGAACGAGCTAACACAATTAACAGGAGATAAGAAAGCTTAGAGGTCATGGAAAAACACTGACAAGAACCTTTTGGGTTATTTACTCACGAGGTAAAGGTCAGGGCAGGTAGGTTGTGAACAGCTTGGATTGAAGACTTCGGGCATACTAGGGTCATCCCTGTTTGTCAGTATATAGACGTATATAACTTGCTTGCTCACTAGGATTGATTATACTCATATTTCTTAACAAAGTCATAAAGTTGTTGAAACTAGACTCTCAAACTTATTAATAAGATGAGCAAAAGCCAATCCTTGGGGGAATCAAGACTCAGATTAGCAGCACTAAGACAAGAAGTCTTATCATTTTTGACCGATATTGCTCATTTATAAAAAAAGTCGTGTTTATTTTCTGGTTAAAACAGAAGAAAAAAATGTATCCTATTGTGGTTTTGGATGTATAAAACGAGTTCAGCACCAGACAGCCACCAGAAAACATTTGCTTCCTATAACAACAACAACAACAACAACAACATTTCAAGCACTAGCTACTAGTTGTAGAGGCATGATTATTCGGATTCCATTTTTATGGTTACAGATGGGAAACATCAGAGATTAAACATGCACTAAACATAATATGCAGTTATGCTGCTGCCAATGCATTAATTTTAAAACGTAATATTGATACCGATGTTTAAATGCATTATCTGCATTATGCCTCTTGCTACAAGACATTTTCTGTACTCCCGAAAGAGGGGATCTGATGTACAAAGAATTACATAGAAGATACAGCACAGAAATGGGCCTTTCAGCCCAACCAGTGCATGCCAGCATTTATGCTCCACTCGAGCCTGCTCCCATCCTTCTTCATCTAACTCTATCAGCATAACCTCTATTCCCTTCTCCCTCATATACTTATCTAGTTTCCCCTTAAATGCATCACATGATGCATGTTCAAAAATATATAGTATTTTGTTGCAGATGAAAATTCATTTGTAATGCACTTTAGTACTTGTTTTCACTCCCAAACATATGGCTTGCGTGATGTACATTTACAATGAGCAGAGTTGGGCTCTTCTTATTCCTGAAGAAGAAACTCCAGAAATCTTTAAAGTAAGCAGACATAATCTTTTAGTTATACATAGGAATATACTTTCATGCATTTCCCTCTACCCCCTCCCTATACTTTTGGCATGTTCTTCAACAGACAAGGAATTTGTTGAGTGGGAGCTGGAATGAACTTGAAAGCCTCAGTGAACAACTGGTGGTTCATCATATTATACGGATAAATCTTTTCCGCTGCTCTATGACTGCGCCAGCCAGCCTCAACAATAACCCCATTAACTGTTAATTGACCACATCAGAGCAACCAAGCTGTTCAGCAGGGAACACGGTGGCATAGTGGTTAGCAGTGGTGCCTCACAGCGCCAGGGACCCGGGTTCGAATCTGGCCTCGGGTGACTGTCTGTGTGGAGTTTGCACATTCTCTCCGTGTCTGCGTGGGTTTCCTCCGGGTGCTCCGGTTTCCTCCCACAGTCCAAAAATGTGCGGGTTAGGTTGATTTGGCTATGATAAATTGACCCTTAGTGTTAGGGGGGGATTAAATATGTGGGGTTACGGGGATAGGATGGGATATGTTAGGGGGCATTAAATACGTGGGGTTACGGGGATAGGGTGGGATATGTGTCGGTGCAGGCTCGATGGGGATTCTGTGGGAGAAAGCAGGGACAGGGTACTGGATTTGGATGATCAGCCATGATCGTATTGAATGGTGGAGCAGGCTCGACGGGCCAAATGGCCTACTCCTGCTCCTAGTTTCTATGTTTAACTGTTTGTTAATACCATTAAAAAAAGTGTGCTACAAGATAAATCATGACGTTTGTTAGATTAACACGAAAAAAATGAGAAAAATGTTCTATATTTATGTAACATCTCAAAGACCTTCAAATATAATGAATTACTTTGAAGATGTTGTAAAAGGATGTTTGACCATGCAAAGCTTTAAAATGCACAGATTGACTATTGAGGGGGAAGAAAGATACAGCAAAGCTCAATTTAATGAACTTAAATCTATTGGTTACAATTCAAGATTCTGCAAGGGTGTATTATGATTTGGATCCTGTGAATTAAGGTTAAAATCTAATTAAGAAATCATTTCATTAGTGAGCCTCCGGTATTATGCTCCATTTGCACCATTCACTCTTGTAAATTGTACCATCGTGGTTGTTGCCTTTCCTTTCTAGATATTTTCCCACTGCCTCAGCAGCAACTTCTTAAATGGGCTAACATAACCCAGTTTCTTCACTGGTGCAAGGGTTATGTGATGCAACACATGTACTTGTCATTTTCACACAAAAAAGTATTAAAATATAAACAATCTGATCTTAAAAATGGATGAAGCAATATCCACCTGAACCTAATCCTTTCTAATATTATTGGTACTCACAGCTAGTCTATAGAAAAAAACCTTAAAATTTCTATTAGAATTAGTGTATGCAGTATTATAATTGTGGGGCCTGTGCTGGAGGCTTGTTTAAAACGCTTGTTTCAATTTTTAAAAATGTTCCGATCCCAGAAGCTATTTTAAGGTTGTAGCTGCCTTGGACAATATTACACCATGCAGACACAACAACCTGCTGTGTTTTATGCTGATGTTAGTGCTTCAATCCATGTGTCTATCTTCCATGACAAAAGCACACTTTTCAGAACAAAACACAAAGACTGAAATGGTCTTATAAACAATAAGATCAGTTGGAGTGGAGAACTGGAGGCCAGCATTCAGGCACTGGGTGACAGGAACAAGTAGGCAGAACTAACACGTCAATGTGGCATGTTAATTTGAGAAAGAACTAAAATACATGACATCCGTGCTGAAAATGGGAGTGACGATTCAGAATGGTGTAAGCTTCAAATTACTAGGTTTGTAAAATGCATCATCCAGTTATCACATGAAAAAACTGAATCAAAGCAAAATCACACTGCACTTTATTTTACAGTTAGAAAATTTGTCCCCACAATAATATCATGCAATCACATTCTCCCACCTCGAAGTTTACTCTCAGAACATCTAGTGCAAAATTCTTTGTACAAAAGGCCAACAACCTTAAACGTCAACTCTGTTTCTCTCTCCACAGATGCTGCCTGACCTGCTGAGTATTTCCAGCATTTTCAGTTTTTATTTCAGGGATCCACCAGTTTGTTAGTAAGGCAATTGAAAGAAACTCTTCAATTTGGCATTCTACATTTTTTAATTGACTGTTAAAAACAGCACCTAGATCAGATCCCATGGCCCAGATGTTTGACTGTCACCTTTTACCACACACCAGTCTTGCCGAAAATCTTAGGATAAAATAAGCACCTGCCCCAAGAAGTAATAGTGAAAATATGAGAAAACTTGATTTTTTTAAAATATTCGTTCCTGGGATGTGGTTGTCGCTGATAAGGCCAGCATTCATTGCCCATCCCGAATTGCCTTAGAGAAGGTGGTGGTGAGCCGCCTTCTTGAACCGCTGCAGTCTGCCCATACTGCTGTTAGGGAGGGAGTTCCAGGATTTTGATGATGAAGGAACGGCAATATATTTCCAAGTCAGGATGGTGTGTGACTTGGAAGGGAACTTGCGGGTGATGGTGTTCCCATGCGCCTGCTGCCCTTGTCCTTCTTGGTGGTAGAAGTTGCGGGTTTGGGAGGTGCTGTCGAAGAAGCCTTGGCGAGTTGCTGCAGTGCATCTTGTAGATGGTACACACTGCAGCCATGGTACGTCGGTAGTGAATGTTTAAGGTGGTGGATGGGGTGCCAATCAAGCGGGCTACTTTGTCCTGGATGGTGTCGAGCTTCTTCAGTGTTGTTGGAGCTGCACTCATCCAGGCAAGTGGAGAGTATTCCATCACACTCCTGACTTGTGCCTTGTAGATGGTGGAAAGGCTTTGGGGAGTCAGGAGGTGTGTCACTCGCTGCAGAATACCCAGCCGTTGGCCTGCTCTTGTAGCCACAGTATTTATGTGGCTGGTCCAGATAAGTTTCTGGTCAATGGTGACCCCCAGGATGTTGATGGTGGGGAATTCGGCGATGGTAATGCTGTTAAATGTCATGGGGCGGTGGTTAGACGCTCGCTTGTTGGAGATAATCATTGCCTGGCAGTGTGTGGCACGAATGTTACTTGGCACTTATCAGCCCAAGCCTGAACGTCATCCAGGTCTTGCTGCATGCGGGCATGGACTGTTTCATTATCTGAGGAGTTGCGAATGAAACTGAACACTGTGCAGTTATCAGCGAACATCCCCGCCTCTGACCTTATGATGGAGGGAAGGTTATTGACGAAGCAGCTGAAGATGGTTGGGCCTAGGACACTGCCCTGAGGAACTCCTGCAGAGATGTCCTGGGGCTGAGATGATTGGCCTCCAACAACCACAACCATCTTCCGTTTTGCTTGGTATGACTCCAGCCAGTGGAGAGTTTTTCCAGATTCCCATTGACTTCAATTTTACTAGGGCTCCTTGATGCTACACTCGGTCAAATGCTGCCTTGATGTCAAGGGCAGTCACTCTCACCTCACCTCTGGAATTCAGCTCTTTTGTCCATGTTTGGACCAAGGCTGTAATGAGATCTGGGGCCAAGTGGAACCCAAACTGAGCATGTGAGCAAGTTATTGGTGAGTAAGTGCCACTTGATAGCACTGTCGACAACACCTTCCATCACTTTGTTGATGATTGAGAGTAGACTGATGGGGCAGTAATTGACCGGATTGGATTTGTCTTGTTTTTTGTGGACAAGACGTACCTGGGCAGTTTCCCACATTGTCAGGTAGATGCCAGTGTTGTAGTTGTACTAGAACAGCTTAGCTAGAGGCGCGGCTATTTCTGGAGCACAAGTCTTCAGCACAACAGCCGGGATGTTGTTGGGGCCTATAGCCTTTGCTGTATTCAGTGCGCTCAGCCGTTTCTTGATATCACGTGGAGTGAATCAAATTGGCTGAAGACGGGCTTCTGTGATGGTGGGAACCTCAGGAGGAGGCCGAGATGGATCATCCACTCGGCACTTCTGGCTGAAGATGGCTGCAAACGTTTCAGCCTTGTCTTTTGCACTTGCGTGCTGGGCTCTGCCATCATTGACAATGGGGATGTTCATGGAGCCTCCTCCTCCAGTCAGTTGTTTAATGGTTCACCACCATTCACGACTGGATGTGGCAGGACTGCAGAGCTTTGATCTGATCTGTTGGTTGTGGGATCGCTTAGTTCTGTCTATAGCATGCTGCTTCCATTGTTTAGCATGCATGTAGTCCTGTGTTGCAGCTTCCCCAGGTTGGAACCTCATTTTTAGATATGCCTGGTGCTGCTCCTGGCATGCTCTTCTACACTCCTTATTGAACCAGGGTTGGTCGCCTGGCTCGATGTTAATAGTAGAGTGAGCGATATACTGGGCCATGTGGTTACAGATTATAGTGGAATACAATTCTGCTGCTGCTGATGGCCCACAGCACCTCATGGATGCCCAGTTTTGAGCTGCTAGATCTTTTCTGAATCTATTCCATTTAGCAAGGTGGTAGTGTCACACAACACGATGGAGGGTGTCCTCAGTGTGCAGACGGGACTTATCTCCACAAGGACTTTGCGGTGGTCACTCCTACCAATACGGTCATGGACAGATGCATCTGGGACAGGTAGATTGGTGAGGATGAGGTCAAGTAGGTTTTTCCCTCATGTTGGTTCACTCACCACCTGCTGCAGGCCCAGTCTGGCAACTATGTCCTTCAGGACTTGGCCAGCTCGGTCAGTAGTGGTTCTACCGAGCCACTCTTGGTGGTGGTCATTGAAGTCCCCCACCCAGAGTACATTGTGTCCTTGCTATCCTCAGTGCTTCTTCCAAGTGGTGTTCAACATGGAGGAGTACTGATTCATCAGCTGAGGGAGGGTGGTAGGTGGTAATCAGCTGGAGGTTTGCTTGCCCATGTTTGACCTGATGCCATGAGACTTCATGGGGTCCAGAGGCAATGTTGAGGACTCCCAGGGCCACTCCCTCCCGATTGTATACCACTGTGCCGCCACCTCTGGTGGGTCTGTCCTGCCGGTGGGACAGGACATACCCAGGGATGGTGATGGAGGAGTCTGGGACATTGGCTGAAAGGCATGATTCTGTGAGTATGACTATGTCATATTGTTGCTTGACTAGTCTATGGGACAGCTCTCCCAATTTTGACACAAGTCCCCAAATGTTAGTGAGAAGGACTTTGCAGGGTCGACTGGGCTGGGTGTACCTTTGTCGTGTCCGAAGCCAGTGGTCCATCCGGTTTTATTCTCATTATTGTTTCTTGTAGCAGTTTGTTACAACGGAGTGGCTTGCTAGGCCATTTCAGAGGACAGTTTAGAGTCAACCACATTGCTGTGGGTCTAGAGTCACATATAGGCCAGACCAGGTAAGGACGGCAGATTTCCTTCCCTAAAAGACATTAGTGAACCAGATGGGTTTTTACAACAATCTGGTAGTTTCATGGTCACAATTACTGATACTAGCTTTTTATTCCACATTTATTTAATTAACTGAATTTAAATTTGAACTCACAGTCTCCGGATTATTAGTCCAGTAACATAGCCACTATCCTAACGTTCCCATGATGCTTTTAAACGTTTTGTTAATGGAGTACATGTAGTCTTTCACTCAGAACTAATTTGTTTCGCTCGAAAAGGGCAGATCAAGTCACTCGTGTTTCACTCGACACAAAGTCAGAATCCTTCCAACCTTGCATGATGGTATACAGCAATAGTTGAATTTTGTCTACATCATCAACAAGTTGCTTATAGTAGAGTAATTTAGTCTGTTGGCCATTCTGGCTCACTATTTGTTGTTGGTCTTGTTGCTTTTGAATCGGTTAACGGCAAGTTTGCCATTGCTTCGCCAGTGGCAAGACTGATAGTTTATGGGTCTTGAAGTACCTGCTTGGCCAAAAAACTAGGGCGGGTTGGGGTCGTGTTATCCACCCGACTGCAATTGGATGTGGGAGATTGATGCAATTTTCACCTAATTGGGCAATTGAGTTCCAGCATGTGGGAACCCATGACCCAATTAGTGTTTTGAGTCTGAAAGTCACCTCTGATGATGTCATCATTGCTGCTGCATTGAATGTCATGAGAGAGAGAGAGAGAGAGAGAGAGAGAGAGCGAGAGCGAGCACGCGCACGCGCACACACACAATGAGCAGCAGCAGCCCTAGGTCTGCTCCCACATATTTTCCTACTACTACTTCTCCATTGTAAGAGTGGACCTGCAGCTGACCAGGTTTCACAATCGTGTTTCACAACAGGCGTGCTTCACGTAGAACAAGGGTTAAAATCACAAAGGCCTTTCAAAATGGCATTATACAGCCAACTTAGTGCTTGTTAAGGGCCTTAACAGCCTATCCCGTCTCTTAGAGGCGGGATGGAGTCGGGACCAGCAGACACGATTTAATGAAAATTGCGTGGAGGCGGGATGGAGGCGGACTTGTGCCCGCCCGCCAGTTTTCGCAATTTTAACCCCCCCACACACCTCCAAGGGTCAATGAAAATCCAGCCCTTTGCCTGCCTTTCTGGAGACTGCAGATCAGGCACAACCAGAGCCTCCTAGTTCAAAAACACATTCAGTGGTTCACTGGCTGGATGTAAATCCTCCTGACTTCCTACAGAAGTCAGCTCTGTAATGGAAGACTAACTGGATTAATACCCAGTTCTGGTACAGTCCATATGTTGGATATATGTTCACCTTGAAAAGGGACCTCAAAAAGGTACACAGCAGATTCCCATTCATTCATCTCAAAGTTGTTCAAGAATACCCTTTGTCTTATAAAGGAAATCCCACTGTCCTATAATGTAAATAGAATCCTATAGAACTAAGAATGAGGTTGGTAGAACTAAGAATGAGGTTCTGCTGCAGGAGTTTGAGGAGCTAGGGTTTAACTTAATAAGCAGAACCTCTAGGGTAATATTCTCTGGATTACTACCTGAACCACGTGCAAATTGGCATAGGGTCAAGCAGATCAGAGAGTTAAATGCGTGGCTCAAAGCATGGTGTGGGAAGAAGGGGTTTCAATTCATGGGGCACTGGCACCAGTACTGGGGAAAGAGGGGGCTGTTCCATCGCTGGGACCAGCGTCCCGGCGAATCGAATAACTAGGGCTGTAGATAGAGCTTTAAACTAAAAAAAGGAGGGGAGGGGTCAGGTGAGGGGAAATTTAGAAATCTAAAGAGAAAGGTCAAGGCAATAGAGCAGTGTAGCGATTTGGGTATGAATAAGCAGAGTGTGACAGGAAGAGTCAGAGAGTTTAACGGTAGCAGTGCAGCAGAGAATAAGGTCAAATCAGGGAATAATGGTAAAAAATTTAAATTAAAGGTTCTTTATCTGAATGCATGAAGCATTCGTAACAAGATAGATGAACTACTGGCACAAATAGAGATAAATGGGTTTGATCTAATAGCCATTACAGAGATGTTGTTGCAAGGTGACCAAGGTTGGGAACTAAATGTTCCAGGGTACTTGACATTTCGAAAAGACAGGCAGAATGGAAAAGATGGGGGGGTAGCCCTGATAATAAATGACATAAGGACAGTAGAGAGAAAGGATCTCGGCTCGGAAGATCAGGAAGTAGAATCAGTATGGGTGGAGATAAGGAATAACATGGGGCAGAAAACACTGGTGGGAGTAGTATATAGGCCCCCTAACAGTAGCTATACCGTTCGACAGAATATTAATCAAGAAATAGTAGGAGCTTGTAACAAAGGTAACGCAATAATCGTGGGGGACTTTAATCTTCATATAGACTGGACAAATCAAATTGGCAAAGGTGGTCTGGAGGACGAGTTCATGGAATGCATTCGGGACAGTTTCCTAGAACAATACATCATGGAACCAACCAGGGAGCAGGCTATTTTAGATCTTGTATTGTGTAATGAGACAAGGTTAATTAGCAATCTCAGTCAAGGATCCTCTGGGGAAGAGTGATCATAATATGATAGAATTTCACATTAAGTTTGAGAGTGACTTGCCTAAATCCGAAACTAGAGTCTTAAACTTAAATAAAGCCAATTACATAGGTATGAGGGGAGAGTTGGCTATGGTAGATTGGAAAAATAGATTAAAAGGCATGGCGGTAGATAAGCCGTGGTTAGCATTTAAAGAAATATTTCATAATTCTCATCAAAAATACATTCCATTGAGAAACAAAAACTTCACGGCAAAAATGATCCATCCGTGGCTAACTAAAGAAGTTAAGGATAGCATTAGATTGAAAGAAGCAGTTTATAATGTTGTAAAGAATAGTAGTAAGCCTGAGGATTGGGAGAGTTTCAGAAACCAGCAAGGGATGACCAAAAAATTGATTAAAGAGAAAAAAATAGAATGAGAGAAAACTAGCAAGAAATATAAAAACAGATTGTAAGAGCTTCTACAAGTATGTAAAAAGGAAGAGTAGCAAAAGTAAATGTTGGTCCCTTAGAGACTGAGACAGGAAAAATTATTCTGGGGAATAAAGAAATGGCAGAAACGTTAAACAAATATTTTGTATCTGTCTTCATAGTAGAAGACACAAAAAGCATACCAAAAATGGGAGGGAACCAAGGGTCTAATGAGGGTGAAGAACTTAACGTAATTAATATAAGTAGAAAAAAAAAGTACTAGAGAAACTAATGGGAAATAAAGCTGACAAATCCCCTAGACCTGACGGCCTACATCCTAGGGTTCTAAAAGAGGTGGCTGCAGAGATCATGGATGCATTGGTTTTGATCTTCCAAAATTCCCTAGATTCTAGAATGGTCCCAGCGGATTGGAAGGTAGCAAATGTAACCCCGCTATTGAAGAAAGGAGGGAGAGAGAGAAAACAGGGAACTACAGGCCAGTTAGCCTGACATTAGTCGTCGAAAAATGCTGGAATCCATTGTTAAGGAAGTGGTATCAGGGTACTTAGAAAATCGTAACATGATTAGGCAGAGTCAACATGGTTTTATGAAAGGGAAATCGGGTTTGACAAATTTATTAGAGTTTTTTGAGGATGTAACTTGCAGGGTAGATAAAGGGGAACCAGTGGATGTAGTATATTTGGTTTTCCAAAAGGCATTCGATAAGGTGCCACATAAAAGGTTATTACACAAGATAAGGGCTCATGGGGTTAGGGGTAATATAATAGCATGGATAGAGGATTGGTTAACAGACAGAAAACAGAGAGTAAGGATAAACTGATCTTTTTCAGGTTGGCAGGCTGTAACTAGTGGGGTACCGCAAGGATCAGTGCTGGAGCCTCAGCTATTTACAATCTATATTAATGACCTAGATGAAGGAACCGTGTGTAATGTATCCAAGTTTGCGGACGATACAAAGTTAGGTGGGACAGTAAACTATGCGGAGAACACAAAGAGTCTGCAAAGGGATATAGATAGACTGAGTGGGCAATAAGGCGGCAGATGGAGTATAATGTAGGGAAATGTGAGATTATTCACTTTGTTAGGAAGAATAGAAAAACAGAATATTTTTTAAATGGTGAGAAACTTTTAAATATTGGTGTTCAGAAAGATTTGGGTGTCCTCATGGAAGAAACACAGAAAGCTTGCATGCAGGTACAGCAAGCAATAAGGAAGGCATATGGCATTTTGGCCTTTATTGCAAGGGGGTTGGAGTATAAGAGCAAGGAAGTCTTGCTACAATTATACAGGGCCTTGGTGAGACCACACCTGGAGTACTGTGCACAGTTTTGGTCTCCTTATCTAAGGAAGGATATACTTGCCTTGGAGGCAGTGGAACGAAGGTTCACCAGATTGATTCCTGGAATGAGAGGGCTGTCCTATGATGAGAAATTGTGTAGAATGGGTCTATACTCTCTGGTGTTTAGAAGAATGAGAGGTGATCTCATTGAAACATACAAGATTCTGAAGGGGATTGACAGGGTAGATGCTGAGAGGTTGTTTCCCCTGGCTGGAGTGTCTAGAACTAGGGGGCATAGTCTCAGAATAAGGGGTAGGCCATTTAAGACAGAGATGAGGAGGAATTTCTTCAATCAGAGGGTTGTGAATCTTTGGTATTCTCTGCCCCAGAGGGCTGTGGATGTTGAGTCTTTGAGTCTATTCAAGGCTGAGATAGATAGATTTTTGGAATCTAGGGGAATCAAGGGATATAGAGATTGGGCGGGAAAGTGGAGTTGAGGTCAGTGATCAGCCATGATCTTACTGAATGGCGGAGCAGGCTCGAGGGGCCGTATGGCCTACTCCTGCTCCTATTTCTTATGTTCTTAAGTTCTTAATTAACGCAGCCATTTTGAGCCTTTTCATTCTCCTGATCTAAACTACCTGATCCATAAAACAAAATTAATAGAATTACATAGAAATTACAACACGGAAACAGGCGATTTGGCCCAATCAGTCTTGCTTTCTAACTTCCACACAAGCAATTGTTCGAATCACATGTGCCCGCCCGGTTCCCATATCCCTTTATTCCCATTCCTTCAACTACCCATCTAAATCTATTCTTAAATGTTGACATGGTTGCTGCTCCAATCACCAATTCTGGTAGTGCATTCCACAACCTCACAACCCTGTGTAAAAGATTTCTGCTGCTCTCTATTCTAAATCGCTTGCATGTAATCTTGTATCAATGTGCTTTTGTTCTATACCCCTCAATCACTAGAAATAGTCTGTTTTGTAATGAAAGGTTTATCAGCCCTATGAAGCGTGCTAATCGAAGACTGCTACTGATTTTTCTTTATATTGTAGTAATGTTAACTTTTGTTTGTTAAGTAGGGAAGTATGATTCAATTTTACAATAGTGAGCACTGAAATGAGACTGACCTTACAGTAATGGTCGGTTTTAATATGAAGTAATCACCTACTTAATGAAGGAATTTAAAGACGTGCCATCGCATACTGCTTCCTAGGTTTCAGGATCCTGTAATCACTGATAATGGGTGCAAGGACATAAGTTAGGCTTGCAAAAGGAAAATATCGGGGTAAATATTATCTTTTTAATTGGGGTTTCTGTACAATGGAATTAGTTGCCGCTGGCTAGTACAGAATCAAGGACACACTTATAATTATAGGTTTCACTTGGTGGAATTGTAATTATATATAACAAGAGCAAAATTATTGTTAAGATTACAAAGTAAGCGAGTTATACTGATCTCATTAACCCAATGTAAAAAGAGCTTGTTAGTAAGGAAACCAGTTCATTAACTAAAGTTATTGTAAAGGCATAGATCAAATTCGATTCTCCTTAAATAGAGTTGTATTTGAACTTTTGGTATAATCATGTAATGCAGAAATATTTGAATGGTCACATAGTTGGGGGGAGAGAAATGTATTAAAAAAAATGGAAGACTGTAATGAGCATTTGGATTCATAAGGGTTTGATCGGTCTGAGATACTGAAATACAAACTGTAACGCGTTTGAATCAGGTGTGGTTGTAATTACCACCTTTTAAGTGTATGCTTAAGTACTATTGCATGCACTGTACGCTTAATAAATCCATGTCTTTCTTTGTCTTTTTATTTCCAAATACCAGGTAGCATCTTGGTAAATCGGAGCTGTCCCCGCTCTACAACTAAAGAGATTAGGTGTAACTGGGGTTTTAACAGTGTATTGACTGCTAAACAAAGGTTATGGCCCTGAAAAACTCATTTTAATTTTGTGCAGTGCCAAATTTATCAATTTTAATAAAAATTAAATTATTTAAGAAACTTTATTTTTTTTTTTAATTTTAAGACGTATTTTCATCTTTATTTCCAGTTTGCCTTTTCCCCATGCGAGAGCCCCAGTCTTTGTTTTGCTCTCTCTAACATTTTTTAAAAGTTAGAATTTTAGGAGCTTACCCACTTCCTAGTTCACTGTCTGTAAGAATTCCACATTTTGATTGGCTGCTTAAACAGCTTGTTGACGTCACAACAGCTCACACTATGGGATTCCCACTATACTACGTTGATTTGAATTACACGTCGGAAAACCCGAACTTCTTGACAGAGATTGCGAGATCTTTGTTGCGAAGCTTACTTCGGGGCCAGCGGCGCATGCCTTTGCTTCGCTGCTGACCGCAAATTCCGGGCCATCAGTTCTGACGAAGGGTCATCGACTTGAAACATTAACTCTGTTTCTCTCTCGACGATGCTGCCGGACCTGCTGAGTGTTTCCAGCATTTTCTGTTGTTGTTTCAGATTTCCAGTATCCGCAGTATTTTACTATTGTAATTTAAATACTTTGTTGAAAGTCAAGTTAACTATTGCTCTCCCCTCCAGAATCCCCTTTGATATATAGCAGGCTCCCAATCAAGCTGATAACAATTAGTTTCCCCAACTTAGTAACCATTTTGTGTTTTATTCCCTCTTGCCTAATTTATTTTTATAGTCTTCCTGAGACATACTTAAATTACAAAAAAAAATTATCTCTCACAAATGCACATTACAAAAAGTATCTGAAACCACTGCTAATCATGTATTGTATTTTTATGCGGCTTTTTAAAATACACCAGAAAATAAAATCACAGTTTGTACTGGTTTCTTTTGCCACTTCCATGCCTCCGTATTACACAATTTGACTCACTGCCTTATGCAGTTGCACTTCTCTTTTGGGTTTGGTAAACTATTGTTTCTCCTCATGCAGGAGCTCCATCCATGGTTTATCAGTGTAAGAATGGACAGGTCAAGGAAGATTCAAGCGAGAGCCCGTGAAAATATGGTGTACATATAACAGCTACAACACTGGTATCTATCCGACAATGTGGAAAACTGCCCAGGTATGCCCTGTCCACATATCCAACCCGGTCAATTACCACCCCATCAGTCTACTCTCAATCATCAGCAAAGTGATGGAAGGTGTCATCGACAGTGCTATCAAGCGACAATTACTCTCCAATAACCTGCTCACTGATGCCCAGCTTGGGTTCCACCAAGACCACTCGGCTCCCGACCTCATTACAGCCTTGGTCCAAACATGGACAAAGGAGCTGAATTCCGGAGGTGAGGTGAAAGTGACTGCTCTTGACATCAAAGCAGCATTTGACCGAGAGTGGCATCAAGGAGCCCTAGTAAAACTGAAGTCAATGGGAATCGGGGGGGAAACGCTCCACTGGTTGGAGTCATACCAAGCACAAAGGAAGATGGTTGTGGTGGTTGAAAGTCAATCATCACAGCCCCAAGACATCGCTGCAGGAGTTCCTCAGGGCAGTGTCCGAAGCCCAACCATCTTCAGCTGCTTCATCAATGACCTTCCCTCCAACATAAGGTCAGAAATGGGGATGTTCGCTGATGACTGCACAGTGTTCAGCGCCATTCACAACTCCTCAGATAATGAAGCAGTCCGTGCCCGCATGCAACAAGACCTGGACGACATTCAAGCTTGGGCTGATAAGTGGTAGGTAACATTCGCGCCACAGAAATGCCAGGCAATGACTATCTCCAACAAGCGAGAGTCTAACCACCTCCCCTTGACATTCAACGGTATTACCATCATCGAATCCCCCACCATCAACATCCAGGGGGTCACCATTGACCAGAAACTTAAATGGACCAGCCACATAAATACTGTGGCAACAAGAGCAGGTCAGAGGCTAGGTATTCTGCGGCGAGTGTCTCACCTCCTGACTCCCCAAAGCCTTTCCACCATCTACAAGGCACAAGTAAGGAGTGTGATGGAATACTCTCCACTTTCCTGGATGAGTGCAGCTCCAACAACACTCAAGAAGCTCGACACCATCCAGGACAAAGCAGCCCGCTTGATTGGCACCCCATCCACCACCTTAAACATTCACTCCCTCCACCACCAGCATACCGTGGCTGCAGTGTGTACCATCTACAAGATCCACTGCAGCAACTCGCCAAGGCTTCTTCGGCAGCACCTCCCAAACCCGCGACCTCTTCCACCGAGAAGGACAAGGGCAGCAGGCGCATGGGAACACCACCACCTCCAAGTTCCCCTCCAAGTCACACACCATCCTGACTTCGAAGTACATCGCAGATCTTCATCGTCGCTGGGTCAAAATCCTGGAACTCCCTACCTAACAGCACTGTGGGAGTACCTTCACCACATGGACTGCAGCAGTTCAAGAAGGCAGCTCACCACCACCTTCTCAAGGGCAATTAGGGATGGGCAATAAATGCTGGCCTTGCCAGTGACGCCCATATCCCATAAACGAATTTTTAAAAATCTAATTTTAATTACACTGCTTGGCAATGAATCAGTTAAAACTAAAATGCTGAAATAACCTGTGCTTAGCTTAGCTACGGCAGTCCTAGGTAATGTCTTTAAACAAATTTATTAAGGATGCTTTGTTGAGCGAAGCTGCTCATGGTCAACCAGCCTCATCAGTTACTGTAGCTCTGAGACAATGTCCTGTCTCTTACAAGAATTTAGCCTGTTGAGATAAGCCGCTCATGGCTGATCGGCCTTGTCTCCTGCAGTCTAAACTCATAAAGCTGACCAATCAATCTCATCTTCCCTGACATGGTTATGTTGGAAAAACATATTTCGAGGCTCCAGGTACAAGGGTCGGGTAGGTACCAATTACAAGACCAGTATAAGCACAAGTAATTATAAGAGGTCATTAGTAGAGGCAAAGCTACAGAGAAGAGACTACTGGTTGGTTACGACTTTACTAAAGCAGGGAATGGGGTAATTTTGTTCTGTTCTTATAACTGTCGCTCGAACATTGTAATTGTCTTAATTTTTGCTTGGTTTGATCATCTCAATAATGAATCTCATCACCATCTATAAGGTGTCAGGGTCTGATTTAATACAAATTTGACAACTGCAGCAGGACCCTGACTGTGATGAGTTCTTTTGAGGTTCGAACACTCTAGATGGTCACTGATTGCAACCCAACGTCAGGGGTAGGACATCGTTTCACGACAGGATGGGGCGGAGAAGCTTTAGCATCTGCTGGTAGTAATAGTAACCATAATGGCGCTTATGACAGAAGCTGTCCAAAAGAAACTGAGTGATCTGGTTGGTAGTGAGAAATTGATTTCCCATTTGACGGGGACGGATGAACCGTATTGGACGACGTCGAGCTACTTAGAGACATTAGGTAACAAGAGAAAATTAAAGTTGAAGTGTGCGATTCGATTAATGAGTTAGGCTGCCCACTTTGCTGCACAGAATGCACCCATTTTCCACAAAAGGATGGCAGCAGCAGTAAAGCGATTTTCAAGACCTGACTGTTTGTTGCAATATGTAAATGACCTGTTATTGGCCATCGAAACCCCATAGGAACACAGATCTATTATGGGAACTTTTCCAGCTTCTATGAGAAGCAGGACTAAAAGTTAACCCAAAGAAGGCTCAGCTTTTACAGCCCGAAGTTACATACTTCAGAGTTACTGTCTCAGACCAAGGGAAGAAGCCTGATTAACACAAGAAAGAGGTAAAGCTACAGAGGAGAGGAGTCAGGATACGACTTTACTCAAGAAGGGAATGGGACAATTTTGTTCTGTTCTGATAACTATTGCTCGTGCATTGTAATTGTCTTAATTTGTGCTTGGTTTGATCATCTCAATAAAAAATCTCGTCACCAGATATAAGGTGTCAGGGTCAGATTTATTACAGCATCTTTTGGTACGGTACAAAGAAATGCAGAACGGAAGGTCTCAGATTCAATTCCCATCTTTAAGAAATTAGCTAATCTCAGCTAGGGCAGCAGTTGGGCGCTCCAAATGATCTCAGTTGTAACCGTCTAGTGCACTGGTGTGACAATATTATAGTAGTCTGTACATGATTAGAACAAACAAGTGAATGGGAAATGATAGCAAGAACATTAGTGAAACACACTGTACAATAATACAAAACTACAGCACAACAGAACTTGATCATCGTTCCTCTATGGTCCCAGTGGAAGCATAAAATGTTCCAGATAAATGTGACCTGGTAATTCGTACAACAGGAGTCCCAATAAAAGAACTGCAACTTTGAATTCCAGTTTTGTTGTTCAGTAAACTTCATCAATCTTCATCAGTTAAGTTTGGTTGAACTACCAGATGAAATACTAAGCAAGAGCAAAGCCAAGAAAAACAAAGACTAATACCACCCTCAGACGATTACTGTCAGTATAATTTAGGGATTAATTGACATCCATGTTGACATAGTCCAGATCAATATGCAACAGCAGTAATGGATCTATGGGGAGAAAATGCAAGGACAGCACAAAGCACAGATAGATAATTTTAAAAAAAATCAGAACACTAGTCGATTGCCTGGGGAGTGGCACACAGGGAGTCAAGACCAAATGTAGTCTTTAAAAGAAGCAGAGTCAGAGGATGTGGGATAATTGGACCAAGGGACGCAAACTTTTTAAATTCTTACATTCTGTCCTTACTTATATTCCATTAAAATTTCCATATCTACATTTATCATGGAAATTGCCTATGTAAACTTGTCACGCTGTAGTTACACTCTCCAGCCAGCGGTGACAATGCAACAGTGTCACAAGTAGGAGGGTGTAATTGCAGTATGACAAGTGTACATGGGCAGCTTCCATTATAAATGTAGACTCAGGAATTTATAAATGGTAGAAGTTGACAGGAAGTGCTCACAGATGTAAGATTTTTAATATGTATAGATAGAGATATTTGCAGTCATCTCTGCAAAAGATTTCTTCAAGCTCCCAAAAACTGCTGTAACAATGCCTACAATTAACTAAACTCATTGTTACACATTTAACACAGGCTGCAAGCATGAACACCAAGTTCTTTGCTAAAATTAGATCATTTCTGTGGTTTGAGGCTAAACACCTCAAATAGTACCACAAACATAACTGTAAATGCACAATAATTTAGTCACTCATCACAAAACCATGACACGTAAAATTCAAAGAAACATGTTAAATAATACAATAATAAAATTATGAGGGACCAAGATAGAGTGGATAGAAAGGACCTATTTCCCTTAAAGAGGTCAATAACCAGGGGGCATAAATTTAAAGTAATTGGTCGAAGGATTAGAGGGAAATTATTTTCACCCAGAGGGTGGTGGGAGTCTGAAACTCACTGCCTGAAAGGGTGGTAGAGGCAGAAACCCTCATTGCATTTAAAATGTACTTGAAGTGCCATAACCTACAAGGCTACGGACGAAGAGCTGGAAAGTGGGATTAGGCTGGATGGCTCTTTTTCGGCCGGCGCAGACACAATGGGTTGAATGGCCTCCTTCTGTGCCGTAAACTTCTATGATTCTGTAATAGCTCATCAATACTCAGCTATAATATTCTGAATTCCATGGCTCAAACAACCAGAAGTCGTGATCCATGTGGGAACCAATGACATAGGAAGGAAAAGGATTGAGATCCTACAGTCACGGAGTTTCAGGAGCTCGGGAGGAGATTAAAGGGCAGGACCTCAAAGGTAGTAATCTCTGGATTACTCCCAGTGCCATGCGTTGGTGAGTATAGGAATAGTAGGATAAGACAGGTAAATGCGTGGCTGGAAAAATGGTGCAGAAGGGAGAACTTCAGATTCTTGGGGCATTGAGTCCAGTTCTGGGGCAGGAGGTGGACAGGTTGCAACTCAACAGAGCTGGCACAAATGACCTCACTGGAAGGCAAATTAATGCTGTGGGAAAGGGTTTAAACTAATTTGGCAGGGGGATGGGCACCAGGATGAAACATTAGAGAAGAAAAATCAAGGGGCACAGAGGACTGGGAGAGACAAATAGCACTAGAGTAAAGAATAGTTCAGAAATAGGAGGGATCAGACAGGGGGCAAATACGAGGCTGACCAAAATCAATTTGGAGTGCATGTGCGTAAATGCACGTAGAGTGGTAAATAAGGTTGGTGAGCTTCAAGCACAAGTTACCACGTGGGACTATGATATAGTGGCAATATCAGAGACCTAGCTCAAAGAAGGGGAGGATTGGGAACTTAATATTCCTGGCTGCAAGGTATTCAGCAAAGACGGGGAAGGAAAAATAGAGGGGCAGTGGCAGTATTGATCAAAGAAACTATTACAGCACTGGAGTAGGAAGATGTAGTTGATGGGTCAAAGACTGAATCTATTTGGTTAGAATTAAGGAAAAATAGAGGAGCTATTACACTACTGGGTGTATACTATAGGCCACCAAATAGTGGGAAGGAGATAGAGGAGCAAATTTGCAGGCAAATTACAGAAAGATGCAAGAACTACAGAGATAAGTGGAGGACTTCAATTATCCTAATATTGACTGGGATAATGACAGTGAAAAAGGCAACGAGGAGGAGGAATTCCTGAAATGTGTACAAGAAAACTTTCGATCATTGTGTTTCCAGCCCAACGAAAAAGGAAAGCAGTGCTAGATCTAGTTCTGGGAATGAAGTGGGGCAAGTGGAGCATGTTTCAGTGGGAGAGCATTGGGGAACAGTGATCATAATATCAGGTTTAGAATAGTTATGGAAAAGAACAAGGAATAATCAAGCGTAAAAATACTTAACTGGAGGAGGGCTAACATTAGTAAGTTGAAAAGGGATCTGGCCCAGGTGAATTGGAATCAAAAATTGATAGGCAAAACAGTAATTGAAAAATGGGAGGTCTTCAAAAAGAGGAGATGGTTCAGATACAAATTAGACACATTTCCATGAGGGGGTAAGAAAGGACATCCAAAGCTAGAGCTCACTGGATGACTAAAGATATAGGAGGTTAACATGAAACAGAAAAAGGCTTATGACAAATGTAAGGTTCATCATACAGTAGAGAACCAAGCTGAATATAGAAAGTACAGAGATTTAAAAAGGGAATAAGAGCGGCAAAGCGAGAGTATGAGAATAGGTTAACAACTAACATAAAAGGGAACCCAATAGTCTTTTATAAAGACATAAATAGTAAAAGGGTAGTCAAAGGGTGGGGCCGATTAAGGAACAAAAAGGAGATATTCTTGGGGAGGCAGAGAGCATGGCTAAGGTATGAAATGAGTAATTTGCATCTGTCTTCTCTAGAGAAGAGGATGCTGCCAATATAGCAGGAAAAAAGGAGACTGTATAGGATAAAAATAGTTAAAGAGGAGGTACTTAAAAGGTTGGCAGTCCTCAACTTAGAAAAGTTACCCATTCCAGATGGGATGCATCCAAGGTTAATGAGAGAAGTAAGGGTGGAATTTGCAGAGGCTCTGGCCACAATCTTGGATATAGGGGTGGTCTGAAAGATTCCAAATATTACACCCCTGTTTAAAAATGGGGAGGGGGTTTAAACCTGCCAACTACAGGCCAGTCAGCCTAATGTCAGTGATGGGGAATCTTTTAGAGAAATGATCCAGGGCAAAATGAATTGGCATTTGAAAAAGTATGGGTTAATAAATGAAAGTCAACACAGATTTGTTAAGGGCAAATCGTGTTTAAGTTCTTTGATGAAGTAACGAAGAGGGTTGAGGAGGGTATTGCGGTTGTTATGTATATGGACTTTCAAAAGGCATTTGAGAAAGTGCCAAATAATAGATGTGTTAGCAAAATTGAAGCCCGTGGGATTAAAGGGACAGTGACAGCATGGATACGAAATTGGCTAAGGGACAAAAAGGAGAGAATAGTGGTGAACAGTTGTTTTTCAGACTGGAGGGAGGTATACAGTGACGTTCCCCAGGCGTCGGAATTAGGACCACTGCTCTTTTTGATATATATTAATGACATGTACTTGGGTATACAGGGCATAATTTCAAAGTTTGCAGAGGACACGAAACTCAGAAATGTAGTAAACATGATGAGGACAATAACAGACTTCAGGTGGACATAGACCAGTGGTGGGCAAAATACGGCCCATCAGTTCATTCTATCCGGCCCACTGGAGCTCAAGCTGCACATTCGTCTGAGTCTTGTGAGGGCCCGCCCGCCCGCTTCCCTTTTGTGTCTCGGAGCTGGCCTAACATCTGGCTCCATGAACCACTTTTCTAAAAACCCGCCAAATCAGCCGCTCATTGCTGGCTGGTGGGGGCGCTGCTGCGCGTGCGCACAGGATGCTCCTCCTCCGTCGAATGGCTGCTCATCTCGACGCCTTAGTTTTACCGAAGAAAGAGACCGGCGCGGTGTCTTTCCTCTCCCGGACCTCACCCCATGTGCTCCGAGCCCCGAACAAACCGCACCGACACCTTTTAGTTTTACCGAAGAGACTGGCGCTGCGTCTTTTCTCTCCCGGTACCCAGAGTACAACGGCAGGAGGGTTTCTCATCGCCATTTTAGACACGGGAGTGGATCCCGGTGCACAAGGACTCCAGGTAACACATTTGTAGTTCAGGCCTTGCGAAGCCTCAGGCTCCCGTACTCAGCACACTAAAAAGAGAACACCTCTCGCATCACAGGCCCTGAAGACTCAAGCCACGTAGACTTTCAGTACAACATGTAATCAATTGATGAATCATTTCTTTCATTTAATGACGTAAGATTTTACTATTTTACACTACATTTTGTGTATTTAAGATATTATCCGACTATCTGAATATATGTTTATGCAACGTTTATGTTTAAGCAATGCTCCCTCTAATTTTTTTCATGCGCGGTCCCTTTAAATTTGCTGTGTGGCCATGCATGTGCAGTATCTCTTCCAGCGGCAGGAGCTGGTAAGCAGCCTGTGCGAGACCTTGCGATTGGTGGGTGACCGCGCGGCCACGCACTTTAGGGGGAACATTGATGTGCGGCCCTCAACAGCTCACCAAAACTTATTAAGTGGCCCTTCAGCCCAAATAATTGCCCACCCCTGACAGACAGACTGGTGAAATGGGCAGACACATGGGAGATGAAATTTAACGCAGAGAAGTGTGGTTATACATATTGGAAAGAAGAATCATGAGAGGTAATATGAACTAAATGGTACAATTTTAAAGGGGGTGCAGGAAGAGAGAGACCTGGGGGTGTATGTACACAGATCTTTGAAGGTGGCAGAACAAGTTGAGAAGGCGGTTAAAAAAACATATGGGATCCTTGGCTTTGTAAATAGAGGAATAGAGTACAAAAGCAAGGAAGTTATGCTAAACCTTTATAAAACACTGGCTCGGTCTCAGGTGGGTATTGTGTTCAATTCAGGGCACCACACTTTAGGAAGAATGTCAAGGCCTTAGAGAGGGTGCAGAAGAGATTTACTAAAATGGTAGAGGGATGAAGGTCTTCAGTGATGTGGAGAGACTGGAGAAGCTGGGGTTATTCTCCTTAGAGCAGAGAAGGTTAAGAGGAGATTTAATAGAGGTGTTCAAAATCATGAACGGTTTTGATAAATAAGGAGAAACTGTTTCCAGTGCCAGAAGGGTCGGTAACCAGAGGACACAGATTTAAGGTAATTGGCAAAAGAACCAGAGGCGACATGAGGAAACTCTTTTTTTTTTTTTTACACAGCAAGTTGTGATCTGGAATGCTCTGCCTGAAAGGTTGGTGAAAGCAGATTCAATAGTAACTTTCAAAAGAGAATTGGATAAGTACTTGAAGGGAAAAGAATTACAGTGCTACGGGGAAAGAGCAGCGGTGTGGGACTAATTGGATAGCTCTACCAAAGATCCAGCACAAGCACAATGGGCCAAATGGCCTCCTGTGTTTTATCGTTCTATGATTCTATATGGAAATAATTTTCAATTACACTATACACCCAAAAGACCAATGGCAATAGAATATTTTTTGAATTCATATGATACTGTTTACAAAGACTTAAAGTCCATGATCTAAAATCTATTTGAAATGTAAGCAATTCAATCTCAAACCAAAGGCCTCTGCATAAGAAGATGTCAAACCACCTGCTAAGGTGTCCAATTTCATAATGGAACAAGTATAAGCATCTTTACATGGAATTCTGGTGTATATTGGAAAGTGAATAAATAGTTAATCCTTACTCTACAAAATAAACAGAATTATAAAAAATAGTAATACAGATATTTCAGGATTAAAAGCTCCAAATAGCAATCATTCTATTAATTACAATCACTAAGCGTGTGGCATTCTAATATTATTAGGAATCAACTTGTTAAGCTGGTCGCCTGCCCTTTCATTTTCCGACCTTTATTTTACTCTTTGGAGTCTTTAATGCTTCTATTATTTCTATCCTTAACCATTTCATATTTCCCTTTTTTTTTAAGTTTCTGTCCACCTCCAACACACACTCTTCTAAAGTCAACAAGACAAACAGACAAGTGACACAAAAGCAAAACACTGCAGATGCTGGGAATCTGAAATAAAAACAGAAAATACTCTGGAAATACTCAGCAGTTCAGGCAGCATCTGTGGAGTGAGAAACAGAGTTAACGTTTCAGGTCGATGATCTTTTGCCAGAACTGGAAAAAGTTAGAGATGTAACAGATTTTAAGCAATTGCAGGGGCAGGGAAAGCGGAGGGTGGGGGGGGAGGAAAGAACAAAAGGAAAGGTATGTGATAGGGTGGAAGGCAGGAGTGATTAAGGCAGGAGTGATTAAATGACAAAAGGTATGATAGTACAAAGCAAAAGGACAGACAAATGACCCATTTCCAGGACTGCCAATAACCTTAAGCCATCCACTGAAAGATGTTTGAAAGTTACCTGAAATTGCCAACCAATTTTCCCGCTCTAAAAAAAAGACCTGAATGACTTGCATTCATATAAGCCTTTCACAACCTCCGTACGTCCCAAAGTGCTTTACAGATAATTAAGTACTTTTGAAATGTAGTCACTGTTGTAATGTAGAGAAACACAGTAGCCAGTTTGTGCACAGCAAGGTCTGAAAAACACTAATGAGATAATAGCCTGATAATCTGCTTTTTAATAATGTTGGTTATGGGATAAATGTTGGCCAGGATACCGGGGAGAACTCCACTGCTCTTCTTCGAATAGTGCCATGGGATCCTTTATATCCACCCGAGGGGGGCTTGGTTTAAGGTCTCATCCAAAAGACAGCATCTCAGACAGTGCAGCACTCCCTCAGTACCAAAGTGTCCCTTAATTTATTTTTGGGTGCACGACCTCCAAGTTAAAAGGTTTTGCGCATGCATGAAATTTAACAATGGAAAAGCCGGTTCCAGACTGCGCTGGACCAGCAGCGCGACTGCGCAGCTTAGAGGGAACGTTGCTCAGTACTGCATTGGAGTGTCAGCCTGGATTTTGTGAAGAAGCACAAAATCTCTATGGAGAAGCACCTACCTTATGTTTCCCCAACATCAGCACAGAGATGTGGAACACATCAGCCTTGGCTCAGTGGTAGCACTCCCACCTCCAAGTCAGAAGGTCAGTTGCAAGTCCAAACTTTAGAGACTGGAACACATAATCTAGGCTGACACTTCAATGCAGTATGGAGAACCTGCTGCACTCGGGTGTGCCATCTTTCGAATGAGATGCAAAACTGAGGTCCCATTTGCCTGTTCAGGTGGATGCAAATGATCCCATGGCACTATTCAAAGAGGAGCTGGCCAACATTTATCCCTGAACCAACATCAATAAAAACTGATTATCTGGTCATTTATCACATTGCTGTTTGTGGAGCCTTGCGGTGCACAAAATGGCTGCCATATTTGCATGCACCACAACAATTACTACACTTCAAAAAGTAATTAATTGACTGAATGAAAAATGCTATATAAATGTAAGTTCTTTTTTTCTTTCTATCAAATAGGGAATTGCAGACACAAATTTGTCTCCTATTGTTCTGAACTACCAAAGTTTTTTTTAATTCTAGAAATCTACTCTGCATGTCTTTCTCTCTAATTCTTTACTTTCACTTTGGTGCTTAATTCTTTCAATGGACTCAAGGAAACAGAAAATTTACTGTGAATGGGGAAAACATACTATACAGTTTAACTGCTGACTACAAAATAGAAGTTCAATATACAAAGCTATCCACCCAACTAAACCCACCACACAGACGGATGTAATTAGCGTGCTTTTGTTGAATATGCACTCATCAGGGTGAACTGTGTCAGTTCTGGGGAATTAAGCAATTTTCTGCTTTTGTGATTGCCAGTATTCAGCATTCTCAGGTCAACAAGAGTCAAATATCTGAAGTTTTCAATAAAGCTCTTTCTGCGGAGAGATTGGGTCGACTAGGCCTGTATTCACTAGAGTTTAGAAGAATGAGAGGGGATCTCATTAAAACGTATAAAATTCTGACAGGGCTAGACAGACTGGATGCAGGGAGGATGTTTCCCCTGGCTGGGGGAGTCTAGAACGAGGGGGGTCACAGTCTCAGGATACGGGGTAGGACATTTAGGACTGAGATGAGGAGAAATTTCTTCACTCAGAGGGTGATGAGCCTGTGGAATTCTCTACCACAGAAGGCTGTGGAGGTCAAGTCACTGAATATATTTAAGGAGGAGATAGATAGATTTCTAGACACAAAAGGCATCAAGGAGTATGGGGAGAGAGCGGGAATATGGTATTGATATAGAGGATCAGCCATGATCATATTGAATGGTGGAGCAGGCTCAAAGGGCCGAATGGCCTACTCCTGCTCCTATTTTTCTATGTTTCTATGCCCCTAATAATATGCATTAACCTTAACCTCAAAAATGTATTCCTAACTACCACAGTGTGACATATCCTTTTTTTTACACCAATTATCCTTGTGTGGACGAGTGCCAAATTTTAGTTGCTGTTACAGTGTGGGGCCTGGCCAATTGGGAACTGGATTAAGACTAGCCAATCTCATTGCACTTGACACCTTGACAGGTGGCAGAGACAGGAGATTGATTTCATCAACAAATGTAAAAGGACCTACTTTACCAAATACATTTTTCTCCTCCCAAAATAGACGCAAATAAATAGTTACTATCAGCCCTCCAAATACTTTGCAAAAATATTATTGATTTTGCACAGCGCAAATCCATTTGGTCCTGGATCCCTAACATAATAGGTAGCCTTTTTTATTGATCACTCTAAAGTAAGAGTTCAGCTGCAGGTTACCAGAAACACACAGCAATCGCTCCCATTATGGTTCGCTCAGCCCACCAAGATTTACATTCCTGGGGAGTAGCAAAAGCTGGACAAAAATGGTTTTAAATTAAATATTTTTGAATAGTATATGGTTGGTAGAATCCAATATCAGAAATGTTACCATCAGCATTACATTACAGAACTAATCGCTAAATAAGAAATACAACTTAAACAATATCTAGTATTACAACATTGCAGTGACTAGACCAGAATGTTGGAACTTCAGGTGCACTACTACAGATCAGTCTCATCACTATTCTTTCCTCAAATGATTATGCACAAAATTCTGTAACCACTTGTTTATACTGAAACCAGAACACTTAAATCTACTGGCTGGGATTGTCCACTTCTGTACTCACCAACTGTGATGTTCTGCCCAATCACTTGAAACCCCCCCCCCCCATTTTGTCAAATTCAGTGGAGGAACACTATTTATGCTGTTTTCTCAGAAGAGCATCGAAGTGGCAAAATGTTAGTGTATTCGCAAATTATTGCAAGCTTTCATGCATGCTGACAAAGAAAGATTAATCTGGAAATGGACATTGCCAGTTAACACTATTCTGCCTCTGAATCATTCCAGCTAAGAATCCTACTCCTGAAGTGACTTCAGTCCAAAGCATTGAAATATTACCATATTTGCACTGTGAACTGAAGGCCTTTTTAGCAGGGCCACTCCAGTTTCAATTGGCAGCATAAAAGGCAGAGAAATCGGTGCAAGACCAGTTCTCAGATTTCATGTTTAGGGTAGCCATTCGGTAATATTGAGGTACAATTCCAGAGTAGGAAATTCAAGAACACATCAACTTTAATTTCTGTCTTCTTTGTGTTTTTAAAAAATATTCAAAAAGCTTTACTGAATCATAATAAAAACCAAATCAAACTAGGACTGACAATAAAGGACATCTTGGTTACCTGATGCAGCCACAATACAGTAGTAATTGATTAAGTGAAACATATTATATCATCAGAACAGTAATTTAAAGGCCCACTTAGTTCTTTCAGGAGTATTTACCATACATAATATTGCCATCAAATCATGGCCTCAGGCCTTCCAGGGAGTGGCATTAATTTATTTCTACTGCTTACTCAAATACACTAGGTTGAATGGGGAAAGACCATTTCCTCTGGTTGGGGAGTCATTGATCAAGAGACATCAATTTAAAGTTGTCACCAAGGCTGTGGAGAGGAGACTGGAGAAATGACTTTACAGAGAGTCATTAAAGCATGGAATGCTGTACGACAAGGAGTGATTATCTATTAACGGATGAACATTTAAAGCAGAGGAACATACAGTGCTATGGGGAGGGCTGGGGTAATGGGATTGTATTTGGATTGCAGCAGCAAAGAGCAAGCAAAGACACAGTGGGCTGAATGGCCTCCTTCTGTGCTGTAAACTTCTTTGGTTCCAATAGCTTAGCAATCTTCTAGGATTTACGCTGCTTTTTCTTTTGTCCTCCACTCTGGAAAAAGTTGATGAATCAGAGGGAAGGATTGAAACTCAGTTCAGACTCAAACAGTACACTGTTGGGTTCAGCCTGAATGAGTAGCCGGGAAAGTGGGCTCAGTTGCAAGGATCTGGCAAGAACTGAATAGGTTTCGGTTTTGCCAATGATGAAGTGAAGGGAGTTCTGGAACGTCTGTGACTTGCTGTCAGACAGCATAGCAACAGTCATTGAGCAGATATTTAACTGAGGAATGTTACAGTAACATTCCTCAGTTAACTATGTCAGGCAGCATAGCAACAGTCAATGAGCAGATATTTAACTGAAGAATGTTACAGGAACTTGTCTCAGTTAAATATCTGCTCCGAATTTTGCACAGCGTGTTAACATGAGCAAACATCAACTATTTATCTGTAACGGTTTACAAGCTGATTGAACTGAAGAATAACAACATTTATATTCTTATCATGACACTACATTCAATGGAATGCACAAAAGGATCTACATGACCAGGTCAATATGTGCTGGCCAGCTGACAAGTTAAAGGATTATTTAGATTTATCAACTGTCTCAGATACTGCAAAAGTACATTTTGTACTGAAAGGATGCCATATAATTTGGAGTTCTTTGAAAAGATGTTACATATTGAATATAAAATGAATCAGCCTCCAGAGCAAGTTATCTTTCAATATAAAGTATATACACTTCTTAGATAAGGTGTTCGATAGAATAACACTAAGTTTAAACCAGAAAAGAAGTCCCTTTAGACATCTTTGTTGTGCACTAAAATACAAATATTGTTATTTTCCAGTCACCCCTTAAATAAGGAAAATAACCCACCATACCATGCACAAATTGTTTGTTCTCAGGCTGCCTAACAAATTGTGGTAACAAGTGTGACAAAGATACAAGCACAGATATCTCCTGTACAGCATTTACAATTATGTTACAATGCAGAGAATATATCCCCATAAAAATTCTGATCTCACTTGTGGGTTTGTTTTTTGAACTAAATTGGCATTCCAAGTGTTCTTCCACCTCATTTTAAAATGCTCCCTCCCTGTGCAACTCCCACAGAACCATGAATCATTCAAGAAAGAAAAAAAGACAGCGCTCTTATTAGCTGGTGAGGCTCAAAGCGTAGGCTCCAGTGGCTTGTCTCATTTCCCTGTCTGGGGAGCACCTGACCTCTTCCTCCCAGAGGCAGCAGAAATTGGAAATTCACCATGTGAGGAATTGTGGGAGAAAAACAGTCTAATTTTGTGGCACAACATGCTGGAGTCACTGGAAAGCAATTCCAATATGATCTGTGCAAGGTACATAGTATTCGACATATTTTCCAAACGCTTATTGAAGCTTTCTTCTCAAACTTATTGTGGCAATCTTTGGGAGCATGTGTGGTTCATTTCAAAGTAGAATGAAGATCCAATTGGAAAACAGACAAAAAAATTAAAGGGAATGATGATCAATGGGAGAGCAAGAACTTTTGAGATGCCCCCCCATACCCCCAAGTAAAATCATAAGTTAGGGGATCAGCAATTAACTTCCATGTGTCTCAACACAATACTAGATTTTTCGGGAGGCAGGAGAAAAAAAAAGCACAAAAAACCTAAATATTACAGTATGGCAATTAGCAGAATACTATACACTGTATCTATTAAAGACAACAATATGCATTTACATAGAACTTTAAAGTAGAAAAACACCCCAAAGCACTTCACAGAGACATGGGGGGAATAAACAATGATGCAAGAATCACAGAGAGTGGGGAGGGGTTGTTGGGGCTGGAGGATGTTAGAGATACAGAAGAGCAAGGGAATGAAGGAATATAAACACAAGGATGAGAATTGTAAAATGGAGGGATTGAGGGGTGAGAGGTAAGCAGAACATGTGCAGGATAGGCTAGGGGCAGAGTTTTGGATAAGTCAAAGTTTCTGGAGGGTAGAGAATGGGAAGCCGGCCAGGAGAGCACTGGAATAGTTAACTCTGAAGGTAACAAAGGCATGGACGAGAGTTTCAGCAGCAGAAACGGAAAGGAAAAATATTAAGGTAGTGGAACTTGGCAGTCTTTGTGATGGAGAGGGTCTTCTACTACTTAGGTAGTCCCTCGGAACCGAAGATGACATGCTTCCACATTAAAAATAAGTTCTCAGGTGACTGATGAGTCCAATGCGGGACCTACAGTCTCTGTCCAGGTGGGGCAGACGGTGGTTGAAGGGGCGGGGGGATGGGGTGCTTGGGTTGACGTGCGCTCCTTGCGCTTGGCTTCCGCTTGCTCCCGGTGAAGAGACTCGAGGTGTTCGGTGCCTTCTCGGATGCTTCTTCTCCACTTTGTGCGGTCTTGGGCCAGGGATTCCCAGGTGTCAGTGGGGATGTTGCACTTTTTCCAAGGAGGCTTTGAGGGTGTCCTTGAAGCGTTTCCTCTGCCCACCTGGGGCTCTCTTGCCGTGCCGGAGCTCCAAGTAGAGCGCTTGTTTTTGGAGTCTCGAATCGGGCATGCGGACGATGTGACCCGTCCATCGGAGCTGATCGAGCGTGGTCAAAGCTTAGATGCTGGGGATGTTGGCCTGAGCGAGAACACGGACATTGGTGCGCCTATCCTGCCAATGAATTTGCAGGATCTTGCTGAGACAGTGTTGGTGGTACCTCTCCAGTGCTTTGAGGTGCCTGCTGTACATGGTCCATGTCTCTGAGGCATACAGGAGGGCGGGTATCACTGCTGCTCTGTAGACCATGAGCTTAGTGCCAGGTTTGAGGTCCTGGTCTTCAAACACTCTTCCTCAGGCGACCGAAGGCTGCACTGGCACACTGAAGGCGGTGTTGGACTTTGTCATCGACATCTGCCCTTGTTGACAGTAGGCTCCCGAGGTATGGGATAGGGGCAGAGTTTTGGATGAGTCAAAGTTTCTGGAGGGTAGAGAATGGGAAGCTGGCCAGGAGAGCACTGGAATAGTCAACTCTGAAGGTAACAAAGGCATGGACGAGAGTTTCAGCAGCAGAAACGGAAAGGAGAAATATTAAGGTGGTGGAACTTGGCAGTCTTTGTGATGGAGAGGGTATGGGGTCAGAAACTCCCTCAAAAATTGTTTCTCAAACCTCTGCTGTAATTACATTTATTTTTTAAGTGTTTTGGGGCAGTCACCACAAAGCTGTCTGGATATGCAACTAATAAAATACCAACACCAAAAACATGTCAATAACTGTTTGAACCCCTATTTGTGCTGCATGATTTAGTTTTTGATGAGGGAGTTGAATTGTGCAAAATATTTTGTGTTACAGTGAAGAAATCCATCAGAAACTTGAAAAATGAGGGGAGAAGTTCCGCTGTACAACCTGCTTCTAACGTACTTGCGCAGTAACCTCTGAATGTAAATACATTTAGTACACTAAGGGATAGCTGTGCAAAACAATGTTAGTAAGGAGACTTTAAAGGCCAGTATTTAAAACACACGCGTCTGCGTAGGATACATCGGGATTAGGCTAGCCCTAAAGTACTTGTAATTTCAGATTTCCTCTAAAGCATCAATTTGTCTAAACTGCAATAACCCACGTATGCTAAATTTATACAGAATTGGTTTATAAAAAAATAAATACATGCTTAAAATAGATTTAAGCAAACGAAGGACCACGATAGGGAAACAGCGACAAGACAAACACGTTACTGTTACAAGCAAAATACTGCGGACACTGGAAATCTAAAATAAAAACAGAAAATGCTGGAAATACTCAGCAGGTCATGCAGCATCTGTGGAGCGAGATGTGATTTCCAGTGTTAAAAAAAAAGTAAAAAGCTTAACTGCAGACTGCAGCATTTGACATGTTGGACCCCCTGTGACCCCACCTCATTGTCTTAGCTGTACTCTACTGTGTCTTTGATGTACTCTACTGTGTCTTTGATGTAATGCCTCCCTGACGGATTGTATCTCTGCAGACACATTGTTCTCTGTCTATATATACTTTGTAACCGATTTGTATTCCCTCACTGTACTGGAGGAAGGAGCAGCGCTCGGAAAGCTCGTAATTTCAAATAATACTGTTGGACTATAACCTGGTGTTGTGCGACTTCTCATTTTTGTGGAGAGAGAAACAGAGTTAACGTTTCAGGTCGATGACCTTTCATCAGAACGTTACTGTGAGATACATTAGTTAAGGTCCACGTTTCATTGCACAAAATATATATTATAATATATAAATAAAACTTTACAAAACATGTACACCCGAACGATTTCGGTGTACTCACTTTCGTCCTGCCGTTAATATTATAGTTGCCCAGTTTACCGTTGCAATGCCTAATCAGATCGTCCATGTTGTTCATTAAGATGCCGATCTGCGTGCAGCCGGGCTCCTTGCCGTCCATCCAGGTGATCTGGTCGCCCCGGATGTCCCTGGACGAGTCCCCTTTCTGGTTGACCACCTGGCCGTCGGTGAAGCGGCCGCTCCGGTGCAGTTCCTTCACCTCCCTCAGCACACTGTCTCCCGTCTCCTCTCCCAGGAAGTTGTCCACCACGCAGATGCCGTGCTTGCTCATGCACGGCACGATGTACTCCAGCACCAGCTTCTGGGAGCTGCCGCCGCCGCTCAGTCCGTGCGGCCCCCAGTGAGTCCGACTGCTGATGCCGGCGCCGGGTAGCAGATGGGCTGCCGTTGCCGCCGCTGGCTCTTCACTCTTCTCCGCCTGCTGTCCGTTGACAGGTGCCGGTGGTGGCTGCTGCGGCGGCGGTGGCAGGTGGTGGTTACTGTTCGCCGAAGCGCTCCGCGTGTCCTCGCCTGCCGCTCGGTACTGCCGGCTCGCCGCCTCCTTGCAGACCTGCTTATGTTTCTTCCAGTCCTGTTTCTGGTGCTCTTTACTGCAGTAGAACGACCGCTTGCACCGCCCGCACAGCAGCAGTTTCTCCATTTTGCCGCACAGGCCACAGCTCTGATCCTGCTCGGCGGACAGCGCCGGCCGAGATTCGGGCGTCCGGCTACTCTCGTTGGCCATGTCCGGAGAGGGGAAGGCAAACGCAGCACCGACGGATCGGGACTGGAGTGGGGGGAATGCCGCCTTTCCTCTGACAGGAATAAGCCCGACGCTCTTTTCCCCCCGACGCTCTTTTTCCCCCCGCTCGCTCGCATGCGCGCACGCACGGCCGGCCGGCTCGAGCCAAGGGCGCGCTGCCAGTCGCGCGCTGCTGTGCCTGGCCCGCCTTGCCACGAGCAGGTTTCAAATTCTAACCGCCAGCTCGAGCGGGCTGTGTGTGGTGGGGCGGGAGCGATGGACAATTTTATATCCCCTTGCCCATCCCTGTTTTAACGTGTGACGCTCCCACCACCGGCCTTCACTGGACACCCTTTTGCGGGGCTACCTCAATCCCTCTCTGATCGGCTGAAGCAAGAGGACGGAGCGCCTTTTCTCGCTCTCTCGCTTCCCCCTGCCTTCCCTTCCTTTCTGGTGCCTCCCTCGGTTCGCCTCAGACATCCGGCGGGCGGAGCCAGCCTCCAAGTCACTGCTGTAAGTACAGCGACCCACACCTCACACCGCCAGTTACCCACACAGCGAGGATGCTGCAGCCACCGCGAACACACGCACATTGCGGCCGGGCCTCAAGTAATCACCTCAGATTTGTTTACAGTAATCCCCCCCAGCACCAGCTGCTTGTTCATTCACGACCCCAGATCCCATCGTCCACCTCCCAGCTTTTTAAATCCCTTTTTCTGCAGCGCAATCCCCACTCCGTTTTTTCCTCCAAAGCGCCCGAGACGATATCTAAATGCAAATGAAACGGTGGGGGGTGGGGGGAATGGCGCCATGCCATGCGCCGCCACATGAACACTCTCAACCTCTCTTCAGCATCACCGACTCACTCTATCTCAGCTGTCCTGGTCCACAGTTCCATTTCATCCTTCGCTTCATCTGGCACTTTAACAAAAAACTTTTTTTCTTCCTTTCAGGTGTCGAGGATCGTAAGCTTCAACAACTCGACACCAATGCCCCTCCGGAACCTTCTTCCCCTTCACTTTCCTCTGACCCCATCCCTTCTTCCAATCTCACCCCATGCCGTGTTGTCACTATCCCCTCTGACCTTCCCCTTTCTGACCCTGAACGATCAGGCCTGAGATTCATCCCCTTACGCCCCCACCTCAATGAATTTCGAGCTCGGCACGATGCTGAGCTCTTTTTCCGTCGCCTTCGTCTCCGTGCATACTTCTTTAGCCAGGAGTCTTCCCCCCCCCCCCCCGCACAGCTGACCCTTTCTCCCATTTTCAGAATTCTTGTTCAACCTGGACCCCTCCCTCTGGCCTCTTAACCTCTCTAGATCTTTTCATTGCAAACTGCCGGCGAGACATTGGCCGTCTCAATTTCTCTGTTCCCCTTACCCACTCCAACCTACCTCCCTCTGAACTTGCAGCACTCCATTCTCTCAGATCCAACCCCAACATTGTCATTAAACCTGCTGACAAGGGTGGCGCTGTTGTTTGGCGAACCGAACTCTACCTAGCAGAGGCTGAACGCCAACTCTCCGACACCACCTCCTACCTCCCCCTGGACCATGACCCCACTACCGAACATCAAGCCACCGTTTCCAAGACTGTCACTGACCTCATCTCCTCTGGAGATCTTCCTTCCACAGCCGCCAACCTCATAGTTTCCCAACCCCACACAGCCCGCTTCTACCTCCTTCCCAAGATCCACAAACAGGACTGCCCTGGTAGACCCATCGTTTCAGCCTGTTCTTGCCCCACGGAACTTATCTCTTCCTATCTCAACTCTATTTTTTCTCCCCTTGTCCAGTTTCTTCCCACCTACATCCGCGACTCTTCCGACGCCCTCCGCCAATTTAACAGTTTCCTGGCCCCAACTGTTTCCTTTTCATGATGGACGTCCAATCCCTCTACCAGGATGGCCTGAGGACGCTCCGCTTCTTCCTTGAACAGAGGCCCAACCAGTCCCCTTCCACCACCACCCTCCTTCATCTGGCTGAACTTGTTCTCATATTGAACAACTTCTCCTTTGACTCCCTCACTTCCTCCAAATTAAAGGTGTTGCTATCGGAACCCGTATGGGTCCTAGCTATGCCTGCCTTTTCGTGGGATATGTGGAACATTTTTTGTTCCAGTCCTACTCAGGTCCCCTCTCTCACCTCTTTTTCTGGTACATTAATGACTGTATTGGTGCCGTTTCCTGCTCTCGCCCTGTTCTAGAAAGTTTCATTCACTTTGCTTCCAATTTCCACCCTTCCCTCACCTTCACATGGTCCATCTCTGACTCTTCCCTTCCCTTCCTCGACTTCTCTGTCTCCATCTCTGGGGATAGGCTATTGACAAACATTCACTATAAGCCCACTGACTCCCACAGCTACCTGGACTACACTTCCTCACACCCCACTTCCTGTAAAGACTCTATTCCATTCTCCCAGTTTCTCCATCTCCGCTGCATCTGCTCTGACGATGCCACTTTCCATACTAGTGTTTCCGACATGTCTTTTTCCTCAACCGAGGATTCCCCTCTACCATGGTTGACACGGCCCTTGACTGTATCCGTTCTATTTCCCGCACTTCTGCTCTCACCCCATCCCCTCTCTCCCGGAACCATGATAGGGTTCCCCTTGTCCTCACTTTTCACCCCACCAGCCTCTACATTCAACGGATCATCCTCCGCCATTTCTGCCACCTCCAGCGTGATCCCACCACCAAACACATCTTCCCCTCACCTCTCCTTTCAGCATTCCGAAGGAACCGCTCCCTCCGCGACACCCTGGTCCACTCCTCTATCACCCCCAACACCCCTTCCCCTTCGCCCGGCACCTTCCCATGTAAGCGCAGGAGATGCAACATCTGCCCTTTTACCTCCTCCCTTCCCATGTCCAGGCCCCCAAACACTCCTTCCAGGTGAAACAGTGATTTACTTGTACTTCTTGCAATTTAGTATACTGTATTCGCTGCTCACGATGCGGTCTCCTCTACATTGGGGAGAGCAAACGCAAATTCGGTGACCGTTTTGCGGGACACCTCCGTTCAGTCTGTAAGGGTGACCCCAAGCTTCCAGTCGCCTGTCACTTTAATTCTCCGCACCACTCCCACTCTGACCTCTCGGTCCTCGGCCTCTTACACTGTTCCAATGAAGCTCAACGGAAGCTCGAGGAACAGCACCTCATCTTTCGATTAGGCACTTTACAGCCTTCTGGACTCAACATCGAGTTCAACAATTTCAGACCATAACCTGTGCCCCTATCATTTTTTTTTCTCTCTCACATGGCAGCTGATGATGATTCTGCCATTGCCATTTACACTTCATCTAGTCATCTTTTGTTTCTTAACTTGTCCCATTACCATCTCCTTTTGCCTTGCACCATCATCCCTTTTGTCTCTTAATCTCTCCTGCCTTCCATCCTATCACAGACCACCTTCCCTTTTGTTCTTTCTTCCCTTCCCCCCTCTCCCTGCCCCACACTTGCTTAAAAACCTGTTACATCTCCAACTTTTTCCAGTTCTGACGAAGGGTCATCGACCTGAAATGTTAACTCTGTTTCTCTCTCTACAGATGCTGCCTGAACTGCTGAATATTTCCAGCATTTTCTGTTTTTATTTCAGATTTCCAGCATCTGCAGTATTTTGCTTTTGTATCAGTGTTTTTGTCTAAATGCAAGGTTTTGTTTCTTTACTTGTCCCATTATCACCCCCTTTTGCTTAGCACCATCAACCCCTTTTGTCATTTAATCACCAAAACAAATGCAATATACTGCGGATGCTGGAAATCTGAAGTAGAAACAGCAAATGCTGGAAATACTCAGCAGGTCAGGCAGCATCTGTGGATAGAGAAACAGAGTTAACGTTTCAGGTCAAATGACCTTTCGGCAGAACTCTGAGGAAAGGACTTCGACCTGATATATTAACTCTGTAACAGTGATGAGAAAAATCTGCAGTAGCATTTGAAACAAATATGATACACAGATTCAGTGCACAGGAACAGTACTGAATACAAGCAAAGTTAATTTTCAGTGTTACACTGCTGAACTATAAACATGTATACGGCACAAAAAAGTAGGAAAGGGACACAGTGATGTTCGGCCACTTTTTCATGTCCTGTTCTTATGATTGAACAGTTTTTCATAACGTTATAACCCTTTTTCACCACAAGAATCTGCATTGGCTCTTTGTTCCCAACATTGAATGATAATAAAAACCGAAAATGCTGGAAATACTCAGCAGGTCAGACAGCATCTTCGGAGAGTTAACATTTCAGTTTACCTTTTTTCAGAACTAGAGAAGTTAGAGATGTAACAGGTTTTAAGCAAGTACAGAGGCTGGGAGGTGAGGAAAGAACAAAAGGGAAGGTCTGTGATAGGGTGGAAGGCAGGCAAGATTAAATGACAAAAGGATGAGGGTGCAAGGCAAAAGGTGATAATAGGACCAGCAAAGAAACAGAAAGAGGAGGTGTAAATGGGAATAGCAAAATCACCAGCAACAGCTGCTGTCTGAAAAAATGGGGGCAGTAGTTATGATCTGAAATTGTTGAACTCAATGTTGAGTCCAGAAGGCTGTAAAGTGCCTAATCGAAAGATGAGGTGCTGTTCCTCGAGCTTGCGTTGAGCTTCATTGGAACATTGTAAGAGGCCGAGGAAAGAGAGGTCGGGGGGTGGCAGAGAATTAAAATGAGGCGACTGGAAATTGGGGTCACGTTTGCGGACCGAGCAGTTATCCAATCTGCATTTGGTCTCCCCAGTGTAGAGGAGACCAATGTTCCCTCTAATTTTTTTTGGTGCCGCGTGTCCCCATTAAGGGGCTGCGCGGGCCATTTAGAATACTCGGTTTTTGCATCGAAAAGGGAACGTTGGAGGAGACCGTAGTGTTGAGTGCATTCTATACCACTCAGTCCACATCCTCCAGGTTATTATTTTCATGTCCAGCATTTATTGCCCGTCCCTAATTGCCCTTGAGAAGGTGGTGGTGAGCTGCCGTCTTGAACCGCTGCAGTCCATGTGGTGAAGGTACTCCCACAGTGTTGTTAGTTAGGGAGTTCCAGGATTTTGACCAACCGACAATGAAGGAACAGCAATATATTTCCAAGTCAGGAAGGTGTATAACTTGGAGGGGAACTTGCAGGAGGTGGTATTCCCATGCGCCTGCTGACCTTGTCCTTCTAGGTGGTAGAGGTTGTGGGTTTGGGAGGTGCTTTCGAAGAAGCCTTGGCGAATTACTGCAGTGTAGATGGTACACACTGCAGCCACGGTGCGCCGGTGGTGGAGGGAGTGAATGTTTAAGGTGGTGGGGTGCCAATCAAGCAGGCTGCTTTGTCCTGGATGATGTCGAGCTTCTTGAGTGTTGTTGGAGCTGCACTCATCCAAGCAAGCGGAGAGTATTCCATCATAGAAGTATATGGCACAGAAGGAGGCCATTCGGCCCATCGTGTCTGTGCTGGCCAAAAAAGAGTTATCCAGCCTAATCCCACTTTCCAGCTCTTGGTCCGTAGCCTTGTAGGTTACAGCACTTCAAGTGCATATCCAAGTACTTTTTAAATGCAATGAATTATTCTGCCTATACCACCCTTTCAGGCAGTGGATTCCAGACCCCCCCACCACCCTCTGGGTGAAAATAAATTCTCCTCAACTCCCCACTAATCCTTCTACCAATTACCTTTGGTTATTGACCTCTCTGCTAAGGGAAATAGGTCCTTCCTATCCACTCTCTAGGCCCCTCAGCCTCCTCTGTTCCAAAGAAAACAACCCTAGCCTATCCAATCTTTCCTCATAACTAAAATTCTCCAGTCCTGGCAACATCCTCGTAAATCTCCTCTGTACCCTCTCTAGTGCAATCACATTAGCCAGCATGAGCTCGACAGGCCGAATGGCCTCTTTCTGTGCTGTAACCATTCTACATCTTTCCTGTAACGTGGTGACCAGAACTGTACACAGTACTCTAGCTGTGGCCTAACTAGTGTTTCATACAGTTCTAGCATAACCTCTTTGCTATTATACTCTATGCCTCCGTTAATAAAGGAAAGCATCCTGTATGCCTTCTTAACCACCTTATCTACCTGTCCTGCTACCTTCAGGGATCTGTGGACATGCACTCCAAGGTCCCTCTGTTCCTCTACACATCTCAGTATCCTACCATTTGTTGCGCATTCCCTTGCCTTCTTAGCCCTCCTGAAATGCATTACCTCACACCAGATTGAATTTCATTTGCCACTTTTCTGCCCACCTGATCAGTCCATTAATATCTTCCTGCAGTCTACAGTTTTCTTCCTCACTATCAACCACATGGCCAATTTTTGTATCATCTTTAAACTTCTTAATCATGCCCTCTACATTGAAGTCTAAACCATTGATATATACTACATAAAGCAAGGGACCTAGTACTGAGCCCTGCGAACCCCACTGGAAACAGCCTTCCAGTCACAAAAAATACCCGTTGACCATTATCCGTTGCTTCCTGCCACTGAGCCAATTTTTAATCCAACTTGCCACTTTCCCTTGGATCCCACGGGCTTTTACTTTTCTGACCAGTCTGCCATGTGGGACCTTGTCAAAAGCCTTGCTAAAATCCATGTAGACTACATCAAATGCGCTACCCTCATTGACCCTCCTTGTTACCTCCTCAAAAAATTCAGTCAAGTTAGTCAGACATGACCTTCCCTTAATAAATCCATGCTGACTGCCCTTGATTAATCCGTGCCTTTCTAAATGATGATTAATACTGTCCCTCAGAATTTTTTCCAATAATTTGCCCAACACCGAGGTTAGGCTGACTGGCCTATAAATACTCGGTCTATCCATTTCTCCCTTTTAAAACAACGGTACAACGTTAGCAGTCTTCCAATCCTCTAGCACCACGCCTGCAGCCAGAGAGGATTGGAAAATGATGGTCAGAGCCTCCGCTATTTCTTCCCTTGCTTCTCTTAACAGCCTGGGATGCAGTTCATCTGGGCCTGGCGATTTATCTACTTTCAAAAATGCTAAACCCCTTAATACTTCCTCTCTCACTATGTTTATCTAATATTTCACACTCCTACTCCGGCATGGACTCGATGGGCCGAATGGCCTCCTTCTGTGCCGTTATGACTCTATGTCTGCATCATCTCTCTCTTTTATGAAGACAGACGCAAAGTATTCATTAAGAACCATATCCACGTCTTCCATCTCCACACACAGGTTACATTTTTGGTCTCTAATAGGCCCTACTCTTTCCTTAGTTATCCTCTTGCTCTTATTGTATTTATAAAGCATCTTTGGGTTTTCCTTGATTTTACTTGTCAATATTTTTTCATGCTCTCTCATTGCTTTCCTAATTTCCTTTTTAATTTCACCCCTGCACGTTCTATACTTCTCTGGGCTTTCTGCAGTATTGAGCTCTCAGTATCTGAACACAGCTTCCCTTTTTTCCTTATCCTACTCTGTATGCTCCTTGACATCCGGGGGCTCTAAATTTTGGAGTCCCACCCTTTTTCTTCGTGCGAACATATTTGCTCTGAACCCTCACTATCCCACTGATTTACCTTCAAGTAGCTGTTTCCAGTCCACTTTTGCTAAATCACATCTCAGCTTAGTAAAATTGGCCTTTCTCCAATTGAGAACTTTTATTCCTGGTCGATCTTTGTCCTTTTCCATAACTATGCTAAATCTAACTGAATTATGATCACTACCACCAAAATGCTCTCCTCCCACTGATACCCTTTCCACCTGCCCAGCTTCATTCCCTAAAACTAAGTCCAGAAATGCCCCCTCTCTTGTTGGGCTTGCTAAGTACTGGCTAAAAAAGTTCTCCTGAATGCATTTTAAGAATTCTGCGCCCTCTATACCTTTTACACTGATTCTATCCCAATTAATATTAGGGTAGTTTAAATCCCTTCCTAATACTATTACTGCCCTGTTGTTTTTGCACTTCTCAGAAATTTGCCTACATATTTGCTCTTCTGTCTCCCTTTGACTGTTTGGGGGTCTATAGTACACTCCCAGCAGTGTGATTGCCCCTTTTTTGTTCTTCAGTTCAACTAATATGGCCTCATTTGATGATCCTTCTAACATATCAGCCCTCCTTACAGCTGTAATTGATTCTTTAACCAATATTGCAACCTCCCCCTCTTTTTTATTCCCCTCTCTATCTCATCTGAAAACCCTGTAACCAGGAATGTTGAGCTGCCATTCCTGCCCTACTTTAAGCCATGTTTCAGTAATAGCTATGATATCATACTTCCACTTGTCTATCTGTGCCTTCAGCTCATCTGCCTTTTTCACTAGACTCCTTGCATTGGAGTATATACTTTGTTTCCTCTGCCTTCCAAACTTGCTTACTCATTTTCTGCCTTCCATTTCCAGCTTTGCTTCTCTCCCTTCTGAATCTACGCTCAGGTTCCCATCCCCCTGCCAAGCTAGTTAAAACCCTCTCCAACAGCACTAGCAAACCCCCTCCCCACCCCGTGAGGATATTGGTCCCGGCCCTGTTGAGGTGCAACCCATCCAGCTTGTACAGATCCCACCTCCCCCAGAAAAGGTTCCAATGCCTCAGGAATCTAAAGCACTCTCTCCTGCACCATCTCTCCAGCCACGCATTCATCTGCTCTATCCTCCTATGTCTGTACTCATCACATTCCTGACTTGTGGTTAGACTTTCTCTTGTTGGAGATAGTCATTGCCTGGCACTTGTGTGGCGCAAATTTTACTTGCCACTTATCAGCCCAAACCTGAATGTTGTCCAGGTCTTGCGGGCAAGCGCTGCTTCATTATCTGAGGAGTTGCGAATGGAACTGAACACTGTGCAATCATCAGCGAACATCCCCATTTCTGACCTTATGATGGAGGGAAGGTCATTGATGAAGCAGCTGAAGATGGTTGGGCCTAGAACACTGCCCTGAGGAACTTCTGCAGTGATGTCCTGCGGCTGAGATTATTGGCCTTCAACAACCACAACCATCTTCCTTTGTGCTTGGTATGACTCCAGCCAGTGGAGACTTTTCCCCCTGATTCCCATTGACTTCAATTTTACGAGGGCTCCTTAATGCCACACTTGGTCAAATGCTGCCTTGATGTGAAGAGCAGTCACTCTTGCCTCACCTCTGGAATTTAACTCTTTTGTCCATGTTTGGACCAAGGCTGTAATGAGGTCTGGAGCTGAGTGGTCCTGGTGGAACCCAAACTGGGCATCGGTGAGCAGGTTATTGGTGAGTAAGTGCCACTTGATAGCACTGCCAACGACACCTTCCATCACTTTGCTGATGATTGAGAGTAGACTGATGGGGCGGCTATGGGCCCTGACAACATCGCAGCTATAGTGCTGAAGATTTGTGCTCCAGAACTAGCCGCGCTTCTAGCCAAGCTGTTCCAGTACAGCTACAAACACTGGCATCTACCCGACAATGTGGAAAACTGCCCAGGTATGTCCTGTCCACAAACAGCAGTTTTGGTCTCCTTACCTAAGAAAGGATATACTTGTCATAGAGGGAGTGCAGCGAAGGTTCACCAGACTGATTCCTGGGATGACAGGACTGTCGTATGAGGAGAGATTGGGTCGACTAGGCCTGTATTCACTAGAGTTTAGAAGAATGAGAGGGGATCTCATTGAAACGTATAAAATTCTGACAGCGCTAGACAGACTGGAAGCAGGGAGGATGTTTCCCCTGGCTGGGGGGGTCTAGAACGAGGGGTCACAGTCTCAGGATATGGGGTAGGACATTTAGGACTGAGATGAGGAGAAATGTCTTCACTCAGAGGGTGGTGAACCTGTGGAATTCTCTACCACAGAAGGCTGTGGCGGCCAAGTCACTGAATATATTTAAGAAAGAGATAGATAGATTTCTAGACACAAAAGGCATCAAGGGGTATGGGGAGAGAGCGAGAATATGGTATTGAGATAGAGGATCAGCCATGATCATATTGAATGGCGGAGCAGGCTCAAAGGGCCGAATGGCCTACTCCTGCTCCTATTTTTCAATGTTTCTATAATGCTTGATGCAATTGCTTTTAACAGAAACATTCAAATAATACAATTTAGCAGTTAATCTATAAGCACTCAGGTTTATGCTCTGGTAGTGGTTATTAAACTAATGGTTAGACTAACTCCTGATCTGTCATTGACACATCTTTGTGATAAACACTCACACATTTTCACATACACACACGTGCGAACACACACATTTCTGCATTAAAAGTCACTCATTTTTTAAATGGTACAAATGATTTTCACCTGAATGTTTCATCCTATGCTATGGATGTCAAGTAGGCTAACCCATGGGTAAAAGCAGTTAAAACACAGACAACATGATTCAATAAGAATTAGTTTGGTTGCCAGACCAACCACCATCCACCAAATTTCAACCAATATTTGGATTATAAGGCTTTGGTTTTCTTTTATGGGTTATTTTCACGACAGGAAATTAAGTTTAACTTGATTTAATTTTCAGTCTTTCAAACATGAAAAAAGATATCAGATTCTGAGAGAGTCACATAGATCAACAATTGTTGGTTTTAAGAATCAAAATGTGTTCAGTGATTTATTGCTATATGTTGATGTGAGAAATTTTCATGCTAGTCCAGCTTTTTAAGTGTCATTATAATCTTGGATAACTTATTTCATTATAAAATATCAAGCATATGGGATTCAATAAAAGTTAATTCTGGTCAATATTCCTGCCTGAAAGTCTGTTCCCTACCCGTGCTTTGGGACCTAAGCTCAGCCTCATTCAGACCACCAACATGGAGATTTCCAGAATCTTAATTCGGCTGTAAAGTTCCAGCATCTTATTTCTCACTTTCCACATCTAACCACTGTCTCACCTACATTTTTCAGTGCTCTCACTCTGCTCCAAGGTCTTCTTTTTTTTCATACTGGCTTTTCCTGCACTAACCCACTGGCTCCACTCCAATTTGTCTTTCCATACTTTCCAGGTGAAATTTCTGGGGTTTTTTACACACTGGCATTATCAAGTCTCTGAAAATACACATGCAGCTGATCCTGTGCAAGCTGCATTGTGCTCTCACTTGGATTTGTTGCAAAAAAATTCACAAACTGCACAAATGTTAGTTGAGAAATTGCTTACACTACTGCTTACGCTGTAACTGCTGCCCAAGAGGAAAGGAATAAATTATTTGTGTACAATGTGTACACCTACCTACACCAGTGTTCAAGTACAGTTAAAAGTTTGATTCAACTACAGATAAAAGTTTGTTCCAACTTTTTTTTTTACAAGGTTTCATAGTACACAGCATTCCTGGCATCGACTATCATGAGGGCTACTTGTTTACGGTGACTATAAGACAAATTCTATTTTTACTGGTATTTTGGGGTATTGCATGGTGTAATTTCATCCACTTGTTCTTGGAAACCATTAACCAGATTTAGCTATCCTGTAGAGAAAATCTTTAATTTTGAGTTGTTAAATTCATTCTTGAAGTATAATGTTCCTATTGTCAATTTGTGACCAATCAAGATGACCCATTTTATTGCAAGGATTCACTTTTAGGTGTCAGTCACCTTAAACATATACATGGCATGGACTTACAATGAGCCAATTATAATTATTAAAAGAACAATCTTGCTCATTAGCTGTAAACTCATTTTATTTTCCTAGCCTTAAGGAATGACAACCTCAGATAAACATGGTGTTCTTTTGATTTACTTGTTGATCTCAGTTATCTTGCCAGACAGCAGAACTCATGCTTTATCTCCCATTTCACCTTGACAAGAACATAAGAACATAAGAAATAGGAGCAGGAGTAGGCCAATTGGCCCCTCGAGCCATTCAATAAGATCATGGCTGATCTGATCCTAACCGCCAATCTACTATCACAGAACCATCTCCTGAACCTAACAGAATTGGACACACGAAATAGGAGCAGGATCAGGCTACACGGCCCCTGGGCCCGCTACGCTACCCACAGGGCCATGACCGATCCGAACCTAGACTCATGTCCAAATTCCTGCCCGCTCCCCGTAACCCTTAATTCCCTTTACTTCTAGGAAACTGTCTATTTCTGTTTTAAATTTATGTAATGATGTAGCTTCTACAGCTTTTTGGGGCAGCATATTCCATGGACCTACCACCCTCTGAGTGAAGTAGTTCCTTCTCATCTCAGTTTTGAAAGAGCAGCCCCTTATTCTAAGACTATGCCCCCTAGTTCTAGTTTCACCCATCATCGGGAACATCCTCCCCGCATCCACCCGATCCAACCCCTTCACAATCTATTATGTTTCAATAAGATCGCCTCTCATTCTTCTGAACTCCAATGAGTAGAGTCCCAATCTACAAAACCTCTCCTCATATGTCCATCCCCTCATCCCCGGGATTAACCGAGTGAACCTTCTTTGTACTGACTCGAGAGCAAGTATGTCTTTTCTTAAGTATGGACACCAAAACTGTATGCAGTATTCCAGGTGCGGTATCACTAATACCTTGTACAACTGAAGCAATACCTCCCTATTTTTATATTCTATCCCCCTAACAATGAAAGCCAACATTCCATTGGCCTTCTTAATCACTTGCTGCACCTGCATACTAACCTTTTGAGTTTCGTGCACCAGGACCCCCAGATCCCTTTGTACTTCAGTACTTTCCAGTTTCTTGCCATTTAGATAATAACTTGCTCTACTATTTTTCCTGCCAAAGTGCATAACCTCACATTTTCCAGTATTGTATTCCATCTGCCAAATCTCTGCCCACTTACTTAGCCTGTCTATGTCTCCTTGCAGATTTTTTATGTCCTCCTCACTCACTACTTTCCCTCCCATCTTAGTATCATCTGCAAACTTTGATATGTTACACTCGGTCCCCTCCTCCAAATCGTTAATATAGATTGTAAAGAGTTGGGGACCCAGCACTGACCCCTGCGGAACACCACTAGTTACTGATTGCCAGTCTGAGAATGAACCATTTATCCCAACTCTCTGCCTTCTGTTAGATAGCCAATCCTCTATCCATGCCAGAATATTACCATCAATCCCGTGATTTTTTATCTTAAGCAATAATCTTTTGTGTGGCACCTTGTCAAATGCCTTTTGGAAGTCTAAATACACCACATCCACTGGTTCCCCTTTATCCACCGTGTGTTACTTCTGGGAGAAGAGCCATAGACCCCGCGGTCTAGTGATCCACTTCTCGACCTTACAGTGGTATCGGAACTTCTTTTATACATTATAGGGTCGGATACGCAATTCATTACATACAAATGTCTTCACCCAATCACATTCCCCCAGCAACAGACTCCTAATTATAAACTGCACTTTAAGCTAAAAATTTTACTTCACTACCGAAACTATAAACATCGGAATGTTGTGTCACCTCTGTCTAGTCGGACTGGCTGGTCATGCGGTGATTGGTTCTCAAGTGTAACCGTTGTACTATTATTATCTTAGTGGGCCTCGCACGTATGCATGTTGACCACAGACATTACTCATCGCACTGTGTCAGCGAAACCATTCTGTATTTACGAATTTACTTTTTACATTACATTCTTTAAGCCCTATAATTTTTACTCTAACACTGCTATTATTTCTTCAGTCCTGTGTTCCTTCAGTCTGTATAATACTGCTGTAAATTTAGAATGGCTATTGTTGACACAGGTATAACTGAGACATTTGGTACTGGAACTATTAGGAGTTTACAGGTTAGGTTTACAGACAGCCTACTGGAATAGCCCAGTCCTCAAAGAACTATTCAATATACAGACCTCTCCTCTAAGACGCTCCTTGAAACCTACATCTTTGACCAAGCTTTTGGTCATCTGTCTTAATATCTCCATATGTGGTTTGGTGTCAAATTTTGTTTGATAACTCTCCTGTGAAGTGCCTTGGGAGGTTTTACTATGTTAGAGGCACTATATAAATGCAAGAAGCTGTTGTTGTTGTTGAACCAATGGATCACATAATAGATCTCCTGTTCCGTTCAACACTCTGGGGTAAATGGCAGCAGATTCAGCTGCCCGGACAGCCTTGAACACCTCAATCATAGCTAAGGCCATTTCTGGAAATACCTCTATGGAATCATGTTCAGTACTACCCCTAAACTGGCACCATAGCATCATGTTCAATAGTGAAAACAGATGCAAAGTATCTGTTTAGTACTTAGCTGTATCCTAGTCATCAGACCTAACCTGACATGCTGAATCTCTCAAGAACCTATGTGGTCCGCAATCAAGGTTGCATTTATTGCCCATCCCTAGTTGCCCCAAGGAGTTGGTGGTGGGCTTCTCTTTGAACTGCTGCTGTCCCTGTGGTGATGAGCATTAGGTAGGGAATTCCAGGACTTTGACCAAACAATGATGAAGGAACAGCAATATATGGCCAATTCAGATTGGTGTATCACTTGGAGGAGAACTTGGAATTGGTGGTGTTTCCACAACATTGCTGCAGTTGACCTTCTCGGCTGTAGAGGTTGCAAGATCCTACAATCGGGTGGCGGGTCGGATCAAGGAAAACCCCAAGGCTTTTTACTCTTATGTGAGAAATAAAAGAATGACCAGGGTGAGGGTAGGGCCGGTCAAGGACAGTAGTGGGAACTTGTGCATGGAGTCAGAAGAGATAGGAGAGGTGATGAATGAATACTTTTCGTCAGTGTTCACTGAGGAGAGGGGCCATGTTTTTGAGGATGAGAGTGTGATAAAGGTGGATAGGCTGGAGGAGGTAGATGTTCTGAGGGAAGATGTTTTAGCAATTTTGAAGAACCTGAGGGTCGATAAGTCCCCTGGGCCAGATGGGATATATCCTAGGATTCTTTGGGAGGCAAGGGAGGAGATTGCAGAGCCTTTGGCTTTGATCTTTGGGTCCTCACTGTCCACGGGGATGGTGCCAGAGGACTGGAGAGTGGCGAATGTTGTTCCTCTCTTCAAGAAAGGAAATAGGAATGACCCTGGTAATTATAGGCCGGTTAGTCTTACTTCGGTGGTTGGTAAGATAATGGAAAAGGTCCTGAGGGATAGGATTTATGACCATTTGGAAAGATGCAACTTAATCCGGGATAGTCAACACGGATTCGTGAAGGGTAAGTCTTGCCTAACAAATTTGATTGAATTCTTTGAGGAGGTAACTAAGTGTGTAGATGAAGGTAGAGCAGTTGATGTCGTATACATGGATTTTAGTAAGGCGTTTGATAAGGTTCCCCATGGTCGGCTCATGAAGAAAGTAAGGAGTTGTGGGATAGAGGGAAATTTGGCCGATTGGATAAGTAACTGGCTATCTCATAGAATTGAGAGGTCGCACAACACCAGGTTATAGTCCAACAGTTTTATTTGAAATCACAAGCTTTCGGAGCTATCGATCGCCCCTTCCTCAGGTGAAGTACTTCACCTGAGGAAGGGGCGATCGATAGCTCCGAAAGCTTGTGATTTCAAATAAAACTGTTGGACTATAACCTGGTGTTGTGCGACCTCTCAATTTTGTCCACCCCAGTCCAACACCGGCATCTCCATATCTCATAGAAGGCAGAGGGTGGTGGTGGATGGAAAATTTTCGGACTGGAGACCAGTTACCAGCGGTGTGCCACAGGGGTCGGTGCTGGGTCCTCTGCTGTTTGTGATTTTTATCAATGACTTGGAGGAGGGGACTGAAGGGTGGATCAGTAAATTTGCTGATGACACCAAGATTGGTGGAGTAGTGGATGAGGTGGAGGGCAGTTGTAGGCTGCAAAGAGACATTGATAGGATGCAGAGCTGGGCAGAAAAATGGCAGATGGAATTTAACCCTGATAAGTGCGAGGTGATTCATTTTGGTAGGGCAAATTTGAATAAGGATTACAGGGTCAACGGCAGGGTTCTGAGGAACGTGGAGGAACAGAGGGATCTGGGGGTTCATATCCACAGATCTCTGAAGGTTGCCACTCAAGTGGATAGAGCAGTAAAGAAGGCCTATAGTGTGTTAGCGTTTATTAACAAGGGGTTTGAGTTTAAGAACCGTGAGGTTATGCTGCAACTGTACAGGACCTTGGTGAGACCACATTTGGAATATTGTGTGCAGTTCTGGTCACCTCACTATAGGAAGGACGTGGAAGCATTGGAAAGAGTGCAAAGGAGATTTACCAGGATGCTGCCTGGTTTGGGGGGGGAGGTCTTATGAGGAAAGATTGAGGGAGCTAGGGCTTTTCTCTTCAGAGCGGAGGAGGATGAGAGGCGACTTAATAGAGGTTTATAAGATGATGAGGGGGATAGATAGAGTGGATGTTCAAAGACTATTTCCTCGGGTGGATGTAGCTGTTACAAGGGGGCATAACTATAAGGTGCATGGGGGGAGATATAGAAGGGATGTCCGAGGTAGATTCTTTACTCAGAGAGTGGTTGGGGTGTGGAATGGACTGCCTGCTGTGATAGTGGAGTCGGACACTTTAGGAACTTTCAAGCGGTTATTGGATAAGCACATGGAGCACACCAGAATGATAGGGAGTGGGATAGCTTGATCTTGGTTTCGGACAATGCTCAGCACAACATCGAGGGCCGAAGGGCCTGTACTGTGCTGTACTGTTCTATGTTCTAATCCTACAAATTGTATATACTGCAGGCACAGTACGCCAGTGATGGATTTTGAGCCTGGTGTTAGAAGTGGCAACCAAGCAAACTGCTTTGTTCTGGATGGTGTCAAACATCTTGAGTATTGTTGCAACTGCACCCATCCAGGCCAGTGGTAAATATTCCATCACACTCCTGACTTGACCCCAGTAAATGGCATTTTGGCTTTGAGCGGTCAGGAAGTGACTCATTCATTGCAGAGTACCCAGCTTCTGCCCTGCCCTTGTGGCTACAGTTGATATGGCTGGTCTGGTTAAGCTTCTGGTTGGTGGTATATGATTTATACACTCGTCACAAAAGAAGATGGCCGTGGTTGGTGGTGCAGTTGGAGGTCAAGAGATGGTGGGATTTCCTCTTGTTTGTGATGGTCTTTACCTGGCATTCATGTAGTGTGAATGTTACCTGCCACTTGTCAGCCCAATTCTAGATGTTATCCTGTTCCTGCTGTAGCTGGTATAGGCTGCCTTATTATAGGAGGAGTTGTAAACAGAATAGAATTGTTAGTGAACAGCTCCATTCCTGGGGTTGTGATAACTGGGCTCTGACAACCACGGCCATCTTCTTTTGTGACAAGTGTATAAATCATATTTAACAGATTCTAAGACCCATAAGTCAGTGATACATTGAGAGATGTTTATTGATATTTGACAGTGCAATGAGACTACAAGAAAGCAATATACGTCTATATACTCATAAGTAGAAGGTTCATACAAGTGATACCTCTCATGGCAGTTTGCAGTGCTGGAACTCAACTTGTGTTACAAATCACTCATATTTATAAAGATTAGCAAACAAGCATAGCTGAACTGAATTGTGTTTAACTCCCGCTCAACTGCTGCCTTTGCCTCTCTTGTTCTAACCAGATGGTTCCAGTTTCCTTATCTCAAGGCCTTGAGCATGTTTTCATACATGGCCTGGATGAGCTCATTGTTGTACTTTTCATTATCCCTAACCTTAATAATTCTCAAGACATTCACCCATAGGAGAAAAATTTGCAGGGATATGGGGAAAGAGCAGGGGAGTAGGACTAACTGGAAAGAGCCAGCACAAGATGGGCCAAATGGCGGCCTCCTGTGCTGTACTATTCTATGATTTTCTGAATGCTTTCTGTTCATGTCAAGTTAACCTAACCTTTGCCACACTCAATGCACATCTCCTAACAACAGGTATGACTCTATCAACAGGAGGATTTTCCTTTTTACCTCAGGCATCCTTGGCTTACACTTGGTTGAATGCTACCTTGATGTTGATGGCAGTTATTCTCATCTTTCCTCTGGTATTCAGTCCTTGCATCCCTATCTAGAGCCTGAAACCGAGTGGTTCTATTTGTATATATGTGTCTCCTTTACCCTAAAAGCTCTGCAGTGGTTGGACGTTGTGGTAACCTTTCCTTCCAGGGTGATTAGTACTTGATCAGATGCACATGCCTCCTGTTGCCCACTATGTTTTTAGGACAGGTTTCATAGATTCAGGAGAGGGGAGTGCTCTCTGGGAAATAATTTTTTGTTGAACATGAGGATCCTGGGTATAACTACTGATGGAAAGTGTCTCATGAGGATTCTGAGGCATCTAAAAAAGTCTGCCATCTTTTAACTTTACCTCCCCAGTCTTTGTTTCCTTCTATAATTGTCAGCGTTAAAATCCAACCTTGGCATCACCTACCTACGATTTCACGATATGCTGCTTCTCTTTTGTTATTTATGGCCCTTGGCCCTTCAACTTAGTTTGTCCATTTTTTTATGGTTAAAACTACTGCATGTGTCATTTTTGTTGTAAGTGATACAAAAATGTTTCAGCATAAATGCCTTTGTTATGTCAAATGCTTGGCAAACAGAAAGATTTGCCAAGCACTTAACAGTGAAGACTGTGCCTTCCAGATGGTTGAAACGAGATTTTCTTTTTTTCCACTAAACTCCAGTTTTTACAGAACAGAAAGAAACTTCCCCTCAGGGGGGAAATCTAGAAATATCTAGACTTACCTGAATGACTAATACGTGATCAGAATATTTTTGAAATGCATAATGAACTTTATTAGTGAGGCTCTGAGCCAATTCTGCAAGCTATCATAATTTATATTCTGCATGGTTAAAAATGGAATGTGGGAAATAAGAACTCTAATAAAAACTTCTCTCCTGAAAACTAATATTAGAAGTATGGTTTTATGGTACAAGTAAAACTAACGGCCTTGGAGCTGCCAAGTGTTTTCATGTTGTAAAGAACACCGCAGGATAAAATCTGTATGATTGTATTAACTTAGCTTCAACAAAACCCTACTGGTTTCCAAGAGCCACCCAGCCAATAATATGCTGTTAGTCGAGAGATAGGTTATCGGACGACTCATTCTGGCCAAAACTTAACTCTTCACTTATCAACTTTAATGTACACTGTTAGTACTTTGCAAGTTGATAGGAATTATTTTAGTACTTGAGCAGAGGAACAATCTACAGTTCCAATTACGAGTCAAATACAATTTTATAAAATTAAGATGTTGCAGAAATATAAGGAAATTGTATTGAAATCAAAATTTTAAAACTATGTCAATAAACTTATGTATTGCAAAGTAATAAACAGACTTTTGGAAGTATTTGACTTTCTTTATGATAAGTAAGAAGGCTACTCTAGTGATAAGTGCTTAAACATAGAGCAGTTCCCTGATTTTAGTTTTTCAGAAAATCATGATTTACAGGGCTGCTCCACAGAGGCCAGCAGACATCTGCTTCAAAGAGCAGACACAGACTATAGTAGAGTAGGGAAAGGGGGAAAGGGGAAGGGGTGGGGGAGGTTCCCTTAAAATAAACTCTCTTTGGACAGCAATTGCAAGATGGCTGTGATTTTTCTAGCTTCAATGAGTAATTTTTGCATCAAAATTCTTTCAAATTGTGCATGTGCAAATGTAATTTTCCACCCTTCTTCATAATTTCCATACAAATTTAGTGCATCTCTATCCCAATATTCCTAGTTTCCTTTGCTATATCTATGCACCGCTCTTAACTGAGAGACTGGCGGGGTTGGTCTCGGGACCGATCCGGGGCCAGAGTGGCTGATCGGGGGTGGGCTGGGTGAGCATCGGAGGGCTGGGAGCAGCTTTCCCCCATAAATCACTTAAAATGCTTTCTAAAGGTTTTTGTCTAAAAAAATTTGTTTCATCATTTTTTCCACAGTAACTGAAATCTCCAATGCCCAACATAACGATTTAAGAACATAAGAAATAGGAGCAGGAGTAGACCATTTGGCCCCTCGAGCCTGCTCCGCCATTTAATGAGATCATGGCTGATCTTGGGCTCAGCTCCATTTCCCTGCCCGCTCCCCATAACCCTTCACTCCCTTATTGTTCAAAAATCTGTCTATCTCCACCTTAAATATATTCAATGACCCAGCCGCCACAGCTCTCTGGGGCAGAGAATACCACAGATTTATGACCTTCTGAGAGAAGAAATTCCTCCTCATCTCAGTTTTAAATGGGCGACCCCTTATTCTGAAACTATGCCCCCGAGTTCTAGATTTCCCCCATGAGGGGAAACATCTTCTCTGCATCTACCTTGTCGAGCCCCCTCAGTGTCTTATATGTTTCAATAAGATCACCTCTCATTCTTCTAAACTCCAATGAGTATAGGTCCAACCTGCTCAACCTTTCTTCATAAGTCAACCCCTTCATCTCAGGAATCAACCTCGCGAACCTTCTCTGAACTACCTCCAATGCAAGTATATCCCTCCTTAAATAAGGAGATCAAAACTGTACGCAGTACTCCAGGTGTGGTCTCACCAATACCCTTTACAGTTGTAGCAGGACTTCCCTACTTTTATACTCCAACCCCCTTGCAATAAAGGCCAACATTCCATTTGCCTTCCTGATTACTTGCGGTACCTGCATGCTAACTTTTTGTGTTTCATGCACAAGGACCCCCAGGTCCCTCTGTACTGCAGCATTTTGTAATCTCTCTCCATTTAAATAATAATTTGCTTTTTTATTTTTCCTACCAAAGTGAAGAACCTCACACTTTCCCACATTATACTCCATCTGCCAGATGTTTGCCCACTCACTTAGCCTGTCTATATCCCTTTGCAGATTCTTTGTGTCCTCTTCACAACTTGCTTTCCCACCTATCTTTGTATCATCAGCAAATTTGGCTACATTACTCTCGGTCCCTTCATCCAAGTCATTAATATAGATTGGAAATAGTTGAAGCCCCAGCACTGATCCCTGTGGCACCCCACTAGTTACCGTTTGCCAACCGGAAAATGACCCATTTATCCCGACTCTCTGTTTTCTGTTAGTTAACCAATCCTCTATTCATGCTAATATATTACCTCCAACCCCGTGAGCTCTTATCTTGTGCAGTAACCTTTTATGTGGCACCTTATCGAATGCCTTCTGGAAATCCAAATACACCACATCCACTGGTTCCCCTTTATCCACCCTGCTCGTTACATCCTCAAAGAACTACATCAAATTTGTCAAACATGATTTCCATTTCATAAAACCATGCTGACTCTGCTTGACTGTATTATGATTTTCTAAATGTCCTGCTACTGCTTCCTTAATAATGGACTCCAGCATTTTCCCAATGACAGATGTTAGGCTAACTGGTCTATAGTTTCCTGCTTTCTGTCTCCCTCCCTTCTTAAATAGGGGCATTACATTTGTGGTTTTCCAATCCGCTGGGACCTCTCCAGAATCCAGGGAATTTTGGTAGATTGCAACCAATGCAGCCACTATCTCTGCAGCCACTTCTTTTAAGACCCCAGCATGCAGGCCATCAGGTCCAGGGAACTTGTCCACCTTTAGTCCCATTATTTTACCGAGTACTTTTTCTCTAGTGATAGTTTTAAGTTCCCCCCTTCCTATAGCCCCTTGATTATGTATTATTTGGATGGTTTTAGTGTCTTCTACCGTGAAGACTGATACAAAATATTTGTTCAAAGTCTCTGCCATTTCCCTGTTCCCCATTATTAATTCCCCAGTCTCATCCTCTAAGGGACCAATGTTTACTTTAGCTACTCTCTTCCTTTTTATATACCTGTAGAAGCTCTTACTATCTGTTTTTATATTTCTTGCTAGTTTACTCTCATAATCCATCTTCTCTCTCATTTTTTTAGTCATCCTTTGCTGGTTTTTAAAAATTTCCCATCTTCTGGCCTCCCACTAATCTTGGCAACATTATATGCCTTTGTTTTCAAATTGATACCATCCTTTACTTTCTTAGTTAGCCACGGATGGTTCTCCCTTCTCTTAAAGTCTTTCTTTCTCACTGGAATATATTTTTGTTGAGAGTTATGAAATATCTCCTTAAATGTCTGCCATTGCTTATCAACCATCTTACCCTTTAATCTATTTTCCCAGTCCACTTTAGCCAACTCTGCCTTCATACCTTTGTAATTGCCTTTATTTAAGATCAGGACACTGGTTTGAGACCCAACTTTCTCACCCTCCAATTGAATTTGAAATTCAACTATGCTATGATCACTCTTTCCTAGAGGATCCTTTACTATGAGATCATTTATTAATCCTGTCTCATTACACAGTACCAGATCTAAGATAGCCTGCTCCCTGGTTGGTTCCACAACGTATTGTTCCAGGAAACCATCCGGATACACTCTATGAACTCTTCCTCGAGGCTACCTTGGCCAATTTGATTTGTCCAATCAATATGAAGATTAAAATCGCCCATGATTATTGCAGTACCTTTCTTACAAGCCTCCATTATTTCTTGATTTATACTCTGTCCAACAGTGTAGCTACTGTTAGGGGGCCTATAGACTATGCCCACCAGTGACTTCTTTCCCTTATTATTTCTTATCTCCACCCAAACTGATTCTACATCTTGCTCTTCTGAGCCAATATCATTTCTAACTGCTGCACTGATCTCATCCTTTATTAACAGAGCTACCCCACCTCCTTTTCCTTTCTGTCTATCCTTCCGAAATGTCAAATACCCCTGAATATTCAGTTCCCAGCCTTGGTCACCTTGCAAACACGTCTCTGTAATGGCTATCAGATCATACCCATTTATATCTATTTGTGCCGTCAACTCATCTATCTTGTTACAAATGCTGCGTGCATTCAGATAAAGAGCTTTTAATTTTGTCTTTTTACTATTTTTCCGTGCTTTGACCCCACTTTCTGATGCACTCCTATTTTTATACGTTCTGTCCCTTCCTGTCACACTCTGGTTACCATTACCCCCATCGCTACCCTGCTCTATTGCCTTCTCCTTTTTCTTTGACTTTTTAAATTTCCCCCCCCACTATTTAGTTTAAAGCCCTATCTACAACCCTAATTATTCGATTCACCAGGACACTAGTCCCAGCATGGTTCAAGTGAAGCCCGTCCCAACGGAACAGCTCCCTCTTACCCCAGTACTGGTGCCAGTGCCCCATAAATCAAAACCCATTTCTCCCACACCAGTCTTTGAGCCACGCGTTCATCTCTCTGATCTTATTTACCCTATACAAATTTGCTCGTGGTTCAGGTAGTAATCCAGAGATTATTACCTTTGTGGTTCTGCTTTTTAATTTAGCCCCTAGCTGCTCATACTCCCTCAGCAGAACCTCTTTCTCTGTTCTACCTATGTCATTAGTACCTATGTGGACCACGACAACCGGATCTTTCCCCTCCCATTCCAAGTTCCTCTCCAGCCCCGAGGAGATGTCCTTAACCCTGGCACCGGGCAGGCAACACAGCCTTCGGGACTCCCGCTCTCGGCTGCATAGAACAGTATCTATCCCCTACCACTACTACATTTCATTTTACTCCCCCAACTTGAATGGCCCCCTGTACCACGGTGCTGTGGTCAGTTTGCTCATCCTCCCTGCAGTCCCTGCTCTCGTCCACACAGGGAGTAAGAACCTCTTACCTGTTGGACAAGTGCAAGTGCGGAGGCTCCTCCAATGCTACCTTCTGGATCCCCATACCTGCCTCACTTGTAGTCACACCCTCCTGTCCCTGACAACGGACCAAATTTGAATTATTTAACCTAAGGGGTGTGACTGCCTCCTAGAACACAGTGTCCAGGTAACTCTCTCCCTGCCTGATGTATCGCAGTGTCTGAAGCTCGGAGTCCAGCTCATCAACTCTGAGCCGAAGTCCCTCGAGCCGCCAACACTTACTGCAGATGTGGTCGCTGTGGATCACACTGGTGTCCACCAGCTCCCACATGCAACAGCTGCAACATATCGCCTGCCCTGCCATCTCTATTATATTTTATTTAATTAATTAATTAGGTTTTCAAGTTTTGAAATATCAATTATCTATGTTTAGTTTTTAATCCCGGCTCTTAATTTAAACCAATGCCCAAGTTTAGAAAAAAGAAATACTCACCAACCAATCACTTACCTGCTTTCCTGTGACGTCACACTTTGATTAGGTTGATTTGGCTATGATAAATTGACCCTTAGTGTTCGGGGGGGATTAAATATGTGGGGTTACGGGGATAGGATGGGATATGTTAGGGGGAATTAAATACGTGGGGTTATGGGGATAGGGTGGGATATGTGTCGGTGCAGGCTCGATGGGGATTCTGTGTGAGAAAGCAGGGACTGGATTTGGATGATCAGCCATGATCGTATTGAATGGTGGAGCAGGCTCGACGGGTCGAATGGCCTACTCCTGCTCCTAGTTTCTATGTTTCTATGTTTCTATGATTCCCGCCCCTCCCCCCAGGTCAGTACGTGCAGCTCCCGGCTAGCTCCTTTTATCCCTGCTGGTGTCGCTCCTCAGATCCCGCTCTCACCGCTGGTCTCGGGCGCTGCTCCTTTTACCCCCGCTAGTGTCGCTCCTCAGATCCCGCTCGCGCCGCTAACAAAAATCAATTTTTCACAATAATATGGTTAAATTTATTTCTTGATTTATGTTTTGTGTCTTTTAAAACTTTCAGTAAAAATATAATTTGAAGGCCTCAGCCTCTCTCAAAAGCCCAGCTGTGACAGTATGAGCTGAATTTGGATTCTGCAGTCTGAACATGTGCAGGTGCATCAGTACCCTTCAGTCAGCTGTACTGACAGAATTTTTTTCTTTAGCTTCTAGCACTTTTTGCTTGTTATTAAAAATATTTTGAAGAAACTCTGGAGATTTCTTTTCAAAAGCTATATTCAATATGTTGAGTGTTTTTTAAAACATAAGCTGTGTGAGTGAGAGAGAAAAAATTGACAATTTACAGATTACACACCTATTATAGCTTTTGTTTTGTGTTCTTTAAACTTCAGAAAGTGTATTAAGTTGACGGGGAGAGAGATTGCAAGCATGCAGGGTTGAGAAAATGCAGCCTACAGTCATTGTGGCTCCTTTTCCCACCACGCTACCCACCACCTTCCATCCAAATGTAAAGAGAAGAAAAAGATAGAAAAAAAGAGTAGTGAAGAGAGAAGCAAAAAGAATTAGGAAGGGAGAAGCAGAAGAAAAAGAGAAAGAAAAACAGCAACATGAAGACAGTAGAGACAGATAAGAAAGAAACCATATTCTCCCACTTACCTTGTACAATGCCATGGCAGATTATATAGAATATACAGCACAGAAACAGGCCTTTCGGCCCAACCAGTCCATGCTGGCATTTATGCTTCACTCAAGCCTGCTCCCATCCTTCCTCATCGAACTCTATCAGCATAACCCTCTATTCTCTTCTCCCTCATATGCTTATCTAGCCTCCCCTTAAATGCATCTGTACTATTCGCCTCAACCACTCCCTGTGGTAGCGAGTTCCACATTCTCACCACTCTCTGGGTAAAGAAGTTTCTTCTGAATTCCCTATTTGATTTCTTATTGACTATCCTGTATTGATGGCCTCTAGTTTTGCTCTTCCCCACAAGTGGAAACACTCTCTGTGTGTCAACTCTATCAAAATCTTTCATAATTTTAAAGACCTCTATTTGGTCACCCCTCAGCCTTCTCCTTTCAAGAGAAAGAGACCCAGCCTGTTCATCCTTTCCTGATGGCCTTCATTACAAGAGGATTTGAGTACAGGAGTACAGAAGTCTTACTCCAATTATATAGGGCCTTGGTGAGACCACACCTGGAGTACTGTGTACAATTTTGGTTGCCTTACTTAAGGAAGGATATACTTGCCATAGAGGGAGTGCAACGAAGGTTCACGAGATTGAATCCTGGGATGGCGGGACTGTCGTATGAGAAGAGATTGAGTAAACTAGGCCTGTATTCTCTTGAATTCAGAAGAATGAGAGGGGATCTCATTGAAGCATACAAAATTATTACAGGGCTTGATAGGGTGGATGCTGGGAGAATGTTTCCCTTGGCTGGGGAGTCTAGAACCAGGGGCCACAGCCTCAAGATAAAGAGTAGGCCATTCAGGACTGAGATGAGAAGAAATTTCTTCACACAGAGGGTGGTGAATCTTTGGAATTCTCTACCCCAGAGGGCTGTGGAGGCTCAGTCATTGGGTATATTCAAAACAGAAGTCGATAGATTTCTGACTAGTAAGGGCATCAAGGGATATGGCGATAGGGCCAGTGAATGGAGTTGAGGCAGAAGATCAGCCATGATCTCATTGAATGGCGGAGCAGACTCAAAGGGCCGAATGGCCTACTCCTGCTCCTATTTCTTATGTTCTTATGATAGGTATGACCTTGCATTTCTGGTACCATTCTTGTAAATCTGTTTTGCACGCTGCCCAGTGCTTCTATATCCTTTTTATAACATGGTGACCAGAATTGTACACAGTACTCCAAGTGTGGTCTAACCAAGGTTTGATACAAGTTTAGCATAACTTCTCTACTTTTCGAATCTATCCCTCTAGAAATAAACCCTAGTGCTTGGTTTACTTTTTTTATGGCCTTATTAACCTGCGTCGCTACTATTAGTGATTTGTACTCCCAGATCCCTTTGCTCCTCTACTCCATTTAGATTCTTATTTTCCAAGTAATATGTGACATCTTATTTTTCTTATCAAAATGTGATACCTCACACTTGTGTTGAGATTCATTTGCAAGTTTATTAGTAATATATTAAAAATATATTGACTAGTAATATATCAGATTGACTAGCAATATATTTAAAATCTTTTATCTGCATGTACTTCCTGTCTACAAAACCTTACTTTCAGTTGTCACATTTTTGTGTCAATTTTTTCAATTATAAATTCCTGTATCTGCAGTTATAATGGAAACAGCCTATGTAAACTTGCCATACTGAATTACACCCTTGCCAGTAGTGGTGCTATAGCACATTAAGTTTGCAGCTTCCCATTCCTGAGCCTGTACTGCAGAGAAATTCCTCTGCTCCAACCAACGCTATCTCTCTGCTTCCAAATTGCCGCAAGTTTTTCTATTTTACTATGAATAACATCAAATCAAGAATTATATAAAAATAAGGCCAATATGTACGACTTTAAAATGGCAACTGAATTATATATGCATGCCATACTGCATTTATCCTCTGTCCTCCAATCCTGCTTCATCTAAAGACAACACTCAGACTTGACTCATGAGCGATCGACTAGTAATAATATAAAATAGAAGTACTATGTAAAAATAAGGACAGAATATATGACTTTAAAATTGGGACTGAATATTAAAGTACAGCATAGTTCATTTCTGTAGCAACAGAGATGTTAATAAAATTGATGCTTTTTCCTCTTTGAGTGGGACTTGTATTAAAACAGAGTACAGCAGAACTGGGAGGTTATAACCATCAGGAAAGACTGAACAGACTGGGGCTCTTTTCTCTAGAAAAGAGGTGACCTGATAGAGATCTTTAAAATTATGAAGGAGTTCAATAGGGTAGACATAGTGAAGATGTTTCCACTTGTGGGGGAGACCAAAACTAGGGACCGTAAATATAAGATAGACACTAATAATTGCAATAAGGGTTTCGGAGAAACTTCTTTACCCAAAGATTGGTGAGAATGTGTAACTCACTACCACAGGAAGTAGTTGAGGCGAATAGAACAGATGCATTCAAGAGGAAGTTGGATAAGTACATGAGGGGAAAGAAATAGAAGTGAAATAAAAACTGGAAATGCTCAGCAGGTCAGGCAGCATCTGCGGAGAGAGAAACAGAGTTAACTTTAGGCCGATGACCTTTCTATAGGGTAAGATGAAGTAGGGTGGGATGAGGCTCATGTGGCACAGACCAATTGGGCCGAATAGTCTGTTTCTGGGCTGTAATTTCTATATTACTGGTCAAATCTCCCAAGGCTTTGCACAGGGAGTTAACACCAAGTGCAATGTTGAAGTGAAGCATGTGGGAAGGTGCTGCCACGCTTCACTCCACCCGCTGAACTACATCTCCCAGGGTGCAGTGCCACAGGTATTGCGGTGGCTGCCGATAGGGCCTGACTGCAAACTGTAAAACGATCCGATTGTACGTTCATTCTATCCAGCCTCGTGTTTTATCGTTCCCGATTTAAATTAGAAGTTTTGTATAATTAAAAATAAATCCAATTGTGTTGTGGAATTGAACATGGTTTCGGATGGTGGGCAGGCCGGGGGCCTTGTACCGGAGCCGGTGGCGAATTGAGGTTTCCGGGAGTGGCGGAGACTCAGCGGCCCTTCAGGAGCGGCGACTCGGCGGCCCTTCAAGAGCGGAACCGGAGCCGGATTCTGGGCCACATCAGCCCGGCCGCACACGCTGACTCTCGGGCGCGGCCGAGATGAGTAAAGAAGGTAGTTTGAAGCCGAGAGGCCTGGGCCAGCTAGTCGAGAGACCCTCTGCTGACAGACGGCAGTAACCCGGGCGCGTTGTGTAGTTAGACAGAGGTTCAGAGTTACTGATGATCGGTCAGATTTACCTTGAGGCAGACTGGACCGGTGTTGTAATAAATGGGGTTTTCCAACATCCCGCGCTATTGGCACTTGGATTGAGTGAGCCCAGCTGACCCTCGCTTGTAGATGGGTATGGGGAATGCCTGGAATAGTGGGATGTAAACCATGTCCCATAGATCTTATGTTCTGTTGGTACCCTGCACTGAAGTAATAGGTTTGTGACCTATAGCTGCAAATCCCCATCTACTGTAATTTAAGGGAACTAAATATCAACATTGTGGATATGTTTGCTTCAATCGTTTGTCTGCCATACATTGATAGAATATCACACCTCAAAAGTTTTTATAGGAATTATGTCTGTCTATTGTCCAATGTATCTGAAGCTCGTACAGCAACCTAATTGGTTTCTGGAAATTTGAGTCAATCAAAAATACTTTTATCATTTACTTAACTGTCTGAGCACAATAAACATTAACAAAATGTAAACAAGTTACCCGTGTGCCCATCGTTTGCTTTACCTGTTTAGTCAATTTTCACTGCACCTCAGAAACTCCCCATCTATTCCACACTCACTTACCACATGGTTGGACATGGGTTCAGAAGCTTTGCTGAATTCTTAATGGGGCAGAAATTCGGGTCTCCACAGGTGCGTACGCGCTGTGTACTCACCCGTAGGGCCACCGGAAGTGCCGGTTTCGCACATGCACGGGAAACCGGAACTTCCGGTCTCGTGAAAGAAGGTTCGAGGGTCAACCGCGTACGCCAGAGAGGCAGCGCGCATGCAGCGAACTTCCGTTTTTTTTTTTACAGGTTTTGGAGTGAGGGTAAGTACGAAGAAGCTGCACGGGAAAAAAGGAGGCGCAAGGCCTGCTTTTAACAAGGTAAGTGGTGAATTAAGAACAATTTAAACATTTTTTCAACAGGTTTATCTTTTTTACATACTTTAAAGAAAGGTAAGTTTATTTTTAGCACTGTTAAAAAGTGTAATTCATTTTTTCAAAAATTTAAATTTTTGTTTAAAGTAGTTAATTTATGTAATTTATAGTTATTTTAAAAATGTGATGTTTTAAAAAATTTATTTGAAGTTTTAGTGAAGTTTTGGGGCCGATCTCTATTCATAGATTTGACAGCTCTCCATGGCCCACGTGATCCCAGGGGACGCTTCGAACTAACTGCGCCCCTGGGATACGCAAGCACTGTGCGCCGGCAGCTGCAGGAGGCCCAGGAGCCGAAGTCCACTCGGGCCCGAAGCACAACGGCCGGCGCGCTAGGTAAGTACGCGCGCGATCCTTGCACCCGCGGAAAGCCGGAGAGCCGAATTTTCGGCCCAATATCACATCCACAGAATTTCCATTGTCAACAAGCCCCATGATTTCCTCAGTGAATTTGTATGGGGAGACCCCCACACCATAAATCTATGCTGCCCCCGCTGCCAAATTCAGGGTGGTTATGAATGGAGCTGCGTTAACATGACCTGGAGTCAGTAGTGGGGTGTCACAGGGACCATTGCTCTTTAGTTCATAGAAACATTTGTTGTGGGTAAAGCAGTAAAAGGCATCCTGGATTATCCCAATGCCCCTTTGTACAGATTGGTGTGATTTTAGCTACTTTCCAATCCTATGTTTTTAGACATTCCCTAAAGATAATGGCAAGGACATGACTGATTCCACTGGCCACTTTTTTAAGCATCCCTATATGAATTCCTTCCTAGCTTGATGCTTTTGTCTGACTGACTCTAGGGGAATCAAATGATATGGGGATCGGGTGGGAAAGTGGAGTTGAGGTCAAAGATCAGCCATGATCTTATTGAATGGTGGAACAGGCTCGAAGGGCTGTATGGCCTGCTCCTGCTCCTAATTCTTATTTTCTTATGACTGTTTCAGTCTATCAGTGACTGCCTGATCAGAAATTTCTGTTTCTTTTAATATTCCCCCCTCCCCTGCTGTCCCCTCAAAATGTAACTCTGGTGCTGGTGAGACTCCCCATTGTCTCCTCTGTGAACATAAAAGAAGAATTTATATTGTATATTTGCTATCTCTCGGTCACTTGATAAAAGGTCACCTTCGTGATCTCTCAACAGCCCCATTATTTCCTTTTTTTACTTGTTAGCTGCAATGATATTTAGAGAAATTCTTGGCATTGCTTTTAGTATTCTCTGCTAGTCTAAACTCATTTTCTATTTTGGCTCTCCTGGCCAGTTTAATAGCCATCATCGTCTTGGTTTTTATATTTATCTCAGTGCATAGCTTTATACTTTAGCAATACACTCTTTTCATAGAATCATAGAAATTTGCGGCACAGAAGGAGGCCATTCGGCCCATCGTGTCTGCCTTTTCCCTTACTCCCTGGATCAATCTTACTGTTGCCCAGACTCTTCCCTCTATTGCCCTTCTTCCCTAATGGTACGTATCTGTGCTGCATTCTTCTGTATAGTATTTGTAAACATGATCCACTTTTCTTTCATTCTTTTCCCCTCTAACAGTGCTGTCTGGTTCAGTTTCCTGACCTCACCTTGATCTTCCTTGATTAAAATCTACCTTTCTAAAGTTGCATGCTTCCATTTTACCTATTCTCTTTCCACCTTGGTACAAGCTGATTGGGCTTGCAAAGTTGGAGATTCACATCAGAGTCAGATAAGTATGGAACCTAAATAGGGGAAATAATTTTAAAATAAGGGAATTAAAAACAAAAACCAGCACCTGTTTACATTTGGTATTAATCAGTTGATTTATATAATCTGCTTAAAATACAAGTGCAGTTTAATTTTCAAAATTGTTACGTGGCAGGGATCACCCCACTCCATGTAAGTGTTGGTGTGCAGGAGACTCCGTACAGAATAATCACCCAACAGCTTTGAAAGATAGGTGCAGAGTAAGAAAGTTACACCAGTTTGTAGCAAGTCCCAGTTACCATTACTGTCTTTTTTTCAGATGGGCCAAGAGTTGCCATCTTGGCACTATTTTGCAGCTCTTTAGTCCATTGCTATCTCTATTGAAGTTGCACAAGATGGTGCCCAAAGCATGTAGATATGCAAAAATGTTATATCCAGAAAACTTTGCATTGATTGCAGTTTTCATTTTCCCCTCAAACTGTTAAAATCAGGAAGGAAAATCTTAGTGAGAGTAAAGATTTCTATTTGGTGAGTTCGCTAATATCAGTGGGTTGCTACTATTGGCTTGTGTTCCTGGCTTACGGGGAGTTCCCACACCTGATTTTTATTCATTGACCCCTGCTGGAAAGTGCGTGTGCATGGATGTTGGGTGAGGACAGGACCGGGCTTGGTAATTGCTGTCCCCACCTGATCACTAGGCTCAAATGTAAAGAATTGTCCTTTGGGCGAGTTAGCAGATGGTTGCTGGTGCCTTATGATGACAGTTTGCCTCGGTTGGTCTGATGGTTGTAGGATTAAGTCGTACTACACACTTGAGCACACAATGCAGTAATGAGGGAGGAAGCATTGCCAGAGATGCCATCTTTCAAATGAGACATTAAACTGAAGCCCCATTTGCCTGATCAGGCGGAAGTAAAAGATCCCATGGCACTTTTTGAAGAGGGGCAAGAAGTTAGCCTGATGTCCTAGCCATCATTCCGCCCTCAACCAATGCCACTATCGGCAGATTATCTGATCGTTCATTTTCATTTACTGTTGTACATAACTGCACTTCAAAAACCAACCTATTGTTTATAAAGTGCTGTGGGATATCCTGAGGATCTAAGGCGATATATAAATGCAAAGTTCTTACCTTTTTTTGGAACTGCAACTAAACAAGTCAGTGTCTTCAGGATCGGAGCGATTTCCACTTGTATAAGTTTATATGACAAGTTATTGAATAACTTTAAAATACAAATAGTAGTACATAATTTTTTTCCTAAAATTTACTATGTTGACATTTAAGCTTTTCTCCTAAAACCTGGTACTATTCCAGTCAAGGGCGTTCTACAGCTATTTTTAATGTACCAATCAAGGGCGTTCTAAAACTAATCTTTTTCCAATCACGGGCATTCAATAGCAATTCTTGTACCAATCAATGGCGTACTAATCTTATTCTTATACCAATCTAGAGCGTTCTAAAGCTATTCATACACCCATCAAGGGCATTCTAAAGCTATTACTGTAACAATCGGGCATTCTAAAGATATTCTTACTGTAACATTTGGGCATTCTAAACTGATTCTTACTGTAACAATCGGGCATTCTAAACTGATCTTTACTGTAACATTCGGGCATTCTAAACTGATTCTTACTGTAACAATCGGGCATTCTAAACTGATCTTTACTGTAACAATTGGGCATTCTAAACCGATTCTTACTGTAACAATCGGGCATTCTAAAGCTATTCTTACTGTAACAATCGGGCATTCTAAAGCTATTCTTACTGTAACAATCGGGCATTCTAAAGCTATTACAGTAACAATCGGGCATTCTAAAGCTATTACTGTAACAATCGGACATTCTAAAGATATTCTTACTGTAACAATCGGACATTCTTAGATATTACTGTAACAATCGGGCATTCTAAAGCTATTCTTACTGTAACAATCGGGCATTCTTATCCGATTCTTACTGTAACAATTGGGCATTCTAAAGCTATTGCTGTAACAATCGGGCATTCTAAAGCTATTGTAACAATTGGGCATTCTAAAGATATTCTTACTGTAACAATCGAGCATGCTAAACCGATTCCTACTGTAATAATTGAGCATTCTAAAGATATTCTTACTGTAACAATCGGGCATTCTAAAGCTATTCTTACTGTAACAATCGGGCATTCTAAACCGATTCTTACTGTAACAATCGGGCATTCTAAAGATATTCTTACTGTAACAATCGGGCATTCTAAAGATATTCTTACTGTAACAATCGGGCATTCTAAAGATATTCTTACTGTAGCAATCGGCATGCTAAAGATATTACTGTAAAAATCGGGCATTCTAAAGATATTCCTACTGTAACAATCGGGCATTCTAAACCGATTCTTACTGTAACAATCGGGCATTCTAAACCAATTCCTACTGTAATAATTGAGCATTCTAAAGATATTCTTACTGTAACAATCGGGCATTCTAAAGCTATTCTTACTGTAACAATCGGGCATTCTAAACCGATTCTTACTGTAACAATCGGGCATTCTAAAGATATTCTTACTGTAGCAATCGGCATGCTAAAGCTATTCTTACTGTAAAAATCGGGCATTCTAAAGATATTCCTACTGTAACAATCGGGCATTCTAAACCGATTCTTACTGTAACAATCGGGCATTCTAAAGATATTCTTACTATTACAATCGGGCATTCTAAATCGATACTTGCTATAACAATCAAAGGTTCTAATTTAAATTAATTTATGTTGAAGTTCCAGCAGCCATGTGACTAAAATCAGTAATGTTACATTTATTATCTAATGCTTCAGTAGACACAAAGTGCAGAGCCTGTTTTCCTACATGATTAGTACATTTATAACAACATTGCAATACTTGACTTGGTTAGTATGTTGAGTACGATCTATTGAAATAGAACAATTTATTTTCCTCTGCAAAGGACATATTGTAGTTATTGTATTTTTCTTTTGAGCTCAGGTGGATTTCGAAAAAGAAAGCATGATAACATGCAGCCTCGTAACCGAAAGGAGGAAAGGGAAAGTAAAGTAAATCTGTCCTCGCCAGTGCTGTTATCCTTCAAGTGTAAGTGTTTCATTTGCCCACCACTTTTATTGTTATTTTCATCCTATTTTTTAGCTTGCTGTACCAATCATGGGCATCCTAAAGCTATTCTTACTGTACTAGTATTGAGGTGATCGATACAATAGGAACAGACAGGGAAGTAGATTATTAAGAATGGCAAAAGGGAGCCAAAAAAAGTTGAGTTGAAAATCAACATGGAGATGTGAGTTAGGAAATAGAGTGGTAAGAAGTATGAAGCATGCACTAAAGCAGTGGCTGATTTGCACTAGGAGAATGAAATCCAAACAGAAAAATACCATTGTCCTCTGGGAGATTTCTTGCTTCAAAAAAGTTTTATTTCTGCCCTCTTGAAGGTGTTTGTTGAGATGTTTTTACAGGCCCAGCCACCCTGTAGTACCTCATCAAAGGAGCAGTCTTGACAGTGACTATCAGAAGGCTCTACAATCACAGCAGCATCATAGATGAACCCAATCCTGTCCTTACCTTATGTTAACACTCGTGCAGGAATTTCTGGATAAATCGCAGGAACACTAATTTGTTGTGCATCTGCTGAGATCAGCTAAATGCAAGAAGGTCCCCCTTTTAATTTTGAGGAGGACCAGCCTCATCACAAGGAAATGCAACTCGTGTTAACTGAAATTAAATTTAAGTCTTGTGTTTCTTGGAAATTTGACACTGCGTATTGCATGAAGTGGAGGGTAATCTAGATTATTTCACAAAACACTGGCTCCTGATAAAACTAACAGTGTGGAAGTGCAGTTGCTTTATGGTGTCTTAGCCTGACATGAGACAAAACCTCATGGTTGTCCCAAGGGAGAAATGAAATAAAGACTTGCTGAGGATACCATCGGAAAGATTTGGTTTGTGGCAAATTCAGTGTCTCTGTACAGTGGTGCTAGGGAAACCCAGCTTCAGCTGTGTCGTCCGAGCTTCTGTATTCCACACATGTTAAAACAGACATTTTATGCCAGTTTTGTATAACTGCTGGGTCCGTTCCAGGACACCATAGTTATGGAACTCATTATAAATTTTCTGAGAATATGCCTCGATTATTTTCAAACCAGTGAATCTGCCGTGGCATTGCTGACAATGAGTCAGAGGATGAGCACATTATATGTGGGCGTGCTGACAGCAACTTCCCTCCTACTCAGCAGAGCCAAAGATACTGCACTAACATGATTATTGTCTTTCTCTCTGCCACATACAGCCCCTCTCTTTCCACAGCCAGTGTCTGTGTGTGTATGTCTCTTTTTGTCTTTCTTTCTCCCTTTTTCTTTCTTTCTGTCTCATTACAATAGTAACTACACTTCAAAAGTACTTCATTGGCTGTAAAGCGCTTTGGGACATCCAGCGGTTGTGAAAGATGCTCTATAAATGCAAATCTTTCTTTTCTTTTTCTTTTCTCTCATTCTTCTTAAATTTTCTTTCACTATTTCTTCTCCCTTTCCTCTTACTTTTTTCTCTCCACTTTCTCCTCTCTGCTCTCTCTTCACTTGTACCTTTGTCCGCTTGCCCATACACGCACATCCCCCTCTCTGCTCAGCTAGTAGCACCCTCGCCACTGATTTTGAAGGTTGTAGGTTCAAATGTCACTTCAGACTTGAACAGATAATCTAGATTGACCTTCAGCGTAGTACTGAGGTAGTGCTACATTGTCAGAGGTGCCATCCTTTGGATACGATGTCTGCTGGTTCATGTGAAGATTCCATAGCACTCACTATTCATAGAAAAACAGAGAGTTCTGGTATTTTGGCCAAACTTCCTCTCTCACACAAAACATGTAAAACATATTAACTGGCCATTAATCTCATTTGCTGCTTATGAGACCTTGCTGTGCACAAATTGTTTGCTGCATTTGCTCACGTAACAATAGTGACTGTATTTCACAAGTCATTCATTGGTTCAGTGCTTCAGGATTTCCTGATTTCAGACGTGATAAAGCTCCAAATAACTGAAAGTTCATTCTTTCACCACATTTTCTGATCTGTTTTCATTCCTCTTGCTTCTGTTCCTTGATTTATATAAGTGTGGCCACTTAGTGTGTTTGACCAGTTATATCATTGATATTTTATTATAAACTGTAGTGTATGTTTCTCTTGGCTCTTTGTAATTTTGTAGTTGTATGAAAGGACAATATTGGCCTGGAATTTGCAGTGCGGATGACAGTGAACTGGCATCTTTTGCCGTCATTCCGCCTTTGAAACTGACTGCAACTGCGCTGTGCCGCCCCTCCCCCCCGGCCCGAGCCGGCAATCAGTGAAATCACTCAAATCAGGGAGAGTGACACAAACTTCGGCTCTTCCACAGTAATTACACTGTTAAATTCCCCGCTAAAAGTTAGACCCAAAGGGATTAGGTGTAACTGGGTTTTAAAACAGCGTATTGACTGCTAAACCAATGTTATGGGCCTGAAAAACTAATTTTAATTTTGTGCAGTCTGAAATTTATACATTAAAATTTTTAAGAAACTTAAAAAAATTAAAACATTTTTTATAGTTTGTTCATCTTTATTTCAGGTTTGCCTTTTTCCCCATGTGAGATCCCCAACCTTTGTTTTGCTCTCTCTAACATTTTTAAAAAGTTAGAATTTTAAGAGCTTTCTCACTTCTTTGTTCGCTGTGTGAGAATTCTGCTTTTTGATTGGCTGCTTAGACAGCTTGTTGATGTCACAGAAGCTCGTACAAGGGGAACCCCACTAACCTCCGTTGATTTGAACTGAACAACGGAAAACCTAAAGTTCTCGACCCAGAGATCGCAAGATCTTTGTGCGAAGCTTACTTCGGGGCCAGCGGTGGACGTCTTCGCTTCGCCGCTGACCGCAAATTCAGGGCAATTAAATATTCATACGACATTTGGAATTAAAAACATTAGAAGGACTAATTGAAGCCTTGAAGAAATTCTAAGTATTTTGCTGTTTTCAAACTAACCTTTTAGCAGACCAGGGAAAGTTCCTTTAATCTGTGGTTGATGGGGAAGAAGACTTGGTTTATACATGGTTTAAATAAATCACTGTTGTGGAGGCTGCTTCAGGTTTCATTCTCTGCCTCAGGGACTTCTCAGGAAGTGCTTTTCAATGTTAACGGAAGTGAAACGAGCAGTAGTTTCTATTGTTCTATAAGAATGACATTGTATCATTTGCAATGAATGGTCCATTGACATTTTCACAGATGAACTAAAATTGTGATTATAGACAAACTAATTGTTTTCCTCATCTTGTTTTGATCAGCCTTCCAAAAGGAGCTTGATGCAAAGCACGATAAATATGAGAGGTTGGTAAAACTCAGTCGTGATATTACTATTGAAAGCAAAAGGACTATTTTTCTTCTGCACAGAGTAACCAGGTGGGTCATAAACAAGATTGTCATTAAATATATTTAATTTTGTAATAAGTTAATAAATAAAGAGTGCTATTTCTCAGTGTTGCTCACATGAATTTGGATGGATGTTGTTTAATAAGGACAGAAGTATTATTCCATGTGATGCACATTGTATAATTCTGCTGGTAGTTTCAGCCTGTGTCCCTTTAAGGTCACGAAGTGTAAATTTGAAGTAAACAGAGCCACAGACATTCATAGTTTAATTGTTGTTAGTCCAGGAAGTTTGCAAATTGGTATGTGCTGGTCAGTTTCATTCTTTGGCTGAGAAGCATACAGCATTTCCAGGTTGTTTTACAGCTATAACAAAGTGTGACATCTGTATGTGCAGGTGCGCCATGCTTATTACTGGTGAATCCAACAGTAAGTCAAAGGGTGCAGCGTTTTGTAGGGGCAGGAACATTATGGATATTTAAAGCATGATGTATTTTTCTGCTGCTGAAGTGTTGGTGTGTCCCTTTTCAAGGCTTTAGGTGTAATTGCTCTATGTTGAAATAACAACAACTTGTATTTATTTAGCGCCTTTAACGTAGTAAAACGTCCCAAGGTGCTTCGCAGGAGTATTAAGACAAAAAATTTGACACCGAGCCACATAAGGAGAAATTAGGGCGGATGACCAAAAGCTTGGTCAAAGAGGTAGGTTTTAAGGAGCGTCTTAAAGGAGGAAAGAGAGGTAGCGAGGCAGAGAGGTTTAGGCAGGGAATTCCAGAGCTTAGAGCCGAGGCAACAGAGGGCATGGCCATCAATGGTTGAGCGATTATAATCAGGGATGCTCAAGAGGGCAGAATTAGAGGAGTGCAGATATCTCCGGGGGGTTGTGGGGCTGAAGGAGATTACAGAGATAGGGAGGGGCGAGGCCATGGAGGGATTTGAAAACAAAGATGAGAATTTTGAAATCGAGGCGTTGCTTAACCGGGAGCCAATGTAGGTCAGCAAGCACAGGGGTGATGGGTGAACGGGACTTGGTGCGAGTAAGGACATGGGCAGCTGCGTTTTGGATGACCTCAAGTTTACGTAGGGTAGAATGTGGGAGGCCAGCCAGGAGTGCGTTGGAATAATCAAGTCTAAAGGTAACAAAGGTATGGATGAGGGTTTCAGCAGCGGATGAGCTGAGGCAAGCGGAGACGGGCGATGTTACGGAGGTGGAAACAGGCGGTCTTAGTTATGCTGCAGATATGTGGTCGGAAGCTCATTTCAGGGTCAAATATGACACCAAGGTTGCGAACAGTGTGGTTCAGCCTCAGACAGACGTTAGGGAGAGGGATGGAGTCAGTGGCTAGGGAACGGAGTTTGTGGCGGGACCGAAAACAATGGCTTCGGTCTTCCCAATATTTAATTGGAGAAAATTTATGCTCATCCAGAACTGGATGTCGGACAAGCAATTTGACAATTTAGAGACCATGGAGGGGTTGAGAGAAGTGGTAGTGAGGTAGAGCTGGGTGTCGTCAGCGTACATGTGGAAACTGATGTTGTGTTTTCTGATGATGTCGCCAAGGGGCAACATGTAGATGAGAAATAGGAAGGGGGCCAAGGATAGATTCTTGGGGGACACCAGAGGTAACGATGCGGGAGCGGGAAGAGAAGCCCAGCTTGTTGCAGGTGATTCTCTGGCTACCATTAGATAGATAAGAATGGAACCATGGAATAAATACTCATTCATGGGTCAGGCTGCAGCTCAGAACCCTGGCTACATTTGTGGGAAGGTGAATTACGAAGAAGCAGACATTCTGGCTCCAGTATTACATTTTCTGGTATTTTTGGAACACTGCAAAGATTGAGTGTATCTGGGATCTAGGGTAACTGGGAGAGGGGTCCTGGATTCTAGGAGCGGTGGGGGGGGGCTATGATTGGGTTCCAGCATAAAGGGGTTTGGGAGCATTGAGTGGGGAGGCAGGGTCTAGCACCCTTTTGGAAGCTGTGGCCTCGAAGAATGGACCTCAACAACCCTTGTCTATCAGGTAGCCCGACTCATGCCCGTCTCTCCCGTGTGCCTGTCCATCAGCCTCCTCTCCCAACCCATCTGATGCCCCTTTTGTGACATCAGGCATTCTCCTCCGCCGCTTTCCCCGTCCATTCCTGCCTTAAAGTATTTAGTGTACTATTAGTGGGTTTGCTGATTTGTATGATCTTTAATAAACATAAATTTCCAGCTCATTGTTTACACAGTTTCCTTTTTTTTATATGAAGTAATTTACTCTTAAATCTCAAAAATGGTTCAGAAAAGAAAGATTTTTAAATTGAATTTTCATCCTTTAGATTGAGAAAAGGAAATACATTTTTGATAAAGAATATTTGCTTTGTAACTGTCACTAAAGAAACCATAGCTACTGCTAATTACAGGTGTAGTGACCAAAGATGTGGTCTAAGTGACGACTTCAAAACAGAATAAGAGCACTTGCGAATATTTTAATGTCTGAAATAGAGAATTCAGTATCCAATTTGTTTCAAAGGGGCATAAATTCATACATTGTTGCACAGGCGTAAAATGGGCGCAATAACAACGAATTTAGCAGAGCAGCGGCCCTCCTCCCCCGATTTGGGCTGCCGGTAAATTCGTCAGGGCCTTTTTCTAGGCAGCCTGAACACCCGCCTGAAAGGAGCATAGGTCTCATTTCCATATTGAAATGATTGTACTGCGCATATTTCAGGATCAGATTGTTAATTTTCAGGCTTTACAGCAGCCTAACTAGCAAGCCACAAAGGGACCACAGGAGGCTTCTGAAGATTTTTTTTAACTTGCCTTAATTTGGAACAATAATAATCTCTAGCTAACTATTGGAGTTGATCATAGAATCATATAGCACAGAAGGAGGCCATTCAGATAGTCGTGCCAGACTTTGAAAGAGCTGTCCAATCATTCCCACTACCCAGCTTGCTCATTGTTTTGCAAAGGGAAATGTATCCACTGCTGAGTGAAACACTGTAGGAGGAAGAAATGTCCCCTTTTTGTCAAATAATAAAAGCTGAATTTTCCCACACCAAAATACCATGTACTGAAATGAGCAAAACAGAGAATTGACTTAGTTCGTCTTTCCAACAAATTTGTTTTTTGAAATTCAGGCAGAATTTCCTTTAATAAACTAAATGTTTAGAACTGATGGTTAGTTAACTATTGCATCTAATAAACGTTTCCCTTCACAGTGTTAGTGACATTGAAGAATTACTAAGTGAATCTGAGACCAGATTTGGTGATATTAGACTAAAGATCCAGCAAATTGCCCAGGAACTGATTGGTGAAGACATGTGCCAATTTCACCGCGCATTTTCTCCAGGTAAGAGGCCAATTTAAATACATTTTCTACTTTTGACTTAGAAATAGCCATGAATAATACTTCAACCCAAAGCCTAAATTTTACTTCTGTGTTTCAAAATAAGGTGAACCTGTTCTATAGAAGACTGTAAGTTGTTTTTGAACTGATTACTGATTGTTTAGTTTATTATCTGAGCTAAATTATGTAATGGAATAATGTAAGAAAATTTGAATGTGACAAACCAAAAATGGTTGTAACTTAATCCTTTTATTGTGTTCAACCAAGTCCGGACGCAAGCAATGTCTTTAAGCAGTAATAAATGCAATGACCGCGTTTCCCTGGGTAGAAACGTACCCTTCATCGATCCTTTCGATCCCAACTCTGTCTACAAATTGTTAAGGAAAACGCAAGATCTTTATAGGTCGCTCCTCATGCACACTGTCCTAGATGATTCATTATGGCATGACAAGTGTTATTGTGAACAAGACCCCCAGAAATGAGAGAGTTCCTACAAAACACCAGATGCAAACTTGTTTACCATCCTGGCCTATTGTTCCACTTCCTGTTTGAAGACTGTCTTGACTATCTCGTTTCCCAATGTGGCAACAAAAAGTAGTCAACAGGCTCGAATCACACAATCTGCACTTAAATCCTGCACGTCAGCAGAAGCTAAACAGCAGTGAGCTAAATTGTACCCTGACACATTAAACCTTAAAGCCTCCTGGGAATGAACAACTTTAACCATTTCATTATTTCTAGCTACAGTACAAATCCACAAGCCATTTATAAGTAAAAAGAAAACAAAAAACTTAATCAGATGAGATTATACCAAATTCTAATCCTACGTATACATGTATGCACGACTAGGGTATCTTACAATAATGTGATTTAAATAATCCGAAGCTTGTTGATCTTCATGCTGTTGTGAAAGATGTCGCAGAAATAGGATTGTCAACTCTGATTGAACATACTCCTGAAGGTTTGAAATTGTGACACACGGCAGTTATAACAGCTGGCCCCTGATTGTCCAGCAGGATCCCGAGCAGAGGTTGGGGTGCGATGGGATTCCCGTTCTGCTGCATTTCCGATGGTGGAGTGGGTCTAAGGAATTTTGGTCGGAATAAATCTCACCTTTATAACTGTTATTGTCCCAGGATGCGTAAAATTGCTGGGCAGAATTGCTCCGACTGCTTGTTTTGAGCCCAGGTGACCCCTGAGTACCAATATGCACTGTATACTGACTCACTGGATGTCTTCTGTGACTGGTGAGCACCACGTAGAATATTTTTATTTTGTTAGTTTGTTTTGTTTAAAATCTCTTTGGGTGCGACCCAAGGTCAGCTATAATGGTCGAGAGTCGGGTGCTTCTTGGCCTTCCAGGGGTGGTGGGGAGAGGGGCAGTTGGGGTCTGAGATGGAGAGACATAAAGACACAACAGAAACAAAAAACTTTGATTATAGATATGGAATATTGATTTTATTAAGAAATTAGTGGATATTATGTTTTCTTTATTGGGTATCTTTATAACCCTCCTATGGACATAGGATGCATGTACATACTGTGATTATAGATGTTATAATTGAGCACATAACATATGCTGATCATGTAGTGGGAGCACAAAGTCTCTAGGGAAGAAGTGATGAACACAAATCTAGCAAGCAAAATTCTTCTTCGAGGGTATTTTTACTATCAGGATTTACAATATACATTTTGTGTGCAACTGAACAAATGGCAAATGTAGACAGCTGCTGAACTGAGGAGTGCCCATTCCTACCTTTGTGTTATCCCTACTGTAGGAACGGGAGTAGGTCATTCTGCTCCTTGAGCCTATAACGCCATTCTATTAGTTCATGACTGATCTGTACCTCAAATCTATTTCCCCGCCTTTGCTCCATATCCCTTGATACTCTTGCCCAACAAAAATCTATCAATCTCAGTCTTGAAAATTTCAATTGACCCAACATCCACTACCTTTTTGGGGGGGGAGAGTTCTAGATTTCCACTACCATTTGTGTTAAAAAGTGCTTCCTGACTTTACTCCTAATGGTCTTGTTCTAATTTTAGGATTGTGCCCCCTTGTTCTGGATTCCCTGAACAGAGGACTGTACTTTGGGGGTGGTTTTACTGCTATCTTTGTGAAACTGATTCCAAAGATGCATTGTAAAGACCCCCCGGTGTTGTCCTGAACTTATAGGGTCAGCTGCAAATAAATTCACTTTTAAAAGCTCATGTTGCAGTGGGTTTATATCATGCAACCATATTCATATCTATTTTTGCACTGGAGATTTTTGAATTTTATATCAGATCAGGAGTAGTACTCTAGTGCATCCTATCCCTAAGTAGTTAAGAGATTTGAAGACCCATGAGAAAGTAATCTATATGACAACACACTGAGTCTACAAGCAAGCAATACCTTTATATACTCACAAGTAGGATATCCATCAGGAAAATACGAACTTGCACTTCGCAGTCTTGAGCCTTGACTTGCTCTGGAGCTTGCTCATGTATATGCACCTAAATGAACAATTCCTAAGCAATGTCAGGTGACTTGCTTTGAACCTATCAACTCTAAGACTACTGTCATGTGACCCTTGTGTGTTATATGCTATGGCACCAGTAGGTGGCAATGGTGCACCACATATACGTTTTTCTTGCTGTAATGTAAAGGACTTCCAGCTGGAATGTGGTGGTTTCGTAAAAATAAGATAACCTTGCATGCATGTTGGCATTCACTCTCTTCCCAGGATATTAACAGCCTAACCCAGACATGCCGTCTCCAGACTAGGCTATAATTTTTACACAGATCCTTTCATGAATTTTACCTTTCTTCTTAAATTGCCCTGAACTTTGCATAACCACCTCATATTAATACTGACTTCTGTATTGTCCTCTAATACATATGGCCTATATAACCTGTGAAGATTTGTTAGTATAAAATTAGAGTTGCTCTGAAACTAGCATTGTAAGTGTAACTCTGTCTCAGCTGCTGTGACATTTCCCTTACCGATCCCTGATCTTTTTTCAACATCATTCTCTGCAACAGATGGACAAATCCTTTGCGTCATTAATTCAGCAAGGAAATAAGGCAGCAAAAACCTCACTGGAGTCTGACATTACTCCATTAACCTTGGGTTCTCACCTACCTCATTGGGCATCAGTTGTCATTCATTTATGCTTTGATATTTCCATGTTTTGATACGGAAAATCGAGTTTATTTTTAGTTTGAAGCCCAGAGATGCTTTATGGGAGGATTCAGGAAAGAGTAAATTTAAAAGCAGCGAGAGAAATGTCAAGGCTCTAGAGAAGAGTAGTTTTGGGTAAAAATAAGCAGAGTGGGTCAGGAAGGGACAGAGAGAGTAACAAAGGTAATAAGGCATCAGTGGTTAAGGTGACATCTGGGAAAAATAGAAATAAGTCAAAGCTAAAGGCACTATATCTGAATGCGCGAAGCATTCACAACAAAATAGATGAATTAATAGCGCTGATAGAAATGAACAGATTTGATCTAATAGCCATAACGGAGACGTGGTTGCAATGTGGCCAAGGTTGGGAACTAAATATTCCAGGATACTTAACTTTTAGAAGAGATAGGCAAAATGGAAAAGGAGGAGGGGTAGCCCTGATAATAAAGGATGGGATAAAGACAGTAAAGAGAAAGGATCTTAGCTCCGAAAATCAAGAAGTAGAATCAGTCTGGGTGGAGCTAAGAAACAGCAAGGGGCAGAAAACATTGGTGGGAGTTGTTTACAGGCCCCCAAACAGTAGTTGTAATGTAGGGCAGAGTATAAATCAGGAAATTAGAGACACACGTAACAAGGGTAATACAGTAATCATGGGGGACTTTAATCTACATATAGACTGGGCAAACCAAATTTGCAGTAATAGTGTGGAGGACGAATTCATGGAATGTATGCAAGATAGTTTTCTAGATCAGTATGTTGAGGAACCAACTAGGGAACATGCTATTTTAGATCTAGTATTGTGCAATGAGAAAGGGTTAATTAATAACCTTGTAGTAAAGGGGCCTTTAGGGAAGAGTGACCATAATATGATAGAATTTTATATTGAGTTTGAAAGTGATTTAGTTAAATCCGAAACTAGGGTCTTAAATCTAAACAAAGCAAACTACGTAGGTATGAGGGGTGAGTTGGCTAAGGTAGATTGGGAAACTACATTAAAAGATATGATGGTAGAGAAACAATGGCTAGCATTTAAAGAATTAATACATAATTTACAGCAAATATACATTCCTTTATGGCACAAAAACCCCACAGGAAAAGTGGTCCAACCGTGGCTAACAAGAGAAGTTAAAGATAGAAACAACAACAGGAAATGCTGGAAACACTCAGCAGGTCAGGCAGCATTGTGGAGAGAGAAACAGAGTTAACGTTTTAGGTCGATGACCCTTTGTCAGAACTGGAGGCTGTCGTTGAGTATATTCAAGACCGAGATCGATAGATTTTTGGATATTAAGGGAATCAAGAGATATGGGGATAGTGCAGGAAAGTGAAGTTGAGGTAGAAGATCAGCCATGATCTTATTGAATGGCGGAGTAGGCTCGAGGGGCCAAATGGCCTACTCCTGCTCCTATTTCTTATGTTCTTATCCTGTGCAATTTTATATTAATTGGAAAGTGGCTGGGGGCAAGGCATGGGGACAGGAAGTCCTGCATGAATGGTCAGTCTGAGTCATAAAGTGTCTAAAATTTATGGTAGAAAAAAGTAATTTCAAATAAAAGTCATGCTTTATACTATTTTCAGGTTTTTGCCCCCTAAAACTTTAGTTCTTCAGTCAACATTCTCCTGACTTGAACTTGTACCCAAGTCTTATTGCTCATGGATTTTTATTATTTTATTATTTATTTATTATAATGTGGGTAACATGAAGAACACAGTCTTAAAGCTGTTGTTCACAAGTGATTGTCTGTTTGTTTCCCCTATAAACACAGTTCGGATGCCCAAGTATTGATTCATTTTCCCCCAGCTCCACTAATGGGTATGATCTATGAATCAAGTATCTGCCTTCATATTACAATGTTAATGATTGCCATTCTTGCCTTGGAGTTTCAAGGCCAACCCATAAAGATAGATCAATGCGACCTTCAGCTGTATGGAAAAAACATGAACACTTCACAAACATACCTAGAAATAGTAATCATTCTGATATTTATCGAGTGTATAATTTACCTGCTTCAGACTCTGGAAATTCAATTGCAGCTGTAATTGCTTAAAATTATTAACAACGGCAAAAAAGAAATCTACCTCCAGCCCTTCAAAAATGCCTTCATTGTTTACCTTAGTGGAGGCTCTCGCTTCTACTGGTACTAGCATGATCCATCACAGTGCAAAATCTTACATTTTCATTTGCGATTCTCTGCCAATTAAAATCAAGTTCAGCACCTCAAAAACCAACATCAGGTTGGCACCGAGTCTTCCCTCAGCAGCACATAGTGTGGAATTCACCAGCTGCTGCTTTCTTTGGCATAAAACTCTGCTGCGAAGCCCTTCCCGTCCATTCAGTATCATCCAGCCTTTGGGGAACTGCAGGATTTAAACCTATTGAGTTTGTACGGCAAGCTTCTGAACAGCTTTTAAAGAATTCTGCTAACACTCCAGGATCAAAAAGTAAACCAGCTTTTTCAGGACTGCTTTGTACATCGACTATTACATGCCCCAAGCATCCTTCTATGGGCACCACTCCTCTTTTACCTCAAGCAGTTCTGCCCTGCCTTGCACCAGAAGAACCTATTGATTCTTCCTTCAGTTAAGGGTTGGAGACCATAACCGTTATCTCTTTTTGTTTCTATATTGCAGACAGTAGAAGCTCTGCCTCAGGTCACTACCAGCCCCAGCTATTTTACCTGATTTATGTAGTTAATACAATTCCTACAGCCAATCTCCCTCCCTCAACATCACAGATTTCTATGGGAATGGCCTGCCTGGATTACAAGTCCTTCTGTAATAAAACCATGCTTTAAGCCTATCCATTATTGCCTTTGTGTTATCCATCAAGCAAATTTCCCTCCTCAATTAATATTGCATGCTTTCTCTTTAATCTTCTGAACATCCAGTATTCTACCACCTACACCCAATGAATCAACACAGAGCTCATCAAGTGAGGTGAAATTGTGCCCATTTAGACCTCTACTAGTTCTAGGTTAGGAGCTTCTTTTTACCAAGTAATCCATTTGAGCCCATGTTCATGTGATTTTTAAAGTTCTTTGGAAAACGGTCTTGCTCTTCAGATTACTGTCAGCATGCAGTGTCACTGAGTTTTAGGCTATCGTTATAGATCAACCCTGTTTGCTCTGGTTTCTGTTCCTTCCCAAAAGAGCCTTTTGTTTTCATTGAAGGTCAAGTGATTAATATTCCTTCATTTTAGTCTCCACCTCAAATCAAAATATTACTGCCAGCTCCTTTTTCTGGATGCCCACAAAAAACATGCACATTTTGCATCAATAATACAAAATCTCTCTAAGTGATAATTTGTTTCTAAATGAACAAAAACCATAGGTAAGTCATTAAGCAAACAATGCATAGCTAAATGGATGAACTGAGCAGATAATGAATGAGTTAAAGCACATTCCAGCTGTTCTTTGGCTGTCACCCTGGGCTTCCCTTAATCACGACTCTTTCATGAGCTGATTGAACCTATTTGTAAGGCTACAAATAGATGAATTCCTTAAGTTTGCAAAACATTACTAATTGGATTTGACAGCATCTTGAGATTTAACTTTCAGCAAATCTGTCCTATCTTTTAATGCTGAAATCCCATTACAGAGTTCTCTCTCCTCCTAAAGTTATCTTTTTTATTTTTCGAGTGAAGCATTTTCCACACTCGCTGCCCTCCCAGCCATCCCCAATAGGTCTGATTGGATTTTTTTGTTTACTTATGATATATCGTCTAGCCAAATACTGTACTCTGTTGTGTGGAGAATGCTTCACTCAAAGAATTAAGACAACACTGACAAGGTAATAATCAGTCTTTATCTCACAGATTTCTGAGTTCTTCCATGGAAATAGAGGAAGGGCAAGAATCAGCAAGAACTACCTGAATGACCAATCTTGCTATTGGTCATAAAAAAACTGATCGTTACCTCTGAAAAGAGAATTTACCTTGGATAAAAGTTCAAAAGTTCACTTCTTTACTTTGTTTTCAGGTTTTTATTACATTCAAAAATTCAGTTACCGTAAATGTTTCAGGTTTTTCCACTCGACTGTTGGCTAGCTTTACAAACTGCATGTATATAAAAAACAATAATTCTTTTTGAATTCCAAGTATAAACAAATGAAAAGGCAGGTGCTTTCTCAGTCTCACTTTGTGGAAGAGTAAGTGGCTGCTTTAATAAACAAACTGGATAAATAAACACAAGTTACTTCATGAATTGTTTAAAGGTAAATGCTGTATACAGTTTCCATGTTTTTATACAATGAAAACTTTTAATAGTACTTATTTTGTTGTCAAAAATTTTCAATTAAGTGCAACAGAAATTTGCATGGGGTCTGATGTTATCACAGAAGTGGGTCAGACCGCAGGAAAGTCATAATATAGTGTATAGTCATACCACTTCTATAATGAGGTAGATTTTCAAAATCCGTGCTCCTGGCACAGAGCATCACACGATGGGATCACATATCTTGAACTCTGATCTGGAGGTTGGCATGTCCTGAGTGATTTTCTTACCATTAAATTCCCACTATGCATTCCTGACGCATGAAACTCAGTGCTGGGAGTGCTGATTCGTATAATCTACCTGAATATTACAAGCAGATCTCCCTTGGTGTTGCTCATGGTGAGTTTTATAACCATGGTATCCTGTCATGTAACTCACACTTACAAAGGGAAGTCTTTAACTTCCTGAAATGTTGCAGTTAGGCTATAGTTAAAGCTTGTGCTATATGTAATGGTGCAATATTTTCAAATCAGGCAGATAGCCGGACACTTGCCACACACCCAGACCAAGAAGGGGCCACAAGGTAATAGCCTGTCTCCTTAGAAAGGGCAAGAATCAACACAAAAAGACCTTTCACTCTGTACTAAGGACCCTTGATGTATCCCAACCCAGCCAAACCCCGGGAGCTATTATCAAATTATCTCGACCATCCCAAACAGCACATTGTTTCCATTCAGTGCACAACCATTCATTGTGCCAGCATATTCTCCTGTACGTACTGTCTGACAAAATGCTACCATAACTTTGTAAAATACACATGTGGTGTCTCTTAAGAAAAACTGTTCTATAGCTAAAAGCATTATGGTTTGAAATCAACAGAAACTTGAAACAGAAACGTAATTTTCAGAGGGGTTTCTTGGAGGCAAATTTCGAGTAGAAGCAGAAAAATAAATCGGCATGCAGCAATGGAAAGCAACCTTTTTTTTAAAAAAAAAACAACGAAGCCACTCCCTAGTATTCCTGTTATGGATACTTTTGCTCTGCAAATGTGCTTAACAGCCCATAAGAGACAGAGCTTCCTCATCTGCTTTGTACATAGACTGATGTTTACTTTAAAGATATTGGCTTTCAGTCTCATCATTGCTGCATTCTACAGCTCTATAAAATTCAGGTGGATCAGTTCTACTCAATTAGCATCTTTCACTTTTCAAACATTGATTTAAACTAATTGAAGTAAGCGACCCCATGGGCCTCCATTTACTGAGCCAAACCACGCTGGAACTGGGTGCCAAGAAGCTGCCAGATGATATAAGGGAAATTGATTAATAGCTATACAAAGCCTCTGGAAAACTTGTAGCCTGTTCTGAGGAAGGAAGCTGAGAGAGAAAAAAAACATCTTTGGCTAAACCGCAAATGAAAATTGCATCCTTTAAGATGAGCCATACCAGGATGGATTCCACCTCTTTAAAGAAATGGGTAAAAGGACATTGGGGACACAAGGGACACTGGTGTTTTTAGTTTGCTGCCTGTGTATTTGAAGTTGTGTAGCATGTTATCTGTTGCATTCAGGAAATTACAGTTCACAACGGATCATATGGCTTTCATTTATTAAAAGTTACCGATAAAGCAGCATGTGGGTAATGTCATATTTCATGGCCCACAAACTTTCTTTTCTTGGTGCTGTGTGAGAGGAACATCCTACTTTCAGATTGGATGTAATCTGATATAACACATCCTGGTTGGTGCTTGCTGAAGCACAGACAAGGTTTTGCTTAGACTAAGAACTATTGTGTCCAATTCTGGGCACCACACTTTAGGAAGGATGTCAAGACCTTGGAGAGGATGCACAGGAGATTTATTAGAATGGTACCAGGGATGAGGGACTTCTGTTATGTGGAGAGACTGGAGAAGCTGGGGTTGTGCTCCTTACAGCAGAGATGATTAAGGGGAGATTTAATAGAGGTGTTCGAAATTAGAGAGGTCTCGATAGAGTAGATAGGGAGAAACTATTTCCAGTGGCAGGAGGGTTGGTAACCAGAGGACACAAATTTAAGATAATTGGCAAAGAAAAATCAGAGGGGAGATAAGAATTTTTTTTTTTTTCTGTGATTTATGATCTGGAACACACTGCCTGAAAGGATGGTGGAAGCAGATTCAACAGTGACTTTCCAATGGGAATTGGATAAATACTTGAAAAGGAAAAATTTGTATGGCTATGAGGAAAGAGCAGGGGAGTGGGACTAATTGGATAGCTCTTTCAAAGAGCAGGCATGATGGGCCGAATGGCCCTCTTTGCTGTATGATTCTATAAGAACAATGAAACAGTAGTTTTAGGCCCAGTGTCCTCATGGCATTGGCATTGTATCTAAATGTCTTGTGTGTTGGACTCCTGTGGTTAGCCTATATGAAAATATGCCTGCATTGTTGTGATGAAGAAAAATGGGCCACTTTTATTTTCCTTTGGGATTAGGGATCTAAGCCAAGAAGTTGTTGCACTGCTCCCTACCTTCTGTTGGCTTATTATGGAGTGGGAAAGTCAGGACCATGAACTGCACTTCTTTATTGGCTGTAGGAGATTTCATAGAAGATGGGAACTGCATTACAGATTTAAATTCATCATAACAATTTGCCTCATTACCTCGGCAACCTAAGAGTCCTAAGGGTGGCCATTGGAGGAGTGGAAAACAAGGCTACTTTCTACTAGCTCTCCCACAGGTCTGATGGTGACCAGTGGAAAAAACGATAAAGCAAAACAGGAGAATTGCCTTTGGAAGTTATAGATCTTCTCTTCAGTGCTGACTTTTACGTTATTCTAACTGAGATTTCCTGTAAATTTTATAATTTAAAAACAATTAAGTCCACCACATTTTAAGCATACCTCTTTGGCTTTCTTAGGCTGATTCCCCCTTTAGATAATGTTTTTTTTTAAAATGGTGCCTTATTCATGAACTATTCATATGCTAGTGTACGACTAATACCATTATGACAACCGAAACACTTCAGCAGAATGGGGACCAAATGTAATATGTCCAAATTTGCTGATGATACAAAGCTGGGTGGGAATGTAAGTTGTGAGGAGGATGCATAGAGGCTTCAGGGGGATATAGACAGGCTAAGTGAGTGGGCAAGAACATGGCAAATGGAATATAATGTGGAGAAATGTGAAGTTATCCACTTTGGTAGGAAAAATAGAAAAGCAGAGTGTTTTTTAAATGGTGAGAGATTGGGTGTTCAGAGGGACCTGGGTGTCCTTGCACACGAATCACTGAAAGTTAACATGCAGGTACAGCAAGCAATTAGGAAAGCAAATGGTATGTTGGCCTTTATTACAAGAGGATTCGAGTATAAGAGTAAAGACGTCTTACTGCAATTATATAGGGCCCTGGTGAGACCACACCTGGAGTATTGTGTACAGTTTTGGTCTCCTTACCTAAGGAAGGATATACTTGCCATAGAGGGAGTGCAACAAAGGTTCACCAGACTGGTTCCTGGGATGGGGGGATTGTCCTATGAGGAGGGATTGAGTAGACTAGGCCTATATTCTCTAGAGTTTAGAAGAATGAGAGGTGATCTCATTGAAACATACAAAATTCTTACAGGACTTGACAGGGTAGATGCAGGGAGGATGTTTCCCGTGGCTGGGGAATCTAGAACCAGGGGTCACAGTCTCAGAATAAAGGGTCGGCCATTTAGGACTGAGATGAGGAGAAATTTCTTCACTCAGAGGGTGGTGAATCTTTGGAATTCTCCACCCCAGCGGGCTGTGGAGGCTCAGTCGTTGAGTATATTCAAAACAGAGATCAATAGATTTTTGAATATTAAAGGAATCAAGGGATATGGGGATAGTGCAGGAAAGTGGAGATGAGGTAGAAGATCAGCCATGATCTTATTGAATGGCAGAGCAGGCTCGAAGGGCCAAATGGCCTACTCCTGCTCCTATTTCTTATGTTCTTATGTAATGGTCATCCTCTTGTGAAATGCTGGGTTCTGTTGAAAACAGCTATGCTTGAACAATCCACTGTCCCTTGCAAATATATTTGTTAAAGTTTATGTCTCCTTGGTAACCGGAGGGAAGGAAATATATTTTGGGATTTTTTTTACCAAATTTGATTTTTTTTTCACAATCCTATTTATTCTTTTCATAAATGGGCATAGTAGGAAATGTCTGATATATTTTGAGAACAAATTCAATACTTGCATACTGACTGCTGCTTCTACTGCTGTGGCTTGGGGCCACTTTATTTCAGGCTGTATCTTCAGTACAACTGAACATTGGTATCTTGTTGCATTGGGAGCATTGTAGTGCAAGTAGTACATCTGAGCCATCTCCTACACTGTCCCAACACGAGACTTGCAGCAACTATCGGATATTCAAGATGCAGTTTAAATAATGAAAAGCTTTGCCAAATAGAATAATGTAACTTCTCCTTTTGCCTTGCACCATCATCCCTTTTGTCTCTTAATCTCTCCTGCCTTCCATCCTATCACAATTCCCTTTTGTTCTTTCTTCCCCTCCCCCCTTTCCCTGCCCCTACACTTGCTTAAAAACCTGTTCCATCTCCAACTTTTTCCAGTTCTGACGCAGAATCATCGACCTGAAACGTTAACTCAGTTTCTCTCTCCACAGATGCTGCCTGACCTGCTGAGTATTTCCAGCATTTTCTGTTTTTATTTCAGATTTCCAGCATCTGCAGTATTTTGCTTTTGTTTTTTTAGAATAATGTAACGTTGCTTCATTCATAATGTATGTAGATTTAGAGAAATGTTTCAACACAGCCGCAAAATTATGCCACACTCTCCCCTGTGCAATAGACCAGTGGGGAATGGGAGCGGAGAAGCTTCTAGAAAGGTAACAAAAGTAGATGGTTCAGTTTCAGAAGGTTGAGATGTATCCGCAATGTTATAAATGTTATGCATATTTTTGAAGAATGAGATGCATTTGCAGTAGTATAAATCATAGAATCTTACAGCCAAGAAGGCGGTCATTCGGCCCAGCGCGCCTATGCTGGATGCTGTTCATATTTTTGAAGTATGAGAAGCATTTGCAGTGATATAAATAATCAACCCTTGACCCCTCCGTCCTTGCAAACTACCGCCCCATCTCCAACCTCCCTTTCCTCCTCAAAGCTCTTGAATGTGTCGTCGCCTCCCAAATCCTTGTTCATCTTTCCCGCGATTCCATGTTTGAATCCCCCCAATCAGGTTTCTGCCCTTGCCACAGTACCAGAACAGCTCTCATCAAAGTCACAAATGACATCCTTTGTGACTGTGACAAAGGTAAACTATCCCTTCTCATCCTTCTTGACTTGTCTGCAGCCTTTGACACGGTTGACCACTTCATCCTTCTCCAACGCCTCTCCACCGTGGTCCAGCTGGGTGGAACTACACTCGCCTGGTTCCATTCTTATCTATCTAATTGTAGCCAGAGAATCACCTGCAATGGCTTCTCTTCCCGCTCCCGCATCGTTCCCTCTGGTGTCCCCCAAAGATCTATCGTTGGCCCCCTCCTATTTCTCATCTACATGTTGCTCCTTGGCGACATCATCAGAAAACACAGTGTCAGTTTCCACATGTACGCTGACGACACCCAGTTCTACCTCACTACCACTTCTCTCGACCCCTCCACGGTCTCTAAATTATCAAACTGCTTGTCCGACACCCAGTTCTGGATGAGCAGAAATTTTCTCCAATTAAATATTGGGAAGACTGAAGCCATTGTTTTCGGTCCCCGCCACAAACTCCGTTCCCTAGCCACTGACTCCATCCCTCTCCCGAACATCTGTCTGAGGCTGAACCACACTGTTCACAACCTTGGTGTCATATTTGACCCTGAAATGAGCTTCCGACCACATATCCGCAGCATAACTAAAACCGCCTATTTCCACCTCCGTAACATCGCCCGTCTCCGCCCTTGCCTCAGCTCATCCGCTGCTGAAATCCATGCCTTTGTTACCTCTAGAGTTGACTATGCCAATGCACTCCTTGCTGGCCTCCCACATTCTACCCTACGTAAACTTGAGGCCATCCAAACCTCAGCTGCCCGTGTCCTAACTCGCACCAAGTCCCGTTCACCCATCACCCCTGTGCTTGCTGACCTACATTGGCTCCCAGTTAAGCAACGCCTCGATTTCAAAATTCTTATCCTTGTTTTCAAATCACTCCATGGCCTCGCCACTCCCTATCTCTGTAATCTCCTTCAGCCCCACAACCCCCTGAGAGATCTGCGCTCCCCTAATTCTGCCCTCCTGACCATCCCTGATTATAATCGTTCAACCATTAGTGGCCGTGCCTTCTGTTGCCTCGGCCCATAGCTCTGGAATTCCCTGCCTAAACCTCTCCGCCTCGCTGCCTCTCTTTCCTCCTTTCAGACCCTCCTTAAAACCTACCTCTTTGACCAAGCTTTTGCTCACCTGCCCTAATTTCGCCTTATATGGCTTGGTGTCAAATTTCTTTTATCTTTTAATACTCCTGTGAAACGCCTTGGGACATTTTACTACGTTAAAGGCGCTAGAGAAATACTTGTTGTTGTTGCCCTAATATCTCCTCCTTTGGCTTCGTGTCTTTTTTTGTTACGCTTCTGTGAAGTGTTTTGTGACATTTTTCTACATAAAAGGCATATAATTGCAGTGTTAATATGTTTGTTCTGCTCCTACAATTGAGGCAAATTATTTTAGACTTGTACTACATCCATGTTGGGCCTGTGGCACAGATTTTTCTACCTTTTGTTTTTTTTAAAGTTTCCTGGTTTGCCATGCTTTTGTTTAAGTCAAAAGTTATATTCATCCCAAGTTGTCAAGTAGGCCTCATATTACACTACCAACTTTCTTCCCCTCCCTACTACAGCAGGGAAAGAAATTTGTGTATTTAAAAAAAAAAAAATTGAATAAAGCAAATTGTTACTGCTGTTACTGTGACAAGGAGAGCGTTTGCTGTTTCACAAGTGGGAGTGGGAGGAAGAAAGATGCAAGAAAGATTTGCATGTGCTGGATGATGATAACTAGAGGCAATAGGTGTTTTAGGAGCTGTAAGAAGGGAAGTTACTTGTACTAAAGAGGCAGTTGTAGCTTTTGCTGGTTTTGGATCAGAGCTTGAATTAATACTGGACTACTGCATTTAACAGTAGATCTGGTGGCATCTGACAGGTGTTTAAAATACTGAAAGGACGAGACTGTATTCCTATTTACAGATTATTTCAATTAGACTGGTTAGGGAGGATCAGGGGTCCTTCGTATAAATTAGGCCAACTGGGTTAGATGTCCGAGGGTTCTTCTTTTCCCAGAGGATGGTGGACTGATGGAATGAGGTTTTCCATATCTTCAAAAGAGAGCTGGACCAGTTTCTGGCTGAGGCAGAAATCACTGCATACAAAAGACTGGTGTAATACTACATAATGGGCAGAATTTTCCAACCCCCATGGGTGCGTACGAGGTGTGTACGCACCCATAGGGGCCTCGCAAGTGCCGGTTTCAGGCATGCGAAGCGCATGCGCTAAAACCCGGCACTTGCGATCTGTCAAGAATTCAATGCCTGCTTTTACCAGCATAAGAGTTTAAAAAATTTTTTTTTTCATTCATTTATAATTCAAAAGTACTTTTTTAAAAAAAGGTAAATTTATTTTTAGCCCCGTAAAAAACTTATTTTTTTAAAAAAATTAAATTTTTGTTTTAAATATTTAATTTAATGTAATTTTAACTAATTTTAAATCTGATTTTTAAAAAATTATTTAATGTTTAACTGTTTTTAAATGTGATCCCCATTCATACTTTTGACAGATCTGTCCGTACGGACCTGTCAAAAGCAGTGTTCAGCGCCATTCACAACTCCTCAGATAATGAAACAGTCCATGCCCGCATACAACAAGACCTGGACGACGTTCAGGCTTGGGCTGATAAGTGGCAGGTAACATTCGCGCCACAGAAGTGCCAGGCAATGACTATCTCCAACAAGCGAAAGTCTAACCACCTCCCCATGACATTCAATGGTATTACCATCGCCAAATCCCCCACCATCAACATCCTGGGGGCCACCATTGACCAGAAACTTAACTGAACCAGCCACATAAATACTGTGGCAACAAGAGCGGGTCAGAGGCGAGGTATTCTGCGGCGAATGTCTCACCTCCTGACTCCCCAAAACCTTTCCACCATCTTCAAGGCACAAGTCAGGAGTGTGATGGAATACTCTCCACTTGCCTGGATGAGTGCAGCTCCAACAACACTCAAGAAGCTCGACTCCATCCAGGACAAAGCAGCCCGCTTGATTGGCACCCCATCCACCACCTTAAACATTCACTCCCTCCACCACCGGTGTACCGTGGCTGCAGTGTGTACCATCTACAAGATGCACTGCAGCAACTCGCCAAGGCTTCTTCGGCAGCACCTCCCAAACCCGCGACCTCTTCCACCTAGAAGGACAAGGGCAGCAGGTGCATGGGAACACCACCACCTCCAAGTAACACACCATCCTGACTTAGAAGTATATCGCCGATCCTTCATCGTCGCTGGGTCAAAATCCTGGAACTCCCTCCCTAACAACACTGTGGGAGTACCATCACCACATGGACTGCAGCGGTTCAAGAAGGCAGCTCACCACCACCTTTCCAAGGGCAATTAGGGATGGGCAATAAATGCTGGCCTTGCCAGCGACGCCCACATCCCATATACGAATAAAAAAAAAAGTGTGAAGGGGGTTTCCCTTCTTTTATTGGTTCCCCATGGCACACGTGATCCCAGGGACGCATGCGCCCCTGGGATACCTGGGCCTCTGCGCATTTCGTAGTCTCGGGACCTACGGAGCCAGCAGGTAAGTGCGTAGATTTTTTCCGATCGGAAATTCAGAGCCTTTATAAATCATGGTCAATGTGGTCTCCTGTTTTGATCGTCTAAGGGGTTCATAGAGAAATTTTCCAGATTTTTTTTTGCGCTGAATTGTTTTTTTTTTAGGGTTGTATTTTCCTTCTTCCAGCAGATTACATGGCTGCTGCTGGTGGTGTTGTGAATCATGATGCTTAGGGCATCACGACTGTGTGGGGCAGGATCTGTGGACCAGCTGGTCTTTTCTTGTCCCATCATTTTCATATGCTCTTATCACTGAGAGGAGTGTAACTGGACTGCAGTGTGCTGTGCTTCTGTATACAAGACTTTTACAATCCACCTTCAACAAGTCTGTGTGTGTGCATGCGTGCAATTTATAAGTTTTTATTATCTTTGTGAACAGATTTTAGGTGCTTTTAATTGAAGTCCCAGAGACAGCCGAGTGTCGGCTTCCCAGGTTTACATTTATAGGATGGACTCCCTTATCCTGGTGCTAGGATCTTAGACCCAGATTGTTGTAAATACAGGGGCTGGCATGCAGAACTGGCTGTCCCACAGTTAGCATACAGAAGCACAAAATGTAAAAACGCTCATCTAACATGTATAGTGGACCAAAACCTTTTGTCAGCTACCAGTGCTTTGTTTAGTGGTTCTGCAGCCTTCATATGAGATACAGTGTGGCGGAGATCCACGTTCTAAGAATGAGTTACTGAATACATATTAACCTTATCTCCATTTTGTGATATTTAATGAATAGCGCAAAGATCAACAACTGTTGAAGTTTGTTTTTGTGACCTTTGAACATTTGTCTCATTTACAATCTTGAATATTTTTCCATCAGATTTGATGTCTGCCAACTTTTAAAGGAAATGCTAGTGCCCAAACTATTTTATAGTAGTTATCTAGGAGCCTTGAAATGAACTTCATGATTATGTTTACTGGTATTTTTTTTAACATCACAGCAAGAATGATTAGTTGTTCCCATAAGAAATCCTCATGTTAAAAAGAGGCTCGATCTCTGACTAACCTTTAAATAACCTTTTTTCTGGAAACTTTACGTTATCAGAAATACCACCTGTTTTAAATAAAGGAATCAACTTAAGCTGAAGGTACTAGCTTTCATACAGATTGATTTATGCACCCAATCAGTTTAAAAATAGAAACCTGATCTCTGCTCAGGAATTGAATTAGCCCACTATCTGCTTGCTCCAGACTGGAAAAGTATACCAGGGCCAAGTACAGACTTACTGCTGAAAGACAAATTCAACTTCGAAGGGACATGCACCTACATTTAATGTGTGTTCCTGGCCTTATAAAAGAAGGCCTCCTCTGACCGACTGCAAGCAGCACGATGGAGATTTTGTTTGTAAAATAGTACATCAGTATGCACAGATACTGATCGCACTTATACAGATGCAGAATGATCTTTTTATTTTTTTTAATAAAAGCAGAAATAATCAATTACTTAATGCTGATTCTTCTGACCTCAGCCAAAATAGACGAACACTTTACAAGTTGCGAAGTTCCCAAACCAAACAACTATGATGGACCTGAGCTTCTGTCTACTTAATAACAACTTTAACCAGAGACTTAGTTGCTTTAAAGGGGACACCGCTCCACCTTATCAGAATTGTAAATTGTGCATTACATGGTGTAAAACCACGCATAATATGACTTGCAGTGAGGAAAAAGCACAAGAGATCTGCCAGTAATATATTAAAAATTGAGTTCAGTGTGCATTTCTTGTCTGTCACACCTCTTGTGACACTTATACAAATTTCTGTCACATTTTCACTCAATTGGCTCAAATTCTGTATCATAAAATAACAATAAATCGGAACTCTAACTATGGAATTAATGAAAAACTACCAACAAAGGAATGCAGAAACTGAACCAATCAAATCATTCAGAAAAGATGTTTGAAAGTCTTTTCGTTGCCATTTATATTTCCTCGCTACATAAAGTATTTTGTGCTTCAAAATTCTAGAATTTGGGAAGGAGATAACTACTTTTTCAAAAATCTTTGTGGAACAGCGGTAAAGGACTGAACAACAACAACTTGCATTTATATAGCACCTTTAACATAGTAAAACGTCCCAAGGCGCTTCACAGAATGCTATCAGACCAAATTTGACACCAAGTCACATAAGGAGATATTAGGACAGAGGACCAAAAGCTTGGTCAAAGAGGTAGGTTTTAAAGAGCGTCTAAAAGGAGGAGAGAAAGGCAGAGAATCATAGAAATTTACGGCACAGGAGGAGGCCATTCGGCCCATCATGTCTGTGCCAGCTGAAAAAGAGCTATCCAGCCTAATCCCACTTTCCAGCTCTTGCACCGTAGCCCTGTAGGTTATGGCACTTCAAGTGCGTAATCAAGTACTTTTTAAATGCAATGAAGGTTTCTGCCTCTACCATCCTTTCAGGCAGTGAGTTCCAGACCCCCACCACCTTCTGAGTGAAAAAAGTTCTCCTTAACTCTCCTCTAATCCTTCCACCAGTTACTTTAAATCTATGCCCCCTGATTATTGACCTCTTAAGGGAAATAGGTCCTTCCTATCCACGCCTCACATAATGTTATACACCTCATTTAAGTCTCCTCTCAGCCTCCTCTGTTCCAAAGGAAACAACCCCAGCCTATCCAATCTTTCCTCATAGCTAAAATTCTCCAGTCCTGGCAACATCCTCGTAAATCTCCTCTGTACCCTCTCTAGATGGGTCTAGAGGAGGTGTAAATGGAAATAGCAGAATCATTACCAACAGCTGCCATCCGAAAAAATGGGGGCAGAGGTTATGATCTGTAATTGTTGAACTCAATGTTGAGTCTGGAAGGTTGTAAAGTGCCTAATCAAAAGTTGAGATGCAGTTCCTCGAGCTTACGTTGAGCTTCATTGGAACAGTGTAGGATAATTCAGTCCCCATTTTAAATTTGTGTATTCTATCCTTATTTTTCTATTTCCGTGACGAATTCCTGTTTCCACATTTTTAATGGAAACAGGCTATCTAAACTTGTCATGCCGTAATTACACCCTCCAACCAGTGATGTTGCATTGCCTTCACTGGGGAGAGAATGTAATTATTGTATATAATATATTGTGTATAATTACACAGAAAATTTCCATTCTACCTGTAGACATAGCAATTTGTAATGGAAACAGTTGACCAGAAGTGCATGAAGACGTATGATTTTTAATATATAGTACGTATATAGAATAGATATATCCCTATCCTGGATACCAAACTACGAGGTATAGTGAATTGTGAAGAGGAGAGCAGAAAATTGCAAATTAACATTGATTAAGTGAGTGTGCAGTTACAATTTAACGTAAGGATGGGAGTACAGTCTAAATGGGGAAACACTGCTGCACAGGTAGATGAACAAAGGGATTTGGCGTCCAGGTTCATAAATTATTGAAAGCTAGTTAATGGTTGCAAAAAGCAATCAAATAGGCTAAAGGGATGCTGGGCTTCATTACAAGAAATTTAGAATACAAAAGCAAGGAAATGCTACTGCAATTATACGGGGCGCTGGTCAGAGATCATTTGAGATATTGGGCTGGATTTTGATACTGGGGCGGGTTGGGGTCGTGTCATCCGCATTTCGTGTTATCCACCCGACTGCATTTGGATGTGGGAGATTGATGCAATTTTCACTTAATTGGGCAATTGAGTTCCAGCATGTGGGAACCCATGAACTAATTAGTGGTTTCAGTCTGAAAGTCGCCTCTGATGATGTCATCATTGCTGCAGCATTGCAGGTCAGGTCCTGCCTGGCTTTTGGTGTGAGAGGACCTGGATGCAAAATGAGCTGCAGCTCTAAGGAGAGAGAGAGAGAGAGAGAGAGAATTTTTTTTGCATCCAGGTCCTCTCACAGCAAAGGCCAGGCAGTCTTTGAAGACATTCAATGCAGCAGCATCAGAGGCGACTTTCAGACCTAATACTACTACTACCTTCATCACATCTCCGTTGTACTAGTGGACCTGCAGCTGATAGTCAGCTATCCACTTGTGCTCCCGCCAGGTTTCACTGGCGTGTTTCAGATCAGGCGTGCTTCACGTGGGAAAAGGGTTAAACTAGCTAAAACGTTTCAAAATGGCATTACAGAGCCAATTTAGGGCTTGTTAAGGGCTTTAATGGCCTCTCCCGCCTCTTGGAGTCGGGAACACCGCACACGATTTAATCAAAATTGCATGGAGGCGGGATCAGGTCCGCCTGCCACTTTTTGCAATTTTAACCCCCCACACGCCTCCAAACCCGCCTCCACGGCCCTATGAAAATCCAGCCCATTGTGTTCAATTTAGGCACCCCACTGTTGGAAGGATATACTGGCCTTACATAGATACATAGATACATAGAACAGTACAGCACAGTACAGGCCCTTCGGCCCTCGATGTTGTGCCGAGCATTGTCCGAGACCAAGATCAAGCTATCACACTCCCCATCACTCTGGTGTGCTCCATGTGCTTATCCAATAACCGCTTGAAAGTTCCTAAAGTGTCCGACTCCACTATCACAGCAGGCAGTCCATTCCACACCCCAACCACTCTCTGAGTAAAGAATCTACCTCGGACATCCCTTCTATATCTCCCCCCATGCACCTTATAGTTATGCCCCCTTGTAACAGCTGCCTCTACCCGAGGAAATAGTCTCTGAACATCCACTCTATCTATCCCCCTCATCATCTTATAAACCTCTATTAAGTCGCCTCTCATCCTCCTCCGCTCTAAAGAGAAAAGCCCCAACTCCCTCAATCTTTCCTCATAAGACCTCCCCCCCCAAACCAGGCAGCATCCTGGTAAATCTCCTTTGCACTCTTTCCAATGCTTCCACGTCCTTCCTATAGTGAGGTGACCAGAACTGCACACAATATTCCAAATGTGGTCTCACCAAGGTCCTGTACAGTTGCAGCATAACCTCACGGTTCTTAAACTCAAACCCTCTGTTAATAAATGCCAACACACCATAGGCCTTCTTTACTGCTCTATCCACTTGAGTGGCAACCTTCAGAGATCTGTGGATATGAACCCCCAGATCCCTCTGCTCCTCCACGTTCCTCAGAACCCTGCCGTTGACCCTGTAATCCTTATTCAAATTTGCCCTACCAAAATGAATCACCTCGCACTTATCAGGGTTAAATTCCATCTGCCATTTTTCGGCCCAGCTCTGCATCCTATCAATGTCTCTTTGCAGCCTACAACTGCCCTCCACCTCATCCACTACTCCACCAATCTTGGTGTCATCAGCAAATTTACTGATCCACCCTTCAGTCCCCTCCTCCAAGTCATTGATAAAAATCACAAACAGCAGAGGACCCAGCACCGACCCCTGTGGCACACCGCTGGTAACTGGTCTCCAGTCCGAAAATGTTCCATCCACCACCACCCTCTGCCTTCTATGAGATAGCCAGTTACTTATCCAATCGGCCAAATTTCCCTCTATCCCACAACTCCTTACTTTCTTCATGAGACGACCATGGGGAACCTTATCAAACGCCTTACTAAAATCCATGTATACGACATCAACTGCTCTACCTTCATCTACACACTTAGTTACCTCCTCAAAGAATTCAATCAAATTTGTTAGGCAAGACTTACCCTTCACGAATCCGTGTTGACTATCCCTGATTAAGTTGCCCCTTTCCAAATGGTCATAAATCCTATCCCTCAGGACCTTTTCCATTATCTTACCAACCACCGAAGTAAGACTAACCGGCCTATAATTACCAGGGTCATTCCTATTTCCTTTCTTGAAGAGAGGAACAACATTCGCCACTCTCCAGTCCTCTGGCACCATCCCCATGGACAGTGAGGACCCAAAGATCAAAGCCAGAGGCTCTGCAATCTCCTCCCTTGCCTCCCAAAGAATCCTAGGATATATCCCATCTGGCCCAGGGGACTTATCGACCCTCAGGTTCTTCAAAATTGCTAAAACATCTTCCCTCAGAACATCTACCACCTCCAGCCTATCCACCTTTATCACACACTCATCCTCAAGAACATGGCCCCTCTCCTCGGTGAACACTGACGAAAAGTATTCATTCATCACCTCTCCTATCTCTTCTGACTCCATGCACAAGTTCCCACTACTGTCCTTGACCGGCCCTACCCTCACCCTGGTCATTCTTTTATTTCTCACATAAGAGTAAAAAGCCTTGGGGTTTTTCTTGATCCGACCCGCCAAGGACTTCTCATGCCCCCTCCTAGCTCTCCTAAGCTCTTTTTTTAGCTCATTCCTTGCTACCTTGTACCCCTCAATCGACCCAACTGAGCCTTGTTTTCTCATCCTTACATACGCTTCCTTTTTCCTCTTGACTAGACATTCAACCTCTTTTGTGAACCATGGTTCTCTCACTCGGCCATTTCCTCCCTGCCTGACAGGGACATACCTATCAAGGACACGCAGTAATTGCTCCATGAAAAAGCTCCACTTTTCGTTTGTGCCTTTCCCTGATAGTTTCTGTTCCCATCTTGTACTCCCTAATTCTTGCCTAATCGCATCATAATTACCCCTCCCCCAATTATAAACCCTGCCCTGCCGTATGGCCCTATCCCTCTCCATTGCAATAGTGAAAGTTACCGAATTGTGGTCACTATCTCCAAAGTGCTCTCCCACATACAAATCAAACACTTGGCCCGGTTCATTACCCAGTACCAAATCCAACGTGGCCCCACCTCTTGTCGGCCTATCCACATATTGTGTCAGGAAGCCCTCCTGCACACACTGTGCAAAAACTATCCCATCCGAACTGTTTGACCTATAAAGGTTCCAATCAATATTTGGAAAGTTGAAGTCACCCATGACAACTACTCTGTGACCTCCACACCTATTCATAATCTGCTTTGCAATTTCTTCCTCCACATCTTTATTACTATTTGGGGGCCTGTAGAAAACTCCTAACAACGTGACCGCTCCTTTCCTATTTCTAACTTCAGCCCATATTACCTCAGACGGCAGATCCCCCTCGAACTGCCTTTCTGCCGCTGTTAAACTATCCTTGATTAACAATGCTACTCCTCCACCTTTCTTACCAACTTCCCTACTCTTACTGAAACATCTATACCCCGGAACTTCCAACAACCATTCCTGTCCCTGTTCTAACCATGTCTCCGTAATGGCCACCACATCGTAGTCCCAAGTACCAATCCACGCTCCAAGTTCTCCTACCTTATTCCGGATGCTCCTTGCATTGAAGTAGACACACTTCAAGCCATCTTCCTGTCTGCCGGTACATTCCTGCGACCTTGATACCCTCCTCAGTACCTCCCTACACTCACCACTGGCTCGTGGACTACAGCCCTTTTTCCCATCCCCCTGGAGAGAGTCCACAATGATTCATCAGGATAATACCTGAGATGAAGGCACTGGGTCATGATGAGAGATTGGGTGAGATTTGGGATATAATCCCTGGAGATGAGATTAAAGGGTCATTTTATTGAGGTTTTGAAACAACAAAGGGAATTGATATGGTAGATAGTGAACAACTCTTTCCTCTAGCAGGGGAATCCTGTACATGAGGATATAGTTATAGAAATCAAGCAGAGTGGGTTAAAAGTGAATTCAGGAAAAACTTTTTCACACAAGAGTTGTGAAAATGTGGGTAATGCACACTGTCCCCGAAAATATTGATGCAAAAAGTTAATTGAGTTCTTTAACATAGAAACATAGAAACTAGGAGCAGGAGTAGGCCATTCGGCCCGTCGAGCCTGCTCCACCATTCAATACGATCATGGCTGATCATCCAAATCCAGTACCCTGTCCCTGCTCTCTCACACAGAATTCCCATCGAGCCTGCACCGACACATATCCCACCCTATCCCCGTAACCCCACGTATTTAATTCCCCCTAACATATCCCATCCTATCCCCGTAACCCCACATATTTAATCCCCCCCTAACACTAAGGGTCAATTTATCATAGCCAAATCAACCTAACCCGCACATTTTTGGACTGTGGGAGGAAACCGGAGCACCCGGAGGAAACCCACGCAGACACGGGGAGAATGTGCAAACTCCACACAGACAGTCACCCGAGGCCAGATTCGAACCCGGGTCCCTGGCGCTGTGAGGCACCAGTGCTAACCGCTATGCCACCGTGTTGCCCGTTTAGAAAAGAGATACATTCTTACCTGAGAAGGCAAGATATTAAGGGATTATGGAGAAAAGGCAAGGAATCGGTGATTAAAAAGATAGAGAGCTGCCATGGCTAACAAAAATGTAAGAGCAGGCTTGATGGACTGAATGCCTCCTCCTGTTCGTATAGTCTGTTGATAGGTTTTTAAGTTTAAAGTATAGTAATGCATGAGTCAATGTTTAGAAATATTATTTGTGTGAAAGGTAGGTAATTGGCCAAAAGTAATTTCATAACCTTGTACTAATCACTGTAATATTTGGAGACTTTGGGGTAAAATTGGTCTTGGGCGTTAGCACAAAACAGGCAATAGCGAATCGGCAGTCCATTTTATAACCAGCCCAATTTTCTTTGTCACTTCAAGGGAAAAGAAAATGTGACCGGGTGTAAAGCAGGCTGCCCATTTCACTATTGCCTGTTTAGGATGACAGCCCAAGCCCAATTTCATCCCTTTTATTTCTGTTGGCCTGTGTACATTTCTGGAAATTTAGTAGACTAAAAATAGAGCAAGTGAGAGAGAATGAAAATTATAAAGAAGAAATGGATTACCTTTCGGAAGGGATATAGCCAAATAGAAGAGAATCAAAACTCTTTTAAACCACTAGTGCAGAGAATACGGTGACATGGTTTAACAAAGATATGTGGGGATTTTTAGATCCTGTCCGTCTCTTGCACATTTCCTGTCTGTCACACTTTAAGTGTTGCAGGAAAAGTTCTGTGTCACTCTTTTTAGAAAAACAAAATTATAACGGAACAAAGGTAGGAATTTGAAATATACAGAGAAACTCTCCATGATCAGACTTTGAATTGAGTTAGCAATTTTTAATAAAAAAGACAAACAAAGCCTGTATCTTGAATAGTAATTAAGCTCTGAACTAACTCACTTTACAGCCTTAAAGGGACACAGTGTCACATTAGCAGCAGAATAATATGTTGTACATTACATGATATAACATTCCAATCTTTATAAAATAGCACATCAGCCAATGCAATGTGAGCAGTGTTCTGGGTGATCACTAGAAATTTGTTAATAACAATACATCAGTCTGCATACATCCTACTGCAGATGAAAAACGACCTTAAAATGCTGTGCAGCCCTCAGCTGGCGTTTAAAACTGACAAACACAATGGCGGCGAAGGAATTTGCTGTTCACTACGCTCTCAATGGCCCACAGAGTTTTTGCGGGCTTTTGAGCAGCAACTTGCTGTCATCATGCATCTGATCCAGCGTGTTGCCCTCTACAGGAGATCTGTGGCATTTGAGGGCTGGGCAAACAACACTGTGGCTCTTCAACCAATCATATTGAAGAATCCTCACTGAGACCCCGAGATGAGCTTCCGACCACACATCCGTGCCATCACTAAGACCACCTATTTCCACCTCCGTAACATTGCCCGACTCTGCCCCTGCCTCAGCTCATCTGCTGCTGAAACCCTCATCCATGCCTTTGTTACTTCTAGATTTGACTATTCCAATGCACTCCTGGCTGGCCTCCCATCTTCCACCTTCCGTAAACTTGAGGCCATCCAAAACTCTGCTGCCCGTATCCTAACTCGCACCATGTCCCGTTCACCCATCACCACTGTGTTCACTGACCTACATTGGCTCCTGGTTAAGCTACGCCTTTGACCCTTGATGATCTCTGCGCTCCTCCAATTCCGGCTTCTTGCGCATCCCTGATTTTCATCACCCTCCCCATTGGCGGCTGTGCCTTCAGCTGCTAAGGCCCTAAACTCTGGAATTCCCTCCCTAAACCTCTGCCCCTCTACCTCTCTTTCCTCCTTTAAGACGCTCCTTAAAATCTACTTGTTGGTTTTGGTCATCTGCCCTAATATCCCCTTGTGGCTCGGTGTCAAACTTTGTTTGACGACGCTGCTGTGAAGCACCTGGGGATGTTTTACTACATTAAAGGCGCTATATAAATGCAAGTTGTTGTTTTGGCAGTAATTATGACTTATCACGCCGTTAAAAGTTCACTTACACCTGAATGCACCAGCCCAAACATTTTCTGCCATTTTTAATGGATAACTAGTGGGTAAGTACAGCAACTTCACGACCTTGCATGGATTTCAATGCCGAGTCTATCGGCGAGTTATTGTTATAGCACAGCCTGTTGAGGAGCAGGGTAACTCGGACCACAACTTCCAGATTTCCGTGTTTAACTGCACATGTGCGTACTCCGGAAGTTGCTGACGATTTATTCCATAATAGTGTCAGCTGTGGCTCAGTGGGTAGCACCTTCGCCTCTGAGTCAGAAGGTTGTGGGTTCAAGTCCCACTCCAGAGACTTGAGCACAAAAATCTAGGCTGACACTCCAGTGCAGTACTGAGGGAGTGCTGCACTGTCGGAAGTGCGGTCTTTTGGATGAGACGTTAAACCGAGGCCCCATCTGCCCTCTCAGGAGGACGTAAAAGATCCCATGGCACTATTTCGAAGAAGAGCAGGGTAGTTATCCCCGGTGTCCTGGCCAATATTTAATCCCTCAATCAACATAACAAAAACAGATTATTTGGTCATTATCATGTTGCTGTTTGTGGGAGCTTGCTGTGAGCAAATTGGCTGCCATGTTTCCTACATTATAACAGTGACTACACTTCAAAAAGTACTTCATTGGTTGTAAAGCGCTTTGGGACGTCCGGTGGTCATGAAAGGCGCTATATAAATGCAAGTCTTTTTTTTATATTAACGGTGAGCGTAGTTAGCCTCACCGTTATTCTCAGCGCAAAATCCGGACCAAATATAAAATGCAAAAGCTTTTTGACTACAGGACAATTAAACTCTGATTGACCTGAGGTTCTGTTTACTTAACGGTAGCCTTAAAGTGAAACAGCCCCACCTAACCAGCAGAATGATATAATCTGTATTACATGGTATGATACTTCTTTATTGGGGATTGGTAGCATAGTGGTTATGTTACTGGACTAGTAACTCAGAGGCTTGCACTAATGATCCGGAGACATGAGTTCAGATCCCACCACAGCAGCTGGGGAATTTAAATTCAGTTAATTAAATAAATCTGAATAAAAAGCTAGTATCAGTAACCATGTAACTACTGGATTGTCGTGAAATTCCATCTGGTTCATTAATGTCCTTTATGGAAGGAAACTTGTCGTCCTTACTCAGTCTGGCTTATATGTGACTCCAGACCCACAGCAATGTGGTTGACTCTTAACTGCCCTCTGAAATGGCCAACCAAGCCACTCAGCTGTTTCAAGAGGGCAGCTCACCACCACCTTCTCAAGGCAATTAGGGATGGGCAATAAATGCTGGCCTTGCCAGCGACTGAATAAAAAAATCTTCTATCCTTACGTCATTATCTCAGTTACTGCAAGTAATCCTACTATTGTTAGACGCAATGACTCTGAATTTCTGATCGGAGGCTTCCTGCGGGCGGATGCCTCCGATTGGGGAAAAAAATCTACGAACCTACCTGTAGATCCCGAGGCTTCCGATCCTGGGCCTCTCCTGTTGGAAATGGGATCACGTGGGCCAGGCGAACCAATCAAAGAAGGGAATCCCCCTTCATACTTTTGACAGGTCCGTATGGATAGAACTGTCAAAAGTATGAATAGGGATCACATTTAAAAACACACGAAAACATTAAATAAATTTTTAAAAAACATTAAATCATTAAAATGAATTAAAATTCCATTTAATTAAATATTTATAAAAAAAATAATTTTGTGAAAACATTTTTTAATGTTTTTACGGGGCTAAAAATAAACTTAACCTTTTGAAGAATATTTTTAATTTATAAATGAGTTATCAAATTTAATTTTTCTGCTTTTCAACACTCTTAAGCTGGTAACAGCAGGCCTTACGCTGCTAAAGGGGAAAGTATTGACTTGGATAGAGAACTGGCTGTCAGATAGAAAACAGAGAGTTGGAATAAACGGCTCATTTACTGAATGGCAGGCAGTAACAAGTGGGGTACCACAGGGATCTGTCCTGGGTCCCCAGCTGTTCACAATTTACATTAATGACCTGGATCAGGGAGTCGGATGCAGCATTTCCAAATTTGCAGACGACACTAAACTAGGAGGGGGGGTGGGCTCAGAGGAGGAGACCAGGAAGCTCCAGAGCGATTTGGACAGACTGGGTGATTGGGCGGATAAATGGCAGATGCACTATAATGTGGATAAGTGCGAAGTTATCCACCTTGGGTGCAGGAACGGGAGGGCAAATTATTATTTAAATGGCAATAAATTGGGAGAGGGGGAAGTACAGAGAGACCTGGGTGTTCTTGTACACCAGTCACTGAAGGCGAGCATGCAGGTGCAACAGGCGGTCAAGAAGGCAAACAGTATGCTGGCCTTCATAGCAAAAGGGTTGGAATACAGGAACAGGGATACCTTGCTGCAGCTGTACAGGGCACTGGTGAGACCACACCTCGAGTACTGTGTACAGTTTTGGTCGCCTCATCTGAGAAAAGATGTTCTTGCCATGGAGGGGGTGCAGCGGCGATTCACCAGGCTGATACCAGGAATGGCGGGATTGACCTATGAGGAGAGACTATGTAGTTTAGGGATGTACACACTGGAGTTTAGAAGATTGAGAGGGGACCTCATAGAAGTGTATAAAATTCTGACAGGTCTAGACAGACTAGATGCAGTAGGAATGTTTCCCTTGGCGGGTGAGAACAGAACTAGAGGACATAATTTAAGGATAAGGGCTAAACCATTTAGGACAGAAATGAGGGGGAATTTCTTCACTCAGAGGGTGGTGAACCTGTGGAACTCATTGCCACAGAGGGCAGTGTACACCAGCTCATTAAATATATTTAAGAGGGAATTAGATATATTTCTACAGGCAAAAGGGGTTAAGGGTTACGGAGAGAAGGCGGGGACGGGATACTGAATTGGAGGATCAGCCATGATCTCATTAAATGGCGGAGCAGGCTCGAAGGGCCGGATGGCCTACTCCTGCTCCTATCTTCTATGTATCTATGTATTACGCCTGCTTTTACCAGGCGTAAGAATTCTATGGCCTTTCAGCGGGCGGTAGTTGTGCAAAAAGCGCAACTGTCCACCCGCAGAGGCACTTTTCCCGGGCAGGTGGATGATCTGTCAAGAGAATTCTTGACAGATCGCAAGTGCCGGTTTTCAGCTCATGCGCTTCGCACACCCGTGGTTACAGATGCAAAACAGTTTTAAAATACTGAGTATATCTGAGCTGCTGGCTGAAACTGACAGCATCTGCAATGTTCCTCTCACCTTGTCCCTGCTGTAATACTTGATTTTTCTGCAACTCAAGGGTGATTTTAGAAATAGCAGTTGAAAGTTCAAATTGCTTGCAGTTATGAAGTAAAAATACTACCGTGCCAGTTGCATTTTACGAGTGTTGTCTCAGGAACTAAACAGTGCACCCTTTCATATAAATATACAGCAAAGCTTGATCAGTTTAGAGTTCAGATGGTAGCTATGTCATTAGATTACTATCTTAAAATCATTCCCGTGTGTGTAAATATGTGTATGTATGTTAAAAAAGGTACTGATAACTGAGTAAAAACCTTATAAAAGTTTTGCTTTGTTTTGGAGCCAGTAGCAGCAGTCATTGCACAGGGCATCTGTTAGAACGCTCTGATATTGTAATGTACTGAAATCCACATTGCGGGATTAAAAACGGTGGCAACATTAATGTAAGTTTATTCATAAACAGTTTGAATTTTACTACCAGATAATTCTGCAGACAGTTTATTTAGTATGTAAATGTACCCACACATTAACACATGAATCTTTACCAAGTGTCCAAGGAAGAAGCAGACGTGGGTCTATATTGCTGAGAACTTTTCTTTTATGTAGACAAATGAGCAAAAGGAGTGCAGGCAATAAGAATGGTAATGGTGGAAAATGGAATATATTTCCCACTGTATTCACCTCTGGTCAAGATCAAGCAGCCCCATGGACTAATTTGGGCCAAGATGTAAAGTTTGCTGTACTCTGTCCCAACAACATACCTTGGCTCTACGCCCAGAAGAGCACCTCCACTGTACTAGTGTGACATTCCCATGCATTTGGCTGGATTTAAACTCAAATGCCAGAGATGAAAGGATCATGTTTTAAGCCAGTCCTGGCTTCCAGTTCTTCATAACATCTTCTAGTAGTTTTTTCAGTCTTGAATTTAAGTCTCTAATTTACTGTAATTTCTATTTTGTACCACTTTGTTTTAAAGCAAAGTTGCCTTTATAACTTTTAATGGTAATTCATGGTATTTGCTGATTTAATTTCATGATTCCCACCATAGATGAAAGGTCTCAGAATAGCTGATAGAGAAAGGAGTGCACAGAGCCATTCATTTGGTTTAAGCTCCTGACCTAAAAGGGTTAACTTCTGGGAATGATCCTAGCGTGTAAGAGAGATATTAAAGTACTTTAAATTTTCACAGATTATGAATTTAAGAGTCTTGTAAAGAAAAACATGTTCCTTTGCTACAAGCAACAAAGCAAATCCTATACTTGCAGGGTTGGGAAGTTAATGCGCATTGAAGTGAATTATCAGATGCACTGTTCCTATCAGATTTAGATTTGTCGATATTTAAAATAAACAAGGGACTTTGCAATCTAGCTAACATTTAGTTACTAAATACTTAGAGGGAATTAGATACTTACAAATCTTGATATTAAAACATGACATGAATATCCGATGCTTTGATTTTCCCATGGATAGTAATTTAACTTAAACAGTGCAATTTTCTAATTTGTTTATCTGGCTGTAAACTGCTGTATTTACCTGATTGCACTACGCCCAACATCACCCCGCACTTCAGCAGCTGCCATAAGATGAATAAAGCAGCACTGCTGCCTCTAGCCATGATTCACCTGCAGGAGGTAAACACTCTACTTTTCTTAGTTGCTTGATTCAGGCTATCCATTAGTTTGAATTGAAATTATGCAAAAAATGGTTTAATTGGAATTTTTTTCAAACAAATACTGATTTGAGTGAAGAGTAGATTCTAAAATATAAACAGTGCTGATAGAGAGAGGGCTCCATCATTCTTTGGATTTGCTTACTGGCCTGTACAGACCTTCTGTAGCCGGTTGGGAAGGTCAGGGGAAGTCATGAACCATCACTTTAAAAGCTCACATCAACAGTTGCTTATTTGAGATGCTCTGACATGGAATCAACTCACAGACCTTCAATAAAAAGCAGTGTCCACAGCACCATGGGCTGGTTAGAATACAGCACTGCTTCAAGAAGTGTTTCTGTGACATAAATGCAGCAAAGGTGCAGCCATTTTCCTGATGGAGCCCACCATGGTAGCACTGCCTCACACTGAGCAGAATAGGTAATTGAGATGGAATTACGAGGTTGCACCCAATTTTCAAAATCTTTCAAAACCACTGTGAGAAGAGCAAGCAAATCAGGATAGGCAGAATAACAACACGAACAAACATTTTAAAAGGAAGCACAACTGGAGTTACAGTGTCATTGGAAGATTTAAGTAAAACAGTCAACTTTTCTGTCTTCCACTTAATACTTTGGTCCGATGTTCCTCTCTCACCTTGTTAATACTTTGGTCCGATGCTTTTTCTTCTCTTCGTCACCCTCTGTTTAAAACCAAATTTCACTGGTCGTAAATGTAAATATTTAAAGTGGGGACCTACTGACAGCAGTGTAAAAACCTTGGTGGAAAATTGAGCTAGCTACTACTGACGATCCTTTCTTGGAGGGAACAGCTACAACATTATAATCTGCTTTTAAAATCAGCCCAACATATTGCTTGTGATTTATTTTCTTTCAGCTATGGTTTCACTTAAGTCTTAGCTTAAAATAGTGTACAAAATTTTCCCTGGGAAATTCCAAAACTTACTTTCTCAATCACAACAGCATATTTGGTGAGGGTACTGCCATTATTTGGCAAGTATGTTTATAGCAATCCTACCTCTGGAACACCAGTATGAACTTGTAATTACCTGCATCCTTTATCTATCAGTCATTCACTGCCTGATTGCTGATTCTGTCGATCATTCCTGTCTCTGTTAAATCATGCAGGTTTGTATCGGCATTTTCAGAAGTGCGTTTCCATTTCCTTATCATTTATTGGCATTGTTAATGCACAGCACAGTATCCAAAAAAACTGGAGGTAATAAAAGTCTGTAGGTTGTTAGCGAAAGAGCTGTGCAGTGTATCCGTACAATAGGAATTCAGTCTTTATTTAGATTGATAAACTGCGCTTATATCACAGTTTGTGATCAGTGGGTTTCTAGCACAGAAGGGTAACTTCAGAACTGTATTGATTATATTTCATTTGGTTCTGTTTTGTACACTTGAGGGTACGGTAGCTTAGTGATTATGGTACTGGACTAGCATCTGGAGGTTGTAAATTCAAATCCCACAATGGCAGTTTGGAAAATTGAATTAATGAAATCTTGTGATTTGTTGGCTAGCACCAGATAAAATGACCATGGAACCTGCTGGTTTGTCATTAAAACCTAACTAGTCTACTAATGTCCTTCAGGGATAGTAAACTGCCACCCTTAGCCGATCTGGCCTACATGTGACTCCAGTCCCACACTGTGTGGTTGACTTTTAATGAAGTTATTGGAATCCTTTTCAGGTATCCTAATTGTGATTTTTCTTGTACAAGTGAACAGAAATTTTCCAGATGTAAAGTGAAAAATTAGCATTCCTCTGTAAAAGCATTTGAGAGATCTTTTCTGAGCTGATTTCTAACCATAACTATTTGTGGACGGCTTGTCAGAAAAGGGTTCAAACTGGTAATCATCCCGACTCACTTAAAAGGAGAGGCATGTGTAAGGGGAGTGCATTTTGTTTCAAAGTATTCCTCTGTTTATTGGGATATTATTCATTTACCAGGTAGTTGTTTGACATTTATTGCTACCATGGAGACTCTTGGGTAGGGTCTCCCTCCCTGCTGACTTTTTTTTAAAAATTCGTTTATGGGATGTGGGCGTCGCTGGCAAGGCCAGCATTTATTGCCCATCCCTAATTGCCCTCGAGAAGGTGGTGGTGAGCCGCTTTCTTGAACCGCTGCAGTCCATGTGGCGAAGGTACTCCCACAGTGCTGTTAGGTAGGGAGTTCCAGGATTTTGACCCAGTGATGATGAAGGATCGGCGATATACTTCTAAGTCAGGATGGCGTGTGACTTGGAGGGGGTGGTGTTCCCATGCACCTGCTGCCATTGTCCTTCTAGGTGGAAGAGGTCGCGGGTTTCGGAGGTGCTGCCGAAGAAGCCTTGGCGAGTTGCTGCAGTGCATCTTGTAGATGGTACACACTGCAGCCACGGTACGCCGGTGGTGGAGGGAGTGAATGTTTAAGGTGGTGGTTGGGGTGCCGGATGGTGTTGCGCTTCTTGAGTGTTGTTGGAGCTGCACTCATCCAGGCAAGTGGAGAGTATTCCATCACACGCCTTACTTGTGCCTTGTAGATGGTAGAAAGGCTTTGGGGAGTCAGGAGGTGAGACACTCGCCACAGAATATCTAGCCTCTGACCTGCTCTTGTTGCCACAGTATTTATGTGGCTGGTCCAGTTAAGTTTCTGGTCAATGGTGACCCCCAGGATGTTGATGGTGGGGGATTCGGTGATGGTAATGCCATTGAATGTCAAGGGGCGGTGGTTAGACTCTCGTTTGTTGGAGATAGTCATTGCCTGGCACTTCTGTGGTGCGAATGTTACCTGCCACTTATCAGCCCAAGCCTGAATGTCGTTCAGGTCTTGTTGCAAGTGGGCACGGACTGCTTCATTATCTGAGGAGTTGTGAATGGTGCTGAACACTGTGCAGTCATCAGCGAACATCCCCATTTCTGACCTTATGTTGGAGGGAAGGTCATTGATGAAGCAGCTGAAGATGGTTGGGCCCTGCCCTGAGGAACTCCTGCAGCGATGTCCTGGGGCTGTGATGATTGACCTTCAGTCACCACAACCATCTTCCTTTGTGCTCGGTATGACTCCAGCCAGTGGAGAGCTTTCCCCCCCCCCGATTCCCATTGACTTCAGTTTTACTAGGGCTCCTTCATGCCACACTCGGCCAAATGCTGCCTTGATGTCAAGGGAAATCACTCTCACTTCTCTTCTGGAATTCAGCTCCTTTGTCCATGTTTGGACCAAGGCTGTAATGAGGTCGGGAGCCGAGTGGTCTTGGCGCAACCCAAACTGGGCATCAGTGAGCAGGTGCCGCTTGATAGCACTGTCGATGACACCTTCCATCACTTTGCTGATGATTGAGAGTAGACGGATGGGGCGGTAATTGGCTGGATTGGATTTGTCCTGCTTTTTGTGGCAGGACATACCTGGGCAGTTTTCCACATTGTCGGATAGATATGCCAGTGTTGTAGCTGTACTGGAACAGCTTGGCTAGAGGTGCGGCTAGTTCTGGAACACAAGTCTTCAGCACGATAGCCAGGATGTTGTCAGGGCCCATAGCCTTTGCTGTATCCAGTGCGCTCAGCTGTTTCTTGATGATTCATTTAAAAAAAGACCATTAAAGAAATAACTGGTTAAAATATAATTTTCTTATCATAGATTCATAGAATAGTACAGTACTGAAGGAGGCCCATCGAGTATGCGCCAACTCTTTCGAAGACCAATCCAGTTAGTCCCACTCCCCAGCTCTTTCCCCATATCCCTGCAATTTTTTCTATTTCAAGTATTTGTTTAATTCCCTTTTGAAGGGTACTATTGAATCTGTATGCAACACCCTATCAGGCAGTGCATTCCAAATTCTAACCATTCGTTGTGGGAAAAAGTTTTTCCTCATGTCGCCTCTGGTTCTTTTGCCAATCACCTTAAATCTGTGCCCTCTGGTTATCGACCCTTCAGCCATTGGAAACAGTTTCTCTTTACTCCATTTAAATCCTTCATGATTTTAAACACCTCTATCAAATCTCTTTCTCTGCTCCAAGGAGAACAACCCCAGCATTCTCCAGTCTATCCACGTAACTGTATTCCCACGTCCCTGGAACCATTCTTGTAAATCTCTTCTGTGTCCTCTCCACAGCCTTCACATCTTTAAAGTGTGGTGCCCAGACAATGTTCCCTTTAAGGTCTGGAGGTCCCACGTGGCCCCCCAAAAAATTAGAGGGAACATTGTGCCCAAAATTGGAATACAAAAAGGGGAAGAACTTTGAACAAAGGTAAACAACCAACGCTCAGTGTATAGGAAAGGACTAGTGTAAAGGGCCAAGGCTCACAGTGCAGGACAGGACTAAGGTAAAATGCCAAGAATCACAGTGTAGACAGGTCTAGGGTAAAGGGCCAAGGCTCACAGTGCAGTACAAGGCCAGGATAAAGGGCCAAGACTCACAGTGTAGACAGGACTAGGGTAAAGGACCAAGGCTCATCGTGTAGGACAGAACTAGGAGAAAGGGCCAAGGCTCACATTGTAGACAGGACTAGGGTAAAAGGCCAAGGCTCACAGTGTAGACAGGACTAGGGTAAAAGGCCAAGGCTCACATTGTAGACAGGACTAGGGTAAAAGGCCAAGGCTCACAGTGTAGACAGGCTAGGGTAAAGGGCTAAAGGCTCACAGTGCAGGACAGGACTAGGGTCAAGGGCCAAGGCTTACAGTGCAGACAGGACTAGGGTAAAAGGCCAAGGCTCACATTGTAGACAGGACTAGGGTAAAAGGCCAAGGCTCACATTGTAGACAGGACTAGGGTAAAAGGCCAAGGCGCTCAGTGTAGACAGGCTAGGGTAAAGGGCTAAAGGCTCACAGTGCAGGACAGGACTAGGGTCAAGGGCCAAGGCTCACAGTGCAGAGAGAGGTAGGGTAAAGGGCCAAGGCTCACACTGCAGGACAGGACTAGGGTAAAGGGCCAAGGCTCACAGTGTAGACAGGACTAGGGAAAAGGGCCAAGGCTCGCAGTGCAGAACAAGGCCAGGATAAAGGGCCAAGGGCCACAGTGTAGACAGGACTAGGATAAAAGACCAAGGCTCACCAGTGTAGATAGGCTAGGGTAAAGGGCTAAAGGCTCACAGTGCAGGACAGGGCTAGGGGATAGGGCCAAGGCTCCTAGTGTAGACAGGAATAGGGTAAAGGGCCAAGTCTCTCAGTGTAGACAGGACGAGGATAAAGAGCGAAGGCTCACAGTGTAGACAGGAATAGGGTAAAGGGCCAAGTCTCACAGAGTAGACAGGACTAGGATAAAGGTCCAAGGCTCACAGTGTAGACGGGACTAGGGTAAAGGGCCAAGGCTCGCAGTGCAGAACAAGGCCAGGATAAAGGTCCAAGGGCCACAGTGTAGACAGAACTAGGGTAAAAGGCCAAGGCTCACAGTGTATACAGGCTAGGGTAAAGGGCCAAGGCTCACAGTGTAGATAGGACTAGGATAAAGTGCCAAGGCTCACAGTGCAGACAGGACTAGGGTAAAGGGCCAAAGGCTCACAGTGCAGGACAGGACCAGGGTAAAGGGCCAAGGCTCACAGAGCAGGACAGGACTAGGGTAAAGAGCCATGGCCCACAGTGTAGACAGGACTAGGATAAAGGGCCAAGGCTCACATTGTAGACAGGACTAGGATAAAAGGCCATGGCTCACAGTTTAGACAGGAATAGGATAAAGGTCCAAGGCTCACAGTGTAGACAGGACTAGGTTAAAGAGCGAAGGCTCACAGTGTAGACAGGACTAGGGTAAAGGGCCAAGCCTCGCAGTGCAGAACAAGGCCAGGATAAAGGGCCAAGGGCCACAGTGTAGACAGGACTAGGGTAAAGGGCCAAGGCTCACAGTTTAGATAGGACTAGGGTAAAGGGCCAAGGCTCACAGTGTAGATAGGACTAGGGTAAAGGGCCAAAGGCTCACAGTGCTGGACAGGACAAGGTTAAAGGCCCAAAGCTCACAGTGTAGACAGGACTAGGTTAAAGGGCCAAGGTTCATAGTGTAGGACAGGACTAGGATAAAGGGCCAAGGCTCGCAGTGCAGATCAAGGCAACGATAAAGGGCCATGGCTCACCGTGTAGACAGGACTAGGGTAAAGGGCCAAAGGCTCACACTGCAGGACAGGACAAGGTTAAAGAGCCATGGCTCACCGTGTAGACAGGACTAGGATAAAGGGCCAAGGCTCACAGTGCAGGAGAGGACTAGGGTAAAGGGCCAAGGCTTACAGTGCAGGAGAGGCCTAGGGTAAAGGGTCAAAGCTCACAGTGCAGGAGAGGCCTAGGGTAAAGGGCCAAAGCTCACAGAGCAGGAGAGGACTAGGGTAAAGGGCCAACGCTCACAGAGCAGGAGAGGACTAGGGGAAGGGGCCAAGGCTCACAGTGTAGATAGGACTAGGGTAAAGGGCCAAAGGCTCACAGTGCTGGACAGGACAAGGTTAAAGGCCCAAAGCTCACAGTGTAGACAGGACTAGGTTAAAGGGCCAAGGTTCATAGTGTAGGACAGGACTAGGATAAAGGGCCAAGGCTCGCAGTGCAGATCAAGGCAACGATAAAGGGCCATGGCTCACCGTGTAGACAGGACTAGGGTAAAGGGCCAAGGCTCACAGTGTAGACAGGTAATGAAGCAGTCCATGCCCGTATGCAACAAGACCTGGACAATGTTCAGGCTTGGGCTGATAAGTGGCAGGTAACATTCGCGCCACAGAAGTGCCAGGCAATGACTATCTCCAACAAGCGAGAGTCTAACCACCTCCCCTTGACATTCAACGGCATTACCATTGCCAAATCCCACACCAGCAACAACCTGGGGGATCACCATTGACCAGAAACTTAACTTGACCAGCCACATAAATACTATGGCAAAAAGAGCAGGTCAGAGGCTAGGTATTCTGTGGCGAGTGTCTCACTTCCTGACTCCCCAAAGCCTTTCCACCATCTACAAGGCACAAGTAAGGAGTGTGATGGAATACTCTCCACTTTCCTGGATGAGTGCAGCTCCAACAACACTCAAGAAGCTCAACACCATCCAGGTCAAAGCAGCCCGTTTGATTGGCACCCCATCCACCACCTTAAACATTCACTCCCTCCACCACCGGCGTACCATGGCTGCAGTGTGTACCATCTGCAAGATACACTGCAGCAACTCGCCAAGGCTTCTTTGGCAGCACCTCCCAAACCCGCGACCTCATCCACCTAGAAGGACAAGGGCAGCAGGTGCATGGGAACACCACCACCTCCAACTTCACCTCTCACACCATCCTGACTTAGAAGTATATCGCCGATCCTTCATTGTCGCTGGGTTAAATTCCTGGAACTCCCTCCCTAACAGCACTGTGAGAATACCTTCACCACACGGACTGCAGCAGTTCAAGAAGGCGGCTCACCGCCACCTTCTCAAGGGCAACTAAGGATGGACAATAAATGCTGGCTTTGCCAGCGACGCCCCGATCCCATAAGCGAATAAAAAAAAATAAAAAAAATTGGGTAAAGGGCCAAGGCACACAGTGTAGACAGGACTAGGATAAAAGGGTCTTGGCTCACAGTGTAGACAGGACATGGGTAAAGGGCCAAGGCTCACAGTGTAGGACAGGACTAGGGAAAAGGGCCAAGGCTCACAGTGTAGGCAGGACTAGGATAAAGAGCGAAGGCTCACAGTGTAGACAGGACTAAGGTAAAGGGCCAAGTCTCACAGTGTAGACAGGACTAAGGTAAAGGGCCAAGTCTCCAAGTGCAGGACAGGACAAGGATAAAAGGCCAAGGCTCACAGTGTAGACATGACAAGGGTAAAGGGCAAGGCTCACAGTGCATGACAGAACAGGGTAAAGGGCCAAAGCTCACCGTGTAAACGGGACGAGGATAAAGGGCCAAGGCTCACAGTGCAGACAGGACTAGGATAAAGGGCCAAGGCTCACAGTGTAGACAGGAATAGGGTAAAGGGCCAAGTCTCAGTGTAGACAGGACGAGGATAAAGAGCGAAGGCTCACAGTGTAGACAGGAATAGGGTAAAGGGCCAAGTCTCACAGAGTAGACAGGACTAGGATAAAGGTCCAAGGCTCACAGTGTAGACGGGACTAGGGTAAAGGGCCAAGGCTCGCAGTGCAGAACAAGGCCAGGATAAAGGTCCAAGGGCCACAGTGTAGACAGAACTAGGGTAAAAGGCCAAGGCTCACAGTGTATACAGGCTAGGGTAAAGGGCCAAGGCTCACAGTGTAGATAGGACTAGGATAAAGTGCCAAGGCTCACAGTGCAGACAGGACTAGGGTAAAGGGCCAAAGGCTCACAGTGCAGGACAGGACCAGGGTAAAGGGCCAAGGCTCACAGAGCAGGACAGGACTAGGGTAAAGAGCCATGGCCCACAGTGTAGACAGGACTAGGATAAAGGGCCAAGGCTCACATTGTAGACAGGACTAGGATAAAAGGCCATGGCTCACAGTTTAGACAGGAATAGGATAAAGGTCCAAGGCTCACAGTGTAGACAGGACTAGGTTAAAGAGCGAAGGCTCACAGTGTAGACAGGACTAGGGTAAAGGGCCAAGCCTCGCAGTGCAGAACAAGGCCAGGATAAAGGGCCAAGGGCCACAGTGTAGACAGGACTAGGGTAAAGGGCCAAGGCTCACAGTTTAGATAGGACTAGGGTAAAGGGCCAAGGCTCACAGTGTAGATAGGACTAGGGTAAAGGGCCAAAGGCTCACAGTGCTGGACAGGACAAGGTTAAAGGCCCAAAGCTCACAGTGTAGACAGGACTAGGTTAAAGGGCCAAGGTTCATAGTGTAGGACAGGACTAGGATAAAGGGCCAAGGCTCGCAGTGCAGATCAAGGCAACGATAAAGGGCCATGGCTCACCGTGTAGACAGGACTAGGGTAAAGGGCCAAAGGCTCACACTGCAGGACAGGACAAGGTTAAAGAGCCATGGCTCACCGTGTAGACAGGACTAGGATAAAGGGCCAAGGCTCACAGTGCAGGAGAGGACTAGGGTAAAGGGCCAAGGCTTACAGTGCAGGAGAGGCCTAGGGTAAAGGGTCAAAGCTCACAGTGCAGGAGAGGCCTAGGGTAAAGGGCCAAAGCTCACAGAGCAGGAGAGGACTAGGGTAAAGGGCCAACGCTCACAGAGCAGGAGAGGACTAGGGGAAGGGGCCAAGGCTCACAGTGCAGGAGAGGACTAGGGTAAAGGGCCAAGGCTTACAGTGCAGGAGAGGCCTAGGGTAAAGGGCCAAAGCTCACAGAGCAGGAGAGGACTAGGGTAAAGGGCCAACGCTCTCAGAGCAGGAGAGGACTAGGGGAAGGGGCCAAGGCTCACAGTGCAGGAGAGGACTAGGGTAAAGTGCCAAGGCTCACAGTGTAGGACAGGCTTAGGGCAAAGGGCCAAAGCTCACAGTGCAGGAGATGACTAGGATGCAGGGCCATGGCTTACACTGCAGGACATGACTAGGGTAAAGCTCCATGACTTAGGATAACAACAACTTGCATTTCTATAGTGCCTTTAATGTAGTAAAGGGCCAAGGCTCACAATGCAGGACAGGACTAGGGTGAAGGTCCACGACCAGGATAACAACAACTTGCATTTCTATAGTGCCTCCAATTTAGTAAAATTCCCCAAAACGCTTCACAGAAGCATTATCAAGCAAACTTTGACACCGAGCTGCATAAAGAGATTTTAGGACAGATTTGGTAGGTTTTACGGAGTGTCTTAAAGGAGGAGACAGAGAAGTCAAGGAACGGAACGCAAGAGTCGAAGATGGACCATGTGAAGGTGAGGGTAGAGTGAAAATTGGAAGCAAAGTGAATGAAATTTTCTAGTTCAGGGCGAGAGCAGGAGACGTCACCAATACAGTCATCAATGTACCAGAAAAAGAGGTGAGGGAGGTGACCTGAGTAGGACTGGAACAAAGAGTGTTCCACATATCCCACGAAAAGGCAGGCATAGCTAGGGCCCATGCGGGTTCCCATAGCAACACCTTTAATTTGGAGGAAGTGAGTGGAGTCAGAGGAGAAGTTGTTCAATGTGAGAACAAGTTCAGCCAGGCGGAGGAGGGTAGTGGTGGATGGGGATTGGTTGGGCCTCTGTTCAAGGAAGAAGCGGAGCGCCCTCAGGCTGTCCTGGTGGGGGATGGAGGTGTAGAGGGATTGGACATCCATAGTGAAAAGGAGACGGTTGCGGCCAGGAAACTGGAAACTGTTAAAGTGGCGGAGGGCGTTGGAAGAGACTGGACAAGGGGAGAAAAAGAGTCGAGATAAGAATAAATCCGTTCCATGGAGCAAGAACAGGCTGAAACGATGGGTCTACCAGGGCAGCCCTGTTTGTGGATCTTGGGAAGGAGGTAGAAGCGGCTGTGCGGGGTTGGGGGACTAGGAGGTTGACAGCCATGGAGGGAAGATCTCCAGAGGAGATGAGGTCAGTGACAATCTTGGAATCAATGGCTTGATGTCTGGTAATGGGGTCATGGTCCAGGGGAGGTAGGAGGAGGTGTCAGAGAGTAGGTGTTCAGCCTCCACACGGTAGTGGTCGGTTCGCCAAACAACAACAGCACCACCCTTGTCGGCAGGTTTAATGACGATGTTAGGGTTGGATCGGAGAGAACGGAGTGCTGCAAGTTCAGAGGGAAGTAGGTTGGAGTGAGTGAGGGGAGCAGAGAAATTAAGACTGCCGATGTCACGCCGGCAGTTAGCAATGAAAAGATGTAGAGAGGGGAGGGGTCCAGGTTGAACGAGAATTCTGAAAGTGGGAGAAAGGGTCAGTTGGGCGGGGGGAAGACTCCCGGCCAAAGAAGTGGGCACGGAGACGAAGGTGACGGAAAAAGAGCTCGGCGTCGTGCCGTGCTCGAAATTCATTGAGGTGGGGGCGTAAGGGGATGAAGCTCAGGCCTTTGCTGAGGACTGATTGTTCGTGGTCAGAGAGGGGAAGGTCAGAGGGGATAGTGAAAACACAGCAGGGGGTGAGATTGGAAGAAGGGGTGGAGTCAGAGGAAAGTGAAGGGGAAGAAGATTCCGGAGGGCCGTTGGTGTCCAAGAGTTGTTGAAGCTTGCAATCCTTGACATCAGAAAGGAAGAAAAAAAGTTTTTTGTTGAAGCGTCGGATGAGGCGAAGGATGAAATGGAACTGTGGACCAGGACAGCTTTGAGATAGAGTGCGTCGGTGCTGCTGAAAAGAGAGGTCGAGAGTGCATGTGGCGGTGCATGGCGTTGAGCGTGGAACTCAGGATGCTGTGAGAGTAGTGGTTTGAGGAACACTGAATATCTTGGAGATATCTGTAATCCTGGGTGGATCTGAAACACGAAGGCTGGAATTTCAGTTGGAATCCGCGTGGAATAAGTCGGAACTGGAGACAGTTGCTGAGGAAAGAGATGTGGCTGTGAAAACGAGTCTTGGCAGATACCTGATCAAACACGAGAAGGTAAACAGAAAGCACTGAATATGAACAAGGTTGATGAGATGAACGGAAATCCCGTCAGAGAGAAGAGCAGAACTTCTTCAAGGTGGGCATTCCTAGAAGAGAAGTGTCAGTGAACCAAACACTAATACAATAGCAAAATACTGCGGATGCCGGAAATCTGAAATAACAACAGAAAATGCTGGAAACACTCAGCAGGTCAGGCAGCATCGTGGAGAGAGAAACAGAGTTAACGTTTCAGGTCGATGCCCCTTCGTCAGAACTGGAAAAAGTTGCAGATGTAACAGGTTTTTAAGAAAGTGTGGGGCAGGGAGAGGGGGGAAGGGAAGAAAGAACAAAAGGGAAGGTGGTCTGTGATAGGATGGAAGGCAGGAGAGATTGGAAGACAAAAGGGATGATGGTGCAAGGCAAAAGGAGATGGCAATGGGACAAGTTAAGAAACAAAAGATGACTCTAGATGAGGTGTAAATGACAATGGCAGAATCATCATCAGCTGCCATGTGAGAGAGAAAAGGGGCCGAGGTTATAATCTGAAATTGTTGAACTCGATGTTGAGTCCAGAAGGCTGTAAAGTGCCTAATTGAAAGATGAGGTGCTGTTCCTCGAGCTCACGTTGAGCATCGTTGGAACCGTGTAAGAGGTCGAGGACCGAGAGGTCAGAGTGGAAGTAGAGCAGAGAATTAAAGTGACAGGCGACCGGAAGCTCGGGGTCACGCTTACGGACTGGACGGAGCTGTTCTGCAAAACGGTCACCGAATTTGCGTCTGGTCTCCCCAATGTAGAGGAGACCGCATCGTGAGCAGCGAATACAGTATACAGAATTGCAAGAAGTACAAGTAAATCGCTGTTTCACCTGGAAGGCATGTTTGGGGCCCTGGACAGTGGGAAGGGAGGAGGTAAAAGGGCAGGTGTTGCCTCTCCTGCGCTTGCACGGGAAGGTGCCGTGGGAAGGGGAAAGGGGTGTTGGGGGTGATAGAGGAGTGGACCAGGGTGTTGCGGAGGGAGCGGTTCCTTCGGAATGCTGAAAGGGGAGGTGAGGGGAAGATGTGTTTGGTGGTGGGATCACGCTGGAGGTGGCGGAAATGGCGCAGGATGATCCGTTGAATGTGGAGGCTGGTGGGGTGAAAGGTAAGGACAAGGGGAACCCTATCATGGTTCTGGGAGGGAGGGGAAGGGGTGAGAGCAAAAGTGCAGGAAAGGGAACGGACAAGGTTGAGGGCCATGTCAACCACAGTAGAGGGGAATCCTCGGTTGAGGAAAGAGGAAGACATATCTGAAGCACTAGTATGGAAGGTGGTATCGTCAGGACAGATGAGGCGGAGATGGAGAAACTGGGAGAATGGAATAGAGTCCTTACAGGGAGCGGGGTGGGAGAAGGAGTAGTCCAGGTAGCTGTGGGAGTTAGTAAGCTTCTAGTAGATGTTTGTCGATAGCCTATCCCCAGAAATGGAGACAGAGAAGTCAAGGAAGGGAAGGGAAGAGTCGGAGATGGACCATGTGAAGGTGAGGGAAGGGTGAAAATTGGATGCAAAGGCTCACAGTGCAGGACAAGACAAGGGTAAAGGGCCAAGGCTCACAGTGTAGACAGGACTAGGATAAAGAGCCACGGTTCACAGTGTAGGACAGGACTAGGGTAAAGGGCCAAGGCTCACAGTGCGGTAAAGGGCCAAGGCTCACAGTGCAGGACAGAACCAGGGTAAAGGGCCACAGTGCAGGAGAGGACTAGGATGCAGGGCCAAGGCTCACACTGCAGGACAGGACTAGGGTAAAGGGCCAAGGCTCACACTGCAGGACAGGACTAAGGTGAAGATCCATGACCAGGATAACAACTTGCATTTCTATAGTGACTTCAACGTAGTAAAACTCCCCAAATTGCTTCACAGAAGCGTTATCAAATAAAATTTGACACCGAGCTACATAAAGAGACTTTAGGACAGATTAAAGGAGGAGAGAGAAGCGGAGTGGTTTAGGGAGGGAATTCCAGAGCTTAGGGCCTAGGCAGCTGAAGGCACGGCCACCAATGGTGGATGCGTGAGCCCAGAATTGAAGGAGCGCAGAGATCTCAGAGGGTTGTAGGGCAAAGGGGGTTACAGAGATAAGGAGGGGCAAGGCCATGGAGTGACTTGAAGGGCGGTGGGTGAACGGGACTTGGTGCGAGTTAGGATATGGGCAGCAGAGTTCTGGATGAGCTCAAGTTTATGTAGATAAAGAGTCAAGGCTCACAGTGTAGGACAGGACTAGGGTAAAGAGCCAAGGCCAAACTGTGTGCAGTTTTGGTCTCCTTACCTAAGAAAGGATATACTTGTCATAGAGGGAGTGCAGCGATGGCTTACCAGACTGATTCCTGGGATGGCAGGACTGTCGTATGAGGAGAGATTGGGTCGACTAGGACTGTATTCACTAGAGTTTAGAAGAATGAGAGGGGATCTCATTGAAACGTATAAAATTCTGACAAGGCTAGACAGACTGGATGCAGGGAGGATGTTTCCCCTGGCCCGGGGGTCTAGAACGATGGGTCACAGTACAGGACATTTAGGACTGAGATGAGGAGAAATTTCTTCACTCAGAGGGTGGTGAACCTGTGGAATTCTCTACCACAGAAGGCTGTGGAGGCCAAGTCACTGAATATATTTAAGAAGGAGATAGATTGATTTCTAGACACAAAAGGCATCGAGGGGTATGGGGAGAGAGCGGGAATATGGTATTGATATAGAGGATCAGCCATGATCATATTGAATGGCGGAGCAGGCTCGAAGGGCCGAATAGCCTACTCCTCCTATTTTTCTATGTTTTTACGTTTCTTAACAGCGCCACGGTTAAAGGACAAAGGGTATAACTGAAGAAACAGTGAATAAGTTGCATAAAATAAATGTATTTTTATTAAATATGAGATTACAAAAAAAAAGGAAACATTGAATTTGGAGAGATCCAGCACTGAAAATAAAATTAATGGTTTTATTTTAAAGATGATGGCTTAGTGAATGTGACCCTTGGCCACAGTAAAATATTTGACACCATATAAACTCAGCCGAGTTATTTGATTTCAAACTTTGTCATACACAGATTAACTTCATGTAGAATGTTGATTTTTTTCTTAACACCAGGTAGCACATTTTATTTTTTGTGTGTATTTATTTCTCCTTGGATACACACATTTTGTATGATCTGTGCATGTTCTTTGATGTAGTTTTCTAATTTAACTAGTTCAAGTCCCGTGGTATTTCTCTTGGATTGAAAGAACTGGACTAAAAAAAAATGTGCGGAAGGTGGTAACAATGTACAACTAGGCTGAATTTTAAAAGCAGGACAAAAAAAAATTAGAACTTGATATAGAAAAGAGAAAGCACAGCAAATATAAAAACAGAATCAGGTAAGGAAAAGAATCACAGTACACTTAAAATGCTGGAAAATGCACCAAAGTGTCAAAAATGAAAATTTATTTGAGTGGTTATGCTCCAAGATGTACTCTTTCTCCCCCCCCCCCCCCCCCCCCCCCCCGAAAATACATTTTGTACCACCGGAACTCATTTCCACCTCTATATAATATTTCTTAATTCACTACTGCCAAAATTGCACTTTTGTGTACTTTATTTTTTTTTCTATAATAGAACTGTTGGAATATTAGGTATAGCTGTAACTTAAGCCGTGACCAGTTCCTGTCCCACTGGACCCGCATTATAACTAATGCTTTTTGCATGTCATGTATATGGCCATCGGGTTTCAGTTTTCACAGAATAACAAACGGAATTTCAGAATGTGATCCCAAAACACTAATAAAATTACTGAAATCCAATGTAATAAAGAATTTAACTTATTCAGTCACCTTGGAGCAGTGGCTTTGGTCATGAGCATTTATTCAGGGCTGTTTTTCAGTTTGTTGTTTGAGTTGACAATCTTTTGCTGAAGCTTTGTAGTTTGTACCTATTAAGAGGAATTGGTGCTGCCTGACCTGTAAAAGATCACTTAACCATTCTATTTTCTAGACTCCTGGTTTGGTTTTTAGGTGTACTGTTTTAGAAATAATGCCTTTCCTTTGTGAAAAATGTTAGATGCCCAGTGTCTGGATTTCAATATTTTTTGTTTTTAATTGTAGGATTACAGGAATATGTGGAAGCTGTTTCATTCCAACATTTCATTAGGACCAGAAGCCTGATTAGCCTTGAAGAGATTAATAGGCATTTAGTCTTTACTCCAAAGAAAGAGGAAGCAGAGAATTCTGAGGTGAGATTTCTTTTCGCCATTTGTAACTGTCTTGAGAGTATTCATCCATATTATAGTATCAGCTGGATCATTTGAAGGAAAGTGGGAAAAACTTGACTTCCTGATCTCTATCCGGCGATCTACGCTGGACAGCACAACTGTGCGGACATAGGTTTCCTGAAAAATCTAATTTTATTAAGTTTTAAGGAGGATATGAAATGGAGTGGAGCAATATGTTCAAGAAAATTGGGGCCTGGTGAAACCCACAATGAAAGATAAAAAGCAGAGAGGGAGTGAAGACTGTTTAATGTCCACCTGAACCACAGGTAGATATTAAAAATCCCCATGCACTATTTGAAGAGGAGAGACTTCTGATCACCTGCCCAATAGTCTTCCCTCCACTCATTCAACTCATTGCTGTTCCAGGATTTCACTTTGCGCAAAATGGCTGCTGCGTTTTCCCATGTCACAATCACTATACTTAAAAGTAATTAATTGTACATGAAGCACTTTGAGATGTTTGAGAGACATAGTATAAGCCACTATGTAAATTTGTCTTTTTTTTACGTAGAGTAGTCATAACCAAAGATATGATGTGAAACATCCTCCTACTCTCAGCTTTCTATCCTTTGTTGCAGAGTTTCAAAAAAATTTTTTTTTCATTAGCTATCAGACCCCAGCCCAGTCATTTCCATTTATCTCCAGATCAGCTGGAGTGACGGATGTGTTGGTGAATGTAATATTTACCATATCATCTTCTCCTCTTCTTCTTAGGCAGTCCCTCGGAACCGAGGATGACTTGCTTCCACATTAAAAATGAGTTCTCAGGTGACTGATGAGTCCAATGCGGGACCTACAGTCTCTGTCACAGGTGGGGCAGACGGTGGTTGAAGGGGCGGGTGGGTGGGGTGCTTGGGTTGACGTGCGCTGCTTGCGCTTGGCTTCCGCTTGCTCCCAGCGAAGAGACTCGAGGTGTTCGGCGCCTTCCCAGATGCTTCTCCTCCACTTCGTGCGGTCTTGGGCCAGGGATTCCCAGTTGTCAGTGGGGATGTTGCACTTTTTCAAGGAGGCTTTGAGGGTGTCCTTGAAACGTTTCCTCTGCCCACCTGGGGCTCTCTTGCCGTGCCGGAGCTCCGAGTAGAGCGCTTGTTTTGGGAGTCTTGTATCGGGCATGCGGATGATGTGACCCGTCCATCGGAGCTGATCGAGCGTGGTCAAAGCTTCGATGCTGAGGATGTTGGCCTGAGCGAGAACACTGACGTTGGTGCGCCTATCCTGCCAAAGGATTTGCAGGATCTTGCGGAGGCAGCGTTGGTGGTACCTGCTGTACATGGTCCATGTCTCTGAAGCATACAGCAGGGCGGGTATCACTGCTGCTCTGTAGACCATGAGCTTAGTGCCAGGTCTGAGGTCCTGGTCTTCAAACACTCTCTTCCTCAGGCAACCGAAGGCTGCACTGGCACACTGAAAGCGGTGTTAGACTTCGTCATCGACGTCTGCCTTTGTTGACAGTAGGCTGCCGAGGTATGGAAAGTGGTCCACGTTGTCCAAGGCCTTGTCGTGGATTTTGATAATCGGGGGGCAGTACTGTGTGGCGGGGGCAGGTTGGTAGAGGACCTTTTGTCTTACAGATGTTTAGTGTAAGGCCCATGCTCTCGTACGCTTCGGTGAAGGTGCTGACGATGGTTTGGAGTTCGACCTCCGAGTGAGCGCAGACACAAGCGTCGTCTGCATATTGTAATTCGACGACAGAGGATGGGACGACCTTGGATCTGGACTGGAGGCGACGGAGGTTGAACAGTTTCCCGTTTGTTCTGTGAATTAGCTCCACTCCAGCGGGGAGCTTACTGAGGGTGAGATGGAGCATTGCAGCAAGGAAGATCAAGAAGAGCGTTGGTACAATGACACAGCCTTGTTTGACCCCGGTCCGTACATGAATTGGGTCTGTGGTGGAACCGTTGGTCAGGATCACGGCTTGCATGTCGTCGTGAAGCAGGCGGAGGATGGTGACAAACTTTTGAGGGCAGCCGAATTTGAGGAGGACACTCCATAATCCCTCACGGTTGACAGTGTCGAAGGCCTTTGTGAGATCAAAGAAGGTCATGTACAGCGGTTGGTGCTGTTCCCTGCATTTCTCTTGTAATTGACGTGTGGTGAAGATCATGTCCATTGTGACCCTTAGTGGGCGGAATCCGCATTGCGACTCTGGGAGGAGTTCTTCGGCCACTGGGAGAAGGCAATTGAGGAGGATTCTTGCGATGACTTTCCCTGTGGCAGACAGCAGGGAAACTCCTCTGTAATTACTGCAATCGGACTTGTCACCTTTTTTGAAGAGGGTCACAATTACGGCATCTCTGAGATCCCCTGGCATGCTCTCCTCCTTCCAGATAAGAGAAATTAGTTCATGAATTCACGCCAGTAGTGCTTCTCCGCTATGCTTTAGTGCCTCAGCAGGGATTCTATCTGCTCCTGAGGCCTTGTTGTTTTTCAGTTGTCGGATGACCTTTTCAACCTCATGCTGGGCTGGGGTTGTGCTGAGATGCTGGCGGGTAGCATGCTGCGGGATGGAGTTGAGGACACTCGCGTCGAAGACAGAGTCTCGGTTAAGGAGATCTTCGAAGTGCTCCTTCCAGCGGGCACTGACTGCCTCTCTGTCCTTGGTGAGTACCTCTCCGTTATTGGCCCGCAGTGGGGTAGGACCTTGGGTGCTTGGGCTGCAGATGGTCTTGACTGTGCTAAAGAATCCACGCACGTCGTGGTTGTCAGCTAGCTGCTGGATCTCCTGCGCTTTCTCCACCCACCATCTGTTCTTTAGGTCGCGAGTTTTTTGTTGGACCTCGGCCTTCAGGCGTCTGTAGAGCTGCTTTCTTGCTCTCAAGTTTGCTGTTTCCAGATCAGGAATGCCTTGTGCTTGCGGCTTATTAGCTCCTGGATCTCCTGGCCGTTCTCGTCAAACCAGTCTTGATGTTTCCTGGTCGAGTGACCGAGCGTCTCTTCACAGGTGCTGATTATTGAGGCCTTGCGTGCAGACCAGGCGCTGTGGACACTCTGTGTCTCTGCATCACTGGGGGGAGTCAGGTTGTTTGTGAGGCGCAGGCTGAATTGGGCTTTCTTAGCAGGGTCTTTGAGTGCTCCAGCGTTGATTTTCCTGCGGCATTGTTTCTGTTGCCGCCGCTGTTTTGGGGCTACATTGATGGAGATGACAGAGCGGATTAGGCGGTGGTCTGTCTAGCAGTCGTCCGCTCCTGTCCTGGCGCGGGTGATGCGGACGTCCTTGCGGTGTCTCGCTCAGATGATGACGTAGTCCAGCAAATGCCAGTGCTTGGAGCAAGGGTGCTGCCATGAAGCCTTGTACTTGTTTCTCTGACGGAACAAGGTGTTGGTTATGACAAGGCCATGTTCTAAGCATTTTGACAGGAGGAGGGTACCGTTGGAGTTGGCTTTCCCTACCCACTCTCTGCCAATCACACCTCCCCAGAGGTCTGTGTCCTTTCCAACTCTGGTGTTAAAGTCGCCAAGGAGGATCAGCTTGTCGCCCGTTGGGACTCGGGACAGGGATTGTTCGAGGCTGGAGTAGAATTCCTCTTTGGTCTCGTCTGTGGCTTCCAGTGTTGGGGGTACGCACTGATGACCATAGCGCACTGGTTCCGGGCTAGGGTGAGCCGAAGAGTCATGAGGTGCTCGTTTATACCGCTAGGAGAGTCTCTGAGACGCCCAACTAGTTCATTTTTTATGGTGAAGCCTACCCCATGGAGGCGGCGTTCTTCTTCAGGTTTGCCTTTCCAGAAGAAGGTGTAGCCACCGCCTTGCTCCTTGAGCTGGCCTTCCCCTGCCCGCTGGGTCTCACTTAGGGCGGCGATGTCAATGTCGAAACGTCTGAGTTCCCGGGCAACAATAGCAGTACGGCGTTCCGGTCTGTCACTGTTGGGGTTGTCCATGAGGGTCCTGACGTTCCAGGTCCCGAACTTCATTTTAAAGGGTGGAAGATGCCTGTGCGTGAATTCTTTTAACGTGGGGTGGCCGTTGCACACCAGCTACCACACGGGCTTGACAGAGCAAGGTCTTGGTCCAATGGCAAGGGGATCCAAGACGATTTACCATATGCTGCTAGAAGAGTTGGCAGGAAGGCAAGGTGGCAGGCCCTTCTGCTGCACTCATTATTATCTGAACAAAAAGAACTGATTGATTTAAGGAATACCATCAGCCCTGTTGAATTAGGAAATAATTTATTTCCAACTGCGAAGAAGAGGTCCACTGCTTTATCGAGATGAATTCCGGCCCAAACCAACTAGAGATCAGGCCATCTTAGACTGGGTATTATGTAATGAGAAAGGATTGATTAGCAATCTTGTTGTGCGAGGCCCCTTGGGGAGGAGCGATCATAATATGATAGAATTCTTCATTAAGATGGAAAGTGAAGTAGTTGACTCAGAGACTAGGGTCCTGAATTTAAATAAAGGAAACTACGATGGTATGAGGCGCGAGTTGGCTAGGATGGATTGGGGAGCGTTACTTAAAGGGTTGACGGTGGATAGGCAATGGCAAACATTTAAAGATCGCATGGATGAACTACAGAATTTGTTCATCCCTGTTTGGCATAAAAATAAAACAAAAAAGGTGGCGCAACTGTGGCTAACAAGGGAAATTAGGGATAGCATAAGATCCAAGGAGAGGACATATAAATTGGCCAGAAAAAGCAGCAAACCTGAGGATTGGGAGCAGTTTAGGATTCAGCAAAGGAGGACAAAGGGATTAATTAAGAGGGGGAAAATAGAGTATGAGAGTAAGCTTGCAGGGAACATAAAAACTGATTGTAAAAGCTTCTATAGCTATGTGAAGAGAAAAAGATTGGTGAAGTCAAGCGTAGGTCCCTTGCAGTCAGAATCAGGGGAATTTATAATGGGGAACAAAGAAATGGCTGACCAATTAAATACATACTTTGGTTCTGTCTTCACAAAGGAGGACACAAATAACCTCCCAGAGATGTCAGGGAACATAGGGTCTAATGAGAGGGAGGAACTGAATGAAATCAGTATTTGTAGAGAAATGGTGTTGGGGAAATTGACGGGATTGAAGGCCGATAAATCCCCAGGGCCTGATAATCTACATCCTAGGGTACTTAAGGAAGTGGCCCTAGAAATAGTAGATGCATTGCTGGTCATCTTCCAAAATTCTATAGACTCTGGCACAGTTCCCATGGATTGGAGGGTAGCTAATGTAACCCCACTATTTAAAAAAGGTGGTAGAGAGAAAACGGGGAATTATAATGTAAGCCTGACATCGGTAGTAGGGAAAATGCTGGAGTCCATTATAAAAGATGTAATAGCAGAGCACTTGGAAAACAGTGACAGGATCGGACAAAGTCAACATGGATTTACAAAAGGTAAATCGTGCTTGACTAATCTGCTGGAATTTTTTGAGGATGTAACTGGTAGAATAGATAAGGGAGAACCAGTGGATGTGGTGTATTTGGACTTTCAGAAGGCTTTCGATAAGGTCCCGCATAAGAGATTAGCGTGTAAAGTTAAAGCACATGGGATTGGGGGTAATGTACTGACTTGGATAGAGAACTGGTTGGCAGACAGGAAGCAAGGAGTTGGAATAAACGGGTCTTTTTCCGAGTGGCAGGCAGTGACTAGTGGGGTACTGCAGGAATCGGTGCTAGGATCCCAGCTATTCACAATATATATTAATGATCTAGACGAGGGAACTAGATGTAATATCTCCAAGTTTGCAGACGACACAAAGCTGGGTGGGCGTGTGTGCTGTGAGGAGGATGCTGAGAAACTCCAGTATGATTTGGACAGGTTGGGTGATTGGGCAGATGCATGGCAGATGCAGTATAATGTGGATAAATGCGAGGTTATCCACTTTGGTGGCAAAAACAGGAAGGCAGATTATTATCTGAACGGCAATAGATTGGGAAAAGGGGAAGTGCAACGAGACCTGGGTGTCCTTGTGCACCAGTCGCTGAAGGTAAGCATGCAGGTGCAGCAGGCGGTTAAGAAGGCAAATGGTATGTTGGCCTTCATAGTGAGAGGATTTGAGTACAGGAGCAAGGATGTCTTGCTACAGTTGTACAGGGCCTTGGTGAGACCACACCTTGAGTACTGTGTGCAGTTTTGGTCACCTTATCTGAGGAAGGATGTTCTTGCCATGGAGGGAGTGCAGCGAAGATTCACCAGACTGATACCTGGGATGACAGGAATGACATATGAGGAGAGATTGGGTCAATTGGGCTTATATTCGCTGGAGTTTAGAAGAATGAGAGGGGATCTCATTGAAACTTATAAAATTTTAACAGGACTAGACAGACTAGATGCAGGAAGGATGTTCCCGATGGTAGGGGAGTCCAGAACCAGGGGTCACAGTCTAAAGATAAGGGGTAAGCCATTTAAGACAGAGATGAGGAATTTCTTCACCCAGAGAGTGGTGAACCTGTGGAATTCTCTACCACAAAAGGCAGTTGAGGCCAATTCATTAAATATATTCAAGAAGGAGTTAGATATATTTCTTAAGGCTAAAGAGATATGGGGAGAAAGCAGGGACAGGGTACTGAATTTGGATGATCAGCCATGATCTCATTAAATGGTAGAGCAGGCTCGAGGGGCTGAATGGCCTACTCCTGCTCCTATCTTCTATGTTTCTGTGTACATTACTTCATGATGTGGCCTTTATATGGTTAAATCCTTTCTCTGTTGAACTGTTCTGACCCTTTTTTACGACAACAACAACTTGCATTTATATAGCAGCTTTCACGCAGTAAAATGTTCCACGGTGCTTCACAGGAGCATTATCAAACAAAATTTGACACCAACCCACATAATGAGATATTAGGACAGGTGACCAAAAGCTTGGTCAGAGATAGGTTTTAAGGAGCATCTTCAAAGAGGTAGAGAGGCTTAGGGAGGAAATTATAGAGCCGAGGACCCAGGCAGCTGAAAGCACAGCTGCCAATAGTGGAGCAATTAAAATAGAGGATGCGCAGGAGACCAAAATTGGAGGAGCGCAGAAATCTTGGAGGGTTGTAGGGCTGAAGAAGGTTAGAGATGGGGGCGGGCAGGGGAAACGAAGCCCTGGAGGCATTTGAAAACAAGGATGAGAATTTTAAAATTGAGGTGTTGCTGGACCAGGAGCAAATGTAGGTCAGCAAGCACAGGGGTGATGGGTGAATGGGACTTGGTGCAAGTTCGGATACGGGCAGCAGAGTTTTGGATGAGTTGAGGTTTATGGAGGATGGAAGGTGGGAGGCTGTCCAGGAGAGCATTAGAATATTCAAGTATAGAGGTAACAAAGGCATGGATGAGAGTTTCAGCAGCAGATGAGCTGAGGCAAGGGTGATGTTACGGAGGTGGTAGTAGACGGTCTTGGTAATGTAGCGGATATGTGTTTGGAAGCTCATCTGGGGGTCAAATAGGACGTTTCAGCCTCAGACAGTTGCCAGGGAGAGGGACGGAGTTCGTGGCGGCGACCGAAGGCAATGGATTCGGTCTTCCCAATATTTTGTTGGAGGAAATTTCTACTCATCCAGGACTGATGTTGGATAAGCAGCGTGATAAATCAGAGACCGTGGAGGGTCGAGAGAGGTGGTGGTGAGGTAGTGCTGGGTGTTGTCAGCGTACATGTGGAATCTGACGTTGTGTTTTCAGATGATGTCACCTAGAGGTAGAATGTAGATTAGAAATAGGACAGGGCTAAGGAAAGATTCTTGGGGGACTCCAGAGGTAACGGTGCAGGAGTGGGAAGAGAAGCTATTGTAGATGATTCTCTGGCTACGACTGGATAGATAAGAATGGAACTTGGCAAGGGCACTCCCACCCAGCTGGACGACCGAGGAGAGGCATTGGAGAAAGATGGTGTGGCAACTGTGTCAAAGGCTGCAGACAGGTCACATTCACATAGGATATCATTTGTGACTTTGATAAGGGCTGTTTCAGTGCGATGGCAGCGTCGGAAACCTGATTGAAGAGGTTCAAACATGGAGTTGCAGGCACGGATTTGGGATGTGACAACACGTTCAAGGACTTTGGAGAGGGAATGGAGGTTGGAGATTGGGCGGTAGTTTGCAAGGACAGAAGGGTCAAGGGTGGGTTTTCTGAGGTGGGGGGTGATGACGGCAGATTTGAAGGGGAGGGGGACAGTACCCGAGGAGAGGGAAACGTTAACAATCTCAACCAACATGGGGGCCAGGAAGGGAAGATGGGTGGTTAGCAGTTTGGTGGGAATAGGGTCGAGGAGCAGGAGGTGGGTCTCATGGACAAGATTAGGTCGAAGGGAGCATGAGGCGAGATAGGAGAGAAACTAGAGGAAGATGCGAGTTCCGGGCTAGGACAGGGGGGAACCTTAGGGGAAGTTTGACTTGGTGGGTTAGGGGAAGGGAGGGAAGCAGTCGAGGCAGCTGAACGGATGGTCTCAATTTTAGTGACGAAGAAGTCCATGAGCTCCTCATACTTGTTGGAGGAGAGGGTGGAAGAGGCAGAAGAGAGGGGTTTAAGAAGACTGTTTGCAGTGGAGGAGTAGCTTTGCTTCATACAAGCTTTTTGATCTAGTATTGGTTACTCTGAGTATCCAAGTCCAAGAGCAATCACACTATAGGATATGGATTGGAGATCCTATGAGTTCTTTCAAGGTTCTAAAGTTTAAAAAAAATCTATGTGTATCACTGTATGCCGCCCCTGCACGCACTCGCCCCTGCCCCCCCATTTGCTGTCTCCCTGGTTAATGTTCTGTGAGTATTCTGCAGAATGCAGTGATTAAGGCAATTTAATTTTACAACAAATCCATTCATCTTGTTAGAGGCAGTATTCAGATATGCCCCTTTCATCTCTAGCTTAACATTGTTGCATTGTTCTAAGGTTTTTGTCTTCAGTCCTCTTTTACTTCCCCCCACAAGGAGCAAGGATAATGTATTTTCTGTTGCTTATTTTGATTCCGAGACTCTGCCACTATTCATATTTCCCATGTGATCAAAATATGCTTGTTGCCAAGAAATTAGAATGAGATAGCAAGATGTAATTGTTGTAAAATGGCTAGTGTCAGTGTTTTGTAGTGAATTTGGCAGTGATGTCAAGCACGTAAACAATATCCAATTTCAGTGCAGATGTCTCCCAATGGCCCTTTATTTTCAATTGAAAATTAAGATGGAAGTACCAAGAAATCTCAGACCACACGAACATAAGATTACTATAGAGCAGTGCTGTCCAATATGATAGCCACTGGCCACATGTGGCTAATTGGGAATCCAGATGTGGCTAATTGCATTTTTGATTAGTAAATAACAAATGAGGAATAGACACTTTCATTGGGCATGTCATCTCAATACTTCTATTGAAATGTGGGATTCATTTTAGGTATTATTAGGCATCCACACAAAGTGCTACTTTACAATGAGAATCCAGTAACCAAAAGGAACAAGCACTGTTAAGATTTTAGTCACTGTATATTATTTCAAAGTTTATAAATAAGCTTTTCCTAGTTGTTAACTGCTTAAAATTCCTTCTTTGGCAACAGGTAATACTTAATCTAATGTGTATTTTTCCACTCTTAATCCTGCTTTTTATCATGCAGGACTCAGCCTTATCCGATTCACAGAATGGGAAACAAAAACAACAACTTCTGTATCTACAGGTGACTCCCACAGACTACCTCTTGGGGATTGCAGATTTAACTGGTGAATTGATGCGCATGTGTATCACCAGTGTAGGGAATGGGGATATTGAAACACCCTTTGAGGTGAGCCAGTTTCTACGTGCTATCTATGATGGGTTTACATACATTGGCAATACTGGACCATATGAAGTTTCCAAGAAGCTTTACACATTGAAACAAAGTCTAGGAAAGGTGGAAGATGCCTGTTACACATTGACTGTGAGGGGCTCTGAAATTCCAAAACACATGCTGGCCGATGTGCTTAGCTCAAAAACATCCATGATTGAACATGAGGAAGGCATGTAGTTATTGAGACATCAAGGGGAAGGGTTTTGGTTTGTTGACGTACACAGTTAGTTATTTGTTTACTTAATTATGAGAGTACATTCATTTACATTCTGTTGAGTTGCACATTACATGCAACCAGGAGATTCATCGTCATTAAGTGCTTTTGTATTTTCTCCAAATGTATTTAGTTGTAACCTTGCATAAGGTTAATGGAGAAATATTTTATTTCTAGAGGTTGTTTCGACTACAAATATAGTCAAATGTTTGAAACAGAATTTTAAACAACTGTCTAAAATACTGCTCATGTTCAAAAGATGAGTAAAAATGTTATCAGTAATAAAAATTGTATCCATATTCATTGATACCTCCAAGAATCTGGCAGAATAATACAGGGAGGATTGTGAAGTCTCATTTATGACCTGATTTTATCAAATTGGTGATGCCTCACCACAACAGACTGGCTATCTTATCAGATGGGTGTATTTTAGATGCCACAGCAGATGGGGAGTGGGGGCTAGTTTACAAATGGAAGTTTCCACCTCACAATGAAAGGTTTGACTTTGCTGAAAGAAGTTCTGTTGTTCGTGTATCAAAACTAACTGGTTTGTGTCACGGTACACAAAACAGAACAACTTTTATTGTATGCTTTATTTGCATTATATAACCTAATTAAAATTTTAATAATTAATCAGTGTTTGTTTGGGGCCAATCTGTGGGTAATACAGCTACATTCTTTAGACCAGTGGGCTGTATAAGGCACCTTTAGGAGATGAAACTACAGTTGTATATGTTGGTTTGACTTGCATCTTTGAGTATGAAGGCTGGATTGAACTTGCGTTAAGCTTTTTATGCAAATACATAACAATTTAATGTAGAATATTGTTGCAAAAAATTGTTTTTCCATTTTTTTGTGTACTTGCTTATCCAAAAATAAAACACTGTTGAAATCCTGAAATAGCAGTACTGTGTGAGTGATTTAATTGCCCCAAAATCTAAATCAAAAGCAGATCAGACCCAGTTAATTAACATTGCAAAGTCTAAAAGAAATGAAACAGTTAGGGGGGAAAATTGAGTCGTGCCCCCTTTGGGGCACTAACTTTGCCGGGGTAGCGCCCCGGAAAAATTAGCACCCCCGCGGCCGAAATTAAGTGGTAGCGCCCCAAGAGGGAGGCGGAGCGCTACTGGAAGCGCCCCGCCTCCCTCTTGGGGCGCCGCGGTATTGCAGGCCTTCCTCCCTTTCTTAAAGGGGAGGGGCCTTGCACAGCGTGACCTGGGGCCCAGCTGGGCCACCGGGGATCGGAGTGCCGGCAAAAGAGCCCGGCACTCGAGAAGTGCCGGGCTCATGGAGCGCAGCCGGCACTCGGCGGGGGGGGGGGGGGGGGGTGGGTCAGGAGGCCTGGGACGGCAGCGGAGGCAGGTGCTGGCAGGCGGCCAGCAGCAAAAATGGCCACCCGGCACCTCGCCTTTAAATAACGCCGCCCTGGCCGCAGTTAGGCCCCCCTGACCCTGTCGGACATAGCGTCCGGCGGTAAGTCAGGGGGCGCTACCGAAGATCGTGGCCGGGACGCTGCGCATGGCGATGATGTAATCGCCGGCGGTACAGCGACGCGGGGCGCTAACGGTTAGCGCCGCCGCTAACCTCCTGCTGAATTTCGCGGGCGACGTTGGCGGCGCCGCGCCCGGGCGCTAGTTGCTTTGGTTAGGGTGCTAACGGGAGGAGCAAAGCAACCGAATTTTTCCCCCTTACAGTTCTAAACAAACTCAACATGTTACGAGTAAGGTATTTAGTACATTTTCCAGCATTAATAGTGGACAATGCAAATTCTTAATTTGAGACTGTTTTGTTGTTTTTAGAATAAACAAGTACATCCAAGAAAACAAAGTATTGCAGAATATACTTTGCTTCAGTGGCTGCACCACTTCTTACAAATAATTCCAATTCTGGCCTCTTGTGCATCCCCTATTTTAATCACCCCACCATTGGCGGCCGTGCCTTCAACCGTGAAGGCCCTAAGCTCTGGAATTCCCTCCCTAAATCTCTCCGCCTTTCTACCTCTCCTTCCTTATGTGGCTAGGTGTCAAATTTTATTTGTTAACGCTCCTGTGAAAAGCCGTGGGATGTTTTACTACGTTAAAAGCGCTATATAAATGCAAGTTGCTTTTGTTGTTGATTTCATGATGTAAAATCTCCACATAGGCTAGGCTATTCAGCGTTCCTTTGTGGGTAAGCTACTCTCTCAGGGGGCCTACCCACCACAACCAAGGCAAGAAGGGGCCAACAGCAGGCACGTCCCTGAGCAAAGCTGTTAAAAATTGTCAGACCCCATATTCTCTTTTACCTTCCCTCCTTACTACAATTACTTTGAGTGTGTAGCCCTTTTGACAAAAGGAGGTGGAATTTTGAAAAATGCTTGGAACTTGCAATGCAACCACTGTCTAGGTGAAGAGAAATAGTATTCCGGTTACGTACATTTCAAAAATTCCTTCTCGTTTCAAAGCTATTGTACCACTCTTCCAGGAGATTTCTTATTCACAAGGGAAGAAAGTTTATTATGCTGCCATATCGAAGAGGATATGCCGCTGTGTTGAGCGGAATGAATTATGTTCCTGCTGTTTTATAATTGGTGAGAGGATTAGGTGGTCTGGACTTATCCCTGACTGCTAAACATTGAACAAGTTCCTAAAGAAGGAAAATAATAAGATGGTCAACTGCCATTATACAAGCAGTGTAGTCTGAGGGACTGGCTGGCAGCCAGCAACCTAACGGACACATATTTCCACCTAGCCATGTCAATGTCTCTCAAAGTCCTGAACTTACAGGTAATGAGCAGATGCTACCAGTGTATGCAGAACTCTCAAATCAGCAGAGGTACTGGGGGGTCAAATGAGAAACATGGTTTTACTGCAAGCAAGATTTGAATGCATATTTAAAAAAAAAAGTAAAATCAGTTTTATTGCAGGTGTTACTTCAATTCTACAGTATCGATGGATAGTGTTCTGTATGTGTCATGTAGCAGCTGGAAGTAGACTGAAAATGTCTTTTCAACATTAGCAGTTGACACTGGGAGCCAAAATTATCTTTGCCAGTGCAGAGAGACTTAGCGGCTGTTCTACGTGTGCCTCCCACCCAAGATGGATATTAAAATCCTCTGAACGGCAGTGGTAGTGGTGCCACTTGAAATCTCTCACCCTGAGTAGTTCAGGGATCAGAGTCACAGTGTACTGTATAGATTTGCTTGGAATACAGTATACAGGTAGCCTATATGATTTTCATAGCAGGATGCTGCTGAAGGATCTTAACCAGCTTTGCCAAACTTTGGATAAAGATGTCTGGGAACGTGTCTACGCATTCAGTTCCGATACTTTCTAAACAGTACAGTAGTTTCTAAACTTCCTTGTCTTTAAAGTCCACAGAACCTGCTTCTGCAGTTTCAAAAAGATCCCGTCACACATTAGCTTCAATGTATTTCTCAACTTTTCAGATGTGTGCTCAGTTACAAACAGCTTTTTGTTCAGCAGAGACTTCAGGAGAATAATGTTCTGATTAATCGACTGCATTTATCTAGTAGTACAACATAATTTGTAAAGTCCAGATTGGCATCGTGGAATGACTCCTTGCTCTGTAAACATGGACAAAGGAGCTGAATTCCAGAGGTGAGGTGAGAGTGACTGCCCTTGACATCAAGGCAGCATTTGACCGAGTGTGGCATCAAGAAACCCTAGTAAAACTGAAGTCAATGGGAATTGGGGGAAAACGCTCCACTGGCTGGTGTCATACCTAGCACAAAGGAAGATGGTTGTGGTGGTTGAAGGTCAATTATCACAGCCCCAGGACATCGCAGCAGGAGTTCCTCTTAGCAGTGTCCTAGGCCAACCATCTTCAGCTGCTTCATCAATGACCTTCCCTCCAACATAAGGTCAGAAATGGGGATGTTCGCTGATGACTGCACAGTGTTCAGTGCCATTCACAACTCCTCAGATAATGAAGCAGTCCATGCCCGCATGCAACAAGACCTAGACGACGTTCAGGCTTGGGCTGATAAGTGGCAGATAACATTCGTGCCACAGAAGTGCCAGGCAATGACTATCTCCAACAAGCGAGAGTCTAACCACCTCCCCTTGACATTCAACGGCATTACCATTGCTGAATTCCCCACCATCAACATCCTGGGGGTCAGCATTGACCAGAAACTTAACTGGACTAGCCACACAAATACTGTGGCAACAAGAGCAGGTCAGAGGCTAGGTATTCTGCAGTGTGTATCTCACCTCCTGACTCCCCAAAGCCTTTCCACCATCTACAAGGCACAAGTCAGGAGTGTGATGGAATACTCTCCACTTGCCTGGATGAGTGCAGCTCCAACAACACTCATGGAGCTCGACACCATCCAGGACAAAGCAGCCCGCTTGATTGGCACCCCATCCACCACCTTAAACATTCACTCCCTCCACCACCAGTGTGCCGTGGCTGCATGTGTACCATCTACAAGATGCACTGCAGCATCTCGCCAAACCCACGACCTCTTCCACCTAGAAGGACAACGGCAGCAGATGCATGGGAACACCACCACCTCCAAGTCACATACCATCCTGACTTAGAAGTATATTTCCAATCCTTGTTCATCGCTGGGTCAAAATCCTGGAACTCCCTACCTAACAGCACTGTGGGAGTACCTTCACCACCTGGCTGCAGCGGTTCAAGAAGGTGGCTCACCACAACCTTCTCAAGGGCAATTAGGGATGGGCAATAAATGCTGGCCTTGTCAGCGATACCCACATCCCATAAATGAATTAATAAAACTCTTAAGTAGTGGTACCACTAAGAACTATGGCGGAATATCTTCTTTAATAATACTACACTGTTGAGATCATTAAATACGTTGGGCCACGTAGAACAGTTATCCTGTAAAACTGAGTTGAATGTACATGTAAGTAAGGTGTTAAAGGCCTTAAACATGTAATAAGTGTTGTTGGTAGAAATTGCAGATATCTTGTCAAAATCGACTATGCAAAACTCTTAGTGTCTACAAAACTGTGGTGTTGTTTATACAGTCCATACATGCAATAAAACATGTATCGGGGAGTAGGAAGACATCCTGATCCTCAGTTCGTCCATGAACCAATTACTTCACGTGAGCAAAGCTAAGCCAAGTAGGTTAGGCATTGAGGAATGCATTGGGCAATGTACCTCTTGCTTTGTGCATTTACAGTGGAATACTCTGCTCTTTCCAGTAGAATGTCTGCACATCAACTTTTCAAAGTCCTTACATTCCATTGTCAAGTCTGTGGATTTCTTCAAATAAAATGCGGTTCACGAGCTAGATGTACCCCCAGCTTTTGTTTACAAAGCTGCTTTTCTAATTTTTTAGTACTGACGTACTTGCCCTCAGCCTGTTTCTGGGTGAAATCAATGCCATTGAGCATAAATAGCAGTGTAACATTCCTCTTTTGTCATATAGTTCCTTGGGGTACACTTTGGCAGAGTCTGAAAATATCTGGCCTGTGCATCTTGTCTAGGTAAGTACTTTTGTATTGAGTGTGAGCTCTTGAGTAGGGTGTATCTATCTACTGTTGCACAGTGAGCATGACCTCTAGAGTAGTATACTGTATGAACGATTGATACTTAGAGGTCCTTTGTAGATGAGAACCATATAAATATATGTATAAATTTAAGTGCAGCCATTGACCAACTAATCTTACCCATAATTCCCCGTGGCTATGGAAATATTAAGGCTTGTTCAAAATGCAGCTGCAAGGACAGTCAGAAGCAGTTTTGACTAAGCTCTGATAACAAACTGCCACAGGCTGCGAGTGAAGGTTAAATTGTTAAATAACATATTATAATGCTAAGCTTAATTAGAGTTCGTTTAACACTGCTTGTACCAGGGAAGCTAGAAATGAAAGCGATAAGGTAAATTCCGATGGGGTGAAGAACGTATAAACAAGATAACGATGACTATGATGAAGTCGTAGGAAAAGTACTGGAAAAGGTGGGGCTAAGATGCTAACCTTAGTCTGAGTGACAATGGTATTTTGACCATTAGAACCAATTAAAGGTGGTGATTTTGTTAAAGACCATATATGGACACTGGCCAAATGAACGTTTGATAAGATAAGGGTTAAAACCTCGATACTCAAAGAACAACTTCACACAGACCTACTGTGAGAACAAAGGAACAGACTGAAGACGACATCATCTGTGTCCAAGAGGTTCCAGAGACCAAGGGCTGCGAGCTACTCGTTAAACTATCGCCTGTTGCTAAGTATATTACGCTGTAAGCTTAATAAATCTTGATCTATTGCTCAAACATACTGGCTGCTGCCTATTTGTGTCTTGTCCAAGAACTCTGAGAAATCATTAAGATCTTACAATGCATTTAAAACACAATCTAACGTTAAAACATTGAAATAAACATGAAAATACGCAGAACAAAAACCTCAAACAATCCTCAAAAAGAACATTAAAAACATTGCATTCTTACTGGATTATCAAACGGTTTCAATACTCATACATTTTTTTTGCTCCTCAATGTCACCACTGACGTCCAGCACTGTAACCATGGGAACACTTTGAATTTAGACCCATCCTCTTCCATAGTCTCATCAACATCCTTAGAGTTCAAGAGTCACACCTAACTTATCAATATGATGACCAAATCGAGCAGAAAAGTATGTAGTACAAGGTAATTCTTCTATTGCTTAATTTCTTCAAATTTAAAAAAATATTCGCCTCTGCACCTTGCATAGATGGCAGCGCTGACTTTGGTAGCAGTGCTGCAAAGTAAACATGGCAGCGATGCTGCCGTCGGAGGTGCTGGCTGCCTTTTTTGCTCCCCATGGGTAGACTGTGCGCTCAGCTCACCCATAATGGCCAGCATTGCACTTTACCCATTGCTGCCCTGGATGGACCTTCCCTAGACTTGTGAGCAGAACTGAAGTTAGAACTTGAAGTGTGTGGTTGTTGTTTGTACATCACGGCTTGGTGTAGTGGCATCCATCCCATGATGTCAAAGGGCCATTTGTCACTTGCAGCCTCAGGATTTTACAGAACTGTTTCTTATTGTTTTGGTCTATAAAGAGAGTATAAAATAAGCACTAAAAGTAAAACCCTAAAGTCAATTATATAATTAGAATACTGTTGCTAGTGTTACACAATATTTAAATGGACATGACTGAACGTATTAAAATTTTGCCATTCCTCTTTTATGCAGTCAGGTACACTCCTCAGATAATGAAGCAGTCCATGCCCGCATGCAACAAGACCTGAACGACATTCAGGCTTGGGCTGATAAGTGGCATGTAACATTCGTGCCACACAAGTGCCAGGCAATGACTATCTCCAACAAGCGAGAGTCTAACCACCGCCCCATGACATTCAACGGCATTACCATCGCTGAATCCCTCACTATCAACATCCTGGGGGTCACCATTGACCAGAAACTTAACTGGACCAGCCACATAAATACTGTCGCAACAAGAGCAGGTCAGAGGCTAGGTATTCTGTGGCGAGTGTCTCATCTCCTGACTTCCTAAAGCCTTTCCACCATCTACAAGGCACAAGTAAGGAGTGTGATTGAATACTCTCCACTTGCCTGGATGAGTGCAGCTCCAACAACACTCAAGAAGCTCAACATCATCCAGGACAAAGCAGCCCACTTGATTGGCACCCCATCCACCACCTTAAACATTCACTCCCTCCACCACTGGCGCACCGTGGCTGCAGTGTGTACAATCTACAAGATGCACTGCAGCAACTCACCAAGGCTTCTTTGGCAGCACCTCCCAAACCCGCGACCTCTACCACCTGGAAGGACAAGGGCAACAGGCGCATGGGAACACCACCACCTCCAAGTTTCCCTCCAAGTCACACACCATCCTGACTTGGAAGTATATCGCCGTTCCTTCGTCGCTGGGTCAAAATCCTGGAACTGCTTACCTAACAGCACTGTGGGAGTACCTTCACCACACAGACTGCAACGGTTTAAGAAGGCGGCTCACTACCACCTTCTCAAGGGCAATTAGGGATGGGCAATAAATGCTGGCCTTGCCAGCGACGCCCAGATCCCATGACCGAATTTTAAAAAAATTGTTCAGACATCATACAGCATTGGAAACAATATGGCATCTGACCTGATTTTACCTGCCAAGAGCTAAATCTAGTTTTTCTTGTCTGGCAAAATACATAGCCCAATATTGTAAAGCTCCACATTGCAGTCCTGAAGATGCTCCCCAGAGACAACAGGTTGAAATTTCTCACTTTAGCAATCATTGCATTGGCTGTAAACTTTAGCTTGAGTGAAGTTTTACCCTTTAGCAGCAGTAACATAAAGCAAACTTATTAAATCATTAGTTAACGTTAGATTGGTACCTCAGAGTTTCATTTGATTACACCAGGTACCAGCGGGAATGGTCAGCTTTATTCTCCCGCATGCTTTACTTATGGTTGGTTATTTGCCTTTCTCAGCAGATTAAATAAACTGAAGTGCCCAGGAGCGTAGTCTCTAAATATTTACCCTATAGTCTGTTGATAGGAGTGGGTTCAGTGGGCTGAGTGACTTTTTGTTTATTTCTCATTCCATACTTTGTGACGCTTTTATCTCCTTCCATATAAACCTTTAGGTGTTTTTATTTAATAATATCCTGTTATTCAGAGATTCCGCTCTCAGCACAGAATCTCATTCAATGGGAATGCAGATAGAAGAAATGGACACAGAGACCAGAGCCCGATTCATGCGCTCCTGATCTTCCAGTTATTAATTTTAATGAAAACCGGGAGTGGGGGGAGGGGATGCTGACCTCAGCGTCTGATTGTCCAATCGACTCATTTGTCAAGTGAGACTCCATGCCAGGAGTGGAGTCTCCAAATATTTACCCTAAAACGTGCTGTGAGGAGTGGGGTCAGTGGGCTGAGTGACTTTTTGGCTTTTTCTCATTCTATATTTTGTGACATTTTGGTTTAATTCCTCTTCTGCAGTAGAAAGGAAATAGGTTTTTAGCATTTTTGGATGTCAGTAGTGAAAGCCTGAAGTTGGCGATGTGATGGGAAGCCTGAATCACAAATGTTTTATATCGTAACTACAGATTTTCCTGACCCGGATACCAATGAAGTGAATCTCACGACCCTGAGGTACGACAGGCCATGGTCCAACATGCAGCTGTTCAAAAGGAAATGTATTTACTGGTTCACAAACATGTCACAAACACAAGTGCTGGATGTTGTCCAAATGTTCTGTGAGTGCCCTCTCGTGGTAGGTTTTCACTAAATTACTGTTTAATATTTTTAATATAAAAGTAATCTTGTCAGAAAGAGATTCACATTTGCTTACATTAATAGAAGCTGTCACCGTTTTAGGTTTTTATGCTAGGTATTTTCTCGAGTTCTCCGTCACTGATCACTTTGTAAGCAGACTTTGCGACCCCTACGATCTGGAGCGTACCGTATTCCACCCGATATCTAGGTAAACAATTGCAAGACTGAGAACCTTTACTCTTTCCACCAGCTACTGGAACGTATTGTGTGCCGCCACACGAACCCTCTAAAAAGCAGACTGAATATACACCCTCTCCGTGAGACTCAGGCTCTAAACCAACAGAATAAAGAACGTTATGAAATATGGAGTTCTGAACGTTGAAGTGGAAGGCTGAGTAAGGTATGTAAGGGTTTCTGGGCACTACTCAGACTCTTTAAGCATGCTGAAATTGTGAGCAGTGAACAGAGGTTTGTGCTAGGAAGGTAGGATAAGATCCATAAATGGGGATATGCTGTGGATTGGCATCAATTTAACAGAGTTAGGTCATAAACCTAATGCCCACATATGCCAAAATTGTTACATACCCACTCAGAGAGGCTGAGCATAAGAGGTTAAAATTCTTAAGAATGGCACCCACCTGGTAGTGACTTCAGCTTCAGAGGAGGTCTGGATCTTAAAGTTCAGGCATTTTTAGAGGAGGATATTCACCTGGAATCTGTCCTCCCCATAAAGCATCCCACCAGCACTCATACACATCCTGCCCTTTTAAAATTCCCAGAAAATGCTAGCAAGGGTCATAAACATCCCATAATAGAATTAAGATTCTTAGTCTGAAGGCAGCTCTGCTCTTATCTGAAGCTACCCAGGCTTGCCTGTCCTCTCCCTGTTATGAGGCAGCTGCAAACTCCTGGAGCACCTGATACATCAGTAGTATGTATGCCACAGGGGTCAGATTTCACATCCCACACTGGTACATTTTCTGTTGACTCTAAATCTGCATAGAATACAAATGCAAGATAATGTGGAACTTGTACAAGACCTTGGTTAGGCTGCAGTTGGTGTACACAGTTTTGGGCACCACATTATGGGATGGGTGTAAGCAATGAAAAAGGGGCAGTTAGACTCACTAGAACTACTTCCTCTGGTTGTGGAGTCGGTGACAAGGGGTCATCAAGTTAAAATTGTCACAGAGAGGGAGGTTAAGAGAAATGTCTTTGCACAGAGGGTTGTAGGAGCATGGAATACTTTGCCACAGAGAGTGTTGAGGCAGAGACCATTATATCTTTTAAAGGAAAATTGCATAAATATTTGAAGTAGAGGAAGACACGGGGCTATGTAGAGAGTGGGGCAGTGGGAATTGCGTTGGATTGCTTAAGCAAAGAGCTAGTACAGACATGATGGGTCGAATAGCCTCCTTCTATGATGTAAACTTCTATGGTTCCATGGATGGCACTCGGAATGAAGGCTTACAATTGTTAAGAGGGTCTTGAGAAGTTAAGGCTTTTTCACCAGAATTGAGTAGTTAAAAGGTGACCTGATAGAGGTCTTCAGGCTTATGAAAGGTTATAAGAAGGGTTAAAGGTGATAGATAGTTTCCATTGGTCATCAAAATGGAAGCAAGGGAACACTTATTTAACAGAATCACAAAAAGTATGAGAGTTTAAAGAAACATTATTAAAAAAATTCTATTTATAGAGTGCATTTCAAGTCCTGAGAACATCCTAAAGTAGTTCACAGCCAATGAATTGTTTTGAAATGTAGTCACTGTTATATGGGAAAATGCTGCAGCCGAGAATGGTTAGAATATGGAATTTTCTACTAGAAACTGTTGTTGAAGCAGAGTCCATAGATGATTGATAAAACAGAGTGTGATTAGATTAGGTGGCTCTTGTGGAGACAAAAACCCACACCGACTTAATGGGCCAGATAGCCTAATTTCTGTGCTGTAAATTCTGTGATTCTAACATTGCAATAAAAATGTAAACTCTTTGATTGAAATGGTGCTTAACAATTTATTTTGAGGCAATATGCTCAGTTTCTTTTTTGAGTATTTTGTTCCCTTTTCACTGTCTAGTGCACGCAATGACTGCAGTGGCCTTCCTCCTGCCTTCAATGCCACTTATACCAGCCACTAGGATATAACTGAGAGCAGCCTGGTGATGACTCTTCCTCTTTCCCATGAGGAAGCGGCTGACTTCCTCATAGTAACACAGCTGTGAGCAAGAACTCAGCAACATGAGGGATTGTGGACAGGAAACCACAATGTGACACTGGCACCATCTGCTGATGCTGTACACGCACTGCCACCACACCACTTTGATGATTAAACAAGGAAAAGCTGTAGCTGGACGCGTTGAATTTCAGAAGGGTTGAGGACTGTGGTAAAAATTCAGCACCAGAATCAAAAGTAGAAAAGTACAGTTCTTTTCAGTTAATTACCAGATGTACAGATCTTATATAAAAAGGTGTACTTTTTTGGAAAAAGACAATATAATTCAGCATACAATAGGTGAGGTGTATTCATCATTATTAATAGTAACACTTACTGGATAATACTGTTAAATACAGCTACAATTTAAAAAAAGTGCTCAGACAACTCTTGGATAATAAGAACGATCTTGCATTTATATACACAATAGCACCTTGCCTACATTCACAGGATGTCCCAAAGCAGTTAACATATAATTAATTCCTTTGAAATGTAGCCACTGGTACACAGGTAAATGTGGCAGACAATTTGTGCACAGCAGGATCCCAAAACGGCAATGAAATGAATGACAGGTTCATCTGTTTTTAGTGGTGTTTGAGCGAGGATATATTGGCAGAACTTCCTGGTATATTTTACATCCACTGGAATAGGCAGACAGGACCTTAGTTTAACATCTCATCTGAAAGACAGCATCGCTGACAATGCAACACTCCCATTAAATCAGCAGGAGTACACCATTAATGGGAATAGTCTATATGAGATGACATGGGTGCGGGACTGGGGTTTCAATGGAAAATGCCCTGAAACCATCAGCACAGTGTGGATTAGTGATGAAAAGGGAAGCTAAACCTCAGGATGTATAGCTCAAGGGATAAAACATTAGCCCCAAGAAGTGATAAGTAGATTGGTGTACAAAGTACTAGTCTGCCCACTTCTTGAATGTTGTGTACAGTTCTGGGCACTATACTAGTGGGAACATCCTGGCCTTCAAGGGAATACAAGGAAGGACCACAATGTTGATAAATGGGATTGGACGCCTGAGCTATAAAGAAAGACTAAGGGCACTGGGGATGGTTACATTGGTAAATGGATGGTCTTGCTCAGGTGCTTAAGATCCTCAAAGTAAAAGATAAATTGATCACCAAAGAGATGTTTAATATTACCACAAACTCCAGGACAAGTGGGCATGGATTCAAGTTTAGATGAAAAACCTTGAATATACAGTTAAGGTATAACTTCACATAGAGAATGGCAAATATATGGAATAGACTATACAGAGAGGCAATACAAGTAGAGGATGTTATCAGTTGTTTCTTTCCTATATTTTTTATTTAAGCAGGAGATATGGGAAAGATCCTCCTATTGCCAGTAGTGCACTGTGTTACTATTCTATTGCTACCTGTAATGGTGATTTTTGCCCTTTGGTAGTCATTGTAATGTATTATCACATGGTTTAGTATGAGCATGCTTAGTTCGCTCTGGCCTAGTAAAACAAGCTCATGAACTAGGAACTGGTGTCTGTCCTTCATTTGTTCTACCCACATATTACATTTTTGGCAATGAGGATGGGATCCCAAAGCCATTTTTAGGGATCATGGAAGGACAGTGTTCAAACTTCGAGTGGATAGGTTTAAGGTGAATTTGTGACACCTAAACTGAATTTTTTGTGATGTTTTACTGTTAATGCAGATGCAGTCATCTGTGCTTTGCCTTCGTGTGTATGTATACACAAAAGAACGCTCTTCTCGATCTTCCTTGCTGCAATGCTCCATCTCACCCTCAATAAGCTCCCCGCAGGAGTGGAGCTAATTTACAGAACAAACGGGAAACTGTTCAAGCTCGGTCGCCTCCAGTCCAGATCCAAGGTTGTCCCATCCTCTATCGTCGAATTACAGTATGCAGACGATGCTTGCGTCTGTGCTCACTCGGAGGTCGAACTCCAAACCATCGTCAACACCTTCACCGAAGTGTACGAGAGCATGGGCCTTACACTAAACATCCGTAAGACAAAAGGTCCTCTACCAACCTGCCCCCGCCACACAGTACTGCTCCCCGATTATCAAAATCCACGACAAGGCCTTGGACAACATGGACCACTTTCCATACCTCGGCAGCCTACTGTCAACAAGGGCAGACGTCGATGACGAAGTCCAACACCGCCTTCAGTGTGCCAGTGCAGCCTTCGGTTGCCTGAGGAAGAGAGCGTTTGAAGACCAGGACCGCAAACCCGGCACTAAGCTCATGGTCTACGGAGCAGCAGTGATACCCGCCCTGCTGTATGCCTCAGAGACATGGACCATGTACAGCAGGCACCTCAAAGCACTGGAGAGGTACCGTCAACGCTGCCTCCGCAAGATCCTGCAAATCCATTGGCAGGATAGGCGCACCAATGTCAGTGTTCTCGCTCAGGCCAACATCCCCAGCATCGAAGCTTTGACCACGCTCGATCAGCTCCGATGGACGGGTCACATCGTCCGCATGCCCGATACGAGACTCCCAAAACAAGCGCTCTACTCGGAGCTCTGCCACGGCAAGAGAACCCCAGGTGGGCAGAGGAAACGCTTCAAGGACACCCTCAAAGCCTCCTTGAAAAAGTGCAACATCCCCACTGACACCTGGCGCAAGACCGCACAAAGTGGAGGAGAAGTATCCGGGAAGGCGCCGAACACCTCAAGTCTCTTCGCCGGGTGCAAGCGGAAGCCAAGCGCGAGCAGCACCCCACCCCCCCGCCCCTTAAACCACCGTCTGCCCCACCTGTGACAGAGACTGTAGGTCCCGCATTGGACTCATCAGTCACCTGAGAATCCATTTTTAATGTGGAAGCAAGTCATCCTCGGTTCCGAGGGACTGCCTAAGAAGAAGAAGATGTATACACAGCAACAGCAACGTTGATTCTCACAGGTACACAGGTAGCATGCGGAGTCACTGTTCAACGGGATCGGGACAATCATGGTCACACCTACGGGATTCATCGGAAGCTTCGGCATGTATGACTGAGCTCGCGAACCATTCAGTTCTTACATTGAGCGGATAGATATTTTTTTTTTTTTTAAGGCCAATAACATTATTGAGACCGAAGGTGCAGATGAGAATGTTCAAGCTCAAAATAAAGTAATTCGTGAACGTAAAAAAGCAATTTTACTAATGGCAATTGGGTCAGATGTCTGCAGAACATTGACAAATTTACTCGCGCCAGGGAAAGCGAAGGATGTGTCATTTGAAGACATTGTCGAGAAACTCAAGGACCATTTCGGCCCAAAGCCATTAGAATTAGCAGAGAGCTATAAGTTTGGTACCAGAAACCAAAACAAAGTGAAACCATCAGTGAGTACATTGTAGCTCTTAAAAACCCGTCTTTGCATTGTAATTTCGGCACATTTTTCGATTGTGCGTTGTGAGATAAGTTTGTGTTGGGACTGGTGGATGAGCGTACACAGTCCAAATTACTGAACAGTCCAAACCTAACGTTTGACATAGCATGCAAAATTGCTCTATCTATGGAGATGGCGTCTAAGAATGCTAGGGAACTCCATCCAACTCAAGTGTGCAGCTGAGGTCTACAGTCACAAAGCCACCACCGAACCTAAAGCAGTGAGACTAAGTCAAAAGCATGTCAGAGAGCTGTTCAGTGAATTGTTATCACTGCAATGGAAATCACTCACCACAGACCTGCCAATACAGAAATGTGAAGTGTTTTCACTGCCAGAAGCAAGGCCATATTTAAACAGCTTGCAGAGCTAGATCGAAAGCAGGAATTAAGAACCATTCCAGTAGCAATGCAAAGCAGCGACAACAAAAGGGAGGAATTCACAATATTGAAGTGAACACAACGGATATTGAATAACTAGGCATCTACAGTATCTATGCCACTAATGGCAACGCTAGCAGTCGTGCGAAAAACTTACATACAAAACTTTTTTTTATTCGTTTATGGGATGTGGGCGTCGCTGACAAGGCCAGCATTTATTGCCCATCCCTAATTGCCCTCGAGAAGGTGGTGCTGAGCCACCTTCTTGAACTGCTGCAGTCCGTGTGGTGAAGGTACTCCCACAGTGCTGTTAGGGAGGGAGTTCCAGGATTTTGCTCCCAGTGATGATGAAGCATCGGTGATATATTTCTAAGTCAGGATGGTGTGTGACTTGGAGGGGAACTTGGAGGTGGTGTTCCCCTGCGCCTGCTGCCCTTGTCCTTCTAGGTGGAAGAGGTCGTGGGTTTGGGAGGTGTTGCCAAAGAAGCCTTGGCGAGTTGCTGCGGTGCATCTTGTAGATGGTACACACTGCAGCCATGGTACGCCGGTGGTGGAAGGAGTGAATGTTTAAAGGTAGTGGATGGGGTGCCAATCAAGCAGGCTGCTTTGTCCTGGATGGTGTCGAGCTTCTTGAGTGTTGTTGGAGCTGCACTCATCCAGGAAAGTGGAGAGTATTCCATCACACTCCTTACTTGTGCCTTGTAGATGGTGGAAAGGCTTTGGGGAGTCAGGAGGTGAGACACTAGCCGCAGAATACCTAGCCTCTGACCTGCTCGTTGCCACAGTATTTATGTAGCTGGTCTAGTTAAGTTTCTGGTCAATGGTGACCCCCAGGATGTTGATGGTGGGGGATTCGGCGATGGTAATACCGTTGAATGTCAAAGGGAGGTGGTTAGGATCTCGCTTGTTGGAGATAGTCATTGCCTGGCACTTCTGTGGCGCAAATGTTACCTGCCACTTATCAACCCAAGCCTGAACGTCGTCCAGATCTTGTTGCATGCAGGCATGGACTGCTTCATTATCTGAGGAGTTGTGAATGGCACTGAACACTGTGCAGTCATCAGCGAACATCCCCATTTCTGACCTTATGTTGGAGGGAAGGTCATTGATGAAGCAGCTGAAGATGGTTGGGCCTAGGAAACTGCCCTGAGGAACTCCTGCCGCGATGTCCTGGGGCTGTGATGATTGACCTTCAACCACCACAACCATCTTCCTTTGTGCTAGGTATGACTCCAGCCAGTGACCAATATATTGATATGTATTGACACGGCAGCGGACTGATCGATCATGAGTAAGGACACATATGAGAGTAAGTTTAATCTAATACCACTTACAAAGAGTACGATAGAGTTAAAAACCTACTCCGGAGAAATCCTAGAGACATGTGGACAAATGGAATGTACAGTTCAGCACAATGGCCAGTCAGTAAAGCTGCCTATTATTGTAGTGAGCTACAACAACAGGCCAACCCTCACGGGCAAAGACTGGTTGAGAAAGTTGAAACCAGACTGGAAAAACATCTTCAGTGTAGATGCTTCAAAGAAGCGACTCGACACAATGCTGAACAAATATAAAAGCATGTTCATAGACATTTATGAGGGCATCACTGGGTATGACGTGCATATCCGCATCAAGTCCAATGCGAAGCCTGTCTATTGTAAGGCAAGGCCGGTCCCCTGTGCGTTGAAAAGTCAAGTGGAGGAAGAGCTAGAGAAACAGAGAGAACGGAGTGCTAGTAAAAACTGACAAAAGTGAGTGGGCTACCTAGATTGTGGTAGTGCCCAAAGCAAACAAAACTGTATGCTTGTGCAGCGACTACAAAATTACCATCAACCAAGCAGTTGACGATGAGCAGTACCCGTTACCTACATCACAAGATTTGTATGCAGCACTCTCTGGTCAAAGGTTTTTTCTTAGCTTGACCTGTCGCATGCTTACGCTCAGCTGAATGTTGATAAAGAGTCAACAGTATCTCACTATCAACACACAAGGAACTGTACTCATACACCAAGCTGCCATATGGTGTAAAGTCCTCCCCTAAAATATTCCAGGCTGCGATGGATCAGATTTTGCAAGGAATTCCAAATTGCTTATGCAATCAAGATGATGTGCTGATTGCAATAAGCAGCGAGGAAGAAAATCTAGAAGTGTTAGAGTTAGTGCTTCAAAGGTTGAATTCCTACAATGTAAAATTGAAAAGGAGCAAATGTGCTTTTGTGCAGCCCGAAGTTGTGTACCTTGGTCTGAAAGTTGATGCAAACGGCTTGCAACCAGTTAAGGAAAAGGTGTTTGGAATCAAGAAATTCCAACAGTTCCTGATCGGCAGAAACTTTATCCTGATAACCGATCACAAACCGCTCTTAGCAATATTGGGGCCCAGATCTGCCATCCCTGCAATGTCGCATCAAGAATGCAACTATGTTGTTGTCACAATAGGACTACACGATTGAATATCGCACTTCAAAGCAAAACGCAATCACAGATGCTTTGTCCAGGTTGCCACATGAAGACTCATGTGTTGGGAGTGGAGGTGAGATTTTCACGCTAGGTGCAATTGACAAAAGACTTTCCTGTAAATGCAACTGAGATTTCAAATGAGACTCAAAAGGACTCCGTACTGAAAGGAGTGTCTGAAAACACCTTGAATGGATGGACTGATCAGTGTCTGGACACAGAGTTGAAACCATTCCATAACCGTCGTACTGAATTGTCTTGTGAGCAAGGTTGTATCAAGTGGGGAAACAGAGTGGTGGTACCTACTTCTTTGAGCGATAGAATTCTGGCTGAACTTCATACTGAACATCCAGGGATCATCAGTATGAAATCAATTGCGAGAAGTTTTGTTTACTGGCCTGGATTGGACAGTGATCTTGAATCACTTGTCAGCAAATGCAGCGTTTGTCAAAATGGCAGAAACAAACCACCCAAAACTCCACTACAACCCTGGTCATGACCAAGTAGACCTTTTCAGAGAGTACATGTAGACTTCTGTGAGAAAACAAATGATTATTTCCTGGTACTTGTAGATAGTCACTCAAAGTGGATTGAAGTGAAACACATGGGTTCAAATACTACAACTGAACATACCATAGATGAGTTGAGGTCTATCTTCGCATGTCATGGCTTACATGAAGAGTTTGTTTCTGAAAATGGTCCTCAGTTCCGTTCTGCTCTATTCCAAGAGTTCATGAAATGGAACGGTATCAAACACACTTTTGTTCCACCATATCATCCAGCTTCAAACAGGGCAGCCGAAAGGTCAGTCAGAATAGTAAAAGCTCTCAAAAAGCAAGTGTTGCAGGGTTGTTTGGGAGTCAGCATGAAGCAACTTTTGGCAAATTTCTTGCTGAAGTACAGAACGACTCCGCACACTACAACCGGATATACCCCAGCAGAACTCTTGATGAAGAGGAGATTGAGAACACGATTGAGTCTTGTTCAACCAAATTTGGCCTCAAGAGTTGAACAGAAACAGTTGAGTCAGAAACGTTATGACAGCAATCGGAAAGAACGCAGTTTCAGACAAAACGAGTGTGTTCGTGTTCTCAGTCCTCCTGGCAAGTCGAGTTCACACAAGTGGGATATAGTAACCGTGGTAGAGGTTGGTGGAACCAAGAGATATTTGGTTGAGATTGGTGACAACATCCAAAGTGTTCATGTAGATCAAATGATCTTTGCTAGAGATGAACCAAGACATGATCTTGAACCACTTGATCATGAACACATACATGAGTTTGACTCCGTTCAGACTTCAGAAACTGAAGTACCAGGTTCAAACAAATCTGAGCTAGAAACAGGATCATCTTGGAGTTCAGAACCAGAACAAAACAGCCCGAAAATTGGTTCAACACCAAAACCTTTTGTGAGGAGATCAGGAAGACTCCGCAAACCTGTTAGTAAACTGGATTTGTAGTTGATTTAAAAGAAAAAAAAGCCAGGAGTTTTTGTTATGTGGTACATGTAATGCTGGGAAAGGTGAAACCATAGTTTTGTTGTATTTGAGAGGGGAATATGTGCATTTTTTTTTAAAGAGGAAAGCAGTATTATCACATGGTTTATTATGAGCATGCTCAGTTCACTCTGGCCTAGTAAAGCAAGTTCATGAACTAGCAACTGGTGACTCTGTCCATTTTATGTTCTACCCACATATATTAGTCATCAATTTTATCATTACATTGTCTTCCCATGTATGCACCAAGATCTTAGCTATTTCATGCTGCAGATTCCCGTAGCTTATTTTGCTAGTTCATTTACAAATGTTGAACTATCTCTTTAAATAGTATGTTTTTATGACAGCTTCACTCATTTTTCCCCCTTAAGATGTACCATAATTGTCAGCTGTGACAAAGCAGCAGGAGTCTTCGAACCCTATTGGCTGAACAAAATATGATGTTGTACAGTGCAGAGTACAAGTTCCATTACAATCACTTACCTTGATGGCTCTCTTGATGCCATTGAATTTCTTCTGCACCTCCTTGGTGCTTCTCCTGGTTTCTGACATAGCCTTCTTCTATGCCGAGCCATTGTGGTTGCTAGCCCAAATATTGGCAAATCAACACGAGTACAGATACAGTGCGATTTGTAAATCTTGCGTTCCTAGTGCAGGGTAGGAACCATAATGCCCCCTGTTGCTCTGCTCTCTGCAGCTAATTCAGTGACCACAACTGTTTTAAATCACAATTAATAAGAAAGAACTTGCTTTTATATACAGTAGTATCTTCAGGATGTTTCAAAGCACATCACGATCAATAAGTTACTTTTGAAGTACAGTCACTAATTGTTAAGGATGAAAGGTGGAAAACATCACACTATCAGACAACAAAAACATGTATTTATACAGCGGATTTAACGTAGTAAAACATCCCAAGGTGCTTCACAGGAGCGTTACCAGACAGAAATTGACACCGAGCCAAAGAAGCACACATTAGGACAGGTGACCAAAAGCTTGGTCAAAGAGGTAGGTTTTAAGGAGCGTCTTAAAGGAGGAGAGAGAGGCAGAGAGGTTTTGGGAGAGAAGTTCAGAGCTTAGGGCCTAAACAGCTGAAGGGACAGCCACCAATGGTGGAGTGAAGGAAGTGGAGGATGCACAAGCAGCCAGACTTGGAGGAGCGCAGAGATCTCAGAGGGTTATAGGGCTGGAGGTTACAGAGATAAGGAGGACGAGGCCATGGAGGGATTTGAACACAGAGGTGAGAATTTTAAAAATCGAGGCAATCGAGGACCAGGATTCAATGTAGGTCAGCAAGCACAGGGGTAATGGGTGAACTGGACTTGGTGGGAGTCAAGATCCAGGTGCAGGGTTTTGGAAGAGTTTAAGTTCATGGAGGATGGAAGATGCGAGGCCGGCCACGAGAGCATTGGGAATAGTCGAGTCAGGAGCTAACTAAAGCATGGATGAGGGTTTCAGCAGCAGATAGGCTGAGGCAGGCGGTCTTGGGGATGGAAAGGATATGGGGTCGGAAGCTCAGCTGAGGGTCAAAGAGGCTGCTGAGGTTGTGAAAAATCTGGTTCAGCCTTAGACAGTGGACAGGGAGGGGGAATTGAGTCGGTGGCAAGGGAACAGAGAGCGTTCCACGGGGCTCACACTTGAGCTCCTAATTATGATATAGGGTACTGGAGGTCAGGTGGATGTCCAATAGATTATTGAATCATGGAATCTTACAGCAATGAATGAGGCCATTCAGCCTATCGTGCCTGTGCCGGCTCTTTGAAAGAGCTCTCCAATTAGTCCCACTCCCCTGCTCTTTCCTGATAACCCAGCAATTTTGTCCTTTTTTTCAAAGTATTTATTCAATTCCCATTTGTAATTTACTATTGAATCTGCTTGCACCACCCTTTCAGGCAGTGCATTCCAGATCATAACAACTCACGCTGTAAAAAAATTCTCTCTTCACTGAAAGCTGTTAAATACCACACTGTTAGACCATTACATTCAGGCAAAAACTAATAGCGGGATTTATTTATAAGTAATACATAAGGTAATCCAATTGCTGTTTAAAATTAATGAAATATATACATAGAAGTGACTGAGTGTAAAAAGAAAATAGGAATCATAATCGCAAAATTCAGAAAATACAAAACTAGACCAGTACAAAATGCCCAAGGTTATTCAGAACAAAATTGCATAATTTGAAATCTAAAACTTCATAGCCGGTTTTCTGAAGCTTCAACAATAAAGCCGTGATTGTATTTAGAACAAGTGAGGTAACATCGATTCCCACACTTCCCAAATCTCTCCAACAGATTGCAGTTTGACTGACCCTTTGGTGCAGGAGGCTGAGAGGAGTGCATTTGCTGCCTCCATTAATGCGCGGCGCGGGCAGGCGAGCGACAGATACACTCGGCGCGCGCGCTCGTTCGGGGCCTCGGCAACCGTTAGAGTCGCGAGGGGGTGTAAGGCGATAACCGCATCGAGCGGACAGCGGCGCGCGGGGGAACACGCAAGAACTCAAATCGATCGGAGAGCGGCGCGCGGGAGACCCGGCGTTAGTCCTCGGGCTGGGCTCTCGCTCGGCTGGCCCCGCTGAGGAGGGATAGGATGTTCGCCGGGATGACGATCTCCGAGTCGCCGGCCTTCGCCTCTCCGCTGGGATCCGTCCCCGGCAGCGATCCTGGGCCCCGGGAACACCACCCGCAGAACAGAGGTATAATTAGGAATAGAAGTCGGGCCCGTCGAGGTCGCCGCTACCACCTCCTCCGGTCGGATTTTATTGATTGATAGATGTGATTAATGTGACCATCCGTGCGTGGTCGGGCACCGGCTGTCTCTCTTTAACCACACCCTACTCCCGTCCAGGACCGGGCTCTCGCTATCGAGCGCCGATAGGAGTTGGCCCGGTATTTGCATCGAACAGGTGACTGCTGATTTTCCCCGATCCCGAACCTGCGGGCACAGACTAATTGTAATGTCCTTCTCGCCAACTTGGCGAAGATGAGCTAACTCGGTGCAGACCTGGGACCTTCTGGTCTACACAGTTCAGCAACTTGCTGGATAACTTCACGTCATCGGGGAGCTGAGGGGAACCATTCTGTATTTTAGCAGAGATTAGGATTTAACTTTAAAAAAAACTAATTTTCTCTATGTAAGCACGCTTGTAGTTTGAGCTGTATTATCTAATTTTTGCTATTATGATTCCTATTTTCCTTTTACACTCTTGTCACTTCTGTGTTTACTTCTATATTTCATTAATTTTAAATAATAGAATTGTATCATTTCCTTAACTTTCATGTATTATGTAGTTGGTAGTATAACGTACCAGACTAGTACAGTAGCTGGTAGCAATATTTGTGGGACTAGATAGTTATGGGTATTAATGTTTTTACTGCTTTAGTTCATTATATCCACTTTCAATAATATTTTTATTGTAGTTAAGTTAAAATAGTATTTCATTGTAATTACTATACAATTACATGCATCATGACGCTTATTACAGAACCTATTTCAAAGTAAACTGTAATAAATAGATCATATTGTCGACATTAAGTTGCCACGGTTTCAAAAAACTGCATGAAAGCACATCATAGGCCAAGCAGTTTTGTGTTCAACATAATAATTGAACCATCTGTTATTCGTTTTTTAAAATTAATGGATTTAAACAATTTAATCAGATATGTGAGCATACAAATATCGCCTCTGTAGTTTCCTGCACCTGCCATATGGCCTCATTTCCATAGCAATTTGGTACAATGATTGACTTGATAACCGAAATTGCACTTTTTTTGAGGTTTGCCTTCCATTGAATGCTCCCATTCTGGTTTAGTATAAAATACTATGCAGGAAGCGGACTATGATGACTACTGGAGTTCATATAAGAAATTGCTTCTTGAAACCATGGTCTTTTCACTAATTAGTTCTCCATGTGGCTCTTTATGATTAAAAGCCCACTGTTATCCACTTATTATTTTAGTGTGATGCAGTGTTGGCAAATTCCCATTCTTGAAACAACTGCCAACTTTTACCACTTTCTCGAAGAAATCACTGGAGCTTTTTTTTTGTTCGTTCATGGGACCTGGGCATCGCTAGCAAGGCCAGCATTTATTGCCCCTCTCTAATTGCCCTTGAGAAGGTGGTGGTGAGCCGCCTTCTTGAACCGCTGCAGTCCGTGCGTTGAAGGTACTCCCACAGTGCTGTAGGGAGGGAGTTCCAGAATTCTGACCCAGCGACGATGAAGGATTGGCGATATACTTTCAAGTCTGGATGGTGTGTGACTTGGAGGGGAACTTGGAGGTGGTGGTGTTCCCATGCGCCTGTTGCCCTTGTCCCTCTAGGTGATAGAGGTCGCGGGTTTTGGAGGTGCTGCCGAAGGAGCCTTGGCGAGTTGTTGCAGTGCATCTTGTAGATGGTACACACTGCAGCCATGGTATGCTGGTGGTGGAGGGAGTGAATGTTTAAGGTGGTGGATGGGGTGTCAATCAAGCGGGCTGCTTTGTCCTGGATGGTGTCGAGCTCCTTGAGTATTGTTGGAGCTGCACTCATCCAGGCAACTGGAGAGTATTACCTCACACTCCTTACTTGTGCCTTGTAGATGGTGAAAAGGCCTTGGTGAGTCAGGAGATGAGACTCTCGCCGCAGAATACCTAGCCTCTGACCTTCTTTGTTGCCACAGTATTTATGTGGCTGGTCCAGTTAAGTTTCTGGTCAATGGTGACCCCCAGGATGTTGATGGTGGGGGATTCGGCAATGGTAATGCCATTGAATGTCAAGGGGCGGTGGTTAGACTCTCGCTTGTTGGAGATAGTCATTGCCTGGCACTTCTGTGGCGCGAATGTTACCTGCCACTTATCAGCCCAAGCCTGAACGTCGTCCAGGTCTTGTTGTATGCGGGCATGGACTGCTTCATTATCTGAGGAGTTGTGAATGGCACTGAACACTGTGCAGTCATCAGCGAACATCCCCATTTCTGACCTTATGTTGGAGGGAAGGTCATTGATGAAGCAGCTGAAGATGGTTGGGTCTAGGACACTGCCTTGAGGAACTCCTGCAGCAATGTCCTAGGGCTGTGATGATTGACCTTCAACCACCACAACCATCTTCCTTTGTGCTAGGTATAACTCCAACCAGTGGAGAATTTTCCCCCCGATTCCCATTGAGTCATAACGGCACAGAAGGAGGCTATTTGGCCCATCAAGTCCGTGCTGGCTCTCTGTAGAGCAATGCAGCTAGTCCCATTCCCCCGCTCTATCCCCGTAGCCCTGCAAGTTTATTTTCCTCAAGTGCCTATCCAATCTCCCCTTGAAAACATTGAGTGTCTCCGCTTCCACCACTTCCGTCGGCAGCGAATTCCAGGTCATCACCACTCGCTGCGTAAAAAAGTTTTTCCTCACATCCCCCCTGTATCTCTTGCCCAAAACCTTAAATCTGTGTCCCCTAGTCCTTGTACCATCAACTAGTGGGAACAGCCTTTCCCTGTCCAGCCTATCCAAACCCGTCATAATCTTGTACACCTCTATCAAATCACCCCTCAACCTCCCTTGCTCTAATGAAAACAAATCAAGCTTCTTCAACCTGTCCTTGTAGCTAAGATTCCCCCATCCCCAGAACCATTCTGGTAAATCTCCTCTGCACCCCCTCTAGGGCCTTCACATCCTTCCTAAAGTGTGGTGACCAGAACTGGATGCAATACTCCAGTTGTGGCTTAACCAGCGCTTTATAAAGGTTCAGCATAATTTCTCTACTTTTGTACTCAATACCTCTATTTATGAAGCCCAAGATCCCATATGCTTTGTTAACCACTCCCTCAATATGTCCTGCCACCTTCAGGGATCTATGCACATTAACTCCCAGGTCCCTTTGTCCCTGCACACTCTTTAAATCTGTGCCATTAATTGTATATTGCCTCTCCCTGTTCCTTCTGCCAAAATGCATCACCTCACACTTCTCTGTATTGAATTCCATCTGCCACTTGTCAGCCCATTCTGTTAGCCTTTCTATGTCCTGTTGCAGTCGATTGGTATTATCATCACTGTTTGCCACACCCCCAAGTTTGGTGTCACAAGCAAATTTAGAAATTCTACTCTGTATTCCAATATCCAGGTCATTTATATCTGAAAAAAAGCAGTGGCCCCAGCACTGACCCTTGGGGAACACCACTGTCTACCATCCTCCAGTCTGAAAAACAGCCATTTACCACAACTCGCTGTTTTCTGTCCTTAAGCCAATTCCTTATCCAAGCTGCCAATGACCCACCTATTCCATGAGCCTCAATTTTGTTAACCAGCCTTCTATGTGGTACTTTGTCAAACGCCTTCCGAAAATCCATGTAGATACCATCCATTACATTCCCTTCATCAATCCTCTCTGTTACTTCATCAAAAAATTCAATTAGATTAGTCAAACACGATCTGCCTTTTACAAATCCTTTTTGGCTCTCCTTAATTAGCTTAAACCTCTCCAAGTGCCCGTTAATTTTTTTCTTGATTATTGTTTCTAAAACTTTACCCACCACTGATGTTAAACTGACCGGCCTATAGTTACTGGGATTGTCCTTACACCCTTGAACAATGGTGTCACATTTGCCACTTTCCAATCCTCAGGCACCTCCCCCGCATCTAGGGAAGATTGGAAAATTATGGCAAGCCCTTCTGCTATCTCCTCCCCCAATTCCCATTAGCAACCTGGGATGCAAGCCATCTGGACCAGGCGACTTGTCCACTTTAAGCATACCCAGCCTTTCTAGTACATCCTGTCTATCAATTTTCACCCCTTCTATTGCTTCTACCTTTTCCACTTCTACCGATATTTTGTCAGCATCCACCTCCTTAGTAAACACCGATACAAAGTACTCATTGAGTATTCTAGCCTTGCCCTGCGCCTCTAAGTATATATCACCTTCTTTGTCTCTAATAGGCCCCACCCTGCCTCTTACTACCCGTTTACTGTTTACATGCCGGTAGAAGATTTTTGGGTTCCCTTTTATGTTAACCGCCATTCTACTCTCATATTCTCTCTTTGCCAATCTCATTTTCATCTTCACATCCCCTCTCAACTTATTGTATTTGGTCTGGTTCTCCCTTGAAGAATTCACCTGACATGCATCATACACCCTCTTTTTGTGTTTCATCATCTTCTCTATCTCCCTCGTCGTCCAAGGAGCCCTTGCTTTGGTTCCCTTACCCTTCCCTCTTGTTGGAATGTACCTAGCCTGTACTTGGATCATCTCCTCCTTAAAGATCACCCATTCTTCCGTTACAGTTTTTCCTGTCAGTCTTTGGTTCCATTTTACCCTGGCTAGATCCTTTCACATCCCATTGAAGTTAGCCCTATTCCAGTTTAGAAGTTCCACTCTAGATTGTTCCTTGCTCCTCTCCATTGCTAATCTAAATCTTATGATACGATGATCACTCGTACCCAAGTGTTCTCCCACAGATACTTGGTCGACCTGGCCCACTTCATTCCCCAGCACCACATCCAACAATGGCTCTATCCTAGTTGGGCCAAGAACATATTGGTCAAGGAAATTCTCCTGAACACGTTTCAGAAATTCCTCCCCCTCCTTTCCCTTTACCCTAGCATTATCCCAATCGATATTTGGGTAATTAAAGTCCCTCAATATCACCACTCTATAGCTATTGCATATCTCTGCGATTTCCCTGCAGATTTGCTCCTCTACCTCCCTCTCACTATTTGGAGGCCTATATAATACCCCCAATAGCGTGATCATACCCTTTTTGCTCCTCAACTCTAACCAAATGGATTCTGTCCTTGTCCCCTCAAGAACATTCTCCCTTTCCAACACTACAATGTCTTCCTTAATCAGCACTGCCACCCCACCTCCCTTTTTTCCTTCCCTATCTTTTCTGAACACCTTGTACCCTTGAATATTAAGTGCCCAGTCCTCACCGTTTTTAAGCCCCGTTTCTGTTATTGCCACAACATCATATTGCCACACGGCTAATTGTGCTTGTAGCTCACCAACCTTATTCACCACACTTTGTGCATTACGTACATGCATTCTAAACCCATTTTTGAATTTTTTGTAGTCTTTCTTAGTCTGCTCCTATCTAATATGGTACTACTACCGCCTCTAGTACTATCTTCTCTAGTACTATCCAACACACTCACTCTTTTATGCACCTTATTCCTCTTTTCTACTCCTATATGCTGGTGCCCATTCCCCTTCCAAGCTAGTTTAAACCCTCCCCAACAGCACTAACAAACCTCCCCGCGAGAATATTGGTCCCGGTTCTGTTGAGGTGTAACCTGTCCGGCTTGTACAAGTCCCACCTTCCCCAGAAACGGTCCCATTGCCTCAGGAATCTAAAGCCCTCCCTCCTGCACCATCTCTCCAGCCACGCATTCATCTGTTCTATCCTCCTATTCCTGTACTCACTAGCACGTGGCACCAGGAGTAATCTGGAGATTACTACCCTTGAGGTCCTGCTTTTTAACCTCTCTCCTAGACTCTGCCTGCAGGACCTCATCCCTCTTTCTGCCTATGTTGTTGGTACCGATATGGACAACGACCTCTGGCTGTTCACCCTCCCCCCTCAGAGTGTCCTGCAGCCGCTCAGTGACATCCTTGACCCTGGCACCAGGGAGGCAACATACCATCCTGGAGCCACATCTATGGCCGCAGAAACGCCTGTCTGCTCCCCTAACTATTGAACCCCATACCACTATTGCTCTTCCACTCTTTTTCCTCTTCCCCTGTGCAGCTCAGCCACCCGTGGTGCCGTGGACTTGACTCTGGCTGCACTCCCCAGAGGAACCATCGTCCTCACCAGTACTCACAACAGAATACTGGTTGGAGAGCGCGATGCACTCTGAGGACTCCTGCACTACCTGCCTGGTCCTTCTCTTCTGTCTGGCGGTCACCCATTCCCTCTCTGCCTGCATACTCTTAAGCTGCGGGGTGACCACCTCTAGAAACGTGCTATCCATGTAACTCTCGGCCTCGCGGATGCACCACAGTGACTTCAGCCGCCGCTCAAGCTCCGAAATCCGGAGCTCGAGTTGCTGTAGCTGGCGACACTTCCCGCACATGTGGTCGTCCAGGCTACGTGAAGCGTCCAGGAGTTCCCACATGGCACAGGATGTGCCCTCCACGGGACTGAGCTACCCTGCCATGCCTCTATTTAATAGACTAAGAACTAACCCAGCAGAAATGAACTTAAAACTTAACAAAAAACACTCCCCAGCTGCTCACCAATCAGCTCTTTCCCTCTATTTAATAGGCTATTAACTAACTTGGCAGAAATAAACTTTAAAAAAATACACTCACCAGCTACACACCAATCAGCTCCTTCCCTTATGCCGACGTCACTTTTTTTACTCTGACATCACTTTTTCAAAAACTGCCTCTTTTGAGTTGCTGCCGCTCCTTTTAACTGCTCGCTCTCACTGTGCTCCCTCCAGGTCCGCTCCTTCCGGTCTCGGGCTCCTGCTGCTTGGGACTGCAACTTTTAATTGCTCCGCTCTCACTGTGGTCCCTCCAGGTGTGCCCCTTCTGGTCTCAGGCTCCTGCCGCTCGGGACCACTCCTTTTAACTGCTCCGCTGTCACTGTGCTCCCTCCAGTTTTACTGGGGCTCCTTGATGCCACACTCGGTCAAATGCTGCCTTGATGTCAAGGGCAGTCACTCACCTCTGGAATTCAGCTCCTTTGTCCATGTTTGGACCAAGGCTGTAATGAGGTCGGGAGCCGAGTGGTCTTGGTGCAACCGAAACTGGGCATCAGTGCTGCTTGCTAGCACTGTCGATGACACCTTCCATCACTTTGCTGATGATTGAGAGTAGACTGATGGGGTGGTAATTGGCCGGATTGGATTTGTCCTGCTTTCTGTGGACAGGACATACCTGGGCAGTTTTCCACATTGTTGGATAGATGCCAGTGTTGTAGCTGTACTGGAACAGCTTGGCTAGAGGCGCGGCTAGTTCTGGAGCACAAGTCTTCAGCACGATAGCCGGGATGTTGTCGGGGCCCATAGCCTTTGCTGTATCCAGCTCACTCAGCCGTTTCTTGATATCACGTGGAGCGAATCGAATTGGCTGAAGACTGGCTTCTGTGATGGTGGGGACCTCAGGAGTAGGCCGATATGGATCATTCACTCGGCACTTCTGGCTGAAGATGGTTGCAAACGCTTCAGCCTTGTCTTTTGCACTTGCGTGCTGGGCTCCACCATCATTGAGGATGGGGATATTCATGGAGCCTCCTCCTCCCGTTAGTTATTTAATGGTCCACCACCATTCAAGACTGGATGTGGCAGGACTGCAGAGCTTTGATTTGATCCGTTGATTGTGGGATTGCTTAGCCCTGTCTATAGCATGCTGCTTCTGCTTTTTAGCATGTATGTAGTCCTGTGTTGCAGCTTCCCCAGGTTGGCACCTCATTTTTAGGTACGCCTGGTGCTGCTCCTGGCATGCTCTTCTACACTCCTTATTGAACCTGGGTTTGTCCCCTGGCTTGATGGTAATGGTAGAGTGAGGGATATGCCGGGCCATGAGGCTACAGATTGTGGTGGAATACAATTCTGCTGCTGCTGATGGCCCACAGTGCCTCATAGATGCCCAGTTTTGAGTTGCTAGATCTGTTCTGAATCTATCCCATTTAGCACGGTGCTATTTAGGTAGTGCCACACAACACGATGGAGGGTGTCTCAGTGTGAAGATGGGACTTTGTCTCCACAATGACTGTGTGGTGGTCACTGCTACCAATGCCGTCATGGACAGATACATCTGTGACAGGTAGATTGGTGAGGACGAGGTCAAGTAGGTTTTTCCCTCGTGTTGGTTCTCTCACCACCTGTTGCAGGCCCTGACTGGCAGCTGTGTCCTTCAGGGCTCGGTCAGTAGTGGTGCTACCGAGCCACTCTTGGTGGTTGACATTGAAATCCCCCACATTCTGTGCCCTTGCGACTCTCAGTGCTTCTTCCAAGTGGTGTTCAACATGATGGATTACTGATTCATCAGCTGAGGGAGGGCTGTAGGTGGTAATCAGCAGGAGGTTTCCTTGCCCTTGACCATGCTTGACCTGAAGCCATGAGGACTCCCAGGGCCACTCCTTCCCGACTGTATACCACTGTGCCGCCATACCTGGTGGATTGTTGTGCTGGTGGGACAGGACATACCCAGGGATGGTGATGAGGGAGTTTGGGACATTGGCTGAAAGGTATGATTCTGTGAGTATGACTATGTCAGGCTGTTGCTTGACTAGTCTGTGCACTCCCAATTTTGCCACAAGTCCCCAGATGTTGGTGAGGAGGATTTTGCAGGTTCGACTGGGCTGGGTGTGCCGTATCTGGTGCCGAGGTCGATGCCGGGTGGTCTGTCCGGTTTAATTCTTATTATTGTGTTTCGTAGCGGTTTGTTGCAACTGAGTGGCTTGCTAGGCCATTTCAGAGGGCAGTTAAGAGTCAACCACATTGCTGTGGGCCTGCAGTCACATATAGGCCAACCAGGTAAGGACGACCATTACTGATACTAGCTTTTTATTCCAGATTTATTTAATTAATTGAAGTTAAATTCCCCAGCTGCCGTGGTGGGATTTGAACGCACGTATCTGGATCATTAGCCCAGTGACATTACCACTATGCTACCGTTCCCGCTAAAACTGTGGAAGCCATCCCTGATGACTGGAAGTAGCTTTAATAGCTGAATCTAGTTTTGATTCAGGTCTAGGCCTGCATTTTTGTAAATTTAATCATGGACGGTGGAAATCGAAGAAGGGTAATATTTACAAGAGAAAAGTTAGATATAGCAAAACTATGGCTGTATAATATACAAGTGTTGCAAGTTCCAGTGAGTTATAATAGCTTATTTTCTATCAAGCACCACTCCATAATGTGCATTCCATTTGTACAACACATTAAATTAGTGAAAGCTTACTTTAAAAAAAAATAGAAAATACTTGTCCCATTGAGTGATGTGTTTTATTTCCTTTACTTCACTGAATTCCTGATGATGCAGGAAAGGAGGGAAAATAAAAGGGAAGGTTGTGTCCTGGTTGTTCCTGTGCACCTTAAAGCACAGAGTGGTGTTGACTGAGGTTTGGGAACAGGTCAGCTGAAGTTAGTGCATGATGAGAAAACTGTGATTTCATCCCCTGAAAAATCTCTAAAATTTCTAATAAATGTTAAAATAAACTGGACACAGGTCGGGAGGGAATGGTTTGCATAAAAGTTAACGGGACTAAATTGGACAGCTCTTTCAAAGAGTCAGCACAGACACGACGGGCTAACTGGCCTCCTGCTGTGCTGTAAGATTCTATGATTCATGTCAATTTTTTTCACCCATTTTCTCCTTTCCCCATGTCTCCTTGCTGTGATATTTGTTCCATAAGTGCTGGTTGTCCTTTGGGTTCCTTGCTCAAGTGGTTGTCATTCATATGTGAGCCTGAACTCAGACAGTGTCAGCAGGCAGTTTTATTGTGGGATAACAACAGAAAATGCTGGAAACACTCAGCAGGCCAGGCAGCATCCGTGGAGAGAGAAACAGAGTTAACGTTTCAGGTCTGGGACCCTTCATCAGAACTGGAAAAAGCTGGAGATGTAACGGGTATTAAGCAGGTGCAGAGACAGGGTGGGGGCGGGGCAGTGGGAGGGGAGGGGAGGAAGGAATTGAAGGAATATACTGTGCTAAGGTAAGAGGCAGGAAAGATAAAATGTTGCAAATGGGGATGGCAAAATCTTACAGCATGAAAAATGGGAGCAGGGGTTATAGTTTGAAGTTGTTGAACTCAATGTTGAGTCCAAAAGGCTGTAAAGTGCCTAATCGAAAGATGAGGTGCTGTTCCTCGAGCTTACGTTGAGCTTCATTGGAACAATGTAAGAGGCCGAGGCTAGAGAGATCAGAGTGGGAGAATTAAAGTGACAGGCGACCGGAAGCTCAGGGTCACCCTTACGGACTGAACAGAGCTGTTCCGCAAAGCGGTCGCCCAATCTGCGTTTGGTCTCCCCAATGTAGAGGAGACCGCATCGTGAGCAGCGAATACAGTATACTAAATTGCAAGAAGTACAAGTAAATCGCTGTTTCACCTGGAAGGGGTGTTTGGGACCCTGGACAGTGGGAAGGGAGGAGGCAAAAGGGCAGGTGTTGGATCTCCTGCGCTTGCACGGTAAGGTGCCGGGCGAAGGGGAAGGGCTGTTAGGGGTGATTGAAGAGTGGACCAGGGTGTCGCGGAGGGAGCGGTCCCTTCGGAATGCTGAAAGGGGAGGTGAGGGGAAGATGTGTTTGGTGGTGGGATCACGTTGGAGGTGGCGGAAATGGCGGAGGATGATCCGTTGAATGTGGAGGCTGGTGGGGTGAAAGGTGAGGACAAGGGGAACCCGATCGTGGTTCTGTGAGGGAGGGGAAGGGGTGAGAGCAGAAGTGCGGGAAATGGAACGGACACGGTCAAGGGCCGTGTCAACCACAGTAGAGGGGAATCCTCGTTTGAGGAAAAAGGAAGACATGTCGGAAGCACTGGTATGGAAGGTGGCATCGTCAGAACAGACGCGGCGGAGACGGAGAAACTGGGAGAATGGAATAGAGTCTTTACAGGAAGCGGGGTGTGAGGAAGTGTAGTCCAGGTAGCTGTGGGAGTCAGTGGGTTTGTAGTGGATGTTTGTCGATAGCCCGATCGCCAGAAATGGAGACAGAGAAGTCAAGGAAGAGAAGAGTCGGTGAGGGACCATGTGAAGGTGAGGGAAGGGTGGAAATTGGAAGTAAAGTGAATGAACTTTTCTAGTTCAGGGTGAGAGCAGGAAACGGCACCGATACAGTCATCGATGTACTGGAAAAAGAGGTGAGGGAGGGGACCTGAGTAGGACTGGAACAAAGAATGTTCCACATACTCCATGAAAAGGCAGGCATAGCTAGGGCCCGTGCGGGTTCCCATAGCAACACCTTTAATTTGGAGGAAGTGAGTGGAGTCAGAGGAGAAGTTGTTCAATGTGAGAACAAGTTCAGCCAGGCGGAGGAGGGTGGTGATGGATGGGGACTGGTTGGGCCTCTGTTCAAGGAAGAAGCGGAGCGCCCTCAGGCTGTCCTGGTGGGGGATGGAGGTGTAGAGGGATTGGATGTCCATAGTGAAAAGGAGACGGTTGCAGTCAGGAAACTGGAAACTGTTAAAGTGGCGGAGGGTGTGGGAAGAGTCGCGAATGCAGGTGGGAAGAGTCTGGACAAGGGGAGAAAAAAATAGAGTCGAGATAGGAAGAGATAAGTTCCGTGGGGCAAGAACAGGCTGAAACGATGGGTCTACCAGGGCAGCCCTGTTTGTGGATCTTGGGCAGGAGGTAGAAGCGGGCTGTGCGGGGTTGGGGCACTATGAGGTTGGCAGCCATGGAGGGAAGATCTCCAGAGGAGATGAGGTCAGTGACAGTCTTGGAAGCAATGGCTTAATGTTTGCTAGTGGGGTCATGGTCCAGGTGGAGGTAGGAGGAGGTGTTGGAGAGTTGGCGTTCAGCTTCCGCACGTTAGAGGTCGGTTCGCCAAACAACAACAGCACCACCCTTGTCAGCAGGTTTAATGATAATGTTAGGGTTGGATCGGAGAGAACGGAGTGCTGCAAGTTCAGAGGGAGGTAGGTTAGAGTGAGAGAGGGGAGCAGAGAAATTGAGACGGCCGACGTCCTGCCGGCAGTTAGCAATGAAAAGATCTAGAGAGGGTAAGAGGCCAGAGGGAGGGGTCCAGGTAGAACGAGAATTCTGAAAGCGGGAGAAAGGGTCAGTTGGGCGGGGGGTAGACTCCTGGCCAAAGAAGTGGGCACGGAGATGAAGGCAACGGAAAAAGAGCTCAGCATCGTGCCGAGCTCAAAATTCATTGAGATGGGGGCGTAAGGGGATGAAGCTCAGGCCTTTGCTGAGGACTGATCGTTCGGGGTCAGAGAGGGGAAGGTCAGAGGGGATAGTGAAAACACGGCAGGGGGTGAGATTGGAAGAAGGGATGGGGTCAGAGGAAAGTGAAGGGGAAGAAGGTTCCGGAGGGGCGTTGGTGTCCAAGAGTTGATGAAGCTTGCGATCCTTGACATCAGAAAGGAAGAATAAAAAGTTTTTTGTTGAAGCGTCGGATGAGTCGAAGGGTGAAATGGAACTGTGGACCAGGACAGCTTTGAGAAAGAGTGCGTCGGTGCTGCTGAAGAGAGTGGTCGAGAGTGTTCATGTGGCGTTGAGCGTGGATCTCAGGATGCGGCGAGAGCAGTAGTTCGAGGAACGCTGAATATCTTGGAGATATTTGTAATCCTGGGTGGATCCGAAACACGAAGGGTGGCAGTTCAGTTGGAATCCACGTAGAATAAGTCGAAACCGGAGACAGTTGCTGAGGAAAGAGATGTGGCTGTGAAACCAAGTCTTGGCAGATACCTGATCAAACACGAGAAGGGAAACTGAAAGCAATGACGATGAACAAGGTTGAAGAGACAAACGGAAATCCCGTCGGAGAGTGGGGTCTTGCCCAGTGTGCAAACATGCATTTCTAACGGGTTGCTGGATAATAATCGGGGACAGGAACCTTGTTTGCTCTTACTTGCATGGAGACCATTTGCAGTGTTTCTATCATTACTCGGGCTGCGATTAGCTGACGCAGTGTAGACTGGGGTTTGAATCTGAGACAGTCATGGGCTGTATTCTCTGCTACTATTGATAAATATCAGTTTTTAAAAGATCAAAATTGCAAAAAAAATCTAATGACCTCTGTAAAGAGCATTACGATTCCTTTGTGTTATTTACACAATTATAAAAGATATTTCTTCCTCCTCTCCCTTACTTCCCCAAATGGATTTGTGATTCTTGCTGAACCTGCCAATGTAGCACTGCTCCATGGCTGGGGTGGGGGGGGATCTCCTTCTTGAAGGGAAAATGACTCAGAAATTCTACGAAAATACAAGAGCATAAAAGATTATTGAAAATCTTGCGCATCAACAAAGCACCTAAGATGATTAAAGCACAAAGTATAGCCTAAACACCCATATAAATATACAAGATCATCACTGGGTTAACGATACTTTTGTTTTTTTTTAAATTTAAATGTAATCAGAGCCTGTCATGTTTCAGAATGTAAAGTATATTCCAGTGATTGGGCCAGTAAAAGGGAACTAGTTTTCCCATAAGTTGAAAGATAATATTCTTTCAGATATGCTTGACAACAGCAGCCTTATTTGGAATGAATGGTCAATGGATACTAAATTATGCATTGTAGTTCAAGATTAGAATTACTGTTTGAAATTTGAAACCATATTGAGAGTTTAGGGCACTTACTTTGATAGTGATACAGGGGTGCTCTTGAAAATTAGAACTTAAAATTACCTGCTGCATTTGACCCAGTCGGGGCACATAAATTATGAGCGAATCAAATCTCCTTTTTCTTTTAAAAAAAAATGTAAGGGAAGTCTTCTGTACTCTCTTCTACAGAAAATCATTGTAAGAGTTATACGTTGTATAAAATTAGTGTTAGTGTAACTGAAATGTTTTCACAATTAAGTGCTGCTTTGCCACTTAAAAATTAGTGCTTTACATTTGTAAATATGTAGATCATGTTTGCTTAGAATGTATCCATTTTTGACCAGGACAGTTATCTTCCTGTTTATATCCAGGCAAGTACATTCATCTTCAGATTATTAAAATATTGTCTAATCTTTTTCCAAAGAATGTAATTGTAGATTAAAGAGATGCATCATTGTATTGTGGTTTTCACTCTCCTATGCAACAACAATACTCAAGAGTGAACTTTGCAGCCTGGCAGAAAATTTACAAGTAATTGAGGTGTTGGTGCCAAAATAAGTATCATAAATGAAAAGATTTTATTTTTTTTCAATGTTTTATACAGTTGAAATCATGAAATAAAAACTCTGAGCTAAAGACCTTGTTTGGGATGAGGTTTCTTTTGTGTCGTTGAGGGATCTGATATTTGTGCTGGAACCAGAGGAGTATGTTCGAGGTTCTTTCATGTGACCTTGGCTGCAGTCAGTCAGTGAGAACACCCCCACCCCCACCATGGAGCAGTGCTACATTGACCGGTTCAACAAAAATTGCAAATCCATTTGGGGAAGTAAGGGAGAGGGGGAAGAAATATTGTAGGGGGTGGTGTTTTTGTGTCAGCTTTACCTCTGACTTCTGAGTGGTTCGAATCGCTCCCACTCCCTTGGTTCTAGACCTTGGACTTATTTGGGGGTTGTGATACAAAAGGTGCAGCAGACAACTGAGTTTGATGAAAGAACTTCAATCTTTATTAAAAGGTAAGACACAAATAATAACACTCTTATCACTTTAAAGGTGGGGAACACTTCGGTACAAGCAAGGGAAATGACAGAACAATACTTCACCCCTCCCAACCCCACTTTACTAGTTAAGTTAGGTTTTGAAGGACCAGGGATAATGTTTACCAATCCTTTGACAGTTGGGCTAAATCGCGGTTTTGGAGTTCGCTGTTTATGGCGGTTAGTGTCTGCCGTACGCGGTAGAGGACTTCACCTGGGTCTCTGGTCAGTCTTCGCGAGTCCGCTGATGCGGTAGGATGCCGTTCTGGATTTATCTGGTGAGTACCCAATTTCTTTAGTTCAGCAGTAGGGCTTAGAGTTTTTGGGGAAAATCTTACCCAGGGGTAAGTCAGGAGTAGTTTGTAGTGTGGAAACTTTTCGATTCTTTGGGTTTTCTTCCCTGGAGTTGGTCGCGGTGGCCTGCGATTACCTGGTCAGTTGGGGGTAATGCGCGGTTGTTGGTTTCGTGAGGCCTTTGGTGTCCGCGATGGCTTTAGGCCTTGGTTGGTGTGTCGGTCGACCTCGTGGAGCCGTCGGTGACTGGTTGCTGCTTGTTGCTCCGGGTGGCTGTGTTGGGGCCGTGGTTGGAGGTCCGTCGAGGTGGTGTCTTCGCGAGCTGGACTCAGGTGTGTCTGAGTGGTGAGCGATGCCGACTCGCTTCCAGCTCGGGCCTTCTTCTTCTTGGTCTCTCCTCTTCTCGCTGGCTCTCCTTCCTTCTTCTCTTGGTGTGTGCTTGGTGGGCCTTCAATTATACAGAATTGAAGTGGCCTTATCTACCCGCCAAATCTGTTCAGTTCATTGTCTAGTTTTGGCGGGCTCGTAAATCGGTAACGATTTACTAGCACGTTAACTGGGTTTTAACAGGCCTTCAATCTGACCCATTGAATATGGCCTTATCTACCCGCCAAATCTGTCCAGTCCATTGTCTGAATTTGGCGGGCCTGCTACCAGTAACTGCTCTGTAAGTGTCAAATAGGTTTTTGGGATGGTTTGCATCCTGTCAATCTTCTTGGCTGATTGCTGGTGATGGGTTTTGTGTTTTGTGTTCCTAGGCTGGTCTATAGCCTAGTCCTGGGTGCTCTGTATTATGCATGTTTCTTGATGGGCCTTGTAATCGGTTTGATGGGACCTAATTGTTTTGGGTGGGGCTGTCTTCTCCTCGGGTCTATTGTCGAAATGTTAATGCATGCTGGGGCTTTGAGTGAGATCATCCCGGTTCCCCAGACATTGCAATTAACTGCAATACCCAAACTGCTTTTACAGAGGTCGAACCCAACTTCCTTCACAGCCTTTTCTCCCTTTACAGGCCCATACATGTTTTTTAAAATGCCAAAACTTGGGTTTTGGTCTTATATTCCTTAGGTTAGGCCCAAATGCATTTTTATCACTCTGAGGTAGTTCCAAAGTCCTTTTTCCTTAGGTTTTGGGGATCTGTAAATTTTGGAAACCTTACAATATCTTTTATGATTATGTAAATAACACTTAAAGGAAGAAGGTTTTTAGGTAGGTAGAATAAACCAGTGTTAGCCAATATATTAGCCACTAGCCACATGTGGCTAATTGGGAATCCAGATGTGGCATTTCTGATTAGTAAATAAAAAATGAGGAATAGACACCGCTATAGGGCATGTCATTTCAGTATTCATATTTGCACAGTGTATGCATGTGTACTTTAACCTTTTTGTGTGTTTGTAAAATGGGAAGACGAAAAGCAGAGTATGCGAGTATTTTTTGATCATTGTGAGTGCTTTGCTTCCTTGATTACCAAATGGTGGTAGGTGTTTGTGAACTAAATATACACATAAATATAAGATAGTCACTAATAAATCTAATTGGGAATTCAGGAGAAATTTATTTGCCCAGAGAGTGGTTAGAAGGTGGAACTTGCTAAAACGGAGTAGTTGAGGCAAATAGCATGTATGCATTCTAGGGGAAGCTAGATAAGCACATGAGGGAGAAAGGAATAGAAGGTTATGTTGATGGGGTTAGTTGAAGAGGAGTGGGAGGAGGCTCGTGTAGAGCATAAACACCGGTATGGACCTATTGGGCTGAATAGCCTGTTTCTGTGCTGTAAATACTTTGTAATACAAGGGAATAGAAGTTATGCTACAGCTATATAGAGCCCTGGCTAGACCACACCCAGAGTACTGTGAGCAGTTCTGGGCACCAGACCTTAGGAAGGATATATTGACCTTGAAGGGAGTGCAGTGTAGATTTACCAGAATGATGCCTGGACTCCAAGGGTTAAAATACGAGGCGAGACTACACAAACTAGGGTTGTAGTCTCTGGAATTCAGAAGGTTAAGGGGTGATTTGATTGAAGTTTTCAAGATATTAAGGGGAACTGATAGGGTAGATAAAAATAAACTATTTCTGCTGGTTGGGGAGTCCAGGACGAGGGGCATAATCTAAAAATTATAGCCTGGCCTTTCGGGAGTGAAGTTAGGAAACACTTTTACATACAAAGGGTGGTAGAAGTTTGGAACTCTTCTGCAAACGGCAACTGATGCGAGGTCAATTGTTAATTTTAAATCTGAGATTGATAGATTTTTGCTAACCAAAGGTATTAAGGGATATGGGGCAAAGGGGGTATATGGAGTTAGGTCACAGATCAGCCATGATCTCATTGAGTGGCGGAACAGGCTTGAGGGGCTAAATGGCCTACTCCTGTTCCTATAAGTGCCAGGTAATGACCATCTACAACAAGAGAAAGCTCAGCCACCTCCCCCTGACTTTCAATGGCACCACCATTTCCAAGTCCCATTGGGATCACCATTATCTGAAGCTTAACTGGGCTAGCCATATCAACACTGGCTACAACAGAAGGGCAGAGGTTGGGTACAATGAGTGGCTCACCTCCTGACCCTGAAAGTCTCTTCACCATCCACAAGGTTCAAGTCAGAAGTGTGATGGAATGCTTACCTGGATGGGTGCACTCAAGAAGCTCGGCACCAGAGAAATTTGCTTAATCCACGACCCTGACACTGGACTGTACATCCACCCACTCCATCACTGGTGCACTGTGACTGCAGTATATACTACCTATAGGATGTACTGCAGAAATTCACCATGGTTACTTTGACAGCAGTTTCCTCCCTTGCACCCTCTACCACTGAGAAGGAGCAGCAGCAATGTCATGGGAACACATCAGCTCCAAATTCCCTATAAGTCGTACACCATCCTGACTTGGATATATATTGCCATTGTTCCTTCACCATTGCTAAGCCAAAGCATTTGAATTCCCTACCCAGCACAATCGTGGGAGTGCCATCATTACAAAGAATGTAGCGGTTCAAGGAAAAGGCCCACTACTACCAACTTCTCGTGTCAACTAGTGATGGGCAATAAATGTCACAATGCCTGTGTTGCCTACAGCCTGAGAAATAAAAAAAATCCATCATTTCATATTCCGCCTGTGACATTGTTCATGGTGCGCCCAAGGGTATACTATTTTATATTGATGCAAAATGTACTGTATAATACAAGAGACTTTTTTAAAGTCCCAATTAAATAAAATGCTGTCTAATCTGGAGGCAGCCAAACAAAGAGGGAACAGCAAGAAATTTACTTGGTATGTTTTTAGAAAAAAAACAAACGCTGATTTAAGTTGCAAAAATATTTTTCAAAAAATGTTCCTAAGGAAGACCTTGAGTTTATATAGTGTTGTTCATGTTCTCAGGACATCACAAAGTACTTCCCCGCTAATTAATTACTTTTGGAGTCTAACCACTATTATGCAAGAAGTCGCGCAACACCAGGTTATAGTCCAACAGTTTTATTTGAAATCACAAGCTTTCGGAGCGCTGCTCCTTCGTCAGGTGAAGTCGAAGGAGCAGCGCTCCGAAAGCTTGTGATTTCAAATAAAACTGTTGGACTATAACCTGGTGTTGTGCGACTTCTCACATTTGTCCACCCCAGTCCAACACCGGCATCTCCACATCATGGCCACTATTATGCAGACACAGCAAGGTTCCACAAACAGCAGTGAGATAAATGACCAGTTGATCTGTTTTGGTAGTATTGTTTGAGAGAGAATTGTTGGCCAGGGCACTGGGAAAGCTCCCCTGCTCTTTTTTGAAAAGTGCTATGGGACCTTTCATGTTCACCTGAACAGACAGAAGGAGCCTTGGTTTAACGTCACATTCAAAAGATGGTACCTCTGACAATGCAGCTCTGAAGTGTTAGCCCTGTTATGTGTTCAAGTCCTGAACTTGAAAATATGATCTGACTCGGGTAATCTGAGCCAAACTGACACCTAATCCACCTGTCATTAGTAATTAATTAATTAATTGAAATATGCTGGCACCTCTGGCAAAACAACATGGAGAAAAAGGAGAAATGTAAAATTCCAACCAGAATTGAATATTAATTAAACTTGGCAATAAACAAATTAATTAAATATATGTGGGCTCTCACAAAGTAGTTAATAAAATAAGTGCAGCTTCAGAGGGGTGAGGGAATGGGCCAAATTAATTAAATAAACTCTAACTACTGGCCTCCTTGTCGGGTCTGGGTCGGGTTGTACTTAACCTGGCAATAAATTAATGAAATAATTGCGGGCTTAAGTAATTAATTAAAAGTGGGTCTTGGGAAGACTAAAATCAGGTTGGGAATAGGCAAAGAAATTAAAGTCAGGCTTTAAATCTGGAGTGGAATGTACTGAATTTGTTAATTAATCAATTAAACAGGTTAATTAATTAATTTAAAAGCTATTTTCAAATAGGGAAAAATTAGGTCAGTAATGGTCAAATAAATTAGATAAACCGACTTTTGGTGAACTCTGCAATAGATCAAGTAAATGAATGCAGACTTCAGTAAATAATTATAAGCAACTTTAGAGAAGAGAAGAATCAGGTGAGGAATAAGCAACTCACATAGGAAGATGAGTAAGCCAGTCAGCCCTTCAAGCCTGTTATGCCATTCAATTAGATCATGGCTGATCTGTACCTTAATTTTATTTACCCACCTTTATTCCATATCCCTTGATACCCTTATCTAACAAAAAGCTATTGATCTCAGTCTTGAAAATTTCATTTGACCCAGCATCCACAGCCTTTTGTGGGATAGAATTCCAGATTTCCACTACCCTTTATGTGAAGAAGTGCTTCTTGATTTCTCCCCTAAATGGTTTAGCTCTAATTATGATTATGTCCCCCTGTTCTCGTTTCCCCCATCAGAGGAAAATTGTTTCTTTATCTACCCAATTGAATACCTTTATAATTTTAAAGGCCTTGATTAGATAACCCTTCAACCTTCTAAACTCAAGGGAATACAAACCAAGCTTATGCAAACTGTCCTCATAATTGTCAGCCGTGGATCAGTTGGTAGCACTCTCGCCTCTGAGTCAGAAGGTTGTGAGTTCAAGTCCCACTCCAGAGACTTGAGCACAAAAATCTAGGCTGACATTCCAGTGCGGTACTGAGGGAGTTCTGCACTTTTGGAGGTGGCGTCTTTTGGATGAGATGTTTAAACCGAGGACCCGATCACTGATAAGTTCTTCAAGTCTAGTTCTCTCGGAAGTCAAAGATTTGATCTCCTCAGCAAGGTCCTTCGCAGTGGAGAATTCGCGCCCTACAGAAATGAAAGAAGCACTCAGAATTCAGTGTAAATAATTAAACTCAAAAGCAAAACTCCTTTAGTTTTTATACAAGTCCAATTGGTTAGGGACTTCCAGAGATGAGACATGAAGCTGTTATTAAATGCATTGAAAAAATAGGTGCGTCTGACCAAGCAACTACCCCAGGCTGACCATCAGAGGTGTCAGCCATGGCTCAGTTGGTAGCCCTCTCGCCTCCGGGTCAGAAGGTTGTGGGTTCAAGTCCCACTCCAGAGACTTGAAAACAAAAATCTAGACTGACACTACTGAGAGAGCGCTGCATTGTCAGAGGTGCCATCTTTCTGATGAGACATTAAACTGAGGCTCCATCTGTCCTCTAAGATGGATGTAAAAGATCCTATGGCACTATTTCGAAGAAGAGCAGGGGAGTTATCTCCGGTGTCCAAGCCTATATTTATCCCTCAATCAACATCACTGAAACAGATAATTTGGTTGTTATCACATTGCTGTTTGTGGGAGCTTGCTGTGCGCAAATTAGCTGCCGCGTTTCGTACATTACAACAATGACTACACTTCAAAAAGTACTTAATTGGCTGTAAAGCGCTTAGAGACATCCTGAGGTTCTGAAAGACACTATATAAGTGCAAGTCTTTCTGTTTTAAAATCTGTACTGTACCCTCTCAAAGGCCAATATATCGTTCCTGATGAAGGGTCCCAGACCTGAAACGTTAACTCTGTTTCTCTCTCCACGATGCTGCCTGGCCTGCTGAGTGTTTCCAGCATTTTCGGTTGTTATTTTATATCTTTCCTGAGGTTTGGTGCCCAAAACTGAACATGGCACTCCAGATGACTGAAGCATCACTTCCTCACTTTTGTATTCCAACTCTCTTGAGACAAAGGTCAACATTTCATTCGCCTTTTTCATGACGTTTTGTACCTATGCACACCAATCTCTTTGCTCCTCCAAAGCTCCTAGTCTCTCACCATTAAGAAAATATTCTGATTTATTTTTCTCGGTTCTAAAGTGGATGACCTCACATTTCCCAACATTGAACTCCATTTGCCATAGTTGCCCACTCAATTAGTCTTATGGCCCTTTGTAACTTAAACTTCCATGTACACAACTTACTGTGCGTCCTAACTTGATTAAATAAACTCTGGCTTCTGATTTTCTTATCAGTTCAGGTAGGGAGCGGCATGTATTAAGTTAGTCAATAATAAATTAAATAAATGGCAAATGAATAATTTGTATTAAAACATTAGCAAATTGCCTGGAAAAAAAAAAATTCTTACAGAAAACTGGGCAATGGTGCGGGTTTCTAACAAATTGCAAACTAATTAAGTAAAAGCAGCTTTCTTGATAACAACTTACATTTATATGGCGCCTTTAACATAGTAAAACATCCCAAGGTGCTTGATGGGTCTGGAGTAGGAGTGGAGAACAAAGTTAGACAAGAAGGAATAAAAAAGTGATTACAATTTATAATAAAGGACTAGAAAGATATCATAGAAAATACCTTCATTTTTGAGTTGGTGGTGTCAGATAGCTGCGTGGAGTTGGGAAGTAGTTATGTAAGATAACCCTAGTTGCATATACATATATACGTAGGGTTAGGATTTGGTTTAATCTCAAAGTTTTTGGTTTCTTTTACTTTAAGCTTGTAGATTTTTACTGTAGCTAGAAATAATGAAATGGTTAAAGTTGTTCATTCCCAGGATGCTTTAGGGTTTAATATGTCAGGGTACAATTTAGCTGACTGCCTTTTTTTTGCTAAAACTGCAGGATGTGTGATTCGTGTCTATTGACTTACTTTTGTGGCCACATTGTAAAACGAGATAGTCAAGGCAGTCTTGAGATAGGAACATAAGAAATAGAAGCATATATAGGCCATTCGGCCCTTTGAGCCTGCTCTGCCATTCAATAAGATCATGGCTGGTCTTCTACAACTCCACCTTCCCGCACTATCCCCATAGCACTTGATTACCTTAGGAACCAAAACTCTATTGATCTTTGTCTTGAATATACTCAATGACTGAGCCTCCACAGCTCTCTGGGGTAAAGAATTCCAAAGATTCACCACCCTCTGAGTGAAGAAATTTCTCCTCATCTCAGTCCTAAATGGCCGACCCCTTATTCTGAGACTATGACCCCTAGTTCTAGCCTCCCCAGCCAGGGGAAACATCCTCCCAGCATCAACCCTGTTAAGCCCTGTAAGAATTTTATATGTTTCAATGAGATCACCTCTCATTCTTCTAAACTCTAGGGAATATAGGTCTAGTCTACTCAATCTCTCCACATGGGACAATCCCCTCATCCCAGGAATCAGTCTAGTGAACCTTTGTTGCATTCCCTTGGGTAAGGAGACTAAAACTGTAAACTGTACTTCAGGTGTGGTCTCTCCAGGGCCCTATAAAATTGTATTAAGACTTCTTTACCCTTATACTCCAATCCTTTTGGAATAAAAGCTACCATACCATTTGCCTTCCTAATTGCTTGCTGTACCTGCGTGTTAACTTTGTGATTTGTGTACAAGGACATCCAGGTCCCTCTGAATACCAACAGTCTCTCACTATTTAAAAAATACTCTGCTTTTCTATTTTTCCTACCAAAGTGGATAACCCCACACTTCTACACATTATATTCCAGCTGCCATGTTCTTGTCCACTCACTTAACCTATTTATATCCCTTTGCAGCCTCTTTGCGTCCTCCTCACAGCTTACTTTCCCACCTAGCTTTGTATGGTCAGCAAATTGGATACATTACACTCGGTCACTTCATCTCAGTCATTGATATAGATGAGAAGTGAGACAATAGGACAGGATGGTAAACAAGTTCGCATCTGGTGCTTTTGAAGGAACTATCTCATTTCTGGGGGTCTTGTTCACAACACTTGTCATGCTATAATGAATCAGCAATGACAGTGTTTAGAGAGACAGTCTATAAAGATCTTAAGCTTTTCTTAACAATTTGTAGAGAGAGTCCGGATTGAAAAGGATCAACGCAGGTTACATCTCTACCTGGGAAAATGCAGCAATATCATTTATTTCTCTGTATGTCTACTGATTAAAGACATTGGGCGCAATTTTCACCGGCCCGTGGAGGCGGGTTTGGAGGCGGGAGTGGTGTGAAAATAGCAGATTCGGGGGTCCCGAACCCATCCCGCCCCCAACCCGCCTCCATGCTAGTTTCCCAGGAGGCGGGTACCCGACCTGTGCTGGGACCCGCCTCCCCGAGGCGGGAAGGGGATTAGTGCCAATAAACTGCCTGTTAACAGGTAGTTAACAGGCAGTTTTTTGCCGAATCCCTATTTTTAGCCCTGAAGTGTGGGCTTCCCGACAGGTCTGAACCACACCGATTTAGTGAGGCGGACCGTCGGTCTGGAGGGCTTGGAGGGGTCGAGATGTCCGGTGTGCAGGTGAGTGATGGGTGCATGAGTGCAGAGGTAAGTGTGTTTGGTGTGTGTAAAGTTTTTTTAAGAACTTTTACTTACCTTAACTTTGTCCTGCAGGCTTGCTTCCTTAAGGTGTCGGGAGTCCCTCACATCCACGACACAGAAAGCAGAATGGCCGTGGAGCTGTCAAAAGCTGCAGTCTCTGCTTTCTGTGCTGGATTGATTTCTAACTGAGTCTAAATACTAGGACTCAAGTTAGAAATCATATTGTCAGTGTTTGACAGCTTCACAGAGCTGTCAAACGCTGAAATTTCATCTGTCAAAAGCTCTTGACAGATGAAATTTCAATGGCTGACATCACCTGTATCCAAGGGACCCTTGATTGGCCTGCTAAGCCCGCTGGGCGGGGTTAACAAGGTCAATCAAGGGAAAATACAGTGGTTGGCCACAAGTCGATGGAGGTGGCACTACAACCCAAAAAGTGGGAGTCCCGCCTCCATCATGCCCCCATTGACAAAATCCAGCCCAAAGTGTATGTCTGGACTTGGTCGAATACAATAAATGGAGTTTTTTTCTGTGTTCGTTCCTGGGATGTGGGCGTCGCTGGCAAGGCCAGCATTTGTTGCCCTTGAGGAGGTGGTGGTGAGCCGCCTTCTTGAACCGCTGCAGTCCATGTGGTGAAGGTACTCCCGCAGTGCTGTTAGGGAGGGAGTTCCAGGATTTTGACCCAGCAATGATGAAGCATCAGTGATATATTTCTAAGTCAGAATGGTGGGGAACTTGGAGGTGGTGGTGTTCCCATGCACCTGCTGCCCTTGTCCTTCTAGGTGGAAGAGGTCGTGGGTTTGGGAGGTGCTGCCAAAGAAGCCTTGGCAAGTTGCTGCAGTGCATCTTGTAGATGGTACACACTGCAGCCACGGTACACCGGTGGTGGAGGGAGTGAATGTTTAAGGTGGTGGATGGGGTGCCAATCAAGTGGGCTGCTTTGTCCTGGATGGTGTTGAGCTTCTTGAGTGTTGTTGGAGCTGCACTCATCCAGGCAAGTGGAGAGTATTCCATCACACTCCTGACTTGTGCCTTGTAGATGATGGAAAGGCTTTGGGGAGTCAGGAGGTGAGATACTCGCCACAGAATACCCAGTCTCTGACCTGCTCTTGTTGCCACAGTATTTATGTGGCTGGTCCAGTTAAGTTTCTGGTCAATGGTGACCCCCAGAATGTTGATGGTGGGGGATTCGGCGATGGCAATGCCGTTGAATGTCAAGGGGTGGTGGTTAGACGCGCGCTTGTTGGAGATAGTCATTGCCTGACACTTGTGTGGCGCGAATGTTACCTGCCACTTATCAGCCCAAGGCTGAATGTCGTCCAGGTCTTGCTGCATGCAGGCATGGACTCCTTCATTATCTGAGGATGGCACTGAACATTGCAGCCATCAGCGAACATCCCCACTTCTGACCTTATGATGGAGGGAAGGTCATTGATGAAGCAGCTGAAGATGGTTGGGCCTAGGACACTGCCCTGAGGAACTCCTGCAGCAATGTCCTGGGGCTGTGATGATTGACCTCCAACCACCAGGACCATGGTGAGATGAAAGGGTTGTCTTATGAGGAAAGGTTGAGCCTATACTCATTGGAGTTTAGAAGAATGAGAGGTGATCTTATTGAAACATATAAGATTCTGAGGGGGCTTGACAGGGTAGATGCTGAGAGAGGATGTTTCCCCTCGTGGGGGAGTCTAGAACTAGGGGGCATAGTTTCAGGACAAGGGGTGCCCATTTAAGACGGAATTTCTTCTCTCAGAGGGTTGTGAATCTTTGGAATTCTCTACCTCATAGAGCTGTGGAGGCTGAGTCAGTGAATATATTCAAGGCAGAGACAGACAGATATTTGAGCTACAGGGGAGTCAAGGGTTATGGGGAACAGGCAGGAAAGTGGAGTTGAGGCCAAGATCAGATCAGCCATGATCTTATTGAATGGCGGAGCAGGCTTGAGGGGCCGAATTGCCTACTCCTGCTCCTATTTCTTGTTATGTCCTTATTATGGATGCCCAGTTTTGAGCTGTTAGATCTGTTCTGAATCTATCCCATTTAACACGGTGGTAGTGCCACACAACATGATGGAGGGTGTCCTCAGTGTGAAGATGGGACTTCGTCTCCACAATGACTGTGCGGTGGTCACTGCTACCAATACTGTCATGGACAGATGCATCTGCGAGAGATAGATTGGTGAGGACGAGGTCAAGTAGGTTTTTCCCTCATGTTGGTTCTCTCATCACCTGTCACAGGCCCAGACTGGCAGCTTTGTCCTTCAGGATTCAGCCAGCTCGGTCAGTAGTGGTGCTACCGAGCCACTGTTGGTGATGGACATTGAAGTCCCCCACCCAGAGTACATTCTGTGCCCTTGCTACTCTCAGTGCTTCTTTCAAGTGGTGTTCAACATGGAGGAGTACTGATTCATCAGTTGAGGGAGGGCGGTAGGTGGTAATCAGCAGGAGGTTTCCTTGCCCATGCTTGACCTGATCCCATGAGACTTCAGTGGGTCCGGAGTCAATGTTGAGGACTCCCAGGGCCACTCCTTCTCCACTGTGCCGCCACCCCTGGTGGATCTGTCCTGCCGGTGGGACAGGACATACACAGGGATGGTGATGGAGGAGTTTGGGACATTGGCTGAAAGGTATGATTCTGTGAGTATGACAATATCAGGCTGTTGCTTGACTAGTCTGTGGGACCGCTCTCCCAATTTTGGCACAAGTCCCCAGATGTTGGCGAGGAGGATTTTGCAGGGTCTACTGGGCTGGGTGTGCCGTTGTCGTTTCTTTAGCCGGTGCCAAGGCCGGTTTTATTCTTGCTATTTTACGTAGCGTTTTTTTACAACTGAGTGACTTGCTAGGCCATTTCAGAGGGCAGTTAAGAGTCAACCACATTGCTGTGGGTCTGGAGTCACATATAAGCCAGACCAGGTAAGGACGGCAGATTTCCTTCCCTAAAGAAGCATTGGTGATCCAGATGGGTTTTTACGACAATCCGATATTTTCATGGTCACCATTACTGATACTAGCTTTTCATTCCAGATTTATTTAATTAACTGAATTTAAATTCCCCAGCTGCTGTGGTGGGATTTGAACTCACGTTTCAGAATCATTAGTCCAGGCCTCTGGATTACTAGTCCAGTAACATAACCACTATCCTACCGTTCCCCACGTTGCAAACCATATTTGGTGTTGGATTCAAACTGCTTACAGTTAGGAGACACATCCCACCGATATCAGAGACACATTCCAACGATATCAGAGACACATCCCACCGATATCAGAGACACATCCCACCGATATCAGAGACCACAGGTAGTACAAGTAATATTACATGAAAGTTGTGACACAGTAAAGTGTGAAATGCTTAGAAAGTGCACATTATATGCAAAACGTTTTGTACACAATCATGAATAAAAGGTTTTGGGGACAGAGCAATGTTATTCGCATCTTAAGCAAGATTTGTTAAGTGGTAGGTAAATAGTATTAGAAATATATGTATGAGGTCTGTTTCTTTCAATATCACTGAATCACCCTATCCCTAATGCTTGACTTTTACCTTGTGTCAGTTGTTACATATTGTTTGAGTAAATGAGTTTTATTACAGTAATGGACAAACTGCTGTTGCTTTCGGACTGTAGGTGGAAGTAAATTATCCAATGGTTCACAACCACTTTGTGATGTCTCGGTGACATGAAAGGCACTATATAAATGCAAGTTTGTTCATTCGTTCTTTCTTTCTGAACTTCAGGTGCACTTTAGGGCATATTTCAGTAGTGGTGGTAGCATCTTGCCTGGTGCCACTTTTGGCATTTCCTGTTGTTTTCACTTTTACTTGATGTGAAGTGGGCCATGCTGGTTTATTTGTAGAATAGGTGATTCTACAAAAAATATAAATTTAACATGAGAATGTTGCTTAAAAAGACATGGCTATTTAAATGTAGTTAAATTAAAATTAGGCAAAATTATATGCCATTGTTTGTCATATATACAGATGAATATTACAATGATGGCAGTGATGAATTCGGAAGTTTGTTTACTTGTGTGGAGAAATTGATTGAGTTTAATGTCTTAAATTGTTTTGTGATGCCTAATTTGGTTCTGTCGTTCTCAACTTCATTGACTGTGATGGGTTTTGGGACATCTTGAGGTCATGAAAGGTGCTGTATAAATGCGAGCTCTTTATTTTCTTTTGTTGATTGCAACTGATGCAGTTAAAAAGAGTAGTCATAGCCCAGCCATCAGTATGATTGAAATGAAAATACCTGATTACGGAGCATATGCCAGGACATGGAGATTGATCTGTGATTTTAAATTAAACATGCAACCCCGGCATCTGCAAAATGTTTATTACATACAATTAAAAGATTCTCTAACTCTCACCTTATCTCTGAAATATTGAGGACTAAATAAGACACAATTTAATGTAATACTAATAACTTTTATTTTATTATTTCTATGTATGCCAGGATTATCAACATAATCATTACAAACATAATAAACTTGTATTATGATTGACAATAGTACAGACTTTAGCTGGGATCAATGTAAATGTCAAATCCAATTTGGATGATTGAAGTACAAAATTAACTCTCGCCAATTTAACAAGATAACATTCACGCTTCAGTGTGATTTCTATAACGTTACTATAAAATCGCAGTCTTTTTGACCATGCAGCAGACTACCTGACGCATTGAAACAGTTCAGGCTTCCATTGCAGTGTGATGGTTATGAGTGTGTCTTCACCAAGTTGTACACAGATTCTGTCTTTGGTTTGTTTCCAATATTTTTGACCCTTCATCTTTTTTTCTACCACTTTTACTATTTCTTGTAAACTATAAAATATATTTTGTGAGGCTCCTAACCTTGCATGGAGCCTCATGAAATTTACCTTTTATATATCTCATAGTTTTGAAGCATAATCCACAAATTTAACTACAGCAACAACAACTTGTATTTATATAGCACCTTTAACATAGTAAAACGTCCCAAGGTGCTTCACAGGAGTGTTATAAGACAAAAAATTGACACCGAGCCACATAAGAAATTAGGGCAGATGACCAAAAGCTTGGTCAAAGAAGTAGGTTTTAAGGAGCGTCTTAAAGGAGGAAAGAGAGGTAGAGAGGCGGAGAGGTTTAGGGAGGAAGTTCCAGAGCTTAGGGCCTAGGCAGCTGAAGGCACGGCCACTGATGGTTGAGCGATTATAATCAGGGATGCTCAAGAGGGCAAAATTTGAGGAGCGCAGATATCTTTGGAGGGGGGGTGGGGGTTGTGGGGCTGAGGGAGATTACAGAGATAGGGAGGGGCGAGGCCATGGAGTGATTTGAAAACAAGGATGATAATTTAGAAATCGAGGCGTTGCTTAACTGGGAGCCAGTGTAGGTCAGTGAGGATGGGTGAACGGGACTTGGTGCGAGTTAGGACACGGGCAGCCGAGTTTTGGTTGACCTCAAGTTTACCTAGGGCAGAATGTGGGAGGCCAGCCAGGAGTGCGTTGGAATAGTCAAGTCTAGAGGTAACAAAGGCATGGATGAGGGTTTCAGCAGCAGATGAGCTGAGGCAGGGTTGGAGACGGGCAATGTTATGGAGGTGGAAATAGGCAGTCTTAGTTATGCACAGTTATGTGGTCGGAAGCTCATTTCAGGGTCAAATATGACACCAAGGTTGCGAACAGTGTAGTTCAGCCTCAGACAAATGTTGGGGAGAGGGATGGAGTCAGTGGCTAGGGAACGGAGTTTGTGGCAGGGCCCGAAGACAATGGCTTCGGTCTTCCCAATATTTAATTGGAGAAAATGTCTGCTCATCCAGTACTGGATGTCGGACAAGCAGTGTGTCAATTTAGAGACCGTGGAGGGGTCGAGAGAAGTGGTGGTGAGGTAGAGCTGGGTGTCGTCAGCATACATGTGGAAACTGACGCCATGTTTTCGGATGATGTCGCCAAGGGGCAGCATATAGATAAGAAATAGGAGGGGGCCAAGGATAGATCCTTGGGCGACCCCAGAAGTAATGGTGGGCGAGTAGGAAGAGAAGCCATTTCAGGTGTTTCTCTGGCTACGACTGGATAGATACTAATGGAACCAGGCGAAGACAGTCCCACCAGCTGGACGACGGAGGAGAGCTGTTGGAGGATGGGGGTATGGTCAACCGTATCAGAGGCTGCAGACAGGTCAAGAAAGATGAGGAGGGATAGTTTACCACAGTCACTGTCACATAGGGTGTCATTTGCAACTTTAATAAGGGCCGTTTCAGTACTGTGGCAGGGGCGAAAACCTGATTGGAGGGGTTCAAACATGGAGTTGCAGGAAAGGAGTGTACGGATTTTGGTGGGGACTGCACGTTCAAGAACTTTGGAGACAAAAGGGAGGTTGGAGATGGGGCGGTAGTTGTCAAGGATGGCTTTTTTAAGGAGAGGGGTTATGCAGCTGATTTGAAGGGGAGTGGGACAGTACCTGAGGAGAGGGAACCATTAACAATATCAGCTAACATTGGGGCCAGGAAGGAAAGTTGGGTGGTCAGCAGTTTGGTGGGAATAGAGTCGAGGGAGGTGGGTCTCATGAGTTTGGAGAGGGCATTAGGGCAGATAGGAGAGAAAGATGCGAGTTTAAGGCTAGGGCAGGGGAAATTTGGCTTGGTGGTCTAGAGGAAGGGAGGGAAGCAGCAGAGGCAGCTAAACTGGTGGACTCAACTTTAGTGACAAAGAAGTTCATGAGCTCCTTGCACTTGTTGGAGATGAGGCTGAAGGAGGTAGGGCAGAGAAGTTGAAGACAGTTTGCAGTGGGGAAGAGAAGCCAGGGGTTATCTTTGCATTCCAGGATAGTGAGCAATTTTGGCAGAGGAGAGCAGGATCCGATAGTGCTTTATGTGTTCCAGTCAATTCTGACGATGAATGGCTAAACCAGTTGTCCACCATAAGTGTTCACGTCTGCGTCCCTTGGACTTAACGGAGAGGAGATGAGGGCCGTACCAGGGGGTGGGGACCAGCGTGAGAGGGAATATCTGTTTTAGTGGGGACAAGGACAACAAAAGTGGAGGTGAGGGTGTGATTTTGCAGATTGATAGCTACAGAAATGTTATGGTGAATGGAGGGCCAAACGCTCAACAGTTGGGAATTTGAAAGTGCCGTTGTAAGCAATGTTCCCTCTAATTTTTTTGGCCCGCGTGGCCCCTTTAAGGGGCTGTGTGGGCCATTCAAAATTCTGCGCATGGTTTTTCTATTCAAAAGCCAGCTCATCAGCTGCGCAGGACCCGCAGAGAATTGCGCAGCCATGCAGCTAATAGGGAACATTGGTTGTAAGTCACTTGGGACAGAGCTTTTTCTAGGGGCGGACACAGAAGCAAGTGGTTTTGGGAGGGGGAAGGGAGATGAGAGTGGAGAGGGCTACAAGGTCAGCCTTATGTGTGATTGACACAATAGGAGTAGAGAGGCCACATGAGATGGCAAGATTGAGGGGGTGGCCGTGAATATGGGTGGGAGAGCTTATATGGACGGAGAGATTAACGGAGGTTAGGAGGGCAGTGAACTCAGAGGAGAGAGGGCATGATGAGTTGAGGCTGAGGTTAAAATCACCAAAGATGAGAAGTTGCTCGGTACAGAGGATGAGGGAGAAAAGCAGTGAAGGTATATCAGTGAGAAACTTGGGCCGCGATTTTGCCAGCCGTGGCGAGTCCAGTGCGGCCGTTGTAAGTTGCGGCCTCAAACCTCGCACCCGTATTCATCCTGTCTCCTCCAAGTGATTTTGCCCTGATTGGGCTTGTTTAGCCCGCCATACGAGGTTCCCAGCCAATTAAAAGGAAGCGGGTCTGATGACGTCATCTGATGACTCATCATCAGCCGGTTTCCTTAAAGGGACCATGTCCACATTCATTTTGACAGTTGTGCTGTCAGTGTTCTACAGCATTGAGGTGCTGCAAACACTTACGAGCACTGCACAAAGGTGCACGGCTGTACCCAGGCTCGCCCATGACTCCCTCCATATGCTTATGGAGGGAGTCACAGCACGCAGGGAGGTTCTCTTCCCTTCCAATGGGTGGAAGAACCCTCCCCAGGACACCAACGCAGCCTGGTTTCACATTGCACAGGAGGACACAAGCAGGGATGTTGTCAGGAGGACCTGGCTGCAGTGGCGCAAACCTTTCACTGATCACAGTAGATCACGAAACGTTACTGCAAAGCCACACTCAACCTCATCCTGCTGTGCCACTCATCACATCCCCATCACTCTGCATTCCCTACCCTACTCCTGCACATCCTTACTCAGCAACTTACCTTGCACCTCCACCCATCCCTCTCTATCTATATTATCACTTCCCCATCTCACTAGCCACCCCTCACACTCACCCTCATCCTAGTCCAATCATACCAACTAACAACACAGAAGGGTAGGCACTTGGGTGTTTTAGCCAATGTTCGTATAAACTTTCTGTTAATGTGATGTCAAGCATCCTTATTTTCACCACTTTGCCTTCTTGGACAGATTTGTGTGCACCTTTGAAAGTGTCTTAGTGAGTTCCAGTGAATGGTGAGACATAACATGGATTCCAAATCATTAATGCTCCAGCTTCTAAGATTGGGAAGTGAACAGCTGTGAAATGGTAGGTTTTATATCACTTTTGCAGCTGTCACCTATTCACAGCAATCCACAGTCATTGAAAACACGACATATTTACCTGATGTGATACCCACTCTCCGGGTACCTCGTTGAAAACCTGGTAAACATAGAAACATAGAAAAATAGGAGCAGGAGTAGGCCATTCGGCCCTTCGAGCCTGCTCCGCCATTCAATATGATCATGGCTGATCCTCTATCTCAATACCATATTCCCGCTCTCTCCCCATACCCCTTGATGCCTTTTGTGTCTAGAAATCTATCTATCTCCTTCTTAAATATATTCAGTGACTTGGCCTCCACAGCCTTCTGTGGTAGAGAATTCCACAGGTTCACCACCCTCTGAGTGAAGACATTTCTCCTCATCTCAGTCCTAAATGTCCTACCCCGTATCCTGAGACTGTGACCCCTCGTTCTAGACCCCCCCAGCCAGGGGAAACATCCTCCCTGCATCCAGACTGTCTAGCCCTGTCAGAATTTTATACGTTTCAATGAGATCCCCTCTCATCCTTCTAAACTCTAGTGAATACAGGCCTAGTTGACCCAATCTCTCCTCATACGACAGTCCTGCCATCCCAGGAATCAGTCAGGTGAACCTTCGCTGCACTCCCTCTATGGCAAGTATATCCTTTCTTAGGTAAGGAGACCAAAACTGCACACAGTACTCCAGGTGTGGTCTCACCAAGGCCCTGTACAACTGTAGTAAGACATCCTTGCTCCTGTACTCAAATCCTCTTGCAATGAGGCCAACATACCATTTGCCTTCCTAACTGCTGCACCTGCATGTTTGCTCTCAGTGACTGGTGTACAAGGAAACCCAGGTCCCTTTGTACATCAGCATTTCCCAATCTATCACTATTTAAATAATACTCTACCTTTCTGTTTTTCCTACCGAAGTGGATAACTTCACATTTATCCACATTATACTGCATCTGCCATGTATTTCCCCACTCACTCAACTTGTCTAAATCGCCTTGAAGCCTCTTTGCATCCTCCTCACAACGCACAATCCCACCTAGTTTTGTGTCATCAGCAAACTTGGAAATATTACATTTGGTTCCCTCATCCAAATCATTGATATATATTGTGAATAGCTGGGGCCCAAGCAGTGATCCCTGCGGTACCCTACTAGTCACCGCCTGTTCAGAGATGACAGACCCGACACTTGGGGAAACTGGCAAGGAGGTGGGTTTACAGCGGGATAACGACCCGCTGTCAATCTTTGTGATTTTGACAGCAGACCCGCCTTCAAACCCGCACTCTGAGCGCCGGTAAAATTGCAGCCTTGGTGTGGTACTTGGGTGGGCAGTTGAGAAAGAGGATTTTAAAGGAGAAGTGAATGGGGTGGAACAAAGTGAGATGCTCAGAGGAGGAGTAGGGGGACAGACCAAGGTGTGATTTAGTGATAAGGGCCACACCGCCACCGCAACGGTCTGGACAGGGAAAGTGGTGGAAGGTGTAACCAAGTGGGAAGGCTTCATTAAGGGTAAAGGTGTCATCACCCGTCAGCCAAGCTTCCGTCAAGGTCATGATGTCGTGCCCTAATCCTCAATAAGCTCCTGGATAGCGAGAGCCTTTTTCGCAAGTGAACGGACATTCTGGATGGAGATGCAGAGAGGGGTGGTGATAGCGGATCCGCTGGTAGAATCCACAGGGTCAGCGCTAGGAGGGGTGAGTAGGACAAGAAGTTCATGGCCAAGATTAGCCCCCAGCGGGTGCGCTGGGCGGGAAGGTCGTCAAGAGAGTAGGTAGGGCCACTTCGGATTGCTGCATGTAAGGAGGCAGCGACAAGTGCCCCGATGGGCCCTTCGGAGGATGCCAAGAGAGGCACAGAGGGAAGCTGCAAGCTTATCTAAGAGGGAGTCAAACCTGGGACGGTAGCAGGAGTGTATGAAGGTTGAGAAGTGCTGAAGGGTTGGGGTAGGAATTTGTGGGAGCAGAGTACCCAAGAGGGGAGAAATGAAAGGAGGCAAGACAACAGGAGAGAGGGGCCTAGGAGGGGTAAAGAGAAGAGAAGCAAAAAAAGCAGGGGTGGGGGAAGAAGGGGAAATAGAAGTGATGGGCTCGGGTCCGGAGTGGCAGCCAAAACTTACACATGAATGGAGACGGAAACTCAAGAAACCTCGGCATGGTTACATAGCAAGAGTAGGAGAGACGTCATGGTTATAAACGGGAAATAAAGAGACAATAGGAGGGAGTCCAAAGTTAAAGTCAGAGGTGCCGTAGTGAGATAAAGTTGACGTTGTTGAGGCTGCCGCGAAACACGAATTAAGGCTGAATCCATTTGTGTTAAACAAGAGACTTTTTAATCACAGCATGGCACAAAATGGCAGACTGAAAAGCTCCCAGAATTCTCTGGGTAAAACCTGAGGCCCCGCCCCCCTCTGCCTTAAAGGTAAGGTGCCTTAAAGGGAAGGTGCTGGAAATTTGTCCACAGACGGAAGAGTGGATTATGCCCGTTTTAGGTGGCGATCCACCACACAGCTCCCCCCAGAATCCGCTTAGGAGGTGTGGACGAGACGGTGCGGCGGTCTGATGGGCCGGCCGGAGCGGCTCTTGTAGGACGCCGGTGGACGTGGAACGGCCGGGCGTGGAGCAGCCGGGTGAACCGGCTTGAGGGCAGGTCGGCCGCGTGGAGGTGGACGAGCTACAGGGACCTGCTCACCGGGCTCAGAGTGTGCTGGCTTGAGTCGGTCAACTGACACTTTTTCGGTCCTGTCGCCCACATGCAGGGTGAAAAATTTGTCCCCAGCCTGTAGCACCTTGTAGGGCCCATCGTACGGGGGTTGAAGGGGTCCGCGGTGGGCGTCGTGCCGGACGAAAACAAACCGTGCCTGGTGCAGGCTTAGTGGGACGTGTGAGGTGGATTCGCCGTGTCGGGCAATGGGCACCGGGGCGAACTGCAGTGCTGGTGAGGCGAAGTCGTGGCGTTGCTGGTCGGCTGACCAGGGTGTCGTGGCGGTGGGCAGGAACTCGCCGGGTACGCGCAGCGGCTGACCGTACACGAGCTCTGCTGCCGATACATGGAGGTCTTCTTTAACCGCGGTGCGCAGGCCGAGGAGGACCCACGGAAGTCGGTCGGTCCAGGCGCCGTCTTGGAGGCTGGCTCGAAGAGATGCCTTCAAGGATCTGTGGAACCGCTCACACAGTCCGTTGGCTTGGGGGTGGTACGCTGTGGTGCGGTGAATGGTCACCCCGAGATTGCGTGCGACGGCGGTCCAGAGTTCAGAGGTAAATTGCGGACCTCTGTCCGACGTCATGTCGGAGGGGACGCCGAACCGTGCGACCCAGGTGCTGATGAAGGCTCTGGTGGTAGAGGTCAGTGGAATTGCCTCAGGCCAGCGTGTGGTGCGGTCAACGATGGTCAGCAAGTGCGTGTGGCCTTGCGACGGCGGCAGGGTCCCGACGATGTCCACGTGGATGTGGTCGAATCTCCGCGAGGGGACGGTAAACTCCTCGAGGGGCGCTTTCGTGTGTTGCTGTACCTTGGCCCGTTGGCAGGCTAGGCAGGAGTTGGCCCAAGCACGCACATCCTTGCGAAGGCCGCACCAGACAAAGCGGTTGGCTACCAATTTGATGGATGCGCGGGCGCCAGGGTGGGAGAGGTTGTGGAGAATGTCGAATACACAGCGGCGCTGGGACGACGGGCCGAGGTTGACATAGGGATATGTCGCACTTGACCGTGACTGCGGTCGGGCCACAGGTGACGTCGGCCAGGCGTAGCCCTGGTAGGTTGGTGGGTGCGGAGAGCAGATCAGGGTCGGTGATCTGGTCTGCTGCGAGTTGAGCGTAGTCGACTGCTAGGTGTGCGGCGTGGATGGCGGGGCGGGAGAGGCAGTCGGCTACCACATTGTCTCGGCCGGAGACGTGTTGGATGTCCGTGGTGAACTCGGACACTGCCGCGAGCTGGCGCTGCTGCCTGGCGGACCAGGGGTCGGTTGTCTTTGCCATTGCGAATGTCAGGGGCTTGTGGTCGACAAACGCAGTGAAGGGGTGGCCCTCAAGCAAAAACCGGAAATGGCGGACCGCCAGGAACAGCGCGAGGAGCTCGTGGTCGAAGGTGCTGTACTTGACCTCCGGGGGGCGTAGTTGGCGGCTGAAGAAGGCATGTGGTTGCCAGGCGCCGTCGACCCACTGCTCATACACGGCGCCGACCGCGTGGTCGGAGGCGTCCGTGGTGAGCGCTACCCTGGCATTGGGCCGTGGGTGCGCGAGCAGGGTGGCGTTGGCGAGCGCGGTCTTGGTGGAATCGAAGGCGGCGGACGCATCTGCCGTCCATTCGACCGCCATCTTGCCGCTCCTGCCCCGGAGGGCTTCATACAGGGGCCTCATGAGGGACGCTGCTTTGGGGATGAAGCGGTTATAGAAATTCACCATCCCGAGGAACTCCTGGAGGCCTTTGATGGTGGTGGGGCGGGGAAATTGTTGGACGGCCTGTACCTTGGTGGGCAGGGGAATGGCCCCAGCATGGGTGATGTGGTGGCCGAGGAAGTCGATCTTGTCCAGGCCGAACTGGCATTTGGCTGGGCTGAGGATGAGCCCGTGGTCGCTGAGGCGCCCGAACAGGATGCGAAGGTGTTCGAGGTGTTCCTGCTTGGAGGAACTGGCTACCAGGATGTCGTCCAGGTAGACAAACAGGAACTTCAGGTCCCGAAGGACCGAGTCCATGAGCCGTTGGAATGCCTGGGCTGCGTTTTTGAGGCCGAAGGGCATCCGCAGGAACTCGAACAGGCCGAAGGGGGTGATTACGGCCGTCTTGGGGACGTCCGCGGGGTGGACGGGGACTTGGTGGTAGCCGCGCACCAGGTCGACCTTGGAAAAGACTGAGTGGCCGGCCAGTCTAGCCGAGAAGTTCTGAATGTGCGGCACGGGGTACTGATCAGGAGTGGTGGCGTCATTGAGGCGGCAGTAATCCCCGCAGGGGCGCCAACCTCCGCCTGGTTTGGGGGCGATGTGGAGTGGGGAGGCCCAGGGACCGTTGGAGCGGCGGATGATGCCGAGCTGTTCCATGGTGGCAAAGTCGGTCCGCGCGATCTCCAGTTTGGCCGGGTCCAGCCTGCAGGCGTGGGCGTACACTGGGGGGCCTGTGGTGGGGATGAAGTGTTCCATCCCGTGTTTGGCGGCCTCCGCGGAGAAGGTCGGATTGGTAAGGGCCGGGAATTCGGCCAGGAGTGCCGAGTAGTCATCCGTGGCCCGGGCGTGGCACTATGACGCCATGTCGGCGGGTTGACGGGGGGCCATGGCGCCCAGGATGGGGGACATGGTGTTCATGTCCACGAGGCAGTGACGAGGGATGTCTACCAGTAGGTCGTGGGCGCACAGGAAATCTGCGCCGATGAGGGGGGAGAGCACCTTGGCAGTGATGAACTCCCATCGGTAGCGGTGACCAGCGAGGTCGAGGGTGACTGTCCAGGTGCCATACGTCCGGATTTCCGAGCCGTTAGCAGCAGCCAGCGCCGGTCCTCGTTCGCCCTTTTGGATGTCGAGGGAGGAGGCCGGGATGATGCTGTGCTGAGCCCCAGTGTCGCACAGGAACCGGCGGCCGGTTTTGTCATCCGTGACGAACAGCACGGCCATCGCGGGGGCTGGAACGGGGGCGGACTTGAAAGAGCAGCGAGGTGTGCACCGTTGTGCCCTGGCGCCGAACTGTGCGTGGTAGTAACAGTGGCCCGGGTTAGTGGGGCGTGAAGGCCCCGTGGGCCTGGTGACAGGCCCTTGTGGCCGCGTGCTGGATGGTGAGGGGCGCGCCCAGGCATTGGCTGCCAGGTCCGGAGTGACGTCACGGCTGGAATGAGCGGACAGCAGCTTGTCGGCCTCATCGGCCAGGGCTTCCAGGTTCGTGAGGCCGGACGCCACGATCGCTGGGCGGATGCTGAGAGGGAGCTGACGGATGAACAGCGTGCGGAAGAGGGATCCGGGTGGGCTCTCGTCGGTGAGGGAGAGCATGTGGGAGAGGAGGTCTGACGGTGAGGCATCACCGAGGCCTGGAAGGTCGAGGAGGTGGCAGTTTCGCTGATATGCCGAGGCCGTAAATTTTTTAAGGAGCGCTGTCCTGAGATGTGCGTACTTGCCTTCCTCTGGTGGGTTCTGCAGCGTTGTCCAAACCTTGGAAACTGCGGCGCTACCGAGTGATGTGACGAGATAGTCGTCATTCGTCCCATCTGTGGTGATATTTCGCAGCCGGAAGCGAGATTCAGCTTGGAGAAACCAGGCTTCGGGCTGGTTTTCCCAAAACTCCGGCAGTTTCACGGAAACTGCGTTCGTGTCCGCCATTGCAATGCTCGGAATACGTTGAGGCTGCCGTGAAACACGAATTAAGGCTGAATCCATTTGTGTTAAACAAGAGACTTTTTAATCACAGCATGGCACAAAATGGCAGACTGAAAAGCTCCCAGAATTCTCTGGGTAAAACCTGAGGCCCCGCCCCCTTCTGCCTTAAAGGTAAGGTGCCTTAAAGGGAAGGTGCTGGAAATTTGTCCACAGACGCAAGAGTGGATTATGCCCGTTTTAGGTGGCGATCCGCCACACAGTAAGTAGGATGGAGTCAGTTTGGAGTATCAATGAACTGATGTTCAGGTTTGGAGACAGATGTGGAGGACAAGTGAGTCCAGAAGCTATTTGATGGGTAGAGTATTGGAGGACGCACTGCTGTATGTATTTCCGTGGGATTGAAGAGCCAGGAGGCGTGCAGAATTGATTGTGGGGCAGAAAAACGGTGACGAAGTTGGAGATCACTAAGATTCAGAAGCAACAGAGAAATGGACTTCGGCCCAGGAGAGTGAATTTCTGGCCAGGATGCACACTGTAGCAAAATAAAGCTGAAAAACCAGTCGGACAGTCATAAGCTCAGCAGGTAACAGCAGCAGTGGGCGATGGGCTGTACGATAGGAAAAGTTACCTTAAAACTTAAGCAACTGAATAGAAGATCAGAGTAATAGCAGCTGAGCCTTGCAGTGTAGTCCAGTGGAGTAGCTTAGTCTTGATGTCCAGAGAAGTCCAGGAACTTGAAAGACAAATTTGAGCAAAGATCCAGTGCTCACTGATGAAAACAATGAGCAAGCATGGTCGGGGGATGGGCAATGGGACCAGGTAACTTTAAACTTGCTTCTTGAAGTTGTAGTCAGGGCTAAAATGCACCCATTATTAGTGCCGGGGGAACTTAAACAGTGGAAGAGAGGAGATTGGGGGGAGAAAGGGCAAAAGGATGGCAATGGATGAGCAAGGATAGAGTTGCACAGTAAAGGAGCTCCCTAGGGAGCTGCCAGCCCAGGAGCCATCTTGAAGCGGTGAATTATGAGGAGTCGGTCTTCCACATGTGAACTCTGGACCTCTGTATTGCACAGTAGAGCCCAACATGCCTATGGAGACTGGCACATGGAAGTTTAAAAGAGGGAGACTGGCACATGGAGGTTGCTTTCTTGAGACAGGAACTATAAAACCCAAGAAAATTAAAACTAATGGTGATTGACAGAAGTAAACTATGTGTGACCAACATAAATTATATCAGTAATGCTTGTGATTTACATAGTCTTGTGGCGCATGGTTTAATTTCTGTAATTCACAAGTACTTGTGTGTGTAAATATTATTAGAACATTTTCTTACTAATCAAAGTAAGCCAGAGTTTCCGTTTTTGATGGTTTTTTTTAAGTAACTGAAGCATAGCTTTTATCTGTAGAGATTATATTCTTTATCTCCTTGTTTGTGCTCAATACTGAACAATATTAATTGAAGAGTTGAATTTGAGAGCAATTACTCAACAATGTGTCTGATTTTCTTTTTTTTTAAATGTGTTTTTCTTTTTTTCAGATCGTTGTATTTCAATAGTGACTGGAGTCAATTCTTGCAAAAAGAAACTTTCAAAGAGACCAGGGTATATGAGGAAAGATGTTGAACAAAGGTTAAATCACGCTACTCTTGTTGGTGTCCACTTGGTATCACAACATGTTGAAAATGAAAGAAAGACTTGTACAGACTTGTCTTTTAATATTAATACACTGGAGGGACACTGCTTAAATAATGTTAAGCACCTAAGGAAAAACAAATTTGCAGAACATCAAAATACAGTTTCAAATCACTTACCTGCCGAAAGTCCTGTAGTTGCAGCTTTCAGGCCAAATATGATCATGTCGGAAAGCATTCGGTGTTCTCCTGATTCTAACTGTCAGTGGACTGACAGTCGTGATGGCTCCTGTTACACTGGAATTAATATTTACTCCAAGGATTTGCCAACAGGCTGTCTACAGAAGCAGGATGCTTGTCTCACACAGTGTAAAAAAGAAAAGGGTATTGATGTAAGCAAGCCACAAGCTGTTACTAGTCCAAATAAACAAGTGGATGGTGAAAATTTGCAAAGACTGCAGCCTTGGGACATAGACCAAGAAATAGATTCAACTAATGCTTTCATTTCCAGCTTCAGTTTCATACAAATGTCATTAAATTGTAGCAGTACTAATGTTGACAGTCAAGATGAACTGCAGCAGAATGGATTTGTTTCAGCTTTACAGTTTCCCAAAGCTGAGCCACAGGTGAGACAGTATGATGTTAGTACATTAGCAAGAAATCAGTTCTGCCCCAAACCTTTATGGGAAGATGTTGAGACTCCTTGTTTGCATGTGAGTCAAAATGTTGACATTAAATGTGGCACAAACACAGAATCAAAGGACAGGCCTCAGGATTTTGACTTGCTCTCACTAGATATAGACATTCCATTTCTGTGTTTGGCTGATTCTTCTGATGGCTCTTCTGCTGGTTCATCTGTAACTTCAGGGTATGAGAGCAGCATCACTGCCTTTGACCAGAAATGCTACTCCTTACTGAGGAAGAATGAACTGATTCTTCAAGATTGCCTGCTTGAAAACAGAATGAAGTTAAAGGCTAGTATTATCAGAATACTCTAAATAGTTAATGTTCAATGTTGCATGCATCATTGTTATAAATGCAGTGTTAAGTTCTGAAACAAAATGTGTATAGACTGTTGTATGAATTCACCAATGTCCTTCCCTTAAAGCATTGAACGTTGAAATGACCAAGAATGGTGATTTCAGGAGGATTTTGTTTGACAGAAGGCTAAACAATTCTTGAGTTATCATGGTTAGAACATAAGAACAAAAGAAATAGGAGTAGGCCATTCGGCCCTTCGAGCCTGCTCCGCCATTCAATGAGATCATGGCTGATCTTCTGCCTCAACTCCATTCACCGGCCCTATCGCCATATCCCTTGATGCCCTTACTAGTCAGAAATCTGTCGACTTCTGTTTTGAATATACCCAATGACTGTGCTTCCACAGACCTCTGGGGTAGAGAATTCCAAAGATTCACCACCCTCTGTGTGAAGAAATTTCTTCTCATCTCAATCCTGAATGGCCTACCCTTTATCTTGAGGCTGTGGCCCCTGGTTCTAGACTCCCCAGCCAAGGGAAACATTCTCCCAGCATCCATCCTATCAAGCCCTGTAATAATTTTGTATGCTTCAATGAGATTCCCTCTCATTCTTCTGAATTCAAGAAAATACAGGCCTAGTTTGCTCAATCTCTTCTCATACGACAGTCCCGCCATCCCAGGAATCAATCTCGTGAACCTTCGTTGCACTCCCTCTATGGCAAGTATATCCTTCCTTAGGTAAGGAGACCAAAATTGTACACAGTACTCCAGGTGTGGTCTCACCAAGGCCCTATATAATTGGAGTAAGACTTCTTTACTCCTGTACTCAAATCCTCTTGTAATGAAGGCTAGCATACCATTTGCCTTCCAATTGGCTTGCTGCACCTGCACATTCACTTTCAGTGACTCATGTACAAGGACACCCAGGTCCCTTTGAGCATCTGCATTCCCCAATCTTTCACCATTTAGGAAATACTCTGCCTTTCTGTTTTTTTCTACCAAAATGGATAACTTCACATTTATCCACATTATATTCCGTCTGCCACGTTCTCGCCCACTCACTGAGCCTGTCGAGATCCCCTTGAATCCTCTTCACAACTGACACTGCCACCTAGCTTTGTATCATCAGCAAATTTGGAAATGTTACATTTAGTCCCCTCATCCAAATCATTGATATCGATTGTGAATAGCTGGGGCCCAAGCACCGATCCTTGCGGTACCACACTAGTCACAGCCTGCCTTCCTGAAAAGGACCCGTTTATCCCTACTCTTTGTTTTCTGTCTGTTAACCAATTTTCAATCCATGCTAGTATATTACCCCCATTCCATGTGCCCTAATTTTGTTCACCAACCTCTTGTGTGGGACCTTATCGAAGGCCTTCTGAAAATCCAGATACACCACATCTACCGGTTTCCCTTTGTCTACTCCACTAGTTACATCCTCAAAGAACTCCAATAGGTTTGTCAAACAGGATTTCCCTTTCATAAATCCATGTTGACTTTGCCCAATCTTATTATTAGTTTCTAAGTGCCCAGTTATTGCATCCTTTATAATAGATTCCAGCATTTTCCCAACTACTGATGTGAGGCTAACAGGTCTGTAGTTCCCCGTTTTCTCTCTCCCTCCTTTCTTAAATAGCGGGGTTACATTTGCTATCCTCCAATCTGCAGGAACCGTTCCAGAATCTATAGAATTTTGGAAGATGACAACCAATGCGTCCACTATTCTAATGGCCACCTCTTTCAAAACCCTAGGATGTAGGTCATCCGGTCCTTGGGATTTATCGACTTTTAGTCCCATTAATTTTGCTAGTACTGTTTTTTTACTAATAATAATTTCTTTAAGTTCCTCATTCTCGTCACACCCTTGGTTTTCTCGTATTTCTGGGAGGTTTTTTGTGTCTTCCTCCATGAAGACAGAAACAAAGTATTTAATTTCTCTGCCATTTCCTCATTCCCCATTATAAATTCTCCCGTCTCTGACTGTAAAGGACCTACATTTACTTTTGCCAGTCTTTTCCTTTTCACATACCTATAGAAGCTTTTACAATCCGTTTTTATATTTTTCGCTAGTTTGTGCTCATATTCCATTTTCCCTTTCTTTATCAATTTCTTGGTCCTCCTTTGCTGATTTCTAAAAAGATCCCAATCCTCAGGCTGACCGCTTTTTCTGGCAACTTTATAAGCTTCCTCCTTTGATTTAATACTAGCTTTAATTTCTTTTGTTAGCCATGGTTGGATCACTTTTCCTTTTGGGTTTTTATGCCCTCGAGGAATATATGTTTGTTGCAAATTATGCATTATTTTCTTGAATGTTAGCCATTGTATGTCCACCTTCATACCTTTTAGTGTAGTCTCCCAATCTACCATGGCCAACTTGTCCCTCATACCCTTGTAGTTTCCTCTGTTTAGATTGAAGACCTTGGTTTCAGATTGGACTACATCACGCTCAAACTTAATGTAAAATTCAATCATATTATGGTCACTTGTCCCTAAAGACCCCTTTACCACAAGATTATTGATTAGCCCTTTCTCATTACACAGTACCAGATCCAGAATAGCCTGTTCCCTGGTTGGTTCCTCCACATACTGATCCAGGAAACCATCTCGCATGCATTCCAAGAATTCGTCCTCCACGCCATTAGTGGTAATTTGATTTGCCCAGTCAGTATGTAGATTAAAGTCCCCCATGATTACCGTATTGCCCTTGCTACATGCACTTCTAATCTCTTGATTGATACTGTGCCCTACATTACCATTACTGTTTGGTGGCCTATACACAACTCCCACCAATGTTTTCTGCCCTTTGCTGTTTCTTAGCTCCACCCAAACTGATTCCAGTTCTACATCACGATCTGCCAAGCCAAGATCTTTTATCTCTACCGTACCGATCTCATCCCTTATTAACAGCACTACACCACCTCCTTTTTCCTTTTTGTCTGTCCTTCCTAAATGTTGAGTACCCTGGAACATTCAGTTCCCAGCTTTGGTTACCCTGAAACCATGTCTCTGTAATGGCAATTACATCATACCCATTTACTTTTATTGGTGCCATTAATTCATCCACCTTGTTGCGAATGCTACGTGCATTTAGATAAAGTGCCTTCAACTTTGCCTGTTTAATATTTTTCTGCACTTTGACCCTCTTTATTGTTGGCCTTTGTTTCTGCTCCCTACTAGTTTTGCTGACTACTTTTCCAACTTGCACTTCAGCTTTGTTTCTCTCTGTTCTGGGCCCACACTTAGGTTCCCAGCCCCCTGACAAACTAGTTTAAATCCTTCCCAACAGCACTAGCAAACCCCCCTGTGAGGATGTTGGTCCCGTTTCTGCCGAGGTGTTACCCGTCCAGCTTGTACAGGTCCCACCTTCCCCAGAATCTGTCCCAATGCCTCAGGAATTTAAATCCCTCCCTCCTACATCATCTCTTCAGCCATGCATTCATCTGGTCTATTCTCCTATTTCGCCTAACGTGGCACTGGGAGTAATCCTGAGACTACCTTTGAGGTCCTGCTTTTTAATTTATTTCCTAGCTCCCTATATTCTGCTTGCAGGACCTCGTCCCTCTTTCTACCTATGTCGTTGGTACCGATATGGACCACGACCTCTGGCTGTTCACCCTCCCCCTTCAGAATGTCCTGCAGACGCTCAGTGACATCAGTGACCTTGGCACCAGGGAGGCAACACACCATCGTGGAGTCACGTCTGCGGCCACAGAAACGTCTATCTGTTCCCCTTACGATAGAAGCCCCTATCACTATTGCTCTCCCACTCTTTTTCCTCCCCTCCTGTGCAGCTGAGCCAGTCGTAGTGCCACAGACTTGGCTCTTGCTGCATTCCCCTGAGAAACCATCTTCCCCAGCAGTATCCAAAACGGAAAATCTGTTGGAGAGGGAGATGGACCCAGGGGACTCCTGCACTGCCTTCCTAGTTCTTTTACTATGTCTAGCAGTCACCCATTCCCTGTCTGCCCGTGCACTCTTTAGCTGCGGTGTGACCACCTCGTTAAGCATGCTATCCACGAAGATCTCAGCCTCGCGGATGCTCCACAGTGACTCCAGCCGCAGCTCCAGCTCCAAAACGCGGATTTCAAGTAGCTGCAGCTGGAGACACTTCCTGCACACGTGTTCGCCCTGGACACCGAAAGTGTCCCTGACTTCCCAAATAGCACAGGAGGAGCACTCCACGCTGCCGAGATGCCCTGCCATGTCCTACCCTTAATTTACTCCCTTTACTTCCTTTAAATTAAAGAATATTAAATACACTAGGGACCTTACTTCACTTTAAACACTACTTACTCTGAACTAGAGACCTTACTTTTACTTTAACGACTGGATTGTAGAAATACTCACCAGGTCCTATTTACCAATCAGCTCCTTCCCTTGTGCCGACGTCACTTTTAATCTCTGATGTCACTTTCGAATGTTGCCTGTTGAGGTCCGCTCTCGCTGCTGCTCCCAATAGCTCGGTCTGGGCCTCGAGCCTCGGACCTTATTTCCTCGCTCCTCCTTCGCCTGTTCCCTCACAGGTCAGTCCGCTCTCGCTGCTGCTCCCAATAGAAGAGTCATAGAAACAGCAGCTAACTGCTACTTTCCCCTTTAAACTTCCATAGAGTGAATTGTAATTATACATAAATGAAACTTCAGTAACTTATGTTTGTGTGGAAATAGTCTCAGTGGCAAACTCTAAAGAACTTACTAGTTTGTTATAGGAAAAGTAAAATTATTAGGTTTTATGGAGGTCTTGTGAGCAGTCAACACTTTCAAGAATTACTTTGAGTTTACTTGAAAATAATTCTCTGCCTAGTGTTTTGAGATGATTTGTAACATTGTATGTGGGGACACCATTTTTTAGTGTATCCTAGCTGATTACATATAAGGCCTGATTTTGTGAGGCCCCTCACTCTAGTATATGCAAGGCCCAGTTCTGAACTGCATCCGTAGTTTTTCTTTCCCCCTTGTGATCAATTAGTCTTTACATATCTATCCCTGCCGGAAATAAATATTTCCTTTGCTATTTGTTGCTGGTTTCATAACTGTCTAGTTCATTTTCAAGCAAAATCATGAATAGTTCCCCTCCCCCCTTATATTTGGTAAAGTGTTGTTTTTGATTGGTCTGCAATAGAGTTTTATCCTGGAAGATAATAGGCACATCTTAGTATCGACCTACTAAAGCACACTTAGTGGGCAGACATTTTGGTTTCAGTTGACTCTTCTTCAGCCTTTAGTCAATGCCAGCTCCCTATTCCTAAATACACATTAAAAATTATACATCCTTCCCAGTAACTGATACCTGTTTACACTATCTTCTGTTCTTTTAAAAAGGGTAGATGGGATCGCCTCATTGCTAGAATCAAATTCCAACTACAATTATATCTAATTTTGATTGTTCCACAGCACAAGCCAAATAGAAAATTAAACATTAACACGGAGATATGCCAGGAATGCTCCAGTAAAGAAGTAGTGGCTGAACAGTGCTTTGTGCTGGCTCATATATCATTGAGACAATGAGGTTGTCCAATTTCTTGGAGGCACTTTGTGTACAGGAAGCCCTCCGGGTGTGGATGACCTCTTAACAGATATTTTGGGTGAAATTTGTGCAGAACCAAACTATCTGAATTGACTACTGCTATACTCCATCCATAAGCAGATCTGACACTGGTGCCATAGAAATCTTACAGACCTTTCTGCACAACATCTTCTGAGGGTTCAGGAGCAAAATCAAGTTGTACAACGTGACTAGCTGGTATCGTGAACATCTAGCATCTGCCACTAAAGGGAGGAAGATTTTATCTGTGCAATGTGTAAGAAATAATAAATGCGTTTATAAAATATGTTTAGGATTTTGTTACACTTGGTGCATATTTATCTATGTGTGTATTATATATGTGTATATATATTATTTATATATATATATATATACACACATATCATCTAGTTTCAGAAAGCAAGTACCTCACAAATCTTTCCTTTTCATTATAAAAGATCTACAGAGATGCATGCAGCTTGAATTTTGGTTATGGTAAACTTCACCACTCCCAAAGAATTAATCTTGGAAACATTCAAATATGCCCCGTATATTGTGTTTTAAATATACTTCTGCTCTAGCTTTTACCTTACAACTTTTTCTGTTTTAATCATCTGTAGCTTCAGTCTTTGATCCTAAAGCTAAAGAAACTTCAGAAGAAGGCTGTACAGGAAGATGATTATGAGAAAGGTGAGCTCTTGTTGGATTTTCTCATAATTGTTAATTGCATTATTCTAAAATGTTATATTAGTCAAGGAATTGTGTCCTTTTTGAGAACATGAGCTGAATTTCCTCATAATAATTAGGACTGGAAAGTTCAGTGTCCTATTGTGCTGGTGCACAAACAAGTTATGAATATAATGGTGAGATGGGATACATGCCTATAATGCGCCACAAGGCAAGCTGCTGATTTTGGTTAACCTCTAATGAGAGGAAGTTGGGGGTTTCTATTTTGGCATGACCGTTCCCTATCTCAGCAGTATATCCCACTTGATTTATTTTAGTTTCTCCCTCATTCTATTGAGGTTTGCTTTCTTGAAACCATATACTTCTGTCCTGGCCTTTACTGGCTCTGATTGTCAAATCTCAAATTTGATTATATTATGATTACCCATCTTCCGCGATTCTGTTACATCTAAATTGTATCTAACTTCCTGATTGCTAGTAGGAACCCATTCTAGATGTGAATATTCCCAGCTGAGTCTATTACACTGTATCTGGAAGAGTCTTGTGCTACACATTTACCAGTTTAGATTCTGTCACCACACTTCCATTTGGCCATTACAGTTAATATTGGATTGGTTGAAGTCACCTATTATTACAAATTTATTAGCTGTACATTCTCCTGTAACCTATAAAATACTGTTGCCTTGCTTCACTTGTCCTGGATGCCTGTAGCAATTCCCAATTGTTAACTTAGTCCTCTGACAATTTTTTTGTTCCAGCCAAACTATTTCATTTGTTTCCCTTCCCCTAAAATATTTTCAATATCCTTGATATCCTGATTATCTTGCACATTGTCCTTCTTTCCCGTCATTTGTATCTTTCTGAACAACCTATATCCCTGAATATTCTTCACTCCCATCTTCTGCGTTAAGCCATGTTTAGATAGTCCGCTCCATTTCCCGCACTTCTGCTCTCACCCCTTCCTCTCCCTCCCAGAACCACGATAGGGTTCCCCTTGTCCTCACTTTTCACCCCACCAGCCTCCACATTCAACGGATCATCCTGCGCCATTTCCGCCACCTCCAGCATGATCCCACCACCAAACACATCTTCCCCTCACTTCCCCTTTCAGCATTCCGAAGGGACCGCTCCCTTCGCGACACCCTGGTCCACTCCTCTATCACCCCCAACACCCCTTCCCCTTCGCCCGGCACCTTCCCATGCAAGCGCAAGGAGATGCAACACATGCCCTTTTACCTCCTCCCTTCCCACCGTCCAGGGCCCCAAACACTCCTTCCAGGTGAAACAGCGATTTACTTGTACTTCTTACAATTTAGTATACTATATTCGCTGCTCACGATGCGGTCTCCTCTACATTGGGGAGACCAAACGCAGATTGGGTGACCGCTTTGCGGAACACCTCCGTTCAGTCCGCAAGCATGACCCTGAGCTTCCGGTTGCCTGTCACTTTAATTCTCCCCTCCACTCCCACTCTGATCTCTCCATCCTCGGCCTCTTACACTGTTCCAACAAAGCTCAACGTAAGCTTGAGGAACAGCACCTCATCTTTCTATTAGGCACTTTACAGCCTTCTAGACTTAACATCGAGTTCAACAATTTCAGACTATAACCTCGGCCCCTGTATTTCTTCATATATTTTTTTTCTCTCGTTTTCTCACATGGTAGGCTGTTAATGATGCTACCATCATCATTCACACCTCATCTAGAGTCATCTTTTGTTTCTTAACTTGTCCCATTAACACTCTTTTTGCCTTGCACTATCATCCCTTTTGTCAGTCAATCTCTCCTGCCTTCCATCCGATCACAGACCTTCCCTTTGTTCTTTCCTCCCCTCCTCCCTGCCCCTGCTTAAAAATCTCTCTTCTCTCTAACCATTTCCAGTTCTGACGAAGGGTCCCCGACTCGAAACGTTGACTCTGTTTCTCTCTCCTCGATGCTGCCTGACCTGCTGAGTGTTTCCAGCATTTTCTGTTGTTATTTTAGATAGTCACTGTTTGCTTCTGCGATGTATGCTTCCAGTTCCAACATTCTATTTCTAATGTTCTTAATTGTTGATTAAAAGTACTTAATTTATGTGCTGGGACCTTTCCCTTGGGTCCCCGGTTTCTGCCTATTCCCACCCACCAGTCTCCACATTCCTGCTGGATTCAGCCAGAAGTCAGCATTCCCACATTTAAATGAGGCTCAGGAGTTAAAATTGCCTAAGCCTCACGATGATGCCGTCATGGAGATTTGTCGCCCGCACACTGCAAACCTGTCCTAGGTTAAAATCGATGCTTCTGAGTGGAGATATCCTAGTTCATTCACATTCTCACTGGATTAGTACTGGTGACTTTCGCAGTTGTGCAAATATCGCACTGACTACAAATACTCTATTATCTGAATACAAATGCTGAGATCATATAATGCAAACTCATCAAACTTAGCAACAAAGGGCACACAAAATGCACATAGGGCAATCATTAATCTGACCTGCTGTGACGACCACCCCTGCAGGACTCCATTCTACTTCTGTTTTATTTTGTTTTGAGGGCTTCTCTAACTCTTGGTTCTAGACATCTGGACTGCTGTTGATTATGACACTGGAGTCTTGCCTCTCCAATACTGCTGAGTTATCTTTGCTTAGCTTTAGAAGCTAAGTTCGCTATGCTATCGGTGTAATATATTTAGTTAACTATTTCTTTAGCTTAAATTATAATTGGTTTGTGGAACTGTGCTGTGCAGTTATGTCTGATTTGCTTTTGATAATTTGCATACTGATATAAACAAACTGTGGAGCAGATCAGTGTTAAACCTTATTTTACAGTCTCATCATTTCTTTGTTGTAAAGAGACTTGCTTTTCATTTACAAAGAATAGCAATTGTCTCAACAGTTTTTTTAAATTATAATTTGATTTTGTCGTAGCTGACAAGTTCAACAAGAAGTTAGCAGAGCTGAAAAGAGAGAAGAGTTCCTTAAAGTTCCAGCTGCCTTCCTACCATCCTTGTATTGCAAGATTTCTTCAAAAAGTTGAACTTCAAGCACAAGCTGCTGAGCACCAGAATTTTTGTATCTTAAATAAGTATGTACATTACTCTATTATCTGAATATAAAACAAAACTGGAAAGAAAAGTCAGTGTATATAAAGGGAGAAGGAAATTCTGAGGGGAGTGCTTTTTATAGAAGAAATTAATTATACCAGAAATTTCTTAGATTTTTTCTAGATATATGTTTTATTGCTACCATTGGAACCCACGGGTAGGCTCTCCCTCTCTGTTGGGTTTTTCTGCTGACACCAATTATAAGGAGGCTCTCTGAATCCCAAAGCAGCTGTGGGACATGCTGACCCTTCCCATTCCTGGCTAGTAGCTGGGGCAGAGTACACATGTCCTTCCATATCCTGAGGTTACAAATCGTGTTAGCACCAACACATACGCTGTAAGCAATGGGACTGTATATGCACATTAATGGGCACATAGGTTTAAATTTTGTGTGATCCTCAAGGCTCTTTAGTATGCACCTATGCAACCCATAAAGATAAAAAGCTTAGAGACCCCTGGTTTAGTTGAAGATCACCAGGTTCTAAGAGAGAGAGAGTGCGTGTGTTCCAGTCAAAAAAAAAATTGTATTTATATCGTGCCTTTCACAACTTCGGGACATCCCAAAGTGCTACACAGCCAATGAAGTATTTTTGAAGTGTAGTCACTGTTATAATGTAGGAAACGCGGCAGCCAATTTGTGCACAGCAAGCTCCCACAATAAGCACTGTGATAATGACCAGATGATCGTCTTTTAGGTGTTGGTTGAGGAATAAATATTGGCCAGGACACTTGTGAGAACTCCGTTGCTCTCCTTCGAAATAGTGACATGGGATCTTTTACATCCACCTGAGAGGGTAGACTCATTAAAATCACTTGAGGTTTTTTTTTAAATTGCAATGTATATGTGCCTTGGTATAACCCTAGCTGCATGTGTGTGAAAGTTGTTCTTTTAGATATTAATAGTTTCCCTGTATATTGAATTCTGCTCTTCTTACCGCACCCCCCCCCCCCCCCCGCCACCCCCAAAATTTTCCTGTGGATCTTGACCAACCTGCAAGTCTGGGCAATCTAGCCGATGAAGTCTTGGCAACTCTCTCTTATTTTTACTTAAGTTTCTTACTCCCTGGTTTGCCCTGTTTGAATTTTATGGGTCTGGATGTTTGTAAAGGACTGTTCTTCATGCTGCTGCCTCATAAGTGGATAAAATCCTAAATTTACAAGATCTGTTGGTATCAGTAGCTTGAGATATAAGTAAATTAATGGGAACATTAATTTAAACTTTATAGGGCCAGATTTTCCGACCCCCATGGGTGCATATGAGGTATGTACACACCCATAGGGGCCTCGCAAGTGCCGGTTTCAGGCATGCAAAGCGCACGCGCTAAAACCTGGCACTTACGATCTGTCAGATTCTCTTGACCGATCATCCGCCTGCCCGGGAGATGGGCCTCCGCGGGTAGGGAGTCTGCACAACTTCCGCCCGCTGAAAACCTTTAAAAATCTTACGCCTGGTAAAAGCAGGCATAAGGCCTGCTTTTACCAGCATAAGAGTTTAAAAAAATAAAACATTTTCACTCATTTATAATTTAAAAATACTTTTATAAATGGTAAAAAGGAGAGGAACAAAAAACAAAGGGCCAAACTAATTCATAAAAAATGTGAGCATAAAAAAAGCCTGAGGGTTTTATACCTTAATGCGAGAAGCATCAGGAACAAGGTAGATGAATTAGCTGTGGAAATAGAGGTTAATAATTATGATCTAATTGGGATTACGGAAACATGGTTGCAGGGTGAGCAGGGCTGGGAGCTTAACATACAGGGGTATTCAGTATTTAGGAAGGATCGACAAAAAAGAAAGGGAGGAGGGGTAGCATTGCTGGTAAAAGAGGGGATAAATGCAATTGAAAGGAAGGATATTAACTCAGTTAATACAGAATCTATATGGGTGGAGCTAAGAAATAGCGAGGGGCGAAAAACATTAATAGGAGTGGTATATAGGCCTCCAAATAGTAAAATAGAGGTTGGGGAGGGCATCACGAGGGAAATTAGAGAAGCGTGCAATAAGAGCACAGCTGTCATCATAGGTGACTTTAACTTACATATAGATTGGACTAGCCTAATCAGTAAAAATAATGAGGAGGAGGAATTCCTTGAGTGTTTAAGGGATGGTTATCTGGATCAATATGTCGAGGAACCAACTCGGGAACAGGCTATATTGGACTGGGTACTGTGCAATGAGAAGGGACTAATTAGTAATCTTGTTGTACGGGGACCCTTGGGTCAGAGCGATCATAACATGATCGATTTCTCACTCGAAATGGAGAGCGAAGAAATTGACTCAGAGACTCAGGTCCTGAATTTAAACAAGGGGAATTATGATGCCATTAGACGGGAACTGAGTAGGTCTGATTGGACAACGTTCCTGGGAGGACTGGAGGTAGATAAACAATGGCAAGCATTTAAAGATAGAATGACAAAATTGCAAAAATTGTTTATACCAATCTGGCATAAAAGGAAATCTAAAAAGGTGACTCAACCGTGGATAACAGGGGAAATTAGAGACAGCATAAAATCCAAAGATAGGGCGTATAAAATAGCCAAAAAACGCGCCAGAGCGGAAGATTGGGAACAGTTTAAGATAGAGCAAAGGAGGGCAAAGGGCTTAATCAAGAAGGGCAAAATAGCTTACGAAAGCAAGCTGGCGGAAAATATAAAAACTAACTCCAAAAGCTTTTATAAGTATATCAAGAGGAAAAGACTGGTGAAAACCAAAGTTGGTCCATTGCAGTCAGATACGGGGGAATATATAATGGGAAATAAGGAAATGGCAGACCAACTAAATGCATACTTTGGGTCAGTCTTTACGAAGGAAGACACAAAAAACCTCCCTGGGATATCGGGAAAAATAGGGACATTGGCAAAGGAGGAACTGACGCAAATCAATATCTCTAAGGATATGGTGTTAAGGAAGCTAAAGGGATTGAAGGCGGACAAATCCCCAGGGCCTGATAACATGCATCCTAGGGTACTGAAGGAGGTGGCCCTAGAGATAGCGGATGCACTAAGCATGATTTTTCAGAATTCATTAGACTCGGGAACAGTGCCCATGGATTGGAGGGTAGCTAACGTTACCCCACTATTCAAAAAGGGGGGTAGGGAAAAAGCAGGTAATTACAGACCTGTAAGCCTTACATCAGTTGTGGGCAAAATGCTGGAGTCCATCATTAAGGATGAAATAGCGGAGCACTTAGCAAATGGGGACAGGATAGGACAGAGTCAACATGGATTTACAAAGGGTAAATCGTGCTTGACTAATCTATTGGAATTTTTTGAGGGAGTAACTGGTAAAATAGATGGGGGAGAGCCAGTAGATGTGGTGTACCTGGACTTCCAAAAGGCCTTCGATAAGGTCCCACATAAAAGATTAGCATGGAAAATTGAAGCTCATGGGATAAAGGGGAAAGTATTGACGTGGATAGAGAACTGGCTGTCAGATAGAAAACAGAGAGTTGGAATAAACGGCTCATTTTCTGAATGGCAGGCAGTAACAAGTGGGGTACCACAGGGATCTGTCCTGGGTCCCCAGCTGTTCACAATTTATATTAATGACCTGGATCAGGGAGTCGAATGCAGCATTTCCAAATTTGCAGACGACACTAAACTAGGAGGGGGGGTGGGCTCAGAGGAGGAGACCAGGAAGCTCCAGAGCGATTTGGACAGACTGGGTGATTGGGCGGATAAATGGCAGATGCACTATAATGTGGACAAGTGCGAAGTTATCCACCTTGGGTGCAGGAACGGGAGGGCAAATTATTATTTAAATGGCAATAAATTGGGAGAGGGGGAAGTACAGAGAGACCTGGGTGTTCTTGTACACCAGTCACTGAAGGCGAGCATGCAGGTGCAACAGGCGGTCAAGAAGGCAAACGGTATGCTGGCCTTCATAGCAAAAGGGTTGGAATACAGGAACAGGGATACCTTGCTGCAGCTGTACAGGGCACTGGTGAGACCACACCTCGAGTACTGTGTACAGTTTTGGTCGCCTCATCTGAGGAAAGATGTTCTTGCCATGGAGGGGGTGCAGCGGCGATTCACCAGGCTGATACCAGGAATGGCGGGATTGACCTATGAGGAGAGACTATGTAGTTTAGGGATGTACACACTGGAGTTTAGAAGATTGAGAGGGGACCTCATAGAAGTGTATAAAATTCTGACAGGTCTAGACAGATTAGATGCAGAAGGAATGTTTCCCTTGGCGGGTGAGAACAGAACTAGAGGACATAATTTAAGGATAAGGGCTAAACCATTTAGGACAGAAATGAGGGGGAATTTCTTCACTCAGAGAGTGGTGAACCTGTGGAACTCATTGCCACAGAGGGCAGTGTACGCCAGCTCATTAAATATATTTAAGAGGGAATTAGATATATTTCTACAGGCAAAAGGGGTTAAGGGTTACGGAGAGAAGGCGGGGACGGGATACTGAATTGAAGGATCAGCCATGATCTCATTAAATGGCGGAGCAGGCTCGAAGGGCCGGATGGCCTACTCCTGCTCCTATCTTCTATGTATCTATGTATAAAAGGTAAGTTTATTTTTAGCCCCGTAAAGAACTTTAATTATTTTTTTCAAAAAATAAAATTTTTGTTTAAAATATTTAATTTAATGTAATTTTAACTCATTTTAAATATGTGATGTTTAAAAAAAAATTTATTTAATGTTTTACTGTGTTTTTTAAGTGATCCCCATTCGTACTTTTGACAGATCTGTGCGTAGAGACCTGTCAAAAGTGTGAAGGGGGTTTCCCTTCTTTGATTGGTTCCCCATGGCCCACGTGATCCCAGGGACGCTTGCAAACCGCATGTGTACCTGGGCCTCTGCTCATTTCGTAGAGCAGAGGCCCAGGATCGGAAGTCTTGGGATCTACAGAGCCAGCAGGTAAGTCCGTAGATTTTTTCCGATTGGAGGCATCCGCATGCAGGAAGCCTCCGATCGGAAATTCAGGGCCAATATGTGATCCACAGGATCCAAGTTGCACACTTAGACTGACATGAAGACAAAAAGTGTGGACTCTCCTGCTCTACTTTAACTTACCCTTATCCTGTTGAAGTGTTTCCAATGTCCTGTCTAGCTTCTTGGGTGAAATCTGGTGAAACTGTCTGAGAGACATAAACTTAAGCAGTCAATCAATAGCTGACATTTAAACACTGGCTCTCTGTATGGAAGTCCCATTTTCTAACATAAGAACTTTAGGATTTTGGGTATGCTTGTGTTTCATGTGCAAATCATATGCATTTAAAGAATGTACATTTAAATAGTTTGACATTTTGTAAATGTATGTTTAGCAATGCAGGTAGTTTCTTACTGAAAAGTGTTGAAGATAAATATTCAGATTCAAATCCTGATAACCTACAGATGTCATGGTCAAGGAGAAGCCGGCTTATTCAAGACAGACAACAGTTACAGGTATGTGATGAATTGTACATACTTATATAGTTAATGACTTTTTTATTTGATTAATGCCATTAAAGTAAATTATATTCATTGTTTTTTGTGGTAACATCTTTGAAATTTAAATTTATGAAAAGGTTGTATACACATTTGTGAAAATATAATTTGCAATATTGCTGCAGTACATAATAGAGATGCATTGTAAGTATAAATAAAGAATAAAAGTGTTGTTGTGAGTGAAGTACAGTCAGTGGAGCCCAGTTATACTGCCAGTTCTGCATCATGTCAGTGCCCAAAGTAAATGGAGCTGTGTGTGTGTGTGGTTAAGAGCCAACTTCCTGAATGGTGTCTTGCACCTCTTGCCTAAGTATGCTTTAAGTGATTTCACATCTGAATTATACTGCAAAGTTTGTGTCTATGTGAAATCAAAACAACAACTTGCATTTATATAGCACCTTTAATGTAGTAAAACTTCCTAAGGCGCTTCACAGGAGCGTTACCAAACAAAATTGACACCGAGGCACATTAGATATTAGGGCTGATGACCAAAAGCTTGATCAAAGAGGTAGGTTTTAAGGACCGTCTTAAAGGAGGAAAGGGCGGTAGAGTGGCGATAAGGTTCTAGAGCTTAGGGCCTAGGCAGCTGAAGGCATGGCCGCCAATGGTTGAGTGATTAAAATTGGATGTGGAAGAGGCCAGAATTGGAGAAGCGCAGAGACCTTGGAGGGTCGTCGGGTTGGAGGAGGTTACAGAAATAAGGAGGGGTGAGGCTATGGAGAGATTTGAATACAAGGATGAGAATTTTAAAGTTGAGGTGTTGCTGGACCGGGAGCCAATGTGGGTCAACAAGCACAGGAGTGATGGGTGAACGGGACTTGATGCGACTTAGGATACAGACAGTAGAGTTTTGGATGAGCTCAAGTTTATGGAGATTGCAAGATGGGAGGCCGGCCAGGAGAGCGTTGGAATAGCCAAGTCTAGAGATAACAGGCATGGATGAGGGTTTCAGCAGCAGATGGACTCAAGCGATGTTACAAAGGTGAAAGTAGGCTGTTTTGGTCATGGAGCGGATATGTGGTCGGAAGCTCATCTCGGGATCAAATATGACACCAAGGTTGCGAACGGTCTGGTTCAGCCTCGGACAGTTGCCAGGGAGAGGGATGGAGTCGATAGCTAAGCAATGGTGTTTGTGGTGGGGGCTTCGGTCTTCCCAATATTTAGTTGGAGGAAATTTCTGCTCATCCAGTACTGGATGTCGGACAAGCAGTATGACAAATTAGAGATGGTGGTGGCGAGGTAGAGCTGGGTGTCATCAATATACACATGGAACCTAACATTGTGTTTTCAAATGAGGTCGCTAAGGGGTAGCATGTAGATGGGAAATAGGAGGAGCAAAAGATAGATCCTTGGGGGACTCCAGAGGTAACGGTACAGCTGTGGGAAGAGAAGCCATTGCAGGTGATTTGCTGGCTACAACTGGATAGATGAGAATAGAACCAGGCGAGTGCAGTGACACCCTGCTGGACGACAGAGGAGAGGCATTGTAGGAGGATGGTGTGGTCAACGGTATCAAAGGCTGCAGACAAGTTGAGAAGGATGAGGAAGGATAGTTTACCATGGTCACAGTCACATAGGATGTCATTTGTGACTTTGATGAGGACCGTTTCAGTACTCTGTCCGGGGTGGAAACCTAATTGGAGGGATTAAACATGGAGTTCTAGGAAAGCTGGACAAGATTTGGGAGGTAACAGCACGTTCAAGGACTTTGGAGAGGAAAGGGAGGTTGGAGATGGGGCGGTAGTTTGGCAGGACAGAGGGGTCAAGAGTGGGTTTTTTGAGGAACGGGGTGATGACGGCAGAAGGGAAGGGGGACAGTCCCTGAGGAAAGGGAATCATTAACAATATCAGCTAACATGGGAGTCAGGAAGGGAACAGCAATAACAACTTGTATTTAGATAGCGCCTTTAACATAATAAAACGTCCCAAGGAAGTTGGTTGATCCGCAGTTTGGTAGGATTAGGGTCGAGGGAGCAGGAGGTGGGTCTCATGGACAAGATGAGCTTGGAGAAGGCATAAGGGGAAATAGGAGAGAAACTAGAGAAAGATCCAAGGCTCGGGCAGGGGGGAATCTTAGGCGAAGTTTGGCCCGGTGGGCTAGGGGAAGGAAGGGAAGCGTCAAAGGCAGCTGAGCTCATTCTCAGTGACAAAAGTCCATGAGCTCCTCGCACTTGTTGGAGGTGAGGGTGGAGGAGGCAGGGGAGAGCGGTTTAAGAAGATGGTTTGTGTGGAGAAGAGAAGCTTGGAATTATCTTTGCATTCCAGAATGATGGAATAGTGAGCAGTTTTGGCAGAGGAGCAGGACTGAATAGTGCTTTGTGTTCCAGGCAGCTCTGGCGATGAATGGCTACATCGCCACAAATGTTCCAGTCTGCATCCCTTGGAGTTAAGGGAGCAGAGATGAGGGCCCTACCAGGGGGATCAACCAGGGTGAGAGAGAGTAATGGTTTTAATGGGGATTAGGGCATCAAAGGTGGCGGTGTGGGTGTGAGCGCAGATCGGTAGCTGCAGAAATATTGTGGTGAATGAAGGTTCAAAGGCTGGAAAGTTGGGAATTTGAAAGTGCAGTTGTAAGTAACTTGGGAGAGAGTTTTTTCCATGGTGGTTACAGAAGGAAGTGAGGTTGTGAGGGGGAAGGGAAATATGAGTGGCGAGGGATACAAGGAAATGAGTGGCGAGGGATACAAGGAAGTGATCAGAGATGGCCTTTTCTGTGATTGACACGATGGGAATAGTGAGGCCACGTGACTGCTTTACATGGACAAAACTTTGCAGTATAACTGGGCAATAATTCTATCAGGATGTATATTTATAGAACAGTTATGTTGTGTCAATGCAAAATCATTTTGGCTTTGCATCAATGTAAATATACATCCTGAATAATTTCTTGTTAAATTGTTAGACTTTTTTTTAACCTAGTTCAGCTTAATAGTTACAGCATAATAGTTACTCCACTAATCAAGTTGATATGTCAACAATCAATATGCTTTGCTTTTTTCTTCTGACATTTCTCCCTTCCTCTCCTGAAGGTAATGGTTCTAGTAGTGCTCCAGAGTGCTGGGGACAACTGTAGTCTCCTACCAGCAATCGTTTATACAAGAAAAATGCACCAATGAAGAATGAGAATGCTGAATAATAAAACACATGGAAAAAAACAGAATAAAGTAACTGTGAACAAATTGAGTTCTAATTCTTAGGCAGTCTAATGTAGCTATTAAGTTTCTGCAAAATACTGTGAAGGAAATAGCTTTGAAATGAGGTTTGTATTTGACTTACTGCTATCTAGTTAAATAATGCATTTTATTACAAAAACAGAAAGAAATCACTGATCTTAAGGAACGACTGGGAGTGTTGGAAGCTAAAGACCATCAGCTGAGTATAGAAATAGAAGAAGAAAACAGACTCATACAGTCATATGACTGTGAACTTCCTTTCTTACCAACTGTATCAGCTAATGAATTACAAGATCTGAATAAGACATTGGAGGATGTTCTGCCATTACGAAATAAAATCCTCTTCAATGCAGAGCTTCCTGAAGATATAAGGAGGTAAAAGAATATTTAGATGTTACTTGACATGGCCTTCTAACACAATAGGTGGTTTAAACAAAAACCTATATGTAGTCTTATCATGACTCTTGGGAACAACCCAAAGCACTTCTCATACAATGAATTATTTTGATTTGCTATTTTATGTACAGGTATATGTGGCAACCAGTTTGTGCACAGCAAAGACCCACAAACAGCACGGAGATAAATATCCAGTTAATATGCCTTTGGCGATGTTGGTTGGGGAAGAATTGTTGGCCAGGACACTGGGAGAATTCCCTTTTCTTTTTTGAATGGTACTATTGGATCTTCAATATCCACCTGAACCACTGAACAGACATACAGGGCCTGAACTTAACGGCCGCATTTTCCCTACCTCGGCGGGTCCGTGGCGGGCGATGTCTGTGGCGGGTCCCGGCCTCGCTGCTGGCTCCAGCCCACTCTGTAAAATGATTTTCCCCTGATTGGGCTTGTTAAGACCGCCCAGCGCATTTGCTGGCCAATTGAAGGAAGCGGGTCTGATGATGTCATTTGATGACACGTCATCAGCCGGTTTCCTTAAAGGGACCATGCGCAAATTGATTTTGACAGTTATTGCTGATGATCCCTTTTAAATAACGCTGCTGGAGGCTCGTTCCTGCTTGGTCAGCTGGTTGTAATTAACACAGGCCAGTAATTGGTGTGGCGAACTTGAAAGTGGCAGATCGGGCCTTAACGGCCAGCACTAACACCTCCAATTTTCAGGCCTTTACTGCAAATTTCAAAACTGAGATTGATAGAATTTTGTTAGGCAAGGACATTGAGGGTTGCAGAACCAAGGCGAGTAGATGGAGTTAAGATACAGATCAGCCCTGATCTAATTGAATTGCAGGACAGGCCCGAGGGTCTATTCCTGTTCCTATGATAGCACTTCCAACATTTCTTCAGTACTGCACTGAGATGTCTGTCTAGATTATGATTCCAAGTTTAGGGGTGGGGCTTGAAACCTTTTGAGTCCAGGCTAGAATGCTACTAACTGAACCAAGATGGCTTAATTGATGACTTTATGCTCACACCCTTGTTAGTTGCTGTTCAATAAATATTCCAGACTTTTTCCACTCAACAACAGTCCATTGCATTTATTTAGCACCTTTAATGTAAAAAAATGATCAAAGGTGATTTTGCAAATTCATTCATGGGATGTGGGCGTTGCTAGCAAGGCCTGCATTTATTGCCCATCTCTAATTGCCCTCGAGAAGGTGGTGGTGAGCCGCCTTCTTGAACCGCTGCAGTCCGTGAAGGGAAGGTACTCTCACAGTGCTGTTAGGGAGGGAGTTCCAGGATTTTGACCCAGCGACGATGAAGGAACGCTGATATATTTCTAAGTCAAGGTGATGGTGTTCTCATGCGCCTGCTGTACTTGTCCTTCTAGGTGGTAGAGGTCGTGGGTTTGGGAGGTGCTGCCGAAGAAGCCTTGGCGAGTTGCTGCAGTGCATCTTGTAGATGGTACACACTGTAGCCATGGTACACCGGTGGTGGAGGGAGTGAATGTTTAAGGTGGTGGATGGGGTGCCAATCAAGCGGGCTGCTTTGTCCTGGATGGTGTCGAGCTTCTTGAGTGTTGTTGGAGTTGCACTCATCCAGGCAAGTGGAGAGTATTCCATCACACTCCTTACTTGTGCCTTGTAGATGGTGGAAAGGCTTTGGGGAGTCAGGAGGTGAGACATTCACCGCAGAATACCCAGCCTCTGACCTGCTCTTGTTGCCACAGTATTTATGTGGCTGGTCCAGTTAAGTTTCTGGTCAGTGGTGACCCCCAGGATGTTGATAGTGGGGGATTCGGCGATGGTAATGCTGTAGGTCCTCTGACTGTGACCATTTGTCCATACTTCTACCTTCACCCCACCATTGGCGGTAGAGTCTTCAACTGGCCTCAGACCTACTCTCTGAAACTCCCCTCCTAAACCCTCTGCCTCTCCTTTCCTCTCTCCTTTAAAACCCATTCACAACACATCTTTTCAACCAAGCTTTTGGTCACCATTCCTAATTTTGCTTCCCATTCCCCTATCTTCAGACCCACATCAATGTGCTTGACTCTTAACTGCCCTCTGAAATGGCCTAGCAAGCCACTCAGTTGTACCAAACCGCTACAAAGAAGTATACTAAAAATTAAACTGGACAGACCACCCGGCATCGACCTCGGCACCAGATACGACAAAGGCAAACCCAGCCCAGTCGACCCTGCAAAGTCCTCCTCACTAATATCTGGGGACTTCTGCCAAAATTGGGAAAGCTGTCTCAAAGCCTAGTCAAGCAACAATCTGACATAGTCATACTCAAAGAATCATACCTTTCAGCCAACATCTCAGACTTCTCCCTCACTATCCCTGAGTTTGTCCTGTCCCACCGGCAGAACATACCCACCAGAGGTGGCGGCACAGTGGTATACAATTGAGAGGGAGTGGCCCTGGGAGTCCTCAACATTGACTCCAGACCCCATGAAGTCTCATGGGATCAGGTCAAACATGGGCAAGGAAACCTCCTGCTGATGAATCAATACTACTCCATGTTGAACACCACTTGGAAGAAGCACTGAGGGTAGCAAGGGCACAGAATGTACTCTGGGTGAGGGACTTCAATGTCCATCACCAAGAGTGGCTCGGTAACACCACTACTGACCGAGCTGGCCGAGTTCTGAAGGACATTTAAAAGCAGCGAGAGAAATGTCAAGGCTCTAGAGTAGAGTTTTGGGTAAAAATAAGCAGAGTGGGTCAGGAAGGGACAGAGAGAGTAACAAAGGTAATAAGGCATCAGTGACTAAGGTGACATCAGGGAAAAATAGAAATAAGTCAAAGCTAAAGGCACTGTATCTGAATGCGCGAAGCATTCGCAACAAAATAGATGAATTAATAGCGCAGATAGAAATTAACAGGTTTGATTTAATAGCCATAACGGAGACGTGGTTGCAAAGTGGCCAAGGTTGGGAACTAAATATTCCAGGGTACTTAACTTTTAGAAGAGATAGGCAAAATGGAAAAGGAGGGAGGGGTAGTCCTGATAATAAAGGATGGGATAAAGACAGTAGAGAGAAAGGATCTTAGCTCCGAAAATCAAGAAGTAGAATCAGTTTGGGTGGAACTAAGAAACAGCAAGGGGCAGAAAACATTGGTGGGAGTTGTTTATAGGCCCCCAAACAGTAGTTGTAATGTAGGGCAGAGTATAAATTAGGAAATTAGAGGCGCATGTAACAAGGGTAATACAGTGATCATGGGGGACTTTAATCTACATATAGACTGGCAAATCAAATTTGCAGTAATAGTGTGGAGGACGAATTCAAGTAATGTATGCAAGATAGTTTTCTAGATCAGTATGTTGAGGAACCAACTAGGGAACAAGCTATTTTAGATCTAGTATTGTGCAATGAGAAAGGGTTAATTAATAACCTTGTAGTAAAGGGGCCTTTAGGGAAGAGTGACCATCATATGATAGAATTTTATATTGAGTTTGAAAGTGATTTAGTTAAATCCGAAACTAGGCTCTTAAATCTAAACAAAGCAAACTACGTAGGTATGAGGGGTAAGTTGGCTATGGTAGATTGGCAAACTACATTAAAAAGTATGATGGTAGACAAGCAATGGCTACCATTTAAAGAATTAAAACATAATTTACAACAAATATACATTCCTTTAAAGCACAAAAACCCCACAGGAAAAGTGGTCCAACTGTGGCTAACAAGAAAAGTTAAAGATAGTATTAGATCAAAGGAAGAGGCTTATAATGTTGCCAAAAAGAGTAGTAAGCCTGAGGATTGGGAGGATTTTAGAATTCAGCAAAGGATGACCAAGAAATTGATAAAGAAAGGGAAATAGAATATGAGAATAAACTAGCGAGAGACATAAAAACAGACTGTAATAGCTTCTATAGGTATGTATAGGAAAAAGTTAGCAAAAGTAAATGTGTGTCCCTTACAGGCTGAGACAGGAGAAGTTATAATGGGGAATAAGGAAATGGCAGAGAAATTAAACAAATACTTTTTGTCTGTCTTCACGGAAGAAGACGCAAAAAACTTCCAGGAAATAGTGGAGAACCAAGGGTCTAGCGAGAATAAAGAGCGTGCAGTTTGTCACGGAGTGCAGATCGGAACAGAGTGTTAAACTGCGAGTTTGGTGAGTGAGGGAGTTCGGGGAGGGAGGTGTTCCTTTCTTTTTCCATCTTTGTCAGCTTCCAGGAGAGCAGGAGCTAAAAAGCTGCACAAGAGGGGACAGAGAACCAGCGGTGAGTATTTCTACATTCTAGTCATTAAAGTAAAAGTAAGGTCTCTAGTTTGGAGTAAGTAGTGTTTAAAGGGAAGTAAGGTCCCTAGTGTATCTAATATTCTTTAATTTAAAGGGAGTAAATTAAGGGTAGGACATGGCAGGGCAGCTCGGCAGCGTGGAGTGCTCCTCCTGTGCTATGTTGGAAGTCAGGGACACTTTAGGTGTCCAGGGCGAACACATGTGCAGGAAGTGTCTCCAGCTGCAGCTACTCAAAATCCGCGTTTCGGAGCTGGAGCTGCAGCTGGAGTCACTGTGCAGCATCCACGAAGCTGAGATCTTCGTGGATAGCATGTTTAACAAGGTGGTCACACCGCAGGTAAAGAGTGCACAGGCAGACAGGGAATGGGTGACTACCAGACAGAGTAAAAGAACTAGGAAGGTAGTGCAGAAGTCCCCATGGTCCATCTCCCTCTCCGACAGATTTTCCGTTTTGGATACTGATGGGGGAGAGGGTTTCTCAGGGGAATGCAGCAAGAGCCAAGTCTGTGGCACTACGACTGGCTCAGCTGCACAGGAGGGGAGGAAAAAGAGTGGGAGAGCAATAGTGATAGGGGATCCTATCGTAAGGGGAACAGATAGACGTTTCTGTGGCCGCAGACGTGACTCCAGGATGGTATGTTGCCTCCCTGGTGCCAGGGTCAAGGATGTCACTGAACGGCTGCAGGGCATTCTGAAGGGGGAGGGTGAACAGTCAGAAGTCGTGGTTCACATTGGTACCAACTACATGGGTAGAAAGAGGGATGAGGTCCTGCAACAAGAATTTAGGGAGCTAGGTAGCAGATTAAAAAGCAGGACCTCAAAGGTTGTAATCTCTGGATTACTCCCGGTGCCACATGCTAGTGAGTATAGGAATAGGAGGATAGAGCAGATGAATGCGTGGCTAAAGAGTTGGTGCAGGAGGGAGGGCTTTAGTTTCCTGGATCACTGGGTCTGCTTCTGGGGAAGGTGGGACCTGTAGAAGTCGGACGGGTTGCACCTGAACCAGAACGGGACCAACATCCTTGCGGGGAGGTTTGCTAGTACTGTTGGGTGGGGTTTAAACTAACTTGGTAGGGGGATGGGTTACGGAGTGGAGCTATAGTAGGGGGTGATGCACAGCCAAATATAGAGGAAAAAACAAGTCAGCCTGGAAGGCAGAGCAAATATGTAACGGCACAAGGGAGTATGACAAGGCTGGATGGCATTTATTTTAATGCAAGGAGTCTTGCGAGTAAGGCAGATGAATTGAAGGTGTTGATGAACACATGGGAGTATGATATTGTTGCTATCACAGAGACATGGTTGAGGGAGGGGCAGGACTGGCAGCTCAATATTCCGGGGTATAGAATCTTCAGGCGAGACAGAGGAAGGTGTAAAAGAGGAGGGGGTGTCGCAATATTAATCAAGGAGTCAATTACTGCAGTAAGGAGGGATGATATCTTAGCAGGTTCCTCTAATGAGGCCATATGGGTAGAACTTAAAAACAAAAAGGGGGCAAGCACTTTGCTGGAAGTGTACTCTAGGCCCCCAAACAGTCAGGGGGAGATAGAGGAACAGATGTGTAGGCAAATCTCAGAGAAGTGTAGAAATAATAGGGTAATAATAGTAGGGGATTTCAACTTCCCCAATATTAACTGGGATAGTCAGTGTGTGAAAGGCTTAGAGGGTGCGGAATTCTTAAAGTTCATCCAGGAGAGCTTTTTGAGCCAGCATGTAGAAAGTCCTACAAGAGAGGGGGCGGTACTGGACCTAATTCTAGGGAATGTAGCTGGGCAAGTGGTAGAAGTGTTAGTAGGAGAGCATTTTGGTGACAGTGACCATAATTCGGTGAGATTTAAGGTAGTCATGGAAAAGGACAAAGGTGTACCGGAAATAAAGGTTCTAAATTGGGGGAAGGCCGATTTTAATATGATAAGGCAGGATCTGGCCAAAGTGGACTGGGATCAGCTACTTGTAGGAAAATCCACATCAGAGCAGTGGGAGTCTTTCAGAAAGGAAATAGAGAGAGTAGAACGGCAACATGTTCCCGTAAAGGTCAAGGGTGGGACCAACAAGCCCAGGGAACCCTGGATGTCAAGGGATATACGAGAATGGATTAGGGAAAAAAAGGGAGGCTTTTGGCAGATACAAAGGACTAAAAACAGTGGAAGCCCTGGAGGAGTATAGGAAGTGCAGGGGGGTACTTAAAAAAGAAATTAGGAGAGCGAAGAGGGGGCATGAAATAACACTGGCGGGCAAAATAAAGGAAAACCCCAAGGTGTTTTATAAGTATATTAAGGGCAAGAGGATAATCAGGGAAAGTGTAGGGCCCATTAGGGACCAAAGTGGCAGTCTGTGTGTAGAGCCAGAAGATGTAGGTGGGGTTTTAAATGAATATTTTGCATCTGTGTTCACGATGGAGAAGGACGATGTAGGCATAGAAATCAGGCAGGGGGATTGTGATATACTTGAACAAATTAGTATTGACAGGGAGGAGGTACTAGCGGTTTTAGCAGGCTTAAAAGTGGATAAATCCCCAGGCCCAGACGAGATGTATCCCAGGCTGCTGTGTGAGGCAAGGGAGAAGATTGCAGGGGCTCTGACACAAATTTTCAGAACCTCTCTGGCCACAGGGGAGATGCCAGAGGACTGCAGAACAGCTAACGTAGTACCATTATTCAAGAAGGGTAGTAGGGATAAACCAGGGAATTACAGGCCAGTGAGCCTAACATCAGTGGTAGGGAAATTATTGGAAAAAATTCTGAGGGACAGAATTAGTCTCCACATGGAGAGGCAAGGATTAATCAAGGATAGTCAGCATGGCTTTGTCAGGGGGAGATCATGTCTGACCCAATTGATTGAATTTTTCGAGGGGGTGACTAGGTGTGTGGATGAGGGTAGTGCAGTTGATGTGGTCTACATGGACTTCAGTAAGGCTTTTGACAAAGTCCTGCATGGGAGACTGGTCAAGAAGGTAAAAGCCCATGGGATCCAGGGCAACTTGGCACATTGGATCCAAAATTGGCTTAGTGGCAGGGGGCAGAGGGTGATGGTCGAAGGTTGTTTTTGTGACTGGAAGCCTGTGTCCAGTGGTGTACCGCAGGGATCGGTGCTGGGTCCTTTGCTGTTTGTAGTGTACATTAATGATTTAGATATGAATGTAGGAGGTATGATCAGTAAGTTTGCAGATGACACGAAAATTGGTGGGGTGGTAAATAGCGAGGAGGGAAGCCTCAGGCTACAGGACAATATAGACGGGTTGGTCAGATGGGCAGAACAGTGGCAAATGGAATTTAACCCTGAAAAGTGTGAGGTGATGCATTTTGGGAGGACTAACAAGGCAAGGGAATACACAATGAATGGTAGGACCCTAGGAAGGACAGAGGATCAGAGGGACCTTGGTGTGCATGTACATAATTCCCTGAAGGCAGCAGGACAGGTTGATAAGGTGGTTAAAAAGGCATATGGGATACTTGCCTTCATTAGCCGAGGCATAGAATATAAGAACAGGGAGGTTATGATGGAGCTGTATAAAACGCTAGTTAGGCCACAGCTGGAATACTGTGTGCAGTTCTGGTCGCCACACTATAGGAAGGATGTGATTGCATTGGAGAGGGTGCAGAGGAGATTCACCAGGAGGTTTAGAGGGGATTTGAGGGAAAACTTTTTCACCCAGAGGGTGGTTGGAATCTGGAACTCACTGCCTGAAACGGTGGTAGAGGCAGGAACCCTCACAACATTCAAGAAGCATTGAGATGAGCACTTGAAACGCCATAGCATACAAGACTACGGACCAAGTGCTGGAAAATGGGATTAGAATAGAGAGGGCTTGATGGCCGGCGCGGACACGATGGGCCGAAAGGCCTCTTTCTGTGCTGTATAAGTCTATGACTATGAAAGAAATTAGTATTAGTAAAAAAAATAGTACTGGAGAAATTAATGGGACTGAAAGCTGCTAAATCCCCTGGACCTGATGGCCTGCATCCTAGGGTTTTGAAAGAGGTGGCTCGAGAGATAGTGGATGCATTGGTTGCCATTTTCTAAAATTCCATAGATTCTGGAACGGTTCCTGCAGATTGGAAGGTAGCAAATGTAACCCCCCTATTTAAGCAAGGAGGGAGAGAGAAAACAGGGAACTACAGACCAGTTAGCCTGACATCAGTAGTCGGGAAAATGTGAGAATCTATTATTAAGAACGTGGTAACAGGGCACTTGGAAAATAATAATAGGATTGGGCAGAACCAACACGGATTTATGAAAGGGAAATAGTGTTTCACAAATCTGTTAAGAGTTTTTTGAGGTTGTAACTTGCAGAATAGATAAGGGGGAACCAGTGGATGTGGTGTATTTGGATTTTCAGAAGGCATTCGGTCAGGTGCCACACAAGAGGTTATTAAACAAAATTAGGGCTCACAGGATTGGGGGTAATATACCAGCATGGATTGAGGAGTCGTTAATGGACAGAAAACAGAGAGTAGGAATAAACAGTTAGCAGGCTGTAACTAGTGGGGTACCGCAAGGATCAGTGTTTGGGCCTCAGCTATTCACAATCTACATCAATGATTTGGATGAGGGGACCAAATGTAATATACCAAGTTTGCTGATGATGATACAAAGCTGGGTGGGAATGTAAGTTGTGAGGAGGATGCAAGGAGACTTCGAGGGGAAATAGACAGGCTAAATGAGTGGACAAGAACATGGCAAATGGAATATAATGTGGAGAAATGTGAAGTTATCCACTTTGGTAGGAAAAATAGAAAAGCAGAGAATTTTTTAAATGGTGAGAGATTGGGAAATGTTGGAGTTCAGAAGGACCTCGGTGTCCTTGTACACGAATCACTGAAAGTTAACATGCAGGTACAGCAAGCAATTAGGAAAGCAAATGGTATGTTGGCCTTTATTACAAGAGGATTTGAGTATAAGAGTAAGGACGTCTTACTGCAATTATATAGGGTCCTGGTGAGACCACACCTGGAGTATTGTGTGCAGTTTTGGTCTCCTTACCTAAGGAAGGATATACTTGCCATAGAGGGAGTGCAACAAAGGTTCACCAGACTGGTTCCTGGGATGGCGGGATTGTCCTATGAGGAGAGATTGCGTAGACTAGGCCTATATTTTCTAGGGTTTAGAAGAATGAGAGGTGATCTCATTGAAACATACAAAATTCTTACAGGACTTGACAGGGTAAATGCAGGGAGGATGTTTCCCCTGGCTGCGGAGTCTAGAACTAGGGGTCACAGTCTCAGAATAAGGGGTCGGCCATTTAGGACTGAGATGAGGAGAAATTTCTTCACTCAGAGGGTGGTGAATCTTTGGAATTCTCTACCCCAGAGGGCTGTGGAGGCTCAGTCGTTGAGTATATTCAAGACAGAGATCGATAGATTTTTGAATATTAAGGGAATCAAGCGATATAGGGATAGTGCAGGAAAGTGGAGATGAGGTAGAAAATCAGCCATGATCTTATTGAATGGCAGAGCAGGCTCGAAGGGCCAAATGGCCTACTCCTGCCCCTATTATGTTCTTATGACATAGCTGACAGACTGGGCCTGCGGCAGGTGGTGTGAGAACCAACACAAGGGAAAAACCTGCTTGACCTTGTCCTCACCAATCTACCTGTCGCAGATGCATCTGTCCATGACAGCATTGGTAGCAGTAACCACCGCACAGTTCTTGTGGAGACGAAAACCCGGCTTCACACTGAGGACACCTTCCATCGTGTTGTGTGGCACTACCACCGTGCTAAATGGGATTGATTCAGAACAGATCTAGCAGCTCAAACCTAGGCATCCATGAGGCACTGCGGGCCATCAGCAGCAGCAAAATAGTATTCCACCACAATCTGTAACCCCATGGCCCGGCATATCCCTCATTCTACCATTACCATCAAGCCAGGGGACTAACCCTCATTCAATAAAGAGTGCAGACGAACATGCCAGGAGCACCATCAGGTGTACCTAAAAATGAAGTGCCAACCTGAGGAAGCTGCAACACAGGACTACATACATGCTAAACAGCGAAAGCAGCATGCTATAGACAGAGCTAAGCGATCGCACAATCAACGGATAAGATCAAAGCTCTACAGTCCTGCCACATCCAGTCGTGAATGGTGATGGAAAATTAAACAGCTAATGGGAGGAGGTGGCTCCATCAATATCGCCATCCTCAATGAATGTGGAGCCCATAACGTGAGTGCAAAAGACAAGGCTAAAGCATTTGAAACCATTTTCAGCCAGAAGTGCCGTGTGGATGATCCATATCGGCCTCCTCCTGGCGTCCCCACCATCGCAGAAGCCAGTCTTCAGCCAATTCGATTCACACCACGTGTTATGAAGAAACGGCTGAGCGCACTGGATACAGCAAAGTCTGTGGGCTCCGACAACATCCCTGCTTTCGTGCTGAAGACTTGCACTCCAGAACTAGCCGCGCTTCTAGCTAAGCTGTTGCAGTACAACTACAACACTGGTATCTACCCGACAATGTGGAAAATTGCCCAGATATGTCCTGTCAACAAAAAGCAGGAGAAATCCAATACAGCCAATTACTGCCTCATCAGTCTACTCTCAATCATCAGCAAAGTGATAGAAGGTGTCATCGACAGTGCTATCAAGCGGCACTTACTCACCGATAATCTGCTCACCGATGCTCAGTTTGGGTTCCACCAGGAACTCGGCTCCAGACCTCATTACAGCCTTGGTCCAAGCATGGACAAAAGAGGTAAATTCCAGAGGTGAGGCGAGAGTGACTACCCTTGACATCAAGGCAGCATTTGACCGAGTGTGGCATTAAGGAGCCCTAGTAAAATTGAAGTCAATGGGAATCGGGAGAAAAACTCTCCACTGGCTGGAGTCATACCTAGCACAAAGGAAGATGGTTGTGGTTGTTGGAGGTGAATCATCTCAGCCCCAGGACATCGCTACAGGAGTTCCTCAGGACAGTGTCCTAGCCCCAACCATCTTCAGCTGCTTCAATGACCTTCCCTCCATCATAAATTCAGAAGTGGGGATGTTCGCTGATGATTGCACAGTGTGCAGTTCCATTCGCAACTCCCCAGATAATGAAGTAGTCCATGCTCACATGCAGCAAGACCCGGACAACATTCAGGCTTGGGCTGATAAGTGGCAAGTAACATTCGCGCCACACAAGTGCTAGGCAATGACTATCTCCAACAAGAGCAAGTCTAACCACCGCCCCATGACATTAAACGGCGAATCCCCCACCATCACCATCCTGGGGGTCACCATTGACCAGAAACTTAACTGGACCAGCCACATAAATACTGTGGCTAGGAGAGCAGATCAGAGGGTGGGTATTCTGGGGCGAGTGACTCATCTGATGCCCCAAAGCATTACCACCACTTACAAGGCACAAGTCAGGAATGTGATGGAATACTCTTCATTTGCCTGGATGAGTTCAGCTCCAACAATACTCAAGAAGCTCGACAACATCCAGGACAAAGCAACCCGCTTGATCGGCACCCCATCCACCACCTTAAACATTCACTCCCTCCACCACTGGCGCACCATGGCTGCAGTGTGTACCATCTACAAGATGTACTGCAGCAACTCACCAAGGCTTCTTCGACAGCATCTCCCAAACCCGCGACCTCTACCACCTAGAAGGACAAGGGCAGCAGGCGCAGGGAAACACCATCACCTGCCAGTTCCCCTCCAAGTTACACAGCATCCTGACTTGGAAATATATTGGCGTTCCTTCATCGTCGCTGGGTCACAATCCTGGAACTCCCTCCCTAACAGCACTGTGAGAGTACCTTCACCACACGGACTGCAGCGGTTCAAGAAGGCGGCTCACCACCACCTTCTCGAGGACAATTAGGGACGGGCAATAAATGCTGGCCTTGCCAGTGACGCCCACATCCCAGGAACGAATAATAAATAAAAAGTCCCAAGGTGCTTCAGAGGTGTGAGAGGAGAATGCACGCCAAGCCAAAGGAAGAGAGATTGAGGAGTGACCAAAAGCATAGTCAGAGGTGGATTTTAAGGAGGGTTTTAAAGGAGGAGAGGCAAAGGTGTTCAGAGAGAGACTTCCAGAGTGAGTCCTAAATGGCTAAAGGCATAGTCGCCAGTATTTGGGAGAGGAGGGGGTTGCAAAAGTGGCTGGAGTCAGAGGAGCACAGAATTGGGGAACAGATGCAGGGCTGGAAAGGGCGAGGGCATGGAGAGATTTAAATACAAGAATGAGAATTTTAAATTTGGGGCTTTGGGTCCCAGGAACCAGTGTAGGCCAACAAGGACAGGTGTGATGAACGGGTAGGATATGGGGTGTTGGAAGAGAATGATGTGATCAATTAAATTGAAAGCTGAAGAGAGAACAAGGAAAGATAAGGCACTATGGTCACATTCACAGAGAATGTCATTTGTGACTTTGGTTAGGACATTTTGGTGCTGTAGGAAGGGCGGAAACCTGATAGGAGGGATTCGAACAGGGAATTGCAGGAGAGTGGGCATGGATTTTTTTTAAATTTGTTTATGGGATGTGGGCGTCGCTGGCAAGGCCAGTATTTATTGCCTATCCCTAATTGCCCTTGAGAAGGTGGTGGTGAGCCGCCTTCTTGAACCGCTGCAGATCCTGTGGTGAAGGTACTCCCACAGTGCTGTTAGGTAGGGAGTTCTAGGATTTTGACCCAGTGACGATGAAGGATCGGCGATATACTTCTCAGTCAGGATGGTGTGTGACTTGGAGGGGAACTTGGAGGTGGTGGTGTTCCCATGCGCCTGCTGCCCTTGTCCTTCTCGGTGGAAGAGGTCACGGGTTTGGGAGGTGCTGCCGAAGAAGCCTTGGCGAGTTGCTGCAGTGCATCTTGTAGATGGTACACACTGCAGCCACAGTACGCCGGTGGTGGAGGGAGTGAATGTTTAAGGTGATGGATGGGGTGCCAATCAAGCAGGCTGCTTTGTCCTGGATGGTGTTGAGCTTCTTGAGTGTTGTTGGAGCTGCACTCATCCAGGCAAGTGGAGAGTATTCCATCACACTCCTTACTTGTGCCTTGTAGATGGTGGAAAGGCTTTGGGGAGTCAGGAGGTGAGACACCTGCCGCAGAATACCCAGCCTCTGATGTGCTCTTGTTGTCACAATATTTATGTGGCTGGTCCAGTTAAGTTTCTGGTCAATGCTGACCCCCATGATATTTTTGGTGGGGGATTCGGCGATGGTAATGCCGTTGAATGTCAACGGCGGTGGTTAGACTCTTGCTTGTTGGAGATAGTCATTGCCTGGCACTTCTGTGGTGCGAATGTTACCTGCCACTTATCAGCCCAAGCCTGAACGTCGTCCACGTCTTGTTGTATGCGGGCATGGACTGCTTCATTATGAGGAGTTGTGAATGGTACTGAACACTGTGCAGTTATCAGCGAACATCCCCAATTCTGACCTTATGTTGGAGGGAAGGTCATTGATGAAGCAGCTGAAGATGGTTGGGCCTAAGATACTGCCCTGAGGAACTGCTGCAGCGATGTCCTGGAACTGAGAGGATTGACCTTCAGTCACCACAACCATCTTCCTTTGTGCTAGGTATGACGCCAGCCAGTGGAGAGTTTTCCCCCGATTCCCATTGACTTCAGTTTTACTAGGGCTCCTTGATGCCACACTCGGTCAAATGCTGCCTTGATGTCAAGGGCAGTCACTCTCACCTCACCTCTGGAATTCAGCTCCTTTGTCCATGTTTGGACCAAGGCTGTAATGAGGTCGGGAGCCGAGTGGTCTTGGCGGAACCGAAACTGGGCATCAGTGAGCAAGTTATTGGTGAGTCAGTGCCGCTTGCTAGCACTGTCGATGACACCTTCCATCACTCTGCTGATGATTGAGAGTAGACTGATGGGGCGCTAATTGGTCGGATTGGATTTGTCCTGCTTTTTGTGGACAGGACATACCTGGGCAGTTTTCCACATTGTCGGGTAGATGCCAGTGTTGTAGCTGAACTGGAACAGCTTGGCTGGAGGCGCGGCTAGTTATGGAGCACAAGTCTTCAGCACGATAGCCGGGATGTTGTCGAGGCCCATAGCCTTTGCTGTATCCAGTGCACTCAGCCGTTTCCTGATATCACGTGGAGTGAATCGAATTGGCTGAAGACTGGCTTCTGTGATGGTGGGAACCTCAAGAGGAGGCTGATATGGATCATCCACTCGGCACTTCTGGCTGAAGATGGTTGCAAATGCTTCAGCCTTGTCTTTTGCACTCACGTGCTGGGCTCCACCATCATTGAGGATGGGGATATTCATGGAGCCTCCTCCTCCCGTTAGTTGTTTAATGGTCCACCACCATTCACGACTGGATGTGGCAGTACTGCAGAGCTTTGCTCTGATCCGTTGATTGTGGGATCGCTTAGCCCTGTCTATAGCATGCTGCTTCCGCTTTTTAGCATGCATGTAGTCCTGCGTTGCAGCTTCCCCAGGTTGGCACCTCATTTTTAGGTACGCCTGGTGCTGCTCCTGGCTCTTCTACACTCTTTATTGAACCAGGGTTGGTCCCCTGGCTTGATGGTAATGGTAGAGTGAGGGATATGTCGGGCCATGAGGTTACAGATTGTGGTGGAATACAATTCTGCTGTTGCTGATGGCCCACAGCGCCTCATGGATGCCCAGTTTTGAGCTGCTAGATTTGTTCTGAATCTATCCCATTTAGCACGGTGGTAGTGCCACACAACACGATGGAGGGTGTCCTCAGTGTGAAGACAGGACTTCGTCTCCACAATGACTGTGCGGTGGTCACTGCTACCAATACTGTCATGGACAGATGTATCTGCGACAGGTAGATTGGTGAGGATGAGGTCAAGTAGGTTTTTCTCTCGTGTTAGTTCTCTCACCACCTGTCGCAGGCCCAGACTGGCAGCTATGTCCTTCAGGACTCGGCCATCTCGGTCAGTAGTGGTGCTACCGAGCCACTCTTGGTGATGATCATTGAAGTCCCGCACCCAGAGTATATTATGTGCCCTTGCTACTCTCAGTGCTTCTTCTAAGTGGTGTTCAACATGGAGGAGTACTGATTCATCAGCTGAGGGAGGGTGGTAGGTGGTAATCAGCAGGAGGTTTCCTTGGCCATGCTTAACCTGAAGCCATGAGACATCATGGGGTCCGGCGTCAATATTGAGGACTCCCAGGGCCACTCCTTCCCGACTGTACTGTGCTGCCACCCCTGGTGGATCTGTCCTGCCGGTGGGACAGGACATACCCAGGGATGGTGATGGAGGAGTTTGGGACATTAGCTGAAAGGTATGATTCTGTGAGTATGACTATGTCAGGCTGTTGCTTGACTAGTCTGTGGGACAGTTCTCCCAATTTTGGCACAAGTCCCCAGATGTTGGTGAGGAGGACTTTGCAGGGTCGACTGGGCTGGGTGTGCTGTTGCAGTTTCCGTAGCAGAGGTCGATGCCAGGTGGTCTGTCCGGTTTAATGCTTATTAATGTGTTTCGTAGCGGTTTGTTACAACTGAGTGACTTGCTAGGCCATTTCAGAGGGTAGTTAAGAGTCAACCACATTGCTGTGGGTCTGGAGTCACATATAGGCCAGACCAGGTAAGGATGGCAGATTTCCTTCCCTAAAGGACATTAGTGAACCAGATGGATTTTTACGACAATCCGATAGTTTCATGGTCACCATTACTGGTACTGGCTTTTTATTCCAGATTTATTTAATTAAGTGAATTTAAATTCCCCAACTGGGAGGCAACAACATGTTCAATGACGTTGAAGAGGAAACGGATATTGGATAATGGGGTGCTGGTTAGTGTCTTCCCTGGGTAGTAGGGACCCCATTTACTGCTGGCCTGCCGCAATGACGTGTTACAGGGAATGTCCCAGAGGTGCCCCATCACAAGCAATGGGGAGCACTGTCTTGCAGAAAATGTTTGAAGTCTGCTCCAGGCTGGAGACTTTTAAGATTACAAAGCTCTGGCCAAGGTTTATCCCTTAGCCAACATTAACTGCTCATTTATCTCATTTGCTATTTGTGGGACCTTGCTGTGCACAATTTGCCTGCTGCGTATCCCTACATTACAACAGTGACTGCATTTCAAAAGTACTTCACTGGCTATGAAGTGTATTGAGACACCCTGCGTATGTGAAAGGCGCTATATCAATGCAAGTTCTTTTTTTTACAGTCAAGTACATTCACTAATCCTACACTGGATTCCTATCCTAAAGTTGTAAAGGATTTTTAAAATACACAAAATATTTGTTTGGATATTTGTGGGCTTTCCTCGGCATTTTTTAGACAAGTACAGCCCTGCACTGAAGTTGTACTCTGTGGTGTTGAACCCACGTGACATGAGACTGCCTCCTCCTATGCAAGTTAGAGACCACTTTGGGACGATACAAAAGTGGTAGCATAACTGAACCCTTAAATTCTCAAAACCAGGAAGGGGTTTTAAAGAAAAAAGCAAAAAGGTAGTTCAGATAAACACAAAATAATCACTGGTATTTTACAACTATCTTGTTCAGTGACTTTGAAGTTGGGATCTGCAGCTTTATTATTGCTGGACCAGTTATCTTGACCCTCGGTTTAAATTTATACCAGTTAGTATTTACTTATTAAATTATGCCTCAATTTTAAAATTCTCATCCTTGTTTTCAAATCCCTCATTGGCCTCACCCCATCCTATCTCTGTAATCTCCTCCAGCCCCTCAACTCCCCGAGATATCTGCGCTCCTCTAATTCTGACCTCTTGAGCATCCCTGATTTCAATCGCTCAACCAGTGGTGGCCGTGCCTTTCAGCTGCCTCGGCCCTAAGCTCTGGAATTTCCTCCCTTAACCTCTCCGCCTCTCTACCTCTCTTTCCTTCTTCAAGATGCTCCTTAAAACCTACCTCTCTGACCAAGCTTTTGGTCATTTGCCCTGATTTCTCCTTAAGTAGTTTGGTGTCAAATTTTGTTTTATAACACTCCTTTGAAGCGCCTTGGGACGTTTTGCTACGTTAAACGCGCTATATAAATACAAGTTGTTGTTAATTTATAAAACAAGACTTTTTTTTAAATATTGAAGTCGTATAGAGATGAGTTAGATTAGTCTCATGGAAGCCTGGTAGTTGAAAAGTGGTTGGCTTCCTATAAGATGTCCCAGGGTGTCATTTAGTGGAATTCCTTTTATATTGGTTGGATGATCTCACCATGTTTTGAGTAAGTAAATGTATGAAATGCCACTTGAAGTTATAGACCAGATTTTCATGCATAAATCGAAGTTCATTGTGACCAGCCATTTAATGAACTTAGTAGCAATTGTAAAGGAATTCATGTACCAGAATATCCTGTCTCCCCCATCATCATCTGGCACTGTGCCATCTCATGATGTTTGTCACTTCCAAACCATATTGTTAATTGTCCTCCCCACACTGCCCCCTTTGAGATGGACTTCGTGTTGTTGTGCAACTAAAGTTTTAAACAGGAAGTGGTGAAGTATTTGGGCTAGACGAAATGGAGGTCAATCAGATTTTTATTTCAACTGTTAAATTTAGAGGTTAGTGCAGAAATGAAGGGGAGATGTATAAAATTTGTTTTTGAAAAACAGCTTTGTTATCAGGATTCAGTTATGTTGTGTTTTGATTTTCACAGAGCCAATCTTATGAAGTCCATGTTAATTTTAAAGTCCAGTTTGTTGCTCTTAGTAGTCAAGAAATGATGCATTGCTAGTTGATGTATGATTTTGTGATAGGACGTGGCTACTATATTTCTCCCTTGCTGGTCTGATTTTGCATACATGCATAAAAACAAGATTTTTCTGACATATTCCAAGAGCAGACTTGTAAATTTAAATCAACTACTAATGAATAGATAGTTTACTTTGGAGATAACACTACCCATTTTTCTACTGCACACAGAGGAATGGCTTCCTTTGTTAAATTTCTTACAAAAAGTTTTAAATCTTAAAACCTGTGCACACCATCAGTTTGACAACCTCTTCCTTCCCTCTTTCCTTCTCCCACCAAAAAACTTTTGATTTTTGGGTGTAAATGATTTTTCCGAGAGACAAATAGTGTTGGCTTCTTATGGTTGGGAAGTACTGGGATCGAGAAGCACCTTGCAGGTTCACATGGATGAAAGATGATGATTTAAATACTGTAAATAGTAATTGTAAAAAAAAAATGTTTTTTAGGCTTCAAAAGAAAGAACAATCACAAAGTATGGCTATTAAGACAGCTACTGCCAAGGTAAGCGCAATATTAAAAAAAAACTCCCAGCATATAATTTTACTGTCCTCCCCTACTAATTACTATTGGTTCCAAATTATAAGGCTGTACTATTTACACTATGTGTTTTTTTTCTTGGTTGTATTGTTTGTTAGTAATTTTTGATGTGCATCTATAAGAGTGATATTTGAAGAAAAATAGGAAACAAATTGTTAGAGAAATACAATAGTTGCACCTGGTGTGCCTCATTAATCCAGAAGTGCATGCCTACAAAGAAGTCACACATTGAAATTTCTGGATTGATGGTGCCTGTTATCTTTCTGGTGAGACTATGTTTGGAGTACTGTGTGCAGTTCTGGGCACTTTCAAAAAAACACTAATGCATTGGAAAGTTTCAAAGAATGATGGCGATGATTCCAGGACTTGAGATTTTAAGTTATAGGAGAAATTTGCAGAACTGAACTTGTTTTGGAGAAAAGAAGATGAAAGGGGAATATGATCAAGTCAAAAGTCTTGGTTCCAAAAATCCACGGAGGTGACATCTTGACGATAAGTGCCGGGATACACCTGCAGGGAATCTTTACCACTGACCCTGCCAGAGAATGCGGGGTTGGAGAAGGTTCCCTGTCTCCCCCAAAACCATTCCACAAGGTTATCCATTGATCCCCTTTATAGAAAGGCTGAGAAAGTAAAACTTTTTAGATAGAACTTCAGGGGCCCAAGCCAAGTTCCGGCCTGGAACCCCCAAATGGGGCCCATTTCTACAAACCAGGCAAGCCGGTGTACCTTTTCCTGACCATTTTCCCTCCAAAAATTGACATGTCTGTTACCTGTAAGCATTTTCTATGGAGATTTCCTTGTTAATTGTGTTCATACACGTGATTGCCTGTAGGTGGTGCTGTAGTAAGGTTTTACCCATTTAGAGCACATTTTTCAGTCACAAAAACCAGTAACTCTGTAATTACATATTAAAAAGCTTGGCTTAAGTCTCCCTGTCGGCCTTGGATAGGGTGCAGAGGAGATATACCAGAATGGTACCAGGGATGAGGGACTTCAATTACGTGGAGAGACTAGAGAAGAGGTTTTTGATAGAGTAAATAAGGAGAAACTGGTTCCACTGGCAGGAGGGTTGGTAACCAGAGGACACAGATTTAAGATAATTGTCAAACGAACCAGAGGGGTAATGAGGAGAATTGTATTTACGCAGCATGTTGTTGTGATCTGGAATGCACTGCCTGCAAGGGTGGTGGAAGCAGATTCAATAGTAACTTTTAAAAGGTTGGAAAATAGACTTGAAAAGGAAAAAAATACAGGGCTGTGGGGAAAGAGCAGGGGACTGGGACTAATTGGATAGCTCTTTCAAATTGCCGGCACAGGCTCTTTGGGCAGAATGACCTCCTGTATAATTTTGGGTGGCTCCACCAACTAGTTTACTTTCTCAAGTTCAAATTTGGTCATTTTGGTAAAGGTAAGCAAGAAAGTACTGAATTTTCTTACATCTATTTTTTGGTCAGATTCATTTAAGTATTTTCAACCAGAAATTCTAACAGTTCTTAAAGCTGCTATCAAATATGATTGCTCTTCTCCCCCCCCACCCCCCTCTCCCCTCTTTGACAAGGAATGCTGTAGAAGGCACTTACCTTCTTGAGCCAGCCACTCCCGTCTCACTTTTACTGCTGGGTCCGAGCCCTGAGAAACCGAGGCTGGCAACTGTTAAATTTAAATCTGGCTTTAATGTCAGTTTGATAAAAGTGTGGTAATGTATCCAGCTAGAAAGGCAGTATGAATTAAAGTACAAATGGTCATAACCATACTCTTGAGCATGAGTAACGGCACTCATTAACATATTTAAATCAAGCTTCTGCAGTGCAATTCGGAGCCAGATTTAAATTTAACACTTGCTAGCCGGGTTTCCCAGGGTTCGGACCTGGCAGTAAAAGTGAGAAGGGAGTGGCCGACTCAAGAAGGTGGTAAGTGCCTTTTACAGCATTACTTGTGGGCCAGGAGGAGCAGGGTTCCTGGGTGCGGCCACCTGCCACTGGCTTTCCCGCAACTGGCCAGCCTGTCAATCTAGCCGGCTGCTAGGCAGGAAATGGAAGATAGAAATTATAATGAGGTCCCGTTGTTGAATTCGGCAGGACCCCCACGTCCTTGGCCTTGCCGGGTTTCTACCGCACTGTCCCCACCTCCCCATAAATATCAGGGCCCTTGTACCTTTCTGATATCCTGGAATGTTAATATACCTTTTACTGTGCTTCTTTAGAGAATGCGGTATCACAGTTTTAAACCTTGCCGATCACATTTTGCACTTTCTACAACCTTCTAACTGCATATTAGTTTTCATGAACTGTTGCATTTTTACACATTTAGGTCTTTAGCAGTCAAAAGCTATGCAGCAATCTGAGCAAGAAAGTGAGTGACATTGAAACACAGCTTCCAACCCTCTTGGAAGCCAAAATGTTAGCCATATCAGGTAAGTTGTCTGTAGTGTAATCAAAGTAACACAAACATATGTACTCATTTAAATTATTGTAATTTTTATATATTTTAGCAACAGTTGCATGATGAATGTTTGGTGTCCCTTTCCTACATTCCTGTCCAGGATGATTTCATAATTTCACCTCTAACAGGAGACTGTCAACCTGTCCTGTAACCATTTATATACAAATCTGAGTTATAATGCCATTTTCACTAATTGTTGCCCATAGAGCTTAATGTTGTTGTATTTGGTTTCTTCATAGTTCGTTAACTTGTCTCTTTTTCTTTAAAAAAAAGTTTTCAATAAAATTGGATAATTCATTTTGCCCTGTCGATGTCACCCAGCAACAAAAGCTCTATCCATTTTATTAATTACAGTAGAAGTTTCATTGTGTTAAATAGTGTCTGTGGTACTTATTCATCCTGTGGGATAAACTGCAAAAAATATTTAAAATTATAGAAGATAAAATTGACAAAAAGAGAAGGGATAAAGAGATAACAACAGATGTGGTTCCCACCTCAGCTGCAGGAGCCTTCACTAGCTTGGTACTAATCAAATAGAGCAACCCTTAAGCCCACCCCTTTGAGGGGTGCTGTTTGAGGAGACTTTGCATTCAAAAGTAGATGTTGACACAAATGGCATTGGAAACTCTTCCTGTCCCCGTGGCATTAGAGGAGTCAGCTGGAAGCTAGTATAGGCATGATCCGACCGACACTGGCATTGCTAAACTGTGCTGGTCATTGGTTATTTTTGGTGCTGAACACCACATGGGGTACACACTGGTTGATACACCAATGGTGTGGATCAAGGTGAACTGCCTGAGACTCTTCAGCAGTCCACCCACTTTAGTCCCAATCCATGCAATTAGGTGACGCCCTGGTACTAACTGCTTCTGCTACGCCTCTTAGAATGAGAAGCTCTGCTCCTGGGCCTGGCTAACGTGGCCATCCACAGAGCAGCCCTTGGGGATGGTCGCCCTGGCTGCCTGCCTCTCCCCAGCGGCTTTGTCCATGCCCGGGTGGCCCTGGAGAAGGAGCACGCGGTGTCTGCCGGTACGGTTGAGGTCTTCCACGACACCACAGGGACTGGAGTGCATAGTCGACAGTGGAAACAATATTATTATTTAATTTGATAAGTTTCCTTTCACTTTTGTATGATTTGGGTGTTTATTAGTTCTGCCTCTCTAAAAAGAGGGCACTTTTGTTAGATCTTTTTGTTTGATGACACTGGGCAACCCAGTGTCTCTTTATGGGTTCAATTAAAAGAGTTAGAATGAGAAACCCTCCATTAATATCAGGCAGGGCCAACTGAAGTACCAATCAGTATTGCACAGCCCCATAGCCCCTTGTTTGTTTAGGGAGATATGAGGCTAAATCGAGTGTGCTTACTCACTTTAGTGCCCTATTTGAGGGAATCTACCACTGAAGGCTTGACCCCCCTACCCTAGAGGTTCCTACTACATGGATGATCCCTGTGGATGTAGGGGTCCCAGATCCCCCCAATGTAATACGGATGTGGCTCTCCTCACATTCTAGGGACTATCTTCCCAGTTGACCTTCAACCCTTGGGAAATGTCTGGCTACTAAGTGTGTTGACCTCAAAGGGTTTCTATGAGGCATCTATTTGGCAGAAGGTCATGAGTAAAGGATTTGACTTCACCAGTGTCTCGATTTGAAACCTCCTAGCCAAAGTAACCACTACTGCCCTTACTACCCTTAAGTATGCACTTAAGTATGCTTCTTTGTTGGTACATCCTCAGGTGACCAATCCTGAGACAGATGTGCTGCAAAAAGATGAATAGGAGGAAGAGAGACTTCAGGAAGAGGAGGCGATGGAGGAGAAAAAAAGACTTACATTTTATATAGCTCCTTTCACAACCTCAGGACGTCCCAAAGCACTTTACAGCCAATTAAGTACTTCTGAAGTGTAGTCATTGTTGTAATGTAGGAAACATGGCAGCCAATTTGCACACAGCAAGCTCCCACAAATAGCAAAGTGATAATGGCCAGATAATCTGTTTTAGTGATGTTGAATGAGAGATAAGTATTGGCCAGGACACTGGGGATAACTCTTCAAAATAGTGCCATGAGATCTTTTACATCCACCTGAGAGGACAGACGGGGCCTCAGTTTAACGTCTCATCCAAAAGATGGCACCTCTGACAATGCAGCGCTCCCTCAGTAGTGTCAGTCTAGATTTTTGTTTTCAAGTCTCTGGAGTGCGACCTGAACCCGCAACCTTCTGACTTGGAGGCGAGAGTGCTACCAACTGAGCCATGGCTGACACCTCTGATGGTCAGATGATGATGGTCAGCCTGGGGTAGTTGCTTGGTCAGATGTGCCTGGTTTTTCAATGCATTTAATAACAGCTTCAATGTCTCATCTCTGGAAGTCCCTAACCAATTGGACTTGTGTAAAGACTAAAGGAGTTTTGCTTTTGAGTTTAATTATTTACACTGAATTCTGAGTGCTTCTTTCACTTCTGTAGGGCGCGAATTCTCCACTGCGAAGGACCTTGCTGAGGAGATCAAATCTTTGACTTCGAGAGAACTAGACTTGAAGAACTTATCAGTGACCTGCAGGGTTTAAGTATTAGGAATGCTCAGCGACTTGAGGCAATCGGGGAAGATCATAGCAGGCTAAAGACTGAACTGAAGCAGGAAGAAGGTCTCTTTGGTAAGTTCCAAATGCTTGCTGATGGATATATTAATATGGCTGTTACAATTGCAACAGTTTGAACAATTAAACATCTAGCGAAGTGAACATAAAATGTTGTTACAAATTTCTTCTAAATGTGGGCCAAATACAAATCAAGCAGCTGATTTTATTTTACAAACAATAACTTATTTTTGTAACATTTGTCATAGCAAAAAAACAAGCTAGGCCACAGGTTAGTGGGCTAAATACACTCTATGGAGCAGAAGATTTTTTTTAATTGGCCAGCCCTGAATTAAAGGAGAGAATTTTCTTTCTTTAAATCCACCAAATGTCAGGGACTGTCTTTCACCATATGTTTCTTGACCTTTGACCCTCTCTCTTTGAGATTGGCCATATGAGGCACCATCAAACTGACTACTGCCCTCCTAGGTGAAGGTTCACTGGCAGCTATTTCGTGCTGCTTTCAATTGAATGGGCCATCCTAACGTAGTAGGTGTGAATGTTTGCTGAGACATTAAACTAACCTCCATTGTCTCTTACCGCTCAGGTTTGGGCCTCATTTACACTTTTTGGGCGAGCTGCAAGTTCAAACAGGCACCTCGCTGCAGCTTGCCGGTATTCTGTGGTGGAAAATCATGCTACAGCCGGCCGGCAGGTAAAGCTTGTCGGGGGGTTGCATGAGAACGGGTCGGCAGGCACCAGATGATTTTTGTGAGGCCCGGAGGAGCTCCCCATGTCCAACAAAAGTATATTTTAAAAAACTTTCTTTTGGGAGAGGCCTTCAGTGGTCCCTTTAAGAATCACCTGTGAGGTCTGTCAATGCCTGGAGAAATGGGACTGGCATGCTCCACCTTTGCAATCGGAGTCCTACACAGGCGTAGAATACTGATTTTCCTAACTAGACAGCCTGCTGTCTGTTTTGGGTGGGAATGCTGGCACCCATTTAAAGGCCTGCCTAAAAGTTGATCCAGGTGGGCAAATGGGTGCACGGCGTTCCCAGCAGACTTTCAACTGCCAGTCACCCATTTTGCTGTTGAGAAACAGGTGGCCAGCAGTTGAAAGTCTCTGTCAGTGAGAGAAGAGGACAGAGAGAAGCAAAAAGAAAAATTGTGAGAAGAAAAAGTGACAGGAGCAGAAGAGAGACAGGGAGAAACAGTAATGTTAAAATATTAGAAAGTGATGAGAGTAACTGTATTCTCCAATTTAGGATATGCATGGCCACAGAAGATCCACTGTGTATGGTAAGGTCACTCATTTAGAGTTTTCATAGAGTGGTTATGGAATTCAATCGCCAAAGCACCAGCAAAAATTCCAGAATAACTATTTAATAAAAATGGATTTGACTATTCAGTTACCACAAATCAGTGGCCCTGGTGTTATTTTTTGTGGCATAAACACCCCTTTTGTTATAAAGCAGTGAATCCTCTGACTCACAGTGAGCAATACCACGGGAGATCTAATGGTGTAAAAGCAAATTTCTTAGATGGATTTACTACAAAAATGGATTTAATTCCCCTATGTGCAATTTTTAGCACACTAGTTTAAATGTTAACATAAATTTCTGTCTGCACTATTATAACGGAGGTGGTAACCCATTTAAGTTAAATGAATTAACTGCATTAAAATGGTGCATACAGGATTTTACTGAAGCATGTTAGCAGTTGGCTAAAAATAGCGCAGAGTGGGAATTAAACCTCAAATTATATTAAGAGATGTAACATTATGACAGATCTTTAAAAAATGATATACAGTAGGTTGGTGGGTTGATAATAAGACTCTTAACAGATGGTCTAATAAAAATAAAGCAAAACAGTAGAAAGAACAACCAGCCCAGGGAATTGGAAATACTATAGCAATGTCGGTATTGTAAGAATTATAGCATAGAAATTGCAGCAGCAAAAAGGTGCTGCCAGAAGGGCAGTGAGGCAGAACAAATCTTTGGTATAGGGTCATTTACATATTCGGAACAGGCGCCTATGCTAGTTATGGCACTGCAAGCCACTCACCCAGCGGAACTGTAAGAATGTTTTGGAGGCACCATGATGCTTTGTGGCAGGAGGAGGCTGGGCACAGGCTGAAACTGTCAAGGATTGGATGACATCCAAATGCTCCCTTGATAGTAGTAGGCCCGCAGTTCAAATAGTAATCCCTCTAGGATTGATTGCCATTTGAAGCTGTCATTGTCGGGCCCAGAATGGCAAGTGCTTTTACAATGTGGTGGGATTTCTAGGGAAGCCCGGGAACTCCCCCGATGCCCCCAAAAAAGAATTCTGAACGGGTGGCAGCGGAAGAAGCAACTGCCCTCTCAGTCAAATGTTAGCGTGGCACCGAGGAAGTGATGGAAACCTAACGAGAGAGGTTCTGCCCCAATTTCCAGCCCCATCCGCTCCTAGGATAACTGACTTCAGCCGCAGAATGAGCAGAAGTTCTAGTCTAATGTGTTTTCTTTATAAAGTAATGTGAATAAATCCCTATTTATGTAAAAATAATATTTTGGTCATGTGTTCTTAATAAAGATTGTGAAAGCAAAAATATCCCAGTACATTTGTAGATTTAAAATAAGTATTTGTGTGTGATGTTCGAAAATCCTTCTGAGGTATACCGGTACCATAATATATTTGTGTTACCAATTTGCTTTTGGAATGGTATGGCCATAGACTTCAGCAAAATTATACTTGGGTGCATCAACATTCTTACTCTCCACCAGCCTTAATCTTGGGGGTAATTACCATATCATGAAATTAATTAAAGTCCAATTATGAAATTCACAAGATCAGTGTTTGACTTGCTATTGATCACAAGAGGGTGCTATTGCAGCATTATACAGTCTTACCTCTCCAGTGCTTTGAGGTGCCTGCTGTACATGGTCCATGTCTCTGAGGCATGTAGACCATGAGCTTAGTGCCGGGTTTGAAGTCCTGGTCTTCAAACACTCTCTTCCTCAGGCGACCGAAGGCTGCACTGGCACACTGAAGGCGGTGTTGGACTTCATCATCGACGTCTGCCCTTGTTGACAGTAGGCTCCCGAGGTATGGAAAGTGGTCCACGTTGTCCAAGGCCTTGTCGTGGATTTTGATAATCGGGGGGCAGTACTGTGTGGCGGGGGCAGGTTGGTAGAGGACCTTTGCCTTGCGGATGTTTAGTGTAAAGCCCATGCTCTCGTATGCTTCGGTGAAGGTGTTGACGATGGTTTGGAGTTCGACCTCCGAGTGAGCGCAGACGCAAATGTCGTCTGCATAGTGTAATTCGACGACAGAGGATGGGACGACCTTGGATCTGGGTTGGAGGCGACGGAGGTTGAACAGTTTCCTGTTTGTTCTGTAAATTAGCTCCACTCCAGCGGGGAGCTTATTGAGAGTGAGATGGAGCATTGCAGCAAGGAAGATCGAGAAGAGCGTTGGTGCGATGACACAGCCTTGCTTGACCGCGGTCCATACGTGAATTGGGTCTGTGGAGAGGTACCACCAACTCTGGAGAGCTACCACCAATGCTGCCTCCGCAAGATCCTGCAAATCCATTGGCAGGATAGGCACACCAACGTCAGTGTCCTTGCTCAGGCCAACATTCCCAGCATCGAAGCTTTGACCACGCTCGATCAGCTCTGATGGACGGGTCACATCGTCCGCATGCCCGATACGAGACTCCCAAAACAAGCGCTCTACTCGGAGCTCCGACACGGCAGGAGAGCCCCAGGTGGGCAGAGGAAACGCTTCAAGGACACCCTCAAAGCCTCCTTGAAAAAGTGCCACATCCCCACTGACACCTGGGAATCCCTGGCCCGAGACCGCACAAAGTGGAGGAGAAGCATCTAGGAAGGTGCCGAACACCTCGAGTCTCTTCGCCGGGAGCAGGCGGAAGTCAAGCGCAAGGAGCACACATCAACCCAAGCACCCCACCCCCCCGCCCCTTCAACCACCGTCTGCCCCACCTGTGACAGAGACTGTAGGTCCCGCATTGGACTCATCAGTCACCTGAGAACTCATTTTTAATGTGGAAGCAAGTCATCCTCAGTTCCAAGGGACTGCCTAAGAAGAAGAGATACAGTCTTAACAGCAGCGTTTCTTTTGCAGCTTTGATATTTCCAATTCCCTGGGCTGGTTGTTCTTTCTACTGTTTTGCTTTATTTATATTAGACCATCTGTTAAGAGTCTTATTATCAACTTCCATTTGAAGCACAGTATTGAACTTTTATCAGTATTATTACACATTTGGTCAATCAAAAAAAGGAATCACTTATTTCAGAAAAACACTCTTGTAAAAATCCCGTTTGGGGAGAGTTTCCTGGTTTTGTGCCCAGGTGTAGTGGATAGCCTGGGTGCAGCAAATATTAGAAAATCAGCATGTTACTTTATAGGTGGCAATCCTACCCACCTGAATTTACGATATTCGCTGTATGCAGGCGATCCAGATAATTCCAGGTTAATTGTTGGGGAAGGTGGGGGTTGGTGCTCATGTGATGTCTGATTGACCAGGGCTGCTATCTTTTTGGTGTTTCTAAGGCTGGACATCCTGTCACAAAAATCTTTTTTTTGTTGTTGATAATTTGCAAATTTAAAAGTGAATTTGCAATATTACATGTGAATTTGCAATATTGGCCTTGGTGCTCTCAAAATTGATATATTTAGCTTGAACGATACTGATATCGTGGTAGGGCTACGTTGGTTTCTGCTATTTAGCTGCGGACCATGGCAGTCACTGGAAGCTCTTCCCCATAACAATGACATGCTCCATTTCTTCATTTTTTAGGGCTCCACTGGCAACTTCCACCTTTTCCAAAGTTTTGATAGACTGTTCTCTGGGCATGTTGTTCAGTGACATTTCCCTCTTGCTCTCTGGGCACCTTGTTCAGTGGCCTGCCCCCTCTTGCTCTCTGGGCACCTTGTTCAGTAGCTTGCTCCCCCCCCCACCCCCACCCCCTCTGGGCTTCTGGCTCAGCAGTTTGTACTGCTAGATGGTTTAGAAAATGGGGTAGGGGAAGAAAGAAAGCATTGCAAGGACAAACCAGGAAGAGTGAGATAAGTATGGACAAAATGGAAAGAAAAGGAGGGAGAGAAATGACAGAGAAATGATAGGGGAAATAGAAAAATAAGTGGAGAGGCAAAAAGGAATGGGGACAGAAAAAAGGAGTGAAGAGAGAGAGAGAAACAGAAGTAAAGTTTAATAAAGATGGGGACAGAATGAGGTGGTCTTTTTTGGTGAAGCCCGTCCCAGAAAGTTAGAAATGGTAGTGCTTCGCCCAAAAAGACTGAGAACTACAGAATTAAAGTTTTTGGCCATATTCATTGCCAAGGATGAACACATTCACGTGAGCTGTGTGCAAAGGTGGACTTAAAAATATTATTGCTTCAGGATTGTGCTCCAACCATATGCTGAGTCAAAATCCTAGAACTCCCTACCTAACAGCACTATGGGAGTACCTTCACCACCTGGACAGCAGCAGTTCAAGAAGAAGACTCACCTGTATCTTCTCGAGGGCAACTAGGGATGGGCAATAAATGCCAGCCTTGCCAGTGACACCCACATCCTGTGAATGAAAAAACTAAATACCAATTTGGGTGTGCTCACTGTTGGCACAAAAACACAATGTTTATTGCTTGGTTGGCTCTATGCTGCCCATCCCTTTAGTGGGAAGCAGTGTCACAAAATAGCCCCAACAAGGACAGTTTCAATTTTGTCCCAAATTGGAATATTTATTTTTACGATTAGATAGGCCTTTGGGCCTAATCCTGAGTATTCATTTAAATACTCCAATGCATCAATCTATACAGCAAAGTAAGAGCATTTATGTCCAGATTCTTGACTGAGCGATACCAGTAACTGCAGGGATATCACCCTCTATAATTAGAATTCTCCGGCAATTCATTTGAATACTGTTCCCTTTTCAGGTTATTATGTAAATTGTTCTCAGACTTCAACCCCACATACACAGGATAATCTTATCTGTACTGGGCCAGGGAGCAGACACCTAGAGATGTTACCCCATCAGATTTTAATGCTTGCCTAGGACTCGCTTTCATATCTTGTTGTGTACCTAGTTCAATTTCTCACATTGTAAACAGTAGACTTAATTTATTACGTCTTAATCTTTGGTTCAAGATTTTCATAGAATATTATGATGCTCCATTTTTGCGATGGGTACTTACAATACCTGTTTATGCTGCTTTTTGATGTTGCCAAACATTCAAAGGTATCAAGCTGATTCCAAGCTCATCAAGTAGCAGGATGCATCATAACAATTTGATGGAAGGCAGTCCTTACAACACAAATGTTCAACAGTCATCTGTGAGGCTCAGAGATTTTTTAATGCTGTAACCTTAAGGAAATATCTTCTAACACTTGGTCAGGGGTGGAATTGTCTGAAACCATAAAAGTTTTGCAGCCTGGAAGGATACCTTTTGGCCTATTGTGTCTGTGCCAACTATTTGCTAGAGCAATACAAAACTTATACCACTGCCCTATTGTCTCCCCATAGCCATTTCTTTGCTCCAAATATTCATCTTTTCTCTTGAAAGAGTGGACTTTGCCTCAACTACTCCCTGTGGCAAAGCATTCCATGCTCCAAAGAAATTTCTCATAACCTTTCTCCTCACTCTCTTAGTGACCATTTTACATTGATAAGCTCTCATCACTGACTCCCCAACCAGAGGAAATGTTCTTCACCTGTTCATCCAATCAAAACTTCATAATTTTACAAAACTCTTAACTCCTTTACCTTCCTCTGCACCAACAACAATAACTTGTATTTAGATAGTGCCTTTAACGTAGTAAAACGTCCCAAGGCGCTTCACAGGAGTGTTAGCAAACAAAATTTGACACCGAGCCACATATGGTGAAATTAGGGCAGATGACGAGGTAGGTTTTAAGGAGTGTCTTAAAGGAGGAAAGAGAGGCGGAGAGGTTTAGGGAGAGAATTCCAGAGCTTAGGACCTAGGCAGCTGAAGGCACGGCCACCAATGGTTGAGTGATTAAAATCAGGGACGCTCAAGAGGCCAGAATTAGAGGAGTGCCGATATCTCTTGGGAGCGGGGGGCGGGGGGGGGGAGATTACAGAGATATGGAGGCGTACAGCCATGGAGGGATTTGAAAACAAGAATGAAAATTTAAAAAATAGAAATAGTCCCAGTGTCTCAAGTCTCTCCTCATAACTATTGTTTATCGACCTGGTTAATCTATGCTGTACATGGCTTTAATGTCCTTTATCTAATGGGGTGTCCAAAACTGTACATAGTTTGCTAACTGTAGCATAGCCAATTGCCTTGTACAAATTTATCATAACCTCTTTGCTTCAGTACTCTGCTCCTATTTCTAAAATCCCAAATGCTACTGGTCTTTTTTTATAGTTTGATTTACCTTTCCTCACTAACATGCTCTGCCAGCAAGTTAACCATCTTCTAGAGCATTCCAGAATCTCTGGAGCCTTTTGTATGCGACGGCGTGTAGAGAACGCCGGAAGCTCAAAGCTTTGAGCTCAAGCAGACGGAGGCACCTCTCGCACATATGGTCATTGTGGCCACATAAAGCATCTAGACACTCACACATCACACAACGACCACACATTGCAGGCTTCAGCTATCTCCCCATAATAAACTGAACTGCTTTATTTTAAAAGTTTAATAAAATCAAATGCAGCAACTAAGTGATTTAACCCCTCAAATATAATTTTAGATTAACCGTACCGCAAAAACTCTTGCTGAGACTAAACTCCATGCTTTTCTGACCTTTTGCACTTCACTGGTCTCTCGCCAGTATGCTCAAATTTATATTGTTTCAACTTGTACAATAGGCACACTGCCACAAGAAAAAGCAGCTAATCACACCACTTATATAATCAGCTAATTAACCTCATGGGAGTGGTTGAACAATATGTTGTGTCACTTCTGCATCAGTCACAAAATTGATGAAACCAAGGGTTTGACAACGGATACAGTATGTGGTCACGGTGCCTAGATTGTTGACTGATAACTTTACAGTGGGGTTATTCTTACAAGAACAGACATAGTTTCTAGTTGAATTTGTTCAGTGGAAGTCCTCCAAACAGATCAGTTTTATAGTATCTCCTCAACTCTGAAATAACTTCAGCACTCCTCTTGGTTTGAAATTCAACTCCGTTTGAATCTACACCGAAACAGTAGTGATTTTGTGTGATCTATTCTCGCCAGGTTTTATTGGGGATTATCTCCTGATATTTTGCTGTATGAAAGGTGTTTGACAACGCAACCTATCCATGCATCTGTAGCCCCTCCTTAAGATCCATATTTGATTCTACATAAATTAATTTATCTTTACTTTCCATCTCTGTTCTTGTGAGCTAACGTTTTCTTTGTAGAAAACTGCACTGTTGATAGTTCTGTTTTTTCTAAGAAACTTAAAAAACCTCTGACATTTGTTGATGAGCTGTAATCTGGATTTTGATTGTACAGTCCTCAGACTTTGTCCTAAGTTTCTGTCCAAAGTAGTTTCTTAATTCCAGCTTCAACGGAATATTGTCATTCGTTTTTTTATCTGCATAATTCTTGAGTTGGATGAGTGTTTTCACCACATTGGTGGTTATAAGAAATTGTCATTCTATATAAATTATAGCAGTTCTTCCAGCACCAAAATACAAGAAGACAAAAACAAACTTGTAGAGTGGCTGGATAAATGGCAAATTAAATTCAATATAACGAAGTGTGAGGTGGTTCATTTTGGTACGAGAAATAAGGAGGCCACTTATTCCTTGGAAGGTAAGAAACTAAATGGGGTAGAGGGCAATGTTCCCTCTAATTTTTTTTTGGCCATTCATAATTCTGCGCATGCGCGGTTTTTCTATTTAAAAGCCAGCTCACTGGCTGTGCAGGACCTGCAGAGTGCTGCGCGACCACGCAGCTTAAAGGCAACGTTGGTAGAAGGGCAAAGAGATCTGGAAATGCAGATGCATAAATCGTTTAAAGTACCAACGCAAGCTGATAAGGCCATAAAGTTTGCCAAGCAAAGTACTAGGGTTCATTTCTAGAGGAATAAAATACAAAAGCAGGGAGGTAATGTTAAATTCATATAGATCCATGGTTACAGAACACTTGGAGTACTGTGTACAGTTCTGGTCTCCATACTACAAAAAGGATATTGAAGCACTGGAAAAGTACGAAAAGATTTACACTGTTACCAGAATTGAGAGGGTGCAACCATCAAGAAAGATTGAGCAGGCTGGGGTTCTTTTCTCTCAAAGAGAAGACTAAGGGGGCGATTTTGTTAATGGGAGCACATTGGAGGCGGGACTGCAGCTTGGCAGGTCGATGTCCCACCTCCATCGATTTGTGGCCAACCCATGCTATTTTCCCTTGATTGACCTTGTTAAGCCCGCCCAGCGGGCTTAGCAGGCCAATTAAGGGAAAGCCGGTTGCAGAGAACGTCAACGTATGACGTTTCATCTGTCAAAAATTTTTGACAGATGAATTGTCATCGTTTGACAGCCCTGTGAAGCTGTCAAACAGTGACATTCTTTGCAGTTTGATGAGGTCCTTCAAGACCTCATCAAACTTCTTTATTTTACAGAAATGAGATGGTTGTTGCATCTGAGAATGCAACGGCCATCTCTCATCTGCAACACGGAGGTCCGAGACTCTCCGCATAGACACCGACTGAAGCCTGCAGGGAGAAACAAAGGTAAGTACACTTTTACTAACACTTTGCACTTACCTCAGATACTCACCTCTCCACTCTTGCACCCATCACTTACCTTCACAGCACACTTTTGCACCGCCCCGACCGCCGCAGACCCAGTACTCGCCTCGCTGAGCTGGCGGGTTTTGGAGCCTTCGGGAAGCCCGCACTTGTGAGGGCAAAAAGGGGATAATCCTATTTTCTGCCTGTTAACTACCTGTTAACAGGCAGTTAATAGGCTTTAATCCCTTCCCGCCTCCAAGGAGACAGGACCCGGCACGGGACGGCTACCCGCCTCCTGGCAAGATGGCATGGAGGCGGGTTGGGGGCGGATTGGGCACCCGCCCCCAAATTCTGCCATTTTCCCGGCAGTCCCGCCTCCATACCCGCCTCCCCAGGGCTGGCAAAATCGCCCCCATAGAGACGTGATAGAGATCTTTAAAATGATAATGAGGCTTAATAGGGTCGATGTGAAGAAACTATTTCCTCTTGTAGTTGAGTCCAGAACAAGGAGGCATAAATATAAGATAGCCATCAACAGAGCAAATAAAGAATTCAGGAGAAATTTCTTTACATAGAGTGGTGCCGCATGGAGTGGTTGAAGCAGATAGGAGAGGCTTGATGCATACATAAGGGAGAGGGAAATAGTCTCTCTACGGGGGCAGGGTGGGAAGAGGTAATTAGAGTGGAGGGGAAAGGGTGGGTCGTGTGGAGCATAAACACCAGCATAGACCAGTTGGACCGAATGGGTTGTTTCTGTGCTGTAGGTTCTATGTAATTTTATATTTAGCTCAGTGTTGTCCAATAGAAATCACTGACTAGCCACAGGTGTAGCTATGGTGACACTCTTTTACATACACTCACACAATACAGCTAAATGTACTTCACAAAAGCAAAATACTGTGGATGCTGGAAATCTGAAATAAAAACAGAAAATGCTGGAAATACTCAGCAGTTCAGGCAGCATCTGTGGAGAGAAACTGAGTTAACATTTCAGGCTGAGAATCTTTCATCAGAACTGAAGTTTTTTGTTTTTATTTATTAATGTACTTCCCGCTCCCGCACCGTTACCTCTGGAGTCCCCCAAGGGATCTACCTTTGGCCCCCTCTTATTTCTCATATACATGCTGCCCCTCAGCGCCATCATCTGAAAACATAACATCAGGTTCCACATGAAAGCTGATGACATCCAGCTCTACCTCACCACCACCTCTCTCGACCTCTCTACTGTCTCTAATTGTTACACTGCTTGTCCGACATCCAGTACTGGATGACCAAAAGTTTCCTCTAACTAAATATTGGGAAGACCAAAGCCATTATCCCTGCCACAAACTCCATTCCCTAGCCACCGGCTCCATCCTTCTTCTTGGCAACTGTCTTGAGGCCGAACCAGACCGTTCACAACCTTGTTTCGTATTTGACGCCGAGATGAGCTCCTGACCACACATCCGCTCCATCACCAAGACCGCCTACTTCCACCTCCGTAACATCGCCTTACTCCGCCCCTGCCTCAGCTCATCAGCTGCTGAAACCCACATTCATACCTTTGTTACTATAGACTTGACTATTCCAGCGATCTCCTGGCCAGCCTCCCATCTTCCATCACCATAAACTTGAGCTCATCCGAAACTCTGCTGCCCACATCCTAACTCGCACCAAGTCTTGTTCACCCATTACCCCTGTGCTAGCTGATCGACATTGGCTCCCAGTCCAGTAGCTCCTCAATATTAAAATTCTTATCCTTGTTATCAAATCCCTCCATGGCCTCGCCCCTCCCTATCTCTAACATCCGACAGCCCTACAAGCCTTCAAGATATCTGCGCTCTTCTAATTCTGGACTCTTGCGCATCCCTGATTTTCATCACTCCACCATTGGCGACTGTGCCTTCAGCTGCTTGGGCCCTAAGCTCTGGAATTCCCTCCCTAAACCTCTCTGCCTCTCTACCTTTCTCTCCTCCTTTAAAACCTACTTCTTTGTCCAAGCTTTTGGTCATCTGTCATAATATCCCCTTATGTGGCTCGGTGTCAAAATTTTGTTTTATAACGCTTCTGTGAAACACCTTGGGACATTTTACTATGATAAAGATGCTATATAAATCCAATTTGTTATTGTAGATGAAATGTTTGGTGAATGATATAATAGGGATATACTTCGATCATATTGACGTGTAATTGGTGTGCACCATGGTTCAGTGTGCTGAAGTGTGTTCTGTCTACTTATAATGTAGACCGCTCTATTCATTGAACAGATCACTGTACAGATATGATGAGCCTTTTTATTTCTTTTCATCCAAAAAGCCTTGCATCATCTCATTGGGTCTTGTTATCTCTTTCTCCAAGACCTTGAAAAGTGTGGTAGATGCTTGTTCTGTTGTCACTTTGAGATGGAATTTGAAATGTTTTTGGATATAACTCCAAGATATTACTGACTATATGGTTCTGAGCATCTATTCTTGAGCATTGCTAAAATAACAGAAACAGAGTATGGGCCATCTGCTCCTCCTTAATTGGAAATTTTCAAGATAATTTGTTTTAAGCTATATTAAAAGAAATAAATCCCAGTTTCACTCTTTTAGCGTCCGCACTAATTCTCAGAAATAATGATTTTCAGCCCATGGAGTCCAGGGGAAAGACAGAACTGACCCTTTAAGTGCAATTCTTTTGCCATAATTCCATTTGTACAATTTGAACATTTGGTTTTAATTGCCTTTTAAGTGCTATACCAAATGTAGCTGGCACCTTGCCTTTAGCTCTTTAGTTTTATGACCATCTCATTACAAAGATAATGACTTGACACTTAAAGCCAACTAAATTGCAATATGTCTCCTTGTGAAATTGTTTATGTCTTTAACCATTAAGCTGCTGTTATTAGTTTGTAGGATTCCTAAATGAACTATAACTTATCATCAATATTAAACTAAATAATAGAATAAGTGTTTATTTCAAACTGAAAACCTACAAAACTGGCCAGTTCAGAGCAACTGGAATCCTACGGGTTAAAATTTAACTCCATTGTGTTTGCAACCTCATCACCCTATTTGACCCTCAAGCTGAGCTTCCAACCCCATATCCTCTCCATCAAGATGTCCACTTACGTCCAACTGCATAATATCACCCGTTCCTGCCCATCTGCTGCTGAAACCCTCATCCATGCCTTTGTCACCTCCAAACTCGACTATTACAATGCTGTCCTGGCCAGTCTCCCATCCTCCACCTCCCATAAACTTCAGCTCCTCCAAATCTCTGCTGCCCTTGTCTTATCTCGCACCACATCCCACTCACCCATCACCCCTGTCGTCACTGACCTACATTGGCTTCCGGTCCCCCATAGCCTACAGTTTAAAATTCTCATCCTTGTGTTTAAATTATCTGGACCTCACAGAGAATCAATGGTTTCAGAGGCTTTGATTCACCAGGAAGGCAATGGCATAGGTGTGCAACATGCTGTAGGAGGACCTGTAGTTACACTCTTAAGGCAAGCGTAGCACTGACGGTGGCAGTCAAATTTACAATGGTGTTGAACTTTTTTGCCTTGGATTCTTTTTTGGAGGGTCAGTGAGTATATCAGTCAGTCTGAAGTGCATTGCTGCATAAAACAGGTGATTGATGCCTTAGCAAACAACTTGCATCACTTTCCCCAGGGAACAACAGACCAACAGATTTCTATTGAATGGAAGCATTCTCAAAAGACTAAGGGTTAATTGATGACACCATTAATGGCCTTTGTGCACCTGCAACAGACATGTCGTATACATGAACTGCAACTCGCCCATTAATGGTTGTTTTGGCATCTTTTCATGCATGTGTGTTGTACTCACTTGGACATAGGTGGACTTTTTGTTGGAGAGGATATGAAGTTGGAAGCTCAGCTCGAGGTCAGATAGGATGACAAGGTTGCAAACACAATGAAGTTAAGTTTTAACCTGTAGGATTCCAGTCTCTCTAAGCTCTAAGTTTTGTTTGTTTTCAGTTCACACACTAATGATGGAATAAACATTTATTGTATTATTTACTTTAATATTAACTAATTTAGTGTTTCTTTTCTATGGAATCACTGTGGCAAGAGTCTATGGTATGGCTAGCAGCTGAGTGTCTGTCTGAGCGACTCCTGGGATGCAGCTGGCCCTTAACCTCTGTGAGCATGGGCCGGTTTCAGGCTGCTATTCTTCTGAAGGGCCTGGGGCAGTCTATCCCTGCCTGATTTGTATTACCTATAACGTAATTGGAGGGCTAATAGGCTGATATGGATTAATTACCATTGTGAGGGACAACAACATCCATTACTCAGTCTGGCCTGTCCCTGCTCCCAGCATCTGTAGCACCATGCCCACTGTTCTATAGGCCATCAGACCCCATGGCAACAATGATATTACTGAAACTCCTATCAGTGGCTCTTTCCATTCTATCAGCCATCCTGTCCAAGGGGTGAGATTGCAGTTCGAGGCCTGCAAAGCAGCAGTCTGAGCATTAAGGAGAGATGCAAAGACTGGCATAATGGCCTCTACGATGAGAAACTGCACTCAGGTGCCCTAGAGCTGCTGTTCTTTCCAAGGCTAACTGCATATTTTCAATCCTATGCATTACAAACATATGAAAAATGACAGACAGGAAAAAACCTACTGGTCTATCCAGCCTCTTCCCATACAACAACAACAACAGCTTGTATTTATATAGCACCATTAACATAGTAAAAGTCCCAAGGCGCTTCACAGGAGTGTTATAAGACAAAAATTTGACACCGAGCCACATAAGGTGAAATTAGGGCAGATGACCAAAAGCTTGGTCAAAGAGGTAGGTTTTAAGGAGCATCTTAAAAGAGGAAGAAGAGGTAGAGTGGCGGAGTGGTTTAGGGAGGGAGTTCTAGAGCTTGGGGCCTAGGCAGCTGAAGGCGTGGCCACCGATGGTTGAGCGATTATAATCAGGGATGCTCAAGAGGGCAGAATTTGAGGAGCACCGCTATCTCGGTGGGGGGGAGTTGTGGGGCTGAAGGAGATTACAGAGATAGGTAGGGGCGAGGCCGTGGAGGGATTTGAAAACAAGGATGAGAATTTAGAAATCAAGGTGTTGCTTAACCGGGAGCCAATGTAGGTCAGCGAGCACAGGTGTGATGGGTGAACGGGACTTGGTGCGAGTTGGGACACGGGCAGCCAAGTTTTGGATGACCTCAAGTTTACGTAGGGTAGAATGTGGGAGGCCAGACAGGAATGCATTGGAATAGTCAAGTCTAGAGGTAACAAAGACATGGATGAGGGTTTCAGCAGCAGATGAACTGAGGCACAGGTGGAGACGGGCATTGTTACGGAGGTGGAAATAGGCGGTCTTAGTTATGCCGCAGATATGTGGTCAGAAGCTCATTTCAGGGTCAAATATGACACCAAGGTTGTGAACAGTGTGGTTCAGCCTCAGACAGATGCTAGGGAGAGGGATGGAGTCAGTGGCTAGGGAACGGAGTTTGTGGTGGGGACTCAAGACAATGGCTTCGGTCTTCCCAATATTTAATTGGAGAAAATTTCTGCTCATCCAGTACTGGATGTCGGACAAGGGGTCTGACAATTTAGAGACCATGGAGGGGCTCGGGAGACGTGGTGGTGAGGTAGAGCTGGGTGTCGTCAGCATACATGTGGAAACTGACGGAGCATTTTCAGATGATGTCGCCAAGGGGCAATATGTAGATGAGAAATAGGAGGGGCCAAGGATAGATCCTTGGGGGACCCCAGAGCAATGTTCCCTCTAATTTTTATTTGTACTGGGCGGGCGACAAACTCCTCTGAGCGCGACTTTTTTGTCCGTGGGCAGTTGACAACAACACCCTACCCAACAACAGCAGCAGCAACAGAAAATTCAGATCTTTCATTATTTTTGTTCATTGCGCAATTGGAGTCTTTGAAGAGTTAATGACTTGATATCTTCACTTTATCTCTTTCTCCTGACTCCTCTCTTCACATAAGGCAATCCCAGCTCAGGTTCTAATATCTTGAGGCCTTGGAGAAGGTGCAGAGTAGATTTATGAGAATTTTACCAGGGATGAGGGACTTCAGTTATCTGGAGAGATTAAAGAAGCTGGGATAACAACAGAAAATGCTGGAAAAACTCAGCAGGCCAGGCAGCATCCGTGGAGAGAGAAAGAGAGTTAACGTTTCAGGTCGATGACCTTTCGTCAGAACTGTGAAGAGCCGGAAATCAAATGGATTTAAGGCCAGAGTAAAGCTGGGAAAAGGGGGAGGGGATAAAAGAACAAAGGGGGAGAGGAAGAGACATTAAGAGACATTAAGAGATATGCAAGGCTAGAGGTGGTGTTAATGTGACAGATTAAGGCTGAAAGAAGTGTGAAAGCTTCAACAACTCTTGGACACTAACGCCCCTCCGGAACCTTCTTCCCCTTCACTTTCCTCTGACCCCCCTTCTCCCAATCTCACCCCCTGCCGTGTTTTCACTATCCCCTCTGACCTTCCCCTCTCTGACTCCGAACGATCAGTCCTCAGCAAAGGCCTGAGCTTCATCCCCTTACGCCCCCATCTCAATGAATTTCGAGCTCGGCACGATGCTGAGCTCTTTTTCCGCCGCCTCCGTCTCCGTGCCCACTTCTCTGGCCAGGAGTCTTCCCCCCGCACGGCTGACCCTTTCTCCCGCTTTCAGAATTCTCGTTCCACCTGGACCCCTCCCTCTGGCCTCTTACCCTCTCTAGATCTTTTCATTGCTAACTGCCGCCGTGACATCGGCCAGCTCAATTTCTCTGCTCCCCTCACTCACTCCAACCTACCTCCCTCTGAACTTGCAGCACTCCATTCTCTCCGATCCAACCCTGACATTGTCATTAAACCTGCTGACAAGGGTGGCGCTGTTGTTGTTTGGCGAACCGACCTCTACCTAGCGGAAGTTGAACGCCAACTCTCTGACACCTCCTCCTACCTCCACCTGGACCATGACCCCACTACTGAACATCAAGCCACCGTGTCCAAGACCGTCACTGACCTCATCTCCTCTGGAGATCTTCCCCCCACGGCCGCCAACCTCATAGTTCCCCAACCGCGCACAGCCCGCTTCTACCTCCTTCCCAAGATCCACAAACAGGACTGCCCCGGTAGACCCATCGTTTCAGCCTGTTCTTGCCCCACGGAACTTATCTCTTCCTATCTCGACTCTATTTTTTCTCCCCTTGTCCAGTCTCTTCCCACCTACATCCGCGACTCTTCCGATGCCCTCCGCCATTTTAACAGTTTCCAGTTTCCCGGCCCCAACCGTCTCCTCTTCACTATGGACGTACAATCCCTCTACACCTCCATTCCCCACCAGGATGGTCTGAGGGCGCTCCGCTTCTTCCTTGAACAGAGGCCCAACCAGTCCCCATCCACCACCACCCTCCTCCGCCTGGCTGAACTTGTTCTCACATTGAACAACTTCTCCTTTGACTCTACCCATTTCCTCCAAATTAAAGGTGTTGCTATGGGTACCCGCATGGGTCCTAGCTATGCCTGCCTTTTCGTGGGATATGTGGAACACTCTTTGTTCCAGTCCTACTCGGGTCCCCTCCCTCACCTCTTTTTCCGGTACATTGATGACTGTATCGGTGCCGTCTCCTGCTCTCGCCCTGAACTAGAACATTTCATTCACTATGCTTCCAATTTCCACCCTTCCCTCACCTTCACATGGTCCATCTCCGACTCTTCCCTTCCCTTCCTCGACTTCTCCATCTCCATCTCTGGGGATAGGTTATTGACTAACATTCACTACAAGCCCACTGACTCCCACAGCTACCTGGACTACACTTCCTCCCACCCCGCCTCCTGTAAGGACTCTATTCCATTCTCCCAGTTTCTCCGTCTCCGCCGCATCTGCTCTGATGATGCCACCTTCCATACCAGTGCTTCCGACATGTCTTCCTTTTTCCTCAACCGAGGATTCCCCTCTACCGTGGTCGACACGGCCCTCTACCGTGGTCGACACGGCCCTCGACCGTGTCCGTTCTATCTCCCGCACTTCTGCCCTCACCCCTGCCCCTCCCTCCCGGAACCACGATAGGGTTCCCCTTGTCCTCACCTTTCACCCCACCAGCCTCCACATTCAACGGATCATCCTCCGGCATTTCCGCCACCTCCAGCGTGATCCCACCACCAAACACATCTTCCCCTCACCTCCCCTTTCAGCATTCCGCAGGGACCGCTCCCTCCGCGACACCCTAGTCCACTCCTCTACCACCCCCAGCACCCCTTCCCCTTCACCCGGCACCTTCCCGTGCACGCGCAGGAGATGCAACACATGCCCTTACACCTCCCCTCTTCCCACTGTCCAGGGCCCCAAACACCCCTTCCAGGTGAAACAGCGATTTACTTGTACTTCCTGCAATTTAGTATACTGTATTCGCTGCTCACGATGTGGTCTCCTCTACATTGGGGAGACCAAACGCAGATTGGGTGACCGCTTTGCGGAACACCTCCGTTCAGTCCGTAAGGGGGACCCCGAGCTCCCGGTGGCCTGTCACTTTAATTCACCGCTTCACTCCCACTCTGACCTCACCGTCCTCGGCCTATTACACTGTTCCACGGAAGCGCAGCGTAAGCTCGAGGAACAGCACCTCATCTTTCGTTTAGGCACGCTACAGCCCTCTGGACTCAATATCGAGTTCAACAATTTTAGATCATAACCTCAGCTCCAATCACATTTATATTTTATTTTTTTAGTGGGGTTGTTCTCCTTAGAGCAGAGAAGATTAAGAGGAGATTTAATAGAGGTGTTTAAGATTTTGATCTGGCAGGAGGGTCGGTGACCAGAGATGAGAATTTTTTTTTTACGCAGTGAATTGTTGTGATCTGGAATGTCCTGCCTGAAAGGGCTGCGGAAGCAGATTCAATAATAACTTTCAAAAGGGAATTGGATAAATATTTGAAAAGGAAAAATTTGCAGGGTTATGGCGAAAGAGCAGGGGAGTGGGACTAATTGGATAGCTCTACCAAAGAGCTTGCAGAGGCATAATGGGCCAAGTGGCCTCCTCCTGTGCTGTATGATTCTATCTGATATCTTTTATCAAGCCCAAAGCCAGGTTGAGGGCAGGTTCGGGTATGGCCGGGGTTCCAGGCTCAGGATGCTAGGCAGGGGGAGTTGGAGAACTTTTTAAGAATTGCATTAAGGCAAATTATTCCTTTTTATTTTCTTTCTTATGTTTTTGTTATTATTGTCTCTAAATCCCACTCAAACTTGCGCAATAAGTGAAGAGTAAAGCTGTAACACCAGACTTATATCATACAAACTTAAATGGAATGGACATCATAAAAAGAATATTTTATCCAACATTCTTTAACCATCTAAATTTTGATTTAGCACTTGCTTTGTTTTTGATTTATTTTGCTTTTTTGATGCTTTTATCTCGTTTTTGGCCGCTTTTATTTTGTTTTTGCTGTTTTTTTCATTTTCAGTGGGTTTATTTTGTCTTTTGATGAATTTTATCTTGTTTCCAACTGATTTTATTTTGCTTTTCTAAATTTAGATTGGTTTATTTTGTATAGCTTTTTTGTTGGGGTGGGAGGGAGTTGTGGGAAGGTGAGGCAATTCACATTTCCACGTTGGTTGCATTGAAGCCCCGTTGAAACACATCACCAATTCTAGCCCTGGTTATAACAGTCCAACTTGATTGTTGCATCCACTCTGAACTATGTATTCACATCCAGTGTCAATCAGACTCAAGAGAATCAAAAGGCAGATTAACCAGAGCATGTTGACATTGAATATCCGTGCGCCACTTATCTCGCTCTCAATTTTCAGAAACGTATTTTCTTCTCTTGTTCAGGAAAGCTAGGGAAGGAAAGAAAGGAGGTGCGTGGCAGTATTGGTTAGGGAGAATGTGACCGTGCTGGAGAGAGAGGATGTCCTGGAGGGGTCAAGGACAGAATCTATTTGGTTAGCGTTAAGAAATAATAGAGGTGCCATTCCACTACTAGGTGGATGCTATAGGCCACCAACTAGTGGGAAGGATATAGAGGAACAAATTTGCAGGGAAATTAGAGAGGTGCAAGAACTATAGAGTAGTAATAATGGGGGACTTCAATTATCCTAATATAGATTGGGATAATAGTGTAAAGGGCAGAGATGGGGAAGAATTTCTGAAGTGTGTTCAGGAGAACTTTCTTGATCAGTACGTTTCTGGCCCAATGAGGAAGGAGGCATTGCTGGATCTGGTTCTGGGGAATGAGGTGGGTCAAGTGGAGCAAGTGTCAGTAGGGGAACATTTAGGGAACAGTGATCACAGTATCATAAGGTTTAGATTAGCTATGGAAAAGGACAGGGAGCAGTCTAGAGTAAAAATACTTAATTGGAGGAAGACAAATTTCAGTGGGTTGAGAACAGATCTGGCCCGGGTAAGTTGGAATCAAAGATTGGCAGGCAAAACTGTAATTGAACAATGGGCTACCATTAAAGAGGAGATGGTTCGGGCACAGTGGAGGTACATTCCCACGAGGGGAAAAGGTAGGGCAACTAAAGCCAGAGCTCCCTGGATGACGAAAGAGATAGAGAGTAAGATGAAGCAGTAAAAGGGTGCGTATGACAGATGTCAGGTTGAGAATACAAGTGAGAATCAGGCTGAATATAGAAAGTTTAGAGGGGAAGTGAAAAAGAAAATAAGAGGGGCAAAGAGAGAGTGAGAATAGATTGGTAGCTAACATAAAAGGGAATTCAGAAGTCTTCTATAGGCATATAAATAATAAACGGGTAGTAAGAGAGGGGTGGGGCCGATTAGGGACCAAAAAGGAGACCTACACATGGAGGCAGAGGGCATGGCTGAGGTACTAAAAGGGTACTTTGCACCTTTCTTCACCAAGTAATAAGATGCCGTCAAAGTCATAGTGAAAGAGGAGGTAGTGGAGATACTGGATGAGATGAAAAATTGATAAAGAGGAGGTACTAGAAAGGCTGTCTGAACTTAAAGTTGATAAGTCACCAGGACCGGATGGGATGCATCCTAGGATGCTGAGGGAGGTTAAGGAGGAAATCGCGGAGGTACTCGCCATAATCTTCCAATCCTCCTTAGATACGGGGGTGGTGCCAGAGGACTGGAGAATTGCAAATGTTACACCCTTGTTCAAAAAAGGGTGTAACAGGATAAACCCAGCAACTACATGCCAGTCAGTTTAACCTTGGTAGTGTGGAAGCTTTTGGAAATGATAATCAGTGACAAAGTTAACAGTCACTTGGACAGTGTGGATTAATTAAGGAAAACCAGCACGGATTTGTTAAAGGCAATCGTGTTTAACTAACTTGATCGAGTTTTTTGACGAGGTAACAGAGAGGGTTGATGAGGGCAATGTGGTTGACATGGTGTATATGGACTTCCAAAAGGCGTTTGATAAAGTGTCACATAATAGGCTTACCAGCAAAGTTGAAGCCCATGGAATAAAAGGGACAGCGGCAGCATGGATATGAAATTGACTAAGTGATAGGAAACAGAGTGTAGTGGTGAACGGTTGTTTTTCGGACTGGAGAAAGGTATACAGTGGTGTTCCCCAGGGGTCGGTACTAGGACCACTGCTTTTCTTGATATATATCAATGACTTGGACTTGGGAGTACAGAGCACAATTTCAAAATTTGCAGATGACACAAAACTTGGAGGTATAGTGAACAGTGAGAAGGATAGTGATAGACGGCAGATGAAATTTAATGCAGAAAAGTGCGATGTGATACATTTTGGTAGGAAGAACGAGGAGGGGCAATATAAACTAAAGGGTACAATCCTAAAGGGGGTGCATGAACAGAGAGACCTGGGGGTATATGTGCACAAACCGTTGAAGGTGGTAGGGCAGGTTGTGAAAGTGGTTAAAAAAGCATACGGGATACTGGGCTTCATAAATAGAATTGAGAGGTCTCACAACACCAGGTTATAGTCCAACAGTTTTATTTGAAATCACAAGCTTTCGGAGCTTACTACTCCTTCGTCGGGTGAAGTAAAGAGATACAGAATCGCCAAAGCATATATAGATAGAGAACAATGCATGTGTACCTTACAATTGCAGACAACTAAATTAAATCATCCTGACTGTTTATCTGCCGAGGTGTGATAAAGTTAATCAGGTCAGCCAGGAAGGTACCACATCAAAGACATAGCAAGATACAACTGAGACAATGAGGTGGAGTCGCAGGGGGTCTAACGTGTCAAAAGCTGCCGTCTGTATGTAAAACGATAAGCTTTAAAATTTTTACTTTTTTACTGGGAATCACATCTGTGAACAAGCCAACGACGACTCGAGTCCGGATCACGTCATGTATCGTGACATAAACCCAAGATCCCGGTTGAGACCGTCTTCATGAGTGCGGAACTTGGCTATCAGTTTCTGCTCGATGATTTTGCGTTGTCGTGTGTTCCTAAGGTCGCCTTGGAGAACGCTTACCCGCAGATCCGAGGCTGAATGTCCTTGACTGCTGAAGTGTTCCCCGACTGGGAGGTAACAATCCTGCCTGGCGATTGTTGCGCGGTGCTCGTTCATACGTTGTCTCAGTGTCTGCATGGTCTCGCCGATGTACCATGCCGCGGTGCATTCTTTCCTGCAACGTATGAGGTAGACAACGTTGGCCGAGTCACATGAGTATGTACCATGTACCTGGTGGGTAGTGTCCTCACGTGTGATGGTGGTATCTGTGTTGATGATCTGGCATGTCTTGCAGAGTTTGCCGTGGCAGGGTTGTGTGGTGTCGTGGTCGCTGTTATCCTGAAAGCTGGGTAATTTGCTGCGAACGATGGTACTTCTGAGGTTAGGCGGCTGTTTGAAGGCAAGTAGTGGAGGCGTGGGGATGGCCTTAGCGAGGTGTTTGTCGTCATCGATGACATGTTGAAGGCTGCGAAGAACATGGCGTAGTTTCTCCGCTCCGGGGAAGTACTGGACGACGTAGGGTACCCTGTTGGTTGTGTCCCGTGTTTGCCTTCTGAGGAGGTCTATGCGATTTTTCGCTGTGGCCCGTCGGAACTGTCGATCGATGAGTCGAGCGTCATATCCCGTTCTTACGAGGGCGTTTTTCAGCGTCCGTAGGTGTCCATCGCGTTCCTCCTCGTCTGAGCAGATCCTGTGTATTCGCAGGGCTTGTCCATAGGGGATGGCTTCTTTAACGTGGTTAGGGTGGAAGCTGGAGAAGTGGAGCATCGTGAGGTTGTCCGTGGGCTTGCGGTAGAGTGAAGTGCTGAGGTGACCCAACACCGGCATCTCCGCTTCATAAATAGAGGCATAGAGTACAAAAGCAAGGAAGTTATGATGAACCTTTATAAAACATTGGTTCGGCCTCAACTGGAGTATTATATCCAATTCTGGGCACCGCACTTTAGGAAGGATGTGAAGGCCTTAGAGAGGGTGCAGAAAAGATTTACGAGAATGATTCCAGGGATGAGCGATTTCAGTTACGTAGATAGACTAGAGAATCTGGGGTTCTCCTTAGAGCAGAGAAGGTTGAGAGGAGATTTGATAGAGGTGTTCAAAATCATGAGGGGTCTAGACAGAGTTGATAGAGAGAAACTTTTCCCATTGGCGGAAGGGTCGCGAACCAGAAGACACAGATTTAAGGTGATTGTCAAAAGAACCAAAGGTGACATGAGGGGAAACTTTTTTACGCAGCAAGTGGTTAGGATCTGGAATGCACTGCCTGGAAGGATGGTGGAGGCAGACTCAGTCGTGGTTTTCAAAAGGGAATTGGATAAGTACCTGAGGGGAAAAGATTTGCAGGGCTATGGGGAAAGGGCGGGGGAGTGGGACTAGCTGAAGTGCTCTTGCAGAGAGCCGTCATGGGCTCGACGGGCCGATTGGCCTCCTTCTGTGCTGTAACTATTCCATGATTCTTCTTTCCAGCAGTTTACTAAATAAAAGCAATTAGATATGGCATTTTTTTTTTAATCACGGTTGACAGGCTGGTGGAGAAAGGCGATAATAATTCGTGACAGGTGAACCCTTAATTATACTGGCTTTTTTTTTCTCATCTTTCTGTGAAATGCAACACACTCGAGCGGCATAACAAAATGCTGATTTATTTGAAAACCGGCGCTAGCGGTACAATGGACCAAAGAGAGCAGCAATATTCATGAATTTTGGAGAGAGTGGGTTGTGTAATTTAATTAACCTTTGAGTTTATTCAGAGTTTAATGGTCGTTAAACCAAAGGGTATTCACCATGGTTGTGTGTTTGGCCCAGGATTTATTCCAATCACATTTTAATGCAGATTCTGTGCACATTAAACTTTGCGATAAAAGTTTGTTCGGTGCAAAAAGTCTTTATGAATTATTTTTTAAAACTATGCTTTAATATCAATCAATGCAGAAGTAAGAGGTGGGAGGGAGGCAAGTCTTAAATGCTGGAACACGGGAGCATTGCAGAGAAACCGAACGTCCCACAGCGCTGCAAGGGCGCACTCAATAACTGTGCACACTACACTCACTGCTCACGTCTCGCCGGCGTGCAGTCCCATTTGCCCTCGTGAACACCTCCCTCCCACTCTCCATCCTACTCCTGCAGCCCGGGGATCTGCCTGCCTGTCAAACATCTATCACACAATCAGCCGATTGCCTTGCGCCACTGGCTCACAGACCCACAGATCGAGAGCGGTTTAGGCACAGGGAAGCCATCCAGCACCCGCCCCCTCTCACCTGCTATTGGCTCGTCCTCAGGACCCGTTCCCCCTTGCTATTGGTTAGAGTCGACGCCAGTCACAGAAGTTTGGGCGTAGATTGGTGGAACGGGCTGTCGGTCAGGGCGGGTGAGGCCCTGCCCCCTCTCCCTGATCGGTTTCTTTTCTTGGCCGGGGCTGTTTCGCTGTGTTATTAAAGCCCCCGCTGTGAGCTTGAGCGGAGTGCGCGGACAGTTTCTTTTACTGCGCGGCACAGTCAAGCTTGCTGTGCACGCAGCTTAGAGGGAACATAGCCCCGGAGGTAACAATGCAGAAGCGGGGAGAGAAGCCATTGCAGGTGATTTTCTGGCTACGATTAGATAGATAAGAATGGAACCAGGCACGTGCAGTCCTACCCAGCTGGACAACAGTGGAGAGCGTTGGAGGAGGATGGAGTGGTCAGTTGTGTCAAAGGCTGCAGACAGGTCAAGAAGGATGAGGAGGGATAGTTTACCTTTGTCACAGTCACAAAGGATGTCATTTGTGACTTTGATGAGAGCCGTTTCGGTACGGTAGCAGGGGTGGAAACCTGATTGGAGGGATTCAAACGTGGAGTTCTGGGAAAGATGGGCACGGATTTGGGAGGCGACAACACGTTCAAGGACTTTGGAGAGGAAAGGGAGGTTGGAGATGGGGCGGTAGTTTGCAAGGACGAAGGGGTCAAGGGTTGTTTTTTTGAGAGGGGTGATGATGGCAGATTTGAAGGAGAGGGGGACAGTACCTGAGGAGAGCGAACCGTTAACAATGTCAGCTAACATGAGAGCCAGAAAAGGAAGTTGGGTGGTCAGCAGTTTAGTGGGAATAGGGTCGAGGGAGCGGGAAGTGGGTCTCATGGACAAGATGAGCATGGAGAGATCAAGAGTGGAGATCGGAGAGAAACTGGAGAAAGATGCAAGTTCAGGGCTAGGGCAGGGGGAACCTTAAAGGAAGTTTGGCCCGGTGGGCTAGGGGAAGAAAGGGAAGTGGCAGAGGCACCTGTTCGGATGGTCTCAATCTTAGAGACAAAGAAGTCCATGAGGTCCTCGCACTTGTTGTTGGAGGTGAGTGTGGAGGAGACAGGGGAGAGGGGTTTAAGGAGACAGTTAGCAGTAGAGACTAGAAGCCAGGGGTTAACTTTGCATTCCAGAATTATCCTGGAATAGTGAGCAATTTTGGCAGACAAGAGTAGGACCTGATAATGCTTTATATGGTCGAGCCAGATCTGACGGTGAATGGCTAAACCAGTTGTCCGTCATATCTGTTCAAGTCTGCGTCCCTTGGACTTGAGAGAACGAAGATGAGGGCCGTACCGGGGGAACGGCCAGGGTGAGAGAGTAATGGTTTTAACAGGGACTAGGGCATCAAAGGTGGTGGTGAGGGTGTAGTTGAGCAGATCAGTAGCTGCAGAAATGTTGTGGTGAATGGAGGGCCAAACGCTGGACAGTTGGGATTTCCATAAGTGCAATTGTAAGAGACTTGGGAGAGAGTTTTCTCCAGGGGTGGACACAGAAGGAAGTAGGGTTGGGTGGGGGAAGGGGTATGTGGGTGGAGAGCGATGCAAGGAAGTGGTCAGAGATGGCCTTATCTGCGATTGACACGGTGGGAGTAATGAGGCCACGAGAGATGGCAAGGTCAAGAGGGCGGCCATGAATATGGGTTGGGGCATTCACATGGAGGGAGAGATTAAGGGAGGATAGGAGTGTAGTGAACTCAGAGGAGAGAGAGCATGATGAATTGAGATGGAGGTTGAAATCACCGAGGATGAGAAGTCACTCGGTGCAGAGTATACAGTTGAATACTGACACTCCCACCCCACCTGGGCCATGTAATCTCCTGGGAGAGGCAAAGAACAGTTAAAACCCAGGCCAATTAGGGGAAAAAATCTGGAACGTTCCTTTTTAATTAGAACCAATAAGTGCTGAAAGTGCCTAGTGAAATTGCCGAGTGACTCCAACTATCTTGTGTACTCAGAAAGTATTCTTTTAAAAGCTGGATCCCGGAGATGAGGAACCTGCCCTCATCCAGTGTGGATGGAGGTGATTATACCCTCTAGCCAGATGCTTCCTGCTCTTCCTGAACCAACTCCACTTACTCCTGCACACTTTTGCTCTGTGCATCACCTAGTGTGCCCTCAAACTGGCAGTCCAAATTAGATGGACCTGTGCTGTTGCTGGCAGAGTGAGATTGGGTGATGGGGTGTTGGGAGAATCCAGTTCTGAGGCCTCGCAGCAGCTTCTTCTGCTATAACTAAAGACACAGAAGGAAGAGAAGTGTTTGGAGCATGTCCTTATAACTCCAGCACATAAGGTTCCCCTTGTCCTCACCATCCACCCCACCAGCCTCCACATTCAACGGATCATACTCCACCATTTCAACCACTTCCAGCGCGATGCGACCACCAAACACATCTTTCCCTCCTCTCCCCTTTCAACATTCCGAAGGGACCGTTCCGTCCACGACACCCTGGTCCACTCTTCAATCACCCACTTCCCTTCCCACGGTACCTACCCATGCAAGCACAGGAGATGCAACTCCTGCCCTTTCACCGACTCCTTTCCCACCGTCAAGGACCCTAAACACTCTTTCCATGTAAAACAGCGATTTACCTTTACTTCTTTCAATTTAGTATACTGTATTCGCGTCTCACAATGTGGTCGTTTCTACATTGGGGAGTCCAAACGCAGATTGGGTGTTCGCTTTGATGAGCACCTCCGTTCAGTCCACAAGTGTGACCCTGAGGTTCCGGTCACTTGCCATTTTAATACTCTACCCCACTCCCTCTCTGACCTCCCTGTCGTCAGCCTCCTACGCTGTTCCAATGAAGCTCAATGGAAGCTTGAGGAACAGTACCATCTTTTGATTAAACACTTTACAACCTTCTGGGCAACATTGAATTCAACAATTTCAGATCATAACCACTTTTCCTGTTTTTTTTCCAGACAGCAGGTGCTGGTATTGGTTCTGCTGTTGCCATTTACTGCTCCTCTAGACCCATCTTTTTTGTTTCTTGTACCATTACCACCCCTTTTTGCCTTGCACCATTGTCCCTTTTGCCATTTAATCACTCCTACCTTCCACCCTATCACAGACCTTCCCTTTTGTTCTGTCCTCCCCTCCCCCTTTTCCCTGCCTCTGTACTTGCTTAAAATCCATTACATCTCTAACTTTTTTCAGTTCTGACGAAAGGTCATCAACCTGAAACGTTAACTTTGTTTCTCTCTCCACAGATGCTGCCTGACCTGCTGAGTCTTTCCAGCATTTGCTGTCCTTATAACTTATTGACGAGCAGTCTTTCTCCCAAACAGCCAGCTGTTGATATATGCAAGGTTGTATCTGTGATGGGGTGTGTTGGAAATAGAATGGAGTGTAAAGGAAGGTTAAGTGCTGTACCAACTCTAAGCTGTTGTCATTCCTCCTGCTTCTCCATTTCCTGCCTTATTTTCCAAGACCCGGTCCGGAATTGAGCAAACTCACTCGTTGAATATGGTCCTTTGGTTACAAACGTCTGCCTGTGGGGCCTTCATCAATTACATTTTCTGTGGAGCCAGGAGGAGCAAGAGTCCTGGCGATCCTGCTCGTGTGGCGCGAGAGGCACCAGCAGCTCACCCCAATGAAGGGATAATTACTAGTCCTAGCCCTCTACCCTGGATCAGGCGTATTCCTCAGACGTTCACTTTCAACTAAAGTTTGAGGTAGCCGAATCCTAAAGACGCTTAATTGGGTCTAAAGGTCCGGACTATCTCTCCCTAAAGGAAAGGAACAACCTTAAAATGTTACCGTCCTCCAGATAGCACTTTTAATAAGTTTAGTTAGACGGTAACGTTCCGGATATTATGAGGGTCCGGAAAGCTCCCCCAGAATTCTGCAACTCCTCACCAAAGAGTGTACAGAAATTGAGTATGCGAGTTTGATACAGAAGTCTTATGTGAGACAATTCTAAAAATATATAGATTTATTAAAGAACCGACATGCAGTTTACAGTTGGTGAGTCAATCGCAACATTAACAGTTCCAAAAAGAGAAAGCTTACAATCCTATTATCAGAGAACCTTACTCTCAAATCTTAACTTCGCTACAGTTTTACAGTTCTTAAAGTTCTATTCAGGATATCCACCAAAATCAAATACCTTTGATCCCCGAGGTACAAAGAGTTGGAGACTTACAGAGCCACCTCTGAAGCTGAGAATCGCTTTGCCACTTTAAAGCGAGTCTACTATCCCATTTGAGAGTTCAATATTTATACCCTTTTCCAGTGGTATTTCCTTTAAGGTTTTCTGCTGATGTAAGCTAATTATCTCTAGTCATTTTTCTGCTGACCCCTGCAATTCTTACAGGTAGCATTACAGAATTATGTCTCTTCTCCAGGTGTTCTAAGTTTACCATAAAAAACGGTGTAACGGCAGGTGTGTTTTACTTGATGTCATTTTTACGAAGGAAGATGTTTCTTACTTTTATGTGCTTCTTTACGAAGTGTAAATTAGAACACCTTGTCCAGGGTGAACCATTGTCTTGTTCCCAAAGGTTCAGCCTACTGGAGCCTTTAACCTTCTGTTTCAATAAGGTTATTGATTCAGTGTCAACAACTATCTTATCTCTACAGCCAGAATGCTTTCACAGCTTTTTCATAGTTAGGTTTCTAGATTTCCAAACCCAGTTTGTCATGTTTTAATAAGGTCAGAATTCTTTCATAGAATGGTGTATTTTTCTGAATAGGTTATATGGCTTATTCCTTCACACCAAATATGTAGACGAAACCGAGGTTCAATTTTGGGGATGCCTCAGGCCTCTCTCTGTTTGGGTGCAAGCTGTGCTTGCAGCTCCAAGTTTGGGCCCAAAAACAGGCCCAGACTAATTTCTACCTCTATATGTTAATAATTGTATACTATTACAAAATACGCAAAAAGTGCAATTCTCTTTATGGCTGTGAGTCACAGTTAGATTGCCAGAATATATTATATCTTTTAACTTAATATTTGTTTATGCATAATTATTTTTTTGCACTTGAGAAGGGGTACATAAAATTACCACTGAATGTAGAGGATAGCCACCATGTGCAAATGTTTTATATTATTTTCACCAAAAAATCTATTAGATGTTGATGGTTCATATTTTGCTTTAATTTGCAGAGAATAACCTGAGGGAAAATGTTTTTAAATATATGGAAGTCCTAGAAGACAAACTTCATAGGTAAGGGTTTCTGTCAGATATTTAAATAAGTCTTCAGAATTTGAGATTTAGACTTCAGCACATTTTTATTTTTCTAATCTACAATTGTGCATTTGTTACATCTTTACAGTAATATAATTTCAATTTAATTGTAATTTCTATTAATGCGCAGTTGTATTTGAGAAAACTGCATTTTTAAAGTAGAATTGTAAAACAATATAGTTCTAATGCAAGATTGTAAATACTGAATTCCAGTTCCAATATGTCATTATGCTAGTACTTTTTGTACTAGTGAATTTCCTGTGTCATTGCTCACAGTAAGTCAGATGATATACTAAAACAAAAGTAAAATACTGTGGATCCTGGAAATTTGTAATAAAAACAGAAAATGCTGGAAAAACTCAGCAAGTTAGGCAGCATCTGTGGGAAGAGAAACCAGAGTTAACGTTTCAGGTCGATGACCATTCATCAGAACTATTCCAGATGATGCACTGTTTTAGACGTGCAGCAGCGTTCTAGCATGGCCTCCTTGGAGTGGGAGAAGAATAAGCAGTGTCACTTAGCAACAGAATATTATACTGTGCATCCCATGTACTGTACAGTGTATTATTTTGCAGCTAAACTGGATTTCTGCTTAAGATTAACTTTCCTTTTAAGGCCACAAAGTCTAACTACTGGAAATAAACACAGCCTGAGGTGATCAGTATTTAATTGCTTTTTGGTGAAGGAAGTTTCTAGATTGGAAGCTGGTTGTGAATTTCTGACCAAAAGAGAAAAAACACAGCATGAAATGACTGTCTGTCTTTCTCTTTTTTGAAATACTTTTGATAATTGATATATGATCGCTGCCAAAACTTTTACAGATAGATTTTACAAAGTCACTGCAAGAAAAAAAATCACGTTACCTTATTTTCAATGTACATTGAGTTTTTCAAAACATTTGGCTTTTCACATTTAAATATGACTTGTCATTGTATTGTTTCTACTATAGTTTCTTTCTCTCCTGTGAAAATGTAAGTCAAAACATGTGTTTTTCCTCCAAACTATAAATATTTCAGGAGTTATATTTAGTGCTGTTGGCTGTCTGCTTACAATCAGCAGCTAATATTTGATGTGACAATATAATATGAAAATGCTGGCTTTGGATTTCAATAGGAGATATTACGCTGATTTAATAAAAAGGCAATACCAAAAATGTTTCATTAACCAAGTGAAATATGTATGATAAATCACCATTTCATATTACACAGTTTCTTTAATGTCTTGACCTGTCTGCAGCCTTTGACACGGTTGAGCACATAATCCTCCTCCAACGCCTCTCCACTGTTGTCCAGTTGGGTGGGACTGCACTCGCCTGGTTCCATTCTTATCTATCGAATCGTAGCCAGAAAATCACCTGCAACAGCTTGTCTTCAAGCTCCCGCACTGTTACCTCTGGTGTCCCCCAAGGATCTATCCTTGGCCCCCTTCTACATGCTGCCCCTCGATGACACCATCCGAAAACACAGCGTCAGTTTCCACATGTACGCTGACGACACCCAGCTCTCCCTCACCACGATTTAGAATCATAGAGTTATACAGCACAGAAAGAGGCCCTTCGGCCCATCGTGTCCGCGCCAGCCATCAAGCCCTATCGATTCTAATCACATTTTCCAGCACTTGGTCCGTAGCCTCGTATGCTACGGCGTTTCAAGTGCTCGTCTAAATGCTTCTTGAATGTTGTGAGGGTTCCTGCCTCTACCACCCTTTCAGGCAGTGAGTTCCAGATTCCAACCACCCTCTGGGTGAAAAAGTTTTCCCTCAAATCCCCTCTAAACCTCCTGCCCCTTACCTTGAAACTATGCCCCCTGGTTATTGACCCCTCTACTAAGGGGAAAAGTTCCTTTCTATCTACCCTATCTATGCCCCTCATAATTTTGTACACCTCAATCAGGTCCCCCCTCAGCCTTCTCTGCTCTAAGGAAAACAACCCCAGCCTGTCCAGTCACTCTTCATAGCTGAAACGCTCCAGCCCAGGTAACATCCTGCTGAATCTCCTCTGCACCCTCTCCAATGCAATCACATCCTTCCTATAGTGTGGCGACCAGAACTGCACACAGTATTCCAGATGTGGCCTAACTAGCGTTTTGTACAGCTCCATCATAACCTCCCTGCTCTTATATTCTATGCCTCGGCTAATGAAGGCAAGTATCCCATATGCCGCCTTAACCACCTTATCTACCTGTCCTGCTGCCTTCAGGGATCTATGTACATGCACACCAAGGTCCGTCTGATCCTCTGTCCTTCCTAGGGTCCTACCATTCATTGTGTATTCCCTTGCCTTGTTAGTCCTCCCAAAATGCATCACCTCACACTTTTCAGGGTTAAATTCCATTTGCCACTGTTCTACCCATCTGACCCACCCGTCTATATCGTCCTGTAGCCTGAGGCTTCCCTCCTTGCTATTTACCACTCCACCAATTTTCGTGTCATCTGCGAACTTACTGATCATACTTCCTACATTCATATCTAAATCATTAATGTACACTACAAACAGCAAGGGACCCAGCACCAATCCCTGCGGTACACCACTGGACACAGGCTTCCAGTCACAAAAACAACCTTCGACCATCACCCTCTGCCTCCTGCCACTAAGCCAATTTTGGATCCAATGTGCCAAATTGCCCTGGATCCCATGGGCTCTTACCTTCTTGACCAGTCTCCCATGCGGGACTTTGTCAAAATCCTTACTGAAGTCCATGTAGACTACATCAACTGCACTACCCTCATCCACACACCTAGTCACCCCCTCTCAAAATTCAATCAAATTGGTTAGACATGATCTCCCCCTGACAAAGCCATGCTGACTATCCTTGATTAATCCTTGCCTCTCCAAGTGGAGACTAATTCTGTCCCTCAGAATTTTTTCCAATAATTTCCCTACCACTGATGTTAGGCTCACTGGCCTGTAATTCCCTGGTTTGTCCCTACTACCCTTCTTGAATAATGGTACGACGTTAGCTGTCCTCCAGTGCTCTGGCACCTCCCCTGTGGCCAGAGAGGTTCTGAAAATTTGTGTCAGAGCCCCTGCAATCTCCTCCCTTGCCTCACACAGCAGCCTGGGATACATCTCGTCTGGGCCTGGGGATTTATCCACTTTTAAGCCCGCTAAAACCGCTAGTACCTCCTCCCTCTCTATGCTAATTTGTTCAAGTATATCACAATCCCCCTGCCTGATTTCTATGCCTACATCGTCCTTCTCCATAGTGAACACAGATGCAAAATATTCATTTAAAACCTCACCTACATCTTCCGGCTCTACACACAGATTGCCACTTTGGTCCCTAATGGGCCCTACTCTTTCCCTGGTTATCCTCTTGCCCTTAATATACTTATAAAACACCTTGGGATTTTCCTTTATTTTGCCCGCCAGTGTTTATTCATGCTCCCTCTTCGCTCTCCTAATTTCTTTTTTAAGTACCCCCCTGCACTTTCTATACTCCTCTAGGGCTTCCACTGTTTTTAGTCCTTTGTATCTGCCAAAAGCCTCCCTTTTTTTCCTAATCCATTCTTGTATATCCCTTGACATCCAGGGTTCCCTGGACTTGTTGGTCCCACCCTTGACCTTTACAGGAACATGTTGGCGCTGTACTCTCTCTATTTCCTTTCTGAATGACTCCCACTGCTCTGATGTGGATTTTCCTACAAGTAGCTGATCCCAGTCCACTTTGGCCAGATCCTGCCTTATCATATTAAAATCGGCCTTCCCCCAATTTAGAACCTTTATTTCTGGTCCATCTTTGTCCTTTTCCATGACTACCTTAAATCTCACCGAATTATGGTCACTGTCACCAAAATGCTCTCCTACTGACACTTCTACCACTTGCCCGGCTACATTCCCTAGAATTAGGTCCAGTACTGCCCCCTCTCTTGTAGGACTTTCTACATGCTGGATGCACTTTAAGAATTCCGCACCCTCTGAGCCTTTCACACTCTGACTATCCCAGTTAATATTGGGGAAGTTGAAATCCCCTACTATTATTACCCTATTATTTCTACACTTCTGAGATTTGCTTACATATCTGTTCCTCTATCTCCCCCTGACTGTTTGGGGGCCTATAGTACACTCCCAGCAAAGTGCTTGCCCCCTTTTTGTTTTTAAGTTCTACCCATATGGCCTCATTCGAGGAACCTGCTAAGATATCATCCCTCCTTCCTGCAGTAATTGACTCCTTGATTAATATTGCGACACCCCCTCCTCTTTTACACCCCCCTCTGTCTCGCCTGAAGATTCTATACCCCGGAATATTGAGCTGCCAGTCCTGCCCCTCCCCTCAACCATGTCTCTGTGATAGCAACAATATCATACTCCCATTAGTTCATCAACACCTTTAATTCATCTGCCTTACTCGTAAGACTCCTTGCATTAAAATAAATGCTATCCAGCCTTGCCATACTCCCTTGTGCCGTTACATATTTGCTCTGCCTTCCAGACTGACTTGTTTTTTCCTCTATATTTGGCTGTGCATCACCCCCTACTATAGCTCCACTCCGTATCCCATCCCCCTACCAAGTTAGTTATACCCCTCTCGACCCCTCCACTGTCTCTAAATTGGAAGGCTGCTTGTCCAAAATCCAGTACTGGATGAGCAGAAATTTCCTCCAACTAAATATTGGGAAGACCAAAGCCATTGTCTTAGGTCTCCGCCACAAACTCCGTTCTCTAGCCACCGACTCCATCCCTCTCCCTAGCATCTGTCTGAGGGTGAACCAGACTGTTCGTAACCTTAATGTCATATTTGACCCCGAAATGAGCTTCAGACCACATATCCGAGCCATCACTAAGACCGCTTATTGCAACCTCCAGAACATCGCCTAACTCCGCCTATGCCTCAGCTCCGCCTCTGCCTCTCTGCTGCAAAAACCCTCATCCATGCCTTTGTTACCACTAGACCTGACTATTCCAACGCACTCCTGGCTGGCCTCCCATGTATTACCCTCCGTAAACTTGAGGTCATCCAAACTCTGCTGCCCGTGTTCTAACTCGCACCAAGTCCCCATTCACCCATCACCCCTGCTGACCTACACTGGCTCTCGGTTAAGCAACGCCTACATTTTAAAATTCTCATCCTTATTTTGAAATCCCTCCATGGCCTCGGCCCCCTCTACCACCCTTTCAGGCAGTGAGTTCCAGACCCCCACCGCCCTCTGGGTGGAAAAATTTCTCCTTAACACCCCTCTAATCCTTCTACCAATTACTTTAAATCTATGCCCCCTGGTTATTGACCTCTCTGCTAAGGGAAATAGGTGCTTCTTATCCATTCTATCTAGGCCCCTCATAATTTTATACACCTCAATTAAGTCTCCCCTCAGCCTCCTCTGTTCCAAAGAAAACAACCCAAGCCTATCCAATCTTTCCTTATAGCTAAAACTCTCTAGTACTGGAAACATCCTTGTAAATCTCCTCTGTACCCTCTCTAGTGCAATCACATCTTTTCTGTAATGTGGTGACCAGAACCGTACGCAGTACTCTAGCTGTGGCCAAACTAGTGTTTTATACAGTTCTCTGCTCTTATAATCTTTGCCTCGGATAATAAAGGAAAGTATCCCGTATGCCTTCTTAACCACCTTATCTACTTGTCCTGCTACCTTCAGGGATCTGTGGACATGCACTCCAAGGTCTCTCTATTCCTCTACATTTCTCAGAATCCTACCATTTATTGTGTAGCAGGACAAATCCAACCCGGCCAATTACCGCCCCATCAGTCTACTCTCAATCATCAGCAAAGTGATGGAAGGTGTCATCGACAGTGCTATCAAGCGGCACTTACTCACCAATAACCTGCTCACGGATGCCCAGTTTGGGTTCCGCCAAGACCACTCGGCTCCCGACCTCATTACAGCCTTGGTCCAAACATGGACAAAGGAGCTGAATTCCAGAGGTGAGGTGAGAGTGACTGCCCTTGACATCAAGGCAGCATTTGACCGAGTCTGGCATCAAGGAGTCCTAGTAAAACTGAAGTCGATGGGAATCGGGGAATACGCTCCACTGGCTGGAGTCATACCTAGCACAAAGAAAGATGGTTGTGGTGGTTGAAGGGCAATCATCACAGCCCCAGGACATCACTGCAGGAGTTCCTCAGGGCAGTGTCCTAGGCCCAACCATCTTCAGCTGCTTCATCAATGACCTTCTCTCCAACATAAGGTCAGAAATGGGGATGTTCGCTGATGACTGCAGTGTTCAGCGCTATTCGCAACTCCACAGATAATGAAGCAGTCCATGCCCGCATGCAACAAGACCTGGATGACGTTCAGGCTTGGGCTGATAAGTGGCAGGTAACATTCGCGCCACAGAAGTGCCAGGCAATGACTATCTCCAACAAGCGAGAGTCTAACCACCTCCCCTTGACATTCAATGGCATTACCATCGCCGAATCCCCCACTATCAACATCCTGGGGGTCACCATTAACCAGAAACTTAACTGGACCAGCCACATAAATACTGTGACAACAAGAGCAGGTCAGAGGCTAGGTATTCTGCGGCAAGTGTCTCACCTCTTGGCCCCCCCAAAGCCTTTCCGCCATCTACAATGCGCAAAGAAGGAGTGTGATGGAATACTCTCCACTTGCCTGGATGAGTGCAGCTCCAACAACACTCAAGGAGCTCGACACCATCCAGGACAAAGCAGCCCGCTTGATTGGCACCTCATCCACCACCTTAAACATTCACTCCCTCCACCACTGACGTACCGTGGCTGCAGTGTGTACCATCTACAAGATGCACTGCAGCAACTCGCCAAGGCTTCTTTGGCAGCACCTCCCAAACCCGTGACCTCTTCCACCTAGAAGGACAAGGGCAGCAGGCGCATGGGAACAGCACCACCTCCAAGTTCCCCTCCAAGTCACACACCATCCTGACTTAGAAGTATATCGCCGTTCCTTCATCGTCGCTGGATCAAAATCTTGGAACTCCCTCCCTAACAGCACTGTGGGAGTACCATTACCACACGGACTGCAGCGGTTCAAGAAGGCGGCTCACTACCACCTTCTCAAGGGCAACTAGGGATGGGCAATAAATGCTGGCATTGCCAGCGATGCCCTGATCCCATAAACGAATTAAAAAAAAAAAAAATTCCCTTGGCTTGTTAGCCCTCCCCAAATGCATTACCTCACACTTCTCTGGATTGAATTCCATTCAATCAAGTTAGTCAGACACGACCTTCTCTTAACAAATCCATGTTCACTGTCATTGATTAATCCCTGACTTTCCAAATGATGATTTATACTGTCCCTCCGAATTTTTTCCAATAATTTTCCCACCACTGAGGCTATGCTGACTGGCCTGTAATTACTTGGTCTATCCCTTTCTCCCTTTTTAAACAATGGCACAACGTTAGCAGTCCTCCAGTCCTCTGACACCAGGCCTAGAGTCAGAGAGGATTGGAAAATGATGGTCAGAGCCCCTGTTATTTCCTCCCTTGCCTTTCTTAACAGCCTGGAATACATTTCATCCGGGCCTGGTGATTTATCTACTTTCAAAGATGCGAAACCTCATAATACTTCCTCTCTCTATGTTTATCCCATCTAATATTTCACACTTCTCCTCCTTAACTACAATGTCTGCATCGTCCCTCTCTTCTGTGAAGACAGACGCAAAGTATTGATTAAAAACCATACCCACGTCTTCCGCCTCCACACATAGATTACCTATTTGGTCTCCAATAGGCCCTACTCTTTCCTTAGTTATTCTCTTGCTCTTTATGTATTTATAAAACATCTTTGGGTTTTCCTTGATTTTACTTGCCAATATTTTTTCAGGCCCTCTCTTTGCTTTCTTAATTTCCTTTTTAATTTCACCCCTGCACTTTCTATACTCCTCTAGGCTTTCTGCAGTAGTGATCTCTCGGTATCTGACAAAAGCTTCCCTTTTTTTTCTTATCCTCCCCTGTATGCCCCTTGACATCCAGGGGGTTCTAGATTTGGGAGTCCCACCCTTTTTCTTTGTGGGAACATATTTGCTCCGGACCCTCACTGTCTCCCCCTTGAATGCCTCCCACCGCTCTGACAGTGATTTACCTTCAACACTTCTCTGACACTGATTTACCCTCAAGGGTTGAGGGGCTCAATGGCCTACTCCTTTTCCTATGTTTAAGATTGCAAATAGTGCTGCTTTGTTATTTAAATTATGTTCTTGGAATGTATGATTCAATGGGAAACAACTGGATCATTTAATTTAAACAAACTAAATGTGACTATGAGGTATTTAATTACAATAGCAAAAAGCCAATAAGGCACCGCCCAACTCTTATCACGGCAACCTTAAACTTAGAAATATTTTGTATCAACTTGACTTTGAACACATTTCCTGATCTAAGTAAATTTCTTCTGATTCCATTGAAGCTCTAAAGGGTATTTTGTGGCAAGCATTCATCAAATTAAGTAACAGCATTTCTAAGAATGTTTAAAATGCAGTAAAACATTTGAAGATACATCAAAATTACTTTTACACCAAGATTAACTAGTCATTCATCTCATTGCTGTTTGTAGGATCTTGCTGTGTAGAAAATGGCTGCCACATTTGCCGAGATAACTGCACTCACAGGGATTCATTGTATGTGGAGCACCTTGGCTTGTTTCTGAGAGATTTAATGAGGCACTATATAAATGCAAGTCTTGCTATCATAAAACAGTTGTTATAACCCTATGCCAGAGTATAAGCAGTTCTGTTTCCAGTTATTTTGGCTACTTCATTTTGTGTATTTAAAATTAATTTACGGTAGATTTTTTAAACTCCGGTTGTATTCATTATTTTATGTAACTGATTAAATGAACAATAATATTCTTTGAGTAACAATTTAAACAAGGTCATTCTAAACTTCAAAAAAGTAGGTCACTTGTAGTATAACTGGCAGCTTTTGCTGGATATCTCTAACTTTCCTTGGCTCTTGTTTCAGTTGTGGAAGCCAGCTGCTTGACAAAGTGTGGGAAGCAGACTTAGAGGCCTGTCAGCTCTTTGTCAGAAGTTTACAGCTGAAAGAGGCCAGTTACCATGCCTCTGAAGGAGAAGAGTACCGAACAGATGAAGAGGATGAGGCCATTGAAGATGCATGCTCAGAGGTTAAAGATACAAGGGACTGTGTCTTTACGAGTAAACAAGATTGGTGTGCTATACAGTGTTCTGTTCCTGACCAAAAAGAAACTGATTCATCCAAGGTAACCATTGTATTCTGTATTCCACATCGAATATTTTGACACTGGTTGCCAATGCAGTGCCACTGTTAGATTCAGTAACAGCTTAACAGTTTGAGTTTAGCTACTGGGAGAGTCTTCAGGTTTCTTAGATAATCTGCTCCTTACCAGTTCCCACATATTTGTGGATATGATGACTCAATCTGTCCCAATAACTGAGACTATGACTGTTATTAATAAACAATTATTGGCAGTTTGGCCAAAATCAAACAGTGATTCAAATTCCAAACTGCATTGCTCACTTGTATAGAACACTTTCTACCAATTTGTAAAATAGAATTATGTAGAGATTGTGTATATATCCTCTGTTTTAATTCCATATTTACTTCACTTGCAGAGAATTTGTTATTTTAATTTGTACGTAAAGAATACTTAACAGCTACATTTGTATTACATAAAATTTTAAAATCCAGAGCTGATAATGACCTAACTTTTGATGTACATTTTTGCTCATGAGTTATATAATCAGCCTCACTATAAAAATAAAATCACAGGCCACTAACCGCTGTAACATATTCCATTTGTGAGATTTATATTTTTAACCAGATAAAAAATGAATTTGAATGACTATTAAAACGGAGAAAACCAACTAATGATATTTGCAGTGTCATGTGTGGGAATAGCATGATAATTTTCCACGTGAGTATTGTATATACAGTAGTTTCATTTTCAAGAAGGGAGATTTGTATTGGTACATTTGTTTTAAGTTTTAAACCAAAACTTAAAACGTTCAAAGAGCTAAGTTACATTTATTCTCACAATAACTTTCATTAAACTGCCTTGTATAGGAATAGTTTTGGTATTTCAGCAACTTTTCCATTAAGGAGAACCCTTAAAGATTAAACAGAATTTATAAGTGGAAAATAGGAAGACACGGTCAGGTGAAGAATCCATATAGGAAATGGGCTGTCTGTTCCCACAATAAAATAAGACATTTGACCACTAGCTTGTATAGTTGACTTTGTGCTAATCAGACTGAATGGAATGTTTTGATTTCCTCTAACTGAATGAAAAGCATCTATATAATATATAGGCAGACAGAATTGAAAGCACGTGATGAAAACATGGTATGGAAATTAGAAGTACAGTACTATTGGAAAGGTGAATGGAAATAGATCAGTAATTGACCAGTAAAAGATGCAAATCCACATCTAAGGCAAAAGGAAATAATGTGAAAAGGAAAAACTTCAAATCAAAAAATAAAAACAGAAATGTTGGAAATATGTAGCACATCAGTTAGCATAGAGTCATAACGGCATAGAAGGAGGCCATTCGGCCCATCGAGTCCGTGCCTGCTCTCTCTGTCAGTCCCAATACCCCGTTCTATCCCCGTAGCCCTGCAAATTTATTTCCCTCAAGTGCCTATCCAGTTTCCCCTTGAAAACATTGAGTGTCTCCGCTTCCACCACTTCCGTCGGCAGCGAGTTCCAGGTCCTCACCACTCACTGCGTAAAAAAGTTTTTCCTCACGCCCCCCCTGTACCTCTTGCCCAAAACCTTAAATCTATGTCCCCTAGTCCTTGTACCATCAACTAGTGGGAACAGCCTTTCCCCGTCTCGCCTATCCAACTCAGTCATAATCTTGTACACATCTATCAAATCACCCCGCAACCTCCTTTGCTCTAATGAAAACAAATCCAGCTTCTCCAACCTGTCCTTGTAGCTAAGATTCCCCATCCCCGGAACCATTCTGATAAATCTCCTCGGCACCCTCTCAAGTGCCTTCACATCCTTCCTAAAGTGTGGTGACCAGAACTGGACGCAATATTCCAGTTGTGGCCTAACCAGCACTTTATAAAGGTTCAGCATAACTTCTCTACTTTTGTACTCAATACCTCTATTTATGAAGCCCAAGAACCCATGTGCTTTGCTAACCACTCTCTCAATATGTCCTGCCACCTCAGGGACCTATGTACATTAACTCCCAGGTCCCTCTGTCCCTGCACACTCTTTAAAACTGCGCCATTAAGTGTATATTGCCTCTCCCTGTTCCTTCTGCCAAAATGCATCACCTCACACTTCTTTCTATTAAATTCCATCTGCCACTTGTCTGCCCATTCTGCTCGCCTTTCTATGTCCTGTTGCAGTCGATTAGTATCACCCTCACTGTTTGCCACACCCCCAAATTTGGTGTCATCGGCAAATTTAGAAATTCTACGCTGTATTCCAATATCCAGGTCTGTATCTGTAAACAGAAAGTATTTGGGTGTGAAACCATCAACAGAACTCGGAGGGAAATTATGTCATGGATTTAACAGGATTTAAATAAGAAAAATCCAAGCATAGATGAAACAAGAATACATATATACACTCACAGTTATATTTTTCACGTGTATGAGTTTTGGGAAACAAAAACATCATAAAGAGTAAAATGGGGAGCACTAAAAAAAGTAGCCATGTAGGGGCTTTTATACACAGTCTTATCTTGTTCTGCAACTCACTACTATTGCTGCAGGTTCTTTCCTTAGCCTAAATATTCATAGTAATGGAGTTACACAAATTTTATAAGGGGGAATAAAAGAGGTGAAAGCTGACTTGATGTCCTAAAACCAATATCTAAAAATATATCTCTTCCCATAATGATTTGCATATGTTCTATCCTCATCACTTTTCATTGACCTATATAGAGTCATTGAACATGATTACAGTACATTTTAGACAAAACCATATAGAATACGAATTCTTATAAAGAGAGAATCCTACTGTCAACTGTAACCTATTTAATATAGTGGTGCTTTCAAAATGCTAACTTAGCCACACTAAACACTTCTGGGTATATATGGAGTTTTGGAAAAACAAAACTTGTCATTGCTGTTGATCAGCTAAATTGGGTTGTGTAGCTATGTTTGACAACAGTTCTTTCTCTTCCTTCTGCTGACTTAACTAACAGCCTTCCTCATATTACACACTATTGCATGCCAATTCTCAGTTTAGATTCTGCATGGAGATCAGCAGCTTTGCAACTGAACCTAATTTTGACTTCTTTCCAACGTATTTAGTAGTTTGTGGTAAATATCTGAAGCTTACTTTTTAATTTCCTGACCTCTTTCTATGCCCTGCATGCTGTGCAGTGCTCCCTTTCTGTCCCTATGAAGGAGAGGCTGACCTTCCCAGTAACCTACTAGATTCCAAGTCAGTGAAGGTGAGAAACGGCCAAAGGTAACACTACTGCCATCTAGTATTTCTGTAGTAGACAATTAGGTGCTGTGTCGATCTTTAAAATAGACATTGAATATAATATTTCTCATACATGAATATACTTTTTTGTTACTTTTTAAATTCTTAGGAGTATATCTGTGATCCTGCACTTCCAGTGGAGAAACCGTGCTTGAAGGGACCATGGATGAATGGGTCTAGGATAATGTAGTCTTGATTCTTTGACCTAGGCTTTCTGTGAATGTGGCTCCCCGCTGGGAGCGCGAGATCATAGAATTACACCTCATAGGAAATATCATGCTGATACTTTTTTGTATTTTGTTATGTACATATAATTTATAACTATGTAGCTGCAGTATGTGTTCTAACAATCATTACAAAATACAGGTACCTGTTTAACTATAAAATAAATACTTGAATTGACAGCCTAAATAACTTTGATATACTTTACAGCTCAATTTGTTTTTGCCAGTTTTTTTATTCTAAAAGTTTCTGAGGTTATAAGGCTAATTATAAATTAAAAAGGATATAAACTAAGTACAAGCCACAGTTCATAATAGTATTGCCTAACCAGTTAAGTCTATTCAATGTGAACGATATTGTTTGAAATAGTACAAAAGAATTTCTAGTTAATAAAGTGAAGGAATATATGGCTAATAATAGCTATAACACTTGGAAAGAATTAAGATTGAACAAACCAAGAAAGAAATGTAAAATATGTATAATTTTTTTTTGTTTCTTCTGAATAAAAGTATTAAGTAAATATAAAATGGAAAACTACATCCTTCAAAAACAGACCACCATGTGTTGCTATGCCTATAATTTACAAACATAGAGGGAGTGAAATTGTTCTTGGTAGCGCAAAGTGGGCAAAAGCGAATCAGCAGCCCGTTTTACACCGTGCCCAATAAAGAAAACCATGCAGGTGTAAAATGGGCTGCTAATTAGCTATCAGCCATTTTGCGCTTCCACCCAAAACTAATTTTACCCCCATAGTATAAACATAGTGGACTAGTTTAACATATTTAGCAAGCAAGTTGCAGTCTTAGAACCTGCATCGTTTACAAAGATGGGGTACATAGTTAATCCTGAAATGAGGAAAGTTTCATAAAATAAGGAGTGACAAATTCAAGGCTGGATTATGAAGGTCTTATACCATTATTCTGGATTTAACATCTGTTATTTATTCTTGTCTGTTTGATTTTCTGCATACAGTTTTTTGTATAGTGTGGGTCTCTACCCTGAGTTTCCATTCCTGAGCTATTGCAGAGTACATATTATTTCTGTATGCCATTATTTCCTTCCTTCATTATTATTAGGGACGTGATAACAGGGCACTCAGAAAATCATAATATAATTGGGCAGAGTTGACACTGATTAATGAAAGGGAAATTGTGTTTGACAAATCTGATCAGAGTCTTTTGAGGTTGTAATCAATGTTCGCTATAATTTTTTTTGGGTGCGCGCCCATTCAAAATACCGCACATGCGTGGTTTTTCCTATTTAAAAGCCGGTGAGCTGGCTGCGTGGGAGCTGCAGAGCGCAACGTGGCTGTGCGGCCACGCTGCTTAAAGGGGACATTGGTTGTAACTGGCAGGGTGGATAAGGGGGAACCAGTGGATGTGGTGTATTTGGATTTTCAAAAAGCATTCAATAAGGTGCCACACAAGGGGTTATTACACAAAATTAGGGTTCATGGGATTGGGGCTAATATATTAGCATGGATTGAGGATTTGCTAATGGACAGAAAGTAGGGTTGGCAGGCTGTAACTAATGGGGTACCGCAAGGATCAGTGCTCGGGCCTCAGCTATTTACAATCTATATCAATGACTTCGATGAGGGGACCGAGTGTAATGTATCCAAGTTTGCTGATGATACAAAGTTAGGTGGAAAAGTAAGCTGTGAGGAGGAAGCAAGGAGGCTGCAAAGGGATTTAGACAGGTTGAGTGATTGGGCAAGGACATGGCAGATGGAATATAATGTGGATAAATGTGAAGTTATCCACTTTGGTAAGAAAAATAGAAAAACAGAATATTTTTTAATTGGTAAGAGACTGGGAAATGTTGATATTCAGAGGGACCTGGGTGTCCTTGTACACGAATCACAGAAAATTAACATGCGATTACAGCAAGCAATTAGGAAAGCAAATGGTATGTTAGCCTTTATTACAAAGGGATTGGAGTATAAGAGTAAAGACGTCTTACTACAATTATTTAGGCGTTGATGAGATCACACCTGGCATACTGTTTTGGTACCTAAGGAATGATATATTTGCCTTAGAGGGAGTGCACCAAAGGTTCACTAGACTGATTCCTGGGATGAGGGGATTGTCCTATAAGGAGAGATTGAATAGATTAGGCCGATATTCCTAGAGTTTAGAAGAATGAGAAGTGATCATATAAAATTCTTAAAGGACTTGACAGGGTAGATGCTGGATGTCTCCCTTGGTCTAGAACTAGGGGGGGTCACAGTCTCAGAACAAGGAGTCGGCCATTTAGGACTGAGATGAGGAGAAATTTCTTCACTCAAAGGGTTGTGAATCTTTGGAATTCTCTACCCCAGAGAGCTGTGGATGCTCAGTCGTTGAGTATATTCAAGACAGAGATCGATAGATTTTTGGATACTAAGGGAATCAAGAGATATGGGGATAGTGCGAAAGGTAGAGTTGAGGTAGAAGATTAGCCATGATCTTATTGAATGGCGGAGCAAGCCCGAAGGGCTGAATGGCCTATTCCTGCTCCTATTTCTTATGTTAAGTTCATCAAGGCCTAGCTTTCTTTCATTTGGGGAGAGGAAACTAGAAAGGATGATAATTTTTATCATGGTGACACTGAATGTAAATAACACAAGGATGCAACTGATGTCATTTCATTCTGTGTTCAAACAACAAAACAAGGTTTACTATTTCAGGAGAGTGGCCCTTTAAATAATTGCTTATTCAGTGCTTCTCAAATCGAGAACTGGCCCACGCTGTTCATTGCTATCCTCCACAATGCTCTTGCTAGTGGAACATCATGCTCCTTTGTATGTCATGTCTTGGAACACCCTCCTACATGTATATTATCCTGTACTTAATTGTGCTGTTCAGTAACTTTTATTACCTTCCAGAAGGCATCATTAGTAACTACATTTAACATCAAATCATGTTGATAATTTTATCTATAGTACATATAATACAGAATAGAGTTTAGTAGGATCTTGAGTCTCATTCATACCCAAGACCTTCACAACCCACTAACGATTTTGTCACTTGGGTATAAAGACTTCCTTCTTCATGGTATTCACTGTCTCTGATTGTATGTTTTTTGTACCCCTTACGTAGTTATACAGATACACTAAAGTACATCTTTCCCTTGCAAATGACTATTCTTTCACTTACCTTAGCTTTGGTATCTTCTTTCTTGTTTATCAATATTATTGATGTATACTTTTTAAATGATAATTGATGTAAACTTCTTGTGCCATCGCCATCATATACTTAACAACCTTTTGTATATTCATTTCTTAGGTGTCAATGAAATGTTCTTTCAGCATCAAGGATACACAGTCAGAGGTGAGTGTTTGGAAGTTCTCTTCTGGTGCTGCAGCTTGTAGTGTGGCACAAATAGAAAGGGAAAAGGCCAATATGATTTCCTACTGTGTACTTTAGAGGCACAAAGTGCAATATTCAAAGAACCACACTGTTTTGTTTTCCTAACAATCCAAAAAGTTCTATTATTACTTATATATAAAACTTGGTGTTGGATGAAAAATCCTTGTCCGTGGTGATCCAAGTATAAATCCTGGTCAGTGGTAATCCAAGTATAAATCCTTGTCTGTGGTGATCCAAGTATAAATCCTGGTTATTGGTGATCCAAGTATAAATCCTTGTCTGTGGTGATCCAAGTATAAATCCTTGTCTGTGGTGATCCAAGTATAAATCCTTGTCTGTGGTGATCCAAGTATAAATCCTGGTTATTGGTGATCCGAGTATAAATCCTTGTCTGTGGTGATCCAAGTATAAATCCTGATCATTGGTGATCCAAGTATAAATCCTGGTCATTGCTGATCCAAGGACCAACTCCCGCATGAAGATGGCGTGAACAATGTCAGGCTAGCGGACGGGAATCTGGAGACCGCGGCTGGGTACCTGCGGAAACAGTTTCTCGCAGTCAGGTAAGTGGCTGGGAGGCAGGGAAGACCTACTGCTCCTCCTCGCCTACAGGGAAACATTTTTTAAGACATTTCTTATTTAAAATTACTTACCTTTTTGTCTCTCTTCTGTGCCTGCTGGGTTTCCCTAGCGAGGTCAGGAGCTTGCGTTGACATCGCAACACAAAGTTAAAATAGCGTTGGGGTCTGATTGAGGTCATCAGGCCCCAACCGTTGCATTTTAATGAAGCGCTTGCCTGCCTATGGCAAAGCCCTCGCACACCGAAAAGCTAGGAGTTAAAATACCTGCCGACGTGAGTGCAGTGTCTAGCTGGAGGGCAGGACTCGTCCTCTATTTTAACCTCTTGCTCGCCCCACTCTCATAAGGTGCGGGTGGTTAAAAATTGGTCCTTTTAGTTTTTTTCCATATATTACTATAAGTATTAGGCAATCTCTGCTATTGACCATTATTTTCGTACTACTTAAAGAAAGCATTTAAGATATTAAATCCTTAGAACGTTATATTTATAAAATGTCAGCACTAAAATGTAAAAGAAAATGAACAATGCTAACGTTTATTAGGTATCTCTTTAAAGATAGCAAATGGATGAAGGGTTTTCCTAGCTGTTAAGATATAATTGTTTACATATTAGATTTAAAGTTTAACCTGTTGTAATAGAAGGTCAGCCAAACAGATATGATGTAATTATTTCTGTGATAACAAATTCTTAGGTGTTATGGCTATAGTGTTTGAAGACTGAAATAATTGGTGTTGGAGAGGCATGCTGAATACATTTAAAGGCAGTTAGTTAAACAGTGTGTTCTTTGCAATCTGTTTTCCCCTGGGCTAATTGCTTATTATACAGATGACTTTCCAGCATGACCTCTGATTACAAATTAAAGAAATACAAATTTTAAATTGACATTTGAAATATACCCTGGAAATAATATCGTCCAAACAATCAAATCTTCCATGAACTTTAGATTAGGTTATTTCTTTGGTTTAAATAGTGGGTTATATTTTCTTGTTCTATTGATAAGACCTGAATACACATGGGCCCCAAAAATACGCAATCTGCAATCTCCGCAATTATGCTGGCATTACATCCACCAGTGTCCTTCAGCACTGATCCCGCCAGACTTTGTGGGGTCATTTGGAGGGCAACTCATTTGCATGGGGCCAGCTGGCACATCTCAGGTCCTGGCATGCTATATGATGCTGGAAACACTGCACCTGGCCACCATCAGGGGAGGGATGACCAGGGGTCCCCCTTCCTCCCTGAATACCCCATGCATTGGCTCCTGTATAAAGAGGCCAATTCATCAAAGTTACCTAATCTTAGGGGGTCCACACTGCTTCTCTAGTCTGAACACCCTCATCCCTCCGGAGGGGTCTGTCTGTGCCCTTCTGAAGGCCAGTACGTCTCATCTCACCGGGCATATCAACCTCCAGTGTTGGGTGAGGTCCGTTTCAGCATAGGTAGTCCCTGCCTCAAGGGAGATGTCTTGCCTCCAACCTATGAACTGACTGACTGACTTGAGACTCATTTTTTAAGCACTTGCTGCATTCTGTACTACTAACCAACTTTTTCAAGCACAGCAGGAGGTGAGTGTACAGCTTTAAGGTGCTGAACCTGCGCTATTAATAAGCCTCTGTATAGGAAATACAATCCTCCCACCCCCATTCCAACCTCTGCACTCACAATGCATCATGCAAAATGTAACAGCGCTATACTAATGACAGTATCTCGCAAAACCCATTGGAACAAACAGTGCTGTGTAAAGTGCCTCTCTGCTGCCAGTGTGTCAGGAGTACAATTTCATGGCCTCTGTGTACATGCAGAAAAATGTTCTGAAAACTGAACCACTATCAGGGTTTCCCACAGCATGAGCTTCTAATGTGGGCCATTCTATCAGGGAAATGACTAACTCAAGCCAGATAAGTATGCATCCTGGGCTACTCTTGTAGAACTAACTAGTGGCTAGACAAAGAGAGGCACTGGCTGAGCCCTGGGAACCAGGTTGTCTGCCTGTCCTTTTTGTTGAATTCTTAGTTTAGACAGATGAGATTGTAGCTTCAGAGACTGACGAACGTAGGGGGAAGAGAGAATGAAAACTTAATGTTTTAAAATGGAGACAAAAAAGAATTGCTGTAGAACACAATAGATATTATATTACTGATTCCATATGATTTTAAATTTTGGACTGTGCTCAGTACAAAGATTTGTAGAACTGAAAATTGCTTGAAATATTATGACAAATCTTTAATTATTGTGTAGTAACCAAGTCAATATATTGATACAACTTTCAAGACTGAAATCAACAGATTTTTATTAGATAAAGGTATCAAGGAATATGGATCAAAGACAGGTAAATGGAGTGAGGGACAGATCAGTCATGATCTAATTAAATGGTGGAACAGGCTTGAGGGGCTGAATGGCCTCCTCCTGTTCCTATATTCATACAATATAGAGTTGAAATACAGTGAGTAAAAGTATGGAATTCTCCTAAAGTTAAAGTATACCTTATAAGATTTCTAGCTGATGAAGCTGCTTAAGAACAGCCATTGGGAAAAAATAATTTGCTAGTTTAACTTGCCATCATTGATAAATTTACATTGTCAATACTGTTGGGCTGTAAATGCACATAATTACCTTGAATTTACTGCCAAAAGTAGCATTAATGGCTACATACAGGACAATCCACTTCTATATCTTAACTGATATTAATTCAGGTCCTTCATACTGTCAGTCTTAATTATTCCTCTTGGTGTGTCTTTGATGTAAGGAAAGATTGTATCTCTGTAGTATCTGTGTTTATATTGTGAACTTTTGTAGATTCACTCAGTGTAACTTTACCTGAAGAAGGGGCAGGATAGCTCCGAAAGCTTGTAATTTTAAATAAATCTGTTGGACTATAACCTGGTGTTGTGCGACTTCTCATTTTTGTCCACCCCAGTCCAACGCCAGCATCCCCGCATCATTAATTATTCCTGTAAGCCTATCCATGGTATCAAACAGTAATTGTTCAAACAAAAACATTAAAGAACATCAGATATTATGTTCAAATTACTTAGAGACATGTAAATATGATATTTTGATACAAGTTAAAAATACTTTTAAAGTACTACAATTCACACAGACCATGGAATTTTGTGTTTTTGTAGGTTGCCTATAAGGGTTCTGCAGTGGACATAGGAGAACAGTGTGAAGCAATTAACAACAAGCTGCTATGTTTGGAAGACCAGCTGCAAATGGCAATAAACAATCATGATGACAGTCTTACTCATATCCTTTAGGTTGGGATCATAGAATTAGAAGTTGAAGTTTTGCTGCAAGTATTTATCAGCCTTTGATGGTTTTTGTTTTGGGAAGCATATGCGTAAGATTATAAAATCTTTCACTGTGATAATTAGCCTTAAGACGATTCTTCACAGATTCATGGAGTTTTGTTCAAATAGAATTTATTCTATTGTGGTCTACTTTTCAGGTGATTGAAAGATAATAAAAGCTCAGGAATAAGAGTTGTTATTTAGTACACTATATTGTTCTGAGTGATCTTTTGATTGAAAAGTTGCAGTAGTTTTGGTAGCAGTGAAAACATTTTAAGCTACTTGTGAATGATTAAAACAGTTTTTTAGGTAGCTCTTTCACTAACACTCTGTATAAAATTTTCTACATCCCTCCCCTGGCCCTCCACCCATCACAACACTGTTTTCCCCTTTTGACCTGCTAAAATATCCCTCACCTCTAGTTTTGACAACCTCCAAGTCACTGACCATATAGTACAGCTCCTATCTCCACACCTGAAGGTCTGAGAACTAGAGCGCACCTGACACATTATTGGTCTTGTCATCCATCGCAAAATCTGGCTTGATCACATTAAGCAATACTGTGCCTCCCTCTCCACAGCCATTCCTTTTAATATTCCAGGATCATCCTGAAGCTAAGAACAATCGCAACTACTTTTGTCTAAATTGACACACTGCTTGTCCGACATCCAGTACTGGATGAGCAGAAATTTTCTCCAATTAAATATTGGGAAGACCGAAGCCATTGTCTTCGGGCCCCGCCACAAACTCCGTTCCCTAGCCACCGACTCCATCCCTCTCCATAGTATCTGTCTGAGGCTGAACCACACTGTTCGCAACCTTGGTGTCATATTTGACCCTGAAATGAGCTTCCGACCACATATCCATGGCATAACTAAGACCACCTATTTCCACCTCCATAACATTGCCCATCACCACCCCTGCCTCAGCTCATCTGCTGCTGAAACCCTCATCCATGCCTTTGTTACCCCTAGACTTGACTATTCCAACGCACTCCTGGCTGGCCTCCCAAATTCTACCCTAGGTAAACTTGAGGCCATCCAAAACTCGGCTGCCCGTGTCCTAACTCGCACCAAGTCCTGTTCACCCATCACCCCTGTGCTCGCTGGCCTACATTGGCTCCCGGTTAAGCAACGCCTCGATTTCTAAATTCTCATCCTTGTTTTCAAATCCTTCCGTGGCCTCGCCCCCTCCCTATCTCTGTAATCTCCTTCAGCCCCGCAACCCCCAAGATATCTGCACTCCTCAAATTCTGCCCTCTTAAGCATCCTGATTATAATCACTCAACCATCGGTGGCCGTGCCTTCAGCTGCCTAGGCCCTAAGCTCTGGAACTCCCTCCCTAAACCTCTCCGCCTCTCTACCTCTCTTACCTCCTTTAAGACGCTCCTTAAAACCTACCTCTTTGACCAAGCTTTTGGTCATCTGCCCTAATTTCTTATGTGGCTCGGTGTCAAATTTTTTGTCTTGTAACACTCCTGTGAAGCGCCTTGGAACGTTTTACTACGTTAAAGGCGTTATATAAATAAAAGTTGTTGTTGTATGACAAAACAGCTCCTCAAACCCCCGCGCATGGCCCCACTCTCTCACTGCAACACCAAGTGTAAGGAGTTCATGGACTCTGTCTCAAAAACTGCGAATATCCACTCGGCTGTGTCAGCTGTTATCCATGTATGCGGCGTCCAACACAGTTGACCACGCAATCTTGCTTAACTGCCTCTTCATCTTGGTCCCTCCACTGTGGGACTGCCCTAGCATGGTCCCACTGCTATGCAATGTAGCCAGCGGCTCTCCTCCCACTCATGATCCATGCTAGATCCATCCTCGGCCCCCTTTTTATATCTTCATGTTGCCTTGATGATATCATCCACAAGCATGAGATTAGCTTCCATATGAACACTGACGATACCCAGTTTTAGTTCTCCACCACTTCCCTCGTCCCCAAGACTGCCAATCTTGGCAGACTACGTGGCTGATATTAAGTTGTGGAGGAGCAGTGGAATGACCTAGCCATCACTTTGAGCACCCTTGCCATTGATTCCATCATCATCCGATCCCATATCCTCATCATAAAGACTGCCTACTCTGACCTCTGTAACATTATCCGCCTTCAACCCTGCCTCAGCCCATCTGCTACTGAAACCCTCATTCATGCCTTTGTCATCTCCAGACTTGACTATTCTAATGCTCTTTGGTCTCCCATCCTCCACCCTCTGTAAACTTCAGATTATCCAAAATTCTGCTGTCTTTATCCTATCCTGTACCAAGTCCTGCTTACCCATCACCTTCATCCTCACGAAACTACATTGGCTCCTGGTCCCCCAACATCTCAGATTTAAAATTCTCATCTTCATGGCCTCACTCCTATTACTACAAATCCCCCCACCCCCAAACTCTCCATTCCTCTGACTCTGGCCTCTAGTGCATCACCCCTCCCTTCGCCCTACCATTGCTGGCCTTGTCTTCAGCTAACTAAGCCCCACATTCTGGAATTCCCTCCCTAAACCCTTTGACCTCTTCACCTCCTTCTCCTCTTTGAAACCCACCTCTTTGACCAAACTTTTGGTCACCCCTCCTCCTATCGTTTTCGTTGGCTCAGCATCCATTTTTTCCTTGCACTTCTGTGAAGCACCATAGACGTTCTTTCTATGTTAAAGGCACAATATAAATACAAGTTGTTAATCTTTATAACGCTTTCTGGTACAATGTATTATTTACCTGTACCTCAGTAGTAGAGAAATCCTTTTAGGGTACCAACCAAGGGTAGTTTTTGTCCTACACTTTTTATATTGCTACCAATTATTAAACAAGGGAGGTGTCTAAAACATGTTACTGACATTAAGTAAGTTTGAATCATTGGTGAGTTACTCTACACTGTTAACCAAATTGGTAAATTCATTTTGTAGAATAAATCAATATTAAAATTTAAAGTATTTTACATAAGTTTAGGGTGGTAATTATTTAATCACAAAATATTTAGAATTAATTTGAAAATGCATTTATTTTAGCTGTGCCCAGCTGGTACTTTTGTAGTCATTTCAGTTCAATTAATAACTCCAGTAGAAAATAACTGCTAATCATCTCCATGTTTCATCCTTAATAACTATCCACAGTATCTACAGAGAGAAATCCAGATGGTGAAAGAAACACTGCAGGCAATGTTGAAACAACTTTTGCCCTTAGAGGAAGAGGAGGAGGAGTCAGGAGATTTTGTAGTCAAAAGCTGGTGACTAAAGAATGAATTACTTGAAGGCAAATACACCTGATGTTGGCTTATAACATTCCACATGAAGACACTTTTATTAACTGTGTAATGTCCTAGCAAGCCTTCAACAATTACTCAGTTACAAAAATATGATATGCAGTCATTATAAAGCACTTAATTTAGTTTCTTAAAATTCAAGGGCCAGGGTTTGAATTGAATGTTTTAACATTAGCTGACTTACATCAATAACTGTTACTAGTATCAAATTTAACCAAGTAAAGTCTGCTTTGGTATTGTATCTAATACTCGAAACAAAGTGTAGAAAAATCAAGTCTAATATACAGCTTTCGATATTTTATATAAAAAAAACAATTGAAGCTGTTTCAAATATTTCTGCACTTCTAAAAAGTAACCCCTCCTACAATTCATTCTTGCAATATTTTATTTATTTTACTAAATTATTTTTGATATTTTCTGAATATCTGTTTTCATCAAGATGATTAATAAAGATGAGGAATGGGGCATTTTCTACTGAGCGCAGCTACCCCATCGAGCACCCAGTTCAACAAGCTTCCTCAAATCAACTTTCTTATTCATAAACCTAATGTAATATTGAGCTTTCTTACATTCAGCAAGACTACACACAGACAAAACATAAATAAAACATCATTTTTTTTGCAGGATCACGGGAGCTAACCCCCTAGTTTGCAGCAGAAGGTAGGAGGTAGCCCAGTTGGTGCTGTAAAGAATAGGCCATGATAGACTCATAGGGCTCGATTTTCCAAGCCCCGTGGAGGCGGGAGTAGTGGGAAAATTGCAGATTCAGGGGGCACGTACCCATCCCGCCCCCAACCCGCCTACATGCCAATGTCCCAGGAGGCGGGTACCCGACCTGTGCTGGGAGCCGCCTCCCCGAGGCGGGAAGGGGATTAGTGCCAATTAACTGCCTGTTAACAGGCAGTTTTTTGGCTAATCCCTATTTTTAGCCCTGAAGTGTGGGCTGCCCGACAGCTCCAAACCACGCCAAGTTAGCGAGGCGGACCGTCTGTCTGCAGGGCTTGGAGGGGTCGAGGTGTACAGGTGAGTGATGGGTGCATGAGTGCAGAGGTAAGTGTGTTTGGTGTGTGTAAAGTGTTTTAATAAGTTTTACTTACCTTTACTTTCTCCTCCAGGCTTCCTCCCTTCAGGTCTCGGGAGTCCCTCAGCTCACCGGCACAGAAAGCAGAATGGCCGCTGAGCTGTCAAAAGCTGCAGCCTCTGCTTTCTGGTCTGGACAGCTCTCTAACTGAGTCTGAGTAGAAGGACTCAAGTTAGAAGACAGATTGTCAGTGTTTGACAGCTTCACAGAGCTGTCAAACGCTGATATTTCATCTGTCAAAAGCTCTTGACAGATGAAATGTCAATCGCTGATGTCACCAGTATCCAGGTGTCCCTTAATTGGCCTGCTGAGCCCGCTGGGCGGGCTTAACAAGGTCAATCAAGGGAAAGTAGCGTGGGTTGGCCACAAATCGATGGAGGCAGGACTACAACCCAAAAAGTGGGAGCCCCGCCTCCATCACGTCCCCATTGACAAAATCCAGCCCATAATATATCTACTAAAGTGGCCCCAGGATTCTTGCCCCTTTTCCAATTCTGCTGTAGGGCTCAATTTAAGTTGAATATTTCCAAAATTGTGCATAGCATTGGGACCATATTATAATACCTACGTGCATCAGGGAGACCAGCAAGTCAAAGTGAACCATTTGGGCTTTTACAACAGCCTGAGGAAAATTTCTGAAAGTTCAAGACTAGTTGGTTTCTTGAATCTTAATAATTCAGTCTAACACATACTCTTATTGGCCACAAAGGGCACTTCCACAGGCTAAATAAAGGAAAAACTTCATTCCCATTATTTTATAAGGAGGATTCGGTCTTACTCTGGACTTGAGGCAATTTTACTATTTCCAATAGAAGCAAAAGTTGAGAGTAGCATTACCTCAAATAGTCCAGGCAGTGCCCAGAATACTGGCTGGTGCCAAAGATTTATATTTTTACATCAACATGCCACCCAAAAATACCCAAAGTTCATTGTTAAGGCAAAAATTAACAGAGGAAGCTGCTTCTCTTGGGGCTAACAGCATCATCAAAGTGCCTGTCAGTAATAGTAGTTGTGTGTCTGATACATACGTAGATGACTGATTCATTCAAGCTGGCTCATAAATCACCAGATAGCAATTTAGCATACCCTGACAACATTTTGGGAGGTGAGATTCTTAGTTTGAGTCCACTCAGGGTACGTTATTCTAAATGTTCTCAAGTTTGTCTCCCTTTATCTAAATTGCTGTTAGACCCTGTACTAGAAGAAAATGGTCAAGCATTTCCCCGGGGTATCTGGCAGACTCCCGCCATAGCTCCGGCAGAAGGTCAGTAGAACTGAACAGAAAATGGCAGGGACCTATTTGCTTAGGTCCCTGCCAGTTCCAGACTTTTCTGACCAGCATTGTAAAGAGAAGAAACAGCACCCAACCCTTACAAGGCCAATGATGCTGGGGGTGGTCCTGGACGTTGGGACTCCCTAAACCAGGCATTACCACTTCTCGGCTCAGTCAGGACTCAACATAGGACTGCAGGGCGGTACACTGAAGGAGATGAAGCATACCAGGCGGAAGTGGGCCCTACCAGGAAGATCAGCCTATGGGAGTGCCAAATGGGAATCTTGAGGGATGCCTGGGCAATGGCCTCCAATGACACCGCCAAAGTCAGGGAGGTACCAAATTTTCTGGCTGCATGGGGCAGGCAGGCACTGGAAATGCACCAGCTGGCCCCATGCAAATTAGATGCCCTCCTGCTGACTTCGCAAACTCTAGCAGGGTTAGAGTTGGAGGGAACTGGCGGGCGCAATTCCAGCATAACCGCTATCTTCTGACTCAGAGGAAAGAGTGCTACCACTGAGCTGCAGCTCACACTTAAGGGCTCCCAGATTCTTGGACACATTTATGGAGGTCCTTATGCTAGAAGTGAGAGCCAGAAAACCAAGACTTGGTCACTGATGGCTAGAGGCATATAGTGCAGGATGTGTGAAAGGAGGTGGTAGAGACAGTCAGTGCAACCTGCACCACCCCAAGAACTGCCCCACAATGCCAGAAGAGGGTAATGACATCACAACGGTGGTCAAGGTAAGTTTAGGCACTCAAACCAATACAGACTTTATACTACTCATACAGCTTTCACTCACCTCTTTACCTATCGCACTCTTTCACTCTGAGCACCCAAGTGTCAGGAGAGGATCTTAGAAATCATAGGCAGACATGCAGGAGAACCTGTGGGAGACGGTGAGGTTAGAGGCAAGAAGAAGGTTGGTAAAGGCTGGACAAGGATGACCATACGTAGTCTCCGTTTCATGGGCCTTCATCGAAGTATTGCAATGCACTTACACTCAGCAACTTTTTTTCAAGATGAACTATCACTGTATGCACAGCAAAACAAGCTTTTCTGCATTTTACAGCATAGCACCTTGCGGGAAGAAGCCAGCCACTTAGATGACCACCCGGGCTTGTCCACAACTGCCGCTTCTTCACCAGCTCCTTTATGGCATCTTACTTGTGCAAGATTCAACCTAGAGACACCCACTCGGCAACAAGTGACTACTGATTCGAAAGGGCTGTCATTGGGTGAAGCACTGAGCACCAGTGAAAGTGAGTACCTAGTAGTGGAAGAGAGGTCTCGGGGGTCCAGTCTTTAAAAGAGCTATAATTAGGGATCATCAATTTTGTGGAGGCACTTTCTTTGCATATGGCTGAGATGATGGACAAGTGGGAGAAGCCCACTACCCACATCTGCAGCCACATTGCAGGAAGTTTCTCATGACCTGCAAAACACCCTCGAGACTTGCCGCCCAGGAGATTTCTGTGGCATCAAGACACCAAGAACAGTTTGTAAAGACATTGTTAGCTAACAGTGTTACCGTAGATGTTTTGAACAGGACATTTTCACAGGGCTTCCTAGACTTGGTTAAGACTATTTGTCCAGTAGAAATTCTGAACTTGTGTTCAGCACCAGTGAGCTGCAAGGAATGGGCACATATATTACTGTCCAGCGAATGGGATTGAGCCTACTCATGAGGGAACTTCAGACATGGGCCCAGTACTCCTTGCTGTAGCCACAAAAGGCTGCCAGTAGCTGGTGCCTCTGGGACAGTTGCTTCCCTGAGACGCAAGTCATCTCAGGCCTCTTAAGGTGCCACAGGAGTTGCTGAAGACTGAACCTTGGAATTATGGAGACCTGTGACAAAGAGGGAAGAATCTAAGGGAAGCCATCCATAGTACTTCAGAAACCTGCACCTGCTTATTGGTAGAGAGAATAAAAAGTATCCAGCTAGTGGCCTCATTGCATTTCCCCCTGCACTGCTGCCATATATATTATATAGTGCTGCTGGGATTTATAAACTTCCAGCTCCTGCCATACTTTCACCTCACGGACTTTGACACCTTCCTTCCTCTTGCTGGGAATAACATTGCGCACCTGTACTGGCTGCAGCAGCACCTCGATGTTGTCATTGTCAAAGCACAGCATCATGCTTCTTAATTGAGGTGCACTTGTCATACCAGCCTTGTTAAGGTGCAATTGTCATAACTAGCTTTATTGAGCAACAGGAGCAGAGTCACAGGTAAAGGCATATAAAAAGAGAGAAAAGGACTGCACAGTAAATTGTCAATTAACAGAGTCAACACTGGAAATAAAAGCATTTCAGACAAGCAGCCACAGTTCAGAATCTACTACCTAAAAGAGTAAAGAGGTAACCAGGAATGTACAGCAATTACAATTCACAGAACATACAGGAGGCTTCAAATCACATAGAATCATACAGCACAGAGGGAGGCTCATCATGCCTATGCTGGGGACGAATGCCCATTTAAGGCTGGTGCACCCTTTAAAACTCCACTTAGGCACAAGTCTTCTCCAATATTTCACCAGACACATGCCCTCCATATGTAAATTAACATCCAGGGGAAATTGGGGCACAACGGTCAAGGTCCTGGTAAAGTACATTTCTGGTGCGTTCCACCTCGCTGCATTCGGGGAACACCCTGAGATGAAAATCATCCCTGTTGTGTGTTACTGGGTATAATGCACCAAGGAGCATTATTATATGTTGCTATATAATAAATTAATCTTTCATGACATTGCTTATAGACAATTTTTTTTAAAAATCTGGTAGAAGCTGGTACTGGTAAAAGTGACCATGAAGCTTTCGAATTGTTGTAAAAACCCAACTGGTCCACTAATGTCCTGTGGGAAGGAAACCTGCTTTCCTTATCCGGTCTAGCCTATATGTGACTCCAGTCCCACCCCAACGTGGTTGACTCTTAATTGTCCTTTGAAGTGGCCTAACAAGCCACTCAGTCATATTCAACTGCTGCAAACCACATGTACTGCAGTGGTTCAAGAAGGCCCACTGCCACCTTCTCAGGGAGACTAGGGATGGGCAATAAATGCTGGCTTTGCCAGCGACGCCCACATCCTGAGGATGAATAAAAAATTATTAAATTTTAAACCATTAAGGTTTCTTGTTCCACTACAAATGCCAGTAATTTGTTCCAATACTTAACACCCTTTTTAGTCATTAAAATCAAATACATACATATATTCCTTTTGAGAGATTATAATAAACTATTTATAAGAACTACAAGAAGAGATAACAGCTAATAAAATGTAAACACAAAAGGTACTACCACTATTTGTCAAAAGTATTTATAATCCATTGAAAAAAAAATTTCTAACCCTTAATGACTATAGTAAGGTGGGCAGCTCATGAAAAACGAAATATAATTTAATACATCTCTTTTGTACTTGGGATTGACAGGTGAATGCTGAATACAGTTTGTTAATGTTTTGAATAACCTAATTAAATTTGTATATTATAATACATATTTACAGCTCTTACTATGCAACTAATTTGAATGACACAGGGAACCCATTCCTGGACTACAGGAAGTTGTTTTTATACATGTATTTTTTTTATACCATTAAGAACTCATAATAAACTGTAAGAATTATATGAAGTGTTGCTGAGAGTAATTTGTTATAAAATATGGATCTTAAAATGCCACCTTGTGTGCCTGGTTCATTAAAAATCCCACGTGATGGCTTCATTCGCCATCAAAGCTTTGAATGCTGCTGCAGTTCTTGTTTCTCAGAGTTTGGCTGCTTTGCTTTGTCCACAAGCATCTGATTGCTGTGGGATGGAGCAAGGCACACAGAGAAAAGAACAAGGAAAGTGAGAGAATTTTTAAAAAGGGAAAGAGAGAAAATATACACGGGAAGAAAAAAGACAGAGGACAGACACATATGTGTCCACCTTTATACCATCAAACATAGATGCCACCCAAGATAGTTTCTGAATACCATCTTGCTTAGAAAATTGTTACTCATTTTACTCACCTCATGCTTTGGAAATATAATTGAGATTGTTCACTCATTCAACTTCTGCATACAATAAGGGCTCGATTTTACCAGCCCTGAGGAGGCGGGTTTGGAGGCAGGTCAGGTGGTAAAATGGCTAAAAATGCCGGCGGGTTTTGATCCCGCCATCAACCCGCCTCCATGCAACTTTTCCAAAGGCGGGCTCGCAGACTCCCGTTCAGTCCCGCCACCAAGCGGCGGGATAGGCTCTTAAGGCAGTTAACTAGTTGTTAACTGCCTGTGTAATCCTATTTTGCCTGCCCTTTTAAATTTTACCACATTTTCAGCGTGTTCCACCTCGTTCCCAAACCACGCCAGCTAATTGTGTCAGCTTCATAAGTGGCTGCATTCTTGACAGCTGCAGCTCCAGCATAAAAATGGAGCTCTCAACAAGGATCAGTTGCAGGTGGCAGAACTTTGTTTTTTCAGGTCTTGGAAAACTTTTTGCAGGTCTACTGATCTTGGAAGTGGTGAAGCTGAGAACCATCTCCACTATCACCTCCTGGGAAAACCCTCTCCCCACATTGTCTGAGCGCTTCTTCAACGGAGATATCTACCAGTAGCATGGGAACCATTTATTTCCTTTCATCCTGGTCCTCAGATTTGGAGGATGAGCAGCCGCGACAGCAGCAGAACCAGGCACAACAGCAGCGCCAACCTCCTGTTCAGCCACCTGATGGTGCACAGGGCAGAAGGCATCAGCGCAGGGATGCACGTCGCCGCAGAAGATACCCCCAACACAGGGGTATACAGGCCGAGGATGACCTTCCTCAACATGACTGAGCAGCAGTGCCAAAGGAGGCTGAGACTTTCGCAAGAGGTAGTCGGTGACATCTGCGCAATGCTGCACCAACACCTGGAGCCCAGAGAACGGGTGGACACCCCTTACCAGTGGCTGTCAAAGTCACCACCGCCCTCAATATTTTTGCTTCAGGGTCCTCCCAGGGCTCATCAGCAGACATCAGTGGCACCTCCCAGTCGGCTGCACACACCTGCATTATGCAGGTAACCGATGCCCTCTTTGCCAAGGCGCACAATTACATACACTTCTCCACGGATCAAGCAAGTGTAACCGCGCGTGCGGTTGGCTTTGCAAATATGGCAGGCTTGCCAAGGGTGCAGGGCGTCATAGACTGCACACATGTGGCCCTTAGGGCACCCCATCACAACCCAGCTGTTTTTGTCAACTGCAAGGGCTTCCACTCCCTCAACGTGCAGCTGGTGTGTAACCACAGGAAGGACATTTTGCATGTTTGCGCGAAGTTGTCATGACTCGTTCATCCTGCGCCAGTCTAATGTGCCTCCACTCTTCAATCTGCCAAACTAACTTTCCGGGTGGCTACTTGGAGACAAGGGCTATCCCTGAAGACGTGGCTGATGACGCCGTTGAGGAGGCCATCGAATGAAGCTGAGGAGCGCTACAATGCCAGCCACATTTCCACCAGATCCATTCTCGAGCAAACCATCAGCTTGCTGAAGATGCGATTCAGATGCCTTGATAGATCAGGTGGAGCCCTACAGTATTCAGCAGCCAGGGTCTCCAGAATCGTCGTGGTCTGCTGTGCACTGCACAACAGCGCACAGCATCATGGCTTGCAGCTGCCTGAGCAACAAGTGGCTCAGCACATAGCCTCCTCAGATGAGGAGGAGGAGGAAGACCTTGCAGAGGCGGATGCACCAGTTCCAGCAGCACGCGAGCACATTGCTGCCCGTGATGCAAGGGATGTGACGTAAGAAAACTACTAGGCACTTGGTCTAAGCGTTAAACAAAGCTTTAATCAACTGTTTTCCAACATGGAGATCTAGTTGTGTCCTTCCTAGTTCCTGTTGAGGAATGTCCTAAGCAAGCTGGGCCCATGCCTGAGTATTTATACTCTCCCTGAACAGCGCCACCAGCAGGCTGCCCAGTATTACTTCATACAAGATTCATGTCATTCTTCCCGCCTGAAAGATTGGAAGTCCGGCGGCTTCCTTCTATCGAATTAGCCAGACTTAAGAATAGACGCAGTCGTTTGGATTTCCATTGGAGGCCGGAAGGCACGGCTCCTCAGACCGTGTTTTGGTCCCTGGGTCGCTTGGTTTGTACTGGCGAGCTGGCAGAGTCCGTGTCGCCTTGATTGACCTGAGGGGGACTGGGGAGATCGTGGCTCCGGGTGCGGGTCCCCACCGGCGCAGAGCTAGCTTCATCCTGCTCAGTAGCTGGTGATTGACCGGTGTCCTGGCTTCGGGTGGCCATCCTGTGGGGAGCGTTCTGTTCCCCGGGTTGATCCAGCGGTGTAGCTGGCAGATCCCTTGATGTCCCGGGTAGGGCGTCATCCTCGGAGGAGCGCGGAGTATCGGCATCGTTAATATGGATCTCTAGCGATTGGGACCGGTTGGGCAGGGAGCCAGATCCCGAAGTGAAATTGTGGACTCCCGGCCATCAGGGTACCGCACGTACGCGTATGTAGGATTGACATCTGTTAGTACCACCTTGTTGACGAGGGGATCACTCTTGGAGGATCGGACGAATCTTCGGAGCAGCACGGAGCCAGGAGCTGCCAACCATGATGGTAGGGACGTCCCATGAGTGGAGCGACGCTGGAACCCGAAGAATCATTCGTGAGGAGTAACATTGGTGGATGTAGAAAGAAGAGACCTGATGGAATGCAACGCGTCAGGGTGCATAGTTTCCCACTGCTGGTCTGGTAGATTGCGTGATCTCAGTGCAAGACGAACAGCATTCCAAATGATAGCGTTGTATCTCTCAACCTGTCCATTTCCAATAGGATGATATGGTGTCATTTTACTTGTGGCGATTCCCCGTTGGGAAAGATAACTTTTGAGTTCGCTTGACATGAAGGAGGGACCCCGATCAGAGTGGATGAAATTGGCCATACCGCAAAGGGAAAAGACCTGATCGAGGTATTTGATCACTGTGGAAGTAAGCATATTGGGACAGGGGAAAGCAAAGGGAAAGCGTGAATATTCGTCCACCGTAGTAAGCAAGTAGGTATTTCGCGTTGAGGAAGGCAATGGCCCTTTAAAGTCAATGCTGAGTCGCTGCATAGGCTGTGTAGCGTGTATGAGCGAGCCATCCGACGGACGGAAGAATTGCGGTTTTAATTCCGCGCAAATTCTACAAGTGGAGCATGTTCTTTTCACATCTTCCGTCGAAAATGGGAGATTTTTAGATCGCACAAAGTGCAACATATGGGTAACGCCAGGATGGCATAAGTCAGTATGAAGATCCGCAAGAGTCGAAGTTGATATGGAAGAGCAGAATGCACGCGTGAGGGTATCCGGGGCCACATCATCCTTGCCGGGTCGATACTGTATGGTGTAGCCAAAGGCGGCCAATTCCATCCTCCAGAGCTGTATTTTGTTGTTCTTGATTTTAGTGCGTTTCCGATTATCCAGCATAAAGGCCACCGAGTGCTGATCGGTTATGAGCGTGAAATGGCGACGAGCGAGAAAATGACTCCATTTACGTACTGCTTTGATGATAGCCGTAGCCTCCTTCTCGACAGGAGGATAATGGAGCTCGCTACCCTGCAAAGTTCTAGACAGAAATGCAACAGGTCGACCGCCTTGATTCAAGGTAGCTGAGATCGCCACCTCCGATGCATTGCACTCGACCACGAAAGGGAGATTTTCATCGATGGAATGAAGCGCGGCTTTTTCCAGTTGTTGCTTGAGATGGTTGAAAGCTGAAATAGCCCTCGCCTCCAACGGAAATGACTGCGTGAAGCAGGGGCTGGATCTTGTCGGAAAAGTGAGGTATCCACTTCGCATAATAGGCGAACATGCCGAGGGCCCGACGAAGAGAGCTGAGATTCGTAGGAGGAGGGAGCTCCTGAAGCGGACGAAGTCGCTCCGGATCCGGTTTGATGACACCATTGCCCACCCAGTAGCCAAGGATGTTGACTGATGATACTGATTTCACAGATTTGGACTCATTTAAGGTTAAGTTGCGACGACGGAGAATGTCAAGAAATTTCTGGAGGTTGGCATCATGCTCCTTCTGGTCATGACCAGCAATGGTGATATTATCCAGATATGGAAAAGTGTCCGTTAAGTTCTCCTGTTTGACTAGGCTATCCATTGCTCGTTGAAAGACGGCCACCCCATTGGTGACCCCGAACGGAAGGCGACGAAACTGGTAAAGCCGACCATTGGCCTCAAAAGCCGTATACTTTTTGTCAGAGTCCTTTAACGGTACTTGATGGTATGCGCTCTTTAAGTCAAAAGTTGAAAATACCTTGTAGTTAGCAAGGTTATTGACCATGTCATCGATGCGTGGTAGTGGGTAGGCATCCAGGTCGGTATACTGGTTAATAGTTTGCGAGTAATTGATGCAAAGACGTTTCTTGTGTTGCTTCAGAGGATTTTTAACAATGACGACTTGAGCCCGCCAGGAAGATGAACATGATACCGTCAGCTAGAAGGCGAGAGATCTCTGCCTCGATAAAGGATAGGTCATCTTGGCTGAAACGTCGTGATTTAGTGGCTATGGGCTTACATCGGGGGGAAAGATTGGCAAACAAGGAGGGCTCATCGAGCGAAGCCGCCAAAAGTGCACAAAACGGTACTTTGGAAATAGTAAGCTCCGGCTTTGATCCTCCAAACTCGAAAAAGAGTCTTTTGTGTTGTTTCTGGAAATCCTGTCCCAGGAGCACATCACTGCATAGGTTATTGAGCACCCCGAGCCGCGTAGAGAAATAAGTGCAGCCATTGAGAATAAGGTCGACAAGACAAAAGCCGGAAGAGTTAGTGGTCAGTGTCGTCAGAGCCATTGCAATTTCCCTGTCCGAGGGGTAAATACGCAGTTTTAACTTACTGACAGCCTGCTCACTGATTAGCTGTCAGAGCTGCATGAGTCGATTAATGCACTCAAAATGTGCCCATTTACCGAAACCTTCGTGGCTGCATGGGACAGGCTTTGGGGGAAAACAGCTGTGATGGGAGGAGGGGCAGTTTTATCCTTGACAGCTGTAACATTAGTAGTGGCTCTTGGGGGAGGAGCAGTTTTATAGATGACAGCTGTAACATTAGTAGTAGCTCTTGGGGGAGGAGCAGTTTTATAGGGAGCAGCTGTAACCCTAGAGGAGGCTCTTGACTGACATACTTTCGAGAAGTGACCTTACTGCAATGATTGCAGATTGCATTACGAACAGGACAAAATTTCCGATAATGAAATGCACCTCCACAGAAGAAACACTTCCTTTTAGATTGCCAAGATGCCGCTAGGCTAAGGTCGTCATCAGCTAGGATAGAGTCGTCATCAGTGAGGGCTTCCGCCTGAGGCTTATCGGAGGAGTCACTGAAAGTGATCGCAGCAGTCCGTGCACGTGGTAAAAGATAGGTATCTGCATTTTTTTTTGCCAAGTCCAGAGAATATGCCTGGTCATAGGCAGCTTGTAACTCAAGGGTATTATTCTCCAGCAGACGCTGGCGTATGAAGGGAGACGCAATTCTATTAATAAAAGAATCACGAATTAACTCCTCCTGGTACTGCTCAGCTGAGACAGCCTTGAGATTACAATCTTTGCTGAGCCTGCGAAGCTTTTGAAGGAATTCGTCAAGTGATACCCCGGGTTGTTGTCGAGTTGTGGCCAGTAGATGCCGAGTAAAAATTTCGTTTGGGGCCTTAACATATAGTTGCTGTAGTATTCGGATAGCGGAGTCATAGTTTACACAGTCTTCGATATAGTCAAACACATAAGGGGATACATAATTGGCAAGTATCTCTAACTTATCAGGAACATTCTCACCACACACCCTGAGGACGTTGCTGAAGGCACGATACCAGTGTTTCCACACCTTAGCAGTTGTAGGTGAATTCGGGTCCAGGTCGAGACGGGCGGGTTGGAGTAGTTTCTCCATGATGGATTGATTACTACGTCTGGTTCCCTTCTACCATTTGAGTCATAGCCGTCTGTTCCCAAAACCACTCAGAGCGTGGAGCAGGTCCAGTTGATTAAATTGACGTAAGAAAACTACTAGGCACTTGGTCTGAGCGTTAAACAAAGCTTTAATCAACTGTTTTCCAACATGGAGATCTAGTTGTATCCTTCACTAGTTCCTGTTGAGGAATGTCCTAAGCAAGCTGGGCCCATGCCCAAGTATTTATACTCTCCCTGGACAGCGCCACCAGCAGGCCGCCCAGTATTACTTCATACAAGATTCATGTCAGGATGCACTAACCTTTGCCAGATTCGCTTATGCAGACAAATCAATCAAATGTGGCTGACACCTTCTTGACACACCATACACAATGTACAAGAACCTGTGGGTTCCTATCACTCTGACCATCATCATTACAAATGCAAGTCGTCCTGAGCCCTCAATGTGGAACTTCCATTTCTGAGATCACATAGGCCAGAACTTCAACTGTTTGCCATCACTTCTGTTTAATCCATTCACAAAAGGAGGACAATGTCAAATATTAAAGAAAACAAAAGACGACAGAGCACCCAAGTGACTACCCTTGTGACTAATTGTGCTTTATCTTCCTCTTACGCTTGCTTCTACGTGGTGCCTCCCCTGTGGCTTCAGCAGACGTGGAGGCACCTTGCTCACTTTCATGCTCCTCTGCTTCGACACCTTTGGCAGGCGTCCTCTGGGTTTGCGAGCCTGTGAGGGCTCGTCAACAGTCTGCTCCTCCTGCGCCTGTGCAGGAGCTGAGACGCCCATCTCAGTTGGGTGAGGACTCTGGTAGGCCTCTGACCGAGGGCTACTCAGTGGCATGCGAGTGTGAGCACTTGGAAAGGAGCCCCCACTTCCTTGTTGCCTGCTACCAACATCCCTCTCATGGGTCAGCCCCACTTAAGTGCTAGCAAGTGGCTTGACAGCACCTTGCTGCACATCAGGGGGGCCATGAGGACCCGTATCTGCACTGGCAATCCTACTCAAAAGGACTTCCATGAAGCTCTGGTTTCTCTGCTCAATAGCTGCCCATCGCTCCTCCAGAGATGTCAGTCTATTCTGAACATTCACCATGTTTTCCTGACTCTGGCAACTTATTTCCTCCATGGCAGTAGCCAGCCTTTCTACGGAGGTTGCCATCCTTACCGTGGTGGTGCGTTCATGCGCCATTGCCTCCACAAAGGCACTGCTCATGTTAGACATGGACTCCTCCATCCTCGCCACACTCGCAGTAACCCTGGAGACAAAACCTGCCAGAGACTTCTGCATTTGTTCCTGGAGTTCCAGCACCGCTGTCTTTCTGGATGGACCCGGAGGCACAGGGTCCACATGCAGCTGAGCAGAGCTGGGAGCGCCCTGCGGCCTCCGAGGAGGACTCTGCACTGCTGTCCCTGTCTCCACCATCTGCTGATGCTCACTTGTGAGCTGTGATACACCAGGTGACAACGCTACTCTAGCTCCTGAAGGTCCTACCGAGGTGTGCGTTTCTGCGCTGGTGCTGGGTGCGCTTATTTCTGCTGACGCTGCGCCCTCAGAGGTTGCAGGTTTCTCTGAGGAGTCTTCTGGCTCCGGCTCTTCCTCCTGGACAGTGGGGAGGGGGGTTGTTGATGGTCCTGTGGGGTTGTAAAGGCATGAGTTAGACATGTGATATTAACGTAGCATGCACATGGACTTGTGCAGATGATCATAAGTCAATCTGTATGAGCATCAGATGCCGTATCAGTCACTCATGCAATGTAAATGAGAGAGATGCAAAACTATTCTGTCACCAGCTTGCTCTGATGTGCCCGTCTGTCCGTCCCCCACTTCCAGATCCTTCTCGTCTCCAACGATTTCTAGGGCCGCCTCCTCAGCGCTGGTGAGATGGGCTATTGAGGGTGGCCCTCCTCCTGTCTTTGTCCTTTCCCTCTTTTTGTGGGCTCTCTTTTCCTGCAATGAGGGACACAAGTGGAGTTTGAGTGAGAATGATGGAGTGAGTGTAGAGAATCCATAGCATAGATGCTTAGAAGGAGACAAAGATGGAGTGAGGTCCCAATACCAAGGGCCCTCCCTGTGTGTTGTTAGTTGTTGTCATTGTATAACAGTGATAGGGAGTGTGAGGGCAGCAGTCGATTGTGTACATAGAGAGAGAGGGATGGTTAAGGGTGCAAGGGATGTAAAGGTAAAGTGCGATGTGTAGGAGTAGGTTGACAATGCAGAGTGCTGATGCTGAGAGGAGATGGGGAGCAGAATGAGGGTAAAGGTGATGATATACTCACTTTTCCTGTGCAGACAAGGTCATTGAACCTCTTCAGGCACTGCAGCCAGGTTCTGCTGCACAACGATCTGGAGCTTACCTCCTGTGCCAGTTGCAGCCACACAGCTTTGGTCTGCTGGGGAGATTTTTTCCTCCCAGAGGAAGGAAAGAGCATCTCCTTTTGAACTCTGGCTCCCTCCACCAGAGCATGGAGGCAGTCATCATCGAAGCGAGGTGAGGCCTTGGGCCTTGAGCTAGACATTTCAGGAGTATCAAACACTTAGCACAGTAGTCACTCTGGAAGTACAGAGGGAGAAAATGAACCAAGGCTGCTTGGAGCCCTTAAAAGCAGCTGGATAAATGACGTCAGCAGAGGCGAGTTTCAGACCCAAAAGACTAATTGGGCCAGGGGAGCGTACACACAGGGAATCAATTGCCCAATTAGGGCAAAATCGCAGATTTATCCCGCCTGACAGCAGAGGCGGGAGCGGGACCCGTCGACCACCTGACCCACACCCAACCCACCTCCATTAGTAAAATTGCGGCCAATCATATTCCTCATCAGCCACAAAAAAAATTACTGGGTACCTTTCCTTTAAGAAATCATGTTTTTTACAGATGGGGTGATTTTGCTCTCTTTTTTATGATATAAATACAGCCTCACTGAGACTCCGTTTCAATTCCCTTTTCTCATCAATAGTGACACCCTGCTGTTCACAAGGTTTTAATTCTGACTCTTCCTTCCCTTCCTTCCTCAAAATTGCAGTCTCACTTTTAACCATGTTTATGTTTTTGATGCCTCGGGTATGTGGGTTGTGGCTGAAATCCTCACACCTAAGATTTGTTCACCATTAACAGCTCGATTCTCTCTACTATGAACGTTAATATAAGACGGATCCAGGTAACTATAGGCCCATTAGTTTGACGTCAGTAATAGGAAAGATGCTTGGAATCATTGGGGATACAATCAGAGGCTTCTCCACAGTATTTATAGGACAATTGACTATAAGACAAAACATACTATTTTGTCCTCATACAAAACTGGTTCGGCCTCAGTTAGAATATTGTGCCCAGTTTTGGTCTCCTCACATGGTGGATGATATTGAGGCTTTGGAAAGGGTGCAGAAGAGGGACACAAGGTTAATTCCTAGTTTAAAGGATCTTAGTTACCAAGATAGGCTCAAAGAGATGGACTCTACACTTTAGAGAAGCCTGAACTTAGGGTGATTTGATCGCGGTTTATAAGATGGTAAAGGGAATAGATTGTGTTTGTGTAGACAGTTTGTTTCAACTACATAGGTTAGGGCGGACCAGGGCTCACAATCTCAAATTATGTAAGGCTAGAACTAAGTTAGATGTTAGGAGGTGGTTCTTTTCCCAGAGAACAGTGGACCTGTGAGACAGGTCGCCTGCTCGTGCGGTGGATGCTGATTTGCTGAATTCCTTCAAGCGAGAGCTGGACCTGTCTCTGGCTGGGGCGGAGATCAACTCGTACAAAAGGTGGGTTCTGCATAGAATTATCAGGGCCAGAGTGATCTCCTGGACTAGTTTTGATCACCTAAAGGGGTCGGAGAGGAATTTAAATACTTTTCTTCCCGGTAGCGTAGTGGTAATGTCACTGGGCTAGCAATCCAGAGGCCTGGACTAATGATCCAGAGACGTGAGTTCAAATCCCACCACGGCAGCTGGGGAATTTAAATTCAGTTAATTAAAATAAATCTGGAATAAAAAGCTAGTATCAGTAATGGTAACCATGAAACTATCGGATTGTCGTAAAAACCCATCTGGTTCACTAATGTCCTTTTAGGGAAGGAAATCTGCCGTCCTTACCTGGTCTGGCCTATGTGACTCCAGACCCACAGCAATGTGGTTGACTCTTAACTGCCCTCTGAAATGGCCTAGCAAGTCACTCAGTTGTAACTAACCGCTATGAAACATAATAAGACTGAAACCGGACAGACCACCCGACATCGACCTTGGCACCAGCTACAGACACAGCAACGGCACATCCAGCCTAGTCAACCCTGGGGACTTGTGCCAAAATTGGGGGAGCTGTCCCACAGACTAGTCAAGCAACAGCCTGACATAGTCATACTCACAGAATCATACCTTTCAGCCAATGTCCCAAACTCCTCCATCACTATCCCTGGGTATGTCCTGTCCCACGGGCAGGACAGACCCACCAGGGGTGGCGGCACAGTGGTATACAGTCGGGAAGGAGTGGCCCTGGGAGTCCTCAACATTGATTCCGGACCCCATGAAGTCTCATGGCTTCAGGTCAAGCATAGGCAAGGAAATCTCCTGCTGATTACCACCTACCGCCCTCCCTCAGCTGATGAATCAGTACTCCTCCATGTTGAACACCACTTGGAAGAAGCACTGAGAGTAGCAAGGGCACAGAATGTATTCTGGGTGGGGGACTTCAATGTCCATCACCAAGAGTGGCTCGGTAGCACCACTACTGACCGAGCTGGCCGAGTCCTGAATAACATAACTGCCAGTCTGGGCCTGCGACAGGTGATGAGAGAACCAACATGAGGGAAAAACCTACTTGACCTCGTTCTCACCAATCTACCTGTCGCAGATGCATCTGTCCATGACAGCATTGGTAGCAGTGACCACCGCACAGTCATTGTGGAGACGAAATCCCGTCTTCACACTGAGGACACCCTCCATCGTGTTGTGTGGCACTACCACCGTGCTAAATGGGATAGATTCAGAACAGATCTAGCCGCTCAAAACTGGGCATCCATGAGGCACTGTGGGCCATCAGCAGCAGAAGGATTGTATTCCACCACAATCTGTAACCTCATGGCCCGGCATATCCCTCACTCTACCATTACCGTCAAGCCAGGGAACCAACCCTGGTTCAATAAGGAGTGTAGAAGAGCATGCCGGGAGCAGCACCAGGCGTACCTAAAAATGAGGTGCCAACCTGGGGAAGCTGCAACACAGAACTACATGCATGCTAAAAAGCGGAAGCAGCATGCTATAGACAGGGCTAAGCGATCCCACAATCAACGGATCAGATCAAAGCTCTGCAGTCCTGCCACATCCAGTCGCGAATGGTGGTGGACCATTAAACAACTAACGGGAGGAGGAGGCTCCATGAATATCCCCATCCTCAATGATGGTGGAACCCAGCACGTGAGTGCAAAAGACAAGGCTGAAGCGTTTGCAACCATCTTCAGCCAGAAGTGCTGAGTGGATGATCCATAGCGACCTACTCCCGAGGTCCACACCATCACAGAAGCCAGTGTTCAACTAATTCGATTCACGCCACGTATTATCAAGAAATGGCTGAGCGCACTGGATACAGCAAAGGCTATGGGCCCCGACAACATCCCAGCTATCGTGCTGAAGACTTGTGCTACAGAACTAGCCGCGCCTCTCGCCAAGTTGTTCCAGTACAGCTACAACACTGGCATCTATCCAACAATGTGGAAAACTGCCCAGGTATGTCCTGTCCACAAAAAGCATAACAAATCCAATCCGGCCAATTACCGCCCCATCAGTCTACTCTCAATCATCAGCAAAATGATGGAAGGTGTCATCGACAGTGCTATCAAGCGGCACTTACTCACCAATAACCTGCTCAGCGATGCCCAGTTTGGGTTCCGCCGAGATCACTCGGCTCCCGACCTCATTACAGCCTTGGTCCAAACATGGACAAAGGAGCTGAATTCCAGAGGTGAGGTGAGAGTGACTGCCCTTGACATCAAGGCAGCATTTGACCAAGTGTGGCATGAAGGAGCCCTAGTAAAACTGAAGTCAATGGGAATCGGGGAAAACGCTCCACTGGCTGGAGTCATACCTAGCACAAAGAAAGATGGTTGTGGTGATTGAAGGTCAATCATCACAGCCCCAGGGCATCGCTGCAGGAGTTCCTCAGGGCATTGTCCTAGGCCCAACCATCTTCAGCTGCTTCATCAATGACCTTCCCTCCAACATAAGGTCAGAAATGGGGATTTTTGCTGATGACTGCACAGTGTTCAGCACCATTCACAACTCCTCAGATAATGAAGCAGTGCATGCCTGCATGCAACAAGACCTGGACGACGTTCAGGCTTGGGCAGATAAGTGGCAGGTAACATTCGCGCCACAGAAGTGCCAGGCAATGACTATCTCCAACAAGCGAGGGTCTAATCACCTCCCCTTGACATTCAATGGCATTACCATCGTTGAATCCCCTACCATCAACATCCTGGTGGGTCACCAATGACCAGAAACTTAACTGGACCAGCCACATAAATACTGTGGCAATAAGAGCAGGTCAGAAGCTAGGTATTCTGTGGCAAGTGTCTCACCTCCTGACTCCCCAAAGCCTTTCCAGCATCTACAAGGCACAAGTAAGGAGTGTGATGGAATACTCTCCACTTGCCTGGATGAGTGCAGCTGCAAGAAGCTCGACACCATCCAGGACAAAGCAGCCCGTTTGATTGGCACCCCATCCACCACCTTAAACATTCACTCCCTCCACCACCGGCGTACCGTGGCTGCAGTGTGTACCATCTACAAGATGCACTGCAGCAACTCACCAAGGCTTCTTCGGCAGCACCTCCCAAACCCGCGACCTCTTCCACCTAGAAGGACAAGGGCAGCAGGCGCATGGGAACACCACCACCTCCAAGTTCCCCTCCAAGTCACGCACCATCCTGATTTAGAAGTATATCGCTGATCCTTCATCGTCGCTGGGTCAAAATCATGGAACTCCCTCCCTAACAGCACCGTGGGAGGACCTTCACCACACAGACTGCAGCGGTTCAAGAAGGCGGCTCACCATCACCTTCTCAAGGGCAATTAGGGATGGGCAATAAATGCTGGTCTTGCCAGCGACGCCCAGATCACATAAGCGAAAAAAAAAAATTGGCTTTGTCTGCTCCCTTAAGTCCAAGGGGCGCAGACTTGAACGGATATGGCGGACAACAGGTTTCGCCATTCACCACCACATCTGGCTGGATCAGCTAAAGCACTATCAGGTCCTGCTTTCGTCTTCCAAAACTGCTCACTATTGTACGATCATCCTAGAATGCATTGATAACCACTGGCTTCTTTTCTCTACTGCAAACCGTCTTCTTAAACCCCTCTCCTCTGTCTCCTCCACCCTCACCTCCAACAACAAGTGCGAGGAGCTCATGGACTTCTTTGTCACTAAGATTGAGACGATCTGATCAGCTGCCTCTGCCACTTCCCTTCCTTCCCCTAGCCCACCGGGCCAAACTTGTTCTAAGGTTCCGCCTTGCCCTTGCCCTGAACTTGCATCTTTCTACATTCTCTCCTATCTCCCTTGATGCCCTCTCCGAGCTCATCTTGTCCATGAGACCTACTTCCTGCTCCCTCGACCCTATTTCCATTAAACTGCTGACCACCCAACTTCCCTTCCTGGCTTCCATGTTAGCTGATATTGTTAACGGCTCTCTCTCATCAGGTACTATCCCCCTCTCCTTCAAATCTGCCGTCATTACCCGCTCCTCAAAGAATCCAACCCTTGGCCAATGTTCCCTGTAAGCTGCGCGGATGTGCAGCACTTCAGGGAACCCACGCAGCCGACTTGCCGGCTTTTCAGTACAAAAACTGCGCATACGCGGTATTTTGAATGGCCCGTGCTGCCTCTTAAAGGTGCCGTGCAGGGCCAAACAAAATTAGCGGGAATGATAGCAAAATACTGCAGATGCTGGAAATCTGAAATAACAACAGAAAATGCTGGAAAAACTCAGCAGGCCAGGCAGCATCCGTGGAGAGAGAAACAGAGTTAACGTTTTAGGTCGAAGACCTTTCGTCAGAACTGGAAAAAAGCAGGAAATGAAATAGATTTTAAAGCAAGTTTAGGGCTGGGAAAAGGGGGAGAGGATGAAAGAACAAAAGGGAAGGTCAGTGATAGGATAGAAAGCAGGAGAGATTAAGAGACATTAAGAGATATTCAAGGCAAGAGGAGGTGGAAATGGGACCGGTTGAGGAACAAAGGATGGCTCTAGATGAAGTGTGAATTGCGCTGGCAGAATGAAGGACAACTGCCAGCTTCTGGGAGGGAAGAAAAAAAGGCCAAACAAAAGTGTGGATAAAAAAAAAATATATATATATATATATATTATATATATGTGATGGGGGCCGGGTTTATGATCTGAAATTGTTGAACTCTATGTTGAGTCCAGAGGGCTGTAGGGTGCCTAATCGAAAGATGAGGTGCTGTTCCTCGAGCTTACGCTGAGCTTCCATGGAACAATGCAAGAGGCCGAGAACGGTGAGGTCTGAGTGGGAATGGAGCGGTGAATTAAAGTGACGCCACCGGGAGCTCGGGGTCCCCCTTACATTGTCCTTGACCCCTCTGTCCTTCCAAACTACTGCCCCATCTCCAACCTCCCTTTCCTCGCCAAAGTCATTGAACGTGTTGTCGCCTCCCAAATCCATGCCCATCTTTCCCGGAACTCCATGTTTGAATCCTTCAAATTAGGTTTCTGCCCCTGCCACAGTACCGAAACGGCTCTTACCAAGGTCACAAATGACATTCTATTTGACTGTGACAAAGGTAAACTATCCCTCCTCATCCTTCTCAACATGTCTGCAGCCTTTAACACAGATGAGCACACAATCCTCCTCCAACGCCTCTCCAACGTCGACCAGCTGGGTGGGACTGGTTCCATTCTTATCTATTTAATCGTAGCCAGAGAATCACTTGCAATGGCTTCTCTTCCCGCTCCGCACCATTACCTCTGGTGTCCCCCAAGGATTTATCCTTGGCCCTTTCCTATTTCTCATCTACATGCTGTCCCTCAGCGATATCATCTGAAAACACAGCGTCAGTTTCCACATGTATGCTGACGACACCCAGCTCTACCTCACCACCACTTCGCTCAACCCCTCTACTGTATCTAAATTGTAATACTGTTTGTCCGACATCCAGTACTGGATGGCAGAAATTTCCTCCAACTAAGTATTGGGCAGACCAAAGCTATTGTCTTAGGTCCCCGCCACAAACTCTGTTCCCTAGCCACCGACTCCATCCTTGGCAACTGTCTGAGGCTGAATCAGACTGTTCGCAACCTTGGTGTCATATTTGACCCCGAGATGAGCTTCCGACCACATGTCCGCGCCATTACCGTCTATTTCCAACTCAGGAACATCCCCCGACACCGTCCCTGCCTCAGCTCATCTGCTGTTGAAACCCTCATCCATACCTTTGTTACCTCTAGACTTGACTATTCCAACGCACTCCTGGCCAGCCTCCCATGTTCTACCCTTCATAAACTTGAGGTTATCCAAAACTCTGCTACCTTTGTCCTAACTCACACCAAGTCCCGTTCATCAATCACCTCTGTGCTCGCTGACCTACATTGGCTCCCGGTTAAGCAATGCCTCCATTTTAAAATTCTCATCCTTGTTTTCAAATCTCTCCATGGTCTCGCCCTTCCCTATCTCTGTAATCTCCTTCAACCCCACAACCCTTCAAGATATCTGTGCTCCTCCAATTCTGGCCTCTTGAGAATCCCCGATTTCAATCGCTCCACCATTGGTGGCTGTGCCTTCAGCTGCCAAGGCCCTAAGCTCTGGAATTCCCTCCCTAAATCTCACCACCTTTCTACCTCTCTTTCCTCCTTTAAGACTCTCCTTAAAACCTACCTCTTTGACCAAGCCTTTGGTCATCTGCCCTAATATCTAATTATGTGGCTCGGTGTCAAATTTTGTTTTAAAATGCTCCTGTGAAGTGCCTTGGGACGTTTTACTACATTAAAGGTGCTATACAAATACAAGTTATTGTTGTTGCTGTTGGGTTTTTATTTGGTTTTTCACTTCTCCCAGGAGATTACATGGCTTCGGGTGGGGAGGGGAGTGTATATAGGATGTTCTGTAGGAGAGGCCAGTGGGTCTTTCCTGTCCATCATTGTTCATATGTATGTTTGTTTATTTATTCTCTAGTTATCTATTCCTAGACAGTTCACCACATTTATATTAATACTTATGACTAAAGGCTCGACATTCATCCATGCATTACATTTATCCCCCAGACAAATTCATTGTTGGTACATGACTTAGATTTTTTTAGCCACAGGTCCATTCCATGATGTGTGGAGGCATCTCCAATATGACATGCACCAAACCAACCACATTTTTGCTTGTTCTTATTAATTGCAGTTGCATACTACTGTTCATATACTTGATTATAATCAGGCTCAATATAGAAGGGAAGATAAAAAGGGATTAGAAAGGCAGTGAAGAACTATGAAGGAAGACTGGTAGGTTACAGAAGGAAATAGTAAAGGATTCTATAAACACATAAATAGTAAAAGAATAGTTAAAGAAAGATTAGGGCTGATTGTAAATCAATAATTTGGATATAGGGCTAGAGTAAGTAGTGTCCAAATTTGCAGATGATACTAAAATAGGAGTCATAGAGGGAAAAATTCAGTTGGTTGCGCCTCCCGTTAGCGCCTTAAGAGGGCGCAAAGCTACTAGCACCCGGGCGCGGCGATGTTTGCACCGCTCGCAAAATTAACTAGACATTTTGCGGCAGCGCTAAACACTACCGCCACGCCGGCAGATCATGACGTCAGTCGAGTGCGCAGCGCCCCGGAGCGGATATTGAGTGGCGCCCCCTGCCTTACCGCCTGCCGCTAGCAACGACAGGTTGAGGGGAGCGTTTTGCAGTCAGGAAGGGGCTGGGGGAGCGCTATTTAAAGGCGAATGCTTCCCGCCTTTTTTTGTTGGTGACATTTTTGCACCACGCATTCTGAGAGAGAGAGAGAGAGAGACTTCTGGAGAGATTCAGCGCTGTGTGAAGGAGTTTTGGGTACTGAGCAGCACTTTTCAGGTTCATTTTGATTTGCCCTTCCTTGCATCTATTTAGAAGAGACTGTGGGGGCTGCACTCTGAGCTCTTTCCCTGGTTCTCTCCATTGTTCTTTCCAGCAGATTTGATGTACAGATCTCTCCAGGCCGAGATTCAAGGCTGCAATGAGCAGGATGTGGATGGAGAGCAAGATCAACCCTCCCCTTTAAGAACTGGCCGGCGCCATTGTGTCTCTGTTCCATTGCTGACTGACATCACATGAGCTTCGCCAGCGCTCTGAGGTAGCGCCTCGCTCCTCGGCCTTTGCACCTTAAGACAGGTGTGAAGCGCCTGATTTAACGCTCCAATCACCTCTAGGGGCGATAAAAGTCAAGTTTGCAGTGGGAGGCGATAATTAGCGCCAGGCGCTAATCTTTGCGCCCGGCCGATAATTGCGCCCCAAATGGGGCGATACTGAATTTTTCCCCAATAGTAAATAATTCCAAAAACCAAAGGAGGCTGCAAGATGAATTTGATATGGTGAGGTAATGAACAGGATAGTGGCAAATGGAATTCAATGTCAGTAAGTGTGAGGTGGTATATTTTGGTAAAAATATAGATGTAAAAATTATACTTTGAATGGGGGAAAGCTGAGTGATGTGGAAGAGCAGAAGAATTTCGGGCTTCAGCTTCACAAGAAATTAAAAGTAGCACCTCAAGGCCATACAAAAAGCTGATGAAATACTGGGCTTTATAGCAGGAGGTATAGAATATAGAAGATATAATACTGAATCTATATAAAACCTTAGGAACACCACAGTTGAAGTACTGTGTGCATTTTTGGTCTCCACACTGTTGGAAGGATGTTGAGGCAATAGAATGGGTACAGCACAGATTTACTGAGACTCTACCTGGCATGACAGAATACAAATACAAAGAAAGGCTTGAAAAATTGGGATGTTTTTGTTAGAACAGAGGCGATTAAGATGTGATTTGATAGAAGTGTTTCAAATTATAAAGGAATGGAACAGAGTAGATAGGCACAGACTGTTTCCAATGATTAATAAGTCTAGAAAAGGGGATATAGATGCAAGATTAAATATAAGAGATTTAGGGCAGAGAGCAGGTGAAACAGAAGTTTGTGATGCTGTGGAATGAACAAACAGAGACCATTGGGTCAATTTTAACTCTCAGCAGATTTCTAGCGGGAGTCAGTTAGTTTCCCACCTGCCCACATCAGCATGAGACCACAGCAATTTTAACGGCCAAGCCTGATAATCTTGCCACCGGTCCACTTCCTGGCTGGAACGGGTGGGAAATAGCTGCCAGTTTCGTGAAAATTGTGAGGGCCATGGCCACCTGCCAGCATACAGGTAGGTGTGGGGAAAGGGATTCCGGGAGGCTATGGGGAGGGGGGAAGTTTCCGGGGTTGGGGAGGTCTAAACTTTCCTTGTGGAGCCTGGAGGAGCACACCTGCTTGTCCGGGCCCCACAAAGGAAAGTAAAAAACTTACCAGTCCAGGTCAGTATCAATCCCCTTCTGACTTGCTTCTGCAGCAGCTCCCCCACTTAGGCTTGAATTAAAATGCTTTCGGGGTCCAACTGACATCATCAGACCCCAATTAGCATATTTAAAGAAGGGCCTCACCTGATCCAGGCGGGTGTCTTTGCTGCCTGCTTAGAAGAGAAGGTTAAAATTAGACACGGCAGGATTCATGTGACAGGTAAGTAACCAGTGGCATCTAAATTGCCCACCCGCCTGTTTTCTGTTGGGTGGGTAGGGTTAAAAAGCGACATCATGTCATCACTTAAGAATAAGTTAGATAGGTGTTTGAAGGAAAAGGGAATAATACTGTTCACATGGAGGATAAGCGGCAACACAGACTGGTTGGGCTGAATGGCCTGTTTCTGTGTTGTAATTTCTGCTTATACTCTGTAGAGATGGAAAAGGAAATCTGACGAAGAATGAAATAGTGATGAAATAATTATAAGGAAAGGAAACAAGCTAGAAGGAACTCTACATTCTTACAGTACTTTAGACGCAACAACATTTATTATATTAATTTAGATAGTAAAGTCGGAAAATAGTAATAGTAATATTGTATATGACTATTGTGACCATTACCAGCCCTAACAATTGGTAATAACTGTGGCTTCAACATAATGGGATTAGTTTTCTATACACAATCGCCATAGAAATTCAAAGTAATGGGGTGGATTTTCAGCTCCACCACCAGGTGGTAATCTGGCGGGTGGATCACTCACCCTGATTTTCATTCCATCAGTTTCATTGGGTTCTATAAAGGGTGTGTGATTCGCCCCACCAGATTACTACCCAGGGGGAAGGCAAAAATCTACCCTGATGTTTATAACAGGACTAAAGGCAGTATCAAAATGCAGCTAAAACATCTGTTTCATGGGTCCTATGAGGATAATTGGGCAAACGAAGAAATAAACCTTCCTGTAATGCCCACCTTTAATCTGATAGGATGCTACACCTGGTACGGAGTGACACTTTGGTAAATCTCCCATTTAACCTAGTTGTGATTTCTTTATTGAGTTGTCTGAGCAATTTAGGTATGCTGATGTTGTACTGCAATGATTTCAGCTCTCTGGCTTGCCTCAGAAACCCCTCTTTCTGTGGGAACTGAAGGATGCAGACAAGCCAAGGCCCTTTGACATTTTTAGACCCCTGGGAAGCCATTAGGTGGAGTTCTAATGGATGGAAAGTACCAGATGCCACTGATGTTATAACTATTTCATGGAGGCACTCCTTAATCTGGAAATTGGCCTTGGACCCTGGCACCCAACATATTTAAGGATGTTTCACTAACAGTGGTGCTTCAGATCTCCAGAGATGTTATCATGTTTTACTAACATCACTGATTCAGCCTTCAGCTGAGCACTGGACCTTTTTCTATCAGGCTACATGAGTTGTAGCTAAGAAGCAAGGGAGATGACGTTTTTGCAAGCCTGCACTTTTGATTGTCTTGGGTTGACCATTAAGAGATACATGAGCAGTATGATGATGAATCTCCCTCTGATTTTCCTACTTCCACACCAACTGTGTGCACAGAGCTGGGAGTATCAGCGAAACAGAATGGCAACAGAAACGTGAGTGGGAATTCGGTGCAGAGGAGAAGGAGTTGCTAAGTAATTTAAACTAAAGGGCAACAGTAAATATATAAATAATCAGAGTAATTAATTAGATCTAAAGGGTTAAAAGTAGAGGATACCAACATTAAAGGGATCCGAATTGCATTAAACAAAAATCTGGTATACATAAATAATTGAATAATAAATACGAGTAAGGGGATCCTAAACTAAAAACATATATGTATAAAACATAAGTAGATAGACTTTGAAGTAAAATGATGGGAGAGCTGAGGCCCGTTGCCTGCAATTCCTGTGCCATGTGGGAACTCCAGGATGTGCCATGTGTTCTGGATAACTACGTGTGCAGGAAGTGCCTCCAGTTGCTCGAGCTCAGAGTTTCTGAGTTTGAGGAGAAGCTGGAGTCACTGCAGGGTGTACGGGAGGCTGAGAATTACCTGGCGTGCAGGTTTCAGGAGGTGGTCACCCTGCAACTACAGAGAGTTCAGGAGAATAGTAAGTGGGTGCCCATCAGGCAGAGTAGGAAGAGACAGGCAGTGCAGGAATCCTCTAGGAGTGTGGCATTGTCAAACGGTTTTCAGCACTGAATTCTGGTGAGAGTGATGACCAATGTTCCCACTAAGCTGCACGGTCTGGAGGTCACGCGCAGGCCGCTCATCAGCTTTTACATGGAAGAAACTGCGAATGCACGAAAATTTGAATGGGCCGCGCAGCCAGTTAAAGGGACCGTGCACAAAAAAATTAGAGGGAACATTGGCGACTTCACCTTGGGGGAGTGCAGTCTCGAGCACGTCCACGGCACTGTGGAGCAAATTACTGCACAAGGCGGCACAACGAAGTGTAGAAATGCATTGGTTATAGGGGATTCAATAGTCAGAGGGATAAACAGGCATTTCTGCAACCACCGACATGAGTCCCGCATGGAGTGTTGCCTCCCTGGTGCCAGGGTAAAGGACATCACTGACAGGGTGCAGAACATTTTGAGGGGGGATGGGGAACAGCCAGAAATTGTGGTCCATTTGGGAACCAATGACAGAGGAAGGGAAAGAGTTGAGGTCCTGCAGTCAGAGTTTCAGGCACTTAGGAGGAAATTAAAGAGCAGGACCTCAAAGGTAATAATCTCTGGATTACTCGCAGTGCTGCATGCTAGATATTATAGGAATAATAGGATAAGACAGGTTAACATGTGGCTGGAGAAATGGTGCAGGAGGGAGGACTTCAGATTCCTGGTGCATTGGGACCAGTTCTGGGACAGGAGGGACCTGTACAAGCCAGACAGTTGCACGTCAACAGAGCTGGCTCTAATGTCCTCGCAGGAAAGTTAACTAGTGCTGTGGGGGAGGATTTAAACTAATTTGGCAGGGGGATGGGCACCAGGATGAAACATTAGAGGGGAGAAAGAAGGTGCACAGAGGACTGGGAGAGACAAATAGCACTAAAGTAAAGAATAGTTCAGAAATAGGAGGGATCAGACAGGGGCAAATGCGAGGCAGTCTAAGATGGATTTAGAGTGCATGTGCGTAAATGCACGTAGCATGGTAAATAAGGTTGGTGAGCTGGGGAATGAAATGCGGCAAGTGGAGCATGTTTCAGTGGGAGAGCATTTGGGGAACAGTGATCATAATATCATCAGGCTTAAAATAGTTATGGAAAAGAACAAGATACAATCAAGCGTAAAAATACTTAACTGGAGAAGAGCTAACTTCAGTGATTTGAAAAGGGATCTGGCCAAGGTGGATTGAATCAAAAATTGGTAGGCAAAATAGTAATTGAACAATGGAAGGCCTTCAAAGAGGAGATGGTTTGGGCACAGAGTAGACACATTCCTATGAGGAGGAAAGGAAGGGCATCCAAAGCTAGAGCTCGTAACGGGGTAGTCAAAGGAAAGGTGGGGCTGATTAGGGACCAGAAAGGAGATCTTGTGGAGGCAGAGGGCATAGCTGAGTAAGAAATGAGTACTTTGCATCTGTCTTCACTAGAGAAGAGGATGCTGCCAATGTAGCAGTAAAGGAGGAGGCAGTAGCAATATTGGATCGGATAAAAATAGATAAAGAGGACATTAAAAGGTTGGCAGTCCTCAAAGTAGAAGAGTCACCCAGTCCGGATGGGATGTATCCTAGGTCACTGAAAGAATTAAGGGTAGAAATTGTGGAGGCTCTGGCCACAAACTTCCAATCCTCCTTGGATATGGGGGTGGTGCTAGAGGACTGGAGGATTGCAAATGTTAAAAAATGGGAGAGGGATAAACCCGACAACTACAGGCCAGTCAGCCTACTGTTGGTCATTGGAAAACTTTTAGAGACAATAATCCAGGACAAAATTAATTGGCATTTAGAAAAATATGGTCTAATAAATAAAAGTCAGCACGGATTTGTTAAATGCAAATCGCGTTTGAGTTCTTTGATGAAGGGTTGATGAGGGTAGTGAGGTTGATTTTATGTATATGGACTTTCAAAAGGTGTTTGACCACATAATAGACTTGTTAGCAAAATTAAAGCCTATGGGATTAAAGGGACAGTAGCAGCATGGATACAAAATTGGCTAAGGGACAGAAAACAGAGAGTAGTGGTGAACGGTTGTTTTTCAGACTGGAGGGAAGTGTACAGTGGTGAACCCAGGGGTTGGTATTAGGACCACTGCTCTTTTTGTTATATCTAATGACCTGGACTTGGGTATACAGGGCATAATTTCAAAGCTTGTAGAGGATACTAAACTCAGAAATGCAGTAAACAATGAGGCAGATAGTAATAGACTTCAGAAGGACATAGACCGGTGAAATGGGCAGACACATGGCAGATTAAATTTAACGCAGAGAGGTGTGAAGTGATACATTTTGGTAGGAAGAATGAGGAGAGGCAATATGAACTAAATGGTACAACATTAAAGGTGGTGCAGGAACAGAGAGACCTGGGGATGTATGTACACAAATCTTTGAATGTGGCAGGAAGTTATGCTAAACCTTTATAAAACACTGATTAGGCCTCAGATAGAGTATTGTGTTCAATTCTGGGCATCACACTTTGGGAAGGATGTCAAGGCTTTAGAGAGGGTGCAGAGATTTACTAGAATGGTACCATTGATTAGGGATTTCAGTTATGTGGAGAGACTGGAGAAGCTGGGATTGTTATTCTTAGAGCAGAGAAAGTTAAAAGGAGATTTGATGGAGGTGTTCAAAATCAGGAAGGGTTTTGATAGAGTACATAAGGAGATACTGTTTCCAGTGGCAGAAGGGTCGGTAACCAGAGGACACAGATTTAAAGTGATTGGCGAAAGAACCAGAGGCGACATGAGGAAACATTTTTTTACACAGCGAGTTATTGTGATCTGGAATGCACTGCCTGAAAGGGTGGTGGTAGCAGATTCAATAGTAACATTCAAAAGAGAATTGGATAAATACTGAAGGGAAAAAATTTACAGGGCTATGGGGAAAGAGCAGGGGAGTGGGACCAATTGGATCGCTCTCCCAAAAAGCCGACATAGGGCCAAATGGCCTCCTTCTATGCCGTATCAGTCTATGAGTCTATAACATGGCAAGATTGGCAATTTACTAGAGTAGTGGAGTATGAGAAGAAGTCGATGGGTGCGATCTTACCTTTCGGTGCGAGTTGAGAGCGGGTCACCTGCTTTCCGGGTCCCAACGACGCCCGACGCACAGACGTAACTTTATGTCACTTGGCCTTGTTAAGCCCGCTCTGCGGGCTTGCCGGACAATTAAGAGAAAGTTGATGACGCGTCTGCTGGTTTTCTTAAAGGGGACATGCACATTTTTTTTTGACAGATGATTTTTCAGTGTTTGACAGCATTGAGGTGCTGCAAACACTGCCAATCACTGTACAAAGGTGAACCCTTGCACCAAGGCTCTCCAGTGACTCCCTCCTTAGGATAAAACAGATGGCAGCTGCAGGTGAGGTTACAGAAGCGATCTGCCACTGGTGAGAGAGGTTCTCCCAATGAGGTGGGACTACATCAAACACTTTAAACCTTGTTACCTACAGAAAAGTCTAAATACATTAAAAATGATTTCTCAACATTTTCTTACCTCTGAAACTCACCAGTGTACCATTGGATCCTTCACACCACTTCTGCAGCTGTTATCAATGCACAAACCTTACAGTAGACCCACAGCATGCCACACTTACCCTGGCTTGGTGTCCGGACATTGGGAAGCCCACAATCGATCTGTCAAAATTGAAAAAAGCCTCTTAACTGCCTGTTAACAGGCAGTTAAGTGCCTATAATCCTCTTCCCGCCGCTAGGTGTCGGGTCCCTGCGCAAATCGGGGACCCGACACTTGGGAAGATTGTATGGAGGCGGATTGACAGCGGGTTTGGGACCCACTCTCAATCTTTGCAATTTTGCCAGCAGTCCCGCCTCCAAACCCGCCCCCTGAGCGCTGGCAAAATTCCCCCCTATGTCGTACCATTCCATGGCGCTAGGCGACAGGGCTTATCTTCATCATCACCCGTAAGCCTACCTTTGGTGATTTTGTCTCTGTGTAAACTTCAGATTCTCTAGTTGAAACATGTCTTTTACGTATGTGCCCCATCTTAGAACTCAGCAGTTGATTTACAATTTAGGTGGAAGCACTGGACTTAATCCTGCTCTTCTGAGACCAGCTGCATTGCCCTTAGTGGTCATCTGACATTAACAGGTACACTCAATTCAATGCCCACTGAAGTCTCAAGCCAAGCCAAGCCAATCATTTGTCCTGACAGAACATCCATCTCCGGACTTCGCAACAAGTAATGATGTTGTGGTGAGTAATGCGTGTTATGCATTTCCTGAAGAAATAAGTCTGTATTTCCGATCAGTGGAACTCAACCATTAGGTAGGTGCACATTACTCTTTTGAAACTGACACAGCTCTTAGAACCATAATGTTTTTTTTGGGTTGGTGATGAAAACACAAGTGAGGGTGGCAGATGGGTTTAATGCTCAATCTATTTGTACATTACTCATCTCAGAGGGCTGAGGTGGAAGTCAGATTATATGGGCTGGATTTTGAATGACCCATGGAGTCGGGTTTGGAGGCATGTGGGGGATTAAATTTGCGGGGTCGGGGGTCCCAACTCCATCCTGCCTCCACGCAATTTTGACAAAATCAGTCACAGGGTTCCCGACTCCGTCCCGCCTCCAAGAGGCGGGAGAGGCCATTAAAGCCCTTAACAAGCCCTAAATTGGCTCTGTAATGCCATTTTGAAACGTTTTAGCTAGTTTAACCCTATTCCGACGTGAAGTACGCCTGATGTGAAACACTCCAGTGAAACCTGGCGGGAGCAGAAGTGGATAGCTGACTATCAGCTGCAGGTCCACTTTTACAACGGAGATGTGATGAAGGTAGTAGTAGTATTAGGTCTGAAAGTCGCCTCTGATGCTGCTGCATTGAATGGCTTCAGAGACTATTTGCTGTGAGAGGACTTGGATGCAAAAAAATTCTCTCTCTGTCTCTCTCTCCATTTTGCATCCAGGTCCCACAGCAAAAGCCAGGCAGGTCCTCTCTCACCAACATCCAGTCAGTCTCTGAGACCAGGCAGCAGCAATGATGACATCATCAGAGGCGACTTTCAGACTGAATCCACTAATTAGTTCATGGGTTCCCACATGCTCGAACTCAATTGCCCAATTAAGTGAAAATTGCATCATTCATCCACATTAATCTGGAGTCGGGGGGGGGGGGGGGGGGACACACGAAATGCAGATGACACGACCCCAACCCAACCCCAAGACAAAATCCAGCCCTATATCTTGTACAGCATGTTGAAAATCTGGCAACATATTGTACAAGTAATGGCAACTGTAGGAATGTATCATTAACATCGCATTTAAAAATTTAGACCTAGCCAATCAGAATATTACTTTTTACATGAGATCATTGAAACTTTCAAAGATGTGCATCTGTATAGGATTGTAAAAAATAATGGGGACTACCACGTTTATACAGCCAACATTGAAAGTAATCTCACATTACTCATATTTTCAACAAACACCACAAAAAGTCTCAAAACTCACTGAAGTGGAGCAATTACAGATGAAATGGAAACAGAAGAGCTTTAGGTGCAGTACAAGTTATTTCCTGCTGACTGACACCAGCTCTAATTATTTTGCTTAAGGGGTTCAGCAAAATAGCCAGTTATAATCTGACACATACTCAATGCTTTCAGACCTGTGAACTCATCAGAATTACAACTTTAATCAAATATGTCACCAAAAGGCAGAATCACAGCTCCTAAAATAACTAATGCAAACATCAAAATTTAGCTGTTCCTAGGAATGTGACCTTTCACCCCTTGACTTCAATTAGCAAGTAAATAATTTTCTAATCTATTGTGCCACAAACATGCAGAAGTTGTCAGTCCAATAGATGAGAATCCATATTCTCTGCAGACATTTCTGTAAAAATTAATCAATTATGTAACATTCATTGATCAAAGTGGAGATGTTCTCTGCTTTTATAAATACAGCGTTAATCTCCCATTTTTTTAATTTTAAGAGCAACAGCTTGAATTGTCATGGAGATCAGTTTCCCACAGGGTGAGTTCCCACAGTATGTTTGTTGTCTCCAGCAACAGAAACTTGGCCAATGCTCATTAATGCTCATTTTGCACCTCTCAAATGGCTAAACAGCCAATTAACTAATCAAGTAAAGGCTGTTAATTTAACTGTGACAAGTGGGGAACTGCAGGAGTAGAACTGATGATGTGGAATCTGTATGGGTAGAACTGAGAAATACCAAGGGGCAGAAAACATTAGTGGGAGTGGTATATAGACCTCCAAACAGTAATGCGGAGGTTGGGGATGGCATTAAAAGGGAAATTAGACAAGCGTGCAATAAGGGAACAGCAGTCATCATGGGTGACTTTAATCTACATATAGATTGGGCTAAACAAATTAGTAACAATACTGTGGAGGAGGAATTCCTGGAGTGTTTACGGGATGGTTTCCTGGACCAATATGTCGAGGAACCAACCAGAGATCACGCCATCTTAGACTGGGTATTATGTAATGAGAAAGGATTAATTAGCAATCTTGTTGTACGAGGCCCCTTGGGGAGGAGCGATCATAATATGATAGAATTCTTCATTAAGATGGAGAGTGAAGTAGTTGACTCAGAGACTAGGGTCCTGAATTTAAATAAAGGATACTACGATGGTATGAGGCACGAGTTGGGTAGGATTGATTGGGGAATGTCACTCAAAGGGTTGACGGTGGATAGGCAATGGCAAACATGCAAAGACCGCATGGATGAACTACAGAATTTGTTCATCCCAGTTTGGCATAAGAATAAAACAAAAAAGGTGACTCAACCGTGGCTAACAAGGGAAATTAGGGATAGCATAAGATCCAAGGAGAGGACATATAAATTGGCCAGAAAAAGCAGCAAACCTGAGGATTGGGAGCAGTTTAGGATTCAACAAAGGAGGACAAAGGGATTAATTAAGAAGGGGAAAATAGAATATGAGAGGAAGCTTTCAGGAAACATAAAAACTGACTGTAAAAGCTTTTATAGATATGTGATGAGAAAAAGATTGGTGAAGTCAAGCGTAGGTCCCTTGCAGTCAGAATCAGGGGAACTTATAATGGGGAACAAAGAAATGGCAGACTAATTAAATACATATTTTGGTTCTGTCTTCACAAAGGAGGACACAAATAACCTCCCAGAGATGTCGGGGAACATAGGGTCTGATAAAAGGGAGGAACTGAAAGAAATCAGTATTTGTAGGGAAATGGTGTTAGGGAAATTGGTGGGATTGAAGGCCAATAAATCCCCAGGGCCTGATAATCTACATCCTAGGGTACTTAAGGAAGTGGCCCTAGAAATAGTAGATGCATTGCTGATCATCTTCCAACATTCGATGGAATCTGGAACAATACCCATGGATTGGAGGGTAGCTAATGTTACCCCACTATTCAAAAAGGGTGGTAGAGAGAAAACGGGGAATTACAGACCGGTAAGCCTGACATCGGTAGTGGGGAAAATGCTAGAGTCCATTATAAAAGATGGAAAACAGTGACAGGATCGAACAAAGTCAACATGGATTTACAAAAGGTAAATCATGCTTGACTAATCTACTGGAATTTTTTGAGGATGTAACTGGTAAAATAGATAAGGGAGAACCAGTGGATGTGGTAGAAACATAGAAACATAGAAGATAGGAGCAGGAGTAGGCCGTTCGGCCTCTCGAGCCTGCTCCGCCATTCGATGAGATCATGGCTGATCATCCAAACTCAGTACCCTGTACCTGCCTTCTCCCCATATCCCTTGATACCTTTAGCTTTAATTAGGTGTATTTGGACTTTCAAAAGGCTTTCGATAAGGTCCCGCATAAGAGATTTTCGTGTAAAGTTAAGGCACATGGGATTGGGGGCAAGGTATTGACTTGGATAGAGAACTGGTTGGCAGACAGAAAGCAAAGAGTTGGAATAAACGGGTCTTTTTCCGAGTGGCAGGCAGTGACTAGTGGGGTACCGCATGGATCGGTCCTTGGACCCCAGCTATTCACAATATATATTAATGATCTAGACAAGGGAACTAGATGTAATGGCCCAGAAATTAAAGACGGAGCCTTCCTGCGGGGGTAAGGCTTCCCCACGATATCTCACTGCGCGCCTGCCTTTTCTTGCCGAGCTCACACGAACTTTAGTTTCAAGGCTGCAGCTGTGCAGTGTGTGCGTATCCCACAGACGCAGTTAATTCGTGCGAGCTGTGGGATCACGTGATTCAGTTAGAGCCAATGGCAGCACACCATCTTTCATTCATAGTTTTGACAGCAAGGACTGTCAAAGCTATGAATCTATACCCCCCCAAAAGAACAGCTAAACCTCAATTAAATTAAAAAAAAACCCATCACATTAATAAAATAAGTATAGTTAAATAAATTAACCACTTTAAACAAAAAATTACATTTTTGAAAAAATTTAAAATCTTTTTAAAAGTTATAAAAATAAACTTACCTTTCTTTAAAGTCTCTAAAAAAGATATACCTGTTGAAAAAAATTTAAAATAATACTTAATTAACTACTTACCTTGTTAAAAGAGGGTCTTACGCCTCCTTTCTTTATGTGCAAAATCTTCCATGCTTACCTGCGCGTTCAAAGCACTAAGTGCACTGTGTGCACGCAGCCTGTAGCGCGCACGCGGTTCACTTAGGAACCGCCCCCTTTTGAGTTCACCAAGTGCCGGTTTTCAGCGCATGCGCAGTGCATGCAGAAAACCGGCAATTGGAGACAGAATACGCGAGAGTACACAGTGCGTACTCTCGCGTACTAAGACTAATTTTTGGGCCATTATCTCCAAGTTTGCAGATGACACAAAGCTAGGTGGGCGTGTGTGCTATGAGGAGGATGCCGAGAAACTCCAGGATGATTTGGACAGGTTGGGTGATTGGGCAGAAGCATGGCAGATGCAGATGCAAAAACAGGAAGGCAGATTATTATCTGAATGGCAATAGATTGGGAGAAGGGGAAGTGCAATGAGACCTGGGTGTCCTTGTGCACCAGTCGCTGAAGGTAAGCATGCAGGTGCAGCAGGCAGTTAAGAAGGCAAATGGTATGTTGGCCTTCGTAGCGAGAGGGTTTGAGTACAGGAACAAGGATGTCTTGCTGCAGTTGTACAGGGTCTTGGTGAGACCACACCTTGAGTACTGTGTGCAGTTTTGGTCGCCTTATCTGAGGAAGGATGTTCTTGCCATGGAAGGAGTTCAGCGAAGATTCACCAGGCTGATATCTGGGATGGCAGGAATGACGTATGAGGAGAGATTGGGTCGATTGGGCTTATACTCGCTGGAGTTTAGAAGAATGAGAGGGGATCTCATTGAAACTTATAAAATTCTGACAGGACTGGACAGATTAGATGCAGGAAGGATGTTCCCGATGGTCGGGGAGTCCAGAACCAGGGGTCACAGTCTAAGAATAAGGGGTAAGCCATTTAGGACAGAAATGAGGAGGAATTTCTTCACCCAGAGAGTGGTGAACCTGTGGAATTCTCTGCCACAGAAGGCAGTAGAGGCCAATTCATTAAATATATTCAAGAAGGAGTTGGATATATATCTTAAGGCTAAAGGGATCAAGGGATATGGGGAGAAAGCAGGGACAGGGTTCTGAATTTGGATGATCAGCCATGATCGCATTGAATGGCAGAGCAGGCTAGAGGGGCCGAATGGCCTACTCCTGCTCCTATCTTCTATGTTTCTATTGAGCAGAGTAACAAATCTGCAAAGCCTGGTTTAATTCAAACAGTATTTGATACACAGTCTACTCCTGATCTTTAAAGTTGTTTTATGCACTGAAAATAATTAAATTATCCAAAAATTAGAATTAAGCAATGTAAATAGCAAAGAAAAGTGCAAAATGAATGCTAAAAAATCAAATTAACAGATAATTTGAATTAAGTAACTTTGAAATAAGAGGAGTAGACTGAATTTACATCGCTATACTGTGTAAGATTATCATGGATTTGTTGGTTTTTACAATACTTGCTTTACTATCTTATAATCATCAGTAATGGATTTATAATTGTGTGTAAAAAGTAATTATAAAAGTCTGTAATCATTAACTGTATGCAACAGTAACCTGAATTATGTATAACGTGTAACCCTTTTGCTTATAATTAAAAGCCTGTGAGTAAGCTGTAACCAGACAACTGGATGAGAAAGAGGATTGCTATAGTCCTCCAGGTCTCCATAATCAGCACCTGTGAAGAGACGCTCGGTCACTCGACCAGGAAACACCAAGACTGGTTCAACAAGAATGACCAGGAGATCCAGGAGCTAATAAGCTGCAAGCGCAAGGTATTCCTGATCTGGAAACAGCAACAGAACTCGAGAGCAAGAAAGCAGCTCTACAGACGCCTGAAGGCCGAGGTCCAACAAAAAACTCGTGACCTAAAGAACAGATGGTGAGTGGAGAAAGCGCAGGAGATCCAGCAGCTAGCCGACAACCACGACGTGCGTGGATTCTTTAGCGCAGTCAAGACCATCTATGGCCCAAGCACCCAAGGCCCTACCCCACTGTGGGCCAAGAACGGAGAGATACTCATCAAGGACAGAGAGGCAGTCAGTGCCCGCTGACAGGAGCACTTCGAAGATCTCCTTAACCGAGACTCTGGGCTGGATTTTGTCAATGGGGACGTGATGGAGGCGGGACTCCCACTTTTTGGGTTGTAGTCCCGCCTCCATCGACTTGTGGCCAACCCACTGTATTTTCCCTTGATTGGCCTTGTTAAGCCCGCCCAGTGGGCTTAGCAGACCAATCAAGGGTCCCTTGGATACAGGTGACGTCAGCCATTGAAATTTCATCTGTCAAGAGCTTTTGACAGATGAAATTTCAGTGTTTGACAGCTCTGTGAAGCTGTCAAACACTGACAATATGATTTCTAACTTGAGTCCCTGTACCTAGACTCAGTTAGAAATTATTCCAGCACAGAAAGCAGAGACTGCAGCTTTTGACAGCTCCGCGGCCATTCTGCTTTCTGTGCCGTGGATGTGAGGGACTCCCGACACCTTAAGGAAGCTAGCCTGCAGGACAAAGTTAAGGTAAGTAAAAGTTCTTAAAACACTTTATACACACACCAAACACACTTAGCTCTGCACTCATGCACCCATCACTCACCTGCACATCGGACATCTTGACTCCTCCAAGCCCTCCAGACCGACGGTCCACCTCGCTGAATCGGCGTGGTTCGGACCTGTTGGGAAGCCCACACTTCAGGGCTAAAAATAGGGATTAGGCAAAAAACTGCCTGTTAACTACCTGTTAACAGGCAGTTTATTGGCACTAATCCCCTTCCCGCCTCGGGGAGGCGGGTCCCAGCACAGGTCGGGTACCCGCCTCCTGGGAAACTGGCATGGAGGTGGGTTGGGGGCGGGATGGGTTCGGGACCCCCGAATCTGCTATTTTCACACCACTCCCGCCTCCAAACCCACCTCCACGGGCCGGTGAAAATTGAGCCCTCTGTCTTCGACATGAGAGTCCTCAATTCCATCCCGCAGCATGCTACCCGCCACCATCTCAGCACAACCCCAGCCCGGCATGAGGTTGAAAAGGCTATCCGACAACTGAAGAACAACAAGGCCTCAGGAGCAGATGGAATCCCCGCCGAGGCACTAAAGCATGGCGGAGAAGCATTATTGGTGCGAATACATGAACTCATTTCTCTTATCTGGAAGGAGGAGAGCGTGCCAGGGGATCTCAGAGACGCTGTAATTGTGACCATCTTCAAGAAAGCTGACAAGTCTGATTGCGGTAATTACAGAGGAGTTTCCCTACTGTATGCCACAGGGAAAGTCATCGCAAGAATCCTCCTCAATCGCCTTCTCCCAGTGGCCGAAGAGCTCCTCCCAGAGTCGCAATGCGGATTCCGCCCACTAACGGGCACAATGGACATGATCTTCACCGCACGTCAACTACAAGAGAAATGCAGGGAACAGCACCAACCGCTGTACATGACCTTCTTTGATCTCACAAAGGCCTGCGACACTGTCAACCGTGAGGGATTATTGAGTGTCCTCCTCAAATTCGGTTGCCCTCAAAAGTTTGTCACCATCCTCCGCCTGCTTCATGACAACATGCAAGCCATGATCCTGACCAACGGTTCCACCACAGACCCAATTCACGTACGAACCGGGGTCAAGCAAGGCTGTGTCATTGCACCAACGCTCTTCTCGATCTTCCTTGCTGCAATGCTCCATCTCACCCTCAGTAAGCTCCCCACTGGAGTGGAGCTAATTTACAGAACAAACGGGAAACTGTTCAACCTCCGTCGCCTCCAGTCCAGATCCAAGGTCGTCCCATCCTCTGTCGTTGAATTATAGTATGCAGACGACGCTTGCGTCTGCGCTCACTCGGAGGTCGAACTCCAAACCATCGTCAACACCTTCACCGAAGCGTACGAGAGCATGGGCCTTACACTAATCATCCGTAAGACAAAGGTCCTCTACCAACCTGCCCCCGCCACACAGTACTGCCCCCCGATTATCAAAATCCATGACAAGGCATTGGACAACGTGGACCACTTTCCATACCTCGGGAGCCTACTGTCAACAAGGGCAGACGTCGATGACGAAGTCCAACACCGCCTTCAGTGTGCCAGTGCAGCCTTCGGTTGCCTGAGGAAGAGAGTGTTTGAAGACCAGGACCTCAAACCCGGCACTAAGCTCATGCTCTACAGAGCAGCAGTGATACCCGCCCTGCTGTATGCCTCAGAGACGTGGACCATGTACAGCAGGCACCTCAAAGCACTGGAGAGGTACCACCAACGCTGCCTCCGCAAGATCCTGCAAATCCATTGGCAGGATAGGCGCACCAACGTCAGTGTTCTCGCTCAGGCCAACATCCCCAGCATCGAAGCTTTGACCACGCTCGATCAGTTCCGATGGACGGGTCACATTGTCCGCATGCCCGATACGAGACTCCCAAAACAAGCGCTCTACTCGGAGCTCCGGCACGGCAAAAGAGCCCCAGGTGGGCAGAGGAAACGCTTCAAGGATACCCTTAAAGCTTCTTTGAAAAAGTGTAACATCCCCACCGACACCTGGGAATCCCTGGCCCAAGACCGCACAAAGTGGAGGAGAAGCATCCGGGAAGGCGCCGAACACCTCGAGTCTCTTCGCCGGGAGCAAGCGGAAGCCAAACGCAGGCAGCGCAAGGAGCGCACGTCAACCCAAGCACCCCACCCACCCGCCCCTTGAACCACCGTCTGCCCCACCTGTGACAGAGACTGTAGGTCCCGCATTGGACTCATCAGTCACCTGCGAACTCATTTTTAATGTGGAAGCAAGTCATCATCGGTTCTGAGGGACTGCCTAAGAGTTGAATAGTGAGGCTGTGGGTGAAAGTTGGATATTAGCCAACAGTAAGGATGAGACATAGGGCTGGATTTTTATCATTCGGTGCGGCCTAGGGGCGGGACAGCTTCCTTCCGGGTTCCAATCCCGCCCCCAATGACGTCCGACACACAGACGATATGTTACGTCAATTGGCTTTGTTAAGCCTGCCTTGCGGGCTTGCCGGCCAATTAGGAGAAAGCCAGTGTCAGATGACGTCAGTTGATGACGCGTCATCTGCCGGTTTTCTTAAAGGGGCCACGGTCAATTTTTTTTGACAGATGATTTTTCAGTGTTTGACAGCATTGAGGTGCTGCAAACACTGACAATCACTGTACAAAGGTGAGCCCTTGTACCCAGGCTCTCCAGTGACTCCCTCCTTAGGCTAGAACAGATGGCAGCTGCAGGTGAGGTTACAGAACTGATCTGTCACTGGTGAGAGAGGTTCTCCCAATGAGGTGGGACTACACAAACACTTCAAAACTTGTTACCCACAGAAAAATCTAAATATATTAAAAATGATTTCCCCAACATTTTCTTGCCTCTGAAACTCACCAGTGTACCATTGGATCCTTCACACCACTTCTGCAACTGTCATCAATGAAGAAATATTACAGTAGACCCACAGCACGCCACACTTACCCTAGCGTGGTGTCCGGACATCGGGAAGCCCGCAGTAGACCTGTCAAAATTGCAAAAAGCCTCTTAACTGCCTGTTAACAAACTGTTAACAAGCAGTTAAGAGCCTATAATCCTCTTCCCGCCGCTAGGTGTCGGGTCCATGTGCAAATCGGGGACCCGACACCTGGGAAGATTGTTTGGAGGCGGGATGACAGCAGGTTTCTGACCCACTGTCAATCTTTGTGATTTTGCTGGATGTCCTGCCTCCAAATCCACCCCCTGAGCGCTGGCAAAATTCCCACCATAGAGTACAGCTCACCTGGGAACCAAGGTTAGCTGCAGTTGCCACTGTTTTGGAATGTATAATATCCGCAGTGAATTAGAAAAACAAAGGCCAACAGCAAGGGCCGTATCTCAACCTATGGAGACATATTCATTTGTATTGCCATAACTATCCCTGATGTGAGTCTTGATGATCAAAAACAGATGATGTAAGGGTGTCATCAGACCAAAAGCCTGCGTAAGCCAGGGTGCTACGGACGGGACATCTTTATGATTGGATTTTGGGTTTGGGTGTCAGCCAGTGATTGGTTCAGGAGGATTCCATAGGTTTTGAATGAGCGTAAGAGTATAAGAAGGGGGTCTTAACAGCCACAAAGTATAGAAGATTTCAGGTGTAGAAGGTTTCAGGAGTAGAAGATTACAGGATGAATCCAGGAGACAACTGGGAGACAGGGAGAGAGAGTGAAACTAGAGACACAGGGTGCAGCCTGCTCACAGTTGCGCTTCTACCCAGAGATAACGGAGTAATATAAATCTCAATTATTCTCTGTAAACTGCTGCTTGAATACTGTAATGTATATGATATAATTGCAATTATGGAGACATGGCTACAGGGTGACCAAGGCTGGAAGCTGAATATCCAAGGATATTCGATATTTAGGAAGGTCAGGTAAAAAGGAAAAGGAGGTAGGGTGGCATTGTTAGTAAAGGATGAAATCAGAGCAATCGTGAGAAAGGATATTGGCTCAGAAAATCAAGATGTAGAATCAGTCTTGGTGGAGCTAAGAAGCACCAAGGGACAGAAAACATTGGTGGGAGTTGTCTATAGGCCTCCAAACAGTAGTGGTAATGTAGGGGATGGCATCAAACAGGAAATTAGAGATGCATGTAACAAGGGTACTACAGTAATCATAGGTGATTTTAATCTACATATAGACTGGCCACACCAAATTAGCAATAATACTGTGGAGGATGAATTCCTGGAGTGTGTACGAGATAGATTTTTAGACCAGTACGTTGAGGAGCCAACTAGGGAACAGGCTATCCTAGATTGGGTATTGTGCAATGAGAAGGGGGTTAGTTAATAATCTTGTTGTGCGGGGTCCTTTAGGGAAGAGTGACCATAATATGATAGAATTCTTCATTAAGATGGAAAGTGAAGTAGTCCAATCCGAAACAAAGGAAACTACGAAGGTATGAGGAGTGAGTTGGCTATGATAGATTGGGGAGCTTCATTAAAAGGCTTGACGGTGGATAGGCAATGGCTAACATTTAAGGAACGAATGCATGAATTGCAACAGTTATACATTCCTTTCTGGCGCAAAAACACAAAAGGAAAAGCGGCCCAACCATGGCTAACAAAAGAAATTAAGGATAGTATTAGATCCAAAGAGGAGTCATATAAAGTTGCCAGAAAAAGTAGCAAGCCTGAGGATTGGGAGCAGTTTAGAATTCAACAAAAAAAGACCAAGAGATTGATTAAGAGGGGAAAAATAGAGTATGAGAGTAAACTTGCAAGGAACATAAAAGTGGACTGTAAAAACTTCTACAAGTATGTAAAAAGAAAAAGATTAGTGAAAACAAATGTAGGTCCCTTACAGTCAGAAACGGGAGAATTTATAATGGGGAACAAGGACACAAATAACTTCCCAGAAATGCTAGGGATCCAAGGGTCTAGTGAGAAGGAGGAATTAAAGGAAATTAGTATTAGTAAAAAAATAGCGCTGGAGAAATTAATGGGACAGAAAGCTGATAAATCCCCAGGGCCTGATAATCTGCATCCCAGAGTACTGAAAGAGGTAGCCATGGAAATAGTGGATGCATTGGTTGTCATCTTCCAAAATTCTATAGATTATGGAACAGTTCCTGCAGATTGGAGGGTGGCAAATGTAACCCCACTATTTAAAAAAGGAGGGAGAGAGAAAACAGAGAACTACAGACCGGTTAGCCTAACATCAGTAGTAGGGAAAATGTTAGAGCTGGATTTTGATACTGGGGCGGGTTGGGGTCGTGTCATCCACTTTTCGTGTTATCCACCCGACTGCAATTGGATGTGGGAGATTGATGCGATTTTCACCTAATTGGGCAATTGAGTTCAGCATGTGGGAACCCATGACCCAATTAGTGTTTTCAGTCTGAAAGTCGCCTCTGATTATGTCATCATTGCTGCTGCATTGAAGGTCTGCAAAGACTGCCTGGCCTTTGCTGTGAGAGGACCTGGATGCAAAATGAGCAGCAGCAGCCCTAAGTCTGCTCCCAGATATTTTTGCACCACCACTCCCAGATATGTCTCCCATCCACCACCACTCCCAGATATTCCATCCATCCATCCATCCAGCCAGCCAGCTATCCAAATGTGCTCCCACCAGGTTTCACAGGCATGCTTCACGTAGAAAAAGGGTTAAAATCACAAAGGCCTTTCAAAATGGCATTATAGAGACAATTTAGTACTTGTTAAGGGCCTTAACAGCCTATCCCGCCTCTTAGAGGCGGGACGGAGTCGGGACCAGCAGACACGATTTAATGAAAATTGCGTGGAGGCGGGATGGAGGCGGGCTTGTGCCCGCCCGCCAGTTTTTGCAATTTTAACCCCCCACACACCTCCAAACCCACCTCCACGGGTCAATGAAAATCCAGCCCTTAGTGTCTATTATAAAGGATGTGATAACAGAACACTTAGAAAATATCAATGGGATTAGACAAAGTCAACATTGATTTATGAAAGGGAAATCGTGTTTGACAAAGCTACTGGAGTTTTTTGAGGATGTAACTGGTAGAATAGATAAGGGAGAACCAGTGGATGTGGTGTAGTTGGATTTTCAGATGGCCTTTGATAAAGTCCCACTAAGTGGTTATAGTGCAAAATTAAAGCACATGGGATTGGGGGTAATATACTGGCATGGATTGAAAATTGGTTAACAGACAGGAAACAGGGAGTAGGAATAAATGGGTCTTTTTCGGGGTGGCAGGTGGTGACTAGTGGGGTACCGCAGGGATCAGTGCTTGGGCCCCAGCTATTCACAATATTTATCAATGATTTGGATGAGGGAACCAAATATAATATTTCCAAGTTTGCTGACAACCCGAAACTAGGTGGGATTGTGAATTGTGAGGAGGATGCAAAGAGACTTCAAGGTGATTTAGACAATTTGAGTGAGTGAGATGAGGAGAAATTTCTTCACTCAGAGGGTGGTGAACCTGTGGAATTCTCTACCACAGAAGGCTGTGGAGGCCAAGTCACTGAATATATTTAAGAAGGAGATAGATAGATTTCTGGACACAAAAGGCATCAAGGGGTATGGAGAGAGAGTGGGAATATGGTATTGAGATAGAGGATCAGCCATGATCATATTGAATGGCGGAGCAGGCTCGAAGGGCCAAATGGCCTACTCCTGCTCCTATTTTTCTATGTTTCTATGTTTCTATTAAGTCTTGCTTCTGCTGAATAAAGTTAAATTACTGTCCCTAATATGGGTCAACCTCGAATCATTTGGAACCAGGGTCCCTCTGGGAGCTTATGGGTAATTTGGCTGTTGAAACAGCAATTACACCCACCCACCAGTGGTGCTATATTACCTCCCCTGTGGGAAGATGTAATTACAGTGTGACAAGTTTACATAGGTGGTTCCCATTATAAATGTAGACGGAGAAATTTATAATGGAAAAAATTGGCAACAAACATGCACAGATGAAAGATGTTTAATGTGGCTCCAGAACTAGCCGCACCTCTAGCCAAGCTGTTCCAGTACAACTACAACACTGGCATCTATCCGACAATGTGGAAAACTGCCCAGGTATTCCCTGTCCACAAAAAGCAGGACAAATCCTAACCGGCCAATTACCGCCCCATAAGTCTACTCTCAATCATCAGCAAAGTGATGGAAGGTGTCATCGACAGTGCTATCAAGCGGCACTTACTCACCAATAACCTGCTCACGGATGCCCAGTTTGGGTTCTGCCAAGACCACTCGGCTCCCAACCTCATTACAGCCTTGGTCCAAACATGGACAAAGGAACTGAATTCCAGAGGTGAGGTGAGAGTGACTGCCCTTGACATCAAGGCAGCATTTGACCGAGTGTGGCATCAAGGAGCCCTAGTAAAACTGAAGGCAATGGGAATCGGGGGGAAAACGCTCCACTGGCTGGAGTCATACCTAGCACAAAGGAAGATGGTTGTGGTGATTGAAGGTCAATCATCACAGCCCCAGGATATCACTGCAGGAGTTCCTCAGGGCAGTGTCCTAGGCCCAACCATCTTCAGCTGTTTCGTCAATGACCTTCCCTCCAACATAAGGTCAGAAATGGGGATGTTCGCTGATGACTGCACTGTGTTCAGCGCTATTCACAACTCCTCAGATAATGAATCAGTCCATGCCCGCATGCAGCAAGACCTGGACGACGTTCAGGCTTGGGCTGATAAGTGGCAGGTAACATTCGCGCCACAGAAGTGCCAGGCAATGACTATCTCCAACAAGCGAGAGTCTAACCACCTCCCCTTGGCATTCAACGGTATTACCATCGTCGAATCCCCCACTATCAACATCCTGGGGGTCACCATTGACCGGAAACTTAACTGGACCAGCCACATAAATACTGGGACAACAAGAGCAGGTCAGAGGCTAGGTATTCTGGGGCAAGTGTCTCACCTCCTGACTCCCCAAAGCCTTTCCACCATCTACAAAGCACAAGTAAGGAGTGTGATGGAATACTCTCCACTTTCCTGGATGAGTGCAGCTCCAACAACACTCAAGAAGCTCGACACCATCCAGGACAAAGCAGCCCGCTTGATTGGCACCTCATCCACCACCTTAAACATTCACTCCCTCCACCACTGGCGTACTGTGGCTACAGTGTGTACCATCTACAAGATGCACTGCAGCAACTCGCCAAGGCTTCTTCGGCAGCACCTCCCAAAACCGCAACCTCTTCCACCTAGAAGGACAAGGGCAGCAGGCGCATGGGAACACCACCAGCTCCAAGTTCCCCTCCAAGTCACACACCATCCTGACTTAGAAGTATATCGCCGATCCTTCATCGTTGCTGGGTCAAAATCCTGGAACTCCCTCCCTAACAGCACTGTGGGAGTACCTTCACCACACGGACTGCAGCGGTTCAAGAAGGTGGCTCACCACCTTCTCGAGGGCAATTAGGGATGGTCAATAAATGCTGGCCTTGCCAGCGAGGCCCACATCCCATAAACGAATAAAAAAAACATATTATGGATATTAGGCCGAAAATTCCAACAATACCATTAAGCCATTGGAGCTGAGATGGAGCAGGATCTTTGTCCACCAGGTCATGTATAAATTGCGGGGTCAGCCAAATTAAACAGGCAGAGACATACAGGCTTTCTAATTTCAGCCTGAAACACCTCAGATATGCTGGGGAAGAGGAGGCAACTGCATTACAGGCGAGGTCAGGCCCCAAAATGGCCATGAAGAATGGGAGAGCCTGGAAAATACCTGGGGTGGGGTGGGGTGGGGAAGGGAGCAGGAGGCTGTGGGAGGAGGAGGAAGAGGAGGATATCAAACCTGCTGCTATTTAAGGGGCAATGGAAGCACTAGATGAAGCAGGCAACCTGGGTGACAAGGATGGCACACAACTCGAAGAAATGAGCACCCAACGTCAGAGAGCTGGACCCGCATGTCCTCAAAATGGAGATATGGAGCAGGAGGAACAGTCTGTTTGGCGCCATGGGGCAAGAGACCCACTAAGAATGCGGTACACAATTTGTGGAGAGAGGTGGCTATGGCTGTGAGTGCCATCTCCTTTTATCCCAGGACTCCTTTGTAATGCAGGAGAAAGTTTAATGCCCCACCAGAACAGCCGATGTAAGCTACCTGCTTCCCCAACATTTCCTTGTGGTCTCTTTATATGTGGAGCACTTCTTCATTCATTACCCCAATGATGCCAGAGGTGAAAGTGGGCCCCCACCTGATAGTGAGGAGTGGAGGCCATGCAGAAATCAGCCACTGGTTCCTGAGCCTGTGGACTCAGATCTCTGAGGTGCTGCTCTAAAATGAATATTGGATTAGCATCATACTCATGGAGGCACGAAGGACCATCTCTGAGGACCTGAGACAGATGGCAGGATAGGTTTAACAGCACAGGGAGGCACCAAGTGGTAATAAGAAGCACAAGCTATAAATATATAAGCAGTAAAATCTATGGTGCAGTGGTGATTAATCTGTATTGTGGGCAGGACAGCTGAAAGATTTGTAGATATAATAAATGATTGTTTCTTAACACAACATGTTAGTGAGGAAATTAGGGGTAATCGGATACTGGATTTAGTTTTTCGTAGTGATCCTGATGCTGTACCAGACCTGCATGTGAGGGATCACCTCGGACAACAATATAATTAGATTCAACTTGATCAGATGAGTCGGGGGAATGGTCTGTAATTTTGTGGGTGACACAAAGATTTGTGTGGGTGAGAAAAATAGATTTCAAGCCCTGGAAAAGGTTCAGAGGAGGGCCACTAGATTGGTACCTCGAGAGGCCAGTGTCGGGAGCAACAGGAGAGAACAGTGAGTATTTAAACTCACTTTCGCGGGCTTTTTTTCAGAGGCCGGTGTCGGGAGCAACAGGAGAGAACAGTGAGTATTTAAACTCACTTTCGCGGGCTTTTTTACAGAGGCCGGTGTCGGGAGCAACAGGAGAGAACAGTGAGTATTTAAACTCACTTTCGCGGGCTTTTTTACAGAGGCTTACCAATCTCACAGACCGGCGGCGGCATTCCAGAGACACGTCATGATTCAAAAAGTGACGCGGGCAAGAGGAAGCAGCTGATTGGGTGAGTACGGCCAGGTGAGTATTTATACTACTCTATAGTTTGACAGTTAAGGTTAATAGTTTATAAAGTTTAGAAGGTCTTAATGTTTGTGGTTATAGTTTCTAAGGTCTCTGTTGTGTAGTGGGGAGTGCTAGTAAACAAGGGCCCTTGAGTATATCATTTAATTGTAGTGTAATTAGTGGTATTGATTTGATTTAATTTAATTTAAATTAATTAACGGGTAAGTCATGGCAGCACAGCTTGGCCCTGTGGCATGCTCCTCCTGCACTATGTGGGAAATCAGGGACACTTCCTGTGTCCCTGATGACCATGTGTGCGGGAAGTGTATCCAGCTGCAGCTACTGGCAGACTGCATTGCGGCACTGGAACTGCGAATGGATACATACTGGAGCATTCGCGATGCTGAGGACATTATGGATAGCATGTTTAATGAGTTGATCACACCGCAGGTAAAGGCTGCACAGGCAGGAAGGGAATGGGTGACCGCCAGGCAGAGTAGTAGGCGCAGGCAGGTAGTGCAGGGGTCCCCTGTGGCCATCCCCCTCTCAAACAGATATACCACTTTGGATATTGTTGAGGGAGATGGCTTATCGTGGAAGGCAGCAGCAGCCAACTTCCTGGCACCATGGGTGGTTCTGCTGCACAGGACGGGAGGAAAAAGAGCAGGAGAGCTATAGTGATAGGGGATTCTATTGTAAGGGGAATAGATAGGCGTTTCTGCGGCCGCAAACGAGACTCCAGGATGGTATGTTGCCTCCCTGGTGCAAGGGTCAAGGATGTCTCGGGGCAGCTGCAGGGCATTCTGGAGGGGGAGGGTGAACAGCCAGTTGTTGTGGTGCATATAGGTACCAATGATATAGGTAAAAAATGAGATGAGGTCCTAAAAGCTGAATATAGGGAGTTAGGAGGTAAATTAAAAAATAGGACCTCAAAGGTAGTAATCTCAGGATTGCTACCAGTGCCACGTGCTAGTCAGAGTAGAAATAGAAGGATATTTCAGATGAATACGTGGCTAGAGGAATGGTGCAAGGGGGAGGGATTCAAATTCCTGGGACATTGGAACTGGTTATGGGGGAGGTGGGACCAGTACAAACTGGATGGTTTGCACCTGGGCGGGACCGGGACCGATGTCCTAGGGGGAGTGTTTGCTAGTGCTGTTGGGGAGGGTTTAAACTAAAATGGCAGGGGGTTCAATATTCAGGAAAGACAGGCAAAAAAGGAAAGGAGGTGGGGTAGCATTGCTGGTTAAAGAGGAGATTAACACAATAGTAAGGAAGGATATTAGCTCTGATGGTGTGGAATCTGTATGGGTAGAGCTGAGAAATACCAAGGGGCAGAAAACGTTAGTGGGAGTTGTATACAGACCCCCAAACAGTAATGCTGAGGTTGGGGATGGCATTAAATGGGAAATTAGAGATGCGTTCAATAAGGGCATAGCAGTTATCATGGGTGGCTTTAATCTACATATAGATTGGGCTAACCAAATTAGTAACAATACTGTGGAGGAGGAATTCCTAGAGTGTATACGGGATGGTTTCCTGGACCAATATGTCGAGGAACCAACTGGAGATCAGGCCATCTTAGACTGGGTATTATGTAATGAGAAAGGATTAATTAGCAATCTTGTTGTGCGAGGCCCCTTGGGAGGAGCGATCATAATATGATAGAATTCTTCATTAAGATGGAAAGTGTAGTAGTAGACTCAGAGACTAGGGTCCTGAATTTAAATAAAGGAAACTACGATGGTATGAGGCGTGAGTTGGCTAGGATGGATTGGGGAGCGTTACTTAAAGGGTTGACGGTGGATAGGCAATGGCAAACATTTAAAGATCGCATGGATGAACTACAGAATTTGTTCATCCCAGTTTGGCATAAAAATAAAACAATAAAGGTGACTCAACCGTGGCTAACAAGGGAAATTAGGGATAGCATAAGATCCAAGGAGAGGACATATAAATTGGCCAGACAAAGCAGCAAACCTGAGGATTGGGAGCAGTTTAGGATTCAGCAAAGGAGGACAAAGGGATTAATTAAGAGGGGGAAAATAGAATATGAGAGTAAGCTTTCAGGGAACATAAAAACTGACTGTAAAAGCTTCTATAGATATGTGAAGAGAAAAAGATTGGTGAAGTCAAGCGTAGGTTCCTTGCAGTCAGAATCAGGGGAATTTATAATGGGGAACAAAGAAATGGCTGACCAATTAAATACATACTTTGGTTCTGTCTTCACAAAGGAGGACACAAATAACCTCCCAGAGTTGTCGGGGAACATAGGGTCTAATGAGAGGGAGGAATTGAATGAAATCAGTATTTGTAGGGAAATGGTGTTAGGGAAATTGATGGGATTGAAGGCCGATAAATCCCCAGGGCCTGATAATCTACATCCTAGGGTACTTAAGGAAGTGGCCCTAGAAATAGTAGATGCATTGCTGGTCATCTTCCAAAATTCTATAGACTCTGGAACAGTTCCCATGGATTGGAGGGTAGCTAATGTAACCCCACTATTTAAAAAAGGTGGTAGAGAGAAAATGGGGAATTATAGACCGGTAAGCCTGACGTCGGTAGTGGGGAAAATGCTAGAGTCCATTATAAAAGATGTAATAGCAGAGCACTTGGAAAACAGTGACAGGATCGGACAAAGTCAACATGGATTTACAAAAGGTAAATCATGCTTGACTAATCTACTGGAATTTTTTGAGGATGTAACTGGTAGAATAGATAAGGGAGAACCAGTGGATGTGGTGTATTTGGACTTTCAGAAGGCTTTCGATAAGGTCCCGCATAAGAGATTAGCTTGCAAAGTTAAAGCACATGGGATTGGGGGTAAGGTACTGACTTGGATAGAGAACTGGTTGGCAGACAGGAAGCAAAGAGTTGGAATAAACGGGTCTTTTTCCGAGTGGCAGGCAGTGACTAGTGGGGTACCGCAGGGATCGGTGCTAGGACCCCAGCTATTCACAATATATATTAATGATCTAGACGAGGGAACTAGATGTAATATCTCCAAGTTTGCATACAACACAAAGTTGGGTGAGCGTGTGTGCTGTGAGGAGGATGCCGAGAAACTCCAGTATGATTTGGACAGGTTGGGTGATTGGGCAGATGCATGGCAGATGCAGTATAATGTGGATAAATGCGAGGTTATCCACTTTGGTGGCAAAAACAGAAAGACAGATTATTATCTGAACGGCAATAGATTGGGAAAAGGAGAAGTGCAACGAGACCTGGGTGTCCTTGTGCACCAGTCGCTGAAGGTAAGCATGCAGGTGCAGCAGGCGGTTAAGAAGGCAAATGGTATTTTGGCCTTCATAGCAAAAGGATTCGAGTACAGGAGCAAGGATGTCTTGCTGCAGTTGTACAGGGCCTTGGTGAGACCACACCTTGAGTATTGTGTGCAGTTTTGGTCGCCTTATCTGAGGAAGGATGTTCTTGCCATGGAGGGAGTGCAGCGAAGATTCACCAGACTGATACCTGGGATGGCAGGAATGACGTATGAAGAGAGATTGGGTCAATTAGGCTTATATTCGCTAGAGTTTAGAAGAATGAGAGGGGATCTCATTGAAACTTATAAAATTCTAACAGGACTAGACAGACTAGATGCAGGAAGGATGTTCCCGATGGCAGGGGAGTCCAGAACCAGGGGTCACAGTCTAAGGATAAGGGGTAAGCCATTTAGGACTGAGATGAGGAGGAATTTCTTCACCCAGAGAGTGGTGAACCTGTGGAATTCTCTACCACAGAAGGCAGTTGAGGCCAATTCATTAAATATATTCAAGAAGGAGTTAGATATATTTCTTAAGGCTAAAGGGATCAAGGGATATGGGGAGAAAGCAGCGACAGGGTACTGAATTTGGATGATCAGCCATGATCTCATTAAATGCCAGAATAGGCTCAAGGGGACGAATGACCTACTCCTGCTCCTATCTTCTATGTTTCTATGTAAAGGCCCTCAGTTATCACGATAACTGGGTCTTTATAGTCTTAGCAAATTGTAGACTTCAGGGAGATTTGACTGAGGTCCTTAAAATAATGAAAGGATTAGACATCGTCTATGTGGATCAGCTATTTGAATTTGATAGGTATGGGAGGGCCAGGGAAGATGTCAGGAGGTTTTTCTTTTCACAAAGGGATGTCAACCTTTGGAACAAGTTGCCGACTCATACCGTGTGTGCAGATTCACTGCAAACGTTCAAAAGGAAGTTGAATGATCCGAACTGTGGCTGACAGCACAGCATACAAAAGGAAGGTAGGGTATTGTACAATGTCTCTCCCAGTCGCTGTATTCTCCTGGACCTTGTTTGATCATCTTTGGATTGGAGAGGAATTTCCCAGATTTTTTCCCCCCCTGAATTGGCCTAGGGTTTCTTCTCTGCATTTCTGCCTCTCCCAGGAGATTTCCTGGCTGTTGGTGGGTGGGAGGGGCAATGGGCGTCATGGTATTCTGTTGCACCATGACTGAATGGAACAGGCTCAATGGACTAGCTGGTCTTTTCCTGTCAATCATTTTTGCATGTTTCAAGCAAAGTTTGTGGACATTTAAAGCTGTTGAACTCAACCACTTTCTGGTTTGACCAGTCACGCAGGTAATTACCCCCCTTTTCTATAAGCTTAAGACCAGTACAGTTGTGGTGTAAATGGTGGTATTTCTGGGACAGCAGCTTTGGCCCTCATTATCCTGTTATTTGCAAACATGTATCACTTTTGGGGATAGGCACATCTTTTACCATCAGCCAATTCTACCGGTTTTAGAACGGGTGCAATTCTGTCGTGTCTGAATTACACCCCAAATTCCAGTCCCTTATGCATTTATAATGGAAAAATTGCCAGAAAACATGCACAGATGAAAGATGTTTAATATAGCATGGATTGGTAACTGCAACACATTTGCACCAAAAAAATCTCAGAATTTCAGGGCCTGTGGCATAGAAATCCAATCGTGCCTGAAAAACAAGCACTGAGCAGCTGAATTTCTAGGCCATGGTGTTTAGATCTGTTAGCTTTCTGGGGAACATCTAATTTCTGATGGTCAGTGCTGGCCTCAACTTTTGTTAGCAGAATTAGTATGCTGCCATGTTGGGGAAGGTCAAGGATCAATGCTGTAATGATGAAATTCCACTGTATTGATGAATATCCAGTTATGTTCTGTGCTACAGGGGCCGGGTTTATCTCTGTTCCTGGGGGCCTAGGAGCCTTGTCGCTAGGGATTTGGGACAGGAACTTTCAACAAGTAAAGAAACATGATCATTTACCCTCACTACAATATCCACGCCAATAGAAACACAAGAACCTAGGTATGGGAAAGAAGAGAACAGTGAGTCCCTCCAGGATCAGATCTGACCACTTTTCGTCCTACATCAGATCTGCATTCTTCTGCACTACTACAGACTCAGGAATGCTCCGAGTCCCTTCTGGAAACATCCAATGAATGTAGAAATTGCTGCACTAGATGGCAGCCAAGTCCATCGATTGAATGTTATATGCAGGAAGGAGCTATTTGTGACGTTAAGTTTAACTGTGCTTTCTTCAGCTAATAATCATCTCCTCTGGTTCTACCTTGGTTTTGCACAAAATACCTTTCTAATTCAACCTGATCAATTCCTTTCATTTAAAAAAAATTAGCCGGGAAAAATGGAGGGCCAGCATAATAACTCACAAAAATATATATCATCATAGAAATTGTAATATGTAAGGTCTGCAACAGAAGAGGATAGTGCGCCCGCAGTAATCACATCAATGTGTATCTCAAAATCCTGTATATATTTTAAGGGAAGCTTTCTTTAAAATTGTTATTTAATGTTTATTTTTGGATTAATGTCATAATTGGATAGACCCACAGTATAGCATCTTACATGTCACTGACCTGAACATTCTAATAACTGTTCTATTTATAACCTAAAATAATATTTAGATGATTTTTTGTTGTTTTTTGTTTCACCTTGCTTCAGGTTTCCTAAGGTGCTACCCTTCCTCACACAAATATTCCCAGTAAATAGAAGGTGCATGAAAATAGCTAAGGATGAGCCTTCCCTAAGTTTTCTCTCTTCTTGTGAAGATAAACTCATTGCCTAGTTACTAAGCACCAGGGGAAGACCAGTAATCCACTTCTTCATTATGTATCAGCCAGAGGCTCAGTTGGTAGCACACTTGCCTCTGAGTCACAAGGTTGTGGGTTCAAGTTCCCACTCCAGAGACCTGAGCACAAAAATCTAGGCTGACACTCCAGTGCAGTACTGAGGGAACACTGCACTGTTGCAGACGTCGTCTTTTGGATGAGACATTAAACCAAGGCCCCGTCTACTCTCTCAGGTGGACGTGAAAGATCCCACGGCACTATTTTGAAGTATGTTCGTATGTGAGAACAGGGGAGTTATCCCTGGTGTCCTGGCCAATATTTATTGCTCCATCAACATCACTAAAACAGATTATCTGGTCATTATCACATTGCTGTTTGTGGGAGCTTGCTGTGCGCAAATTGGCTGCCGCGTTTCCTACATTACAACAGAAACTACACTTCAAAAAGTACTTCGTTGGCTGTAAAGCGCTTTGGGATGTCCGGTGGTCATGAAAGGCGCTATATAAATGCAAGTCTTTCTTTTCCTAACTCAAGACTGTGCACTCCCACCTCCCACTGTTGATGTCCACCTCAAAGACATCGTTCACCCTCACTCCCACTGTTAACGCCTACCTCAGCGACATCACTCACCCTCAACCCCCCTCACTCCCACTGTTAACGCCTACCTCAGCGACATCGCTCACCCTCAACCCCCCTCACTCCCACTGTTAACTCCCACCTCAGCGACATCGCCCACCCTCAGTCCCACTGTTAACTCCCACCTCAGTGACGTCGTCCCCTCAAATACCCTTACTCCCACTGTTTAGTTCCATGCAAGTCTGGAGGCTGGTACACTAAGTGAGATGAGGCATTGCAGCATCCTGGAGGTTGGAAGTGAGTCCCACTAGGGGTTCGGGACCTGTGCCTGAAATTTGGGAGGGGGGGGGGGGCGCAATTTCTTTAAAAAAATTATTAATTCATGGGATGTGAGCATTGCTGGCAAGGCCAGCATTTATTGCCCATCCCCAGTTGCCCCTTGAGAAGGTGGTGGTGAGCTGGCTTGTTGAACCGCTGCAGACATGTGGTGAAGGTACTCCCACAGTGCTGTTAAGGAGGGAGTTCCAGGATTTTAACACAGCGACGATGAAGGGACGACAATATACTTCCAAGTCAGGATGGTGTGTGACTTGGAGGGGAACTTGGAGGTGGTGGTGTTCCCATGTGCCAGCTGCCTTTTTAATTATTAAAGCAGCCTTCGACAGGGGATACGATCCTCTGCACCCTGAGCACCCCACCTCGGGCTGGCTAAATACAGCCTGAGTTTCTGGAATCTTTGGCAGAGGGGGGTTGCCATAGATGCACCCCTCACACCTACTTCTGAAAGCCGCTCTCCTGAACATGACCTTTGGCCAGGTCAGCGGCAGAGTTTCAGAACAGCCGTAATCCTGGAGTAACTGTCAGATTTGTGACCCCATGGGTCTGAGTGTTTACTTATTTAGCATAAGTCATCCTGGTTACTTTTAAGTGGAGAGTGCTCAGAATCCTGTTTTTTTTCTTATTTACTTATATTACCAGTGCCCTTAAATACACCAGCTACTTATTTTAGAAATTACAAACAATGAATTCTTACCTACTGTGTCTGCCAGATTCTGAAACTAATTGATATTTCGCTATTCTTGCCTGCACTCTTTTTTTTTAGCGAGAATTTATTACTGCTCTCATGCCTGACACCCAGTCAGGATAAATCTACAGTTCTTTCTCTCATAGTGATTTAACTCCTGTGGTTACAGAAATCTCACCAGGATTTCAGTCAGTGGCCTGTGAGTGCAGCCAGCACTGAGTGCAGCAGCACAGAGTAAACAACTGCGAGTTTGGTAAGTGTGGGAATTTTAAGGGTTAATCTCTTTTAAAATCTAGTGTTAATTGCTAACAGCTCTTAAGTAAGATTAACTGTTTAAGTTAAAATTTAAACTTTAAATTTTTAAGTTTTTTCAGGCTTAAGCAGAGACAAACAAGCAAGCTCTCCTGCTGGAGAGCTGCTGTAGTTAGTTAATTAGCTAACTGGATTAAACTGGTTCCTGAAACAGTAGCAGAGCAGTGGTGACTCATCTGAGTCACAAACAGTATAAACACAGGGGCCTGTGAGTGCAGCAGCACAGAGTGAACAACTGCGAGTTTGGTAAGTGTGGGAATTCGGTGAAGTGGGGGGAAGGAGGTGCTTGCTTTTCTTAACTTCTCCCACAGAGCGGCGGCGGACCTGAGCGGGAGCAGACCGAGGCCCAAGAATGAGGATAAAAGCAGCACCAGACCTGCATCAACAAGAGAAACAGCAGTGTGACGTTACAGGTAAGGCAGGTAAGTGATTGGTAGTGACTGTGGGCTAAGTTTTAAGTTAACATATAACATATAACTAAATTTTAAAAACTAAACTTAATTAATTAATTTAATAAACTAAATGAGGTAAATAATTTGATTAATACTAAACTAATTAATTAAACAAATAAAATAATGGGAGAACAGGCGATGTGGTGCTGCTGCAATATGTGGGAGCTTGTGGACAATTTTGTCCAGGGCGACTACATCTGCAGTAAGTGTCTGCGGCTCGAGGAACTTCGGCTCCAAGTTGAGGAGCTGGAGTCCGAGCTGCAGACATTGCAAGACATCAGGGAGGGAGAAAGTTACCTGGACCTTTTGCTCCAGGAAGCAGCCACACTCCTTAGATTAAATACTTTAGAATTGACACGTGGTCAGGGACAGGAGGGTGTGACTGCGAGCCAGGCAGGTACGGGGATCCAGGAGGTAGTATTGCAGGAGCCTCAGTCCCTGCACTTGTCCAATAGATTCGAGGTTCTTGCAACCCTTGTGGACCAGTGCGGGGACTGCGGGGAGGACGAGCAAACTGACCATGGCACCATGGTACAGGAAGCCGTTCAAGTGGGGGGCGTAAAAAGGAAGGTGGTTGTAGTAGGTGACAGTATAGTTAGGGGGATAGACACTGTTCTCTGCAGCCAGGAGCGTGAGTCCCGAAGGGTATGTTGCCTACCCGGTGCCAGGGTAAAGGACATCTCCTCTAGGCTGCAGAAGAACTTGGAGTGGGAGGGGGAGGATCCAGTTGTTGTGGTCCACGTAGGTACCAATGAAAAAGGTAGGACAAAGAAAGAGGTTCTGCTGAGAGAGTTTGAGCAGCTAGGGACTAAATTAAAAATCAGAACCACAAAGGTCATAATCTCTGGATTATTACTGGAGCCACGAGCAAATTGGCATAGGGTCAATCGGATCAGGGAGATGACTGCGTGACTCAAAGATTGGTGTGGGAGAAGTGGGTTTCAATTCGTGGGGCATTGGCACCAGTACTGGGGAAAGAGAGAGCTGTTCTGTTGGGACGGTATACACCTGAACCATGCTGGCACCAGAGTTCTAGTGAATCGAATAACTAGGGAGGTAGATAGGGCTTTAAACTAAATAAGGGAGGGGAGGGTCCCAGTGGAGAGAAATCTAGAATGCTAAAGAGAAAAGACAAGGAAGCAGTGCAGGAAAGTGGTTGAAGTAAGGATAACCAGATTGTGTCAGGAAGGGACAGAGCATAGAAACAAAGGAGTGCACTAACAAATAGGGTCCGGGTAAGGAAAAATGGTAATAAGACAAATAGGGCCATAGCACAAAAACATTTTAAGATGTCTAAAAATGTTAAAAAGACAAATCTAAAGGCACTGTATCTGAATGCACGAAGAATTCGTAATAAGGTGGATGAATTAACAGCACAAATAGATGTAAACGGATACAATATAATTGTGATTACAGAGACATGGCTACAGGGTGATCAAGGCTGGGAGATGAATATCCAAGGATATTCGCTATTTAGGTAGGACAGGCAAAAAGGAAAAGGAGGTGGGGTGGCCTTGTTAGTAAAGGATTAAATCAGAGCAATAGTGAGAAAGGATATTGGCTCAGAAAATCAAGATGTAGAATCAGTCTGGGTGGAGCTAAGAAGCACCAAGGGGCAGAAAACATTGGTGGGAGTTGTCTATAGGCCTCCAAACAGTAGTGGTAATGTAGGGGATGGCATCAAACAGGAAATTAGAGATGCATGTAACAAAGGGTACTACAGTAATCATGGGTGACTAATCTACATATAGACTGGCCACACCAAATTAGCAATTATACTGTGGAGGATGAATTCCTGGAGTGTGTACGAGATGGTTTTTTAGACCAGTACGTTGAGGAGCCAACTAGGGAACAGGCTATTCTAGATTGGGTATTGTGCAATGAGAAGGGGTTAATTAATAATCTTGTTGTGCGGGGTCCTTCAGGGAAGAGTGACCATAACATGATAGAATTCTTCATTAAAATGGAAAGTGAAGAAGTCCAATCCCAAACTAGGGTCCTAAATCTAAACAAAGGAAACTACGATGGTATGAGGAGTGAGTTGGCTATGATAGATTGGGGAGCTTCATTAAAAGGCTTGACGGTGGATAGGCAATGGCTAACATTTAAGGAACGAATGCATGAATTGCAACAGTTATACATTCCTTTCTGGTGCAAAAACACAAAAGGAAAAGCGGCCCAACCATGGCTAACAAAAGAAATTAAGGATAGTATTAGATCCAAAGAGGAGTCATATAAAGTTGCCAGAAAAAGTAGCAAGCCTGAGGATTGGGAGCAATTAAGAGTTCAGCAAAAAAGGACCAAGAGATTGAATAAGAGGGGACAGAGTATAGAAACATAGAAACATAGAAGATAGGAGCAGGAGTAGGCCATTCGGCCCCTCGAGCCTGCTCCGCCATTCAATGAGATCATGGCTGATCATCCAAACTCAGTACCCTGTCCCTGCCTTCTCCCCATATCCCTTGATACCTTTAGCCTTAAGAAATATATCTAACTCCTTCTTGAATATATTTACTGACTTGGCCTCAACTGCCTTCTGTGGTAGAGAATTCCACAGGTTCACCACTCTCTTGGTGAAGAAATTCCTCTTCATCTCTGTCCTAAATGGCTTACCCCTTATCTTTAGACTGTGACCTCTTGTTCTGGACTCACCCGCCATCGGGAACATCCTTCCTGCATCCAGTCTGTCTAGCCCTGTTAGAATTTTATACGTTTCAATGAGATCTCCTCCCATTCTTCTAAACTGCAAGGAACCTACGCTTGACTTCACCAATCTTTTTCTCTTCACATATTTATAAAAGCTTTTACAGTCAGTTTTTATGTTCTCTGCAAGCTTACGCTCGTACTCTATTTCCCCCCTCTTAATTAATCCCTTTGTCCTCCTTTGCTGAATCCTAAACTGCTCCCAATCCTCAGGTTTACTGCTTTTTCTGGCCAATTTATATGTCCTCTCCTTGGATCTTATGCTATCCCTGATTTCCCTTGTCAGCCATGGTTGAGTCACCTTTTTTGTTTTATTTTTATGCCAGACAGGGATGAACAAATTATGTAGTTCATCCATGTGATCTTTGAATGTTTGCCATTGCCTATCCACCGTCAACCCTTTGAGTAACATTCCCCAATCTATCCTACCCAACTCGCGCCTCATACCATCATAGTTTCCTTTATTTAAATTCAGGACCCTAGTCTCTGAGTCAACTATTTCATTCTCCATCTTAATGAAGAATTCGATCATATTATGATCGCTCCGCCTCAAGGGGCCCCACACAACAAGATTGCTAATTAATCCTTTCTCGTTACATAATACCCAGTCTAAGATGGCCTGGTCTCTAGTTGGTTCCTCGACATATTGGTCCAGGAAACCATCCCGTATACACTCCAGGAATTCCTCCTCCACAGTATTGTCATTAATTTGTTTAGCCCAATCTATATGTATATTAAAGTCACCCATGATAACTGCTGTGCCCTTATTGCACGCGTCTCTAATTTCCTGTATAATACCATCCCCAACCTCTGCATTACTGTTTGGGGGTCTGTATACCACTCCCACTAACGTTTTCTGCCCCTTGGTATTTCGGAGTTCTACCCATACGAATTCCACATCATCAGAGTATAAGAGTAAACTTGCAAGGAACATAAAAGCAGATTGTAAAAGCTTCTACAAGTATGTTAAAGGAAAAAGATTAGTGAAGACAAATGTAGGTCCCTTACAGTCAGAAACAGGAGAATTTATAATGGGGAACAAGGAAATGGCAGAGCAATTAAACAAATACTAAGGTTCTGTCTTCACGGAAGAGGACACAAATAACTTCCCAGAAATACTAGGGAACCAAGGGGGAAAAATTCAGTATCGCCCCATTTGGGGCGCAATTATCGGCCGGGCGCAAAGATTAGCGCCTGGCGCTAATTATCGCCTCCGACTGCAAACTTGGCTTTTATCGCCCCTGGAGGTGATTGGAGCGCTAAATCAGGCCCTTCACACCTGTGTGATAGCAAAATACTGCAGATGCTGGAAATCCGAAATAACAACAGAAAACGCTGGAAAAACTCAGCAGGCGAGGCAGCATCCATGGAGAGAGAAACAGAGTTAACGTTTCAGGTCGAAGACCTTTCATCAGAACTGGAGACAGCAGGAAATCAAATAGATTTAAAGCAAGGATAAAGCTGGGAAAAGGGGGAGGGGATAAAAGAACAACAGGAAAGATTAAGAGACATTAAGAGACATTAAGAGATATCAAGGCAAGAGGTGGTGTTAATGTGACAGGTTAAGGCTGAAAGAAGTGTGAAATGCAATGGCAGAATGAAGGACAGCTGCCAGCTTCTAGGAGGAAAAAAAAAGGGGGGGGGCAAATAAAAGGGTGGATGAGAAAATAAAATATAAATGTGATGGGGCTAAGGTTATGATCTAAAATTGTTGAACTCGATATTGAGTCCAGAGGGCTGTAGCGTGCCTAAACGAAAGATGAGGTGCTGTTCCTCGAGCTTACGCTGCGCTTCCGTGGAACAGTGTAATAGGCCGAGGACGGTGAGGTCAGAGTGGGAGTGAAGCGGTGAATTAAAGTGACAGGCGACCGGGAGCTCGGGGTCCCCCTTACGGACTGAACGGAGGTGTTCCGCAAAGCGGTCACCCAATCTGCGTTTGGTCTCCCCAATGTAGAGGAGACCACATCGTGAGCAGCGAATACAGTATACTAAATTGCAGGAAGTACAAGTAAATCGCTGTTTCACCTGGAAGGGGTGTTTGGGGCCCTGGACAGTGGGAAGAGGGGAGGTGTAAGGGCATGTGTTGCATCTCCTGCGCTTGCACGGGAAGGTGCCGGGCGAAGGGGAAGGGGTGCTGGGGGTGGTAGAGGAGTGGACTAGGGTGTCGCGGAGGGAGCGGTCCCTGCGGAATGCTGAAAGGGGACACCTGTCTTAAGGTGCAAAGGCTGAGGAGCGAGGCGCTACCTCAGAGCGCTGGCGAAGCTCATGTCATTTCAGTCAGCAATGACACAGAGACACAATGGCGCCGGCCAGTTCTTAACGGGGAGGGTTGATCTTGCTCTCCATCCACATCCTGCTCATTGCAGCCTTGAATCTCGGCCTGGAGAGACCTGTACATCAAATCTGCTGGAAAGAACAATGGATAGCCCCAGGGAAAGAGCTCAGATTGCAGCCCCCACAGTCTCTTCTAAATAGATGCAAGGAAGGGCAAATCAAAATGAACCTGCAAAGTGCTGCTCAGTACCCAAAACTCCTTCACACAGCGTTGAATCTCTCCAGAAGTCTCTCTCTCTCTCTCTCAGAATGCGTGGTGCAAAAATGTCACCAACAAAAAAAGGCAGGAAGCGTTCGCCTTTAAATAGCGCTCCCCCAGTCCCTTCCTGACTGCAAAACGCTCCCCTCAACCTGTTGTTGCTAGCGGCAGGCGGTAAGGCAGGGGGCGCCACTCAATATCCGCTCCGGGGCACTACCGGGGCGTTGCGCACTCGACTGACGTCACGATCTGCTGGCGCAGGAGATCGTGGCGCTAGTGTTTAGCGCCGCCGCAATAGTCTAGTTAATTTCACGAGCGGCGCAAACATCGCCGCGCCCGGGCGCTAGTTGATTTGCGCCCCATTAGCGCCCTCTTAAGGCACTAACGGGAGGCGCAACCAACTGAATTTTTCCCCCCAAAGGTTTAGCAAAGGTTTAGTGAGAAGGAGGAATTAAAGGAAATTAGTATTAGTAAAAAATAGTGCTAGAGAAATTAATGGGACTTCAAGCTGATAAATCCCCAGGGCCTGATAATCTGCATCCCAGAGTACAAAAAGAGGTAGCCATGGAAATAGTGGATGCATTGGTTGTCATCTTCCAAAATTCTATAGATTATGGAACAGTTCCTGCAGATTGGAGGGTGGCAAATGTAACCCCACTATTTAAAAAGGAGGGCGAGAGAAAACCACAAACTATAGACCGGTTAGCCTAACATCAGTAGTAGGGAAAATGCTAGAGTCTATTATAAAGGATGTGATAACAGGACACTTAGAAAATATCAACGGGATTAGACAGAGTCAACATGGATTTATGAAAGGGAAATCGTGTTTGACAAACCACCTGCAGTTTATTGAGGATGTAACTGGTAGAATAGATAAGGGAGAACCAGTGGATATGGTGTATTTGGATTTTCAGATGGCCTTTGATAAAGTCCCACATAAGAGGTTAGTGTGTAACATTAAAGCACATGGGATTGGGGGTAATATACTGGCATGGATTGAAAATTGGTTAACAGACAGGAAACAGAGAGTAGGAATAAATGGGTCTTTTTCGGGGTGGCAGTTGGTGACTAGTGGGGTACCGCAGGGATCAGTGCTTGGGCCTCAGCTATTCACAATATATATCAATGATTTGGATGAGGGAACCAAATGTAATATTTCTAAATTTGCTGACAACACGAAACTAGGTGGGATTGTGAGGTGTGAGGAGGATGCAAAGAGGCTTCAAGGCGATTTAGGCAAGTTGAGCGAGTGGGCAAATACATGGCAGGTGCAGTATAACGTGGATAAATGTGAAATTATCCACTTCGGTAGGAAAAACAGAAAGGCAGAGTATTATTTAAATGGTAATAGATTGGGAAATGCTGATGTACAAAGGGACCTGGGTGTCCTTGTACACCAGTCACTGAAAGCAAACATGCAGGTGCAGCAAGCAGTTAGGAAGGCAAATGGTATGTTGGCCTTCATTGCAAGAGGATTTGAGTACAGGAGCAAGGATGTCCCACACCTGGAGTACTGTGTGCAGTTTTGGTCTCCTTACCTAAGAAAGGATATACTTGCCTTAGGTGGCATAGTGGTTAGCACTGCTGCCTCACAGCGCCAGAGACCCGGGTTCGAATCTGACCTCGGGTGACTGTCTGTGTGGAGTTTGCACATTCTCCCCGTGTCTGCGTGGGTTTCCTCCGGGTGCTCCGGTTTCCTCCCACAGTCCAAAAATGTGCGGGTTAGGTTGATTTGGCTATGATAAATTGACCCTTAGTGTTAAGGGGGGATTAAATATGTGGGGTTATGGGGATAGGATGGGATATGTTAGGGGGAATTAAATACGTGGGGTTACAGGGGTAGGGTGGGATATGTGTACTGTGGGGATTAAAGCAGGGACAGGGTACTGGATTTGGATGATCAGCCATGATCGTATTGAATGGTGGAGCAGGCTCGACGGGCTGAATGGCCTACTCCTGCTTCTAGATTCTATGTTTCTAAAGAGTGCAGCAAAGGTTCACTAGACTGATTCCTGGGATGGCAGGACTGTCGTATGAGGAGAGATTAGATCGACTAGGCCTGTATTCACTAGAGTTTAGAAGAATGAGAGGGCAGCTCATTGAAATGTATAAAATTCTGACAGGGCTAGACAGACTGGATGCAGGGAGGATGTTTCCCCTGGCTGGGGGGGTCTACAACGAGGGGTCACACGATACAGGGTAGGACATTTAGGACTGAGATGAGGAGAAATTTCTTCACTCAGAGGGTGGTGAACCTGTGGAATTCTCTACCACAGAAGGCTGTGGAGGCCAAGTCACTGAATAAATTTAAGAAGGAGACAGATAGATTTCTAGACACAAAAGGCGTTAAAGGGTTTGGGGAGAGAGCAGGAGTATGGTATTGAGATAGAGGACCAGCCATGATCATATTAAATGGCGGAGCAGGCTCGAAGGGCCGAATGGCCTACTCCTGCTCCTATTTTTCTATGTTTCTAACAAGATAATTCGGCCCATCTTAATGAATCCATTCAGAGAGATCCTAACATCCCCCATTGTAGCATCCAATTGTTTCTTAAATGATTCCAGGGTTTTTACCTCCACTGCTCTGTCCGAGAGTCTATTCCACACGTTGATCATTGTGTGAAGAAGCATTTCCTGATATCAGTCCTAAAATTACCTTTAGCAAAATACTGTGGTTGCTGGAAAACTGAAATAACAACAGAAAACGCTGGAAAAACTCAGCAGACCAGGCAACATCCGTGGAGAGAGAAACAGAGTTAACGTTTCAGGTCGAAGACCCTCGTCAGAACTGAGAAAAAAGCAGGAAATGAAACAGATAAAAAAGCAAGTGGGAGGCTGGGGGGGAGGAATAAAAGAACAAAAGGGGAGGTCTGTGATAAGTAGAGACATTAAGAGATGCTCAAGCAAGACGAGATGGGAATAGGACAGGTTAAGAAACAAAAGATGGCTCAGAAGTGTGAAGTGTGAAATGCTGGCAGAATGAAAGACAGCTGCTGTGGGGGAGAGAGAAAAAAAAAGGGAAAAGGCACAAACCAAAATGGTAGGGGCCGAGGTTATGATCTGAAATTGTTGAACTCGATATTGAGTCCGGAAGGCTGTAAAGTGCCTAATCGGAAGATGAGGTGCTGTTCCTCGAGCTTACGCTGAGCTTCCGTGGAACAATGCAAGAGGCCGAGGACGGTGAGGTCTGAGTGGGCGTGGAGCGGTGAATTAAAATGACAAGCGACCGGAAGCTCGGGGTCACCCTTACGGACTGATTGGAGGTGTTCCGCAAAGCGGTCACCCAATCTGCGTTTGGTCTCCTCAAGGTAGAGGAGACCACATCGTGAGCAGCGAATACAGTATACTAGATTGCAAGAAGTACAAGTAAATCGCTGTTTCACCTGGAAGGGGTGTTTGGGGCCCTGGAGAGTGGGAAGGGGGGATGTATAAGGGCAGGTGTTGCATCTCCTGCGCTTGCACGGGAAGGTGCCAGGCGAGGGGGAAGGGGTGCTGGGGGTGATAGAGGAGTGGACTAGGGTGTCTCGGAGGGAGCGGTCCCTACGGAATGCTGGAAGGGGAGGTGAGGGGAAGATACGTTTGGTGGTGGGATCAGGTTGGTGGTGGCGGAAATGGCGGAGCATGATCCGTTGAATGTGGAGGCTGGTGGGGTGAAAGGTGAGGACAAGGGGAACTCTATCGTGGTTCCAGGAGGGAGGGGCCAGGGTGAGGGCAGAAGTGCGGGAGATAGAACGGACACGGTCGAGGGCCGTGTCGACCACGGTAGAGGGGAATCCTCGGTTGAGGAAAAAGGAAGACATGTCGGAAGCACTGGAATGGAAGGTGGCATCGTCTGAGCAGATGCGGCGGAGACGGAGAAACTGGGAGAAGGGAATAGAGTCCTTACAGGAGACGGGGTGGGAGGAAGTGTAGTCCAGGTAGCTGTGGGAGTCAGTGGGCTTGTAGTGAATGTTGGTCAATAACCTATCCCCAGAGATGGAGACGGGGAAGTCGAGGAAGGGAAGGGAAGAGTCGGAGATGGACCATGTGAAGGTGAGGGAAGGGTGGAAATTGGAGGCAAAGTGAATGAAATTGTCTAGTTCAGGGCGAGAGCAGGAAACGGCACCGATACAGTCATCAATGTACCGGAAAAAGAGGTGAGGGAGGGGACCTGAGTAGGACTGGAACAAAGAGTGTTCCACATATCCCACGAAAAGGCAGGCACAGCTAGGACCCATGCGGGTTCCCATAGCAACACCTTTGATTTGGAGGAAATGAGTGGAGTCAAAGGAGAAGTTGTTCAATGTAAGAACAAGTTCAGCCAGGCGGAGGAGGGTGCTGGTGGATGGGGACTTGTTGGGCCTCTGTTCAAGGAAGAAGCGGAGCGCCCTCAGGCCATCCTGATGGGGGATGGAGGTGTAGAGGGATTGTACGTCCATGGTGAAAAGGAGGCAGTTGGGGCCAGGAAACTGGAAACTGTTAAAGTGGCGGAGGGCGTCAGAGGAGTTGCGGATGTAGGTGGGAAGAGACTGGACAAAGGGAGAAAAAATAGAGTCGAGATAGGAAGAGATAAGTTCCGTGGGGCAAGAACAGGCTGAAACGATGGGCAGTCCTGTTTGTGGATCTTGGGAAGGAGGTAGAAGCGGGCTGTGCGGGGTTGGGGAACTATGAGGTTGGCGGCCGTGGGGGGAAGATCTCCAGAGGAGATGAGGTCAGTGACAGTCTTGGAAACGTTGGCTTGATGTTCAGTAGTGGGGTCATGGTCCAGGTGGAGGTAGGAGGAGGTGTCGGAAAGTTGGCGTTCAACTTCCGCTAGGTGGAGGTCGGATCGCCAAACAACAACAGCACCACCCTTGTCAGCAGGTTTAGTAACAATGTCGGGGTTGGATCTGAGAGAATGGAGTGCTGCAAGTTCAGAGGGAGGTAGGTTGGAGTGAGTGAGGGGAGCAGAGAAATTGAGACGGCCGATGTCACGGCGGCAGTTAGCAATGAAAAGATCTAGAGAGGGTAAGAGGCCAGAGGGAGGGGTCCAGGTGGAACAAGAATTCTGAAAGCGGGAGAAAGGGTCAGCCGTGCGGGGGGAAGACTCCTGGCCAAAGAAGTGGGCACGGAGACGAAGGCGGCGGAAAAAGAGCTCAGCATCGTGCTACCTCCCTCGGCCTCTTGCATTGTTCCACGGAAGCTCAGCATAAGCTCGAGGAACAGCACCTCATCTTCCAATTAGGCACTTTACAGCCTTCTGGACTCAATATCGAGTTCAACAATTTCAGATCATAACCTCGGCCCCTACCATTTTGGTTTGTGCCTTTTCCCTTTTTTTTCTCTCTCTCCCCCACAGCAGCTGTCTTTCATTCTGCCAGCATTTCACACTTCACACTTCTGAGCCATCTTTTGTTTCTTAACCTGTCCTATTCCCATCTCGTCTTGCCTTGAGCATCTCTTAATGTCTCTACTTATCACAGACCTCCCCTTTTGTTCTTTTATTCCTCCCCCCCAGCCTCCCACTTGCTTTTTTATCTGTTTCATTTCCTGCTTTTTTCTCAGTTCTGACGAAGGGTCTTCGACCTGAAACATTAACTCTGTTTCTCTCTCCACGGATGTTGCCCGGCCTGCTGAGTTTTTCTAAAATTACCTTTTACTAGTTTGAACCTGTGTCCCTTTGTTCTTTCTATTTCTGCATTTTAAAGTAATATTCTGGGTTAAATTTTCTATACCCTGAACAACCTTGTAGCCTCTATAAGATCACCTCTCGGATGCCTTCTTTCCAGGCTGGCGAACCCGAGTCCCTCTGGCCTTTCCTCATAACTCAGACCCCTGACACTGGCGGACCAGCTTTGTCGGTCTTTCTCTGCACTGCCTCCAGCGCTTGATGACCAGAACGGGACGCAGTATTCAAGGTGCGGTTAGACTAGGGCACTGTAAAGTTTGATCAATACCTCCTCTGACTTAAATTGCACTGTTTTGGCTATGTAGGTCAATGTTTTAATGGATTTGCAGATTGCTGCTGTGTAGATTGGTTGGACATGTTGAGAATTGAGTCTCCAAAGACTCCTAGGTTTCCTTCAGCTTCATCCTTAGCTATTTCAATATCATTCATTGAATAAGTGTGTTGCCTATTTTTCCATCCCATGTGCAGCACTTTACACTTGTCTGCATGAAATTTCATCTCTCATTCTTCTGCGCACTCACATATTTTGTAATTTCTGAACTGCTCCTCCCATTCTATTGTTCCTCCTACTTTGGTATTGCCTGCAAGCTTGACCAATTTGCATTGAGTTTCTAAACGCAAGTCACTAATGTAAATTAGAAACAGTACTTGTCCCAAGTAGAGCCATGGGGTAACCACTCTGTAATTCCTAACCCCAACCACTCAATATTTTATGCCCCGACTCTGTACATTCCCCCCACACAGTACATACCCCGCTCAGTAATTCCCCCCCACACACTACTTTCCCCACTCAGTATTTTCCCCACTCAGTAATTTCCCGACTTAGTTTTTTCCCCACTCAGTTTTTTCCCCACTCAGTAATTTCCCAACATAGTTTTTTCCCCACTCAGTAATTTCACCCCTCAGTAATTTCACCCCTCAGTAATTTCCCGCTCAGTAATTTCCCTCTCAGTAATTTCCCCCTCAGTAATTTCCCTCTCAGTAATTTCCCTCTCAGTAATTTCCCCCTCAGCAATTTCCCACTCAGTAATTTCCCCCTCAGTAATTTCCCTCTCAGTAATTTCCCCCTCAGTAATTTCCCACTCAGTAATTTCCCTCTCAGTAATTTCCCCCTCAGTAATTTCCACCTCAGTAATTTCCACACTCAGTAATTTCCCCCTCAGTAATTTCCCCCTCAGTACTTTCCCCTCTCAGTATTTCCCTCTCAGTAATTTCCCCCTCAGTAATTTCCCACTCAGTAATTTCCCTCTCAGTAATTTCCCTCTCAGTAATTTCCCACTCAGTAATTTCCCTCTCAGTAATTTCCCCCTCCAGTAATTTCCCTCTCAGTAATTTCCCTCTCAGTAATTTCCCTCTCAGTAATTTCCCCCTCGGTAATTTCCCTCTCAGTAATTTCCCCCTCAGTAATTTCCCCCTCAGTAATTTCCCCCTCAGTAATTTCCCCCTCAGTAATTTCCCTCTCAGTAATTTGCCCACTCAGTAATTTCCCCTTCAGTATTTTCCCCTCTCAGTAATTTCCCCCTCAGTAATTTCCCCTTCAGTATTTTCCCCTCTCAGTAATTTCCCCCTCAGTAATTTCCCCTCTCAGTAATTTCCCCCTCAGTAATTTCCCCCTCAGTAATTTCCCCCTCAGTAATTTCCCTCTCAGTAATTTGCCCCTCAGTAATTTCCCCCTCAGTAATTTCCCCCTCAATAATTTCCCCCTAAGTAATTTCCCCCTCAGTAATTTCCCTCTCAGTATTTTCCCCTCTCAGTAATTTCCCTCTCAGTAATTTCCCCCTCAGTAATTTCCACCTCAGTAATTTCCACACTCAGTAATTTCCCCCTCAGTAATTTCCCCCTCAGTAATTTCCCTCTCAGTAATTTCCCTCTCAGTAATTTCCCCCTCAGTAATTTCCCTCTCAGTAATTTCCCCCTCAGTAATTTCCCACTCAGTAATTTCCCTCTCAGTAATTTCCCTCTCAGTAATTTCCCCCTCAGTAATTTCCCTCTCAGTAATTTCCCTCTCAGTAATTTCCCTCTCAGTAATTTCCCCCTCAGTAATTTCCCTCTCAGTAATTTCCCTCTCAGTAATTTCCCTCTCAGTAATTTCCCTCTCAGTAATTTCCCCCTCAGTAATTTCCCTCTCAGTAATTTCCCTCTCAGTAATTTCCCTCTCAGTAATTTCCCTCTCAGTAATTTCCCCCTCAGTAATTTCCCTCTCAGTAATTTCCCCACTCAGTAATTTCTCTCTCAGTAATTTCCCTCTCAGTAATTTGCCCCTCAGTAATTTCCCTCTCAGTAATTTCCCTCTCAGTAATTTCCCTCTCAGTAATTTCCCTCTCAGTAATTTCCCTCTCAGTAATTTCCCCCTCAGTAATTTCCCCCTCAGTAATTTCCCCCTCAGTAATTTCCCTCTCAGTATTTCCCTCTCAGTAATTTCCCTCTCAGTAATTTCCCCCTCAGTAATTTCCCACTCAGTAATTTCCCTCTCAGTAATTTCCCCCTCAGTAATTTCCCACTCAGTAATTTCCCCCTCAGTAATTTCCCCTCTCAGTAATTTCCCCCTCAGTAATTTCCCCCTCAGTAATTTCCCTCTCAGTAATTTCCCCCTCAGTAATTTCCCCCTCAGTAATTTCCCCCTCAGTAATTTCCCCCTCAGTAATGTCCCACTCAGTAATTTCCCCTCAGTAATTTCCCCCTCAGTAATTTCCCTCTCAGTAATTTCCCTCTCAGTAATTTCCCCTCAGTAATTTCCCCCTCAGTAATTTCCCCCTTCAGTAATTTCCCCCTCAGTAATTTCCCCTCAGTAATTTCCCCCTCAGTAATTTCCCCCTCAGTAATTTCCCTCTCAGTAATTTCCCCCTCAGTAATTTCCCCCTCAGTAATTTCCCCTCAGTAATTTCCCCTCAGTAATTTCCCCTCAGTAATTTCCCTCTCAGTAATTTCCCCCTCAGTAATTTCCCCACTCAGTAATTTCCCCCTCGGTAATTTCCCTCTCAGTAATTTCCCTCTCAGTAATTTCCCTCTCAGTAATTTCCCCCTCAGTAATTTCCCCCTAACTAATTTCCCCCCTCAGTATTTTCCCCTCTCAGTATTTTCCCTCTCAGTAATTTCCCCTCTCAGTAATTTCCCTCTCAGTAATTTCCCCCTCAGTAATTTCCACCTCAGTAATTTCCCACTCAGTAATTTCCCCCTCAGTAATTTCCCCCTCAGTATTTCCCTCTCAGTAATTTCCCTCTCAGTAATTTCCCCCTCAGTAATTTCCCACTCAGTAATTTCCCTCTCTGTAATTTCCCACTCAGTAATTTCCCTCTCAGTAATTTCCCCCTCAGTAATTTCCCCCTCAGTAATTTCCCCTCTCAGTAATTTCCCTCTCAGTAATTTCCCCCTCAGTAATTTCCCCCTCAGTAATTTCCCCTCAGTAATTTCCCCCTCAGTAATTTCCCTCTCAGTAATTTCCCTCTCAGTAATTTCCCCCTCAGTAATTTCCCTCTCAGTAATTTCCCTCTCAGTAATTTCCCCTCAGTAATTTCCCCCTCAGTAATTTCCCACTCAGTAATTTCCCTCTCAGTAATTTCCCCCTCAGTAATTTCCCCACTCAGTAATTTCCCTCTCAGTAATTTCCCCTCAGTAATTTCCCCCTCAGTAATTTCCCTCTCAGTAATTTCCCTCTCAGTAATTTCCCTCTCAGTAATTTCCCCCTCAGTAATTTCCCCCTCAGTAATTTCCCCTCTCAGTAATTTCCCCTCAGTAATTTCCCCCTCAGTAATTTCCCTCTCAGTAATTTCCCCTCTCAGTAATTTCCCTCTCAGTAATTTCCCCTCTCAGTAATTTCCCTCTCAGTAATTTCCCCCTCAGTAATTTCCACCTCAGTAATTTCCACACTCAGTAATTTCCCTCTCAGTAATTTCCCCCTCAGTAATTTCCCTCTCAGTAATTTCCCCCTCAGTAATTTCCCACTCAGTAATTTCCCTCTCAGTAATTTCCCTCTCAGTAATTTCCCCCTCAGTAATTTCCCTCTCAGTAATTTCCCTCTCAGTAATTTCCCTCTCAGTAATTTCCCCCTCAGTAATTTCCCTCTCAGTAATTTCCCTCTCAGTAATTTCCCTCTCAGTAATTTCCCTCTCAGTAATTTCCCTCTCAGTAATTTCCCCCTCAGTAATTTCCCTCTCAGTAATTTCCCCACTCAGTAATTTCCCTCTCAGTAATTTCCCTCTCAGTAATTTGCCCCTCAGTAATTTCCCTCTCAGTAATTTCCCTCTCAGTAATTTCCCTCTCAGTAATTTCCCCCTCAGTAATTTCCCCCTCAGTAATTTCCCCCTCAGTAATTTCCCTCTCAGTAATTTCCCTCTCAGTAATTTCCCTCTCAGTAATTTCCCTCTCAGTAATTTCCCCCTCAGTAATTTCCCCTCAGTAATTTCCCTCTCAGTAATTTCCCTCTCAGTAATTTCCCTCTCAGTAATTTCCCACTCAGTAATTTCCCACTCAGTAATTTCCCTCTCAGTAATTTCCCCTCAGTAATTTCCCCCTCAGTAATTTCCCTCTCAGTAATTTCCCCCTCAGTAATTTCCCTCTCAGTAATTTCCCTCTCAGTAATTTCCCCTCAGTAATTTCCCCTCAGTAATTTCCCCTCAGTAATTTCCCCCTCAGTAATTTCCCTCTCAGTAATTTCCCCCTCAGTAATTTCCCTCTCAGTAATTTCCCCTCAGTAATTTCCCCTCAGTAATTTCCCCTCAGTAATTTCCCTCTCAGTAATTTCCCCTCTCAGTAATTTCCCTCTCAGTAATTTCCCCCTCAGTAATTTCCCTCTCAGTAATTTCCCCTCAGTAATTTCCCTCTCAGTAATTTCCCCTCAGTAATTTCCCCTCTCAGTAATTTCCCCCTCAGTAATTTCCCTCTCAGTAATTTCCCTCTCAGTAATTTCCCCCTCAGTAATTTCCCCCTCAGTAATTTCCCTCTCAGTAATTTCCCTCTCAGTAATTTCCCACTCAGTAATTTCCCCTCTCAGTAATTTCCCTCTCAGTAATTTCCCCCTCAGTAATTTCCCACTCAGTAATTTCCCCCTCAGTAATTTCCCACTCAGTAATTTCCCCCTCAGTAATTTCCCCCTCAGTAATTTCCCTCTCAGTAATTTCCCTCTCAGTAATTTCCCCCTCAGTAATTTCCCTCTCAGTAATTTCCCTCTCAGTAATTTCCCCCTCAGTAATTTCCCCCTCAGTAATTTCCCACTCAGTAATTTCCCCCTCAGTAATTTCCCCTCAGTAATTTCCCTCTCAGTAATTTCCCCCTCAGTAATTTCCCCCTCAGTAATTTCCCACTCAGTAATTTCCCTCCTCAGTAATTTCCCCTCTCAGTAATTTCCCTCTCAGTAATTTCCCTCTCAGTAATTTCCCTCTCAGTAATTTCCCCTCAGTAATTTCCCTCAGTAATTTCCCTCTCAGTAATTTCCCCCTCAGTAATTTCCCCCTCAGTAATTTCCCTCTCAGTAATTTCCCCTCAGTAATTTCCCTCTCAGTAATTTCCCTCTCAGTAATTTCCCCCTCAGTAATTTCCCTCTCAGTAATTTCCCACTCAGTAATTTCCCTCTCAGTAATTTCCCTCTCAGTAATTTCCCCTCAGTAATTTCCCACTCAGTAATTTCCCTCTCAGTAATTTCCCCTCAGTAATTTCCCACTCAGTAATTTCCCCTCAGTAATTTCCCTCTCAGTAATTTCCCTCTCAGTAATTTCCCTCTCAGTAATTTCCCCTCTCAGTAATTTCCCTCTCAGTAATTTCCCCTCAGTAATTTCCCCTCAGTAATTTCCCTCTCAGTAATTTCCCTCTCAGTAATTTCCCCTCTCAGTAATTTCCCTCTCAGTAATTTCCCTCCTCAGTAATTTCCCCTCAGTAATTTCCCCTCAGTAATTTCCCCTCAGTAATTTCCCTCTCAGTAATTTCCCCCTCAGTAATTTCCCTCTCAGTAATTTCCCTCTCAGTAATTTCCCTCTCAGTAATTTCCCTCTCAGTAATTTCCCTCTCAGTAATTTCCCCTCAGTAATTTCCCTCTCAGTAATTTCCCACTCAGTAATTTCCCACTCAGTAATTTCCCCTCTCAGTAATTTCCCCTCTCAGTAATTTCCCCCTCAGTAATTTCCCCCTCAGTAATTTCCCTCTCAGTAATTTCCCCCTCAGTAATTTCCCTCTCAGTAATTTCCCTCTCAGTAATTTCCCCCTCAGTAATTTCCCCCTCAGTAATTTCCCTCTCAGTAATTTCCCACTCAGTAATTTCCCTCTCAGTAATTTCCCTCTCAGTAATTTCCCACTCAGTAATTTCCCCACTCAGTAATTTCCCTCTCAGTAATTTCCCCCTCAGTAATTTCCCCCTCAGTAATTTCCCTCTCAGTAATTTCCCCTCAGTAATTTCCCCTCAGTAATTTCCCTCTCAGTAATTTCCCCACTCAGTAATTTCCCCCTCAGTAATTTCCCTCTCAGTAATTTCCCCTCTCAGTAATTTCCCTCTCAGTAATTTCCCCTCTCAGTAATTTCCCCCTCAGTAATTTCCCCTCAGTAATTTCCCCCTCAGTAATTTCCCTCTCAGTAATTTCCCCCTCAGTAATTTCCCCTCTCAGTAATTTCCCCTCTCAGTAATTTCCCCTCTCAGTAATTTCCCTCTCAGTAATTTCCCCCTCAGTAATTTCCCTCTCAGTAATTTCCCTCTCAGTAATTTCCCTCTCAGTAATTTCCCCCTCAGTAATTTCCCTCTCAGTAATTTCCCCTCAGTAATTTCCCACTCAGTAATTTCCCTCTCAGTAATTTCCCCTCTCAGTAATTTCCCTCTCAGTAATTTCCCTCTCAGTAATTTCCCCCTCAGTAATTTCCCTCTCAGTAATTTCCCTCTCAGTAATTTCCCTCTCAGTAATTTCCCTCTCAGTAATTTCCCTCTCAGTAATTTCCCCTCAGTAATTTCCCCTCAGTAATTTCCCCTCAGTAATTTCCCCTCAGTAATTTCCCCTCTCAGTAATTTCCCCACTCAGTAATTTCCCCACTCAGTAATTTCCCCTCTCAGTATTTTCCCCTCTCAGTAATTTCCCCTCTCAGTAATTTCCCCTCAGTAATTTCCCTCTCAGTAATTTCCCCCTCAGTAATTTCCCCTCTCAGTAATTTCCCCCTCAGTAATTTCCCCCTCAGTAATTTCCCCTCTCAGTAATTTCCCTCTCAGTAATTTCCCCTCTCAGTAATTTCCCCCTCAGTAATTTCCCCACTCAGTAATTTCCCCTCTCAGTAATTTCCCCTCTCAGTAATTTCCCCCTCAGTAATTTCCCCTCAGTAATTTCCCCTCAGTAATTTCCCCTCTCAGTAATTTCCCCTCTCAGTAATTTCCCCCTCAGTAATTTCCCACTCAGTAATTTCCCCCTCAGTAATTTCCCACTCAGTAATTTCCCCTCTCAGTAATTTCCCCTCTCAGTAATTTCCCCACTCAGTAATTTCCCCTCTCAGTAATTTCCCCCTCAGTAATTTCCCCACTCAGTAATTTCCCTCTCAGTAATTTCCCCTCTCAGTAATTTCCCTCTCAGTAATTTCCCCACTCAGTAATTTCCCACTCAGTAATTTCCCTCTCAGTAATTTCCCCCTCAGTAATTTCCCCCTCAGTAATTTCCCTCTCAGTAATTTCCCTCTCAGTAATTTCCCCTCAGTAATTTCCCTCTCAGTAATTTCCCCTCTCAGTAATTTCCCTCTCAGTAATTTCCCTCTCAGTAATTTCCCTCTCAGTAATTTCCCCCTCAGTAATTTCCCCCTCAGTAATTTCCCCCTCAGTAATTTCCCTCTCAGTAATTTCCCCTCTCAGTAATTTCCCTCTCAGTAATTTCCCTCTCAGTAATTTCCCCCTCAGTAATTTCCCCCTCAGTAATTTCCCCCTCAGTAATTTCCCCCTCAGTAATTTCCCCTCTCAGTAATTTCCCCTCTCAGTAATTTCCCCCTCAGTAATTTCCCTCTCAGTAATTTCCCCTCTCAGTAATTTCCCCTCAGTAATTTCCCCTCAGTAATTTCCCCCTCAGTAATTTCCCTCTCAGTAATTTCCCCTCTCAGTAATTTCCCCCTCAGTAATTTCCCCCTCAGTAATTTCCCCTCAGTAATTTCCCCTCAGTAATTTCCCACTCAGTAATTTCCCCTCAGTAATTTCCCTCTCAGTAATTTCCCTCTCAGTAATTTCCCCCTCAGTAATTTCCCCTCAGTAATTTCCCTCTCAGTAATTTCCCTCTCAGTAATTTCCCCTCAGTAATTTCCCCCTCAGTAATTTCCCTCTCAGTAATTTCCCTCTCAGTAATTTCCCTCTCAGTAATTTCCCCTCAGTAATTTCCCCCTCAGTAATTTCCCTCTCAGTAATTTCCCCTCAGTAATTTCCCCTCAGTAATTTCCCCTCTCAGTAATTTCCCTCTCAGTAATTTCCCTCTCAGTAATTTCCCTCTCAGTAATTTCCCTCTCAGTAATTTCCCCTCAGTAATTTCCCCTCAGTAATTTCCCACTCAGTAATTTCCCCTCAGTAATTTCCCTCTCAGTAATTTCCCACTCAGTAATTTCCCTCTCAGTAATTTCCCCCTCAGTAATTTCCCCTCAGTAATTTCCCCTCAGTAATTTCCCTCTCAGTAATTTCCCCCTCAGTAATTTCCCCTCAGTAATTTCCCTCTCAGTAATTTCCCCCTCAGTAATTTCCCCCTCAGTAATTTCCCTCTCAGTAATTTCCCCCTCAGTAATTTCCCACTCAGTAATTTCCCTCTCAGTAATTTCCCCTCAGTAATTTCCCCCTCAGTAATTTCCCACTCAGTAATTTCCCCCTCAGTAATTTCCCCCTCAGTAATTTCCCCTCAGTAATTTCCCTCTCAGTAATTTCCCTCTCAGTAATTTCCCCCTCAGTAATTTCCCTCTCAGTAATTTCCCTCTCAGTAATTTCCCCCTCAGTAATTTCCCCTCAGTAATTTCCCCTCAGTAATTTCCCTCTCAGTAATTTCCCCTCTCAGTAATTTCCCCCTCAGTAATTTCCCCCTCAGTAATTTCCCCCTCAGTAATTTCCCCCTCAGTAATTTCCCCTCTCAGTAATTTCCCCCTCAGTAATTTCCCCCTCAGTAATTTCCCCCTCAGTAATTTCCCCTCAGTAATTTCCCCTCTCAGTAATTTCCCCTCTCAGTAATTTCCCCACTCAGTAATTTCCCCCTCAGTAATTTCCCTCTCAGTAATTTCCCACTCAGTAATTTCCCCTCTCAGTAATTTCCCCCTCAGTAATTTCCCACTCAGTAATTTCCCCTCTCAGTAATTTCCCTCTCAGTAATTTCCCCTCTCAGTAATTTCCCTCTCAGTAATTTCCCACTCAGTAATTTCCCACTCAGTAATTTCCCCCTCAGTAATTTCCCCTCTCAGTAATTTCCCCTCTCAGTAATTTCCCCCTCAGTAATTTCCCCCTCAGTAATTTCCCCTCTCAGTAATTTCCCTCTCAGTAATTTCCCCTCTCAGTAATTTCCCTCTCAGTAATTTCCCCCTCAGTAATTTCCCACTCAGTAATTTCCCTCTCAGTAATTTCCCTCTCAGTAATTTCCCTCTCAGTAATTTCCCCCTCAGTAATTTCCCTCTCAGTAATTTCCCTCTCAGTAATTTCCCTCTCAGTAATTTCCCCTCTCAGTAATTTCCCCTCAGTAATTTCCCTCTCAGTAATTTCCCCCTCAGTAATTTCCCTCTCAGTAATTTCCCCCTCAGTAATTTCCCTCTCAGTAATTTCCCCCTCAGTAATTTCCCTCTCAGTAATTTCCCTCTCAGTAATTTCCCTCTCAGTAATTTCCCTCTCAGTAATTTCCCCCTCAGTAATTTCCCTCTCAGTAATTTCCCCTCTCAGTAATTTCCCCCTCAGTAATTTCCCCTCAGTAATTTCCCCTCAGTAATTTCCCCTCTCAGTAATTTCCCCCTCAGTAATTTCCCCTCAGTAATTTCCCTCTCAGTAATTTCCCTCTCAGTAATTTCCCTCTCAGTAATTTCCCTCTCAGTAATTTCCCCCTCAGTAATTTCCCCTCTCAGTAATTTCCCCCTCAGTAATTTCCCTCTCAGTAATTTCCCTCTCAGTAATTTCCCTCTCAGTAATTTCCCTCTCAGTAATTTCCCTCTCAGTAATTTCCCCTCAGTAATTTCCCTCTCAGTAATTTCCCTCTCAGTAATTTCC